>OX375876.1:11656322-14056322 GCA_947359465.1 Metellina segmentata
CAGTTGAGCAAGACAGAAATTCCTGCATCCAAGCATATTGACTAATATTGTGTAAATTTTTGAAGGTAAGTAATAGTTAAAACTATGTTCTTGTCAACTTAATTCACATTTTCAGTTTCCATGTGTTTAAAGAGTAAAACTAAATTCGTATTTAGTCAACTAGATTTGTTCAAAATAAGATTTTTGTGAATACTACGCACTTTATGTTGGTTGTCCCGAGGTTCGTCAACCAGAGGGAACAACGACACACATCATTAATTATTATTACTGTAATTATTGATTAGATATAAAAACAAAAGTATTTAATATAATTTCAAAGTAGAGATAAAAAATTTCGTTTACTAAAACGGTAATTTATCTTCACACAACTTTCAAAATAGCTAGTCGCATGAATTTTGGCCAAGTTAGATAATAAAATTTGTGTCTATTCAAAAGTAAAAGAGAAATTAAATGTATAGTTACATATATATATATAGAGAGAGAGAGAGAGAGAGAGAGAGAAAGAGAGAGAAAAGCACGGATGGGGGCATTCTGAGAGCTTCAATATATACCCCGAAAAGGGTATTAAATGAAGGTTCAAGGGGCAAAAAACACAAAATTAAATTTTGAAAATAACGAATTTGAAAGTTTCCTAACACGTAAATGTATGAAAAGTTTATCAAGAAACTTCGAACAAATTTTATTTGTGTAGTATTAACTATTATTTTATTTGTGTAGTATATTTATATTTAACAAAAATTGAAAAAAAAAATTGTTTCAAAGATCCAAAGTACCAAAAAATAAATTCTTCCTCTGAATATGTGGAGAAAGGTGGCCCAGCATACCGATACTTTATCACTTAGTTTTACGGCTTTAAAGTGGTTCTACCCCCAAAACGAATGCACGTGGTGCTCGCACTTGAATGCTATGAGATGATTAATCTCATTTTCGAAGAAATTGCTGTATAGTGGTTTCACCTCTGGATACTAAAAATGTATTGGAGGGCTCGACCATATCTTTGACGGCATGTCTTGAGAAAAGCGATTTATTTTTATGACCGACTGACGGATTGTATGTTAGGGTTCCGAGCTTAACGTTTTGAAAGTGAACACTTTAATTTGTGAAGTAATTAAGTGACGGAAACGTGAGAACAGTGCATTGTTAAAACTTGTTGCTTCGCAAACCAACACTCCTGTCGTAAGTGATTTCGCATTTTTTTTACTTTAACACTTAATGCACCCTAAACTGATAACCGCATCAGTAAAAAACCATCTCCATTTTGTTCCCTGCACAATTTTGAAAAACCATGTTAATCTCATAATATTATATACTCAATCGACAAACCATCTTGAGAATCGAGTGAAAAAACCCATTTTTCAATCCTGCGAGAGCGGCGGCGGTAACTCTTTTTAATATAGAGAGATTCTTAAATATTTCTAACTTAAAACAACGGTAATACTCAATTATTGAAAAGCGGGTTTCCAATAAAAATACCTATTCCAAGTTGTAGCTAACAAAAACATTATTATTTTCATAAAAGTAGTATGAACAAAATTTGCGGTCGCTAAGCAGTAAAAATTGCGACTAATTTTTGATAAATGTTAGGCAATTATAAATCTAATAAATTGGCTACCTGAACCATTATATTCCAAACTTTCGTCCGATATATGAGCCGCCTACCAACCCGAATAGTGGTTAAGGTGTTAGCCTCTAGATCGGAAGGTTCCTAGTTCGAATCCGGGTCGATCATGGATGTTTGTAAGCGTATGGCGTAGAGGCGGCTGGTGCACCTTAAATCTGTTGTCCTCACGTTGGGTTGGTGTGGAAGTTCGGAGAGTGGGTTGCCAGCTCAGGTGTTGCTTCGTCATCTGACCGTGGTTCAAAATTACGAGGTGTTGTCCTCGGATCTTTTCCTTAAGGGATTAATTCCGGACCGTAGTCAATAGCCCGTTGTGTAGCTCAAGTACGACATTAACTAATAATTACCAACTACCGACACATGAGCCTTAAAATTTAATTAATAAAAAATTTACTCATTTCCCCATTCTCGAAAAACGGGGAATTTTCAATATAATTTTATGCAGGAGTTTTATTATTATCTATCATATTTATATTAATATTGCACTCAGAATTTTAAAACTTGGCCTATCTAAGTTGCAAGTGGTGAAAAAAGTTTTTCCAAATTAAAAATCATCACAAATTATTTCAGATCCACAATAACTCTACATAGACTAAGTAGATTGACTATAACTATCGAAAATGAGTTTTGTAATAAATTGTGTTTTAAAGAACTCATACGAGATTATGCAGAGTAAAAGGTCAGAGGAAAATGTTTCGATTAAAAATGAAATTTTTTGTTATTGTCAATTGTGCTTTTTTAAAACCAAATTTTCAAATACATTTTATATTTTAATTATTGTTATTAGTTTTTAACTTTTTAAATTAATTTTTTATCTTTATCTTTCATTGTTTTTTTTTTTAATATTGCCTACTGTGCTTCATTGAAACCGAATTTTTAATTATAGATTCTGTTTAAAAAAATTATGTGCACTCATAGGCGGCAGAGTCAGAATCGAGATAATTTTTACCCATGTGATTCACAAGCAAATCAAATATAAATCTAAAAAGTTAAAAAAAAAAATAGAAAAGTTAACGAAAAAATCGCCGTTTTAATTTCTAATTTAAATGTATTGTAAGTTTTAAAAATCACCATAAAGTCATTTAGTAAATATTGAAAAAAAAAAAAATATGATTTTTTAAAAATCAAGTGTTAATTGACGAATATCTTTTTATATAAATTAATTAATTGCTTATAATTTATTATTAATAATTATACAATATTAATATAATTAATTTATTGTTCCCACTTTTTACAGGGGTACTTCTTTTCGGGAGAAACCCCCCTCCCCATTCAATAACCCTAGTTACGCCTATGCTCGCCCCCCCCCCCTCTATTCAAAACGTTGGCACGTCCCTGGTCCTGTTCGTCGGATTATAAAGAGGGTTGGAGTTCCAATTGTTGTTGTAAGAGAAGACATTTCGAAGAAATCCTTTCACTTCAAAGTTATTGGTAAAATACTATAGATCAGAATACCAGTGGACTCGGAATTCAAAATGAAACTAAGAAAAAGAAATGTTTGAAATATTTTGATATTGCACGATTATTCAAGGAATTGAAAACGGAGTTTCTTTTAAGCGATGGGTTAGAATTGAAAGGCATGAATTAATATTGTAGAATTTATATTTATGCTCGACTTTATTAAACAAAAAAGACATAGAGGGCGCTTTAAATTGTAAATCGTTCTTTGTGACTTTTTCGTTCCCATGGGACTCAGCATGTGATGGAGCAATGGGATGTACATCTAACAACTTCGGGTAGGATTACACATTAAACTGTAATTGTGCAATTTAAAACAATTTTGAGGAATTACCAATTAGATTATTGTTTTCGAACTATTAATTCACGGAAATAACCACTTTTTTTTGTAGCATTACATAAATGGGGTATGTCATTTAATGTAGGGAAATGTCAAGTTCTGCATATGGGCTACAGGAATAGTGGAGCCGAGTACTGTCTGCAGGGAGTAAAGGTAAAGGAGGGAGAAACAGTCAAGGATCTTGGGGTGATAATTCACAGGGATTTTAAAATGGGTCACCAATGTTCAGCTGCGGGTAAAAAGGCTAATAGGTTATTGGGGTATATTAAAAAGACTGTAACTTCAAGGGATAAGAATATAATCTTGCCATTATATAAGGGTTTAGTAAGACCACATCTAGAATATGCTGTACAATTCTGGGCTCCATATATGAGAAAGGACATAGAATCAATTGAAAGGGTTCAGCACAGAGCTACAAAAATAATAAAGGGGCTAGCAAATTTCGACTATAATGAACGTTTAAGTAAGCTAAACATGTATACACTGGAAAGAAGAAGAAGGAGGGGGGATTTGATTCAGCTTTTCAAGTTTGTAAAACAAGGGGACACAGAGGGCTTAAATTTCAATAGGGATAACAGAACAAGGGGCCATGGGTATAAATTGAATAAGACACATTTTAATCGGGATTTAAGGAAAAACTACTACTTTAATAGGGTAATAGACAGTTGGAACGCGTTGCCAGAAAATATAGTTCATTCAAAGGGAGTGTACGAATTTAAGACACAATTGGATAGTCAGTGGGAATTGGAGAATTCATAAACAAAGGACCAGCCTTGTTGGGCTTGAGCCTGTAGCTGGTCGTCAATATTTGTATTTGTATTTGTATTTGTATAAAAAAGATTTAGCGAAGGTGCACTAACACTTGTGTGTGCACTAGGGGAGCCTGGCTACCAAGGCGCACTTGAAAGGTGTTACCCTCAGATAGCCTGAAACTCGTATGCTTCAAGCATCTGCGAGTGGTGTTGGGGACAAGCTTGCGTAAAGTGTGTGACCGGTGGTAGTTTGCATACTAAACAACACACTTAATGCTGCTGCTGTTAGATGTTCACAAACGCAAATTTATAAATGCTATTCCAACGTAACTGCCATTTCCATGTTCTGGTTGAGTGATAGAAATACCACCATCTATTGGTAAAAAGTTGAACTAATTGATAAAACTTTTCCTAATGCCAAAATGTAGGTATACAGGTATTTTAATTCACGACGCACTGAAGCAACATACCGGGCTATTGGCAACAGTCCTTGATCAAACCAGAGGTAGGTAGGTATTTTTAATTAATGTAGTACTGGATCAACACAACGGTCCGGGATCGATGCCAGAGGGAAAGAACCGAGAACAACACGTGATTTTTGAACCACGCTCAGATGATAAGGCAACACCTGATCTGGCAACTCAAGATCAAGATCAAACCCGAAGGGAAAGATCAGAGTAAACACGGGCTGCGGTAGCCCGGTTGAAAGAGCATCGAATCCATCCAAAGACCTTCGTGTACAAAGGGAGGTGGTGCAGGTAAAATATGTCGTGGCCTCAAATGTTCTCACGTTGGCGTGGTATGGAAGTTTGGAGAGTGGGGTGCCAACTCAGGTGTTGTCAAAATTACGAGATATTGTCTTCGAATCTTTCCACTCGGGATTGATCTCGGACGTAGCCAATAGTCCGTTGTTTTGCTCCAGTGCGACGTTAATTTAACACTAATTTCAACATTGCTCAGTTGTGTTTCTCTAGTACGACGTTAATTAAAAAACTTACCGAAATTACCAAATTACCATATTGCCTAATTAAGTGTTAGTAATAGCGCCAACTACCGCATAAGAAATGATATTTTATTTTATCTTAAGCCAAAATAAATCTAGTTCCCCAACTGTTTGAGGATGTGGATTTTCCATGGTGCTCCTAGAGACGAAGGCTCTCTGTCTTCAGTGGAGAGTGGGGTGCCAACTCAGGTGTTGCCTCGCCATCTGACCGTGGTTCAAACTTACGTGGTGTTCTAGGATCTTTCCCTACTGTTGTTTATCCTAACCGTCACCAAAATCCCTGTGTGTTATTCCAGTGGGGCGTTGATTAAAAATACCAACAAAAAAAATACGTGTCTCTAGACTACAGCCTTTGTGTTACGTGATCATCTGGAGTTATTGCTAGGGCAACTTTTTGCACAAATGCAACTTTTTTCCACACGCTCTACGCTTCATGTAAAGTACTAAAAACAAAATTCCTCCTGCATGGGGTGTATTGTAAGTGAGTTATAACCGCAACATAAATGCAACATTCTACATAAATGCAATTTTTTTCATAATTGCAACTTTTTAGAATTTAGCTTAAAAAAATTAATATGCTAATTTATATTGTTAATATGTTTAATTGTAAATAAACTATTTCATTTTTTGCCCTCTGAATTAACCCTTCAATCACGCGTGTCTGATCTTGCGAACGCCGAAGTATTGCGGATCCAACAAGAAGTTCATGGAAAGAAGGTATTCGTCCTAACAGACGAAAGTGAAATAAATAGCAAGAAGTACTTTAACACATTGGTTGGCACTCATGATAATCCAGAGCAAACTTGCGTAATCGGCTCCAAAGTTTGCGAGGTGAGTTTCGATCATCAATATGTTGTATCCTTGTTGATGACGTTTTAAAATCTCTAAATGTTGAGCGAAAGGATTTTGCGCTTATGCTATCCGATATAGCATATTATATGACTGCGGCTGGAATCACGCTTAAGGTGCTTTATCCGCGATTGCTCCATGTTACTTGAGTGGTACACTTGTTTCACAACTGCAGAAGAAGTTCAATGCAACATTGTCAGGCAACATCAGTCTCTGTTGAGTGCAGTTTTTCAATGTTAAGGAAATTACTGACCAAGAATAGGCCATTCAACGAAATCAACGTTCTTCTGTATTTAATGATGTACAAATAAATTTTGAATTTTTCGATTTTTACTTATAATTTATTTTAGATTTTAGTGTATCAAAAATAAGTGCAACTTTATTTTCATAAATGCAACTTTAGGGAATGATAAATGAACTTTTCCCATTTTTACTGCAACAAAAAATTTGCCCTAGTTATTACTGAACCTGAAAATGAAACTGTTAGCACCTTTTAATTTGGAATAATTGTAAGTTACACTAATAAGAGACTCTAAAAAGCTAGTGTCAGTTGACATTAGAATCCCTTCTAAGCTCTTTAAGATACGAGTCATCGGATACGGGGTATTGTTCATCACAAAGTTCAACTGCTGTTTCATCTCCAAATGCCGGATCCTGCCAGCATCTTGCAATTATTGACAATGTGATCAGGACTCAACCCACGAGAGATGAAGTCAGCAGGATTGTCTGCTGTTTTCAAATGCTTCCAACATAAATTTTTGGTAATCTGAATGCGTGGGACTGTTGGAAACGAACACTTTCAATAGGTGTAGTGAAGCATTGATCCACGATAGCACAGTCATGGAATCACTGAAGAGGTAGACTTTGTCAATTTCCAAGCTGAAGGAAATCATAATCTCGAGCAGAAGCTTAAAAAGAAGTTTGGCAGCATAAAGTTTAAACCGGGAAATTGTAAACACTTTTATTGGTACAACTTTCGATTTGCTGCACTAAAGAGCAACTGTCACCTTGTTTGATGGAGTCACGTATCGAAGATACACACAAGTACCATACGCGTCCTTTGAGCTGTCACAAAACCTATAGAGTTCCATTTGTCTAGCAGATTCTGCAAAGACTTAACTTTTGATTTATTTTCCTGTAGTTCTGGAAAGAAATTTTTGAATATTTCAGCAGACGGGAGTTCGTCATATCGTCCAATTTCAAAAAGTCACAAACGTTGAAGAAATATTTTTGTTTTAACTATGACAGGTCCAATCAATCCAAGCGGATCAAAAAATCTAAGTCAGCTAAAACTGAATGTTTAGAAAAAAAAGGTCCTTCTGAACTACACCTCCTTTTAACAAACAATAATTTACGAAGAATCCAGAAGGTGCAGAAGCGTTAAATACTATTCGTAAACGGGTAGTGCTGCTATTGATGGTTTTCACTGCGTGGAGAGGCATTGACTAACTAGGCTTAGAATCATCCTCCTTCAACTATAAATATGTTCCAAGTCTTTATACGCCTGCATGAAGTTGCAATAAAGTTTAGCTATAGTTCAGGGATTTTATTAACAAGGGATTTATTTAATACATTTAGTCTTAAATTGGCTAATTTCAAAGAATCCTCTAAAGGGATCTTTTCTTTTATTTGGGAGAGTGAAAACGTATTTACCATTGTTGTCCCTATATAATGCGTTTTTGAGAATAATTCTTCACAATCTAATTATTATTTGCTTTTTGAAGTAGAATGTTCAAAAACAGATACCACTTCCCAAAATGTTTTTAAAATTTTTTTAAATCGTCAACCTTTGAAATCAATCCACATTGTTTTGATTGCCCAATACCTTCATATGATCCACTGGCAATATACCCAAAAACAGTTTCTTGTAAGATTATCGAAGGAGATAATTGAATCCTCCCATTTTTCAAGAGATTAAAAAAACTTTATTCCTCCCAAGAGCATATCTATTTTCACAAGGGAATGAAATTTAGGTTAAAAAGGTTGGTTTCCATTCCATTAACGGTAAATTAATTTTAGTAACATCCAAAAATTTTGAAGGCATTGAGTTAGTTATTTTACTAAATTTAAAACGAAATATCTCAGTGAATGTTTCACTTTTATGTGAACTATGTATAGCCAAGATTTCCTCTTTGTCTTTGAATGAATAGTTAGAAAGTTCGGCTATCGAAATAATACTTTTTTTTTTCAATCACAACGCATCTGCAATCTACGAGTCAAAATATTCACCATAATTCCAGAACCTAAAACGAGAAATACCTCGCGCATCATGAATCAACGATTGCTTTTGGGAGTATTACTTCTCTATACATCGGTTGTTTAGGAAAACAAGAAAGCGGACTCTTCCGAAGAAGGGGGAATAAGTGGGGGATCTGATGTTGATCTGATTCATATTCGCATCGCCAGCTGCAGTTTTGTTTTGACAAAGCTAATAACTGTGGAGCCTTCTCGGTGTTGATCCTTCGCCGTCGCCATTGATCTCATGTTTTGTCTTCGGCGTGGCAATCCGTAACGTCATAAGTACACAGAGCTTGGAGATATACACGAACTGAAACTGATAGTAGACGCTCATGTGATCTCTTTAAGTGCGGAACTCTGAAGTAATTGGAATTTCCACATCCATTTTCTCTAACGTGTTGCGGGAGCCCTATGTAAGTTAATTTCATTCAATTATGTTTGTTAACTTAACTGTTCTTTATTCTCTCCTGAAAGTAACTATAAGAAACAATTCCAAATTTCAGCAGAAAAAATAATTGGTAGTTTTTATCTTTAATGATCTCCTATGATTTGGCGTGTTTGCAACACCCATTTTGTTTTTCAGTTAAGAAAAAGTAAGGTAATGGTAATGGTAATTTTAGTTAACGTCGTACTAGAGCAACACAACGGGCTATTGACGACGGTCCGGGATCAGTCCCTTGAGGGAAATATCCGAGGACAACACTTCGTAATTTTGAACCACGGTCAGATGACGAAGCAACACCTGAGCTGGCACCCCACTCTCCAAACTTCCACGCCAACCCAACGTGAGGACTTTCGGCCACGACAGATTTAAGGTGCACCAGCCGCCTCTACACCATACGCTTACAAACATCCATGCCCGCACCAGGAACCTTCCGATCTAGAGGCTAACACCTTAACCACTATAGAAAAAGTAAGAGTAACTCTAAGTAAAAGTAAGTGAAGTTCAGAGCCTGTAAAGATCAAAGGACTGCAACAATTTTGGGGACATTTCTCCGTGACGAAATTTCAGGTGAAAATGCCCCCCATTTCGTCCCCTTTCGGTGTTGCAGACAATCACCCGCTCCCCTCAGATCTTCAGCACCCCGTGGTTGCTCACGCCGTCTTTTGTCAGCACTCTGACATTTTGCCCTCATTGCTAGTATTTTGTCTATAACACAAGGGGCGATATCACTCTTCTCTAAAGGGTGTGAAGAGTGCTCACTCTCTTCGTTGATTTGTCGACAAAGCGTTTACACCGGAGTGGGTCGAAAAGGGGTCACCAAAAGGGGTCCTAAAACGTCTTCCACACTAAAAGGGGGATAAATATATCTGCAACTCTGGTGAAAACGCGGCGGACAATAGACAAATAAACAAACCAAATCCAACGATCTAGCTCGTCATCTGACCGTGGTTCAAAATGACGAGGTGTTGTCCTCGAATCTTTCCATTAAGGGACTGATCCCGGACCGCCGTCAATAGCCCGTTGTGTTGCTCTAATACGACGTTAACTAAAATGACCAAAAATGAATGACCAAAGATCTAGCATCGAAAAAAAAAAATTACTCGATAAATTGTCTGGAACGAAACGGGTAATTGGTAATTTTTAGTTAACGTCGTACTAGAGCAACACAACGGACTATTGACGACGGTCCGGGATCAGTCCCTTAAGGGAAAGATCCGAAGACAACACCTCGTACACTATGCTAAAAAAACTCCCTCTAAAACGTTTTTCAAATCACCCACTTGATCAACTTCATTTTGTCATTACGACATTTCCCCCAGCCTTGGAAAACAGCTGTTATTGTCCCTATACTGAAACCAAACAAAAGAAAGCTCACCTGAGAGTTACAGGCCAATTAGCTTAGCTCCCAGTCTTCAGTAAAGTCGCCTAATTTATTATTAATAAACGGCTAGAAGCTTACTGTAATGAAGCCTTACTGTAAGTTCACCCTTATACCTAACCAATTTGGTTTCAGAAAACAGCTTTCTGCCTCCCATCAACTCCTAAGAGTTTCAGAGCATGTTTTGGAAGGTTTCAAAAACAAAGAAAGTACTGGTGCGATCTTCCTAGATATAGCCAAAGCCTTTGATAGGGAGAGTCTGGATTTACGGACTCATCCACAAATTAATTACATTTGGCATCCCTGCCTCACTCATCAGACTTCTTTTTTCCTACTTAACAGGTAGGCACTTTGTCGTTCGAGTAAACAAGACCCTTTCAAACACCCATGCCATTCAGGCTGGCTCTCCACAGGGTTCAATTCTAGGACCCAAACTATTCAATCTGTATGTGAACGACATACCACAAGATCAATCATCAAAGGTCTGCATGTTTGCAGATGATACAGCTGTGTTAGCCAGACACCATGATCCTACAGATGTCATGAATACACTCAACAACTACTTACACTCACTTGAATCCTGGCTTACTGCTTGGAAAATAAAAATCAATGTTGACAAATGCCAAGCTGTTTACTTTACTAAGAAACGGAATACTTCTGACCCCCCCCCCCTATTTTTTACGGCAATGAATTACCTTGGTCCCCTAAATGTACCTATCTTGGAGCCACTTTAGACTCTCGCCTAACGTGGAAACCCCATATCATTTCTTTAAGGAATAAAGTCATCGCCGCTAGGTCCACCCTTTACCCCTTAATAGGTCGAAATTCTATTCTTTCAATCGACAACAAATTGCTCCTTTACAAAGCCATGATTAGACCAAAAATCACCTACGCCAGTCTTGTCTGGGGATACGCAGCGAAAACTACCCTCCAAAAACTTGAATCTCTTCAAAATTCTACACTACGTATTATCAGTGGTTACCCCTGGTACAACCGAAACGCTAAAATTCGCGAAGATCTTGAAATTACCGATCTTAAAACTTACTTCAGTAAACTTGCTACTAATTTTTATGCTAATCTTGAATTAATTGATAACCCTGCCATCCAGTGTATCCCCAGATATGACCCTCGTCAACCCGAATATAATAAAAGACCCAGAGTCATTCTTAATTCTTAATGTTCTTACTATTTAAATCTCCTGCTTTTATTTAATTTAATAATTCTTAAGCCTTCCTTGTCATCTTGCATCTTATGTACTGTAACAATTGGACTCGTCCTTGACCTGCCCAATTTCTAAGCCACCTGTTTTTCATTGGACAACCAACTGCACTCACTCTACCTTACATATTTCAGTGAACTTCAAAACCTGCTCAGTTCCCAACTACTTTCCGAGGGAGATAGAAGGCCTTCGGCCTAAGTTCTCCGGCTCACCCATTATTTCATTTCATCATTCCCTAAAGTTACATTTATGGGAATAAGTTGAATTTATTTTTGATACACTAATTTTAAAAAGTTGCAGGTGGTTGCATTTATGCAAAAAGTTGCATTTATGGAAATAGTTGCATTTATGGAAAAAGTTACATTTATGTTGCGGTTATAACTCCCTTACAATACACCCCATGAAGGAGGAATTTTGGTTTTAGCACTTTACATGCAGCGTAGAACGTGTGAAAAAAAGTTGCCCTACTGAAGAGTCATCCGCCATCTGCTTTCGAGTTATTTCCACGCATTCTGTCGTGGTTTATTTTATTCCGGAAACAAAACAATAGTGCTTCATTCTTCTATTCTCCAGGCCAAGTTTGTATGTTCGCGATCGTTAAAGATTATGTGAAAATTGCAACGGATTTGAAATCTGCGGAAAATGTTACACCAGTTCGATACCTTAAATGTGATTTTCTATAAATAAATAATGCTTCAATTGTAACTTTTATATTTTCGCTTATTAAACTGTTCATCAGTTTCTATTGAAACGTGTGCACAAAAGCGGATTCAACATTTTTAGATCAACTATAATCGGTCAATTGAACTTGATTCGTGAGAACGCGCCTAAAAGAACACTTGCGTCGTAATTTTCGAATTTTTTTTTCATGAAGCATTAGCATTTTATTTTAATTGTTTGTAAAGGATCTGTTATGTTTGTTATCCGCTGCACTAATGCAAATTTAAAAGTTCATTGAGTCAAGCAACTTCGCGAACAAACCTATTTTATTCGTACATCACATGCATTCGTATATACATCACATCATCAGAAAAAAGAACAAACATTTTCTTTTCCTTATATATATATATTTTTTTTAACTCGAACAACAAGTTGAGTGGTTTACTTACTGCAACCCTATTTGCAATTAAAATATTATTAATATGCCTACTAGTGACGCTACATTACTCCCCCTCCAGTAACTCAAGTTACGATACATGCTTATACATAAATATAAACAGAAGCTTTTCACATTCCTCATACACATAATATAAGGTACATCTTGAAAAACACTTAAAATAAAATACAAGATTAGAACTATACGTTTATGAAAAATAAGTGCATGAAAAATTGCCATATTTACAAATATTGAAATCAATCTTGAAATCTAACTGGTTTTTTTACCTGTCTACCGCTTCTCGAGACTTTGGAGGGAATTACCGGAGGTTTACAGGGAACTGTGGTATTGTCCATATTTAGTTTATAAGCAGATTTAAGCCTATCAACAGAGATATTTACTTCTCTACTTTTAATTACAATAGTAAAATATTTATCCTTTTTATGCTTAACCAAGTAGGGTCCTTGGTAAGGTGGTTCGAGGGCCTTTTTGACACGGTCGACTCTTACAAACACATGCGTACACGAACTCAAGTCCCTGTGCAGGAAGGGTTTTGACTGTGTATGCATAGATGTCACTGGTTTTATTTCCTCCATACACTTTTGGATTCTCGCCACGAAGGTATCAGGGTCCATATTGATGGTAGGTGGGTCAAAGAATTCCCCAGGCAACCGGATGTTAGTGCCGTACACCATTTGGGCGATGGAGTAATTACTGTCTGGTTTGACAACAGCTCTCAGTCCCAGCAGCACGGTGGACAAAGTTTCTGTCCATCTGATGTTGTCGTGGGCCTTCAGTGCACCTTTGAGAGTTCTGTGCAAACGTTCAATTTTTCCGTTGCACTGTGGGTGGTAAGGGGTTGTGTGCGATACTCTTGCACCACATATCACTGCTAGGCACTGAAATAATTTAGACTCAAATTGCCTCCCTTGATCCGTAACAATTTGAGTATAGGTACCCCAAACCTACACACCCAGTGTTCGTAAAACGCTCTAGCCACCATTTCTGCTGTGCTGTCTGGCAGAGGAACAACTTCCATCCATGACGAAAATCTGTCTATGCATGTCAAGCAGTACATCATGCCTTCTGATGGTGGAAGTGGACCTATCGGATCGATGTGAACCACGCTGAATCTTGTTTCCGGCACTTGGTACTCTCCGAAGGCAGATCGATTATGTCTGTTCACCTTGCAACGTTGGCATTGCAGGCATGCCTTGGCCCATTCTCTGACTTGCTTGTTTATCCCTGGCCAGACAAACTTTTCCATCATCAATTTTACAGTTGTCCTGATGCCGGGGTGGGAGAGGCCATGAATCTGTTTGAACAACGACTGCCGAAACTCTTCAGGAATGTAAGGTCTGATATGTGGTGTGGAAGTATCACACCATAATATCTTTCCAGATGGCAGAGTTGATGGTTGGAACTTTAGAGACAAATTACTCTTTTTAAGCTGTTGTAGCTCCTCGTCCTGCAGCTGCTTCTTGGCTATGGTCTCGTAGTCTATGATCGAGACTTCCTCAATTCTGGACAGTGCATCAGCCACAACATTGTCCTTACCACTAATGTGGTTGATGTTAGTAGAGAACTGTGAGATGTATTGAAGATGACGTTGCTGTCTAGGTGAAGCTTTATCGTTCTTTTGTTGAAATGCAAAGATAAGAGGCTTGTGGTCGGTAAAGATGTGGAAATCACGACCTTCCAGCATGTACTTAAACTGCTTAATCGCCATATAAATTCCAAGCAGCTCTCGGTCGTATGTGCTGTAACGTTTCTGTGTCTCGTTCAGCTTCTTCGAGTAGAACGCTAGTGGTCTCCATTGATTGTTTTCCCACTGCTGCAGTACGGCTCCTACTGCCCAGTCTGATGCGTCTGTGCATAAGGACAGTTTACAATCAGAATTAGGGTAACTGAGGAGGGTAGTTTGAGCTAGATCAGACTTGCACTTCTCAAATTGAGCAATTGTTTCCTCAGTCCAAGGAACCTTTCGTTTGTCTTTCTTTTTGGCACCCTTCAACAGTTCGTGGAGCGGCGCTTGTGTCTTGGCAGCATCTTTCAAATACCTTCTAAAAAAATTTATCATGCCCAAGAATGCACGAAGGTCTTGGATCGTGGAAGGGAGCTTGTAATGTTTAATAACTTCAACTTTCGATGGTAATGGTTTGAAACCTTCAGCTGTTATTAGATATCCCAAGTATTCCACTTGTTTGGCACCGAGCACAGATTTCGACAAGTTTATTTGTAACCCATACTGCTGAAATCTGTCAAACACCATCTTGAGGTGTCGCTCATGCTCCTCTTCTGATGATGACGCGACGAGGACATCATCCAAGTAGGAGAACACAAAGTCTAGTCCAAATAAAACTTCAGTTATGAAGCGTTGAAAGGTAGAGGGGGCATTCCGAAGGCCGAAACTCATGACGTTAAACTCGTAGAGTCCAAACGGAGTTGTGATTGCGGTCTTGGGCCTATCTTCTTCAGCGATGGGGATCTGGTAGTATGCTTTCACTAAATCCAATGTTGAAAACACACATTTCCCACTTAAAATTGAATGGAAGTCCTCAATCCTGGGAATGGGGTAGCGGTCAGGGACTGTTTGGGCGTTTAGCAGTCTGTAGTCTCCACAGGGCCTTAGTGTCCCATCTTTCTTGTTGACGAGGTGCAGGGGACTGGACCATTGCGACTTGGATGGTCTGATGATGTTATTGTCCAGCATAAATTTGAATTCACTTTTGGCCAGCTTAAGCTTATCAGGAGCCAACTGTCTGCATCTTGAATAGACTGGCTGTCCCTTGGTGATTATCTGGTGCTCTACATTATGTTTAGAAACTCTATTAATTAAATTAGCATACAAATTTAATAGGTTGAAATACTTAGAAGATTTATTTATGGTGCTTAAACTAACATCCTCTTTGATAGCAGCAACTTCGCCAATAGTTGAGAGGTCTGTTACACCATCAATGAGTTTTCTATTGTGGATGTCAATGATTAACTGAAATTTGTTCAAAAAATCCGCACCAAGAATACCTTTGGACACCTGAGCTACCACAAATGGCCATTGAAATACTCTGCGTAACCCCAAATCCAAGGTAAGCACTTTAATGCCATACGTTGGAATGGGGGTGCCATTGGCTGCATACAGCTGATAACTGCAGACGTTGGTATCTGTTTTTGAAGGTGGGATGATGGAAATGTCCGCACCGCTATCCACCAACAACTTTCGTCCCGTGTTTCTGTCATGGACAAATAGACGGAAGGTGCGGTTAGGTGGATCCTTCGCAGTAGAGTTAACCGCTGGCTCTACTGGCGTGTGGAGTTTTCCTGAGACTTCCAACTGCATGGAGGTTTGCACTTTTCTGGGTAGCATCTTTTCCCGAATCTATAGTGGTAATAACAGAGAGACCCATTGGGATCATACCGCTTCCTGGAACGGGACCTACTCCTGTTCCTGCGAAATTGACGGTCCGGGTTGCGTTGCTTGGGCTGAGCTGATTGACAGACACTTAAGGCAGCAATTTGCCTTTCCAACCCCTGTATTTTTATAAACAAGGCTTCATACAGGGATGGCGGTGCAGTGGCTTCGGGATTTTTCCCAACAGCAGCCATCTCAAAACGGGGATTGATTTAAAATATTTTGTCAGCCATATCTGCCATTTTGTCCAAGGTGCCATCACTGACGACTAGCACATTTCGCACATGAGGTGGCATTTTATCTAACCAGAGTGTGCGCAACACCTGGTCAGAGAAGTCTGGTTCGGTGCCTCTTTTGTCAGGAACAAGGCTCCTCATCTTCCGCAGTAATTGGCTGGGTTTTAAATCCCCCAACTCAACCCCGGTGAGCAGTCTGTTGATTTTGATGCTTTCACTTTCACGGAAGAGACTCAGAAGTCGGGCTTTGGCGTCCGAGTACTTCGTGGTTGAATCACTGCGAACGATATCGAATATGTTGTCAACGTACCGCGGTTCCATTTGTGCAAGCAGGTATGTGAATTTCGTATCCTCTTTCTTGATGTTCGCCACTTTGAATTGTGCTTCCACTGTGTAAAACCACACCTCTGGGCGGTCTACCTAGAAGGGTGGGATGCGGACACTCACCGCGTCCACTACATCGCTTGAGGGTCGAGTGTGAATTGGCGGTGGTCCGTCCTGATGTTCATTATCCGACATGGTTGCGAGTTCGAATTATCCGTGGTCACCAATGTTATGTTTGTTATCCGCTGCACTAATGCAAATTTAAAAGTTCATTGAGTCAAGCAACTTCGCGAACAAACCTATTTTATTCGTACATCACATGCATTCGTATATACATCACATCATCAGAAAAAAGAACATTTTCTTTTCCTTATATATATATATATTTTTAACTCGAACAACAAGTTGAGTGGTTTACTTACTGCAACCGTATTTGGGTGGAGTGGTCGTTCACGGTAAGAAGGCGATTTGTCGCCAAATATGGTAAACTTCACCTTTCTTCACATCTGCCGTATTTGTCATGGCAACCCTATCTGCTTTTACGGAATTCGGCCGCCATCCTGATTTGGCGACAAAAATTAGTTGGCGACAAAACTCTTACCGTGAACGACCACTCCACCCCGTATTTGCAATTAAAATATTATTAATATGCCTACTAGTGACGCTACAGATCCATTTGTTGTTGCCCTACAGCAACTTTCTGTGTCTAATATAGTGCTAAATTTTACAAAATTGAGGAGACTATTTTGACTATGTGACAGTCATAGATTTCATTTCATTCTCCTACTAACAGATGGCGCCAAGAGCACCACAAGTACTTTGGTAGTTGAAGAGAGGCTACAAGTCACTTAGCTTCCCCGCTCTCGTGAGGACTGGTTGTCCAATTCACTGGCGTTAGCCATTTTTATGCGAGATACATCCTACCCTTTTGATCAAGTTGATCCTGTGTAACGTTATTTAATTTTCCTTACTTATGTAAATAAACCTTTATATTTAAATTCAAACTGGCCCTTCTTTCTTTTAATCGTTTTCCCTAAAACCCAAAAACTGAGCTAGCCAAGGGAGGCGGTTAAAACTACTATTTTTCACATATGAGGCAACTAAATCGACTATTTTCAAAGGTAAGAACCACTGGGAGGCCTGTAATGAGATTAACTAATCTGTAAGAGCATCCCCATTTGGTCAAAAGTCAGGTATTCATTGTATAATACAGTTTCTTCAATGTTTTATTTAAGTCCTTATTTTGTCCTAGAAAGTCCTTATTTTTAGTTAGAAAAAAAGGGTGGAAACCCTGTTGTAAGAGTTTTAAATAACGATTAAAATATATATTGATATATCTGTACAAATATAAAATATTTTTGGAGAAGTATCCCCTTTTACCCCATCTGACCCTAAATATTGAAAAATGTAATGTGGATACTGTATATCTATAGCAATCATGGATCACAACATTTCTTAAGGGAATTGTAAAATAAGGGAAACTACCAGGGAAATATCGGGGAGCTTTTTTCAAGGAGTTTTTTGCCACCCTGTTAGTAAACACAGATCATGGTCCCAGGATACCCAAGCAATCTATTTCTTCTTTCATCCCACTACTCTGTTCCCCAACGGCTCTTTCCCTTTTCTCGAAGTGGCTGTCATGGCTCAATGGGTATGACCACTTGTCTAGCATTCTTGGAGCACAGGTTCACCCTCCTTTTTCAACCGTGCTTGGGACTGGCTTTGGCGAAGTTAAGCACAGGTTCAGTTGCTGTCAGGTGTATTTCTTTCTTCTGATGTTTCACTTGAAGAATGAAGGAATATTGTGGTTTATTTTCTAGCTAAGTCGGACTTCCTCCCAATGTGGCTCACTTGCATGGTAGCCGCACCCTCTTGCCGTGTATGATGGGCCTGGCGCTGTTGGCATAAGAAACGACATATTGTGTTTTTATTAGATATTTTTTTATCTCTTCTCTTTCTGTTGTGTTATCTAAGTTGATTTATTGTGTTAATAAAACTAACAATTGTTTTAAATAAATACATAGGTAATCAATATGCATTCTATAAGGCCTTTAGATGAGCATTGCATTTTGGAATGATGAAAATGCATAACCTGGTCCATGTCGAACAAGGTTGGCTACAGTCTGGTATCGGAACAGAGATATGTGCTCGCATCATTGAGAGTGAGTATGGAAATACTATCAGAGTGATCTGTTTCTTTGCAGTTAGTCTGTTTTTTTCCTTATGCAACACACTAGTTAGTGGAAAAGGTACCAGAAGTTGAAGGCGACCCTTAAGCAGGCAAAAAATAGATTTTAAAAGAGGAAATTTTAATGGTTTTGATGATCTTCGGGTCAGCTATGGATGTTTCCGAGACGAGCGTAGACAATTTGGAAAATAATTATTTAGAAAAAAGTGTTGGCAAAACTGAATTCCTAAAATTTTCCTTTATGTTTTAAATCTCCATCAGGTTGCTAGAGAATAGTTTTTATTTAACGACTTTTTTCACCAAGGAACTTTAAAAAATCAAATTTTTTGAAAGAGTTTCAACATTTAAAATCGACCAAAAATTGATTTCTTAACCAATAACTTTGATTAGAGTTCAAAACATCAGCTGTATTATATAGATTGTTATGACACAAAGATAATTATAATCGATCAGTTCATTGTTGAGTTATCACTGCTTGAACAAAACATCCCTATTGCAAAAACACAGTTCGTACAAAATCGAGTTTAAAGTTTTGAAAACTTGTCTGGACATGGTGACAGTACCTAACAAAAACACTTGTAACTAAAAAAATCTTGAATATACTAACAAAAAATCGACACACCAAGAAGGACTTGTCCAGGAGTTGTGCCGGGATCAATCAACTTGTAACGGCACTGACTGGGGACATATAGTCTATAGTGAAAAGTCCCGTTTCCAACTGTGTCCTGACAATAACCGCAGAGAGGAGACGTCCAGGGCAGCGTGGGGATCCTGCTCTTACTATTGCACATGCTCACAACAGGGTGTTATGGTCTGGAGTGCCATGCCCTTTGCTAGTCATTTCATGCACACTTACAGTACAGCAGTACGTAGACGACATTCTACGACTGGTTGTGTACTGATCCTTTTGCGACACCCCAGACTCACTTTTGAACAAAATAATGCCCCGGCCGCACACGGCTTTGCATTGCTATGAATTGTCATTAAGCTTTCTCAACACTTCCTTGGCTAGCTAGGTCTCCTGATCTCTCTCCCATAGAGCACATTTGGGACGTTACGGAAAGGTGATTGCAACCATCCCGGAATGTTGACCATTTAGCCCGACAGTTGGAGACCATTTGACTAGAAATTCCGCTGGACACCATCCGGGAACTTTAACAGTTTATGCCACGCCGGGTGACAGCTTGCATCCTGGCCAGAGGTGGACCAAAGCCTTATTGACTTCCTCAATTTGTAATGGTCAAACTCTAAAATAAATTATTCAATTGTTTTGAAGTATACTTTTCTATGTATGTTTTTCACATCCACTAATTTGTATCTCAATCAGACAACTCCTTGGCGCCTCGTTTTTTTTATAGTGTATTTGCCAGATCTTGGCATGGTTTAAAAGCTAAGGAGTTATTGAATCAATAAAACAACTATCAATATCCTGGTCAATTTTTAGTGTACACATACAGTTTAGAAACTCTTGAACGACAATGAACAAAATCGTTAGTTATTACTGAACTAAATTCCAATTAAAAATGTTTATTTCAGATGCTGCTTTCTACTACTTGGACGCTGCAATGGTGCAAGGTACCTGTGTTGACGTGCCTTTGCCCTACACTAAAAGCCTAGAACCACTCGCCATATATCAAACCAGTGACGTCGTGATGGTCGTCAAAAACGTCCCAAATGTGCAATAACGTATGCAAACTGTACAAATCATGAGAAGAAATTCTCCTCTGAATAATTTGCATTTAATTTTGAATATTTTTTATTAGGTGTCCCGATCCTCTGTATTAACCAGTGAAGAATTACTGCCAACTTTAATCGTACACTTTTTTTTATGAACCTGTTGCTGTTTGAGTCGAATTTTATTCGCGTGTAGAAATATCGATAGGTTAGTTTATCAATTTTTCAATCATATTTATTTACAATCCTCTTTGTGTACATATCTTGCCTTCCAAGCACTAGTATTTTTATTTGATGTTGCCCACTTTTTCAATAAAATAGAATGGTTTATGCTTTACTTATTGAAGTATGTATATTGCTTTTTTACTCAATTACTTACCCTCACATACCCTCTTTGCTGTTTTATAACTGGTAATATTTATTGATAGCAGTGTCATTACTCAGATTTCATACCTGATTTTAATCCATTTATAATGAATATAAGGATCTACAGAGACATTTCTTGTGTAACACGGAAGTAAAATTGGTCAAAATATAAAACAGCATGTTTATATTTTTGAAATGTACTCTTACTGACGTTAATTTAATCCAGTGAAGTGCATGATGAAAAGTTCGCATTTCTAATACTGCTTTCTCGTTTAATTTGTTTAATTTCATTTGAAATTAAAGTTTCAATACGAAAGATGCCAATTTTCATATTACTTGTAGACTAATACGACCCTATGCGATTAAGTTTCTTAATTGGTGATATCTTTTGATGGCAGTGTCGTCAATCACATTTCATTTCTTATCTATATCCATTTACAATGAAAATAAATGTCACTATGCAGATTTTACACATCCAAATGAAAGGAAATTTGTCAAAAATATAAAACGGCATAGTTTGTATTCTTCAAAGGTAGTCTTGCTGGTGTTAATTCTCATTTTCCACAAAATACATGTAAAAAGTTCACACCTCAGACATGTTACCACAGTAAGTTTGTGCACGTCCACTTCAATTACATTTCATTCTCTGGTTCTAAAGCTATTTGATATTTTTGACCTATAAACTTATTTTCGGTTTTGCTCAGGTTTTTTGTTCCAATTTCTACCTTTTAAGATTTCTTACTGACTTCTGTAAACAGACTGCTAAATTTTTTTATTTGGATGGTCTTCTGTGTAGTTTGGACAAATATTATGCAACTTCTAGCAAAAATTATGCATATTTGAAGTTTATGAATAATCTCTTAGCGTTCAATTTTAAATGCTTTATTGTCATGCTAATATACAAAATAACGCAGATTTCGACATTGCCTCTCTTCTCTACTATTATAAAAGGGAGTGTTTGTCTGTTGGGTCGTTCCACATCAAATCAACCAATGGTCAAAACATGATGTCTTCAGATCTTTATGATTTTTTTACATGATATAGTATTAGCTTAGTAGATAAAAAATAGCAAGTTTTAATTTTTTTGGACCTTTCGTTTTTGAGTTATACATTTTTGAAAAATTCAGAAACACCAGTTTTTAGGAACGTTTTGATATATTTAAAAGCACGTAACTCAAAAACCGTTTGTCCTAGAAAGCTCAAATTTATACCATTCTCTTTAGATTTACAAGGGCTTTAATTTAACATATAGCTTGGGTGTACCACATCAGTTTATATATATTTTTTGAACTAAAAAACAAAATTTTTTTGTAAAAAAACAAAAATCGGAATTTTTAATTTTGATGAAAGAAATATATTTTATTCTTAACCTCAATAGTAAGGTGTGTACAAAGTTTCATGATGGTATCATATTAAAATAATTTTTTATCTGAATCAAGACGTGTGAAAATTCTGTTAATTCGTGACTTGTTACCCTAGATAAAAATTAATCTCTTAACCAACACTATTGTATTTAAATTTCAATTACCCTATTTTATTTAAACAACAAATTCAACTTACTTTACATTCAAGGAACAGATTTTTTCTTCTTTTAGCACTTGAAATTAGTAAATGTGAGTTCTCTTCTTTGCCAAAACTTGTGCTGCTTCTGCCATCTCATCTGCTGTAACTCGGTAGGTTCTACCTGTTGCAGTGGTTGGATGTCATGTGCACAAAATATTGCTCATCGGCAGTGCTAAGGTATCTGCTCTCCTAGGATTTGTGTATGATAGCAATGGCCGTTTTGGGTGAAGAAAGGACACAAGAATTTCCTTTTCAACATCGTCTTTTGAGTCAACATGCGCCAACCATCACTTTATCGCAAGCACAAGCAACAAAATCCACAATTTCTTCAAATGGAATATCATCATCACCAGGCCCTGTGTGTTTCTGAGTCATCAAAAAATTAGTAGATTTTGGTTTTGACACTATTTAGATCTAGAAGAAAGAAGGCATGAAATGTATGGGTCCCTGAGACTGCCACAGCTTTTTCAAATCATGGTTTTAGAATCTTTTCTTCATTTATATACTCTTCATCGGTTACATAAAAAAATGTGACGGATAACAAACTTTTCACACCCTGCTGAAAAAGTGTTAGAATTTGGTTATCTAATGGATTTTGGAGGCTGGCTTTGGCAGCAAGCCTTTTTGCTGTACCCCTTAATTCATCACAAACTCCCTTCTCATTTTCAAATTTGGTGTCAACACACATACTGTCGTAGTTCATGCTTTTCAGAAAAGTCATAGTCCAGAAAGTTAATCCTGTCCGAGAAATTATAAGCCAAATCATTAGTTAGATATTTGAAAAAGTTGTACTATTTTCCAGATGGTTCAGCTGCGCAGTGCATAATTCATAAGAATTTTCTGAACCTTTGCTATCACTAAGAGGACTTTGATGGACTTGAGGCTGTGGCACTTTTATGCCACATCATATGGGAAGCGAATTTGTGATGGAGTAGGGGATATGGTAAAAAGGCTTGCTGCTAAAGCCAGCCTCCAGAATTTATTACAAAAATAAATTCTAACACCTTTTCAGTATGAATATTTGCCATCCATCACATTTTTTAATGTAACCGATGAAGAGTATATAAATAAAGACAAGATTCTAAAACCATTCTTTGAAAATGCTGTGGCAGTCTCAGGGACCCGTACATTTCATATCTTCATTCCTCTAGATCTAAATAGGGTCAAAACCAAAATCTACTCATTTTCTGATGACTCAGAAACACATAGGGCCTGGCGATGATAATATTCCATTTGAAGAAATTGTGGGTTTTGTCGCTTGTGCTTACGATAAAGAGTGATGGTTGGCACATGTTGACTCAAAAGACGATGTTGAAAAGGAAATTCTTGTGTCCTTTCTTCACCCAAAACAAAATAGGGTAAATGATATTTAAATACAATAGTGTTGGTTAAGAGATTAATTTTTATCTAGGGTAACAAGTCACGAATTAACAGAATTTTCACACGTCTTGATTCAGATAAAAAATTATTTTAATATGATACCATCGGAATACCATCATGAAACTTTGTACACACCTTACTATTGAGGTTAAGAATAAAATATATTTCTTTCATCAAAATTAAAAATTCCGATTTTTGTTTTTTTACAAAATTTTTTTTTTTAGTTAAAAAAAATATATATAAACTGATGTGGTACACCCAAGCTATATGTTAAATTAAAGCCCTTGTAAATATAAAGAGAATGGTACAAATTTGAGCTTTCTAGGACAAACGGTTTTTGAGTTACGTGCTTTTAAATATATCAAAACGTTCCTAAAAACTGGTGTTTTTGAATTTTTCAAAAACGTATAACTCAAAAACGAAAGGTCCAAAAAAATTAAAACTTGGTATTTTTGGTCATATTGATGAGTAGAACACAATCACTAAATATGATACATTTTGAAAACCTCAAGGTTTAAAATAATTTTTTTATTGGTTGATTTGATGTGGAATGACCCTGTTATGTGTACGTTCCTGCCAAATCTAGGGCACTTACAGTAATGGGATTCGGCATACTGGCAGTACAAATTTTTTGTACGAAGCCCAAATTTTAAAATTTAATCTGGAACATTTTAAAATTAATTTAATAACATTAAATTATTGTTTTCCTTAGAATGGCAACAGCATAAAAGATCACAGATTCTAAAGTAATATTTTTCGTTTAAATGCTTTCAGCTTAAGAACAAAACAAATAAAAAGTTTTAACTGGAGTTTTGAAGTTCTGTTTTCTATCTTCTAGATCGTTAAGATAGAGTAAAAATATGATTTTCTTTAAATAAATAATTTTTTAAGTGAAACTTTTATATTTTTTCCTCTAGGATCGCAACACAGTGTCATTTTCGGAATCTAGGTGGACAAAATTATTGCTTCAAAAATACACTGATTTTGGGTAATTATAAGAGGCTTTGAGTGATAAAATACTGATTTGGCATATATTCTACGTTTTTTAGTTTCTATTTAAATGCAGAAATATGCTACATTTAAAGAAATGTATCAATTTTGCTCCATATATTAAATATACTTCGATTAATTATTAACTGTATATTTTGCAATTTTATATTAATATACCCCTGAAAATGGTCAGATGTACCCATAACAGTTCCATTTAAACATAAAGAATAATAGAAAATCTATAGGGGAAAATATTACAAAATTATATACTTGGAATATCTCAACTACCTAAATAGTATACTGATGTATTGAAGGGAAAGTTCTAAAAATTTCAACCTTTGGAAACATTTGGCTACGTTTAGTTTTAGACCTTACTCGTAAACTTATAATTAGTGGATCCGAGGTAATGACTAATCTATTCGTATCAGTTCTTGACATTTTTATAGAAAACATTTATCGCCTAATGTGTTTATTCCTTGTCTTGCGCTTTTAAGAAGCGGATCAATTGGAAGAATACAAGAAGTGAAATAATATTTCCATAGACCAGTATTTTATGTATAGTTTACGAGAATTGGGGAACCAAGGGTACTTTCTGAGGTATATACATCTTGCAATTGCTTCGTGCTCAGAAAACTTATCAGTTTATCTGGAAATTAGAATTTAAACATTGGTGTGCTACTTGGTAGAGCTAGATAACAATATCAGTTATTTAAGCAGACGTATCAGCATTTCTAACAATCTACCAGTGGCGTTTCTATCTTTAGTATTCCCTGTTTGATCACATCTATCAAAATGACAAAGTCAGCTTTAACGTGCCTTGCACATTAACTTCCCTTGAAGTTAAATCTAATTATTTGGCAAAAACAAATTTGATGGTACGACAAGGTCTAGTTGAGGTTTTGCCAAATACTTTTTTTACTCTCATTAGTACAAGCAAAGGTACCAAAGAAATGCCAAACACACTTTGTTTATAATGATATTTTTCTGAAAAAAATGGCTGGAAAATTTTCTGTTCAGTGCCATTACATCCCCTCATTGTATTTCTATTATAACCTTTAACAAAATCAGAATGAAGGATTGTTCATAAATTATACATAACCGTTTAACAAAACAGTTGATAAGTGACTAGCTGTGAGTTGGGATACAGCTGAAGTTTTCGTGATAATCATCGCAAACCAAATGGGAATTCGTAGCAATCACCGCGGGTTAGCATCGCCGTTGCTAGAATGGGATATAATAGTTAGCATTTCAAAAGCCTATGTCCATACAACTGGTTGTGAGAAAAGGTTTTATGAATCGTTACTTTTTAAATGATTTTATCAAAAAAAAATGTCTATGGTGTATATACAAGATGAGTCTAAACTAACATGACAAACTTTAGGGGATGATAGAACACAACGAAACAAACTTTTCACAATAGAATGGTCACAAGTGCAGCGGTTAACCGCTATAGAGAGCGCAGTCAAACGCTTGTAAAAAAGCGGAGGTTTTTGCACCCAACGTCAGTCAGCGACTGGAAGAGGCTGAATATTCGAATGCTGTGAAAGCAGACATGCATTTTGTTTACTGTCAAAACGTGTAAATCCTCATCCACTCTGATGCAGGAATCAGCTTGCGAACTGAACGCACGCAGCACGATGATCTGTAGGCTGCTACTTGTACACGCTGCACAAGGTATGGATGAAAACCTGCGTGTAGGACCACTGCCTCCTAGGTGGCTGTGGTAAAACTCGACACACCGTTATTCGTGATACACCTGTGTGACGACCTACAACTCGAGTGCTAATGTCGAATGGAATGTCTTTTTTATGTGCTTCCAATACCTTTCAGCTAGAGCAGGAACCCCCACTCTCTAAACTTCCACACCACGTCAATGTAGACAATCGGGCACGACAGTAGTTCTGTTCTGGAGGTAGTGTACTGTTCTACCTGATGGTTGATTGTTTCTGACATGCCTGGCGTTCGAACTCTTCTGGAATTACCTGTGTCGCGCATGTCAGGGTGGCCCCTTTCCGAGATGTGTCAGTGCAAACGCGCAAAATTCTTGTAATAGGTGCGTGCGCCTGTTAGGAAAGCAATCTCGGTAAAGGCGTTGTGCATGCCAGCCTTTACCATCGGCAAAACCATAAACAAAATGGATGTGCTTTAAGTGAATGCGAATATTCAGCCATTTCCAGTCGCGACTGAAGTTTGGTTCGAAAACCTCCGCTTTTTTTACAAGCGTTTGACTGCGCTCTCTAGCGGATAACCGCTGCACTTGCGAGTATACATTCTATGGTGAAAAGTGTTTGTTTCGTTGTATTCTATCATCCCCCTGAAGTTTGTCGTATTAGTTTAGACTCGCCCTGTATATATGTTCTAATAAAACAAGACATCTTATTTAAATTGAAAAATATTGTTGAGGCCGTTTATGTATAAACGGATTGGCCCTATTATTTTAGCAACTGAACAATGCATGTTTACAGAATTCGAAACTAGATCTAACTACATGCTGTCGTGTACGCGGTGGCTGATGCACTTCGAAACTGTCGTGCCCGACACGTTGGGTTGGCGTGGAAGTTTGGAGAGTGGGGTGCCAGCTCAGGTGTTGCTTCGTCATCTGACCGTGGTTCCAAATTACGAGGTGTTGTCCTCAGAGCTTTCCCTTAAGGGACTGATCCCGGACCGTCGTCAATAGCCCGTTGTGTTGCTCTAGTACGACGTTAACTAAAATTACTATTACTACTACTGTCGTGCCCGATTGTCTACATTGACGTGGTGTGGAAGTTTAGAGAGTGGGGGTTCCTGCTCTAGCTGAAAGGTATTGGAAGCACATAAAAAAGACCCTAGAGCGACAAATTACAGCTGTGCCAGTATAAGAGAGCCAAGTGGGAGAGCGGGGCTTGTGGCATACCTCTCCTGTATTTAGGATTCGAATCCCTGCCTGTGAATCCTTGCCTCCCGAATCCCTGCTTGTGTACATTCAAAATTACGCGGAGTTGTCCTCGATCTTTCACACAAGGTTTGATCCCGGACCGTCACCACTAGCAAGTTGGGTTGCTCCAGTGCGGGATCAATCACTGAAAGTAAAGATTCGAAGACAACACCCCGTAATTTAGAATCATGGACAGATGACGCATTTCACGAGAAACGTCAACACCAGCTCGTGGAACGCAGTGAGGTGAAAATAGTCTGGCCACGTACACAAAGGTCTTAGTTTGGATCGAGTCGGAAACTCGCAACCCTCCGATTGCTACCCAGGAAGCACATATATGTCGGCCAATATTGAGAAAAAATATTGGCCAATATTGCCCAACGTAAAAATGTACCCCCCCTGGCGACATCGCCCCAATATCGTTTTCCGACATTGGCCAATGTAAAAATGACATCGTCCCAATGTCGTTTGCCGACATTGGCCAACGTAAAAATGACATTGATAGATATTGTTTTCTTGACATTCAATGTTCGTTTTTTATCATTGCTCAATATTAGATTTAAGCTACTGCTTGATGTCCTTTTTCAACATTATTCAATATCTGCTACATAATATTGGGATATTTTCATTCAATTTTCTTCTTATGGCATGTGATTGTTTATTTAGAGGGTACACAAGATTACAACCATCTTAAAATTCCTAAAATTTAAAAAATATTAATCATTAAAAAAATATTTATAGAATACAATATTTTAGAACATTGAAAAGAATATATAATTTTAAATTATTAAAAATAAGTTTTTATTACAATTTGTGTAACTGTTGTATTGTATAGTACATAAAAGAAAATTGTTTGCAACTTGGCTTTTTAAAACCTAAACAGGCATCCATTATCAAATCAGACATTCTAAAATCCATTTTCTCCTTTAAATGTACTCCTTGGTAGCTTGAAAAAAAAATTGCAAACATAAAACACGTGCAGGTATCATTTTTATTGTGATTTCAATTAAGAAAATTGTTTTAGAAAAATATTCCAGTCAAAAATGTTAGCTAAGCTGCTGATATAGCAGCAAATATTAATTTATTTTATTAAGTGCATATTTTAAATTATTATTCCATTTCTTTTGTAGAAATCTAAGGCTATTAAAACTCATTATTACCAATAGTATAATCTATAGCTCAAACCAGTAAAATCAATACAAACATCAAGCTGATGCTTGTATTACAATACAACTTGATAAACAGTTGCATGGTATGTAATTCTAAGAAGTGATTCAGATTTATATAATTTTGATTTCATCTCAAAATGGATTACTTCCCGAAACTTCTGTTAAAAAATCAATATTGTTAGAAATGTTAAATAAGAACAAAAAAGGCACATTGCATATTGGCAGAAAAATGAACAGTTCTTACAAATTTCATTTAAATAGAATTTTCCATAAGTTTTAAAAGAATTCACAAATCACAATTACAGTAATTTTTTTTATTCTTAAGACAGATTTTAAACCCTGGGAACTGTGAAACATTCCAATCAGGTACATTTTTCGGACTCACCCCTTCAACAAGTCAGATTATCCGATGGGTGAATTCTTCGGCCATCTCAAACTGCCGCACCAGCGAATGCTTTTCCAAACAACTCTGACAGATAAATTCATAACAAGTCATGAATAAGAACACAAACAGCAACCTGTGACACAACAGAAGTAAACAATTAGAACAAGTGTTACCCAATTGCTAAGCAAAGATGAGTTACAGTTAGTAATTATTCTCAACACCCTCCCTTAATAACATTAACTTACATTTTTGTCTTAGTTCAGTCTAGGTTTACATTAAGATTTTGTAAACAAATCAGCAATTTGGTATTCAGTTGCAACATATACAATATAAATGTTTAATAATTTTACAATATCATGAATATACTTCAATTTAATATCGAAGTGTTTTAATATTGGCACAATTATTTTCATTTAATATGGCCTTAATGACTGATTGTAGTGATGGGAAAAATGACCCTTTTCAGGGATCAAATCCGCTTGCTCAATAAAAAGAGCTAGCTCTTTTTCATGACTCACCGCTCCTTTATAAAAGACCAAAACACCAAAAAAAAAAAAATCTCAAAAAGTGTTTTTTGGTTTATTGGATAAAACGATGCATCAAATATTCAAGAACAAAATTTCAGAGTCGAAGAAAATTGCTAACAGCTGCTTTTTAACTTTCATTTGACCTTCAAAATACATAATAGACTGCCAACTATTGGCTTCGGTTTCCATGAAAACCTCCATTTATGCAACATAATATCATAGTGTATCTACCGACGACTATCCCAAACATTTTAAATACCCTTAAGGTGTAAGTTCCTGGTTTTTCTATCAATTGGCAGACAAAAAGCTAAAGGACAAAATCCAGGTCTTCATGTAAAACATGTGGTGATGTCATTAAAGGAAGCACAAAATTTTGTTGCATGCCTATCAATACAAAAAAAGGCTCGTTTACAGAACAAAAATAGCTGTAGAAAAAGAGAAGGTGCAGTTTTTCAGTGGTGGTTTATTTTAAAATAGTACTGATCCAATAAAATATTTTTTTCAGGTCATTTAACAAGAAATTAATAATTTTCAGTGAATTATAACAAATTACTCAGTTGTCATCAGAGTTAAAACTGGCTTTAAAAATATATATATCAGCTTACTGTAAAAACTCTTGTTTTGATAAATGTCTTAATGTAATAGAAATTACTAAAAAAAAGTAGCACTAGCAAAAAATAAGTTGTTTTTGTTAACTTTTGTACTTAAAATGCAATTATCTTAAAATCAGTTTTTTGCAATTTTGCCAAAGTTCAAAGTACTAAGGCTTTTTGATAAATGCACTTAGAGTTACACTGTTTACATTTTTTATGTCTTGAATAACTATTTGATAGACAGAGGGAGAGCTTTTTGTATGAATAGTTCAGAAAAATTTATAAAAATTAATAAACAAAAAATTTGACATTTTTATAGAAATTTAACATTTAACGAGTAATGGGTCATTCTGAAATTAAGTGGAAATTTGAGTTTTTTTATGAATTTTATGCATTCATTTATTTTTATACAGTAGTAATATATCTTAATTAAGGTATATTTTCATCAAATAGTGTTAAAAGAATAAATATTTTCATATTTATAATTGAAAAAGTAAATTAACCATGGAAAATGTCACCTCCATGGCCGTCCCTAGCCCTGTTTCTAGGTTTAGATATAGTTAAAATTTAAACAGTGTAAGAAATTCCTTTATTTAGTAGCTCTATTTAGTGTCAAGAATCTAATTGTTACACAATGCACTTGAAATTATTATATTTTTAATTAAATTTAATACTGAAAAATCAGTAAATTCCTTTGTCCCTGCTATTTTTGTCAGCTCTGCATAAAATGTAAATAACCTTTAAAAAAGTCTACTAGAAAGCAGCACATGTCTGAAAGTGTAATTAAAAGAAGCTCTAATCAGCTATCTTTACTGTAAGATATCTTAGACTCAATAGTAAGTATTATTTTGTCTGTTTCTTATCTTTATATTTGAAAACTCATGAGTTCTATTTACAATGTCACCTCCATGGCATTTTTTAATTTTATGTTCTTTAATTTATTGCTGAACTTTTTTTCAACAGATAGTTAGGAATTGTATAAAATAATCTGGAAATCAAAGCACGTGGCTGGGATTCTTTTATGTTAGGCTAAAATGTGGTTTAACCATTGAAATGTCACCTCCATGGCTAAGTTCCAACATGGAGGTGAACAAATATTTCTTATGAGACATTTTACAGTGACATATGGTTAAAAATTTATTCTAAATGGTTATTTATTAAAGTAAGAACAATGTTGGGTAAACAAATAAGGAGTCCAATTGTTTTTTCTCTAACCTGTACTGATTTAACCTGCCAATTGATTCTGATTTGAACCTGTAGTGTTAGCTACCAGTTTTGTTTGATTTACAATGTTTGAACACTTGTAACTTTGAGTCCGATTATGTATGTTAATAGAATCTTTAATTTTTCTTTAAAAATATGGCATTGAGAGTCGGGAGATAATTTAAGTATCCTCATGACTGAAATTCTCTTTGAAGTTTCTGACATGGTACGAGGTCAATCTGCCTATTTGGTACCATGTATAAGAAATCTGATGTAATCAAATTTAGTAAAATCAGGAAAGAGTCTGAGCAATAAATTAATAGAATTTAAAATGATCCAGAACTGTATGTAGAATTTAAAAGGAAGGAGTTGGAGAGATATTACAGAAGAAAAGAAGAAGGAAAAATAAAAAGATATTTCAGTACTTTCCAACAGAAAAGAGAGCTCAATAAAACAAAATGGGTTCAAAAAACAAGAAAATCTCGATTTGATGAAAAAAAGGAAATTAATATTCCACCAAACAGTGAACTAGTTGACCTAGTAGAAGCTGTTGGTGTAGGCCTTCAAAGTGTAGCTGTTATTGGGAGAGTAGTAAGCAACAGGGAAAGAGGCAGAAAAAGGCTAGCTAAAAGAAACAAATCAAAGTCCTACTGAACGATTAAGATTAAGCAACTTGAAAAAGAAAATAAAGAAAAAATGAAGCTCAATACAAATAAGGAGAAATATAAGAGGAACTATTGTTTGAAAGAGAAGTTTAAAAATATGAACAGTCCACAGCAGAAGGTCAAAAATTTTTTACATTGAGTAAAAGTTTCTCCTAGAGAAAAAATCTTGAATTTGGAGCTGCGTTAACTACCCAGATAGAGAAAAATTACAAAACAAAATAAAGGAAAGGCCAAAAAGCATTTAGTTTGGTAAGGTCTGGGAAAGTTTGCACAATATCCCACTTTAGTCCATAATGGGAAAAATTGAATAAAATATAGTGAGAAAAACATTGTTGAAGTAATTAAAGAGACAAGCACATGCCAAACAAAAAATAAAATGAGAATAAGATCTGACATCATGAAGTTTTTTTGAGTAAGATGTCAGCCGTATGGAACCAGGCATTAAGGACTAATACTAAAAACAAAAGAGAACCCTAATGGGAAATCTTAAAATCTCCATAAAAAGTTGAAGTAGAATCTGGCTATAATATTCCATACTCAACGTTCTGTTTTTTTACCATTTTAGGTATTGCAACCTGATGTAAAAAACATGTGCATGTAAAAAGCATGAAAATGAGGCTTTTTAATTTTTCAAAAATTAAAAACAAAGTTTTTAATTACAATGATTTAGACCAGAAGGTTAAATCTCTGCTGTCAGGATGTAGTAAAAAGTAAAGAAGAATGTCTGGAAAGGAGATGTAAGAAGTGAATTAACAAACACGTTGAGACAAATGATTTTGAAAATGTAATTACATGCGTTGAGCAATGGAAGAGGAAAGAAGTAAAGTTTAGTTAAAGGAATAAAAAAGTCAGCTAAGAAAGTGGTTAAATCAAAAGTAGAAATAAAAGTCAAAGAACTAGTTAATAAATTCAATCATATGCTTCCTCATTTCATGAAGCATGTTTGCAAATAGTACAAAATACAGGTCAATTTTCAACCTAAAAAATAACCCCGGAACAGATAAGATACTGATACATGTTGATTTCAACAAAAATTATTAGTGTAAGTACACCAAGGAGATACAAAGTGTGCATTTCAGAGATTCAGACGACCAAATCACATTACATAGGTAGGGAAATTGAAAACAGTGAAAAACTTAATGTTCTGCTCATTGTTTGAATCTTTACGACCTGACTCAAATGCATTTAATGAATATATAATTGTCAAAGCATTTGGTAGAAAGAGTGTTTGCTATTATGTGGCAAATGTCTCGGAATGTTTTGAAGCTTCTTACCAGATCCGTTTTATGTCAAGATGACATGACACCAAAAACAAATTGTGAAGCAACATGACACCAAAAAAATGTGAAGCAACAGTGCAAGATGAGGTTGTGGCCATTTTAAAACAACTGACAATAAACACTCGTGAACAGTTCATTTTTTATGAAATACCTGAAGACATTACACTGTGTTAAATGAAACTGAAACATTTTGTCACCTCCATGCAAACACTTGTAGCTCCATTCCTATGAATGTCACCTCCATGGGACTATATGTCACCTCCATGTTTTAAGGAAATAAAAAATTGGCTTAAAATGCTTTCTTGATCTCTGTTTGATGGTTGTACAAGTTCTTTTGCCCTAACAGAACACTAAATACATAAAATAAATGATAAAACTATAATTTTATTTTTCAAAAGTTTTGACTGTCAAATTTCCACTTAATTTCAGAATAACCCTAATATATATATATTTTTTATGAAAACTCGTAAATAAATTTTTAAAAATCTCTCCCTAGGTCTTTTGCATATACTATAACCAATATTGTAAAAATTTATTTCACCAAAAATATTGAAAAATGACAGATTGAATTGCAAATAAAAACTTTTTTTTTTTTTTATTGATTATTGCTTTAAATATATGCTTAATTAGTGTTGTGTAGCATAAATACATTCTGCATAGCTTTAGCCAAAATTTCTTCCTCAGTAGAAGATAAAGTAATGAATGTCTGCTTTTTCACACACTAAGTCACAGGACAATCATTTAAGAAAATTATATACCCCGATAGAGATTTTCTGTCATGTGCATCAGCCCCCAATCTGCATCAACATATACATTAACAATAAAATCACTGCTAGAAATAGGAAACACCAGATAAAGTTCTAAAGTCCCTTTCAGGTATCTTAAAACTCTTTTCAGACCAGTCCAGGCAGCTTCTATTGGCTGCTCTTGAATTTGGCTCAGACAGTAATATAAAATATCACAGAATATAAAATATCTGGATGTGTTGTCATGGATAGGTACAATAATGCACCTACAAATTCCTGATTGGGTCCATGGAAAGTTTCATCTTGCACGAAACACAATGGTGTCGCTTTAGGCACTAGAGGAGTGTCGGCTGGTTTACACTGAGTCATTTTGAATTTATTTAAAATTTTCTCAACATAGGCCTTTTCCTCTAAGCAAAGTTGTTGGTGAGAAAACTTAATACATATGCCCAGAAAATCTTTCACAACTTAAGCCTTGGACATTTTGAACTCATCTCTTAGAAGTTGTATCATTTCCTCTTGGTTTGGTATTGTTTCCCACAGCCTCTTCAATGTCTGTAGCCTCATGATAATCCTCATCTAAACTGCAATATATAATGAAATATCAGTAACTGGAACTTTTAAAAATGTAAGCATACTTTGTAGCATTGTGATAAATTTAAAGATAACCTTGTAAACATGATTACACATGTTTTCTTCTAAAAACATTTTTTGAGACTATATACTAAAAAGATTTTAATACAATAGAGTGTGAAAATATTATTTTTTAATTTTTCAAATCTTACCAAAATTTTTACAGAAAAAAACTATTAGGTTGAACAAAGGTGATCCTTGTCATAACTAAAAAAAAAATGATCCTTGTCATAACTAAAACTGTCTCTTTAAAAAAAGAAATAGCTAGTAAGATTACATATAGTTTTGTTCTATCAATGAATATGAACTGTCAATTGTTTGTAAAGTTATAAGTCTCAAATGTTAAAAAGTATATATTTGGTACACTCAAATTCATGATTTATTAATTTTTAGAAGAAAAATTTGGTGCAAACTAAGTTTTTAGCATGAATAATATTCATAATACTTCACCGTTTGAATTTAGTTTTTTTTAATGAAATGAATCATACACAAAACTTGAAAGGAACAAGCAGTTTTACACATGGTCACAATTTTAAAGCTTCACATCTCAAATATAATTAGTGATTTTTTTTAATGTTAGAACCATTTCGTACAGTCTTTATATAAAACACAAATCAATTAAATTTTCAAATGTTATGTTATGCTTGAACAGTATATTTAAACCTACTTAGAAAATGTCAAAAATAATTAATGCATACAGACAGCAATAATTAATGCAAATAGACAGCAATAATTAATGCAACTGATATTGACTGAACTATAGAACTGCTAACATACTAATATCATGCTTTCCAAAACAAAATAATCTATAACTATAAACGATGAAAATAGCATTGCACAAAATCGAATGTGACTTGAGAATTTGATAACAGTAAACGATGAATTTTTACACATTGAAAAATAGTAGTACTGACAATGTAACAAGCTACACACACAGGCTAAAACTTCATCAATAGAACAAATAAATATGTTTAGTTATTCTTGTTTAAATATTATTAACATTACAAAATAATGTACAGAAATATCCAAGATGTTTACCTTATCGGACTTGCAATTTTTAGGAATGGCTGCTCTTATTCACTGCTAGATTCGGCGAAAAATCGCCGCGGTCTCGGCGGCTGCATCTCACCTGTTTTTTCTTACATGCCATTATTTTTTTCAGCAGGAAAAAAGAATTAGAATACTTTTATGCAGAGTAACATGCGTGTTCGCATGTCAATTTTTCATAATATAATGGCTACCGGTACCGGCAACCCAAACAACAAACACGTGACCAAGCATAGCTTCAGCTCAAAAATAAATATTGGCCAATATCAGGGACCGGTGGCATTTCAGTACAATGTTACCTACTCCCTCCCCCGTCCTCACAAAATTTTTGGGTGCACGATTTGGCGAGAAAGGGCTTGGCGTTGTAATTGGAGAAAAGCGATAAATAAGTAAAACATTAGTACCATAGACGCCAAATTCTCGGTGCACCGAATAACGAGTGTAAAAATCGAATCTTTAAGATTTCGAATCTTTTGAAAGAGTGTTCCTGATATTAGCCGGTGTGTCTATCTTCCGGAATGAACGGAAAGGAGAAATAAAGTCGAAGATAATTAATTTCAAATAAGACTGATGTATTATGGATGAATTACGTGTTGGAAGGCCGGCTTTTGTTTCTGGAAATCAAAAACATTTTTGAAGAAACATTTGTATTTAAATATGTTTTGGGTTTTTTTTGCATCTGATAGATTTTTTTCTGATTTTGTGAACTTAGTTAATTTATTAGAAGCCTATTGAGTTGTTCTAATGTGACATTTAATCAACTACCTACCTACCTTGTTCATAAATACATTTTTTGTATTTGATAAATCACATTGATTAAATTCAAAATTTTAAATTTCTTTTTTCTTATTGTAATGTTTAATGATATTGAAAATGAAATAACTGAACAAGATGCATGTTATTTTACTCAAATAAGTTAAGAACTATGCTTGTACTTAGTTCACCCCAAAATTATATTGAAAACAGGGTATGCCAATTTAAATCATGACTTAAATTTAAAAGAATACTGATTGAAATCAAACTTCTAATCTTGTTTTTTTAATTGAATATTAATAGTACTAAAATGGAATATTCTGGAACAGAATGCATGTTATTTTATTGAAAAAGGGTAAAAATATGCACCTACTCAGGAACACCTGAAGAATGACCTTTTTTATCTGAAAATAATTGGATTCCCCAGAGAGATGGTAGTATAAATTGGGATTTAGTGGTGCCAACTTTTTAAAATTATTGAGAGGTATAAAACAAACATCACTTTATATACAAGGGTATTTCAAAACTATTCATTTTTTGAAAAGCAATTATGAATATTGTCGGTGTATTTGTCGAATATTTAAACCTCATATTAGAGAGAACCCAGAACTCAAACAAACATATCGCACCCCGGCAAAAAAAAGTGACACAGCTCAAAATTGCAGAATTTGAGAAACATCAACTTAAAGGATACTATAAAACTTATATTGAAATAGTATAAGCTTCTTTTAAGTTTTAGGTAAGTATTTATGGTGGTAACTTCTGTTATATTCTATAGAATCGTAATATAACACGCTGGGGCACCTCATACATATTTTTGAATGACATAACATCAAGATTTTTATTTTTTGACTTGTATCACTTTTCTTGCAGGGGTGCGACAGGTAGAACGCAAGGTGTTCTGTTCCCTAGAACTGTACATCTCTTCTGGTAAAGTAGTCTATTAAGAGAGATCGAATCATTTTGCATATTTGGTTATTTCTATTGTTCGTCATATTTACCCCTTCTGTTTGAGGTTCCTGGGTCTACCATAAAAACTTTCAAGGATATCAGACTCCTATGGCACGCTTGGTGTAAATACTCTTTTAACAATTTACCTAATTTCTCATTGGAAATATTTGCCTCTCACGTTTGTGGGAATACAAGGAGCTCAGGACGCTAGGAGTTCGCATCTATAGTAGAATAACACTTGACTATAACAAATATTTCTTTCTACTCACTAAAAACAGGCAGAAGTTGAATTTCAAAGCATTTTTTTGGCTAATTTTGACACTGATTCTTCACAGTTGGAAGGTTACGGAGGTTTGAACTGATGCCTTTCAAGAGGGTAATCAACACTTTAAAATTTGTTTTCAGCGTGTTAAAAACTAGCATGGATGCCCTCACTTCATAGTTTAAATAGTAAACATTTTGGAATAAAATAAACTAAGGTTAAATAGAAAGCTAAACTTAAATAGAAAAAAAGAACCTCTTAATATTCACAAAAGAAAAGTACTCTTCTAATAAGCCTGTAATTAAGAAGATCCAAAGGCATATACGTGTTTTGATTTCCTTTGTGACAACATTGTATCCCAGATATTTCCTTTTGATTCTAGAACAATTTGGTTCCGACAAATTGAAAAAGTTTAAATTTATGCTTTCGTGTCTGGCAGACAAAAAGGTATTTAAAGGAACAAGTAGAGGTTAACAAAAAGGCAAGAAAACCTCTCTGTCCATCTTAATGTGGACTTTTTCTATAATTATTGTGCTGTTATTATTAGGAACGACATACAGATGTGAACTAGTATTTTCATTAATGAAATTTACATTCATGAACATTCATGAAAAGCAAAACAAAGGTCACGATTGACTGATTCAATTTAAAAAATTCTCTGCTGTTCTCAGTGCCAAATTTTTAACACCAAACATTCAGACTAGCGAAACCCAGTCTCAGAAGTGTCATTAATGGAAAGTAATGTTTATGTGATGTAATAGATATTGTTTTACATGCAATAATTAATTCATTTTAATATGTAATTATGTGTATAAGCATACCTTTATTAAAAAGGTTATTAAGAATATGCCTGGACCATGAAAACTTAAGACAGTACAAAAGGTGCTCGAGTTGTAAGACGCATATGAATTCGTATGTGAAAAAAATTGGCGTGTGGTATGTAAAAGGTTAGCCACCCCTGGGCTAATGGAAACTTGCCGCCCCTTTTCTGCCCTCAGTAATGATATTTACAGTAAAGTTAGATATTATAAATTTAAAACCAAGTTCAGTAAAAGAAAGGTGATAAAACAATAATCAATAATAATTTTTTCTGATAAAAAGCTTTTGCAGGAGTTTCAACTTTTCTTGTTCATGTAACCCCTGACTGAGCTTTAATACACTTTTATTCTTCTTCCTTTTTAAAATAAAGTTATTATATTATCAAATTATTGGAAGGTTCCTGATTCGAAATCCGGTCAGGGCATGGATATTTGTAAGCGTATGGTGTAGAGGCGGTTGGTGTACCTTAAATCTGTCGTGGCCGAAAGTCCTCACGTTGGGTTGTTGTGGAAGTTTGGAGAGTGAGGTGCCAGCTCAGATGTTGCCTCATCATCTGACCGTGGTTTAAAATTACATGGCGATACACCGAATGGCTTAGGCTGGGAAGGTGGTAACTGGTTGAATATTATCAAATTATTGGAAGGTTCCTGATTCAAAACCGGGCCAGGGCATGGATATTTGTAAGTGTATGGTGTAGAGGCGACTGGTGCACCTTAAATCTGTAATGGCCAAAAAGACCTCAGTTTGGGTTGGTGTAGAAGTTTGGAGAGTGGGGTGCCAGCTCAGATGCTGCCTAGTCATCTGACCGTGGTTCAAAATTACGTGGCGATACAGCGAATGGCTTAGGCTGGGACGGTGGTAACTAGTTGAATACCATTATCGAATTATTGAAATGTCTTAGTTCAGCAAAATTGTAGCAGTGCACTAATTAGATTTTTTTTAATTATGCAAAAAAAAAAAATACATTCAAAGCAAAATCATACCATAATCTGGTTAACCTCATGGAATTTTTCAACGTTTTCAAACTTTTAGGGGCAAAATAATAGATCTCATGAACTCGTGACTTTTTCTCTTTTGCACATCCGTCGTCGCCCTTCTCCCTGTTGTGAAGATGGGGTGAGCTAGGGTCACTTCTTGGGTCCTCACCCCAGCTGGTTTCACTGGACGCACCGCGTCTTCAGTTTCCCACCGTCTATCTTTAACGCCGAACTAAAATTCCGCTCTTCTTATTCTTTGTGGAGGAAGACCCCTCCGCGGCACCCTTGACTTTGGGCATATCAGATTGCCAAGTGAAACTAAAATTCCGCTCAGTCCTATTAAACATTCAGAAGGAGATAGAGAGAAGGCCTTCGGCCTAAGTCCTCCGGAAACCCTTTATTTTCTTATGGGAGCTAAGAGTTATGGGACAGTTGAAAGGGAAACCACACCGCAGCGAGAGAGGGGTTGTTTTTGGAAAAAGTAAGGGATTACGCGATTTCCGTGAGTGATACAGAACGTTCTAACAGTTGCTGATTTGAAGCCTTCGAGAAACAAAAAAATCTGCTGTTTTGTACCTCATGTCAATGACTCTTAAGCAGAGAGGGCCCCGGAATACCACGGGGCCCATAAAATGTATTTTCATTAGGGTTCGAGGAAACTTGTGACAGCGTCTTTACAAGTGTGCATCTTTAAATGCAGTGAAAAGAGTTTCTAATACAAGATGGTAAACAAGAACAGATGCTGTATTAGCAATAAAACTTGGTTTCACCCATGTTAAACAGGCTTTAACTGAAATTTGTATTTCAGAAGAAGAAAAGAAAGTTACCATAGTGGAGGCAACTTCTTAAGAAATAGACAAATATGAAACTCCTCTAATGACAATTATTAGGAATACTATTTTGCAAAGAATAAGTGTAATTCGTTTGAAATGCTTGTTAAAATATTTATGAGCTACATCAGTGTTTCCAATTTTTCAGTTCGGTGAAATTGATTGCATCGAAATTTATGTGTTTAGAATTTTAAAAATTATGTTTTTGCTTTAGTTATATAATCCCTCTTAGCACTCAGAATTATCCTTAGTCTCAATATGTGAATATTGTGACCGTCGTCACTGATCATTGTAAGGAGAATACTCTCGGGGCGATGGAAGATATAAACCGATTTTATTTAATTTTTAACCCCTTTTTAGTCTCCCGAATTCGCAACTTTTCCGCGGTATTACGACTTGAATTTTTTTTCGGCCCACCTAATACGCATTCTACCTTCCGCCTCCCACATATGCATCCACATATTAACTTTATTTATTTAAAACAAAGGCATACTTTCAGAATTTGGAAATTCTGTCGATAACTTTCGAAGTTAAATATTTTTTCACTGACATAGAAGATGTGTTATTTAAAAAGTGTTTTTGGTAATTTGGGAACTTTGCACTGCAGAGCATCGTAACTTATGATTAAAAAACAAATTGGCCAAAGTTTTGATAAAATTAGGGGAAAATTGTTATGCTACGTTGCCAATAACCTGCCGTGTTGCCTCCATTGCGATGTTAATTAACAACCTACTTACCTAGTTAACTATCTAAAAACAACGCATTTTACAACACCATTTGACCCCAATTTGATCTGCTTCTTTTCCTTGAACCTTGCTCAAGAAATAAAGATATTTTTTTTCACTACGATCGAAATTTGTACAAAAAATTAACATACTATATATATTTCCCGTATCTCTCTCTATATATACAAATACAAATATTGACGACCAGCGACAGGCTCAAGCCCAACAAGGCTGGTACATAAGAATACACACTGATTGTAGTGCGTTCTAACTAACAGCTAATATAAATGACAGGTAAATATATACGAAGTGAGGCCTTAAAAACAAAGTTTCACTATAACAACGGTCCCTTTCAGTGAAGTCCTTCCATCTTAATTAAAAGGAACTACTAATTTTTAAGGTTTAAAACCTTTTATATTTTGGGATCAAAAATGAGTATTTACAAGTTAAGTACATGCTTTAAGTGAAAAAGACAACGTATTGCTTTTAAGTAACGGCAGCGAACCCCCACTTCTACTCATATCCATCCCCGCGCATCCTGGGAAGCAAATGCTGCGATTTTGATTTTATTATTGTTGCTTTAGGTAGTTGGTAATTATTAGTTAACATCGTACTAGAGCAACGCAACGGGCTATTGACGACGGTCCGGGATCAATCCCTTAAGGGAAAGATTCGAGGCAACACCTCGTAATTTTGAATCACGGTCAGATGACGAAGCAATACCTGAGCTGGCACCCCACTCTCCAAACTTCCACACTAACTCAACGTGAGGACTTTTGGCCACGACAGATTTAAGGTGCACCAGCCGCCTCTACACCATACGATTACAAACACCGGACCCGGATTCGAACCAGAAACCTTCCGATCTAGAGGCTAACTCCTTAACCACTATACCGGTTGGTCGGTTTGTTGCTTTAGGACTTGGGACTACAATCCCGATTTTTTTTTCAAGTAATAAACATATTAAACTGTATTCTTGTCAAGTGTCGATTTTATCAGAGCTGTCCTTCATTTGATTTTTCATATATATTTATAGTAGGAAATTGTCATTTTGTTACTTTCGTTAGCTATTTTGAAGATGAACGAATTAAAATGCGACTTCCAAACTTTATCAGTGATATTATCATACCTAGCACTGTAACTGGCATGAATTTTTAAAATGTCGTAACATTTATTTAGCCCAAAGAAATGCTTAAAATTCTGTCAAAAATAACACTTTTCCATTTTTTGAAACAAAATTTTGGATTAAATATGATGTTTAAAATTGTTGTTGACAAAGTGAAAAAAAGACAATTTTGTACAGATTATAGAGATGTAAAACAAGTTTGTCTACCTTAAGTAGTTTTTGAGAAACAGAACTTCAAACATGCAACATTAAGCGATCTCACACAGCTCATCAAAGTTGCAAGTCCTTAAAATGCTTCAAACTTTGAAAATATTTAATTTTGAACCTAAATTTTTTGGATATCGTTATTTATGCATAAACTAAACCCCTGTACCGAATTTTATGAAAATCCATTACCATACGGCCACAGGTTTTTCCCGATTTTTGCTCATTTCACGTGGAATGACTTGAAGTTTTTTTATACGTAGACAGATAATCGATGTTTGAAAGAACTATCAGCGAAGGAACAATTTAAGTGCCAAATTTCAAACGTTCAAAAATTAGTGAAAACAGCAATCAGAACAAAGGAAATGGCTCTTAAAAAAAGGAAGGGCACTTATGATCCACGGAAGCTCAAAACTTCACTTATATGTAGAAAGTAGCTCATTTTTTTTAATTTTATAATTTCAATAATTTGAACTGCTTTCTCTCCTACTTCATTTTTTGTATATATATTTAAATTCCAAATGCCAAGGCTTTGTTAATTTCCTATCAAATTTTTTTTACATGATATATAGAAATACAGGTATGCATTTTTAGTTATTATGAGTATAATTTTTTTTACTAATAAATGTGCGCTTAATTAAATAATAAAGCGACGGGTTTTTTAAATATTTTACGTAGTGTTTCAGTTTTATTTTTTACCTCAAGATCTATTCAATGTATCTTCAATTCCATACCTGTAATATTAGATTATACTTAAAGGAATACTATAAAAAAAATTCAAGCTTATATATATCATAAAAATTAAAAAAGAAGATACACTTTTAAATTTCTTGAATTTTTCAACCCTTTTTTTAATTTAAAATGTTTCAACACATTTTGAAGAAAATTGATAGTTTAAACTTTTATGTACAATTCTCTGGTATACGAAACTGCAAAAAGTTTGTCCAAAGTGTTGTCATTAAAAAAATAATTTTTGAGGTGTCAGGTCCTCTCAAAAAACTTAAAATTTCTTAGAATTATTTTTCAACTTTTTTTTTTAACATTTTCATATTTTTTAACAATTAAAATGAACTTTTCTCAGCAGATAGGAAATGCTTGCGTTAAAATAGGTTATAATGTATGTTAAACTTGTAAACTAATATTTTTATGTTTCTTGGAGACTGAAAAAATTTTCCTTTCATGGAAAAAAATACACATTTCAAGATATTGAAGTTTAAAGACATAAAATTAACCTTACTTCAAAACATACAAACATTTTCAAAAATCTATAAAAGTTGATTTTAGCAAACATTAAAATTGCAAAAACGTTATTAATAAGCATTCAAGTCCTCAGAATTCACAAATAAAACACAAGTCACATAAACAAAATCAAATTTTTTTTATTAATTAAAGAAACATTTTCAATATTCTTAGATTTGTTATGGCTCTCAGTGAAGCATCATCAGTAAAGCATCGAATGAAGAGGGGAGGGGTCGTTTTTCTTTCTCTTGAGACTTTCATTGGTTGGTAGGCTGCTAAGCTGAGCTCCTGCTTGATCTGTTCACTGCCCCTGGAATGTTGAAGACACAGTAAGGTTCTTTTTTAAAAAAATTGAACCTAATATATATATATATATATATATATATATATATATATATATATATATATATATATATATATATTAGGTAGCCACGCCAGGGTGGAGAGTAGAGCACAAAAACGAATGCAAAAAACTTTCAAAATATTTTTTTTGAGAACTTCTAATCCTGTTTTTTTAAATTGAATATTAATAGTATTAAAATGAAATATTCTGGAACAGAATGCATGTTATTTTATTCAAAAAGGTTAAAAATTTGCACCTACGCAGGAACACCTGAAGAATGACCTTTTTTATCTGAAAATAATTGGATTCCCTAGTAGAGATGGTAGCATAAATTGGGATGTAGTGGTGCCAAATTTTAAAAATTATTGAGATGTATAAAACAAACATCACTTTATATATAAGGGTATTTTATAACTATTCATTTTTTGAAAAGCAATTATGAATATTGTCAGTGTATTTGTCGAATAGGGTTCGAGGGAAGTTGTGACAGCTTCTTTACTATGTGCATCTTTAAGTGCAGTGAAAAGAGTTTCTAATACAAGATGGTCAAACAAGAACAGATGCTGTATTAGCTATAAAACTTGGTTTCACCCATGTTAAAGAGGCTTTAACTGAAATTTGTAATTCATAAGAAGAAAAGAAAGTTACCATTGTGCAGGCAACTTCTTAAGAAATAGACAAATATGAAACTCCTCTAATGAGAATTATTAGGAATACTATTTTACAAAGAGTAAATGCAACTCGTAAATCACTGAAATCAGTGGAATGCAAACTATTAAATGGATCTATCCTATTAAAGGCATTAGAAAATTTTATCAATAATTTCAGAGACGAATTTGAAAAGAGGAAAGTTATATAAATATAATAAGATAAAGAGTCAACTGTTTTATCAGGTCTATCATTCAATGTAGAAGATGGACAAACTCGCAGACAACAAAAGATAAAAATGTTTCTTGATAAAAACAAAGAAGTCAGACATGAATTTACAATAAGAGAAATTTCATAGTCAATGCATTTTATGTCATCTAATAACACCAAGGCAGAATTAAAAGTAGAACACCATAAAAAAGTTTAAGGATATTTACAAAAATGACATTAATGTTTGTACTTTTGAAGATGAATTTGACCATTTTTTAATATTTCTCTAAGAAAACGAAAACACACCATAAAAGCCACACCACACATCTATCGAGCCACCAAAGAAATATCTTGCACATTTCCGAATGTTGAAGTTATTGAATTTTTTTTTAACAATTCCCTTATCTATATCGTCAGGAGAAAGACCGTTTTCAGTTTCAAAGCGTGTAAAAAATTATTTAAGGAGTACTATGGCAGAAGAAAGATTAATTAATCTGGCAATTCTATAAAAAAGAGCAAAAAATTTTTAACCCAATTGACATTACTAAAATAATTGACAAATTTGCAAGAAATAAAGCAAATCGGAAATTTATGCAAAAAATTTATTTTTTTAATTTTTTATGGTATGTAAATGTTGACTACTTTTCTTTTTGTGAATAACTTGATGAGTTTTTGCTTGAAACTTTTTTTTCTAATTTGAGTTTAAGAGCCCTGAAAAATTTTACCTCCCCCACTTGACTTGATCCACCACTGCCCTCATGTACTCGAGGATTTAAGGAATGGGAACATTAAAATTACCTATACCCTTCGTGAAAACAATGAAATCGAGTTGTTGATTGGCGCTGATGTTATCGTTAAACTCTGGTTTGAGTATAATAGGATAAAAAACTTGGTTGGATGGTAATCGGAATAAAGAATGATGCATATGAGAGAGGAATAGAATTATTTAAAGATAATGTTTTAACAGTGCTCTCTTTGCATGTAAGTAATAATCTGTTAAGAGAACTGTAGGAACTTGATGTTTTAGGAATTAACGATACCATTGAAAATATTTCTAAAAAGGAAGAGTTTGTTGATCATTTAACAAACTTAAGCAGATATTTCGAGACTGATTTTTTCCGATTGCTGAAAAGGATGTTTTATTAAGTGTGAAGGTTACTTTCTTTGTGCGTCTATTCTGTTCTATCATATCTAATTTTGCAAGTGCATTTCAAAGTAAATTAATCACTTGAAGATACACATCCCCATTTAAGAGTCTCTCCCTCCCATTTTTCATTCAATTTTTAACTAACTATTAGGGTAACTTTTTGCAACAAATGCAACTTTTTTTTGCATGTGAAGTACTAAAATCAAAATTCCTCCTACATGGGGTGTATTGTAAGTGAGTTATAATCGCAACATAAATGCAACTTTCTGCATAAATACAACTTTTTGCATAAATGCAACCACCTGCAACTTTTAAAAATTTAGCTTAAAATAATTAAAAGGAAATTACTATTTCATTTTTTGCACCCATTCCACTCACCACGTAGGGACACACGAACGGACCGTCCGTGGTTCCAATTACCGCAGGGGACCTGACCATAGTAAAGATAAGGACCAGATGCGCGCAACAAAGGGGGAAAGCTTTTCTTCCATTTCTCCCGTCTTCAAGCGAAATCTGGTTGAAAGCTCCCCGTCTGGAAAAGGCTAGGAATCACCACAGAGCTTCGTTCTCAGTTTGTACACGCATTCGAACAGTACTATCGCACATCAAGTTGCAATTATTTTGTTTATACTTCGTCTGACGTTGGTCTAGGTATAATTAAGGATAATTTAACTTGGTTAGTGTGATTATAATTCAATGTATCATATGTCAGTGAAAATATAAGTGCACAAATTTGGTACCTACGTTTATTTATCGGCTTATCATAATAATTGCTGCGCCTAGTAATCATCTGTTTGTAGCACATATACAATTAAATATTTACGAAATTTGAAATAAAAAACCGGCCAAGTTCGTGTTTGACCACGTAGTCAGTACTGGCTATACAAAATTCTTACAAAACATCTGAGCCAAAACTCTATGTATTTTAGAAATACAAATTTAATTTTACAGTTCTTTTATACGGAATTTCTATAAACTTTTTATAAACTCAATTACGTGATTAAGTGGGTCGATTATTACTCGTAAACTTGGAAAGCCTACTTATCGCTGATAGCATAAATTCAAGACGAGTTCAATTTCTGTAGATCAATATTTATATGGTAACTAGCCACTGCTTGGCCAGCATTGCGTTGCCCGTAACAGTTCTTTTCGTGGGGTCAGGTGTGAGACCACTGCTCGCTAACCCCTTTGATTGCTACGAATTCCCATTCGGTAAACCAACACCACGAGCAACGCCGCGATGGCCTCGTCATTGCCAGATGCGGCCAAATTCGAATTGCGAAGAAATCCAATCGACATGACGTCACAATCACACAGGAGGCGGCGTAATCGGTATTGCACACAGGCGTTCAAACAAACAGCTAGCGGCGGGCCTGGCCACAAGGAGTAATGAAGTAGTAAGCACGTTCTTCAACTTTATAAACCAGCTTTACAATTTATTTTAGTGCGAGCCAACGGCCATGGGAACTGCTTCTAAAACACACTGATGGGAGGTCTCTACACGGTCTTTGTGAGACAAGATGCAGTGCAACAATTGAGGCAGTGAAACCTATAACTGAAAAACTACCTGACGTTTTAAAGGCCCTTCAATGTGTAAAAAATCAGTAGTTTATCGTAAGAGGAAACGGCGGAAGAGTTAATGGATTCCTCAATTATTTTCAAAATTTGAAACTTTAATTCAGCTAAATATTTGGAAGGACATACTAGAGCAAATTAGTACAAGAAATTTAACCCTTCAATCATAATATATCTCCCTTGATATCGAAATGAATAACATTAAAGCGTTAACTGAAACAATAGATAAAGATTTAAGTAAACAATGGTCTGTATAAATAGAGCTAAAGAGACAGCTTCTATTATGGGTATAGATGCAGAATTTTCCAAAAAAAGAGGACGGAAAAGGAAGCTTTTGAAGTGGAAAGAGAAATGCCTAAAGTATTAGAAACCGAAGAAACAAAATTCAAAAGTTCAGTTTTTTATATAGTAATCAATAAAATAGTTTCTCAGTTATAATCAAGGTATGAGCAAATGAAAAAACATATGCAATGCATTCGAAGCCATATTAAAAATAAATTCTAATTCTAATGACAACAACGCACCTAAAAAATTAATTGAAAGCTATCCAGATGATTTAAGCCACAATTTCATCAATGAAATTCAGATGTACAAGACCGTTCGAGAAGCTACTTTTTCACATTAACCCAAATTAGAAAATAAAGGTCTTCCACTCCCTTTAAATGATATCTATAGATTAAAATTGCAATCTATTCCCCCAGAACTTTGCATAGCTTTAAGAATTTTGTTTTCTCTTCCCATCACTGTGGCTTCTGGTGAAAGGATTCAGTAAACTACCTATAATCAAAAATAATTTACGATCTGCTTTGGGTAAGGAAAAATTTGAATCATCTAAGAATATTTTCAATTGAGGCGTGCAATTGAGGCGTTCAATTGAGGCGATCAACTGGCGTGCAAAATTAGCTTCCTTTTTTGACGGCATCGATAAATTCATTAATTCGAATAGAAGATGTACTGCTCCCTCCTCAGTACTCCAAAAGTTTTCGGAGTTTTGACTAGTCTTCAGCGTCAAAGGTATGTTTTAGCATGGGTTTCTTACAATCTTTCTATAGAGATATTTATTATAGTTTTCTGATTATACTTCGATATCCTTATCGAAGTCCTGCTCGATCGGAAGTTAAAAACACAAGCTTAAGTTAAAGTAAACACAACCTAGTTTATACTGTTTCTAATTATCACAATTTTCGCATAATTCGTCGTGAATTTATCTTAGCTCTGATGAAGCAATCATGTGCTCCTAGACCAATGTTATTTATTCCTCTGATTCCAATTGTACGCATCTTTCAACCTCAAGTATTACAAGGGTAGCAAAGAAATTGAAAATATCTGTACAAGCACAGTGAGCACATGTAGTTACATGAGTGAGCACATGTAGTCTTCTCTCACGAGTCTTCGTTTGAAATGCTTGTTAAAATATGGGTGAGCTATACATCAGTCTTGCCAATTTTTCAGTTCGTTGAAATTCATTGCATCGAAATTTAAGTTTAGAATTTTAAAAATTATGTTTTTGTTTTAGTCGCGCGATCCCCCCTCTTAGCACTCAGAAAATTATCCTTAGTCTCAATTTGGGAATATGGTGACCGTCGTCACTGATCATTCTAAGGAGCATACTCTCGGGGTGATGGAAGTATACATTTTGCTGAATGATTGGTTGAATAACATCTTTTAGTTTGTCCCTTGAGGAACAAGAATGCATGTATCGCTTTAAAAACATTCAAACCTCTTTGCAGGAACGATAACACTTTACCACATACCACATGGGTGCATAAGCTTCTAAAATAAATTCTGAAACAATTTTTAAGTTCATTTAAGGATTCACGCACGTAGGCACTCGCCAACATAAGGGGGGGGGCAATTCAGCTTACGTCTGAAATGGATGAATCCCATCACATATAGTCTTCTCTCACTTCAGATGAATCCCATCACATCTGAAGTGAGAGAAGACTTCATGGGCAATTCAATAAAAGATACTAAGGCTAATACTTTATTTCATGTCACTGAGGATGTGATGATTAGACTTGGTTTACGATTTCAAAAAGTTAGAGGACACTGATTTAATTGAGCTCGGAATATGTGTGGTCATTTAAATGGTGTCAAAAAGCTCATTAAAGATGTTCAACCAAAATTTTTATTTGTTCATTGTAACAACTATTCCTTGGACTTGTGTCACCAATAAGCATCTAGGACTTTTTCACTACTTTTTGAAGGCTTGGGTGCAGGACCAAAAGAATCTGCTGAACTCTTAGGTTTGAAGCTGCCACAGTCATCTCGAAAAAGAAAGCTTCTATGTCGGTATGAATACTCCAGCAATTCTGAAAGTTTCACCCCCGCCAACATCAATAAAACTGTTGGCCTTCGAAAATGCTTGTTTGAAGTGGTTGACACAGTAACCACCAAAATTGAAAAACGATTCCATCAACCAGGAATGGTGAATCTTGTCAAATTAGAAGTGCTTACAGATGCAGCAAAAGAAGAAATTTAAAAAGGTACTTCCTTTCAAGAAAAATTGTGTGTTCATGCAAGTGAATTCGATCTGGAAAAATTGGAACCCCAGTTGGTTCTGTTATCTAGTGTAATAAAAGAAAAGTTTGTGTCAACATTTGATATCTGCCAGAAGTTGGCGGCAGAGTCGAGTGTAACTAGGGAGCTTGTGGATGAAGTGTTTAAACTTGTTGAATTAATCTCCATTGCTCCTGCTCAAGCACGTGCCAACAGGGGGGGGCAGGGGGGTTTTAAGCCCCCCCCCCCTGTCACTGAGGAGAAGGGGCGAAAGGTATATTTCGCCCCCCCACACACACAATCAAGGAACATTTTTAAAATTTTAACTTTAAAAGTAACATTAAAACAGTGCCGTTAAAACAACTTTGGTTTCTAATTTCATTTCCTGTCACGATAGTTAAAGCTAACCCCCTTAACACTATTCTCTACAGAGACCAGTCCCCTTACATCCCTCTTTCCTTTCAGTCTTTTCTCCAATAGGTCAATATATCTTCCTTTCACCTTTGAACTCAAGCGAACACTTTTCCTTTCAAATCGCCTGTCTAAGAAAAAATTACTTCTTCGTTTCACTACCTTCTTACCATTGAAAGTACCAAAAAATTAAATTCTTCCTTTGAATGCGTGGAGTAAAGTGGTACAGTATCGCTTTCTATTGCTTGCTTATCGTTTTTTTTTTTTACGACTTCAAAGTGGTTCTGTTCTACTCCCAAAATGAATGCACGTGGTGCTCGAACTTGAATGCCACGAGATGACTATCTATTTTCGAAGAAATTGCTGTATAGTGGCTTCACCCCCTAGACCCTTCAGGGCTCGAACATGTCTTTGACGGGCAAACGATTCCGCGATAACCTTTCTTTTGGGTGCCCACTTGGACAGTTTCGAAAAAAACGATTGATTTTTATGACCGACTGACGGATTGGATGTTAGGGTTTTATGGCACTAGGTCCGAAAGTGGACAAGAAGCGCCATACCAACTGACGGAAATGTCGTTTGAAGTTAAGGGCATTCAACAAATCGCAACAAATCTGTCATTGCTTTTATTTTGACTATTTACAATATAGGGTCTTTTAAATTGTCGGCTTTCTTATTTGAAGTAAATACGGGTAACTGCCTGAGAGTGAACTGTCCTGAATTTTTTCCTGATGGATTGTTCAGCCTTTTTACTGAGGGTGCAGTTCATACATTTTGAAGAATAACATACAGACGATATTATCTTCGTTGTTGTATAAATATCATTAATTTAAACTTCTGTTGGTTAAACTCTTATAAATTGCAAGAAATTGGTAAAATTAAAGGTAGAAGTTTACGTTGAGTGCCAATAACAGAGCATTCTGCTTGATGCCTTGTAGTCGCCGCTTTGGAGTAACTCGTTTTTATTGCATTAGCTCGTAAAACAAGTCCCTGCATTTAACTCATATTCAATTGTATTACTCTCAGAATTAACTTGTAAATGATACCGGAGCTGTATTAGTTACTCAAGTGTCTGTAGCTGCAACAGTGATTCCAAGTGGATAAGTTAAACTCAATGCCGTGAACGAAAATATTCGAAGGTCAAATAATATACACTGGTGAAATAAATTAAGAGAATTTGCATATTTTATCGAATTACATGAAAAGAACAGAACTGAATGTAAAACCACTGCTTCTAGACAAAAATGTAAATTTTGTACGTCAAATACGTAAGCGTACACGTGTGTGTAGACAGAGCCAGTAGAGAAACAGGCTTTATAAGCGCGTGTAAGTTAAGACGCATTTCGTTCGCTAGCACACCTCGGCGAATTTCTTGGTGTTATTTTGCAACAATCGGTTAATTTCAAATTGTAACAGTAAAAATGAGTAACCACCAACGTTTAGATGATGGAATGAGGTGGCGAATTGTGCTAATATAACTGCTAATTAAAATGACTGGTAAATATATCCGAAGTAGGGCTTTTAAAACAAAGTTTCACTACAACGACGGTCCCTTTCAGTGAAGTCCTTCCATATTAATTAAACGGAACTACTAATTTTTAAGGATTAAAACCTTTTATATTTTGGGATCAAAAATAAGCATTTAGAAGTTAAGTACAAGGTTTAAGTAAAAAGACAACGTATTGCGTTTGAGTAACGGCAATAATTTTTAAATAGATCACTAGAGCTCAGATTTTGCATATCCTTTTTTCAGCCCCTAATGCTGATAGAAATCCGTATGGAGTGTTCTTTTAGCAATTTGCAACCACGAAACCCGAATTTATTTTGCATATTTCGGACCATTTTGCCTATTTGGAGTTTTTTGCATGTTCTTTAAAAAAAAATTGAAAAAATTTATATATATTAGGTAGCCACACCAGGAAGGAGAGTGGGGCACAAAAAAAATGCAAAAAACTTCCAAAATATTTTTTTTTGAGAATAGATATGACGTATCTCTGTAAAACACCACACACCAAAAATGAGTTATAGTAGTTGCAAGTTTTTACAAATATTTTCCCACAAAAGGTGTTCATGAGCAATAGTTATCTCAACACTGAATATTTATATAACGGTACATGCATATGGAACAGTTTTTATAGACAACCAACTCTTCAAAATCACTTATCAACTATTGTACATATCTTATAATTTTTATAATTGAGATATTTTGTACTACCCTATGATGCAATCATAGGTAAATTTTCTGAAAGTTATTACATCAAATTCAACTAGCAAGGATACATTGTTACATTTTTTACATGCATAATAACAAATAAAAACTCCACAGTTCATGTCATCATTTTGATTTATGTGAGGGGGAGATAAAATGTCAATGTTATAGATGAATTAAAGAATGAATTGAATATTTCCCTCCATACACTAATTATGTCTGAACAATTTTTACTAGGAGCTTTGTTAAAAGGCTCATAAAACTCAAATACATATTTTTCAGTATCAACAAATAACAACACCCAGTGACTATCAAGGTTAGTAGGGGAAAAAATGTTTGCTTTAAGTACAGTACCAATTGGAAAGAATTAAAATTTTTTTTTGCTTTGTGAAAGTGCAGCTGAAGATACGGACTCAATAAACATAAAACGGATTGAATTTTCTCTATAAGTTTATAAAGAAAAGAATCTACTATTGTATCATCTAGCCATCCCCTTTTAAAGTACTTAGATGCTTGAAATAAAATGGTTTCTTCTAATGTTACATCTACATCTAATGACTTAGGCATAAAATTTGTAGGTTCTATACCATTCAATTTGACTACCATATTTGAAGAATTGGTTTCATCAGTATGATTACATTTAAAAAAATTAGACACAAGACTCTGCAAATTGATTATATTTTAGTTTTATCAGTTCTAGAAACGTATAAAATCCAAAAATTGTTTTACAATTTTTTATAAAAGACAAACTGCAATCTACGAAAACCTTTTTAGTACATTTTGGTCTGGGTCAGTATCCTAGATTTTACTGCTACAAATGTCGACATCATAACTTAGCTCCACCGAAATGGAAAAATTTTGTTTTTTAATCATAGTTACCCAACCAGAAAATCATAAAATGACGGATTGGAATGCGCAGAACTGCTTTTACAAAAGATATTTTTTCATATATCTTAAGAAAGTATCGATATTTTTTGCATTGTTCTTGATTAAAATGTGACTGAAGCTGGTGTTTAAGGAAGATAAATTATATTTGAATATTTTTCGTACAAAACGGATTACAATCTTCTGCACTTTACTAATTAGAAACGTTTCCTAAATTAAATTAATACATTTCGAAGGTAAGTTGCTATATAATGGTTATACGTGTTTATTGATGTGTAATAAAAATTAATTACAGTCAGTTATTGATTTTGTGATAATAAACCAGTATCTATTCAGCCAAAAATCTTTGAAATGGCATTTAAAAGTAGGTTAAAAATTTTATAAAAGATGAGAGGCAAATTCTTTATTCTCCAGAATAATAACATGTTACTGACGTTTAGATACGGATTCTATTATATTACTACATTTCCATTAGTCAAATTTTGTAGAACTATAATTAAATCCGTAATTCACATCACAATCTGAATGTTGCCGTGGAAGTGTGGGTTTTATGGCGCAAGATCCAGAAAAGGATTGTGGAAGTTTGGAGAGTGGGGTGTCATCTCAGGTGTTGCCTCGTGATCTGACCATGGTTCAAAATTACATTTTGTCCTCGATTCTTTCCCGTTGGGATTGATCCCGGACCGTCGTTAACAGTACGACGCCAATTGAAATACCAACAATCTGAATGTTTAGTCTTTTCTAAAGTGCTGTCAAGCAGTCTAAATCAGGTCTTGATTGTTGCGGTTCTTGCTAAGATCGGATGGAAAAATTGTACAATTAAAATCGATGCATACACCATTCCTTGATATTTTAAATGCAAAACTAGTTGAATGTAGCACTGGGATAAGGATAAGAGTTTTTTGATTAGTGAAAGCCATGTTGAAAACATTCTGAACATTTTTCTATTTGAAATGTTTAATGTAATTCAAAGTAAACACTATATTCACTGTACTTTACTCGAGCACTAATTAGTTATTCAGGAGCTTGACAAATTCTTTTATATACCAATTTTTCAAATCAAGGATCCTCTTTTTTAGTATTACTCAAAAAATGTTTTTATATTTAATAAATTATCTATTCATGTATGAATCCTATTTAATTTTGTTAATTAAATAATTTTTTTTCTATACTGTTGGTAATCTTTCAACCAAAAAAGGTGTCCCAATTATGCGCCTCTGTGATAGTTATTTTCTTAAAGATACATCCAATATCTGGGTGACATGAGGTGAATATGCATTACCTACAATATAGATTACCATTAACTATTTTATAAAATATAATGGAAACTTCATTAAAAGGTTAAATTTTAGATTGTGTGTATATTTTTTTCCAGATCTTTGAAGACTATTTACCTGTTAGGCTAAAATAATTCTTGTACTCAAATTTGTAAGTTTTTCAAACCATGCTGTTTGAATTTTACATATAAACCTAGCAAAGGGATGTGTACAGGGAATGCTTTAATTTTATAAATTAAAATTATTTTTCATAAAAATTTTAAAATATGACACTAGAAAATATTCTTTACTATAATAAATGAATAGGCCATATGTCACCATCTATTGATTTTCACTGAAAATGTGAAGATACCTGTTTTTCTTTCCTTGTAAGAACTGCGTTTTGTGTAATACTGTGTGTTGATCCTTTAAATGACAAAAATCCTATTCAAGGGAATTTAAATCGATTAAAAAAAAAAGGTGTTCTTCTGAATACTTAAGTGGTTACTTTTTTAATACAGCAAAATAAATAAAACATTTTTAAGTGCACATTGTTTTTAAAAATTTAAGGTTTTTTTTAGTTTCTGCTTAGAACCACATTATGTATATTGTAAATCTACTAACCATTCCTTTATACATTTTACACTTCTATGCCAAAAAATATAAAAATGAAAGTAATGAATCAATAATATTAAGAGCAGCTGTTAAAATGAAAATTGTTGAGAAAAAAAAATTCCTTAACATTAATGTTGGTATTAAATTTCTTTTGGGTTGATTTTTTATTCTGCAAGGGCCATGCAGTTTTGGGAGTTTTGCAACGTTCATCATCACTTCTAAGGATGTACAAGATTAAATTCACTTTGGACTAAATAATAAAGCACATATTAACATTTTATTGCTACTTTTTTAGCCATAACATCTTTTAATACCCAAATTACTTTCACTGAAGAGCCTCCATCCTGGAATCCAGATTTGTGTATTCTATTTTACCAAGTTAAGTACCCAAGCTATTTGAATATAATTTAAAAAATTAAGAACTTTATTGTATCTGCTCTTTAGCTCTGTTTCAAAAATCTTTGAACAAAAATACCCGAAATGTGCTTTAATGATTAATTACTTAAACAATAGATCTTGCTTGGAATTTAAAATTTTATTTTAGTGTTGTGTTTGTATGGTGCAAGGACCAAATTTAATCATACAGCACCAGGCATACAATATCAAGTAATGGATATAGATACACAACCATAGTTTTACGTACACGAGAGAAATACATCCAGGAAGGCATTGAACTTGTGCAGCCTACAACTTGGAGGTTTATATGACAGTGGACATACCCACAACCTTAGTGTCGTGGGAATAAATTATTGAAAAAAAATACTAGCCCAAAGAATAAAAGTTGACAAATATATCCGAAATATTCTCCAAAAATAAAAAGCGCATATAGTATAATATACATTTGAGATCCACAATGCAAATTAACAGAAAGAAAATTCAGTGACAAACAGATAGTTGGGAGTAGAGGCTAAAATGGGAAATACAGGTCTTTTCAAGCAAAATAAATTCTTGATAATTCATAACATGTATCAAGGCATTTGGGCTCATATTTAGTCAAAGCATTCTTGTTTTCACCTAAAAAGAACCCATAATTAAGGAATTTATTGAGATATTTTAAACATATTTAACTAATCAGCAAAAGCATTTACAACAGCAAGAAAATTTTCATTTTTGTGGTGTTTGCAAAGGCTGCAAAAAAAATTAATTAAAGAAACATACATCACATCTGTTAGAAAAAGGAATGATTTTTAAACAAATAGTCTCAATTAATTTTGCTAGTTAGCATTAAAAAGAATCCCAGCTCAATGGAACTTTCATAGTTATTCAAGATTAAAATATATGATTGAACGGATATCTTCACTGCCCACTAAAAAGTGAATTTGGTTGAGTAGCATTTAAAAACAAGCAAACTCAACACGATTCACCATTTAGCATAGCAGACAAACAGTGAAACACTCCATAAAAAACAATCAAATATGCGAGAAGTTGAATATTTCACATCAGTGAAACATAACAGACTACAACCTAGGACCAATACAGAAGGGAAAGAAGTCAGACGTTTGATTTTTTTGGGTGCGGGCCATATTTGGCCTATTTGCAATAGACACAAGATATACATCAAGTAATAAACATGCATACAATGAAATTTTTACTGACACAGATGAGAGAAATCACACATGCACTGCCTACAACTCACAGGCTTCTAGTGCAGTGGGCAACACCAGAAACATAACTCGTGTTTTCTTTTACTATTCAAGTAAAATAAGCAATCGGAACAGGAATTTTATCTGACCACCCAAAAGTAAATTCCATTGGGTAGCATTTAAAAACAAGCTAACTCAACGCAATTCACCATTTAGCATAGCAAATGAGCAATACAACACACAAAGGGAAATAAAGGAATGAAATAGGTAAAATAGGCACCTGACCGAGAAATTTCATCTGCCCGCCAAAAAGTAAATTCCGTTTTGTAGCACTTAAAATCAAGCTAACTCAACGTTATTTACCATTTGGCACAGCAAGTGAGCAAAACATTTTAAAACGGGATATAAAATGAAGGGAAAATAAACAAAAATGATGAGCCTTCATCTCCCAGTCAACAAATATATTCTGTTGTATAGCATTAAAATACAAGCTAACTTAACGGAACAAAACAATTTGCGAAGCAAATGTAAGTGAAACAAAATGTCTAATTAGCAAGTGAACAGTACATTTCAAAACGGGATATAAAATTAAGGGAAAATAAGCAAATAAAGAGCTTTCATATGCCCGCCAAAAAGTACATTCCGTTGGATAACATTTAAATACAAGCTAACCCAACGGAATAACATAATTTGCGAAACAAATGTATGGGAAAGAAAATCTTCAATTTCAAATGAATATATTATTGCTTACACAAATTTGGCTTCTAAATGAAAGAACGTTAGGTCGGCAGAAAAACACCACAGACCACACCACAGCCAACTCTCCTTCCTTCGATCAATGCAAATGGCAAATGCTTCGACAATTTCATATAATCATTCGTTTAAAAACATCGATCCAACAAATGAGGCCGCCAAAATTAAAAGCGCCAAAAGGACAAAAAGGAAAAAAAAATAAACACTAAAGTAGAGTAACCCGGTGCAACGAGAAAGAAGTTGCCAAATGCAAATATAGAAACTTTGGTCGGTGCACCGGGTAACATTGTACTGAAATGCTTAAGTTTCCAATATCAGCTGAACATTGTTTTTGGATATTGTTTTCACGATGTCGCCAAATATCAGTGCAATATCAGAAAAAATTGCTTAATATTTTACTTTAAAAAAAAAAAAAATGGGTAAGACAACACGGTGTCATGATTATAATGTTATTAAAAACGTTATTTACAGTCTTCCTCGTTTTATAAAACTAAACGATATCTGCCAATATCGACAGATATCGTAATTTCGACATTCACAGATATTCAAAATATTGGCATCACAAACACATCAGAAAAAATTAGAAGGATACATCATTGAACGCGTTTTGATTAGCACTTTACGAATATCACATGAATAAATCAGAAATACTTCGTAAACGCTATCCCTTACCAAGCAGTAACCAAAAATTACATCGGAAACACATTCTCGCGTACTGTGAATCACACAAATGACGGGTAATGGTAATTTTAGATAACGTCGTACGAGAGCTACACAACGAGCTATTGACGACGGTTCGGGATCAGTCCCTGAAGGAAAAGATCCGAGGACAACACCACGTAATTTTGAACCACGGTAAGATGACGAAGTAACACCTGAGCTGGCACCCCACTCTCCAAACTTCCACACCAACCCCATGTGAGGACTTTCGGCCACGACAGATTTAAGGTGCACCAGCCGCCTCTACACCATACGTTTACAAACATCCGGACCCGGATTCGAACCAGAAACCTTCCGATCTAGAGGCTAACACCTTAACCCGGCACGATATGGATTCAACACCACCATTCCTCTTCAGATAAATAATTCCTGTCTGCATCCCAATGGGCAAAATGTGTTTTCATTATTTTCTCGATATATCTCGAAAAATTAACTAATGTTTACTTCAAATTTCCGTAATAATTTGGTATTTTTTAATTAACGTCGTACTAGAGTAACACAACGAGATATTGACGACCCAATTTCCAAACCCTCAGATCTCTAAAGCCTCCAATATTCCACGTACCAATATCAAAACTTTTGAATTTCTATAATAATTTCAGAGTAAAATTGTAATTTTTATGATTTCATGGGATTTTTCCCCCAAGAGAAATTTTGTTGATTCGAAACTAGGTTTTTTTTAAACAATTAACTTACAACTATGTGCTCTGTTTTTCCGCAACAAAAAAAAAATTTAAACAATGACTAAACAATGAACTTGTATTATTGAATCCTTGCACAGCAGTGAAATTCTTCAGTTTAAAAACTTTTTCCAAGCCGTTAGCATCGCGTTCGATTTCGTCTTATAAAAATTGAAAATTCGCCTTTCTGATTCAGTTTTAAGATCGACTCAAGTGCTAAAAAACTTCGGAAACCTATCCTGTGTTAGTGGCTGCTTCAACTTCAGTGCAAAGCCTCATCTTAGCGATATTTCTTCCCTGACGATTTATTAAGAACCTGAAAGACATTCGGCGGATTGGATAGCAGGTTGTGAGTAATAATTTATTTTATTTACTGTAAGTAAGAAATTATTTATCGATACATGCACCGATGATTACGAAAGCGGTCTAAGTCATATAATTTCATTTCGAGGAATTAAATTTTTTAATTTGGATAGATTAAAAAAATATCAACAAAATATTTCAGAAAATATTTGTTTAATCTAAAAAGTCCTTTAATAATTTTTAGTTACTAACAACTTTGGCAAGTGCTATACGAATTTATCAAAATTGAACTAACTGTATTTAAATTTCCACTTTCATAATCACCGGTATAAAACGAAATATCACTCACTGATCACTATCAAGAACAAGGCCTAGGAAGATGAAATTTTTCAGCGGTTTTCTTGTACTGGAGGTATACTAAGAACGGAGGCTTAAAATTAACCTTAGGCCAAAGACAAAAACAATTCGAAATCGCCACATAAAAATAACATCAAGTATAAAACGATTACTGTACGCAGCTGAGATTGTTTTACCAATATTGATCAACAACAATTTTTTTAAACAAATTAAATTATGATATTTATGGTTTGAACTAACTTTTAATTATGATGATTATAACTTATATTATAAATATTAACCTATGATGTAAATAATTTATAAATATTTGATTGACGAAGAAAGAGTATTTAAAACATTTAATTTTGCAAAATATACATTTTGTAATTGAACACGAAAAGTCTAAAAGAACTCATTGATCATAAAAGCGTAATCTTGCTACTTGGTATCTGGCACCATTATAATAAATGTTTAATCTTTTTTATTTGATTTAGTATTATGTGTGTGTGTGTGTTTGGGTATTTAAGTTGACTGCGAGATGTAGCGGTTATATCTAAGGATTCCCCAAGTATTATAAATGTGTTCTTTTTGTTAATAAATCATTACTGTCTGCATCAATATTGTTCAAAAGTCTTTTGTAGAATTAAGCTACATATTTCAGAATATATTCAGTTAGTCGAAATTCAACACGTTTAAACATAATTTTTTTTAGAATTATGCATTTTTTCAAAGATTGAAATTTTGTTTCTGTTTACATTTACATGTTCCGTTACATTACCTGTTGCAGAAATGTTAGTTAGGAGTTTGGTTTTAATGATTTATTTATTTCCAACAAAATATCATCTGGAGGTATATGTATATTTCGATCAATTTTCTTTAAATATTTGATTGAATACGTTATGATTTTTTGAATTATGTTTCATAAAAATAAATAAAATGTACAAATCAAAACACTTTTAACTAAGGTGTGTAATTTCTGGTGGTATGTACCTAGTATCCGATACGTTACAACTTGTGGCGATTTATAGCCAAATGTGGTAATTTTCCAGTTTTCGCGCTTTCATCCATTTCAAGGCAACCCTTTGTATTTCTGCCATTTTTTTTTTCTTTATTTTTTTACATTAGTTGTGTCTGCCGTTACTCTCGAAGTTTTAGTTGATTCTTTCATGTAAATTGCACTTTTATTTTGCTTTAATAGGGTTAACCTCTCGCGAATTTTGCGTTTTAAATATATGTTTTTGCGTTTTAAATCGTAAAATATGAAATATATAAATAGGATTAATTTGTAAAAAACGAAAACATAATTTTACAAATGCAATGGAACAAATTTTAACTGCAAATCTTCTAATTTTTCTGTGTCGTATTTTCTCTAAACATGTACGTTTTTTTGCTTTGTTTCATCAATTAAATCCAGTTTCAACTCCTTAATTTTTAAAAATTGTCGGAAAAATGTAAAAATTGAGAAAAAAAACCGCTGGTTAGCAAAACGTCCGGAAATTTGGAAACCTCCGGATTTCGGACTTTTTACTGTATAACTAATCGTATCAATTCTTATTTTTTTGCACAAATGTTTGATGATAGTATACATTTGGAACCTGTAAACATGTATTTCATTAATTTATATTAAAAACTGGATGGTCTTTGTATAGGAAATTCTCAAAATGTACAACGTGGCGGAACATAAAAGTGGTTACATGCATGGAAGCCAATGGTGATTATGTCTCGCTGGTAGACGGGGGTCTTCCGTTATACGCTGTTACTTATCCACAAAAAATTTCCTCGCGGTAGAGTGTTTTATACGCATACGAAGCCAGCGATGATTGTGTTTCACAGGCAGGCACGGGTCGTATGTTATACACTGTGACTTAACTACACAGAAAATTCCTCCTGGTACAGTGGTTTATACGCATAGTAGCCAACGGTGAAAGTTCTCGTCGTCCCCGGAGGGGCGGCGAATAACAGTCTGGCGGGGATTGCGTGTTATACGCTGTGACATCTACAAAAAATTCCTCACGGTATATACGCATGGAAGCCAACAGTGAAAGGTTCTAGTTGGCAAGGCAGGGGTCGCACGTTATACGCTGTGACTTAGCTGCAAAAATTTCCCCTAAGTATAGTGATTTATATGCAGTGAAACCTTGTACGTTATAAGCTGTGACTTGCATACAAAAATATTCCTCCTGGTCCTGTGGTTACAAAAAAAAATTCCCGTGGTTACAAAAAATTCTTCATCATTGACCAAGAATGTCCCCATCGAGTTGCCTACATAATGCTAAGTAAATTGCTAGAAGAATTCTAAAATGAAATTCCGTCTCACACAATTAGAGATGGAACAAACCTCAGGGTGGTAGCAGAACCTTGAAATCAAGGAATTCTCAGGGAATTCTGGAAATATCAGGGAACTTATTAATTCTGGAAATATCAGGGAATTCTCAGGGAAAATTTCAAAAATTCACAAAAAATCAGGGTAAACGTTTTTTTATTAAAACTTTCATGAAAACTGTAACTATTCTCGTTTATAGCCTAATTAGAGATGCGCGATTACAAGTTGAAAGTTTAAGTAGACAGAGGTACGGATGTGAAATTTAGAGCAGTGAATTTATGCGTTTTAGTTTACTACAAAGATTAAAAGTTGACTCACCTTGTTCCCCAAGAGCTATCATCAGTGGACGAAAGACAAGAAAGAACACTAGTTTGGAAAAATCTGATTCTTTGTTTAAAGTATAAAGTATAAAACAAACATGCTTAGGCGACTTCACCGTGCGCAAACGAAATACAGAATGCCACGCCGCCGACAGAGGGCGATGGCGAAAACAGGGGTGGGAATGACCCCAGGAGTGACCCTAGAGGTTACAACAAAAAGAATGTTCATCACGTGGCGTCCTCTAGTGGCTAATCTAAATCAACACAAGTACTTTTGAGAATCGAATAAATCGTTTTTGCCGAAATTGTAATTCGAATAAAGAACACTGGCGTCGTAAATTTCGAACCCAGCGAAAACCGACGCCTTATTTATCGCTTCCGGAGCGTCTCGTCGCCGTGAGGCCAGCGATACAATTTGTGGTATACACTTTTAAATTTGTGTAACTAATGATGTGGTTTTTTTTGTGCATTAAATTGATATTTTTTGCTTGCAATTACATTTTTGTAGAATTTATTGGTAAAGCTCCAGTCTACGTTTTTGCGGTGTAACGGTCTTGGCGCACTTCTAAATTCGCCTAAGGAGGAATTATTTCAAATGAACCAATGAAATCAACCGACACTTCAACGAATTTTGAAAGAACTTTAAAGAATACTATCCACTGCGTTGCCCGTGGAAGTTCTTTTCGTGGGGTCAGGTGCTAACTAACCAGGTGCTGCTCACTAACCTCCGGTGATTGCTACGGATATGGTTTGAGAAACAAACCAAATGAGAATTCGTAGCCTATTGGATAACAGCCATCATTGCGTTGTCCGTGGTGTTGGTTTGCTTCGCAAACCAAATGGAAATTCGTAGCCTGTAGGAATGAATTCCCTGCGTATTTCCATTTGGTTTGCAAAACAAACCAAATTATGAATATTCTGAACTATAATTTGCTTTGCAAATTGGATAACAGCCATAACGGAGTTGCCCGTAGTATTTGTTGGTTTGCTTCGCAAACCAAATGGGAATTCGGTGTGCCGTCACAATCTATTGTCAAAACATAAATATTTAGTTGAAAAAGGATTTATTAAAAGAATTTCAAACGTATAAGGTATCTATCTGGTGCCAAATTTCAAATCTGTTGAAATTTTCAATCTATCTTTAACTATCGCGATTTTACAAAAAAGAACTAAACAATGCCAGCCAAAATGTTTTTTCTTTTCCTCTTTCGCTGAAAATCTCTCTAAACGTCACAATCTCTTGCGATAATTTTAAAGATATTCAATTAAATTTTTTTATTTATTTAAAAAAACATATTTTTAGGTATTGTTCTAATGTGAAATTTTCTGCAGATTTCAAATCCGTTGAAATTTTTACTCTATCTTTAACGGTCTAATAGATAGAAAAAATAACTAAATAACTCCAGCTAAAAGTTTATTTGTTTTTTATCGTCTGCTTGAAAATCATTCCTCCGCGCCAAATGATCACGGAAACAAAAAAAAAATTAATTTAGAATCTGTGATCTTCTATGTTGTTGCATTCAATAATAATTACATTTAATTTTATTCTTTGTAAAATGTTCTAGATTGAATTTTAAACATAGATTCGTCAGGACTTTGCGTGTAGGAAACAAACAGACAGACTGACAAACACTTCCGTTTATAATATTAGAGATTCAAAATGAAAATTTAACCTTTTGACTACGACTATCGATATAACAAGCGCGATTCTTATAACTTTCAATGCACAACATCTGTACCGACCGTAGTTTAAGGCCCGGTGCACTCGTCCGATTTTTCAACGTGCGGCGCTGCTGCGGCACCGTAGCCCAACTATGCACATATAACCGTGTAATAACGCAACTACTCATTTCGCGCCATTTACGATAAATAGTTTTATCGAAAACGTGTTTATTTTGCTAATTTAGTGTTAAAAAAAATATTTTGAAACAAAATGGGCGTTCTTGGATCAACCATTTATTAATTATTTAGACAGGAGAAGCGTGCGCGGCGAGCTGCTTCGCTGTGGGGAAATGCGGTACAAATTGCAAGCAATGTAGACGTACATCGCCGCAACGGCGCCGGAGGCATGTGTGCACTATTCCATTGGATCTCATGTATCTCATGGAAAGGGGGTTCGCCCCAATCCAAATCACCGTGTAAATAATATATTAACTGTAAATAAATGTTACTTATACCTAATAGCTATCTCTAGTACCTCATACAGTCCACTATTTGATACCAAAGGAATTTTCCAGCGACCAGGTCCCCAATCACGTAGGCGGGAGTTAGCCGCCTGGCAATTTGGCCCCTCATCTTTTGTTCCAGTGAACCGAAGCTCATTTGACGGACATTATATGAATTAGATTGAAAATTCTTGGATTGAATTGTTCTTGAAGCAGCCCTCGTTATGGCTCAAACCCAAGTCTTTTGTTTGAATAGGCTAGAGGATGCCTTAGGAAACAAAACGATTTAATTAGAAACATTTGTTTCTGCTATTGAAGAATATTCAGGGAGTCTAATTGAACTGAATGTGTAGCTGGACACCAAAAAGGATGTACAAAATAGTGTGGATAAACTCCGTGCGCGGAATTACAGATTTCCCCAAGAAGTGAACCTTACCGAAACCAACGAGTCCCTAGATGAAATGGATGGTAGACTTGGACAAATTGAGGTAAGCCTGAAAGTCCATAGAACGCCACATCAAGAGGCAGTAGCTTATGACTCGTGTGTGGAAGCAATCCCATTATCCAGGTTCGTCATCTTACCCTCTACCCAATTCGTCATCTTACCCGACTTCGCCATCTTTATTTAAACAAAACCATTGAAGTCGACATTGACACCACAAACACATCAGAAAAAATTAGAAGGATACATCATTGAACGCGTTTTGATTAGCACTTTACGAATATCACATGAATAAATCAGAAATACTTCGTAAACGCTATCCCTTACCAAGCAGTAACCAAAAATTACATCGGAAACACATTCTCGCGTACTGTGAATCACACAAATGACGGGTAATGGTAATTTTAGATAACGTCGTAAGAGATCTACACAACGAGCTATTGACGACGGTTCGGGATCAGTCCCTTAAGGGAAAGATCCGAGGACAACACCTCGTAATTTTGAACCACGATCAGATGACGAAGCAAAACCTGAGCTGGCATCCCACTCTCCAAACTTCCACACCAACCCAACGTGAGGACTTTCGGCCACGACAGATTTAAGGTACACCATACGTTTACAAATATCCATGCCCGGACCCGGATTCGAACCAGAAACCTTCCGATCTAGAGGCTAACACCTTAACCACTATACCACACAAATGACGGGATATAAACTTTTGGCCTGACACGGATAGCTGGTCGCTAGAGGTCTCTGATGATATAAGATCGGGGTTGTCACCTAGCGTAATTTTCGTGAAAAATCCAATTCGTCAGCTTACCGCCATTGTCCATCTTACCCGACTTTCCTCTAATTATACTTTATGAATTAAAGAAGCAGTGGCGGATCAAGTCAAGTGGGGGTTCCAAGCGGTAAAAATTTCGGGGCCCTCAATCTCAAGTTAGAAAAAAAAGTTTCAAGAAAACTCTCCTTTAGGAATAAACAAAAAATAAAAGTAATCAAAATATTTTCATATCATAGCCCATTAAATAAATTTATTAAAAAACCCCATTTTTTATGAATTTCCGCTATTCTTGCAAATTTGCCAATTATTTTGAAAGTTCGGTTTACGATTCCTTGCTCTATATACAGAATGGCCATATTAATTAATCTTTTTCTCCCATAGAACTCCTTAAATTATTTTTTACACGCTTTAAAACAGGAAACAACCTTTCTCCTGTTGCAATAGATAAGAAAATTGTTTAAAAAAAATTAAAATAATGTTTCAGCATTCGGAAATGTGCAAGACATTTCTTTATCGGCTCGACAGATGAGTGGTGTGGTTTTTATGTGTCCTCGTTTTCTTAAAGAAATATTTAAAAAATGATCAAATTCGTCTTCAAAAGTACAAACACCAATGTCATTTTTGTAAATATTCTACAATTTTTTTATAGTGTTCTTTTTTTTTCTACTCATGAATCCCAATAAAAAATATTCGAAAATACTCCACAACAACTTCATGCGTTCTTTGAGATAATACTGCCTTGGTGTTATCACATATGATATAAAAGGAATTAATTGACTATGAAATTTTCTCTTATTGTTAATTTAGCTCCGAATCATTTTTTCTCATTTGTTCTCGAGTTTGTCCATCTTTCACATTAAATGACAGCCCTGATAAATCAGTTGCCTCTTTTTCAACTTCTCTTGAAATTATTGATAAAATTTTCTAATGACTTCAGGATAGATCCTTTCAATAGTTTATCTTCCACTGGTTGCAGTGATTTACTAGTAGCATTTATTATTTGTAACATAGTATTCCAAATAACTGTCATTAGGGAGGTTTCATATTTGTTCATTTTCCTCAGAAGTGAAGTCGCCTCCAATATGATTACTTTGTTTCTTCGGAATTACAAATTCCCGTTAAAGCCTCATTTATATGGGTGAAACCAAGTTTTATAGTTAATACAGCATCTGCTTTTGCTGACCATATTATATTAGGAACTCTTTTCACTGCTCATAAAGACGCACATTGTAAAGACACACACACGCTGTCACAACTTTTCTCGAACCTTAATGAAAAGACATTTTAAGACCTCGGGGCCCTACGCGGCCGCTTAGTCCGCTTAACCGGCCACTGTAAAGAAGGCTTTATATCTAGCACATTAATCTACTCCTGGTCCAGATGCGTTCTGTAAATCACAGTGTTCAAATCATCAAAGCGTTCAAGTCATAGTAAATCACCAGTGTGTTAAAGTTTTAATCTTCAACGCGTTTTAATTATATTTCAATTCATGCACCCAACAGTTGGTTGACAACGGTGGAGAGAAGCCCCATCCACAAAGTTTTAACTTTCTAAAAGCATTGGTTTTTATCATCACATTTGATCTTCTGTTCGTTTTGTTCATCTGATTTTATTCATCATTGATTTTACTACTTCCTACCCTATGAATATACAGAAAATTACTTTTATTGAAACATAAATTTCATCTTTTTGAATTATGTGTGCATAGTTCATTCAATCGAAAATTTTTATTGATTACTTCATTGTTTACGTTGTGCTTGGTACAATATGACCCAAGAGGACATAGTCCCAGAAATGCCAAACAAACCTTTGATTCAATCTATCTTTTATTATTTATTTTATTGTTTACCTTGTACTCTAAGCACAATTTCTCCCGAGGGCACCTAGTTCCAGAACTGCCAATCAACCTTTGATTGAGCTACTTTTAACATTACATATTAATCACTAATACACGAAATCTAAATATGCATTTCTTTAAATTTCTTCATCAAATTAAAAGAGGTTAGACCAGTTAGGATAGTCGCAGATTATTAACCGTAGGGTTGCGAGTTTGAAACTCGACTCAGTCAAAGAATATCGTGCACGTGGGGGCTGGTGCTTGGTAAATCTCTCGTGACCTCAATATCCCCTCGTTGGAGTGGCGTGGAAATTTGAGAGTGGGGTTCGAGATGTTGACATCCTTAGTTGAATTTCGAGGTGGGATCCTTTCCTTCATGATTGATCCCAGACCATCTCCCTGTTATGTTACTGCAATGCTGTGTAAATTCAACTACCCCACCAACAAACCTTAAAACACAAATGTTAAATTTATTACTTTAATAGTTTTGTAGTCAGACGAATATATGATGCAAATATGTAATCTGGTTTGTTTAGTATTTTAAAATTGACACAAGGGGCGATTTCCGTTGAGGGGAATTGAAAACGTAACATCGGCTCTGTCGCAGCTGCACACGATTCATTAACGAACACTTTCATACCTTCTTAATCCACCAATACGAATAATACGAACTGTAAATTATCTTTTAACCAATCTACACAAGGCTACACTAGTTTCAGACCCCACCCTCACTGTTGTCTGAAACCAAATTTCAAATAAAAGCCTGAAAAGTATGTTTGAAAGCATTTATTGTTTGAGCGTTAGAAATAATGCTGCTTATTTTAGAAAAGTTCCTTAAATTTCAATGTGGGTCAGTGAAATTATAAAAATTTGAAGTAAGGATTAATGTGCGAGGGATAATCAAAAATGATCCGCACTTTCGCTAAATCCCACATGTTTAGGTTTGTCACAATGCCGCATGCATGGTTAGAGTTGGTACTACTTTGGCCTCGTCACCGAAGTTTGCCTTCAGGTTAGACGGACAAAGAAGTGGGGGAAGCGATGCATAAATAGTTGGGCGCCCAACTGAAAATCTTCTTCTTGGAGGGAATATGCAAACTTGTGGACCACTGGACCAAGTGCATCGAAAAGGAAGGAGACAAGAAAAACAACGATCTTGTTTAACTCCTATATTTGTAAACATACTCTATAACAAAAAATAATTGACGCACCAAGAAGGAGTTGCCCGATTGCGATAAAAATGGGTGGATGTGAAGAACAAACATTGAAAAATAACCAATTAAAATTTCAGAGCAATTGAATGATTTATTTCAGAGTTTGACCGTTACAAATTGAGGAGGTCAATAAGGCGGTGATCCACCTCTGGCCTGGATGCATGCTGTCATCCGCTTTGGAATAGGCTGAAAAAGTTCCCGGATGGTGTCTTGCGGAATTTCTTGCCAAATTGTTTGTCTCCAACTGTCAGACTAAAGGGTCAGCATTCCGTGATGGTTGCCTTCCCATAACGTCCCAAATTTACTCTATGGGTGAGAGATCAGGAAACGGCTCTCTAAGGAGAAGTGTTGGAAAAGCTTGAAGACAATTTACAGCAACACGATCCGTGTGCGGCCGGGCATTATCGTGTTGAGAAGTAAGTCCAGGGTGTCGCAAAAGGAACGGTATCACAACCGGTCGTAGAATGTCGTCTACGTTAAAATTTCTCTTCACAGTTTTTTTTACCGGTCTTTAGCCTCACCATATAGCTGTCTCGAGAGCTCTATCGTCCACCATTTGCTCTAGTGGCTTCTGTGTCTCGTCTCTCTCCGTTTTTTGGGGAAATCCGCCTCCCTTTTGGAATGTCGATTGGGTGTTTTCCCAATGACACCTGAAACATTAAAGGAGTGTCAATTCCAGACGTGCGAGAGCAGGTGCCAGGTGCAAGAAGCCGGGGTGCAAAAAGTCGGATGCCGACTCTGTTGTGTTGTTGTTTTACTTATTCCACCCAATCTCCAATCTTGAATATACCAGACCCGGTCCACTAAATCATTCACTCTTAGGAAGTCCATCACCGAGGCAGGAGCCCTCGCAAGATCATCACGACTCAGCCTCAAGAAAATCAGAATATGCCGATTCTTGCTCACATTTAGAGTACAAAGCGAATGTCTTACATCCCCTGTCGTAAGAGAGTGACCTAATATGTCCACTGTTGAATCTTGTTAGGACTGTTCATTTCTTTCTCCCTGAAGCCCGGTGCACTCATCCGGTTTTTCAACATGCGGTGCCGCTGCCGCAACGCAAGTGCGTTCTGAGATATATTAGATACAATGGAGTAGTGCACACATGCCTCCGACGCCGTTGCGGCGACGCACGTCGTCTAACTTGCGTGCATTTTGTACCGCAATTCCACATGGTGCCGCAGCTCGCCGCACACGCTTCTCCGGTCTCAAGTACCTTGTTTTCATAAATAAATGGAATATAAATAATAATTAAAAAATGATCGTGTCCAGTAAAGTCTATTTTGTTTCAAAAAATACTTTTTTGCACCAAATAAGCGAAATAAACACGCTTTCTTCGATAGAATATCTATCGCAAATGGCGCGAAATGAGTACTTGCGTCATTTCACGGTTATGTGAGCTGAACAAAATAGGTATCAACAAAAATTTTCAGAAGATGCAATCAATCTGACCAAAGTTTATTTAGTATTTCTATGGTACCTTTACAAATATTTGCATGTACAAACGAAGGTAAAAAAATTATTTGGCAAAATCCTGCATCATCTTCGGCCAGACACTGTCGTCCTATGATATTTGTTTTTGCCAAGAAATCGATGGATTTGGTAACTATGAAAGTAAATAATGCCGAAAATCAAATAGCTATGCTCTCACCAACGAAAGTGTGTCTAAATGAGATGGAAGTGCTTGTAAAGGCTACATAAATTTTTTGCATGGTAGATACTTAAGTATGTAATGCTGTATCATCATGTAAATCAATCCAAACATGTTATTTGTGTGGAGCAAAACCAAGCGCAATGAACAATCTGAATATTGTTTCACAAAAATTCGTAGACAAAAACTTTATTTCTTTTGGATTATCACCCTTGCATTCATGGATACGTTTCTTTGAATGCGTACTCCACATGTCATACAGGCTTGAAATTAAATCGTGGCAAGTTCTGGGATTAGAAATAAAAACAAAGTGTCGAAGAAGCAAGTGCAAGATAAGTTTAAAGCTGAGTTTGGTATGTTGGTAGATATGCCCATACAGCAAGCTGGGAATACCAACAATAGAAATACCGCTCGCAAATTCTTTAGAAATGCTGAGAGGTCTGACGAAATGACTGGGGTCAATGTGGAATTAATCAAGTGCTTGTGTGAATGTCATATTAGAATGTTAACATTCTGGTTTTCCGATAAACGTATATAAGTTTGCTGAGTATACAAAACATGTACTGTATATTTACCTCAGAGAGCATTCTTGGTACCCAATGCCCGTAACTGTACACAAAATACTGATGCATGGAAAGGATATTATTGCATCTGATATTCTTCCGATTCCTCAGAAGAAGCGCAAGCAAGAAATGAACATAATAGGCAATACATAGAACTATTTACTACAGATGCGACATCGATGTCGATGTTTTCAAAACATCGATGTTTTAGTAACATCGATGTTTATACTTGTCGATGTTTTATTTTTAAATGTAAAAAGTACCGTTATAAAAATTTTAAAAATAACCAGTTAGCATAATTTTCATAATTAGCAAATTGAACATACTTTTAGATCAAAGTGACCAAAGGTGAAGAGTCTGGAAAGTAGGGATACGACGTCGATATTTTCAAAACATTGATGTTTTATAAAAACATCGATGTTTTGCTGTCGATGTTGCATCCTTAGTTGCTAAACCAGTTATAAGAAATGATGAAAAACGTTTAAATGCACTGAATTTTAAAAACATCGAAAGTTTGGGGGCATTGCATTATCAACATCGATGTTTCAAATTTGTACATCGAAGTTTTGCTGTCGATGTAGCATCACTAGGTGCTAAACCAGTTTTAAGAAATGGGGGGAAAAGTTTGAATACACTGAATTTTAAAAACATCGATAGTTTGGGGACAATACATTATCAACATCGATGTTGCATCCTTAGTTGCTAAACCAGTTTTAAAAAATGGGGAAAAAAGTTTAAATGCACGGAATTTTGAAAACATTGATGTTTAAAAACATCGATGTTTTTGAAACGATGTTTTATCAACATCGATGTTTTAATTTTGAACATTGATGTTTCAAAACATCGATGTTTTGCTGTCGATGTCGCATCCCTACTATTTACTAGAGAAACTTCAAAAACTGATATGAATACAGATCTGATGAATAGATTACTCATCACTTCAGATCCGTTCATTGCAAGTTTACGATCTAAGCCTAAAACTAGACGCAATCAAATATTTCCAGAAGTGTCGAATTTGTTGGAAGAACCCCCACTTGATTTAAACCCAACAGTAAGCTACTCAGAGAGTAGTGATTCCGAGTAAATGTTTCCCTTTGAGTTTTTCTTATTACATGCATCTGCATGTTTTAGTACGTACATCTGCCTTCTTATAAGCAAAACAAATACTTTTAAGTATTTAGTATTATTCAAGAGTATATAAAAAATTTTTTTGCTGTCTTATGAAGGGAGCAAAATAAATAAATTTCCTTAATTTTATCACATGTTTTATTTTAAATACTGACACAAATTGTTAAACATACACTCCAACTAATATTTTTTCCTTGATAACTCTTAAAATCGCTCGAAACCAGTTTATTTTTGACGTAATAATTTTGTCCACCTCGATTGCGAAAATGACACACTGTGTGGCGCAGCGTGAGGGTTAAATGTGGATGTATCAACTATTTATTGGTATTTGAACAAAATATGTCATTCTATCAACGAGTCGATCCTTAAATTAATCGGGTCACGGTAGCCCGGTTGGAAAGATCATCGGATTAACAACTGGAGGGTAGTAAGTTCGCATCCAGCCAAAGACTGTCGTATGCAAGGTGGGCTGGTGCACGTTAAAACCGTCGTGTCCTCAAATGTCCCCATGTTGGCGTGGTGTTGAAGTTTGGAGAGTGGGGTGCCAGCTCAGGTGTTGCCTCGTCATCTGACCGTGTTTCAAAATTACGAGGTGTTGTCCTCGGATCTTTCCGTTAGGGGACTGATCCTGGACCGTCGTCAATAACCCGTTATGTTGCTCTAGTACAACGTTAATTAAAAATACCAACACCTTAAATTCATTCTTTGCGAAATTAGAAAACATGAAGTAAGGTTTCAAAGAGACAAAGGCAGCGTGAATAGTTCAAGAATAGAGATGTGAATACTTGCGTATGGCTATTTATGCTCATAAGCATTTGTCGAACATAACTTTTCTAACATTGTTTTTCAACTTGTACCAAAATGCGCCACTTTAACGAAAATTTTAAGGAAGTAAAGACTTGGCAAAACTATAAAACGGTAAAAAGTGTAAATCTTCATTTAGAAAAATGTTGAATTTTGATAACCTGGCTACGCTACAGGCCATGATACTGTGAAAGTATTAATTTTTAGTGTAATATACGCGTTAAAATGAATCACAGAATCTTCAATCCTTTTAGTGAGTGTAATGATTCATGTTTTCTTCGCATTTAGCGATTCACATTTTATTGATTTCTGTGCCCGTTAAGTTTAATAATCTGCATATTTGCGAAGTCAACGAAGTAACTGCTTTTTACCGAACATTTAAGATTTAAATTCTGTACTTTCGAATTTAAATAGTTGAATTTTTAATATTATATTTGGCAGTTTCTAAAATTGTTTTTGCCACCAGTCTCATCGTTAGTTTTATTATACTTACAACAATGTAAAACTGTATTGTTATAGTACTGCATTGTAACTATAAAGATATCACATTCAAATACATTGTTTCAAACCACCTTCATAACAATGGTTTTGCAATTATCGCTCAAAGTAAACGAAACTTTTATCATTTTAGCCGCCATCTTTGAAAATTGCTGTGCGTACCATGAATTCGTAAAGAGAAAGATCAAAAACTTTGTTCCAGATGCTTTGAAGAAACCAGATAAGTGTCCTAATGTAGTCTGAAGTATAGAAGATGTTCAAAAGGTAAATACTTTCTGTTTTTCAAGACCCAAATCAATCTTAACTTCGCATTTGGAAATTTTATTTCGCATACCTCTTTTTTATGTTAAATTTGTTTAGATATCTTTTCTTACGTTGTTTCTCGATTTAATGTCTCAAATTTTACGTACTTTTGAAACATTTGTAAGTCATTACACCTCTTTTTTAGTCCATTAGAAAGCTTTCAATATTCCTCGCTCGTTATTTCTACATGCAGCGGTGCATATTTCGACATTTCATTACTCATAATCCATGCACATGTAAGAACATATAGCAACGACACATATTACCGTTATGATGTATACTGTCATGGAGTGCGGCATTCATTGAGTCGTGTGTTCAATAGAAGGAAAATTTTGAATAGTAAACAAGTAAAAATTAATTTAATAACATAACTTGATCAAAAAATAGAAGAACCATTGCGTTTAAATTAAATGATCAGGTCTCCTTCAGATGTTCACTGCTGGATGATTCCCTAAGAAAGAATAAGAAAAGCAATATACCTCAAAGGAACGGAGAGAAGCGATTGATTGAGCATCTTTATTTCCATATTTTGCATGTAAATGAAAGCTGGGCACAGCTACACTCTACGTTTATGAGTGATGGAAACGGCCTGGCAATTTTTTTAGTAGCGAGTTATGATAAATTAAGGCAACCCATCTTTCGTTACAGTTGTTGTGGTTTTTATGGCAACCTCGGCCAACGGAAACTTTCAATTTTCATTTTGAATAGTCTAGAAAGTTCTTTCAAAATTCATTTGATATCATTGATTCGTTTGAAATTTTTTCTTTCCTCCCATTGGTTATTTTGTTTTTAAAATATCCTTTAATTGCATGGGTCCTTTAAAATCGTTTTCTGTGATACCATTGGTCCATTGATTTATATTTTGACAGTTGTGGAATATTTATTTTATGATAATAGTTTTCACGATAGGATTAAGAGTTTTGTTTTTGGACCATTTTCGTTTTCATTATTTTTTTTACGAAATAATTCTAACGTTATCAGGTTGTATTATTTCTTGCTCTTTTTCTTTTTCAATATGCCCACTGTATTGAGTGTAATTGATAAGTTTCAGGGTATTCTTACCCAACATTCGTAGCTTAGTTTCTCTGCTGGTTCACAAATGTGTTTTGATATGTGCTTAAGCTTACTACTTTTTGTTAAAGTTTTAAAAAAATATCCTTTCTAATCGTTCTGAAACGTGATATAAAAATAAAAAAAATTTTTGACAGAAAAAGAGTTGGGAAATAATTTTTTTCTTGGCAACTTTAGAAGTGTGTCTTACGAGCTTAGAACGAGCTTAGATAAAAGGGGGCGGCATATTATGTTTGATCGCATATCTGCTTGTAATCTTCGCGGTCTCATCTGGAGAAAAAGAGAGCAATGTGCGTGTATCGCGCATATGTGTCTGAATCGGTGCTAATCTGCCTGTCTCCCATTTAGAATGTCTCTTTTGTGTTGAGGTGTCCTCTTTCTTCTAAATGTGCTCCGAAAAAATTTTTCCGTGATCCTGTCGGAGTCTAGACGTTCCCTGCTTGCTGCTTCAGAGGGGAAGAAGATGCGAGCAATGACATTTTTATTGCCTTGTTTTGTAAACAGTTTCCAGCCCGTTGAGTCCCCTTACTACACCAACGCTGGGTTCGCTGACTTGTCAATGTCCTTTTGATGGGGTTATCAGCCCATTGCAGACCCAAAGCGGTAGGAAACTCAGACCATCGGACACTTTCCAAACTGTAAAATGCCACGGAAAGCTATGTGAACAGCACACATACCTTACATGTATTGGTATTGTAAATATTATTAATATTATAATTACTGTAATTAATATTGTAAATAGTATTATTAATATTATAATTACTGTAATTAATATTATAAATATATTATTAATGTTATAAATATTATTAATAATATTATAAATATTATTATTATTATTATAAATATTATTATTATTATAAATATTATTATTAAGATTATTATTAATATTATTATTAATATTAGATATATTAAATATTATTATACATATTATTAATATTATAAATATTATCATTATTCTTATAAATATTTTTATTAATATTATAAATATTATTAGGGGTTTATCTTAAGATACGAATTCTCGGAATTAAATGGCGCTAAGGACAAACATTTTCTCTTTACTTGCACCAGATAATTCAAAATTACTTCGTTTTTATCAACACTTCTTTTGGAAACTTTTTAATATACATTTCCAGATATTCAGTATCAACCCAATTCAAGGCATATTTACGAATGCTCTTACAGTATTAAAAGCAAAGATTGTAAAATGAATGCATTAGAAAGAAATTTTGGTAGAGGGAAATGCAATAGTGTGAACAATAATTGGATTGGACACAAATTTATACTAAGCACATTTTATATTTCAACCCAACATTTATTTTTGCTCAAACCTTATGTTAACTACAGATTTAGTCAAAAGTGAAAATATTTTCGAAATCACTAATCTAACTGACTGGATTTATTTTTTCAGTCTCCTTGCAGTTGAAGATTTTTTGAATGCTCAAGGGTGTTCGGATGCTGTCGCATAAATCTCAAGACAGAGGACTGACGTCGAGGCTAGTAGAACGCGTTCGGGGGTAAGTTAGTAACTTATCGAAAGTATTGATTAAGTGGTACAGATGTATTCTCTGCCCCGTTTGGTGACAACGCTCTTAGCACGTTTTTGGCGCTCCTTTTATGTCGCCAAGCAAATTAAAAAAAATGCAATGTGTAAATGTAAAAAAAAGGCACTTGCCGGTGGCGCTACGTGTGGAAAAACCCTAGACTGTCAAGGTAACTGCATAAACCCATAGTAGCTTGAAAACACGAGTAGGCGATATTCAGCTCAAGGGCTATTTTTGGAACACATAACCCTAATTTGTCAACAACACTAAATACAGGCATTTTCAAACATAAAAAGGTAAGGATATTCAAAAGAAAATAGCAAGAAACGATACAACCTGATGCTGAACACTTGAATTCTTACAAATAAACATGAAACGGAAAAGAATTGTGGTAAAAAAAATTAACGAACCAATGAAATAAAATGAAAATAATTAAAAAAAAAAAAACAATGAAATCAAACGGAAAAGAATTGGGTGAAAATTTAGTAGAACCAATGAAATCAAAGGACAGTTTAACGGATACGAGAAGAACTTTCAAGAATATTCAAAATGAAAAGTTAAATTTTCCGCTTGGGCCGAGGTTGCCATAAAGATGGAATAATCGTAACACAGGTGGATTGCCTCCACTTGACATAACTCGCTACTTAAAGTTCGGCAAGAAGACCATCAAACGGGGCCGAAAATGCAGCTGTGCGGATTAGAAAACTATGCTGTCTCAATAAAAAAGTACGGTTTAATTTATTTTTTGTTCAGTAATCTGCATAAATTGCACCATTGAATGTGCACTGAACGTGCATCTATGAACATATTTACATTTTAACTATCCTAACAAATATTTAAAACGTCGGGAATTTCATAACAAAAAAACTCAAAATAGCAGGAAATATTTCAGTTTCTGCAAACCTGAGATTTATTAACTTAACGAACTCAAAAGACATTTTCAGAATTAATGCCTCATTGGAGGTTTATATGTACATGAATTCATACGAATGTATCACACACCTCCGAATAAATTACATGATAAATTTACTGTCATTTTACGAGTTAATTTGACGTTATCTCAGTTTGCCTCTAAAAAACAAGCCAATCAGTAATGTTTCCATACAGTTTTTATAAGCCTAGAGTTTTAAGGATTTGTGGCATAAGATATTTAAAACGAAAGAGTGGTAATGCATAGCTTTGAAATAAGGATACTTTTTTAGCGCACTTTTTCTAGCCAGTTATGGCAGGCAAACAATCTTTATTAGGACATTTCCTTGTGTGTGCGATTACCTTTAAATTACAAGTTAGTCCAATCCTAAGAAGTCTCAAAAAGTAGAATTCTTAACCCAAAAAAGGATTTAGAAGAACACGCTTAGAAGCAAATCAACACTCATTGCTTGTTAGAGACCAGACAAAGAACAGGAGTAGGAAGATATCAGCCTATTTTGCAGGCGGAAAAAAGGTAAGTCTTGTTCTAACAACAGTAATGATCAAATTTGTGAATGTGGTAAACCAGAGAGCTAACTTTCAAAATCCAACAAATTTGTCTTCTGTTTCCCTGCGTTGCATGTGACGAAACCAATAGTACACATGCGCAAGAGACTAGACGAAATCAGTAAATGACAATTCTGTACTTCTCCAATTTAAGCCTTAATGTATAGAAATACAATTACTACAAATTTAAAAAAAAGTATAGGGAACTGTAAAAGTTTTCAACAATGTTCTCATTCTAAAAACTTTGTCAGAAAAAAGTGAATATACAATGTTACACCATATATAATAACATCGCCCCTTGAGCAAAAGTTTAAAAAATGATCTAAGATGTATCATGACAGAATACTTTGTCAAAAAAACTTAAATTACTTGTTTGCTACAAAAATGCAGATACCAAATAATACACATAACACGCTTTATGAGGTGCAATTTCAAGGACAGAAAAAAGCAAAGATTTCTATAACAATAGAATAGGAACCGGGAGTTAAAAACATAAAAATTGTAAAATTACTGCACTTCGTAGCACGGCACATGTCACTTTTAAATAAATATATCAGATAAAATATTAACAACCAAATATATTTTCATTCCCTTAGAAACTACATTACCTTAGAACTTCTTAGGGAGCTTTATATTCCAATGCTCACGCACTTTGTCGATCGACCCGTGTAACTTCTTTGGAAATACGTCAGCCCCAAACAATCTCTTTACACCTAACTCAAAACGCATTTCTATTATCTCAAAAACTAAATTCACTTAAAAGTTAAATCACTTGATTGGGAGCTTTGAAAAAGCGATGCTCCCAGCCCTTGCGCTCAAACGCGAGCAACATCTATGGATAAATTCACACAAAACCCTCTCTCCACACCTCACTCAAATACAATTTCGTTCTCTTATAAATTACATCACCTGTGAACTAGGATTGGGCGCTTTGAAATGACAATGCTCACTCCCACCTCGCTCGGCAGCACGTTAATTTTTATGAGAATACTTCACACAAAACAATCTCCCCACATCTCAGTCAAATAAATGCCTTTTCATTATCTTAGAAATTACATCGATTGAGAACTTGGATTGGGAGATTTGAAATGACATTGCTCCCTCCCATCTCGCTCGGCAGCACGTTAATTTCTATAAGAATACTTCACACAAAACATTCTCCCCACATCTCAGTCAAATAAATGCCTTTTCATTATCTTAGAAATTACTTCACCTGAGAACTTGGATTGGGAGCTTTGAAATGACAACGTTCCCAACCACCGCGCTCGGCAGCACGTTAATTACTATAAGAATACTTCACACAAAACACTCTCCCCACATCTCAGTCAAATAAATGCCTTTTCATTATCTTAGAAATTACATCGACTGAGAACTTGGATTGGGAGCTTTGAAATGACAACGTTCCCAACCACCGCGCTCGGCAGCACGTTAATTTCTATAAGAATACTTCACACAAAACACTCTCCCCACATCTCAGTCAAATAAATACCTGTTCATTATCTTAGAAATTACATTGCCTGAGAACTTGGATTGGGAGCTTTGAAATGACAACGTTCCCAACCACCGCGCTCGGCAGCACGTTAATTTCTATAAGAATACTTCACACAAAACACTCTCCCCACATCTCAGTCAAATAAATGCCTGTTCATTATCTTAGAAATTACATTGCCAGAGAACTTGGATTGGGAGCTTTGAAATGACAACGTTCCCAACCACCGCGCTCGGCAGCACGTTAATTTCTATAAGAATACTTCACACAAAACACTCTCCCCACATCTCAGTCAAATAACTGCCTTTTCATTCCCTTAGAAATTACATCGCCTGAGAACTTGGATTGGGAGCTTTGAAATGACAACGTTCCCAACCACCGCGCTCGGCAGCACGTTAATTTCTATAAGAATACTTCACACAAAACACTCTCCCCACATCTCAGTCAAATAAATGCCTTTTCATTCCCTTAGAAATTACATCGCCTGAGAACTTGGATTGGGAGCTTTGAAATGACAACGTTCCCAACCACCGAGCTCGGCAGCACGTTAATTTCTATAAGAATACTTCACACAAAACACTCTCCCCACATCTCAGTCAAATAAATGCCTTTTCATTCCCTTAGAAATTACATAGCCTGAGAACTTGGATTGGGAGCTTTGAAATGACAATGTTCCCAACCACCGCGCTCGGCAGCACGTTAATTTCTATAAGAATACTTCACACAAAACACTCTCCCCACATCTCAGTCAAATAAATGCCTTTTCATTATCTTAGAAATTACATTGCCTGAGAACTTGGATTGGGAGCTTTGAAATGACAACGTTCCCAACCACCGCGCTCGGCAGCACGTTAATTTCTATAAGAATACTTCACACAAAACACTCTCCCATCATCACAGTCAAATAAATGCCTGTTCATTATCTTAGAAATTACATTGCCAGAGAACTTGGATTGGGAGCTTTGAAATGACAACGTTCCCAACCACCGCGCTCGGCAGCACGTTAATTTCTATAAGAATACTTCACACAAAACACTCTCCCCACATCTCAGTCAAATAACTGCCTTTTCATTCCCTTAGAAATTACATCGCCTGAGAACTTGGATTGGGAGCTTTGAAATGACAACGTTCCCAACCACCGCGCTCGGCAGCACGTTAATTTCTATAAGAATACTTCACACAAAACACTCTCCCCATATCTCAGTCAAATAAATGCCTTTTCAGTCCCTTAGAAATTACATTGCCTGAGAACTTGGATTGGGAGCTTTGAAATGACAACGTTCCCAACCACCGCGCTCGGCAGCACGTTAATTTCTATAAGAATACTTCACACAAAACACTCTCCCCACATCTCAGTCAAATAAATGCCTTTTCAGTCCCTTAGAAATTACATCGCCTGAGAACTTGGATTGAGAGCTTTGAAATGACAACGTTCCCAACCACCGCGCTCGGCAGCACGTTAATTTCTATAAGAATTTATCACACAAAACACTCTCCCCATATCTCAGTCAAATAAATGCCTTTTCATTATCTTAGAAATTACATCGCCTGAGAATTTGGATTGGGAGCTTTGAAATAACAACGTTCCCAACCACCGCGCTCGGCAGCACGTTAATTTCTATAAGAATACTTCACACAAAACACTCTCCCCACATCTCAGTCAAATAAATGCCTTTTCATTCCCTTAGAAATTACATTGCCTGAGAACTTGGATTGGGAGCTTTAAAATGACAACGTTCCCAACCACCGCGCTCGGCAGCACGTTAATTTCTGTAAGAATACTTCACACAAAACACTCTCCCCACATCTCAGTCAAATAAATGCCTTTTCATTCCCTGAGAAATTACATCGCCTGAGAACTTGGATTGGGAGCTTTGAAATGACAACGTTCCCAACCACCGCGCTCGGCAGCACGTTAATTTCTATAAGAATACTTCACACAAAACACTCTCCCCACATCTCAGTCAAATAAATGCCTTTTCATTCCCTTAGAAATTACATAGCCTGAGAACTTGGATTGGGAGCTTTGAAATGACAATGTTCCCAACCACCGCACTCGGCAGCACGTTAATTTCTATAAGAATACTTCACACAAAACACTCTCCCCACATCACAGTGAAATAAATGCCTTTTCATTCCCTTAGAAATTACATCGCCTGAGAACTTGGATTGGGAGCTTTGAAATGACAACGTTCCGAACCACCGCGCTCGGCAGCACGTTAATTTCTATAAGAATACTTCACACAAAACACTCTCCCCACATCTCAGTCAAATTAATGCCTTTTCATTCCCTTAGAAATTACATTGCTTGAGAACTTGGATTGGGAGCTTTGAAACGACAACGTTCCCAACCACCGCGCTCGGCAGCACGTTAATTTCTATAAGAATACTTCACACAAATTACTCTCCCCACATCTCAGTCAAATAAATGCCTTTTCATTCCCTTAGAAATTACATTGCCTGAGAACTTGGATTGGGAGCTTTGAAATGACAACGTTCCCAACCACCGCGCTCGGCAGTACGTTAATTTCTATAAGAATACTTCAAACAAAACACTCTCCCCACATCTCAGTCAAATAAATGCCTGTTCATTATCTTAGAAATTACATTGAAAGAGAACTTGGATTGGGAGCTTTGAAATGACAACGTTCCCAACCACCGCGCTCGGCAGCACGTTAATTTCTATAAGAATACTTCACACAAAACACTCTCCCCACATCTCAGTCAAATAACTGCCTTTTCATTCCCTTAGAAATTACATCGCCTGAGAACTTGGATTGGGAGCTTTGAAATGACAACGTTCACAACCACCGCGCTCGGCAGCACGTTAATTTCTATAAGAATACTTCACACAAAACACTCTCCCCACATCTCAGTCAAATAAATGCCTTTTCATTCCCTTAGAAATTACATCGCCTGAGAACTTGGATAGGGAGCTTTGAAATGACAACGTTCCCAACCACCGCGCTCGGCAGCACGTTAATTTCTATAAGAATACTTCACACAAAACACTCTCCCCACATCTCAGTCAAATAAATGCCTTTTCATTCCCTTAGAAATTACATAGCCTGAGAACTTGGATTGGGAGCTTTGAAATGACAATGTTCCCAACCACCGCGCTCGGCAGCACGTTAATTTCTATAAGAATACTTCACACAAAACACTCTCCCCACATCACAGTGAAATAAATGCCTTTTCATTCCCTTAGAAATTACATCGCCTGAGAACTTGGATTGGGAGCTTTGAAATGACAACGTTCCCAACCACCGCGCTCGGCAGCACGTTAATTTCTATAAAAATACTTCACACAAAACACTCTCCCCACATCTCAGTCAAATAAATGCCTTTTCATTCCCTTAGAAATTACATTGCCTGAGAACTTGGATTGGGAGCTTTAAAATGACAACGTTCCCAACCACCGCGCTCGGCAGCACGTTAATTTCTGTAAGAATACTTCACACAAAACACTCTCCCCACATCTCAGTCAAATAAATGCCTTTTCATTCCCTTAGAAATTACATTGCCTGAGAACTTGGATTGGGAGCTTTGAAATGACAACGTTCCCATCCACCGCGCTCGGCAGCACGTTAATTTCGATAAGAATACTTGACACAAAACACACTCCCCACATCTCAGTCAAATAAATGCCTTTTCATTCCCTTAGAAATTACATTGCCTGAGAACTTGGATTGGGAGCTTTGAAATGACAACGTTCCCAACCACCGCGCTCGGCAGCACGTTAATTTCTATAAGAATACTTCACACAAAACACTCTCCCCATATCTCAGTCAAATAAATGCCTTTTCAGTCCCTTAGAAATTACATTGCCTGAGAACTTGGATTGGGAGCTTTGAAATGACAACGTTCCCAACCACCGCGCTCGGCAGCACGTTAATTTCTATAAGAATACTTCACACAAAACACTCTCCCCACATCTCAGTCAAATAAATGCCTTTTCATTCCCTTAGAAATTACATAGCCTGAGAACTTGGATTGGGAGCTTTGAAATGACAATGTTCCCAACCACCGCGCTCGGCAGCACGTTAATTTCTATAAGAATACTTCACACAAAACACTCTCCCCACATCACAGTGAAATAAATGCCTTTTCATTCCCTTAGAAATTACATCGCCTGAGAACTTGGATTGGGAGCTTTGAAATGACACCGTTCCCAACCACCGCGCTCGGCAGCACGTTAATTTCTATAAGAATACTTCACACAAAACACTCTCCCCACATCTCAGTCAAATAAATGCCTTTTCATTCCCTTAGAAATTACATTGCCTGAGAACTTGGATTGGGAGCTTTGAAATGACAATATTCCCAACCACCGCGCTCGGCAGCACGTTAATTTCTATAAGAATACTTCACACAAAACACTCTCCCCACATCACAGTGAAATAAATGCCTTTTCATTCCCTTAGAAATTACATCGCCTGAGAACTTGGATTGGGAGCTTTGAAATGACAACGTTCCCAACCACCGCGCTCGGCAGCACGTTAATTTCTATAAGAATACTTCACACAAAACACTCTCCCCACATCTCAGTCAAATAAATGCCTTTTCATTCCCTTAGAAATTACATTGCCTGAGAACTTGGATTGGGAGCTTTAAAATGACAACGTTCCCAACCACCGCGCTCGGCAGCACGTTAATTTCTGTAAGAATACTTCACACAAAACACTCTCCCCACATCTCAGTCAAATAAATGCCTTTTCATTCCCTTAGAAATTACATTGCCTGAGAACTTGGATTGGGAGCTTTGAAATGACAACGTTCCCATCCACCGCGCTCGGCAGCACGTTAATTTCGATAAGAATACTTGACACAAAACACACTCCCCACATCTCAGTCAAATAAATGCCTTTTCATTCCCTTAGAAATTACATTGCCTGAGAACTTGGATTGGGAGCTTTGAAATGACAACGTTCCCAACCACCGCGCTCGGCAGCACGTTAATTTCTATAAGAATACTTCACACAAAACACTCTCCCCATATCTCAGTCAAATAAATGCCTTTTCATTATCTTAGAAATTACATTGCCTGAGAACTTGGATTGGGAGCTTTGAAATGACAACGTTCCCAACCACCGCGCTCGGCAGCACGTTAATTTCTATAAGAATACTTCACACAAAACACTCTCCCCACATCTCAGTCAAATAAATGCCTTTTCAGTCCCTTAGAAATTACATCGCCTGAGAACTTGGATTGGGAGCTTTGAAATGACAACGTTCCCAACCACCGCGCTCGGCAGCACGTTAATTTCTATAAGAATACTTCACACAAAACACTCTCCCCACATCTCAGTCAAATAAATGCCTTTTCATTCCCTTAGAAATTACATTGCCTGAGAACTTGGATTGGGAGCTTTAAAATGACAACGTTCCCAACCACCGCGCTCGGCAGCACGTTAATTTCTGTAAGAATACTTCACACAAAACACTCTCCCCACACCTCAGTCAAATAAATGCCTTTTCATTCCCTGAGAAATTACATCGCCTGAGAATTTGGATTGGGAGCTTTGAAATGACAACGTTCCCAACCACCGCGCTCGGCAGCACGTTAATTTCTATAAGAATACTTCACACAAAACACTCTCCCCACATCACAGTGAAATAAATGCCTTTTCATTCCCTTAGAAATTACATTGCCTGAGAACTTGGATTGGGAGCTTTGAAATGACAACGTTCCGAACCACCGCGCTCGGCAGCACGTTAATTTCTATAAGAATACTTCACACAAAACACTCTCCCCACATCTCAGTCAAATAAATGCCTTTTCATTCCCTTAGAAATTACATTGCCTGAGAACTTGGATTGGGAGCTTTAAAATGACAACGTTCCCAACCACCGCGCTCGGCAGCACGTTAATTTCTGTAAGAATACTTCACACAAAACACTCTCCCCACATCTCAGTCAAATAAATGCCTTTTCATTCCCTTAGAAATTACATTGCCTGAGAACTTGGATTGGGAGCTTTGAAATGACAACGTTCCCATCCACCGCGCTCGGCAGCACGTTAATTTCGATAAGAATACTTGACACAAAACACACTCCCCACATCTCAGTCAAATAAATGCCTTTTCATTCCCTTAGAAATTACTTTACCTGAGAACTTGGATTGGGAGCTTTGAAATGACAACGTTCCCAACCACCGCGCTCGGCAGCACGTTAATTTCTATAAGAATACTTCACACAAAACACTCTCCCCATATCTCAGTCAAATAAATGCCTTTTCATTATCTTAGAAATTACATTGCCTGAGAACTTGGATTGGGAGCTTTGAAATGACAACGTTCCCAACCACCGCGCTCGGCAGCACGTTAATTTCTATAAGAATACTTCACACAAAACACTCTCCCCACATCTCAGTCAAATAAATGCCTTTTCAGTCCCTTAGAAATTACATCGCCTGAGAACTTGGATTGGGAGCTTTGAAATGACAACGTTCCCAACCACCGCGCTCGGCAGCACGTTAATTTCTATAAGAATACTTCACACAAAACACTCTCCCCACATCTCAGTCAAATAAATGCCTTTTCATTCCCTTAGAAATTACATTGCCTGAGAACTTGGATTGGGAGCTTTAAAATGACAACGTTCCCAACCACCGCGCTCGGCAGCACGTTAATTTCTGTAAGAATACTTCACACAAAACACTCTCCCCACACCTCAGTCAAATAAATGCCTTTTCATTCCCTGAGAAATTACATCGCCTGAGAACTTGGATTGGGAGCTTTGAAATGACAACGTTCCCAACCACCGCGCTCGGCAGCACGTTAATTTCTATAAGAATACTTCACACAAAACACTCTCCCCACATCACAGTGAAATAAATGCCTTTTCATTCCCTTAGAAATTACATTGCCTGAGAACTTGGATTGGGAGCTTTGAAATGACAACGTTCCGAACCACCGCGCTCGGCAGCACGTTAATTTCTATAAGAATACTTCACACAAAACACTCTCCCCACATCTCAGTCAAATAAATGCCTTTTCATTCCCTTAGAAATTACATTGCCTGAGAACTTGGATTGGGAGCTTTAAAATGACAACGTTCCCATCCACCGCGCTCGGCAGCACGTTAATTTCTGTAAGAATACTTCACACAAAACACTCTCCCCACATCTCAGTCAAATAAATGCCTTTTCATTCCCTTAGAAATTACATTGCCTGAGAACTTGGATTGGGAGCTTTGAAATGACAACGTTCCCATCCACCGCGCTCGGCAGCACGTTAATTTCGATAAGAATACTTGACACAAAACACACTCCCCACATCTCAGTCAAATAAATACCTTTTCATTCCCTTAGAAATTACATTGCCTGAGAACTTGGATTGGGAGCTTTGAAATGACAACGTTCCCAACCACCGCGCTCGGCAGCACGTTAATTTCTATAAGAATACTTCACACAAAACACTCTCCCCATATCTCAGTCAAATAAATGCCTTTTCATTATCTTAGAAATTACATTGCCTGAGAACTTGGATTGGGAGCTTTGAAATGACAACGTTCCCAACCACCGCGCTCGGCAGCACGTTAATTTCTATAAGAATACTTCACACAAAACACTCTCCCCACATCTCAGTCAAATAAATGCCTTTTCAGTCCCTTAGAAATTACATAGCCTGAGAACTTGGATTGGGAGCTTTGAAATGACAACGTTCCCAACCACCGCGCTCGGCAGCACGTTAATTTCTATAAGAATACTTCACACAAAACACTCTCCCCACATCTCAGTCAAATAAATGCCTTTTCATTCCCTTAGAAATTACATTGCCTGAGAACTTGTATTGGGAGCTTTGAAATGACAATGTTCCCAACCACCGCGCTCGGCAGCACGTTAATTTCTATAAGAATACTTCACACAAAACACTCTCCCCACATCACAGTGAAATAAATGCCTTTTCATTCCCTTAGAAATTACATTGCCTGAGAACTTGGATTGGGAGCTTTGAAATGACAATGTTCCCAACCACCGCGCTCGGCAGCACGTTAATTTCTATAAGAATACTTCACACAAAACACTCTCCCCACATCACAGTGAAATAAATGCCTTTTTATTTCCTTAGAAATTACATCGCCTGAGAACTTGGATTGGGAGCTTTGAAATGACACCGTTCCCAACCACCGCGCTCGGCAGCACGTTAATTTCTATAAGAATACTTCACACAAAACACTCTCCCCACATCTCAGTCAAATAAATGCCTTTTCATTCCCTTAGAAATTACATTGCCTGAGAACTTGGATTGGGAGCTTTAAAATGACAACGTTCCCAACCACCGCGCTCGGCAGCACGTTAATTTCTGTAAGAATACTTCACACAAAACACTCTCCCCACATCTCAGTCAAATAAATGCCTTTTCATTCCCTTAGAAATTACATTGCCTGAGAACTTGGATTGGGAGCTTTGAAATGACAACGTTCCCATCCACCGCGCTCGGCAGCACGTTAATTTCGATAAGAATACTTGACACAAAACACACTCCCCACATCTCAGTCAAATAAATGCCTTTTCATTCCCTTAGAAATTACATTGCCTGAGAACTTGGATTGGGAGCTTTGAAATGACAACGTTCCCAACCACCGCGCTCGGCAGCACGTTAATTTCTATAAGAATACTTCACACAAAACACTCTCCCCATATCTCAGTCAAATAAATGCCTTTTCATTATCTTAGAAATTACATTGCCTGAGAACTTGGATTGGGAGCTTTGAAATGACAACGTTCCCAACCACCGCGCTCGGCAGCACGTTAATTTCTATAAGAATACTTCACACAAAACACTCTCCCCACATCTCAGTCAAATAAATGCCTTTTCATTCCCTTAGAAATTACATTACCTGAGAACTTGGATTGGGAGCTTTGAAATGACAACGTTCCCATCCACCGCGCTCGTCAGCACGTTAATTTCGATAAGAATACTTGACACAAAACACACTCCCCACATCTCAGTCAAATAAATGCCTTTTCATTCCCTTAGAAATTACGTTGCCTGAGAACTTGGATTGGGAGCTTTGAAATGACAACGTTCCCAACCACCGCGCTCGGCAGCACGTTAATTTCTATAAGAATACTTCACACAAAACACTCTCCCCATATCTCAGTCCAATAAATGCCTTTTCATTATCTTAGAAATTACATTGCCTGAGAACTTGGATTGGGAGCTTTGAAATGACAACGTTCCCAACCACCGCGCTCGGCAGCACGTTAATTTCTATAAGAATACTTCACACAAAACACTCTCCCCACATCTCAGTCAAATAAATGCCTTTTCATTCCCTTAGAAATTACATAGCCTGAGAACTTGGATTGGGAGCTTTGAAATGACAATGTTCCCAACCACCGCGCTCGGCAGCACGTTAATTTCTATAAGAATACTTCACACAAAACACTCTCCCCACATCACAGTGAAATAAATGCCTTTTCATTCCCTTAGAAATTACATCGCCTGAGAACTTGGATTGGGAGCTTTGAAATGACACCGTTCCCAACCACCGCGCTCGGCAGCACGTTAATTTCTATAAGAATACTTCACACAAAACACTCTCCCCACATCTCAGTCAAATAAATGCCTTTTCATTCCCTTAGAAATTACATTGCCTGAGAACTTGGATTGGGAGCTTTGAAATGACAATATTCCCAACCACCGCGCTCGGCAGCACGTTAATTTCTATAAGAATACTTCACACAAAACACTCTCCCCACATCACAGTGAAATAAATGCCTTTTCATTCCCTTAGAAATTACATCGCCTGAGAACTTGGATTGGGAGCTTTGAAACGACAACGTTCCCAACCACCGCGCTCGGCAGCACGTTAATTTCTATAAGAATACTTCACACAAAACACTCTCCCCACATCTCAGTCAAATAAATGCCTTTTCATTCCCTTAGAAATTACATTGCCTGAGAACTTGGATTGGGAGCTTTAAAATGACAACGTTCCCAACCACCGCGCTCGGCAGCACGTTAATTTCTGTAAGAATACTTCACACAAAACACTCTCCCCACATCTCAGTCAAATAAATGCCTTTTCATTCCCTTAGAAATTACATTGCCTGAGAACTTGGATTGGGAGCTTTGAAATGACAACGTTCCCATCCACCGCGCTCGGCAGCACGTTAATTTCGATAAGAATACTTGACACAAAACACACTCCCCACATCTCAGTCAAATAAATGCCTTTTCATTCCCTTAGAAATTACATTGCCTGAGAACTTGGATTGGGAGCTTTGAAATGACAACGTTCCCAACCACCGCGCTCGGCAGCACGTTAATTTCTATAAGAATACTTCACACAAAACACTCTCCCCATATCTCAGTCAAATAAATGCCTTTTCATTATCTTAGAAATTACATTGCCTGAGAACTTGGATTGGGAGCTTTGAAATGACAACGTTCCCAACCACCGCGCTCGGCAGCACGTTAATTTCTATAAGAATACTTCACACAAAACACTCTCCCCACATCTCAGTCAAATAAATGCCTTTTCAGTCCCTTAGAAATTACATCGCCTGAGAACTTGGATTGGGAGCTTTGAAATGACAACGTTCCCAACCACCGCGCTCGGCAGCACGTTAATTTCTATAAGAATACTTCACACAAAACACTCTCCCCACATCTCAGTCAAATAAATGCCTTTTCATTCCCTTAGAAATTACATTGCCTGAGAACTTGGATTGGGAGCTTTAAAATGACAACGTTCCCAACCACCGCGCTCGGCAGCACGTTAATTTCTGTAAGAATACTTCACACAAAACACTCTCCCCACACCTCAGTCAAATAAATGCCTTTTCATTCCCTGAGAAATTACATCGCCTGAGAATTTGGATTGGGAGCTTTGAAATGACAACGTTCCCAACCACCGCGCTCGGCAGCACGTTAATTTCTATAAGAATACTTCACACAAAACACTCTCCCCACATCACAGTGAAATAAATGCCTTTTCATTCCCTTAGAAATTACATTGCCTGAGAACTTGGATTGGGAGCTTTGAAATGACAACGTTCCGAACCACCGCGCTCGGCAGCACGTTAATTTCTATAAGAATACTTCACACAAAACACTCTCCCCACATCTCAGTCAAATAAATGCCTTTTCATTCCCTTAGAAATTACATTGCCTGAGAACTTGGATTGGGAGCTTTAAAATGACAACGTTCCCAACCACCGCGCTCGGCAGCACGTTAATTTCTGTAAGAATACTTCACACAAAACACTCTCCCCACATCTCAGTCAAATAAATGCCTTTTCATTCCCTTAGAAATTACATTGCCTGAGAACTTGGATTAGGAGCTTTGAAATGACAACGTTCCCATCCACCGCGCTCGGCAGCACGTTAATTTCGATAAGAATACTTGACACAAAACACACTCCCCACATCTCAGTCAAATAAATGCCTTTTCATTCCCTTAGAAATTACTTTACCTGAGAACTTGGATTGGGAGCTTTGAAATGACAACGTTCCCAACCACCGCGCTCGGCAGCACGTTAATTTCTATAAGAATACTTCACACAAAACACTCTCCCCATATCTCAGTCAAATAAATGCCTTTTCATTATCTTAGAAATTACATTGCCTGAGAACTTGGATTGGGAGCTTTGAAATGACAACGTTCCCAACCACCGCGCTCGGCAGCACGTTAATTTCTATAAGAATACTTCACACAAAACACTCTCCCCACATCTCAGTCAAATAAATGCCTTTTCAGTCCCTTAGAAATTACATCGCCTGAGAACTTGGATTGGGAGCTTTGAAATGACAACGTTCCCAACCACCGCGCTCGGCAGCACGTTAATTTCTATAAGAATACTTCACACAAAACACTCTCCCCACATCTCAGTCAAATAAATGCCTTTTCATTCCCTTAGAAATTACATTGCCTGAGAACTTGGATTGGGAGCTTTAAAATGACAACGTTCCCAACCACCGCGCTCGGCAGCACGTTAATTTCTGTAAGAATACTTCACACAAAACACTCTCCCCACACCTCAGTCAAATAAATGCCTTTTCATTCCCTGAGAAATTACATCGCCTGAGAACTTGGATTGGGAGCTTTGAAATGACAACGTTCCCAACCACCGCGCTCGGCAGCACGTTAATTTCTATAAGAATACTTCACACAAAACACTCTCCCCACATCACAGTGAAATAAATGCCTTTTCATTCCCTTAGAAATTACATTGCCTGAGAACTTGGATTGGGAGCTTTGAAATGACAACGTTCCGAACCACCGCGCTCGGCAGCACGTTAATTTCTATAAGAATACTTCACACAAAACACTCTCCCCACATCTCAGTCAAATAAATGCCTTTTCATTCCCTTAGAAATTACATTGCCTGAGAACTTGGATTGGGAGCTTTAAAATGACAACGTTCCCATCCACCGCGCTCGGCAGCACGTTAATTTCTGTAAGAATACTTCACACAAAACACTCTCCCCACATCTCAGTCAAATAAATGCCTTTTCATTCCCTTAGAAATTACATTGCCTGAGAACTTGGATTGGGAGCTTTGAAATGACAACGTTCCCATCCACCGCGCTCGGCAGCACGTTAATTTCGATAAGAAAACTTGACACAAAACACACTCCCCACATCTCAGTCAAATAAATACCTTTTCATTCCCTTAGAAATTACATTGCCTGAGAACTTGGATTGGGAGCTTTGAAATGACAACGTTCCCAACCACCGCGCTCGGCAGCACGTTAATTTCTATAAGAATACTTCACACAAAACACTCTCCCCATATCTCAGTCAAATAAATGCCTTTTCATTATCTTAGAAATTACATTGCCTGAGAACTTGGATTGGGAGCTTTGAAATGACAACGTTCCCAACCACCGCGCTCGGCAGCACGTTAATTTCTATAAGAATACTTCACACAAAACACTCTCCCCACATCTCAGTCAAATAAATGCCTTTTCAGACCCTTAGAAATTACATAGCCTGAGAACTTGGATTGGGAGCTTTGAAATGACAACGTTCCCAACCACCGCGCTCGGCAGCACGTTAATTTCTATAAGAATACTTCACACAAAACACTCTCCCCACATCTCAGTCAAATAAATGCCTTTTCATTCCCTTAGAAATTACATTGCCTGAGAACTTGTATTGGGAGCTTTGAAATGACAATGTTCCCAACCACCGCGCTCGGCAGCACGTTAATTTCTATAAGAATACTTCACACAAAACACTCTCCCCACATCACAGTGAAATAAATGCCTTTTCATTCCCTTAGAAATTACATTGCCTGAGAACTTGGATTGGGAGCTTTGAAATGACAATGTTCCCAACCACCGCGCTCGGCAGCACGTTAATTTCTATAAGAATACTTCACACAAAACACTCTCCCCACATCACAGTGAAATAAATGCCTTTTCATTCCCTTAGAAATTACATCGCCTGAGAACTTGGATTGGGAGCTTTGAAATGACACCGTTCCCAACCACCGCGCTCGGCAGCACGTTAATTTCTATAAGAATACTTCACACAAAACACTCTCCCCACATCTCAGTCAAATAAATGCCTTTTCATTCCCTTAGAAATTACATTGCCTGAGAACTTCGATTGGGAGCTTTAAAATGACAACGTTCCCAACCACCGCGCTCGGCAGCACGTTAATTTCTGTAAGAATACTTCACACAAAACACTCTCCCCACATCTCAGTCAAATAAATGCCTTTTCATTCCCTTAGAAATTACATTGCCTGAGAACTTGGATTGGGAGCTTTGAAATGACAACGTTCCCATCCACCGCGCTCGGCAGCACGTTAATTTCGATAAGAATACTTGACACAAAACACACTCCCCACATCTCAGTCAAATAAATGCCTTTTCATTCCCTTAGAAATTACATTGCCTGAGAACTTGGATTGGGAGCTTTGAAATGACAACGTTCCCAACCACCGCGCTCGGCAGCACGTTAATTTCTATAAGAATACTTCACACAAAACACTCTCCCCATATCTCAGTCAAATAAATGCCTTTTCATTATCTTAGAAATTACATTGCCTGAGAACTTGGATTGGGAGCTTTGAAATGACAATGTTCCCAACCACCGCGCTCGGCAGCACGTTAATTTCTATAAGAATACTTCACACAAAACACTCTCCCCACATCTCAGTCAAATAAATGCCTTTTCAGTCCCTTAGAAATTACATCGCCTGAGAACTTGGATTGGGAGCTTTGAAATGACAACGTTCCCAACCACCGCGCTCGGCAGCACGTTAATTTCTATAAGAATACTTCACACAAAACACTCTCCCCACATCTCAGTCAAATAAATGCCTTTTCATTCCCTTAGAAATTACATTACCTGAGACCTTGGATTGGGAGCTTTGAAATGACAACGTTCCCATCCACCGCGCTCGGCAGCACGTTAATTTCGATAAGAATACTTGACACAAAACACACTCCCCACATCTCAGTCAAATAAATGCCTTTTCATTCCCTTAGAAATTACGTTGCCTGAGAACTTGGATTGGGAGCTTTGAAATGACAACGTTCCCAACCACCGCGCTCGGCAGCACGTTAATTTCTATAAGAATACTTCACACAAAACACTCTCCCCATATCTCAGTCAAATAAATGCCTTTTCATTATCTTAGAAATTACATTGCCTGAGAACTTGGATTGGGAGCTTTGAAATGACAACGTTCCCAACCACCGCGCTCGGCAGCACGTTAATTTCTATAAGAATACTTCACACAAAACACTCTCCCCACATCTCAGTCAAATAAATGCCTTTTCAGTCCCTTAGAAATTACATCGCCTGAGAACTTGGATTGGGAGCTTTGAAATGACAATGTTCCCAACCACCGCGCTCGGCAGCACGTTAATTTCTATAAGAATACTTCACACAAAACACTCTCCCCACATCACAGTGAAATAAATGCCTTTTCATTCCCTTAGAAATTACATTGCCTGAGAACTTGTATTGGGAGCTTTGAAATGACAATGCTCCCAACCACCGCGCTCGGCAGCACGTTAATTTCTATAAGAATACTTCACACAAAACACTCTCCCCACATCACAGTGAAATAAATGCCTTTTCATTCCCTTAGAAATTACATTGCCTGAGAACTTGGATTGGGAGCTTTGAAATGACAACGTTCCGAACCACCGCGCTTGGCAGCACGTTAATTTCTATAAGAATACTTCACACAAAACACTCTCCCCACATCTCAGTCAAATAAATGCCATTTCATTCCCTTAGAAATTACATTGCCTGAGAACTTGGATTGGGAGCTTTAAAATGACAACGTTCCCAACCACCGCGCTCGGCTGCACGTTAATTTCTATAAGAATACTTCACACAAAACACTCTCCCCACATCACAGTGAAATAAATGCCTTTTCATTCCCTTAGAAATTACATCGCCTGAGAACTTGGATTGGGAGCTTTGAAATGACAACGTTCCCAACCACCGCGCTCGGCAGCACGTTAATTTCTATAAGAATACTTCACACAAAACACTCTCCCCACATCTCAGTCAAATAAATGCCTTTTCATTATCTTAGAAATTACATTGCCTGAGAACTTGGATTGGGAGCTTTGAAATGACAACGTTCCCAACCACCGCGCTCGGCAGCACGTTAATTTCTATAAGAATACTTCACACAAAACACTCTCCCCACATCTCAGTCAAATAAATGCCTGTTCATTATCTTAGAAATTACATTGCCAGAGAACTTGGATTGGGAGCTTTGAAATGACAACGTTCCCAACCACCGCGCTCGGCAGCACGTTAATTTCTATAAGAATACTTCACACAAAACACTCTCCCCACATCTCAGTCAAATAACTGCCTTTTCATTCCCTTAGAAATTACATCGCCTGAGAACTTGGATTGGGAGCTTTGAAATGACAACGTTCCCAACCACCGCGCTCGGCAGCACGTTAATTTCTATAAGAATACTTCACACAAAACACTCTCCCCACATCTCAGTCAAATAAATGCCTTTTCATTCCCTTAGAAATTACATCGCCTGAGAACTTGGATTGGGAGCTTTGAAATGACAACGTTCCCAACCACCGCGCTCGGCAGCACGTTAATTTCTATAAGAATACTTCACACAAAACACTCTCCCCACATCTCAGTCAAATAAATGCCTTTTCATTCCCTTAGAAATTACATAGCCTGAGAACTTGGATTGGGAGCTTTGAAATGACAATGTTCCCAACCACCGCGCTCGGCAGCACGTTAATTTCTATAAGAATACTTCACACAAAACACTCTCCCCACATCACAGTGAAATAAATGCCTTTTCATTCCCTTAGAAATTACATCGCCTGAGAACTTGGATTGGGAGCTTTGAAATGACAACGTTCCCAACCACCGCGCTCGGCAGCACGTTAATTTCTATAAGAATACTTCACACAAAACACTCTCCCCACATCTCAGTCAAATAAATGCCTTTTCATTCCCTTAGAAATTACATAGCCTGAGAACTTGGATTGGGAGCTTTGAAATGACAACGTTCCCATCCACCGCGCTCAGCAGCACGTTAATTTCGATAAGAATACTTGACACAAAACACACTCCCCACATCTCAGTCAAATAAATGCCTTTTCATTCCCTTAGAAATTACATTGCCTGAGAACTTGGATTGGGATCTTTGAAATGACAACGTTCCCAACCACCGCGCTCGGCAGCACGTTAATTTCTATAAGAATACTTCACACAAAACACTCTCCCCACATCTCAGTCAAATAAATGCCTTTTCAGTCCCTTAGAAATTACATCGCCTGAGAACTTGGATTGGGAGCTTTGAAATGACAACGTTCCCAACCACCGCGCTCGGCAGCACGTTAATTTCTATAAGAATTTATCACACAAAACACTCTCCCCATATCTCAGTCAAATAAATGCCTTTTCATTATCTTAGAAATTACATCGCCTGAGAATTTGGATTGGGAGCTTTGAAATAACAACGTTCCCAACCACCGCGCTCGGCAGCACGTTAATTTCTATAAGAATACTTCACATAAAACACTCTCCCCACATCTCAGTCAAATAAATGCCTTTTCATTCCCTTAGAAATTACATAGCCTGAGAACTTGGATTGGGAGCTTTGAAATGACAATGTTCCCAACCACCGCGCTCGGCAGCACGTTAATTTCTATAAGAATACTTCACACAAAACAATCTCCCCACATCACAGTGAAATAAATGCCTTTTCATTCCCTTAGAAATTACATCACCTGAGAACTTGGATTGGGAGCTTTAAAATGACAACGTTCCCAACCACCGCGCTCGGCAGCACGTTTATTTCTATAAGAATACTTCACACAAAACACTCTCCCCACATCTCAGTCAAATAAATGCCTTTTCATTCCCTTAGAAATTATATCGCCTGAGAACTTGGATTGGGAGCTTTGAAATGACAACGTTCCCAACCACCGCGCTCGGCAGCACGTTAATTTCTATAAGAATACTTCACACAAAACACTCTCCCCACATCTCAGTCAAATAAATGCCTTTTCATTCCCTTAGAAATTACATCGCCTGAGAACTTGGATTGGGAGCTTTGAAATGACAACGTTCCCAACCACCGCGCTCGGCAGCACGTTAATTTCTATAAGAATACTTCACACAAAACACTCTCCCCACATCTCAGTCAAATAAATGCCTTTTCATTCCCTTAGAAATTACATAGCCTGAGAACTTGGATTGGGAGCTTTGAAATGACAATGTTCCCAACCACCGCGCTCGGCAGCACGTTAATTTCTATAAGAATACTTCACACAAAACACTCTCCCCACATCACAGTGAAATAAATGCCTTTTCATTCCCTTAGAAATTACATCGCCTGAGAACTTGGATTGGGAGCTTTGAAATGACAACGTTCCCAACCACCGCGCTCGGCAGCACGTTAATTTCTATAAGAATACTTCACACAAAACACTCTCCCCACATCTCAGTCAAATAAATGCCTTTTCATTCCCTTAGAAATTACATTGCCTGAGAACTTGGATTGGGAGCTTTAAAATGACAACGTTCCCAACCACCGCGCTCGGCAGCACGTTAATTTCTGTAAGAATACTTCACACAAAACACTCTCCCCACATCTCAGTCAAATAAATGCCTTTTCATTCCCTTAGAAATTACATTGCCTGAGAACTTGGATTGGGAGCTTTGAAATGACAACGTTCCCAACCACCGCGCTCGGCAGCACGTTAATTTCTATAAGAATACTTCACACAAAACACTCTCCCCATATCTCAGTCAAATAAATGCCTTTTCAGTCCCTTAGAAATTACATTGCCTGAGAACTTGGATTGGGAGCTTTGAAATGACAACGTTCCCAACCACCGCGCTCGGCAGCACGTTAATTTCTATAAGAATACTTCACACAAAACACTCTCCCCACATCTCAGTCAAATAAATGCCTGTTCATTATCTTAGAAATTACATCGCCTGAGAACTTGGATTGGGAGCTTTGAAATGACAACGTTCCCAACCACCGCGCTCGGCAGCACGTTAATTTCTATAAGAATTTATCACACAAAACACTCCCCCCATATCTCAGTCAAATAAATGCCTTTTCATTATCTTAGAAATTACATCGCCTGAGAATTTGTATTGGGAGCTTTGAAATAACAACGTTCCCAACCACCGCGCTCGGCAGCACGTTAATTTCTATAAGAATACTTCACACAAAACACTCTCCCCACATCTCAGTCAAATTAATGCCTTTTCATTCCCTTAGAAATTACATCGCCTGAGAACTTGGATTGGGAGCTTTGAAATGACAACGTTCCCAACCACCGCGCTCGGCAGCACGTTAATTTCTATAAGAATACTTCACACAAAACACTCTCCCCACATCACAGTGAAATAAATACCTGTTCATTATCTTAGAAATTACATTGCCTGAGAACTTGGATTGGGAGCTTTGAAATGATAACGTTCCCAACCACCGCGCTCGGCAGCACGTTTATTTCTATAAGAATACTTCACACAAAACACTCTCCCCACATCTCAGTCAAATAAATGCCTTTTCATTCCCTTAGAAATTACATCGCCTGAGAACTTGGATTGGGAGCTTAGAAATGACAACGTTCCCAACCACCGCGCTCGGCAGCACGTTAATTTCTATAAGAATACTTCACACAAAACACTCTCCCCACATCTCAGTCAAATAAATGCCTTTTCATTCCCTTAGAAATTACATTGCCTGAGAACTTGGATTGGGAGCTTTAAAATGACAACGTTCCCAACCACCGCGCTCGGCAGCACGTTAATTTCTGTAAGAATACTTCACACAAAACACTCTCCCCACATCTCAGTCAAATAAATGCCTTTTCATTCCCTTAGAAATTACATTGCCTGAGAACTTGGATTGGGAGCTTTGAAATGACAACGTTCCCAACCACCGCGCTCGGCAGCACGTTAATTTCTATAAGAATACTTCACACAAAACACTCTCCCCATATCTCAGTCAAATAAATGCCTTTTCAGTCCCTTAGAAATTACATTGCCTGAGAACTTGGATTGGGAGCTTTGAAATGACAACGTTCCCAACCACCGCGCTCGGCAGCACGTTAATTTCTATAAGAATACTTCACACAAAACACTCTCCCCACATCTCAGTCAAATAAATGCCTGTTCATTATCTTAGAAATTACATCGCCTGAGAACTTGGATTGGGAGCTTTGAAATGACAACGTTCCCAACCACCGCGCTCGGCAGCACGTTAATTTCTATAAGAATTTATCACACAAAACACTCCCCCCATATCTCAGTCAAATAAATGCCTTTTCATTATCTTAGAAATTACATCGCCTGAGAATTTGTATTGGGAGCTTTGAAATAACAACGTTCCCAACCACCGCGCTCGGCAGCACGTTAATTTCTATAAGAATACTTCACACAAAACACTCTCCCCACATCTCAGTCAAATTAATGCCTTTTCATTCCCTTAGAAATTACATCGCCTGAGAACTTGGATTGGGAGCTTTGAAATGACAACGTTCCCAACCACCGCGCTCGGCAGCACGTTAATTTCTATAAGAATACTTCACACAAAACACTCTCCCCACATCACAGTGAAATAAATACCTGTTCATTATCTTAGAAATTACATTGCCTGAGAACTTGGATTGGGAGCTTTGAAATGATAACGTTCCCAACCACCGCGCTCGGCAGCACGTTTATTTCTATAAGAATACTTCACACAAAACACTCTCCCCACATCTCAGTCAAATAAATGCCTTTTCATTCCCTTAGAAATTACATCGCCTGAGAACTTGGATTGGGAGCTTAGAAATGACAACGTTCCCAACCACCGCGCTCGGCAGCACGTTAATTTCTATAAGAATACTTCACACAAAACACTCTCCCCACATCTCAGTCAAATAAATGCCTTTTCATTCCCTTAGAAATTACATCGCCTGAGAACTTGGATTGGGAGCTTTGAAATGACAACGTTCCCAACCACCGCGCTCGGCAGCACGTTAATTTCTATAAGAATACTTCACACAAAACACTCTCCCCACATCTCAGTCAAATTAATGCCATTTCATTCCCTTAGAAATTACATCGCCTGAGAACTTGGATTGGGAGCTTTGAAATGACAACGTTCCCAACCACCGCGCTCGGCAGCACGTTAATTTCTATAAGAATACTTCACACAAAACACTCTCCCCACATCTCAGTCAAATAAATGCCTTTTCATTCCCTTAGAAATTACATAGCCTGAGAACTTGGATTGGGAGCTTTGAAATGACAACGTTCCCAACCACCGCGCTCGGCAGCACGTTAATTTCTATAAGAATACTTCACACAAAACACTCTCCCCACATCTCAGTCGAATTAATGCCTTTTCATTCCCTTAGAAATTACATCGCCTGAGAACTTGGATTGGGAGCTTTGAAATGACAACGTTCCCAACCACCGCGCTCGGCAGCACGTTAATTTCTATAAGAATACTTCACACAAAACACTCTCCCCACATCTCAGTCAAATAAATGCCTTTTCATTCCCTTAGAAATTACATAGCCTGAGAACTTGGATTGGGAGCTTTGAAATGACAATGTTCCCAACCACCGCGCTCGGCAGCACGTTAATTTCTATAAGAATACTTCACACAAAACACTCTCCCCACATCACAGTGAAATAAATGCCTTTTCATTCCCTTAGAAATTACATCGCCTGAGAACTTGGATTGGGAGCTTTAAAATGACAACGTTCCCAACCACCGCGCTCGGCAGCACGTTTATTTCTATAAGAATACTTCACACAAAACACTCTCCCCACATCTCAGTCAAATAAATGCCTTTTCATTCCCTTAGAAATTACATCGCCTGAGAACTTGGATTGGGAGCTTTGAAATGACAACGTTCCCAACCACCGCGCTCGGCAGCACGTTAATTTCTATAAGAATACTTCACACAAAACACTCTCCCCACATCTCAGTCAAATAAATGCCTTTTCATTCCCTTAGAAATTACATCGCCTGAGAACTTGGATTGGGAGCTTTGAAATGACAACGTTCCCAACCACCGCGCTCGGCAGCACGTTAATTTCTATAAGAATACTTCACACAAAACACTCTCCCCACATCACAGTGAAATAAATGCCTTTTCATTCCCTTAGAAATTACATCGCCTGAGAACTTGGATTGGGAGCTTTGAAATGACAACGTTCCCAACCACCGCGCTCGGCAGCACGTTAATTTCTATAAGAATACTTCACACAAAACACTCTCCCCACATCTCAGTCAAATAAATGCCTTTTCATTCCCTTAGAAATTACATTGCCTGAGAACTTGGATTGGGAGCTTTAAAATGACAACGTTCCCAACCACCCGCTCGGCAGCACGTTAATTTCTGTAAGAATACTTCACACAAAACACTCTCCCCACATCTCAGTCAAATAAATGCCTTTTCATTCCCTTAGAAATTACATTGCCTGAGAACTTGGATTGGGAGCTTTGAAATGACAACGTTCCCAACCACCGCGCTCGGCAGCACGTTAATTTCTATAAGAATTTATCACACAAAACACTCCCCCCATATCTCAGTCAAATAAATGCCTTTTCATTATCTTAGAAATTACATCGCCTGAGAATTTGTATTGGGAGCTTTGAAATAACAACGTTCCCAACCACCGCGCTCGGCAGCACGTTAATTTCTATAAGAATGCTTCACACAAAACACTCTCCCCACATCTCAGTCAAATTAATGCCTTTTCATTCCCTTAGAAATTACATCGCCTGAGAACTTGGATTGGGAGCTTTGAAATGACAACGTTCCCAACCACCGCGCTCGGCAGCACGTTAATTTCTGTAAGAATACTTCACACAAAACACTCTCCCCACATCACAGTGAAATAAATGCCTTTTCATTCCCTTAGAAATTACATCGCCTGAGAACTTGGATTGGGAGCTTTGAAATGACAACGTTCCCAACCACCGCGCTCGGCAGCACGTTAATTTCTATAAGAATACTTCACACAAAACACTCTCCCCACATCACAGTGAAATAAATGCCTTTTCATTCCCTTAGAAATTACATCGCCTGAGAACTTGGATTGGGAGCTTTGAAATGACAACGTTCCCAACCACCGCGCTCGGCAGCACGTTAATTTCTATAAGAATACTTCACACAAAACACTCTCCCCACATCTCAGTCAAATAAATGCCTTTTCATTCCCTTAGAAATTACATCGCCTGAGAACTTGGATTGGGAGCTTTGAAATGACAACGTTCCCAACCACCGCGCTCGGCAGCACGTTAATTTCTATAAGAATACTTCACACAAAACACTCTCCCCACATCTCAGTCAAATAAATGCCTTTTCATTCATTCCCTTAGAAATTACATCGCCTGAGAACTTGGATTGGGAGCTTTGAAATGACAACGTTTCCAACCACCGCGCTCGGCAGCACGTTAATTTCTATAAGAATACTTCACACAAAACACTCTCCCCACATCTCAGTCAAATAAATGCCTTTTCATTCCCTTAGAAATTACATAGCCTGAGAACTTGGATTGGGAGCTTTGAAATGACAATGTTCCCAACCACCGCGCTCGGCAGCACGTTAATTTCTATAAGAATACTTCACACAAAACACTCTCCCCACATCACAGTGAAATAAATGCCTTTTCATTCCCTTAGAAATTACATCGCCTGAGAACTTGGATTGGGAGCTTTGAAATGACAACGTTCCCAACCACCGCGCTCGGCAGCACGTTAATTTCTATAAGAATACTTCACACAAAACACTCTCCCCACATCTCAGTCAAATAAATGCCTTTTCATTCCCTTAGAAATTACATTGCCTGAGAACTTGGATTGGGAGCTTTAAAATGACAACGTTCCCAACCACCGCGCTCGGCAGCACGTTAATTTCTGTAAGAATACTTCACACAAAACACTCTCCCCACATCTCAGTCAAATAAATGCCTTTTCATTCCCTTAGAAATTACATTGCCTGAGAACTTGGATTGGGAGCTTTGAAATGACAATGTTCCCATCCACCGCGCTCGGCAGCACGTTAATTTCGATAAGAATACTTGACACAAAACACACTCCCCACATCTCAGTCAAATAAATGCCTTTTCATTCCCTTAGAAATTACATCGCCTGAGAACTTGGATTGGGAGCTTTGAAATGACAACGTTCCCAACCACCGCGCTCGGCAGCACGTTAATTTCTATAAGAATACTTCACACAAAACACTCTCCCCACATCACAGTGAAATAAATGCCTTTTCATTCCCTTAGAAATTACATCGCCTGAGAACTTGGATTGGGAGCTTTGAAATGACAACGTTCCCAACCACCGCGCTCGGCAGCACGTTAATTTCTATAAGAATACTTCACACAAAACACTCTCCCCACATCACAGTGAAATAAATGCCTTTTCATTCCCTTAGAAATTACATCGCCTGAGAACTTGGATTGGGAGCTTTGAAATGACAACGTTCCCAACCACCGCGCTCGGCAGCACGTTAATTTCTATAAGAATACTTCACACAAAACACTCTCCCCATATCTCAGTCAAATAAATGCCTTTTCAGTCCCTTAGAAATTACATTGCCTGAGAACTTGGATTGGGAGCTTTGAAATGACAACGTTCCCAACCACCGCGCTCGGCAGCACGTTAATTTCTATAAGAATTTATCACACAAAACACTCCCCCCATATCTCAGTCAAATAAATGCCTTTTCATTATCTTAGAAATTACATCGCCTGAGAATTTGTATTGGGAGCTTTGAAATAACAACGTTCCCAACCACCGCGCTCGGCAGCACGTTAATTTCTATAAGAATACTTCACACAAAACACTCTCCCCACATCTCAGTCAAATTAATGCCTTTTCATTCCCTTAGAAATTACATCGCCTGAGAACTTGGATTGGGAGCTTTGAAATGACAACGTTCCCAACCACCGCGCTCGGCAGCACGTTAATTTCTATAAGAATACTTCACACAAAACACTCTCCCCACATCACAGTGAAATAAATGCCTTTTCATTCCCTTAGAAATTACATCGCCTGAGAACTTGGATTGGGAGCTTTGAAATGACAACGTTCCCAACCACCGCGCTCGGCAGCACGTTAATTTCTATAAGAATACTTCACACAAAACACTCTCCCCACATCACAGTGAAATAAATGCCTTTTCATTCCCTTAGAAATTACATCGCCTGAGAACTTGGATTGGGAGCTTTGAAATGACAACGTTCCCAACCACCGCGCTCGGCAGCACGTTAATTTCTATAAGAATACTTCACACAAAACACTCTCCCCACATCTCAGTCAAATAAATGCCTTTTCATTCCCTTAGAAATTACATCGCCTGAGAACTTGGATTGGGAGCTTTGAAATGACAACGTTCCCAACCACCGCGCTCGGCAGCACGTTAATTTCTATAAGAATACTTCACACAAAACACTCTCCCCACATCTCAGTCAAATAAATGCCTTTTCATTCATTCCCTTAGAAATAACATCGCCTGAGAACTTGGATTGGGAGCTTTGAAATGACAACGTTTCCAACCACCGCGCTCGGCAGCACGTTAATTTCTATAAGAATACTTCACACAAAACACTCTCCCCACATCTCAGTCAAATAAATGCCTTTTCATTCCCTTAGAAATTACATAGCCTGAGAACTTGGATTGGGAGCTTTGAAATGACAATGTTCCCAACCACCGCGCTCGGCAGCACGTTAATTTCTATAAGAATACTTCACACAAAACACTCTCCCCACATCACAGTGAAATAAATGCCTTTTCATTCCCTTAGAAATTACATCGCCTGAGAACTTGGATTGGGAGCTTTGAAATGACAACGTTCCCAACCACCGCGCTCGGCAGCACGTTAATTTCTATAAGAATACTTCACACAAAACACTCTCCCCACATCTCAGTCAAATAAATGCCTTTTCATTCCCTTAGAAATTACATTGCCTGAGAACTTGGATTGGGAGCTTTAAAATGACAACGTTCCCAACCACCGCGCTCGGCAGCACGTTAATTTCTGTAAGAATACTTCACACAAAACACTCTCCCCACATCTCAGTCAAATAAATGCCTTTTCATTCCCTTAGAAATTACATTGCCTGAGAACTTGGATTGGGAGCTTTGAAATGACAACGTTCCCATCCACCGCGCTCGGCAGCACGTTAATTTCGATAAGAATACTTGACACAAAACACACTCCCCACATCTCAGTCAAATAAATGCCTTTTCATTCCCTTAGAAATTACATCGCCTGAGAACTTGGATTGGGAGCTTTGAAATGACAACGTTCCCAACCACCGCGCTCGGCAGCACGTTAATTTCTATAAGAATACTTCACACAAAACACTCTCCCCACATCACAGTGAAATAAATGCCTTTTCATTCCCTTAGAAATTACATCGCCTGAGAACTTGGATTGGGAGCTTTGAAATGACAACGTTCCCAACCACCGCGCTCGGCAGCACGTTAATTTCTATAAGAATACTTCACACAAAACACTCTCCCCACATCACAGTGAAATAAATGCCTTTTCATTCCCTTAGAAATTACATCGCCTGAGAACTTGGATTGGGAGCTTTGAAATGACAACGTTCCCAACCACCGCGCTCGGCAGCACGTTAATTTCTATAAGAATACTTCACACAAAACACTCTCCCCACATCACAGTGAAATAAATGCCTTTTCATTCCCTTAGAAATTACATCGCCTGAGAACTTGGATTGGGAGCTTTGAAATGACAACGTTCCCAACCACCGCGCTCGGCAGCACGTTAATTTCTATAAGAATACTTCACACAAAACACTCTCCCCATATCTCAGTCAAATAAATGCCTTTTCAGTCCCTTAGAAATTACATTGCCTGAGAACTTGGATTGGGAGCTTTGAAATGACAACGTTCCCAACCACCGCGCTCGGCAGCACGTTAATTTCTATAAGAATTTATCACACAAAACACTCCCCCCATATCTCAGTCAAATAAATGCCTTTTCATTATCTTAGAAATTACATCGCCTGAGAATTTGTATTGGGAGCTTTGAAATAACAACGTTCCCAACCACCGCGCTCGGCAGCACGTTAATTTCTATAAGAATACTTCACACAAAACACTCTCCCCACATCTCAGTCAAATTAATGCCTTTTCATTCCCTTAGAAATTACATCGCCTGAGAACTTGGATTGGGAGCTTTGAAATGACAACGTTCCCAACCACCGCCTCGGCAGCACGTTAATTTCTATAAGAATACTTCACACAAAACACTCTCCCCACATCACAGTGAAATAAATGCCTTTTCATTCCCTTAGAAATTACATCGCCTGAGAACTTGGATTGGGAGCTTTGAAATGACAACGTTCCCAACCACCGCGCTCGGCAGCACGTTAATTTCTATAAGAATACTTCACACAAAACACTCTCCCCACATCACAGTGAAATAAATGCCTTTTCATTCCCTTAGAAATTACATCGCCTGAGAACTTGGATTGGGAGCTTTGAAATGACAACGTTCCCAACCACCGCGCTCGGCAGCACGTTAATTTCTATAAGAATACTTCACACAAAACACTCTCCCCACATCTCAGTCAAATAAATGCCTTTTCATTCCCTTAGAAATTACATCGCCTGAGAACTTGGATTGGGAGCTTTGAAATGACAACGTTCCCAACCACCGCGCTCGGCAGCACGTTAATTTCTATAAGAATACTTCACACAAAACACTCTCCCCACATCTCAGTCAAATAAATGCCTTTTCATTCATTCCCTTAGAAATTACATCGCCTGAGAACTTGGATTGGGAGCTTTGAAATGACAACGTTTCCAACCACCGCGCTCGGCAGCACGTTAATTTCTATAAGAATACTTCACACAAAACACTCTCCCCACATCTCAGTCAAATAAATGCCTTTTCATTCCCTTAGAAATTACATAGCCTGAGAACTTGGATTGGGAGCTTTGAAATGACAATGTTCCCAACCACCGCGCTCGGCAGCACGTTAATTTCTATAAGAATACTTCACACAAAACACTCTCCCCACATCACAGTGAAATAAATGCCTTTTCATTCCCTTAGAAATTACATCGCCTGAGAACTTGGATTGGGAGCTTTGAAATGACAACGTTCCCAACCACCGCGCTCGGCAGCACGTTAATTTCTATAAGAATACTTCACACAAAACACTCTCCCCACATCTCAGTCAAATAAATGCCTTTTCATTCCCTTAGAAATTACATTGCCTGAGAACTTGGATTGGGAGCTTTAAAATGACAACGTTCCCAACCACCGCGCTCGGCAGCACGTTAATTTCTGTAAGAATACTTCACACAAAACACTCTCCCCACATCTCAGTCAAATAAATGCCTTTTCATTCCCTTAGAAATTGCATTGCCTGAGAACTTGGATTGGGAGCTTTGAAATGACAACGTTCCCATCCACCGCGCTCGGCAGCACGTTAATTTCGATAAGAATACTTGACACAAAACACACTCCCCACATCTCAGTCAAATAAATGCCTTTTCATTCCCTTAGAAATTACATCGCCTGAGAACTTGGATTGGGAGCTTTGAAATGACAACGTTCCCAACCACCGCGCTCGGCAGCACGTTAATTTCTATAAGAATACTTCACACAAAACACTCTCCCCACATCACAGTGAAATAAATGCCTTTTCATTCCCTTAGAAATTACATCGCCTGAGAACTTGGATTGGGAGCTTTGAAATGACAACGTTCCCAACCACCGCGCTCGGCAGCACGTTAATTTCTATAAGAATACTTCACACAAAACACTCTCCCCACATCACAGTGAAATAAATGGCTTTTCATTCCCTTAGAAATTACATCGCCTGAGAACTTGGATTGGGAGCTTTGAAATGACAACGTTCCCAACCACCGCGCTCGGCAGCACGTTAATTTCTATAAGAATACTTCACACAAAACACTCTCCCCACATCTCAGTCAAATAAATGCCTTTTCATTCATTCCCTTAGAAATTACATCGCCTGAGAACTTGGATTGGGAGCTTTGAAATGACAACGTTTCCAACCACCGCGCTCGGCAGCACGTTAATTTCTATAAGAATACTTCACACAAAACACTCTCCCCACATCTCAGTCAAATAAATGCCTTTTCATTCCCTTAGAAATTACATAGCCTGAGAACTTGGATTGGGAGCTTTGAAATGACAATGTTCCCAACCACCGCGCTCGGCAGCACGTTAATTTCTATAAGAATACTTCACACAAAACACTCTCCCCACATCACAGTGAAATAAATGCCTTTTCATTCCCTTAGAAATTACATCGCCTGAGAACTTGGATTGGGAGCTTTGAAATGACAACGTTCCCAACCACCGCGCTCGGCAGCACGTTAATTTCTATAGGAATACTTCACACAAAACACTCTCCCCACATCTCAGTCAAATAAATGCCTTTTCATTCCCTTAGAAATTACATTGCCTGAGAACTTGGATTGGGAGCTTTAAAATGACAACGTTCCCAACCACCGCGCTCGGCAGCACGTTAATTTCTGTAAGAATACTTCACACAAAACACTCTCCCCACATCTCAGTCAAATAAATGCCTTTTCATTCCCTTAGAAATTACATTGCCTGAGAACTTGGATTGGGAGCTTTGAAATGACAACGTTCCCATCCACCGCGCTCGGCAGCACGTTAATTTCGATAAGAATACTTGACACAAAACACACTCCCCACATCTCAGTCAAATAAATGCCTTTTCATTCCCTTAGAAATTACATTGCCTGAGAACTTGGATTGGGAGCTTTGAAATGACAACGTTCCCAACCACCGCGCTCGGCAGCACGTTAATTTCTATAAGAATACTTCACACAAAACACTCTCCCCATATCTCAGTCAAATAAATGCCTTTTCAGTCCCTTAGAAATTACATTGCCTGAGAACTTGGATTGGGAGCTTTGAAATGACAACGTTCCCAACCACCGCGCTCGGCAGCACGTTAATTTCTATAAGAATACTTCACACAAAACACTCTCCCCACATCTCAGTCAAATAAATGCCTTTTCAGTCCCTTAGAAATTACATCGCCTGAGAACTTGGATTGGGAGCTTTGAAATGACAACGTTCCCAACCACCGCGCTCGGCAGCACGTTAATTTCTATAAGAATTTATCACACAAAACACTCTCCCCATATCTCAGTCAAATAAATGCCTTTTCATTATCTTAGAAATTACATCGCCTGAGAATTTGGATTGGGAGCTTTGAAATAACAACGTTCCCAACCACCGCGCTCGGCAGCACGTTAATTTCTATAAGAATACTTCACACAAAACACTCTCCCCACATCTCAGTCAAATTAATGCCTTTTCATTCCCTTAGAAATTACATCGCCTGAGAACTTGGATTGGGAGCTTTGAAATGACAACGTTCCCAACCACCGCGCTCGGCAGCACGTTAATTTCTATAAGAATACTTCACACAAAACACTCTCCCCACATCACAGTGAAATAAATGCCTTTTCATTCCCTTAGAAATTACATCGCCTGAGAACTTGGATTGGGAGCTTTGAAATGACAACGTTCCCAACCACCGCGCTCGGCAGCACGTTAATTTCTATAAGAATACTTCACACAAAACACTCTCCCCACATCACAGTGAAATAAATGCCTTTTCATTCCCTTAGAAATTACATCGCCTGAGAACTTGGATTGGGAGCTTTGAAATGACAACGTTCCCAACCACCGCGCTCGGCAGCACGTTAATTTCTATAAGAATACTTCACACAAAACACTCTCCCCACATCTCAGTCAAATAAATGCCTTTTCATTCCCTTAGAAATTACATCGCCTGAGAACTTGGATTGGGAGCTTTGAAATGACAACGTTCCCAACCACCGCGCTCGGCAGCACGTTAATTTCTATAAGAATACTTCACACAAAACACTCTCCCCACATCTCAGTCAAATAAATGCCTTTTCATTCATTCCCTTAGAAATTACATCGCCTGAGAACTTGGATTGGGAGCTTTGAAATGACAACGTTTCCAACCACCGCGCTCGGCAGCACGTTAATTTCTATAAGAATACTTCACACAAAACACTCTCCCCACATCTCAGTCAAATAAATGCCTTTTCATTCCCTTAGAAATTACATAGCCTGAGAACTTGGATTGGGAGCTTTGAAATGACAATGTTCCCAACCACCGCGCTCGGCAGCACGTTAATTTCTATAAGAATACTTCACACAAAACACTCTCCCCACATCACAGTGAAATAAATGCCTTTTCATTCCCTTAGAAATTACATCGCCTGAGAACTTGGATTGGGAGCTTTGAAATGACAACGTTCCCAACCACCGCGCTCGGCAGCACGTTAATTTCTATAAGAATACTTCACACAAAACACTCTCCCCACATCTCAGTCAAATAAATGCCTTTTCATTCCCTTAGAAATTACATTGCCTGAGAACTTGGATTGGGAGCTTTAAAATGACAACGTTCCCAACCACCGCGCTCGGCAGCACGTTAATTTCTGTAAGAATACTTCACACAAAACACTCTCCCCACATCTCAGTCAAATAAATGCCTTTTCATTCCCTTAGAAATTGCATTGCCTGAGAACTTGGATTGGGAGCTTTGAAATGACAACGTTCCCATCCACCGCGCTCGGCAGCACGTTAATTTCGATAAGAATACTTGACACAAAACACACTCCCCACATCTCAGTCAAATAAATGCCTTTTCATTCCCTTAGAAATTACATCGCCTGAGAACTTGGATTGGGAGCTTTGAAATGACAACGTTCCCAACCACCGCGCTCGGCAGCACGTTAATTTCTATAAGAATACTTCACACAAAACACTCTCCCCACATCACAGTGAAATAAATGCCTTTTCATTCCCTTAGAAATTACATCGCCTGAGAACTTGGATTGGGAGCTTTGAAATGACAACGTTCCCAACCACCGCGCTCGGCAGCACGTTAATTTCTATAAGAATACTTCACACAAAACACTCTCCCCACATCACAGTGAAATAAATGGCTTTTCATTCCCTTAGAAATTACATCGCCTGAGAACTTGGATTGGGAGCTTTGAAATGACAACGTTCCCAACCACCGCGCTCGGCAGCACGTTAATTTCTATAAGAATACTTCACACAAAACACTCTCCCCACATCTCAGTCAAATAAATGCCTTTTCATTCATTCCCTTAGAAATTACATCGCCTGAGAACTTGGATTGGGAGCTTTGAAATGACAACGTTTCCAACCACCGCGCTCGGCAGCACGTTAATTTCTATAAGAATACTTCACACAAAACACTCTCCCCACATCTCAGTCAAATAAATGCCTTTTCATTCCCTTAGAAATTACATAGCCTGAGAACTTGGATTGGGAGCTTTGAAATGACAATGTTCCCAACCACCGCGCTCGGCAGCACGTTAATTTCTATAAGAATACTTCACACAAAACACTCTCCCCACATCACAGTGAAATAAATGCCTTTTCATTCCCTTAGAAATTACATCGCCTGAGAACTTGGATTGGGAGCTTTGAAATGACAACGTTCCCAACCACCGCGCTCGGCAGCACGTTAATTTCTATAGGAATACTTCACACAAAACACTCTCCCCACATCTCAGTCAAATAAATGCCTTTTCATTCCCTTAGAAATTACATTGCCTGAGAACTTGGATTGGGAGCTTTAAAATGACAACGTTCCCAACCACCGCGCTCGGCAGCACGTTAATTTCTGTAAGAATACTTCACACAAAACACTCTCCCCACATCTCAGTCAAATAAATGCCTTTTCATTCCCTTAGAAATTACATTGCCTGAGAACTTGGATTGGGAGCTTTGAAATGACAACGTTCCCATCCACCGCGCTCGGCAGCACGTTAATTTCGATAAGAATACTTGACACAAAACACACTCCCCACATCTCAGTCAAATAAATGCCTTTTCATTCCCTTAGAAATTACATTGCCTGAGAACTTGGATTGGGAGCTTTGAAATGACAACGTTCCCAACCACCGCGCTCGGCAGCACGTTAATTTCTATAAGAATACTTCACACAAAACACTCTCCCCATATCTCAGTCAAATAAATGCCTTTTCAGTCCCTTAGAAATTACATTGCCTGAGAACTTGGATTGGGAGCTTTGAAATGACAACGTTCCCAACCACCGCGCTCGGCAGCACGTTAATTTCTATAAGAATACTTCACACAAAACACTCTCCCCACATCTCAGTCAAATAAATGCCTTTTCAGTCCCTTAGAAATTACATCGCCTGAGAACTTGGATTGGGAGCTTTGAAATGACAACGTTCCCAACCACCGCGCTCGGCAGCACGTTAATTTCTATAAGAATTTATCACACAAAACACTCTCCCCATATCTCAGTCAAATAAATGCCTTTTCATTATCTTAGAAATTACATCGCCTGAGAATTTGGATTGGGAGCTTTGAAATAACAACGTTCCCAACCACCGCGCTCGGCAGCACGTTAATTTCTATAAGAATACTTCACACAAAACACTCTCCCCACATCTCAGTCAAATTAATGCCTTTTCATTCCCTTAGAAATTACATCGCCTGAGAACTTGGATTGGGAGCTTTGAAATGACAACGTTCCCAACCACCGCGCTCGGCAGCACGTTAATTTCTATAAGAATACTTCACACAAAACACTCTCCCCACATCTCAGTCAAATAAATGCCTTTTCATTCCCTTAGAAATTACATCGCCTGAGAACTTGGATTGGGAGCTTTGAAATGACAACGTTCCCAACCACCGCGCTCGGCAGCACGTTAATTTCTATAAGAATACTTCACACAAAACACTCTCCCCACATCTCAGTCAAATAAATGCCTTTTCATTCCCTTAGAAATTACATTGCCTGAGAACTTGGATTGGGAGCTTTAAAATGACAACGTTCCCAACCACCGCGCTCGGCAGCACGTTAATTTCTGTAAGAATACTTCACACAAAACACTCTCCCCACATCTCAGTCAAATAAATGCCTTTTCATTCCCTTAGAAATTACATTGCCTGAGAACTTGGATTGGGAGCTTTGAAATGACAACGTTCCCATCCACCGCGCTCGGCAGCACGTTAATTTCGATAAGAATACTTGACACAAAACACACTCCCCACATCTCAGTCAAATAAATGCCTTTTCATTCCCTTAGAAATTACATTGCCTGAGAACTTGGATTGGGAGCTTTGAAATGACAACGTTCCCAACCACCGCCCTCGGCAGCACGTTAATTTCTATAAGAATACTTCACACAAAACACTCTCCCCATATCTCAGTCAAATAAATGCCTTTTCAGTCCCTTAGAAATTACATTGCCTGAGAACTTGGATTGGGAGCTTTGAAATGACAACGTTCCCAACCACCGCGCTCGGCAGCACGTTAATTTCTATAAGAATACTTCACACAAAACACTCTCCCCACATCTCAGTCAAATAAATGCCTTTTCATTCCCTTAGAAATTACATTGCCTGAGAACTTGTATTGGGAGCTTTGAAATGACAATGTTCCCAACCACCGCGCTCGGCAGCACGTTAATTTCTATAAGAATACTTCACACAAAACACTCTCCCCACATCTCAGTCAAATAAATGCCTTTTCAGTCCCTTAGAAATTACATCGCCTGAGAACTTGGATTGGGAGCTTTGAAATGACAACGTTCCCAACCACCGCGCTCGGCAGCACGTTAATTTCTATAAGAATTTATCACACAAAACACTCTCCCCATATCTCAGTCAAATAAATGCCTTTTCATTATCTTAGAAATTACATCGCCTGAGAATTTGGATTGGGAGCTTTGAAATAACAACGTTCCCAACCACCGCGCTCGGCAGCACGTTAATTTCTATAAGAATACTTCACACAAAACACTCTCCCCACATCTCAGTCAAATTAATGCCTTTTCATTCCCTTAGAAATTACATCGCCTGAGAACTTGGATTGGGAGCTTTGAAATGACAACGTTCCCAACCACCGCGCTCGGCAGCACGTTAATTTCTATAAGAATACTTCACACAAAACACTCTCCCCACATCTCAGTCAAATAAATGCCTTTTCATTCCCTTAGAAATTACATCGCCTGAGAACTTGGATTGGGAGCTTTGAAATGACAACGTTCCCAACCACCGCGCTCGGCAGCACGTTAATTTCTATAAGAATACTTCACACAAAACACTCTCCCCACATCTCAGTCAAATAAATGCCTTTTCATTCCCTTAGAAATTACATCGCCTGAGAATTTGGATTGGGAGCTTTGAAATAACAACGTTCCCAACCACCGCGCTCGGCAGCACGTTAATTTCTATAAGAATACTTCACACAAAACACTCTCCCCACATCTCAGTCAAATTAATGCCTTTTCATTCCCTTAGAAATTACATCGCCTGAGAACTTGGATTGGGAGCTTTGAAATGACAACGTTCCCAACCACCGCGCTCGGCAGCACGTTAATTTCTATAAGAATACTTCACACAAAACACTCTCCCCACATCTCAGTCAAATAAATGCCTTTTCATTCCCTTAGAAATTACATCGCCTGAGAACTTGGATTGGGAGCTTTGAAATGACAACGTTCCCAACCACCGCGCTCGGCAGCACGTTAATTTCTATAAGAATACTTCACACAAAACACTCTCCCCACATCTCAGTCAAATAAATGCCTTTTCATTCCCTTAGAAATTACATTGCCTGAGAACTTGGATTGGGAGCTTTAAAATGACAACGTTCCCAACCACCGCGCTCGGCAGCACGTTAATTTCTGTAAGAATACTTCACACAAAACACTCTCCCCACATCTCAGTCAAATAAATGCCTTTTCATTCCCTTAGAAATTACATTGCCTGAGAACTTGGATTGGGAGCTTTGAAATGACAACGTTCCCATCCACCGCGCTCGGCAGCACGTTAATTTCGATAAGAATACTTGACACAAAACACACTCCCCACATCTCAGTCAAATAAATGCCTTTTCATTCCCTTAGAAATTACATTGCCTGAGAACTTGGATTGGGAGCTTTGAAATGACAACGTTCCCAACCACCGCCCTCGGCAGCACGTTAATTTCTATAAGAATACTTCACACAAAACACTCTCCCCATATCTCAGTCAAATAAATGCCTTTTCAGTCCCTTAGAAATTACATTGCCTGAGAACTTGGATTGGGAGCTTTGAAATGACAACGTTCCCAACCACCGCGCTCGGCAGCACGTTAATTTCTGTAAGAATACTTCACACAAAACACTCTCCCCACATCTCAGTCAAATAAATGCCTTTTCATTCCCTTAGAAATTACATTGCCTGAGAACTTGGATTGGGAGCTTTGAAATGACAACGTTCCCATCCACCGCGCTCGGCAGCTCGTTAATTTCGATAAGAATACTTGACACAAAACACACTCCCCACATCTCAGTCAAATAAATGCCTTTTCATTCCCTTAGAAATTACATTGCCTGAGAACTTGGATTGGGAGCTTTGAAATGACAACGTTCCCAACCACCGCGCTCGGCAGCACGTTAATTTCTATAAGAATACTTCACACAAAACACTCTCCCCATATCTCAGTCAAATAAATGCCTTTTCAGTCCCTTAGAAATTACATTGCCTGAGAACTTGGATTGGGAGCTTTGAAATGACAACGTTCCCAACCACCGCCCTCGGCAGCACGTTAATTTCTATAAGAATACTTCACACAAAACACTCTCCCCATATCTCAGTCAAATAAATGCCTTTTCAGTCCCTTAGAAATTACATTGCCTGAGAACTTGGATTGGGAGCTTTGAAATGACAACGTTCCCAACCACCGCGCTCGGCAGCACGTTAATTTCTGTAAGAATACTTCACACAAAACACACTCCCCACATCTCAGTCAAATAAATGCCTTTTCATTCCCTTAGAAATTACATTGCCTGAGAACTTGGATTGGGAGCTTTGAAATGACAACGTTCCCAACCACCGCGCTCGGCAGCACGTTAATTTCTATAAGAATACTTCACACAAAACACTCTCCCCATATCTCAGTCAAATAAATGCCTTTTCAGTCCCTTAGAAATTACATTGCCTGAGAACTTGGATTGGGAGCTTTGAAATGACAACGTTCCCAACCACCGCGCTCGGCAGCACGTTAATTTCTATAAGAATACTTCACACAAAACACTCTCCCCACATCTCAGTCAAATAAATGCCTTTTCATTATCTTAGAAATTACATCGCCTGAGAATTTGGATTGGGAGCTTTGAAATAACAACGTTCCCAACCACCGCGCTCGGCAGCACGTTAATTTCTATAAGAATACTTCACACAAAACACTCTCCCCACATCACAGTGAAATAAATGCCTTTTCATTCCCTTAGAAATTACATAGCCTGAGAACTTGGATTGGGAGCTTTGAAATGACAATGTTCCCAACCACCGCGCTCGGCAGCACGTTAATTTCTATAAGAATACTTCACACAAAACACTCTCCCCACATCACAGTGAAATAAATGCCTTTTCATTCCCTTAGAAATTACATCGCCTGAGAACTTGGATTGGGAGCTTTGAAATGACAACGTTCCCAACCACCGCGCTCGGCAGCACGTTAATTTCTATAAGAATACTTCACACAAAACACTCTCCCCACATCTCAGTCAAATAAATGCCTTTTCATTCCCTTAGAAATTACATTGCCTGAGAACTTGGATTGGGAGCTTTAAAATGACAACGTTCCCAACCACCGCGCTCGGCAGCACGTTAATTTCTGTAAGAATACTTCACACAAAACACTCTCCCCACATCTCAGTCAAATAAATGCCTTTTCATTCCCTTAGAAATTACATTGCCTGAGAACTTGGATTGGGAGCTTTGAAATGACAACGTTCCCATCCACCGCGCTCGGCAGCACGTTAATTTCGATAAGAATACTTGACACAAAACACACTCCCCACATCTCAGTCAAATAAATGCCTTTTCATTCCCTTAGAAATTACATTGCCTGAGAACTTGGATTGGGAGCTTTGAAATGACAACGTTCCCAACCACCGCCCTCGGCAGCACGTTAATTTCTATAAGAATACTTCACACAAAACACTCTCCCCATATCTCAGTCAAATAAATGCCTTTTCAGTCCCTTAGAAATTACATTGCCTGAGAACTTGGATTGGGAGCTTTGAAATGACAACGTTCCCAACCACCGCGCTCGGCAGCACGTTAATTTCTGTAAGAATACTTCACACAAAACACTCTCCCCACATCTCAGTCAAATAAATGCCTTTTCATTCCCTTAGAAATTACATTGCCTGAGAACTTGGATTGGGAGCTTTGAAATGACAACGTTCCCATCCACCGCGCTCGGCAGCTCGTTAATTTCGATAAGAATACTTGACACAAAACACACTCCCCACATCTCAGTCAAATAAATGCCTTTTCATTCCCTTAGAAATTACATTGCCTGAGAACTTGGATTGGGAGCTTTGAAATGACAACGTTCCCAACCACCGCGCTCGGCAGCACGTTAATTTCTATAAGAATACTTCACACAAAACACTCTCCCCATATCTCAGTCAAATAAATGCCTTTTCAGTCCCTTAGAAATTACATTGCCTGAGAACTTGGATTGGGAGCTTTGAAATGACAACGTTCCCAACCACCGCCCTCGGCAGCACGTTAATTTCTATAAGAATACTTCACACAAAACACTCTCCCCATATCTCAGTCAAATAAATGCCTTTTCAGTCCCTTAGAAATTACATTGCCTGAGAACTTGGATTGGGAGCTTTGAAATGACAACGTTCCCAACCACCGCGCTCGGCAGCACGTTAATTTCTGTAAGAATACTTCACACAAAACACACTCCCCACATCTCAGTCAAATAAATGCCTTTTCATTCCCTTAGAAATTACATTGCCTGAGAACTTGGATTGGGAGCTTTGAAATGACAACGTTCCCAACCACCGCGCTCGGCAGCACGTTAATTTCTATAAGAATACTTCACACAAAACACTCTCCCCATATCTCAGTCAAATAAATGCCTTTTCAGTCCCTTAGAAATTACATTGCCTGAGAACTTGGATTGGGAGCTTTGAAATGACAACGTTCCCAACCACCGCGCTCGGCAGCACGTTAATTTCTATAAGAATACTTCACACAAAACACTCTCCCCACATCTCAGTCAAATAAATGCCTTTTCATTATCTTAGAAATTACATCGCCTGAGAATTTGGATTGGGAGCTTTGAAATAACAACGTTCCCAACCACCGCGCTCGGCAGCACGTTAATTTCTATAAGAATACTTCACACAAAACACTCTCCCCACATCACAGTGAAATAAATGCCTTTTCATTCCCTTAGAAATTACATAGCCTGAGAACTTGGATTGGGAGCTTGGAAATGACAATGTTCCCAACCACCGCGCTCGGCAGCACGTTAATTTCTATAAGAATACTTCACACAAAACACTCTCCCCACATCACAGTGAAATAAATGCCTTTTCATTCCCTTAGAAATTACATCGCCTGAGAACTTGGATTGGGAGCTTTGAAATGACAACGTTCCCAACCACCGCGCTCGGCAGCACGTTAATTTCTATAAGAATACTTCACACAAAACACTCTCCCCACATCTCAGTCAAATAAATGCCTTTTCATTCCCTTAGAAATTACATTGCCTGAGAACTTGGATTGGGAGCTTTAAAATGACAACGTTCCCAACCACCGCGCTCGGCAGCACGTTAATTTCTGTAAGAATACTTCACACAAAACACTCTCCCCACATCTCAGTCAAATAAATGCCTTTTCATTCCCTTAGAAATTACATTGCCTGAGAACTTGGATTGGGAGCTTTGAAATGACAACGTTCCCATCCACCGCGCTCGGCAGCACGTTAATTTCGATAAGAATACTTGACACAAAACACACTCCCCACATCTCAGTCAAATAAATGCCTTTTCATTCCCTTAGAAATTACATTGCCTGAGAACTTGGATTGGGAGCTTTGAAATGACAACGTTCCCAACCACCGCGCTCGGCAGCACGTTAATTTCTATAAGAATACTTCACACAAAACACTCTCCCCATATCTCAGTCAAATAAATGCCTTTTCAGTCCCTTAGAAATTACATTGCCTGAGAACTTGGATTGGGAGCTTTGAAATGACAACGTTCCCAACCACCGCGCTCGGCAGCACGTTAATTTCTATAAGAATACTTCACACAAAACACTCTCCCCACATCTCAGTCAAATAAATGCCTTTTCAGTCCCTTAGAAATTACATCGCCTGAGAACTTGGATTGGGAGCTTTGAAATGACAACGTTCCCAACCACCGCGCTCGGCAGCACGTTAATTTCTATAAGAATTTATCACACAAAACACTCTCCCCATATCTCAGTCAAATAAATGCCTTTTCATTATCTTAGAAATTACATCGCCTGAGAATTTGGATTGGGAGCTTTGAAATAACAACGTTCCCAACCACCGCGCTCGGCAGCACGTTAATTTCTATAAGAATACTTCACACAAAACACTCTCCCCACATCTCAGTCAAATAAATGCCTTTTCATTCCCTTAGAAATTACATCGCCTGAGAACTTGGATTGGGAGCTTTGAAATGACAACGTTCCCAACCACCGCGCTCGGCAGCACGTTAATTTCTATAAGAATACTTCACACAAAACACTCTCCCCACATCTCAGTCAAATAAATGCCTTTTCATTCCCTTAGAAATTACATTGCCTGAGAACTTGGATTGGGAGCTTTAAAATGACAACGTTCCCAACCACCGCGCTCGGCAGCACGTTAATTTCTGTAAGAATACTTCACACAAAACACTCTCCCCACATCTCAGTCAAATAAATGCCTTTTCAGTCCCTTAGAAATTACATTGCCTGAGAACTTGGATTGGGAGCTTTGAAATGACAACGTTCCCAACCACCGCCCTCGGCAGCACGTTAATTTCTATAAGAATACTTCACACAAAACACTCTCCCCATATCTCAGTCAAATAAATGCCTTTTCAGTCCCTTAGAAATTACATTGCCTGAGAACTTGGATTGGGAGCTTTGAAATGACAACGTTCCCAACCACCGCGCTCGGCAGCACGTTAATTTCTGTAAGAATACTTCACACAAAACACTCTCCCCACATCTCAGTCAACTAAATGCCTTTTCATTCCCTTAGAAATTACATTGCCTGAGAACTTGGATTGGGAGCTTTGAAATGACAACGTTCCCATCCACCGCGCTCGGCAGCACGTTAATTTCGATAAGAATACTTGACACAAAACACACTCCCCACATCTCAGTCAAATAAATGCCTTTTCATTCCCTTAGAAATTACATTGCCTGAGAACTTGGATTGGGAGCTTTGAAATGACAACGTTCCCAACCACCGCGCTCGGCAGCACGTTAATTTCTATAAGAATACTTCACACAAAACACTCTCCCCATATCTCAGTCAAATAAATGCCTTTTCAGTCCCTTAGAAATTACATTGCCTGAGAACTTGGATTGGGAGCTTTGAAATGACAACGTTCCCAACCACCGCGCTCGGCAGCACGTTAATTTCTATAAGAATACTTCACACAAAACACTCTCCCCACATCTCAGTCAAATAAATGCCTTTTCATTATCTTAGAAATTACATCGCCTGAGAATTTGGATTGGGAGCTTTGAAATAACAACGTTCCCAACCACCGCGCTCGGCAGCACGTTAATTTCTATAAGAATACTTCACACAAAACACTCTCCCCACATCACAGTGAAATAAATGCCTTTTCATTCCCTTAGAAATTACATAGCCTGAGAACTTGGATTGGGAGCTTTGAAATGACAATGTTCCCAACCACCGCGCTCGGCAGCACGTTAATTTCTATAAGAATACTTCACACAAAACACTCTCCCCACATCACAGTGAAATAAATGCCTTTTCATTCCCTTAGAAATTACATCGCCTGAGAACTTGGATTGGGAGCTTTGAAATGACAACGTTCCCAACCACCGCGCTCGGCAGCACGTTAATTTCTATAAGAATACTTCACACAAAACACTCTCCCCACATCTCAGTCAAATAAATGCCTTTTCATTTCCTTAGAAATTACATTGCCTGAGAACTTGGATTGGGAGCTTTAAAATGACAACGTTCCCAACCACCGCGCTCGGCAGCACGTTAATTTCTGTAAGAATACTTCACACAAAACACTCTCCCCACATCTCAGTCAAATAAATGCCTTTTCATTCCCTTAGAAATTACATTGCCTGAGAACTTGGATTGGGAGCTTTGAAATGACAACGTATCCATCCACCGCGCTCGGCAGCACGTTAATTTCGATAAGAATACTTGACACAAAACACACTTCCCACATCTCAGTCAAATAAATGCCTTTTCATTCCCTTAGAAATTACATTGCCTGAGAACTTGGATTGGGAGCTTTGAAATGACAACGTTCCCAACCACCGCGCTCGGCAGCACGTTAATTTCTATAAGAATACTTCACACAAAACACTCTCCCCATATCTCAGTCAAATAAATGCCTTTTCAGTCCCTTAGAAATTACATTGCCTGAGAACTTGGATTGGGAGCTTTGAAATGACAACGTTCCCAACCACCGCGCTCGGCAGCACGTTAATTTCTATAAGAATACTTCACACAAAACACTCTCCCCACATCTCAGTCAAATAAATGCCTTTTCAGTCCCTTAGAAATTACATCGCCTGAGAACTTGGATTGGGAGCTTTGAAATGACAACGTTCCCAACCACCGCGCTCGGCAGCACGTTAATTTCTATAAGAATTTATCACACAAAACACTCTCCCCATATCTCAGTCAAATAAATGCCTTTTCATTATCTTAGAAATTACATCGCCTGAGAATTTGGATTGGGAGCTTTGAAATAACAACGTTCCCAACCACCGCGCTCGGCAGCACGTTAATTTCTATAAGAATACTTCACACAAAACACTCTCCCCACATCTCAGTCAAATAAATGCCTTTTCATTCCCTTAGAAATTACATCGCCTGAGAACTTGGATTGGGAGCTTTGAAATGACAACGTTCCCAACCACCGCGCTCGGCAGCACGTTAATTTCTATAAGAATACTTCACACAAAACACTCTCCCCACATCTCAGTCAAATAAATGCCTTTTCATTCCCTTAGAAATTACATTGCCTGAGAACTTGGATTGGGAGCTTTAAAATGACAACGTTCCCAACCACCGCGCTCGGCAGCACGTTAATTTCTGTAAGAATACTTCACACAAAACACTCTCCCCACATCTCAGTCAAATAAATGCCTTTTCATTCCCTTAGAAATTACATTGCCTGAGAACTTGGATTGGGAGCTTTGAAATGACAACGTTCCCATCCACCGCGCTCGGCAGCACTTTAATTTCGATAAGAATACTTGACACAAAACACACTCCCCACATCTCAGTCAAATAAATGCCTTTTCATTCCCTTAGAAATTACATTGCCTGAGAACTTGGATTGGGAGCTTTGAAATGACAACGTTCCCAACCACCGCCCTCGGCAGCACGTTAATTTCTATAAGAATACTTCACACAAAACACTCTCCCCATATCTCAGTCAAATAAATGCCTTTTCAGTCCCTTAGAAATTACATTGCCTGAGAACTTGGATTGGGAGCTTTGAAATGACAACGTTCCCAACCACCGCGCTCGGCAGCACGTTAATTTCTATAAGAATACTTCACACAAAACACTCTCCCCACATCTCAGTCAAATAAATGCCTTTTCATTATCTTAGAAATTACATCGCCTGAGAATTTGGATTGGGAGCTTTGAAATAACAACGTTCCCAACCACCGCGCTCGGCAGCACGTTAATTTCTATAAGAATACTTCACACAAAACACTCTCCCCACATCACAGTGAAATAAATGCCTTTTCATTCCCTTAGAAATTACATAGCCTGAGAACTTGGATTGGGAGCTTTGAAATGACAATGTTCCCAACCACCGCGCTCGGCAGCACGTTAATTTCTATAAGAATACTTCACACAAAACACTCTCCCCACATCACAGTGAAATAAATGCCTTTTCATTCCCTTAGAAATTACATCGCCTGAGAACTTGGATTGGGAGCTTTGAAATGACAACGTTCCCAACCACCGCGCTCGGCAGCACGTTAATTTCTATAAGAATACTTCACACAAAACACTCTCCCCACATCTCAGTCAAATAAATGCCTTTTCATTTCCTTAGAAATTACATTGCCTGAGAACTTGGATTGGGAGCTTTAAAATGACAACGTTCCCAACCACCGCGCTCGGCAGCACGTTAATTTCTGTAAGAATACTTCACACAAAACACTCTCCCCACATCTCAGTCAAATAAATGCCTTTTCATTCCCTTAGAAATTACATTGCCTGAGAACTTGGATTGGGAGCTTTGAAATGACAACGTATCCATCCACCGCGCTCGGCAGCACGTTAATTTCGATAAGAATACTTGACACAAAACACACTTCCCACATCTCAGTCAAATAAATGCCTTTTCATTCCCTTAGAAATTACATTGCCTGAGAACTTGGATTGGGAGCTTTGAAATGACAACGTTCCCAACCACCGCGCTCGGCAGCACGTTAATTTCTATAAGAATACTTCACACAAAACACTCTCCCCATATCTCAGTCAAATAAATGCCTTTTCAGTCCCTTAGAAATTACATTGCCTGAGAACTTGGATTGGGAGCTTTGAAATGACAACGTTCCCAACCACCGCGCTCGGCAGCACGTTAATTTCTATAAGAATACTTCACACAAAACACTCTCCCCACATCTCAGTCAAATAAATGCCTTTTCAGTCCCTTAGAAATTACATCGCCTGAGAACTTGGATTGGGAGCTTTGAAATGACAACGTTCCCAACCACCGCGCTCGGCAGCACGTTAATTTCTATAAGAATTTATCACACAAAACACTCTCCCCATATCTCAGTCAAATAAATGCCTTTTCATTATCTTAGAAATTACATCGCCTGAGAATTTGGATTGGGAGCTTTGAAATAACAACGTTCCCAACCACCGCGCTCGGCAGCACGTTAATTTCTATAAGAATACTTCACACAAAACACTCTCCCCACATCTCAGTCAAATAAATGCCTTTTCATTCCCTTAGAAATTACATCGCCTGAGAACTTGGATTGGGAGCTTTGAAATGACAACGTTCCCAACCACCGCGCTCGGCAGCACGTTAATTTCTATAAGAATACTTCACACAAAACACTCTCCCCACATCTCAGTCAAATAAATGCCTTTTCATTCCCTTAGAAATTACATTGCCTGAGAACTTGGATTGGGAGCTTTAAAATGACAACGTTCCCAACCACCGCGCTCGGCAGCACGTTAATTTCTGTAAGAATACTTCACACAAAACACTCTCCCCACATCTCAGTCAAATAAATGCCTTTTCATTCCCTTAGAAATTACATTGCCTGAGAACTTGGATTGGGAGCTTTGAAATGACAACGTTCCCATCCACCGCGCTCGGCAGCACTTTAATTTCGATAAGAATACTTGACACAAAACACACTCCCCACATCTCAGTCAAATAAATGCCTTTTCATTCCCTTAGAAATTACATTGCCTGAGAACTTGGATTGGGAGCTTTGAAATGACAACGTTCCCAACCACCGCCCTCGGCAGCACGTTAATTTCTATAAGAATACTTCACACAAAACACTCTCCCCATATCTCAGTCAAATAAATGCCTTTTCAGTCCCTTAGAAATTACATTGCCTGAGAACTTGGATTGGGAGCTTTGAAATGACAACGTTCCCAACCACCGCGCTCGGCAGCACGTTAATTTCTGTAAGAATACTTCACACAAAACACTCTCCCCACATCTCAGTCAAATAAATGCCTTTTCATTCCCTTAGAAATTACATTGCCTGAGAACTTGGATTGGGAGCTTTGAAATGACAACGTTCCCATCCACCGCGCTCGGCAGCACGTTAATTTCGATAAGAATACTTGACACAAAACACACTCCCCACATCTCAGTCAAATAAATGCCTTTTCATTCCCTTAGAAATTACATTGCCTGAGAACTTGGATTGGGAGCTTTGAAATGACAACGTTCCCAACCACCGCGCTCGGCAGCACGTTAATTTCTATAAGAATACTTCACACAAAACACTCTCCCCATATCTCAGTCAAATAAATGCCTTTTCAGTCCCTTAGAAATTACATTGCCTGAGAACTTGGATTGGGAGCTTTGAAATGACAACGTTCCCAACCACCGCGCTCGGCAGCACGTTAATTTCTATAAGAATACTTCACACAAAACACTCTCCCCACATCTCAGTCAAATAAATGCCTTTTCATTATCTTAGAAATTACATCGCCTGAGAATTTGGATTGGGAGCTTTGAAATAACAACGTTCCCAACCACCGCGCTCGGCAGCACGTTAATTTCTATAAGAATACTTCACACAAAACACTCTCCCCACATCACAGTGAAATAAATGCCTTTTCATTCCCTTAGAAATTACATAGCCTGAGAACTAGGATTGGGAGCTTTGAAATGACAATGTTCCCAACCACCGCGCTCGGCAGCACGTTAATTTCTATAAGAATACTTCACACAAAACACTCTCCCCACATCACAGTGAAATAAATGCCTTTTCATTATCTTAGAAATTACATCGCCTGAGAATTTGGATTGGGAGCTTTGAAACGACAACGTTCCCAACCACCGCGCTCGGCAGCACGTTAATTTCTATAAGAATACTTCACACAAATTACTCTCCCCACATCTCAGTCAAATAAATGCCTTTTCATTCCCTTAGAAATTACATTGCCTGAGAACTTGGATTGGGAGCTTTGAAATGACAACGTTCCCAACCACCGCGCTCGGCAGCACGTTAATTTCTATAAGAATACTTCACACAAAACACTCTCCCCACATCTCAGTCAAATAAATGCCTTTTCAGTCCCTTAGAAATTACATCGCCTGAGAACTTGGATTGGGAGCTTTGAAATGACAACGTTCCCAACCACCGCGCTCGGCAGCACGTTAATTTCTATAAGAATTTATCACACAAAACACTCTCCCCATATCTCAGTCAAATAAATGCCTTTTCATTATCTTAGAAATTACATCGCCTGAGAATTTGGATTGGGAGCTTTGAAATAACAACGTTCCCAACCACCGCGCTCGGCAGCACGTTAATTTCTATAAGAATACTTCACACAAAACACTCTCCCCACATCTCAGTCAAATAAATGCCTTTTCATTCCCTTAGAAATTACATCGCCTGAGAACTTGGATTGGGAGCTTTGAAATGACAACGTTCCCAACCACCGCGCTCGGCAGCACGTTAATTTCTATAAGAATACTTCACACAAAACACTCTCCCCACATCTCAGTCAAATAAATGCCTTTTCATTCCCTTAGAAATTACATTGCCTGAGAACTTGGATTGGGAGCTTTAAAATGACAACGTTCCCAACCACCGCGCTCGGCAGCACGTTAATTTCTGTAAGAATACTTCACACAAAACACTCTCCCCACATCTCAGTCAAATAAATGCCTTTTCATTCCCTTAGAAATTACATTGCCTGAGAACTTGGATTGGGAGCTTTGAAATGACAACGTTCCCATCCACCGCGCTCGGCAGCACTTTAATTTCGATAAGAATACTTGACACAAAACACACTCCCCACATCTCAGTCAAATAAATGCCTTTTCATTCCCTTAGAAATTACATTGCCTGAGAACTTGGATTGGGAGCTTTGAAATGACAACGTTCCCAACCACCGCCCTCGGCAGCACGTTAATTTCTATAAGAATACTTCACACAAAACACTCTCCCCATATCTCAGTCAAATAAATGCCTTTTCAGTCCCTTAGAAATTACATTGCCTGAGAACTTGGATTGGGAGCTTTGAAATGACAACGTTCCCAACCACCGCGCTCGGCAGCACGTTAATTTCTATAAGAATACTTCACACAAAACACTCTCCCCACATCTCAGTCAAATAAATGCCTTTTCAGTCCCTTAGAAATTACATCGCCTGAGAACTTGGATTGGGAGCTTTGAAATGACAACGTTCCCAACCACCGCGCTCGGCAGCACGTTAATTTCTATAAGAATTTATCACACAAAACACTCTCCCCATATCTCAGTCAAATAAATGCCTTTTCATTATCTTAGAAATTACATCGCCTGAGAATTTGGATTGGGAGCTTTGAAATAACAACGTTCCCAACCACCGCGCTCGGCAGCACGTTAATTTCTATAAGAATACTTCACACAAAACACTCTCCCCACATCTCAGTCAAATAAATGCCTTTTCATTCCCTTAGAAATTACATCGCCTGAGAACTTGGATTGGGAGCTTTGAAATGACAACGTTCCCAACCACCGCGCTCGGCAGCACGTTAATTTCTATAAGAATACTTCACACAAAACACTCTCCCCACATCTCAGTCAAATAAATGCCTTTTCATTTCCTTAGAAATTACATTGCCTGAGAACTTGGATTGGGAGCTTTAAAATGACAACGTTCCCAACCACCGCGCTCGGCAGCACGTTAATTTCTGTAAGAATACTTCACACAAAACACTCTCCCCACATCTCAGTCAAATAAATGCCTTTTCATTCCCTTAGAAATTACATTGCCTGAGAACTTGGATTGGGAGCTTTGAAATGACAACGTATCCATCCACCGCGCTCGGCAGCACGTTAATTTCGATAAGAATACTTGACACAAAACACACTTCCCACATCTCAGTCAAATAAATGCCTTTTCATTCCCTTAGAAATTACATTGCCTGAGAACTTGGATTGGGAGCTTTGAAATGACAACGTTCCCAACCACCGCGCTCGGCAGCACGTTAATTTCTATAAGAATACTTCACACAAAACACTCTCCCCATATCTCAGTCAAATAAATGCCTTTTCAGTCCCTTAGAAATTACATTGCCTGAGAACTTGGATTGGGAGCTTTGAAATGACAACGTTCCCAACCACCGCGCTCGGCAGCACGTTAATTTCTATAAGAATACTTCACACAAAACACTCTCCCCACATCTCAGTCAAATAAATGCCTTTTCAGTCCCTTAGAAATTACATCGCCTGAGAACTTGGATTGGGAGCTTTGAAATGACAACGTTCCCAACCACCGCGCTCGGCAGCACGTTAATTTCTAAAAGAATTTATCACACAAAACACTCTCCCCATATCTCAGTCAAATAAATGCCTTTTCATTATCTTAGAAATTACATCGCCTGAGAATTTGGATTGGGAGCTTTGAAATAACAACGTTCCCAACCACCGCGCTCGGCAGCACGTTAATTTCTATAAGAATACTTCACACAAAACACTCTCCCCACATCTCAGTCAAATAAATGCCTTTTCATTCCCTTAGAAATTACATCGCCTGAGAACTTGGATTGGGAGCTTTGAAATGACAACGTTCCCAACCACCGCGCTCGGCAGCACGTTAATTTCTATAAGAATACTTCACACAAAACACTCTCCCCACATCTCAGTCAAATAAATGCCTTTTCATTCCCTTAGAAATTACATTGCCTGAGAACTTGGATTGGGAGCTTTAAAATGACAACGTTCCCAACCACCGCGCTCGGCAGCACGTTAATTTCTGTAAGAATACTTCACACAAAACACTCTCCCCACATCTCAGTCAAATAAATGCCTTTTCATTCCCTTAGAAATTACATTGCCTGAGAACTTGGATTGGGAGCTTTGAAATGACAACGTTCCCATCCACCGCGCTCGGCAGCACTTTAATTTCGATAAGAATACTTGACACAAAACACACTCCCCACATCTCAGTCAAATAAATGCCTTTTCATTCCCTTAGAAATTACATTGCCTGAGAACTTGGATTGGGAGCTTTGAAATGACAACGTTCCCAACCACCGCCCTCGGCAGCACGTTAATTTCTATAAGAATACTTCACACAAAACACTCTCCCCATATCTCAGTCAAATAAATGCCTTTTCAGTCCCTTAGAAATTACATTGCCTGAGAACTTGGATTGGGAGCTTTGAAATGACAACGTTCCCAACCACCGCGCTCGGCAGCACGTTAATTTCTATAAGAATACTTCACACAAAACACTCTCCCCACATCTCAGTCAAATAAATGCCTTTTCATTATCTTAGAAATTACATCGCCTGAGAATTTGGATTGGGAGCTTTGAAATAACAACGTTCCCAACCACCGCGCTCGGCAGCACGTTAATTTCTATAAGAATACTTCACACAAAACACTCTCCCCACATCACAGTGAAATAAATGCCTTTTCATTCCCTTAGAAATTACATAGCCTGAGAACTTGGATTGGGAGCTTTGAAATGACAATGTTCCCAACCACCGCGCTCGGCAGCACGTTAATTTCTATAAGAATACTTCACACAAAACACTCTCCCCACATCACAGTGAAATAAATGCCTTTTCATTCCCTTAGAAATTACATCGCCTGAGAACTTGGATTGGGAGCTTTGAAATGACAACGTTCCCAACCACCGCGCTCGGCAGCACGTTAATTTCTATAAGAATACTTCACACAAAACACTCTCCCCACATCTCAGTCAAATAAATGCCTTTTCATTTCCTTAGAAATTACATTGCCTGAGAACTTGGATTGGGAGCTTTAAAATGACAACGTTCCCAACCACCGCGCTCGGCAGCACGTTAATTTCTGTAAGAATACTTCACACAAAACACTCTCCCCACATCTCAGTCAAATAAATGCCTTTTCATTCCCTTAGAAATTACATTGCCTGAGAACTTGGATTGGGAGCTTTGAAATGACAACGTATCCATCCACCGCGCTCGGCAGCACGTTAATTTCGATAAGAATACTTGACACAAAACACACTTCCCACATCTCAGTCAAATAAATGCCTTTTCATTCCCTTAGAAATTACATTGCCTGAGAACTTGGATTGGGAGCTTTGAAATGACAACGTTCCCAACCACCGCGCTCGGCAGCACGTTAATTTCTATAAGAATACTTCACACAAAACACTCTCCCCACATCTCAGTCAAATAAATGCCTTTTCAGTCCCTTAGAAATTACATCGCCTGAGAACTTGGATTGGGAGCTTTGAAATGACAACGTTCCCAACCACCGCGCTCGGCAGCACGTTAATTTCTATAAGAATTTATCACACAAAACACTCTCCCCATATCTCAGTCAAATAAATGCCTTTTCATTATCTTAGAAATTACATCGCCTGAGAATTTGGATTGGGAGCTTTGAAATAACAACGTTCCCAACCACCGCGCTCGGCAGCACGTTAATTTCTATAAGAATACTTCACACAAAACACTCTCCCCACATCTCAGTCAAATAAATGCCTTTTCATTCCCTTAGAAATTACATCGCCTGAGAACTTGGATTGGGAGCTTTGAAATGACAACGTTCCCAACCACCGCGCTCGGCAGCACGTTAATTTCTATAAGAATACTTCACACAAAACACTCTCCCCACATCTCAGTCAAATAAATGCCTTTTCATTCCCTTAGAAATTACATTGCCTGAGAACTTGGATTGGGAGCTTTAAAATGACAACGTTCCCAACCACCGCGCTCGGCAGCACGTTAATTTCTGTAAGAATACTTCACACAAAACACTCTCCCCACATCTCAGTCAAATAAATGCCTTTTCATTCCCTTAGAAATTACATTGCCTGAGAACTTGGATTGGGAGCTTTGAAATGACAACGTTCCCATCCACCGCGCTCGGCAGCACTTTAATTTCGATAAGAATACTTGACACAAAACACACTCCCCACATCTCAGTCAAATAAATGCCTTTTCATTCCCTTAGAAATTACATTGCCTGAGAACTTGGATTGGGAGCTTTGAAATGACAACGTTCCCAACCACCGCCCTCGGCAGCACGTTAATTTCTATAAGAATACTTCACACAAAACACTCTCCCCATATCTCAGTCAAATAAATGCCTTTTCAGTCCCTTAGAAATTACATTGCCTGAGAACTTGGATTGGGAGCTTTGAAATGACAACGTTCCCAACCACCGCGCTCGGCAGCACGTTAATTTCTGTAAGAATACTTCACACAAAACACTCTCCCCACATCTCAGTCAAATAAATGCCTTTTCATTCCCTTAGAAATTACATTGCCTGAGAACTTGGATTGGGAGCTTTGAAATGACAACGTTCCCATCCACCGCGCTCGGCAGCACGTTAATTTCGATAAGAATACTTGACACAAAACACACTCCCCACATCTCAGTCAAATAAATGCCTTTTCATTCCCTTAGAAATTACATTGCCTGAGAACTTGGATTGGGAGCTTTGAAATGACAACGTTCCCAACCACCGCGCTCGGCAGCACGTTAATTTCTATAAGAATACTTCACACAAAACACTCTCCCCATATCTCAGTCAAATAAATGCCTTTTCAGTCCCTTAGAAATTACATTGCCTGAGAACTTGGATTGGGAGCTTTGAAATGACAACGTTCCCAACCACCGCGCTCGGCAGCACGTTAATTTCTATAAGAATACTTCACACAAAACACTCTCCCCACATCTCAGTCAAATAAATGCCTTTTCATTATCTTAGAAATTACATCGCCTGAGAATTTGGATTGGGAGCTTTGAAATAACAACGTTCCCAACCACCGCGCTCGGCAGCACGTTAATTTCTATAAGAATACTTCACACAAAACACTCTCCCCACATCACAGTGAAATAAATGCCTTTTCATTCCCTTAGAAATTACATAGCCTGAGAACTAGGATTGGGAGCTTTGAAATGACAATGTTCCCAACCACCGCGCTCGGCAGCACGTTAATTTCTATAAGAATACTTCACACAAAACACTCTCCCCACATCACAGTGAAATAAATGCCTTTTCATTATCTTAGAAATTACATCGCCTGAGAATTTGGATTGGGAGCTTTGAAACGACAACGTTCCCAACCACCGCGCTCGGCAGCACGTTAATTTCTATAAGAATACTTCACACAAATTACTCTCCCCACATCTCAGTCAAATAAATGCCTTTTCATTCCCTTAGAAATTACATTGCCTGAGAACTTGGATTGGGAGCTTTGAAATGACAACGTTCCCAACCACCGCGCTCGGCAGCACGTTAATTTCTATAAGAATACTTCACACAAAACACTCTCCCCACATCTCAGTCAAATAAATGCCTTTTCAGTCCCTTAGAAATTACATCGCCTGAGAACTTGGATTGGGAGCTTTGAAATGACAACGTTCCCAACCACCGCGCTCGGCAGCACGTTAATTTCTATAAGAATTTATCACACAAAACACTCTCCCCATATCTCAGTCAAATAAATGCCTTTTCATTATCTTAGAAATTACATCGCCTGAGAATTTGGATTGGGAGCTTTGAAATAACAACGTTCCCAACCACCGCGCTCGGCAGCACGTTAATTTCTATAAGAATACTTCACACAAAACACTCTCCCCACATCTCAGTCAAATAAATGCCTTTTCATTCCCTTAGAAATTACATCGCCTGAGAACTTGGATTGGGAGCTTTGAAATGACAACGTTCCCAACCACCGCGCTCGGCAGCACGTTAATTTCTATAAGAATACTTCACACAAAACACTCTCCCCACATCTCAGTCAAATAAATGCCTTTTCATTCCCTTAGAAATTACATTGCCTGAGAACTTGGATTGGGAGCTTTAAAATGACAACGTTCCCAACCACCGCGCTCGGCAGCACGTTAATTTCTGTAAGAATACTTCACACAAAACACTCTCCCCACATCTCAGTCAAATAAATGCCTTTTCATTCCCTTAGAAATTACATTGCCTGAGAACTTGGATTGGGAGCTTTGAAATGACAACGTTCCCATCCACCGCGCTCGGCAGCACTTTAATTTCGATAAGAATACTTGACACAAAACACACTCCCCACATCTCAGTCAAATAAATGCCTTTTCATTCCCTTAGAAATTACATTGCCTGAGAACTTGGATTGGGAGCTTTGAAATGACAACGTTCCCAACCACCGCCCTCGGCAGCACGTTAATTTCTATAAGAATACTTCACACAAAACACTCTCCCCATATCTCAGTCAAATAAATGCCTTTTCAGTCCCTTAGAAATTACATTGCCTGAGAACTTGGATTGGGAGCTTTGAAATGACAACGTTCCCAACCACCGCGCTCGGCAGCACGTTAATTTCTATAAGAATACTTCACACAAAACACTCTCCCCACATCTCAGTCAAATAAATGCCTTTTCAGTCCCTTAGAAATTACATCGCCTGAGAACTTGGATTGGGAGCTTTGAAATGACAACGTTCCCAACCACCGCGCTCGGCAGCACGTTAATTTCTATAAGAATTTATCACACAAAACACTCTCCCCATATCTCAGTCAAATAAATGCCTTTTCATTATCTTAGAAATTACATCGCCTGAGAATTTGGATTGGGAGCTTTGAAATAACAACGTTCCCAACCACCGCGCTCGGCAGCACGTTAATTTCTATAAGAATACTTCACACAAAACACTCTCCCCACATCTCAGTCAAATAAATGCCTTTTCATTCCCTTAGAAATTACATCGCCTGAGAACTTGGATTGGGAGCTTTGAAATGACAACGTTCCCAACCACCGCGCTCGGCAGCACGTTAATTTCTATAAGAATACTTCACACAAAACACTCTCCCCACATCTCAGTCAAATAAATGCCTTTTCATTCCCTTAGAAATTACATTGCCTGAGAACTTGGATTGGGAGCTTTAAAATGACAACGTTCCCAACCACCGCGCTCGGCAGCACGTTAATTTCTGTAAGAATACTTCACACAAAACACTCTCCCCACATCTCAGTCAAATAAATGCCTTTTCATTCCCTTAGAAATTACATTGCCTGAGAACTTGGATTGGGAGCTTTGAAATGACAACGTTCCCATCCACCGCGCTCGGCAGCACTTTAATTTCGATAAGAATACTTGACACAAAACACACTCCCCACATCTCAGTCAAATAAATGCCTTTTCATTCCCTTAGAAATTACATTGCCTGAGAACTTGGATTGGGAGCTTTGAAATGACAACGTTCCCAACCACCGCCCTCGGCAGCACGTTAATTTCTATAAGAATACTTCACACAAAACACTCTCCCCATATCTCAGTCAAATAAATGCCTTTTCAGTCCCTTAGAAATTACATTGCCTGAGAACTTGGATTGGGAGCTTTGAAATGACAACGTTCCCAACCACCGCGCTCGGCAGCACGTTAATTTCTGTAAGAATACTTCACACAAAACACTCTCCCCACATCTCAGTCAAATAAATGCCTTTTCATTCCCTTAGAAATTACATTGCCTGAGAACTTGGATTGGGATCTTTGAAATGACAACGTTCCCATCCACCGCGCTCGGCAGCACGTTAATTTCGATAAGAATACTTGACACAAAACACACTCCCCACATCTCAGTCAAATAAATGCCTTTTCATTCCCTTAGAAATTACATTGCCTGAGAACTTGGATTGGGAGCTTTGAAATGACAACGTTCCCAACCACCGCGCTCGGCAGCACGTTAATTTCTATAAGAATACTTCACACAAAACACTCTCCCCATATCTCAGTCAAATAAATGCCTTTTCAGTCCCTTAGAAATTACATTGCCTGAGAACTTGGATTGGGAGCTTTGAAATGACAACGTTCCCAACCACCGCGCTCGGCAGCACGTTAATTTCTATAAGAATACTTCACACAAAACACTCTCCCCACATCTCAGTCAAATAAATGCCTTTTCATTATCTTAGAAATTACATCGCCTGAGAATTTGGATTGGGAGCTTTGAAATAACAACGTTCCCAACCACCGCGCTCGGCAGCACGTTAATTTCTATAAGAATACTTCACACAAAACACTCTCCCCACATCACAGTGAAATAAATGCCTTTTCATTCCCTTAGAAATTACATAGCCTGAGAACTAGGATTGGGAGCTTTGAAATGACAATGTTCCCAACCACCGCGCTCGGCAGCACGTTAATTTCTATAAGAATACTTCACACAAAACACTCTCCCCACATCACAGTGAAATAAATGCCTTTTCATTATCTTAGAAATTACATCGCCTGAGAATTTGGATTGGGAGCTTTGAAACGACAACGTTCCCAACCACCGCGCTCGGCAGCACGTTAATTTCTATAAGAATACTTCACACAAATTACTCTCCCCACATCTCAGTCAAATAAATGCCTTTTCATTCCCTTAGAAATTACATTGCCTGAGAACTTGGATTGGGAGCTTTGAAATGACAACGTTCCCAACCACCGCGCTCGGCAGCACGTTAATTTCTATAAGAATACTTCACACAAAACACTCTCCCCACATCTCAGTCAAATAAATGCCTTTTCAGTCCCTTAGAAATTACATCGCCTGAGAACTTGGATTGGGAGCTTTGAAATGACAACGTTCCCAACCACCGCGCTCGGCAGCACGTTAATTTCTATAAGAATTTATCACACAAAACACTCTCCCCATATCTCAGTCAAATAAATGCCTTTTCATTATCTTAGAAATTACATCGCCTGAGAATTTGGATTGGGAGCTTTGAAATAACAACGTTCCCAACCACCGCGCTCGGCAGCACGTTAATTTCTATAAGAATACTTCACACAAAACACTCTCCCCACATCTCAGTCAAATAAATGCCTTTTCATTCCCTTAGAAATTACATCGCCTGAGAACTTGGATTGGGAGCTTTGAAATGACAACGTTCCCAACCACCGCGCTCGGCAGCACGTTAATTTCTATAAGAATACTTCACACAAAACACTCTCCCCACATCTCAGTCAAATAAATGCCTTTTCATTCCCTTAGAAATTACATTGCCTGAGAACTTGGATTGGGAGCTTTAAAATGACAACGTTCCCAACCACCGCGCTCGGCAGCACGTTAATTTCTGTAAGAATACTTCACACAAAACACTCTCCCCACATCTCAGTCAAATAAATGCCTTTTCATTCCCTTAGAAATTACATTGCCTGAGAACTTGGATTGGGAGCTTTGAAATGACAACGTTCCCATCCACCGCGCTCGGCAGCACTTTAATTTCGATAAGAATACTTGACACAAAACACACTCCCCACATCTCAGTCAAATAAATGCCTTTTCATTCCCTTAGAAATTACATTGCCTGAGAACTTGGATTGGGAGCTTTGAAATGACAACGTTCCCAACCACCGCCCACGGCAGCACGTTAATTTCTATAAGAATACTTCACACAAAACACTCTCCCCATATCTCAGTCAAATAAATGCCTTTTCAGTCCCTTAGAAATTACATTGCCTGAGAACTTGGATTGGGAGCTTTGAAATGACAACGTTCCCAACCACCGCGCTCGGCAGCACGTTAATTTCTGTAAGAATACTTCACACAAAACACTCTCCCCACATCTCAGTCAAATAAATGCCTTTTCATTCCCTTAGAAATTACATTGCCTGAGAACTTGGATTGGGAGCTTTGAAATGACAACGTTCCCATCCACCGCGCTCGGCAGCACGTTAATTTCGATAAGAATACTTGACACAAAACACACTCCCCACATCTCAGTCAAATAAATGCCTTTTCATTCCCTTAGAAATTACATTGCCTGAGAACTTGGATTGGGAGCTTTGAAATGACAACGTTCCCAACCACCGCGCTCGGCAGCACGTTAATTTCTATAAGAATACTTCACACAAAACACTCTCCCCATATCTCAGTCAAATAAATGCCTTTTCAGTCCCTTAGAAATTACATTGCCTGAGAACTTGGATTGGGAGCTTTGAAATGACAACGTTCCCAACCACCGCGCTCGGCAGCACGTTAATTTCTATAAGAATACTTCACACAAAACACTCTCCCCACATCTCAGTCAAATAAATGCCTTTTCATTATCTTAGAAATTACATCGCCTGAGAATTTGGATTGGGAGCTTTGAAATAACAACGTTCCCAACCACCGCGCTCGGCAGCACGTTAATTTCTATAAGAATACTTCACACAAAACACTCTCCCCACATCACAGTGAAATAAATGCCTTTTCATTCCCTTAGAAATTACATAGCCTGAGAACTAGGATTGGGAGCTTTGAAATGACAATGTTCCCAACCACCGCGCTCGGCAGCACGTTAATTTCTATAAGAATACTTCACACAAAACACTCTCCCCACATCACAGTGAAATAAATGCCTTTTCATTCCCTTAGAAATTACATCGCCTGAGAACTTGGATTGGGAGCTTTGAAATGACAACGTTCCCAACCACCGCGCTCGGCAGCACGTTAATTTCTATAAGAATACTTCACACAAAACACTCTCCCCACATCTCAGTCAAATAAATGCCTTTTCATTTCCTTAGAAATTACATTGCCTGAGAACTTGGATTGGGAGCTTTAAAATGACAACGTTCCCAACCACCGCGCTCGGCAGCACGTTAATTTCTGTAAGAATACTTCACACAAAACACTCTCCCCACATCTCAGTCAAATAAATGCCTTTTCATTCCCTTAGAAATTACATTGCCTGAGAACTTGGATTGGGAGCTTTGAAATGACAACGTATCCATCCACCGCGCTCGGCAGCACGTTAATTTCGATAAGAATACTTGACACAAAACACACTTCCCACATCTCAGTCAAATAAATGCCTTTTCATTCCCTTAGAAATTACATTGCCTGAGAACTTGGATTGGGAGCTTTGAAATGACAACGTTCCCAACCACCGCGCTCGGCAGCACGTTAATTTCTATAAGAATACTTCACACAAAACACTCTCCCCATATCTCAGTCAAATAAATGCCTTTTCAGTCCCTTAGAAATTACATTGCCTGAGAACTTGGATTGGGAGCTTTGAAATGACAACGTTCCCAACCACCGCGCTCGGCAGCACGTTAATTTCTATAAGAATACTTCACACAAAACACTCTCCCCACATCTCAGTCAAATAAATGCCTTTTCAGTCCCTTAGAAATTACATCGCCTGAGAACTTGGATTGGGAGCTTTGAAATGACAACGTTCCCAACCACCGCGCTCGGCAGCACGTTAATTTCTATAAGAATTTATCACACAAAACACTCTCCCCATATCTCAGTCAAATAAATGCCTTTTCATTATCTTAGAAATTACATCGCCTGAGAATTTGGATTGGGAGCTTTGAAATAACAACGTTCCCAACCACCGCGCTCGGCAGCACGTTAATTTCTATAAGAATACTTCACACAAAACACTCTCCCCACATCTCAGTCAAATAAATGCCTTTTCATTCCCTTAGAAATTACATCGCCTGAGAACTTGGATTGGGAGCTTTGAAATGACAACGTTCCCAACCACCGCGCTCGGCAGCACGTTAATTTCTATAAGAATACTTCACACAAAACACTCTCCCCACATCTCAGTCAAATAAATGCCTTTTCATTCCCTTAGAAATTACATTGCCTGAGAACTTGGATTGGGAGCTTTAAAATGACAACGTTCCCAACCACCGCGCTCGGCAGCACGTTAATTTCTGTAAGAATACTTCACACAAAACACTCTCCCCATATCTCAGTCAAATAAATGCCTTTTCAGTCCCTTAGAAATTACATTGCCTGAGAACTTGGATTGGGAGCTTTGAAATGACAACGTTCCCAACCACCGCGCTCGGCAGCACGTTAATTTCTGTAAGAATACTTCACACAAAACACTCTCCCCACATCTCAGTCAAATAAATGCCTTTTCATTCCCTTAGAAATTACATTGCCTGAGAACTTGGATTGGGAGCTTTGAAATGACAACGTTCCCAACCACCGCGCTCGGCAGCACGTTAATTTCGATAAGAATACTTGACACAAAACACACTCCCCACATCTCAGTCAAATAAATGCCTTTTCATTCCCTTAGAAATTACATTGCCTGAGAACTTGGATTGGGAGCTTTGAAATGACAACGTTCCCAACCACCGCGCTCGGCAGCACGTTAATTTCTATAAGAATACTTCACACAAAACACTCTCCCCATATCTCAGTCAAATAAATGCCTTTTCAGTCCCTTAGAAATTACATTGCCTGAGAACTTGGATTGGGAGCTTTGAAATGACAACGTTCCCAACCACCGCGCTCGGCAGCACGTTAATTTCTATAAGAATACTTCACACAAAACACTCTCCCCACATCTCAGTCAAATAAATGCCTTTTCATTATCTTAGAAATTACATCGCCTGAGAATTTGGATTGGGAGCTTTGAAATAACAACGTTCCCAACCACCGCGCTCGGCAGCACGTTAATTTCTATAAGAATACTTCACACAAAACACTCTCCCCACATCACAGTGAAATAAATGCCTTTTCATTCCCTTAGAAATTACATAGCCTGAGAACTAGGATTGGGAGCTTTGAAATGACAATGTTCCCAACCACCGCGCTCGGCAGCACGTTAATTTCTATAAGAATACTTCACACAAAACACTCTCCCCACATCACAGTGAAATAAATGCCTTTTCATTCCCTTAGAAATTACATCGCCTGAGAACTTGGATTGGGAGCTTTGAAATGACAACGTTCCCAACCACCGCGATCGGCAGCACGTTAATTTCTATAAGAATACTTCACACAAAACACTCTCCCCACATCTCAGTCAAATAAATGCCTTTTCATTCCCTTAGAAATTACATTGCCTGAGAACTTGGATTGGGAGCTTTAAAATGACAACGTTCCCAACCACCGCGCTCGGCAGCACGTTAATTTCTGTAAGAATACTTCACACAAAACACTCTCCCCACATCTCAGTCAAATAAATGCCTTTTCATTCCCTTAGAAATTACATTGCCTGAGAACTTGGATTGGGAGCTTTGAAATGACAACGTTCCCATCCACCGCGCTCGGCAGCACGTTAATTTCGATAAGAATACTTGACACAAAACACACTCCCCACATCTCAGTCAAATAAATGCCTTTTCATTCCCTTAGAAATTACATTGCCTGAGAACTTGGATTGGGAGCTTTGAAATGACAACGTTCCCAACCACCGCGCTCGGCAGCACGTTAATTTCTATAAGAATACTTCACACAAAACACTCTCCCCATATCTCAGTCAAATAAATGCCTTTTCAGTCCCTTAGAAATTACATTGCCTGAGAACTTGGATTGAGAGCTTTGAAATGACAACGTTCCCAACCACCGCGCTCGGCAGCACGTTAATTTCTATAAGAATACTTCACACAAAACACTCTCCCCACATCTCAGTCAAATAAATGCCTTTTCAGTCCCTTAGAAATTACATCGCCTGAGAACTTGGATTGGGAGCTTTGAAATGACAACGTTCCCAACCACCGCGCTCGGCAGCACGTTAATTTCTATAAGAATTTATCACACAAAACACTCTCCCCATATCTCAGTCAAATAAATGCCTTTTCATTATCTTAGAAATTACATCGCCTGAGAATTTGGATTGGGAGCTTTGAAATAACAACGTTCCCAACCACCGCGCTCGGCAGCACGTTAATTTCTATAAGAATACTTCACACAAAACACTCTCCCCACATCTCAGTCAAATAAATGCCTTTTCATTCCCTTAGAAATTACATCGCCTGAGAACTTGGATTGGGAGCTTTGAAATGACAACGTTCCCAACCACCGCGCTCGGCAGCACGTTAATTTCTATAAGAATACTTCACACAAAACACTCTCCCCACATCTCAGTCAAATAAATGCCTTTTCATTCCCTTAGAAATTACATTGCCTGAGAACTTGGATTGGGAGCTTTAAAATGACAACGTTCCCAACCACCGCGCTCGGCAGCACGTTAATTTCTGTAAGAATACTTCACACAAAACACTCTCCCCACATCTCAGTCAAATAAATGCCTTTTCATTCCCTTAGAAATTACATTGCCTGAGAACTTGGATTGGGAGCTTTGAAATGACAACGTTCCCATCCACCGCGCTCGGCAGCACGTTAATTTCGATAAGAATACTTGACACAAAACACACTCCCCACATCTCAGTCAAATAAATGCCTTTTCATTCCCTTAGAAATTACATTGCCTGAGAACTTGGATTGGGAGCTTTGAAATGACAACGTTCCCAACCACCGCCCTCGGCAGCACGTTAATTTCTATAAGAATACTTCACACAAAACACTCTCCCCATATCTCAGTCAAATAAATGCCTTTTCAGTCCCTTAGAAATTACATTGCCTGAGAACTTGGATTGGGAGCTTTGAAATGACAACGTTCCCAACCACCGCGCTCGGCAGCACGTTAATTTCTGTAAGAATACTTCACACAAAACACTCTCCCCACATCTCAGTCAAATAAATGCCTTTTCATTCCCTTAGAAATTACATTGCCTGAGAACTTGGATTGGGAGCTTTGAAATGACAACGTTCCCATCCACCGCGCTCGGCAGCACGTTAATTTCGATAAGAATACTTGACACAAAACACACTCCCCACATCTCAGTCAAATAAATGGCTTTTCATTCCCTTAGAAATTACATTGCCTGAGAACTTGGATTGGGAGCTTTGAAATGACAACGTTCCCAACCACCGCGCTCGGCAGCACGTTAATTTCTATAAGAATACTTCACACAAAACACTCTCCCCATATCTCAGTCAAATAAATGCCTTTTCAGTCCCTTAGAAATTACATTGCCTGAGAACTTGGATTGGGAGCTTTGAAATGACAACGTTCCCAACCACCGCGCTCGGCAGCACGTTAATTTCTATAAGAATACTTCACACAAAACACTCTCCCCACATCTCAGTCAAATAAATGCCTTTTCATTATCTTAGAAATTACATCGCCTGAGAATTTGGATTGGGAGCTTTGAAATAACAACGTTCCCAACCACCGCGCTCGGCAGCACGTTAATTTCTATAAGAATACTTCACACAAAACACTCTCCCCACATCACAGTGAAATAAATGCCTTTTCATTCCCTTAGAAATTACATCGCCTAAGAACTTGGATTGGGAGCTTTGAAATGACAACGTTCCCAACCACCGCGCTCGGCAGCACGTTAATTTCTATAAGAATACTTCACACAAAACACTCTCCCCACATCTCAGTCAAATAAATGCCTTTTCATTCCCTTAGAAATTACATTGCCTGAGAACTTGGATTGGGAGCTTTAAAATGACAACGTTCCCAACCACCGCGCTCGGCAGCACGTTAATTTCTGTAAGAATACTTCAGACAAAACACTCTCCCCACATCTCAGTCAAATAAATGCCTTTTCATTCCCTTAGAAATTACATCGCCTGAGAACTTTGATTGGGAGCTTTGAAATGACAACGTTCCCAACCACCGCGCTCGGCAGCACGTTAATTTCTATAAGAATACTTCACACAAAACACTCTCCCCACATCTCAGTCAAATAAATGCCTTTTCATTCCCTTAGAAATTACATAGCCTGAGAACTTGGATTGGGAGCTTTGAAATGACAATGTTCCCAACCACCGCGCTCGGCAGCACGTTAATTTCTATAAGAATACTTCACACAAAACACTCTCCCCACATCACAGTGAAATAAATACCTTTTCATTCCCTTAGAAATTACATCGCCTGAGAACTTGGATTGGGAGCTTTGAAATGACAACGTTCCCAACCACCGCGCTCGGCAGCACGTTAATTTCTATAAGAATACTTCACACAAAACACTCTCCCCACATCTCAGTCAAATAAATGCCTTTTCATTCCCTTAGAAATTACATTGCCTGAGAACTTGGATTGGGAGCTTTAAAATGACAACGTTCCCAACCACCGCGCTCGGCAGCACGTTAATTTCTGTAAGAATACTTCAGACAAAACACTCTCCCCACATCTCAGTCAAATAAATGCCTTTTCATTTCCTTAGAAATTACATTGCCTGAGAACTTGGATTGGGAGCTTTGAAATGACAACGTTCCCATCCACCGCGCTCGGCAGCACGTTAATTTCGATAAGAATACTTGACACAAAACACACTCCCCACATCTCAGTCAAATAAATGCCTTTTCATTCCCTTAGAAATTACATTGCCTGAGAACTTGGATTGGGAGTTTTGAAATGACAACGTTCCCAACCACCGCGCTCGGCAGCACGTTAATTTCTATAAGAATACTTCACACAAAACACTCTCCCCATATCTCAGTCAAATAAATGCCTTTTCAGTCCCTTAGAAATTACATTGCCTGAGAACTTGGATTGGGAGCTTTGAAATGACAACGTTCCCAACCACCGCGCTCGGCAGCACGTTAATTTCTATAAGAATACTTCACACAAAACACTCTCCCCACATCTCAGTCAAATAAATGCCTTTTCAGTCCCTTAGAAATTACATCGCCTGAGAACTTGGATTGGGAGCTTTGAAATGACAACGTTCCCAACCACCGCGCTCGGCGCACGTTAATTTCTATAAGAATACTTCACACAAAACACTCTCCCCACATCTCAGTCAAATAAATGCCTTTTCATTCCCTTAGAAATTACATAGCCTGAGAACTTGGATTGGGAGCTTTGAAATGACAATGTTCCCAACCACCGCGCTCGGCAGCACGTTAATTTCTATAAGAATACTTCACACAAAACACTCTCCCCACATCCCAGTCAAATAAATGCCTTTTCATTCCCTTAGAAATTACATTGCCTGAGAACTTGGATTGGGAGCTTTGAAATGACAACGTTCCCAACCACCGCGCTCGGCAGCACGTTAATTTCTATAAGAATACTTCACACAAAACACTCTCCCCACATCTCAGTCAAATAAATGCCTTTTCATTATCTTAGAAATTACATTGCCTGAGAACTTGGATTGGGAGCTTTGAAATGACAACGTTCCCAACCACCGCGCTCGGCAGCACGTTAATTTCTATAAGAATACTTCACACAAAACACTCTCCCCACATCTCAGTCAAATAAATGCCTGTTCATTATCTTAGAAATTACATTGCCAGAGAACTTGGATTGGGAGCTTTGAAATGACAACGTTCCCAACCACCGCGCTCGGCAGCACGTTAATTTCTATAAGAATACTTCACACAAAACACTCTCCCCACATCTCAGTCAAATAAATGCCTTTTCATTCCCTTAGAAATTACATTGCCTGAGAACTTGGATTGGGAGCTTTGAAATGACAACGTTCCCAACCACCGCGCTCGGCAGCACGTTAATTTCTATAAGAATACTTCACACAAAACACTCTCCCCACATCTCAGTCAAATAAATGCCTGCTCATTATCTTAGAAATTACATTGCCAGAGAACTTGGATTGGGAGATTTGAAATGACAACGTTCCCAACCACCGCGCTCGGCAGCACGTTAATTTCTATAAGAATACTTCACACAAAACACTCTCCCCACATCTCAGTCAAATAACTGCCTTTTCATTATCTTAGAAATTACATCGCCTGAGAACTTGGATTGGGATCTTTGAAATGACAACGTTCCCAACCACTGCGCTCGGAAGCACGTTAATTTCTATAAGAATACTTCACACAAAACACTCTCCCCACATCTCAGTCAAATAAATGCCTTTTCATTCCCTTAGAAATTACATAGCCTGAGAACTTGGATTGGGAGCTTTGAAATGACAATGTTCCCAACCACCGCGCTCGGCAGCACGTTAATTTCTATAAGAATACTTCACACAAAACACTCTCCCCACATCTCAGTCAAATAAATGCCTTTTCATTATCTTAGAAATTACATTGCCTGAGAACTTGGATTGGGAGCTTTGAAATGACAACGTTCCCAACCACCGCGCTCGGCAGCACGTTAATTTCTATAAGATAACTTCACACAAAACACTCTCCCCACATCTCAGTCAAATAAATGCCTGTTCATTATCTTAGAAATTACATTGCCAGAGAACTTGGATTGGGAGTTTGAAATGACAACGTTCCCAACCACCGCGCTCGGCAGCACGTTAATTTCTATAAGAATACTTCACACAAAACACTCTCCCCACATCTCAGTCAAATAACTGCCTTTTCATTATCTTAGAAATTACATCGCCTGAGAACTTGGATTGGGATCTTTGAAATGACAACGTTCCCAACCACCGCGCTCGGCAGCACGTTAATTTCTATAAGAATACTTCACACAAAACACTCTCCCCACATCTCAGTCAAATAAATGCCTTTTCATTCCCTTAGAAATTACATAGCCTGAGAACTTGGATTGGGAGCTTTGAAATGACAATGTTCCCAACCACCGCGCTCGGCAGCACGTTAATTTCTATAAGAATACTTCACACAAAACACTCTCCCCACATCTCAGTCAAATAAATGCCTTTTCATTCCCTTAGAAATTACATAGCCTGAGAACTTGGATTGGGAGCTTTGAAATGACAATGTTCCCAACCACCGCGCTCGGCAGCACGTTAATTTCTATAAGAATACTTCACACAAAACACTCTCCCCACATCACAGTGAAATAAATGCCTTTTCATTCCCTTAGAAATTACATCGCCTGAGAACTTGGATTGTTAGCTTTGAAATGACAACGTTCCCAACCACCGCGCTCGGCAGCACGTTAATTTCTGTAAGAATACTTCACACAAAACACTCTCCCCACATCTCAGTCAAATAAATGCCTTTTCATTCCCTTAGAAATTACATTGCCTGAGAACTTGGATTGGGAGCTTTAAAATGACAACGTTCCCAACCACCGCGCTCGGCAGCACGTTAATTTCTGTAAGAATACTTTACACAAAACACTCTCCCCACATCTCAGTCAAATAAATGCCTTTTCATTCCCTTAGAAATTACATTGCCTGAGAACTTGGATTGGGAGCTTTGAAATGACAACGTTCCCATCCACCGCGCTCGGCAGCACGTTAATTTCGATAAGAATACTTGACACAAAACACACTCCCCACATCTCAGTCAAATAAATGCCTTTTCATTCCCTTAGAAATTACATTGCCTGAGAACTTGGATTGGGAGCTTTGAAATGACAACGTTCCCAACCACCGCGCTCGGCAGCACGTTAATTTCTATAAGAATACTTCACACAAAACACTCTCCCCATATCTCAGTCAAATAAATGCCTTTTCAGTCCCTTAGAAATTACATTGCCTGAGAACTTGGATTGGGAGCTTTGAAATGACAACGTTCCCAACCACCGCGCTCGGCAGCACGTTAATTTCTATAAGAATACTTCACACAAAACACTCTCCCCACATCTCAGTCAAATAAATGCCTTTTCAGTCCCTTAGAAATTACATCGCCTGAGAACTTGGATTGGGAGCTTTGAAATGACAACGTTCCCAACCACCGCGCTCGGCAGCACGTTAATTTCTATAAGAATTTATCACACAAAACACTCTCCCCATATCTCAGTCAAATAAATGCCTTTTCATTATCTTAGAAATTACATCGCCTGAGAATTTGGATTGGGAGCTTTGAAATAACAACGTTCCCAACCACCGCGCTCGGCAGCACGTTAATTTCTATAAGAATACTTCACACAAAACACTCTCCCCACATCTCAGTCAAATAAATGCCTTTTCATTCCCTTAGAAATTACATCGCCTGAGAACTTGGATTGGGAGCTTTGAAATGACAACGTTCCCAACCACCGCGCTCGGCAGCACGTTAATTTCTATAAGAATACTTCACACAAAACACTCTCCCCACATCTCAGTCAAATAAATGCCTTTTCATTCCCTTAGAAATTACATTGCCTGAGAACTTGGATTGGGAGCTTTAAAATGACAACGTTCCCAACCACCGCGCTCGGCAGCACGTTAATTTCTGTAAGAATACTTCACACAAAACACTCTCCCCACATCTCAGTCAAATAAATGCCTTTTCATTCCCTTAGAAATTACATTGCCTGAGAACTTGGATTGGGAGCTTTGAAATGACAACGTTCCCATCCACCGCGCTCGGCAGCACGTTAATTTCGATAAAAATACTTGACACAAAACACACTCCCCACATCTCAGTCAAATAAATGCCTTTTCATTCCCTTAGAAATTACATTGCCTGAGAACTTGGATTGGGAGCTTTGAAATGACAACGTTCCCAACCACCGCCCTCGGCAGCACGTTAATTTCTATAAGAATACTTCACACAAAACACTCTCCCCATATCTCAGTCAAATAAATGCCTTTTCAGTCCCTTAGAAATTACATTGCCTGAGAACTTGGATTGGGAGCTTTGAAATGACAACGTTCCCAACCACCGCGCTCGGCAGCACGTTAATTTCTGTAAGAATACTTCACACAAAACACTCTCCCCACATCTCAGTCAAATAAATGCCTTTTCATTCCCTTAGAAATTACATTGCCTGAGAACTTGGATTGGGAGCTTTGAAATGACAACGTTCCCATCCACCGCGCTCGGCAGCACGTTAATTTCGATAAGAATACTTGACACAAAACACACTCCCCACATCTCAGTCAAATAAATGCCTTTTCATTCCCTTAGAAATTACATTGCCTGAGAACTTGGATTGGGAGCTTTGAAATGACAACGTTCCCAACCACCGCGCTCGGCAGCACGTTAATTTCTATAAGAATACTTCACACAAAACACTCTCCCCACATCTCAGTCAAATAAATGCCTTTTCATTATCTTAGAAATTACATCGCCTGAGAATTTGGATTGGGAGCTTTGAAATAACAACGTTCCCAACCACCGCGCTCGGCAGCACGTTAATTTCTATAAGAATACTTCACACAAAACACTCTCCCCACATCACAGTGAAATAAATGCCTTTTCATTCCCTTAGAAATTACATCGCCTGAGAACTTGGATTGGGAGCTTTGAAATGACAACGTTCCCAACCACCGCGCTCGGCAGCACGTTAATTTCTATAAGAATACTTCACACAAAACACTCTCCCCACATCTCAGTCAAATAAATGCCTTTTCATTCCCTTAGAAATTACATTGCCTGAGAACTTGGATTGGGAGCTTTAAAATGACAACGTTCCCAACCACCGCGCTCGGCAGCACGTTAATTTCTGTAAGAATACTTCACACAAAACACTCTCCCCACATCTCAGTCAAATAAATGCCTTTTCATTCCCTTAGAAATTACATCGCCTGAGAACTTTGATTGGGAGCTTTGAAATGACAACGTTCCCAACCACCGCGCTCGGCAGCACGTTAATTTCTATAAGAATACTTCACACAAAACACTCTCCCCACATCTCAGTCAAATAAATGCCTTTTCATTCCCTTAGAAATTACATAGCCTGAGAACTTGGATTGGGAGCTTTGAAATGACAATGTTCCCAACCACCGCGCTCGGCAGCACGTTAATTTCTATAAGAATACTTCACACAAAACACTCTCCCCACATCACAGTGAAATAAATACCTTTTCATTCCCTTAGAAATTACATCGCCTGAGAACTTGGATTGGGAGCTTTGAAATGACAACGTTCCCAACCACCGCGCTCGGCAGCACGTTAATTTCTATAAGAATACTTCACACAAAACACTCTCCCCACATCTCAGTCAAATAAATGCCTTTTCATTCCCTTAGAAATTACATTGCCTGAGAACTTGGATTGGGAGCTTTAAAATGACAACGTTCCCAACCACCGCGCTCGGCAGCACGTTAATTTCTGTAAGAATACTTCAGACAAAACACTCTCCCCACATCTCAGTCAAATAAATGCCTTTTCATTTCCTTAGAAATTACATTGCCTGAGAACTTGGATTGGGAGCTTTGAAATGACAACGTTCCCATCCACCGCGCTCGACAGCACGTTAATTTCGATAAGAATACTTGACACAAAACACACTCCCCACATCTCAGTCAAATAAATGCCTTTTCATTCCCTTAGAAATTACATTGCCTGAGAACTTGGATTGGGAGCTTTGAAATGACAACGTTCCCAACCACCGCGCTCGGCAGCACGTTAATTTCTATAAGAATACTTCACACAAAACACTCTCCCCATATCTCAGTCAAATAAATGCCTTTTCATTCCCTTAGAAATTACATTGCCTGAGAACTTGGATTGGGAGCTTTGAAATGACAACGTTCCCAACCACCGCGCTCGGCAGCACGTTAATTTCTATAAGAATACTTCACACAAATTACTCTCCCCACATCTCAGTCAAATAAATGCCTTTTCATTCCCTTAGAAATTACATTGCCTGAGAACTTGGATTGGGAGCTTTGAAAGGACAACGTTCCCAACCACCGAGCTCGGCAGCACGTTAATTTCTATAAGAATACTTCACACAAAACACTCTCCCCACATCTCAGTCAAATAAATGCCTTTTCATTATCTTAGAAATTACATTGCCTGAGAACTTGGATTGGGAGCTTTGAAATGACAACGTTCCCAACCACCGCGCTCGGCAGCACGTTAATTTCTATAAGAATACTTCACACAAAACACTCTCCCCACATCTCAGTCAAATAAATGCCTTTTCATTCCCTTAGAAATTACATTGCCTGAGAACTTGGATTGGGAGCTTTGAAATGACAACGTTCCCAACCACCGCGCTCGGCAGCACGTTAATTTCTATAAGAATACTTCACACAAAACACTCTCCCCACATCTCAGTCAAATAAATGCCTTTTCATTATCTTAGAAATTAAATTGCCTGAGAACTTGGATTGGGAGCTTTGAAATGACAACGTTCCCAACCACCGCGCTCGGCAGCACGTTAATTTCTATAAGAATACTTCACACAAAACACTCTCCCCACATCTCAGTCAAATAAATGCCTTTTCATTCCCTTAGAAATTACATAGCCTGAGAACTTGGATTGGGAGCTTTGAAATGACAATGTTCCCAACCACCGCGCTCGGCAGCACGTTAATTTCTATAAGATAACTTCACACAAAACACTCTCCCCACATCTCAGTCAAATAAATGCCTGTTCATTATCTTAGAAATTACATTGCCAGAGAACTTGGATTGGGAGCTTTGAAATGACAACGTTCCCAACCACCGCGCTCGGCAGCACGTTAATTTCTATAAGAATACTTCACACAAAACACTCTCCCCACATCTCAGTCAAATAACTGCCTTTTCATTATCTTAGAAATTACATCGCCTGAGAACTTGGATTGGGATCTTTGAAATGACAACGTTCCCAACCACCGCGCTCGGCAGCACGTTAATTTCTATAAGAATACTTCACACAAAACACTCTCCCCACATCTCAGTCAAATAAATGCCTTTTCATTCCCTTAGAAATTACATAGCCTGAGAACTTGGATTGGGAGCTTTGAAATGACAACGTTCCCAACCACCGCGCTCGGCAGCACGTTAATTTCTATAAGAATACTTCACACAAAACACTCTCCCCACATCTCAGTCAAATAAATGCCTGTTCATTATCTTAGAAATTACATTGCCAGAGAACTTGGATTGGGAGCTTTGAAATGACAACGTTCCCAACCACCGCGCTCGGCAGCACGTTAATTTCTATAAGAATACTTCACACAAAACACTCTCCCCACATCTCAGTCAAATAACTGCCTTTTCATTATCTTAGAAATTACATCGCCTGAGAACTTGGATTGGGATCTTTGAAATGACAACGTTCCCAACCACCGCGCTCGGCAGCACGTTAATTTCTATAAGAATACTTCACACAAAACACTCTCCCCATATCCCAGTCAAATAAATGCCTTTTCATTCCCTTAGAAATTACATTGCCTGAGAACTTGGATTGGGAGCTTTGAAATGACAACGTTCCCAACCACCGCGCTCGGCAGCACGTTAATTTCTATAAGAATACTTCACACAAAACACTCTCCCCACATCTCAGTCAAATAAATGCCTTTTCATTATCTTAGAAATTACATTGCCTGATAACTTGGATTGGGAGCTTTGAAATGACAACGTTCCCAACCACCGCGCTCGGCAGCACGTTAATTTCTATAAGAATACTTCACACAAAACACTCTCCCCACATCTCAGTCAAATAAATGCCTGTTCATTATCTTGAAATTACATTGCCAGAGAACTTGGATTGGGAGCTTTGAAATGACAACGTTCCCAACCACCGCGCTCGGCAGCACGTTAATTTCTATAAGAATACTTCACACAAAACACTCTCCCCACATCTCAGTCAAATAAATGCCTTTTCATTCCCTTAGAAATTACATTGCCTGAGAACTTGGATTGGGAGCTTTGAAATGACAACGTTCCCAACCACCGCGCTCGGCAGCACGTTAATTTCTATAAGAATACTTCACACAAAACACTCTCCCCACATCTCAGTCAAATAAATGCCTTTTCATTATCTTAGAAATTACATTGCCTGAGAACTTGGATTGGGAGCTTTGAAATGACAACGTTCCCAACCACCGCGCTCGGCAGCACGTTAATTTCTATAAGAATACTTCACACAAAACACTCTCCCCACATCTCAGTCAAATAAATGCCTGTTCATTATCTTAGAAATTACATTGCCAGAGAACTTGGATTGGGAGCTTTGAAATGACAACGTTCCCAACCACCGCGCTCGGCAGCACGTTAATTTCTATAAGAATACTTCACACAAAACACTCTCCCCACATCTCAGTCAAATAACTGCCTTTTCATTATCTTAGAAATTACATCGCCTGAGAACTTGGATTGGGATCTTTGAAATGACAACGTTCCCAACCACCGCGCTCGGCAGCACGTTAATTTCTATAAGAATACTTCACACAAAACACTCTCCCCACATCTCAGTCAAATAAATGCCTTTTCATTCCCTTAGAAATTACATAGCCTGAGAACTTGGATTGGGAGCTTTGAAATGACAATGTTCCCAACCACCGCGCTCGGCAGCACGTTAATTTCTATAAGAATACTTCACACAAAACACTCTCCCCACATCTCAGTCAAATAAATGCCTTTTCATTATCTTAGAAATTACATTGCCTGAGAACTTGGATTGGGAGCTTTGAAATGACAACGTTCCCAACCACCGCGCTCGGCAGCACGTTAATTTCTATAAGAATACTTCACACAAAACACTCTCCCCACATCTCAGTCAAATAAATGCCTGTTCATTATCTTAGAAATTACATTGCCAGAGAACTTGGATTGGGAGCTTTGAAATGACAACGTTCCCAACCACCGCGCTCGGCAGCACGTTAATTTCTATAAGAATACTTCACACAAAACACTCTCCCCACATCTCAGTCAAATAACTGCCTTTTCATTATCTTAGAAATTACATCGCCTGAGAACTTGGATTGGGATCTTTGAAATGACAACGTTCCCAACCACCGCGCTCGGCAGCACGTTAATTTCTATAAGAATACTTCACACAAAACACTCTCCCCACATCTCAGTCAAATAAATGCCTTTCCATTCCCTTAGAAATTACATAGCCTGAGAACTTGGATTGGGAGCTTTGAAATGACAATGTTCCCAACCACCGCGCTCGGCAGCACGTTAATTTCTATAAGAATACTTCACACAAAACACTCTCCCCACATCTCAGTCAAATAAATGCCTTTTCATTATCTTAGAAATTACATTGCCTGAGAACTTGGATTGGGAGCTTTGAAATGACAACGTTCCCAACCACCGCGCTCGGCAGCACGTTAATTTCTATAAGAATACTTCACACAAAACACTCTCCCCACATCTCAGTCAAATAAATGCCTGTTCATTATCTTAGAAATTACATTGCCAGAGAACTTGGATTGGGAGCTTTGAAATGACAACGTTCCCAACCACCGCGCTCGGCAGCACGTTAATTTCTATAAGAATACTTCACACAAAACACTCTCCCCACATCTCAGTCAAATAACTGCCTTTTCATTATCTTAGAAATTACATCGCCTGAGAACTTGGATTGGGATCTTTGAAATGACAACGTTCCCAACCACCGCGCTCGGCAGCACGTTAATTTCTATAAGAATACTTCACACAAAACACTCTCCCCATATCCCAGTCAAATAAATGCCTTTTCATTCCCTTAGAAATTACATTGCCTGAGAACTTGGATTGGGAGCTTTGAAATGACAACGTTCCCAACCACCGCGCTCGGCAGCACGTTAATTTCTATAAGAATACTTCACACAAAACACTCTCCCCACATCTCAGTCAAATAAATGCCTTTTCATTATCTTAGAAATTACATTGCCTGAGAACTTGGATTGGGAGCTTTGAAATGACAACGTTCCCAACCACCGCGCTCGGCAGCACGTTAATTTCTATAAGAATACTTCACACAAAACACTCTCCCCACATCTCAGTCAAATAAATGCCTGTTCATTATCTTGAAATTACATTGCCAGAGAACTTGGATTGGGAGCTTTGAAATGACAACGTTCCCAACCACCGCGCTCGGCAGCACGTTAATTTCTATAAGAATACTTCACACAAAACACTCTCCCCACATCTCAGTCATATAAATGCCTTTTCATTCCCTTAGAAATTACATTGCCTGAGAACTTGGATTGGGAGCTTTGAAATGACAACGTTCCCAACCACCGCGCTCGGCAGCACGTTAATTTCTATAAGAATACTTCACACAAAACACTCTCCCCACATCTCAGTCAAATAAATGCCTTTTCATTATCTTAGAAATTACATTGCCTGAGAACTTGGATTGGGAGCTTTGAAATGACAACGTTCCCAACCACCGCGCTCGGCAGCACGTTAATTTCTATAAGAATACTTCACACAAAACACTCTCCCCACATCTCAGTCAAATAAATGCCTGTTCATTATCTTAGAAATTACATTGCCAGAGAACTTGGATTGGGAGCTTTGAAATGACAACGTTCCCAACCACCGCGCTCGGCAGCACGTTAATTTCTATAAGAATACTTCACACAAAACACTCTCCCCACATCTCAGTCAAATAACTGCCTTTTCATTATCTTAGAAATTACATCGCCTGAGAACTTGGATTGGGATCTTTGAAATGACAACGTTCCCAACCACCGCGCTCGGCAGCACGTTAATTTCTATAAGAATACTTCACACAAAACACTCTCCCCACATCTCAGTCAAATAAATGCCTTTTCATTCCCTTAGAAATTACATAGCCTGAGAACTTGGATTGGGAGCTTTGAAATGACAATGTTCCCAACCACCGCGCTCGGCAGCACGTTAATTTCTATAAGAATACTTCACACAAAACACTCTCCCCACATCTCAGTCAAATAAATGCCTTTTCATTATCTTAGAAATTACATTGCCTGAGAACTTGGATTGGGAGCTTTGAAATGACAACGTTCCCAACCACCGCGCTCGGCAGCACGTTAATTTCTATAAGAATACTTCACACAAAACACTCTCCCCACATCTCAGTCAAATAAATGCCTGTTCATTATCTTAGAAATTACATTGCCAGAGAACTTGGATTGGGAGCTTTGAAATGACAACGTTCCCAACCACCGCGCTCGGCAGCACGTTAATTTCTATAAGAATACTTCACACAAAACACTCTCCCCACATCTCAGTCAAATAACTGCCTTTTCATTATCTTAGAAATTACATCGCCTGAGAACTTGGATTGGGATCTTTGAAATGACAACGTTCCCAACCACCGCGCTCGGCAGCACGTTAATTTCTATAAGAATACTTCACACAAAACACTCTCCCCACATCTCAGTCAAATAAATGCCTGTTCATTATCTTAGAAATTACATTGCCAGAGAACTTGGATTGGGAGCTTTGAAATGACAACGTTCCCAACCACCGCGCTCGGCAGCACGTTAATTTCTATAAGAATACTTCACACAAAACACTCTCCCCACATCTCAGTCAAATAACTGCCTTTTCATTATCTTAGAAATTACATCGCCTGAGAACTTGGATTGGGATCTTTGAAATGACAACGTTCCCAACCACCGCGCTCGGCAGCACGTTAATTTCTATAAGAATACTTCACACAAAACACTCTCCCCACATCTCAGTCAAATAAATGCCTGTTCATTATCTTAGAAATTACATTGCCAGAGAACTTGGATTGGGAGCTTTGAAATGACAACGTTCCCAACCACCGCGCTCGGCAGCACGTTAATTTCTATAAGAATACTTCACACAAAACACTCTCCCCACATCTCAGTCAAATAACTGCCTTTTCATTATCTTAGAAATTACATCGCCTGAGAACTTGGATTGGGATCTTTGAAATGACAACGTTCCCAACCACCGCGCTCGGCAGCACGTTAATTTCTATAAGAATACTTCACACAAAACACTCTCCCCATATCCCAGTCAAATAAATGCCTTTTCATTCCCTTAGAAATTACATTGCCTGAGAACTTGGATTGGGAGCTTTGAAATGACAACGTTCCCAACCACCGCGCTCGGCAGCACGTTAATTTCTATAAGAATACTTCACACAAAACACTCTCCCCACATCTCAGTCAAATAAATGCCTTTTCATTATCTTAGAAATTACATTGCCTGAGAACTTGGATTGGGAGCTTTGAAATGACAACGTTCCCAACCACCGCGCTCGGCAGCACGTTAATTTCTATAAGAATACTTCACACAAAACACTCTCCCCACATCTCAGTCAAATAAATGCCTGTTCATTATCTTGAAATTACATTGCCAGAGAACTTGGATTGGGAGCTTTGAAATGACAACGTTCCCAACCACCGCGCTCGGCAGCACGTTAATTTCTATAAGAATACTTCACACAAAACACTCTCCCCACATCTCAGTCATATAAATGCCTTTTCATTCCCTTAGAAATTACATTGCCTGAGAACTTGGATTGGGAGCTTTGAAATGACAACGTTCCCAACCACCGCGCTCGGCAGCACGTTAATTTCTATAAGAATACTTCACACAAAACACTCTCCCCACATCTCAGTCAAATAAATGCCTTTTCATTATCTTAGAAATTACATTGCCTGAGAACTTGGATTGGGAGCTTTGAAATGACAACGTTCCCAACCACCGCGCTCGGCAGCACGTTAATTTCTATAAGAATACTTCACACAAAACACTCTCCCCACATCTCAGTCAAATAAATGCCTGTTCATTATCTTAGAAATTACATTGCCAGAGAACTTGGATTGGGAGCTTTGAAATGACAACGTTCCCAACCACCGCGCTCGGCAGCACGTTAATTTCTATAAGAATACTTCACACAAAACACTCTCCCCACATCTCAGTCAAATAACTGCCTTTTCATTATCTTAGAAATTACATCGCCTGAGAACTTGGATTGGGATCTTTGAAATGACAACGTTCCCAACCACCGCGCTCGGCAGCACGTTAATTTCTATAAGAATACTTCACACAAAACACTCTCCCCACATCTCAGTCAAATAAATGCCTTTTCATTCCCTTAGAAATTACATAGCCTGAGAACTTGGATTGGGAGCTTTGAAATGACAATGTTCCCAACCACCGCGCTCGGCAGCACGTTAATTTCTATAAGAATACTTCACACAAAACACTCTCCCCACATCTCAGTCAAATAAATGCCTTTTCATTATCTTAGAAATTACATTGCCTGAGAACTTGGATTGGGAGCTTTGAAATGACAACGTTCCCAACCACCGCGCTCGGCAGCACGTTAATTTCTATAAGAATACTTCACACAAAACACTCTCCCCACATCTCAGTCAAATAAATGCCTGTTCATTATCTTAGAAATTACATTGCCAGAGAACTTGGATTGGGAGCTTTGAAATGACAACGTTCCCAACCACCGCGCTCGGCAGCACGTTAATTTCTATAAGAATACTTCACACAAAACACTCTCCCCACATCTCAGTCAAATAACTGCCTTTTCATTATCTTAGAAATTACATCGCCTGAGAACTTGGATTGGGATCTTTGAAATGACAACGTTCCCAACCAACGCGCTCGGCAGCACGTTAATTTCTATAAGAATACTTCACACAAAACACTCTCCCCACATCTCAGTCAAATAAATGCCTTTCCATTCCCTTAGAAATTACATAGCCTGAGAACTTGGATTGGGAGCTTTGAAATGACAATGTTCCCAACCACCGCGCTCGGCAGCACGTTAATTTCTATAAGAATACTTCACACAAAACACTCTCCCCACATCACAGTGAAATAAATGCCTTTTCATTCCCTTAGAAATTACATCGCCTGAGAACTTGGATTGTTAGCTTTGAAATGACAACGTTCCCAACCACCGCGCTCGGCAGCACGTTAATTTCTATAAGAATACTTCACACAAAACACTCTCCCCACATCTCAGTCAAATAAATGCCTTTTCAGTCCCTTAGAAATTACATCGCCTGAGAACTTGGATTGGGAGCTTTGAAATGACAACGTTCCCAACCACCGCGCTCGGCAGCACGTTAATTTCTATAAGAATTTATCACACAAAACACTCTCCCCATATCTCAGTCAAATAAATGCCTTTTCATTATCTTAGAAATTACATCGCCTGAGAATTTGGATTGGGAGCTTTGAAATAACAACGTTCCCAACCATCGCGCTCGGCAGCACGTTAATTTCTATAAGAATACTTCACACAAAACACTCTCCCCACATCTCAGTCAAATAAATGCCTTTTCATTATCTTAGAAATTACATTGCCTGAGAACTTGGATTGGGAGCTTTGAAATGACAACGTTCCCAACCACCGCGCTCGGCAGCACGTTAATTTCTATAAGAATACTTCACACAAAACACTCTCCCCACATCTCAGTCAAATAAATGCCTTTTCATTCCCTTAGAAATTACATTGCCTGAGAACTTGGATTGGGAGCTTTGAAATGACAACGTTCCCAACCACCGCGCTCGGCAGCACGTTAATTTCTATAAGAATACTTCACACAAAACACTCTCCCCACATCTCAGTCAAATAAATGCCTTTTCATTATCTTAGAAATTAAATTGCCTGAGAACTTGGATTGGGAGCTTTGAAATGACAACGTTCCCAACCACCGCGCTCGGCAGCACGTTAATTTCTATAAGAATACTTCACACAAAACACTCTCCCCACATCTCAGTCAAATAAATGCCTTTTCATTCCCTTAGAAATTACATAGCCTGAGAACTTGGATTGGGAGCTTTGAAATGACAATGTTCCCAACCACCGCGCTCGGCAGCACGTTAATTTCTATAAGATAACTTCACACAAAACACTCTCCCCACATCTCAGTCAAATAAATGCCTGTTCATTATCTTAGAAATTACATTGCCAGAGAACTTGGATTGGGAGCTTTGAAATGACAACGTTCCCAACCACCGCGCTCGGCAGCACGTTAATTTCTATAAGAATACTTCACACAAAACACTCTCCCCACATCTCAGTCAAATAACTGCCTTTTCATTATCTTAGAAATTACATCGCCTGAGAACTTGGATTGGGATCTTTGAAATGACAACGTTCCCAACCACCGCGCTCGGCAGCACGTTAATTTCTATAAGAATACTTCACACAAAACACTCTCCCCACATCTCAGTCAAATAAATGCCTTTTCATTCCCTTAGAAATTACATAGCCTGAGAACTTGGATTGGGAGCTTTGAAATGACAATGTTCCCAACCACCGCGCTCGGCAGCACGTTAATTTCTATAAGAATACTTCACACAAAACACTCTCCCCACATCTCAGTCAAATAAATGCCTTTTCATTATCTTAGAAATTACATTGCCTGAGAACTTGGATTGGGAGCTTTGAAATGACAACGTTCCCAACCACCGCGCTCGGCAGCACGTTAATTTCTATAAGAATACTTCACACAAAACACTCTCCCCACATCTCAGTCAAATAAATGCCTGTTCATTATCTTAGAAATTACATTGCCAGAGAACTTGGATTGGGAGCTTTGAAATGACAACGTTCCCAACCACCGCGCTCGGCAGCACGTTAATTTCTATAAGAATACTTCACACAAAACACTCTCCCCACATCTCAGTCAAATAACTGCCTTTTCATTATCTTAGAAATTACATCGCCTGAGAACTTGGATTGGGATCTTTGAAATGACAACGTTCCCAACCACCGCGCTCGGCAGCACGTTAATTTCTATAAGAATACTTCACACAAAACACTCTCCCCATATCCCAGTCAAATAAATGCCTTTTCATTCCCTTAGAAATTACATTGCCTGAGAACTTGGATTGGGAGCTTTGAAATGACAACGTTCCCAACCACCGCGCTCGGCAGCACGTTAATTTCTATAAGAATACTTCACACAAAACACTCTCCCCACATCTCAGTCAAATAAATGCCTTTTCATTATCTTAGAAATTACATTGCCTGATAACTTGGATTGGGAGCTTTGAAATGACAACGTTCCCAACCACCGCGCTCGGCAGCACGTTAATTTCTATAAGAATACTTCACACAAAACACTCTCCCCACATCTCAGTCAAATAAATGCCTGTTCATTATCTTGAAATTACATTGCCAGAGAACTTGGATTGGGAGCTTTGAAATGACAACGTTCCCAACCACCGCGCTCGGCAGCACGTTAATTTCTATAAGAATACTTCACACAAAACACTCTCCCCACATCTCAGTCAAATAAATGCCTTTTCATTCCCTTAGAAATTACATTGCCTGAGAACTTGGATTGGGAGCTTTGAAATGACAACGTTCCCAACCACCGCGCTCGGCAGCACGTTAATTTCTATAAGAATACTTCACACAAAACACTCTCCCCACATCTCAGTCAAATAAATGCCTTTTCATTATCTTAGAAATTACATTGCCTGAGAACTTGGATTGGGAGCTTTGAAATGACAACGTTCCCAACCACCGCGCTCGGCAGCACGTTAATTTCTATAAGAATACTTCACACAAAACACTCTCCCCACATCTCAGTCAAATAAATGCCTGTTCATTATCTTAGAAATTACATTGCCTGAGAACTTGGATTGGGAGCTTTGAAACGACAACGTTCCCAACCACCGCGCTCGGCAGCACGTTAATTTCTATAAGAATACTTCACACAAAACACTCTCCCCACATCTCAGTCAAATAAATGCCTGTTCATTATCTTAGAAATTACATTGCCAGAGAACTTGGATTGGGAGCTTTGAAATGACAACGTTCCCAACCACCGCGCTCGGCAGCACGTTAATTTCTATAAGAATACTTCACACAAAACACTCTCCCCACATCTCATTCAAATAACTGCCTTTTCATTATCTTAGAAATTACATCGCCTGAGAACTTGGATTGGGATCTTTGAAATGACAACGTTCCCAACCACCGCGCTCGGCAGCACGTTAATTTCTATAAGAATACTTCACACAAAACACTCTCCCCACATCTCAGTCAAATAAATGCCTTTCCATTCCCTTAGAAATTACATAGCCTGAGAACTTGGATTGGGAGCTTTGAAATGACAATGTTCCCAACCACCGCGCTCGGCAGCACGTTAATTTCTATAAGAATACTTCACACAAAACACTCTCCCCACATCACAGTGAAATAAATGCCTTTTCATTCCCTTAGAAATTACATCGCCTGAGAACTTGGATTGTTAGCTTTGAAATGACAACGTTCCCAACCACCGCGCTCGGCAGCACGTTAATTTCTATAAGAATACTTCACACAAAACACTCTCCCCACATCTCAGTCAAATAAATGCCTTTTCAGTCCCTTAGAAATTACATCGCCTGAGAACTTGGATTGGGAGCTTTGAAATGACAACGTTCCCAACCACCGCGCTCGGCAGCACGTTAATTTCTATAAGAATTTATCACACAAAACACTCTCCCCATATCTCAGTCAAATAAATGCCTTTTCATTATCTTAGAAATTACATCGCCTGAGAATTTGGATTGGGAGCTTTGAAATAACAACGTTCCCAACCATCGCGCTCGGCAGCACGTTAATTTCTATAAGAATACTTCACACAAAACACTCTCCCCACATCTCAGTCAAATTAATGCCTTTTCATTCCCTTAGAAATTACATTGCTTGAGAACTTGGATTGGGAGCTTTGAAACGACAACGTTCCCAACCACCGCGCTCGGCAGCACGTTAATTTCTATAAGAATACTTCACACAAATTACTCTCCCCACATCTCAGTCAAATAAATGCCTTTTCATTCCCTTAGAAATTACATTGCCTGAGAACTTGGATTGGGAGCTTTGAAAGGACAACGTTCCCAACCACCGAGCTCGGCAGCACGTTAATTTCTATAAGAATACTTCACACAAAACACTCTCCCCACATCTCAGTCAAATAAATGCCTTTTCATTATCTTAGAAATTACATTGCCTGAGAACTTGGATTGGGAGCTTTGAAATGACAACGTTCCCAACCACCGCGCTCGGCAGCACGTTAATTTCTATAAGAATACTTCACACAAAACACTCTCCCCACATCTCAGTCAAATAAATGCCTTTTCATTCCCTTAGAAATTACATTGCCTGAGAACTTGGATTGGGAGCTTTGAAATGACAACGTTCCCAACCACCGCGCTCGGCAGCACGTTAATTTCTATAAGAATACTTCACACAAAACACTCTCCCCACATCTCAGTCAAATAAATGCCTTTTCATTATCTTAGAAATTAAATTGCCTGAGAACTTGGATTGGGAGCTTTGAAATGACAACGTTCCCAACCACCGCGCTCGGCAGCACGTTAATTTCTATAAGAATACTTCACACAAAACACTCTCCCCACATCTCAGTCAAATAAATGCCTTTTCATTCCCTTAGAAATTACATAGCCTGAGAACTTGGATTGGGAGCTTTGAAATGACAATGTTCCCAACCACCGCGCTCGGCAGCACGTTAATTTCTATAAGAATACTTCACACAAAACACTCTCCCCACATCCCAGTCAAATAAATGCCTTTTCATTCCCTTAGAAATTACATTGCCTGAGAACTTGGATTGGGAGCTTTGAAATGACAACGTTCCCAACCACCGCGCTCGGCAGCACGTTAATTTCTATAAGAATACTTCACACAAAACACTCTCCCCACATCTCAGTCAAATAAATGCCTTTTCATTATCTTAGAAATTACATTGCCTGAGAACTTGGATTGGGAGCTTTGAAATGACAACGTTCCCAACCACCGCGCTCGGCAGCACGTTAATTTCTATAAGAATACTTCACACAAAACACTCTCCCCACATCTCAGTCAAATAAATGCCTGTTCATTATCTTAGAAATTACATTGCCAGAGAACTTGGATTGGGAGCTTTGAAATGACAACGTTCCCAACCACCGCGCTCGGCAGCAAGTTAATTTCTATAAGAATACTTCACACAAAACACTCTCCCCACATCTCAGTCAAATAAATTCCTTTTCATTCCCTTAGAAATTACATTGCCTGATAACTTGGATTGGGAGCTTTGAAATGACAACGTTCCCAACCACCGCGCTCGGCAGCACGTTAATTTCTATAAGAATACTTCACACAAAACACTCTCCCCACATCTCAGTCAAATAAATGCCTGTTCATTATCTTGAAATTACATTGCCAGAGAACTTGGATTGGGAGCTTTGAAATGACAACGTTCCCAACCACCGCGCTCGGCAGCACGTTAATTTCTATAAGAATACTTCACACAAAACACTCTCCCCACATCTCAGTCAAATAAATGCCTTTTCATTCCCTTAGAAATTACATTGCCTGAGAACTTGGATTGGGAGCTTTGAAATGACAACGTTCCCAACCACCGCGCTCGGCAGCACGTTAATTTCTATAAGAATACTTCACACAAAACACTCTCCCCACATCTCAGTCAAATAAATGCCTTTTCATTATCTTAGAAATTACATTGGCTGAGAACTTGGATTGGGAGCTTTGAAATGACAACGTTCCCAACCACCGCGCTCGGCAGCACGTTAATTTCTATAAGAATACTTCACACAAAACACTCTCCCCACATCTCAGTCAAATAAATGCCTGTTCATTATCTTAGAAATTACATTGCCAGAGAACTTGGATTGGGAGCTTTGAAATGACAACGTTCCCAACCACCGCGCTCGGCAGCACGTTAATTTCTATAAGAATACTTCACACAAAACACTCTCCCCACATCTCAGTCAAATAACTGCCTTTTCATTATCTTAGAAATTACATCGCCTGAGAACTTGGATTGGGATCTTTGAAATGACAACGTTCCCAACCACCGCGCTCGGCAGCACGTTAATTTCTATAAGAATACTTCACACAAAACACTCTCCCCACATCTCAGTCAAATAAATGCCTTTTCATTCCCTTAGAAATTACATAGCCTGAGAACTTGGATTGGGAGCTTTGAAATGACAATGTTCCCAACCACCGCGCTCGGCAGCACGTTAATTTCTATAAGAATACTTCACACAAAACACTCTCCCCACATCTCAGTCAAATAAATGCCTTTTCATTATCTTAGAAATTACATTGCCTGAGAACTTGGATTGGGAGCTTTGAAATGACAACGTTCCCAACCACCGCGCTCGGCAGCACGTTAATTTCTATAAGAATACTTCACACAAAACACTCTCCCCACATCTCAGTCAAATAAATGCCTGTTCATTATCTTAGAAATTACATTGCCAGAGAACTTGGATTGGGAGCTTTGAAATGACAACGTTCCCAACCACCGCGCTCGGCAGCACGTTAATTTCTATAAGAATACTTCACACAAAACACTCTCCCCACATCTCAGTCAAATAACTGCCTTTTCATTATCTTAGAAATTACATCGCCTGAGAACTTGGATTGGGATCTTTGAAATGACAACGTTCCCAACCACCGCGCTCGGCAGCACGTTAATTTCTATAAGAATACTTCACACAAAACACTCTCCCCACATCTCAGTCAAATAAATGCCTTTCCATTCCCTTAGAAATTACATAGCCTGAGAACTTGGATTGGGAGCTTTGAAATGACAATGTTCCCAACCACCGCGCTCGGCAGCACGTTAATTTCTATAAGAATACTTCACACAAAACACTCTCCCCACATCACAGTGAAATAAATGCCTTTTCATTCCCTTAGAAATTACATCGCCTGAGAACTTGGATTGTTAGCTTTGAAATGACAACGTTCCCAACCACCGCGCTCGGCAGCACGTTAATTTCTATAAGAATACTTCACACAAAACACTCTCCCCACATCTCAGTCAAATAAATGCCTTTTCAGTCCCTTAGAAATTACATCGCCTGAGAACTTGGATTGGGAGCTTTGAAATGACAATGTTCCCAACCACCGCGCTCGGCAGCACGTTAATTTCTATAAGAATACTTCACACAAAACACTCTCCCCACATCCCAGTCAAATAAATGCCTTTTCATTCCCTTAGAAATTACATTGCCTGAGAACTTGGATTGGGAGCTTTGAAATGACAACGTTCCCAACCACCGCGCTCGGCAGCACGTTAATTTCTATAAGAATACTTCACACAAAACACTCTCCCCACATCTCAGTCAAATAAATGCCTTTTCATTATCTTAGAAATTACATTGCCTGAGAACTTGGATTGGGAGCTTTGAAATGACAACGTTCCCAACCACCGCGCTCGGCAGCACGTTAATTTCTATAAGAATACTTCACACAAAACACTCTCCCCACATCTCAGTCAAATAAATGCCTGTTCATTATCTTAGAAATTACATTGCCAGAGAACTTGGATTGGGAGCTTTGAAATGACAACGTTCCCAACCACCGCGCTCGGCAGCAAGTTAATTTCTATAAGAATACTTCACACAAAACACTCTCCCCACATCTCAGTCAAATAAATTCCTTTTCATTCCCTTAGAAATTACATTGCCTGATAACTTGGATTGGGAGCTTTGAAATGACAACGTTCCCAACCACCGCGCTCGGCAGCACGTTAATTTCTATAAGAATACTTCACACAAAACACTCTCCCCACATCTCAGTCAAATAAATGCCTGTTCATTATCTTGAAATTACATTGCCAGAGAACTTGGATTGGGAGCTTTGAAATGACAACGTTCCCAACCACCGCGCTCGGCAGCACGTTAATTTCTATAAGAATACTTCACACAAAACACTCTCCCCACATCTCAGTCAAATAAATGCCTTTTCATTCCCTTAGAAATTACATTGCCTGAGAACTTGGATTGGGAGCTTTGAAATGACAACGTTCCCAACCACCGCGCTCGGCAGCACGTTAATTTCTATAAGAATACTTCACACAAAACACTCTCCCCACATCTCAGTCAAATAAATGCCTTTTCATTATCTTAGAAATTACATTGCCTGAGAACTTGGATTGGGAGCTTTGAAATGACAACGTTCCCAACCACCGCGCTCGGCAGCACGTTAATTTCTATAAGAATACTTCACACAAAACACTCTCCCCACATCTCAGTCAAATAAATGCCTGTTCATTATCTTAGAAATTACATTGCCAGAGAACTTGGATTGGGAGCTTTGAAATGACAACGTTCCCAACCACCGCGCTCGGCAGCACGTTAATTTCTATAAGAATACTTCACACAAAACACTCTCCCCACATCTCAGTCAAATAACTGCCTTTTCATTATCTTAGAAATTACATCGCCTGAGAACTTGGATTGGGATCTTTGAAATGACAACGTTCCCAACCACCGCGCTCGGCAGCACGTTAATTTCTATAAGAATACTTCACACAAAACACTCTCCCCACATCTCAGTCAAATAAATGCCTTTTCATTCCCTTAGAAATTACATAGCCTGAGAACTTGGATTGGGAGCTTTGAAATGACAATGTTCCCAACCACCGCGCTCGGCAGCACGTTAATTTCTATAAGAATACTTCACACAAAACACTCTCCCCACATCTCAGTCAAATAAATGCCTTTTCATTATCTTAGAAATTACATTGCCTGAGAACTTGGATTGGGAGCTTTGAAATGACAACGTTCCCAACCACCGCGCTCGGCAGCACGTTAATTTCTATAAGAATACTTCACACAAAACACTCTCCCCACATCTCAGTCAAATAAATGCCTGTTCATTATCTTAGAAATTACATTGCCAGAGAACTTGGATTGGGAGCTTTGAAATGACAACGTTCCCAACCACCGCGCTCGGCAGCACGTTAATTTCTATAAGAATACTTCACACAAAACACTCTCCCCACATCTCAGTCAAATAACTGCCTTTTCATTATCTTAGAAATTACATCGCCTGAGAACTTGGATTGGGATCTTTGAAATGACAACGTTCCCAACCACCGCGCTCGGCAGCACGTTAATTTCTATAAGAATACTTCACACAAAACACTCTCCCCACATCTCAGTCAAATAAATGCCTTTCCATTCCCTTAGAAATTACATAGCCTGAGAACTTGGATTGGGAGCTTTGAAATGACAATGTTCCCAACCACCGCGCTCGGCAGCACGTTAATTTCTATAAGAATACTTCACACAAAACACTCTCCCCACATCACAGTGAAATAAATGCCTTTTCATTCCCTTAGAAATTACATCGCCTGAGAACTTGGATTGTTAGCTTTGAAATGACAACGTTCCCAACCACCGCGCTCGGCAGCACGTTAATTTCTATAAGAATACTTCACACAAAACACTCTCCCCACATCTCAGTCAAATAAATGCCTTTTCAGTCCCTTAGAAATTACATCGCCTGAGAACTTGGATTGGGAGCTTTGAAATGACAATGTTCCCAACCACCGCGCTCGGCAGCACGTTAATTTCTATAAGAATACTTCACACAAAACACTCTCCCCACATCCCAGTCAAATAAATGCCTTTTCATTCCCTTAGAAATTACATTGCCTGAGAACTTGGATTGGGAGCTTTGAAATGACAACGTTCCCAACCACCGCGCTCGGCAGCACGTTAATTTCTATAAGAATACTTCACACAAAACACTCTCCCCACATCTCAGTCAAATAAATGCCTTTTCATTATCTTAGAAATTACATTGCCTGAGAACTTGGATTGGGAGCTTTGAAATGACAACGTTCCCAACCACCGCGCTCGGCAGCACGTTAATTTCTATAAGAATACTTCACACAAAACACTCTCCCCACATCTCAGTCAAATAAATGCCTGTTCATTATCTTAGAAATTACATTGCCAGAGAACTTGGATTGGGAGCTTTGAAATGACAACGTTCCCAACCACCGCGCTCGGCCGCAAGTTAATTTCTATAAGAATACTTCACACAAAACACTCTCCCCACATCTCAGTCAAATAAATTCCTTTTCATTCCCTTAGAAATTACATTGCCTGATAACTTGGATTGGGAGCTTTGAAATGACAACGTTCCCAACCACCGCGCTCGGCAGCACGTTAATTTCTATAAGAATACTTCACACAAAACACTCTCCCCACATCTCAGTCAAATAAATGCCTGTTCATTATCTTGAAATTACATTGCCAGAGAACTTGGATTGGGAGCTTTGAAATGACAACGTTCCCAACCACCGCGCTCGGCAGCATGTTAATTTCTATAAGAATACTTCACACAAAACACTCTCCCCACATCTCAGTCAAATAAATGCCTTTTCATTCCCTTAGAAATTACATTGCCTGAGAACTTGGATTGGGAGCTTTGAAATGACAACGTTCCCAACCACCGCGCTCGGCAGCACGTTAATTTCTATAAGAATACTTCACACAAAACACTCTCCCCACATCTCAGTCAAATAAATGCCTTTTCATTATCTTAGAAATTACATTGCCTGAGAACTTGGATTGGGAGCTTTGAAATGACAACGTTCCCAACCACCGCGCTCGGCAGCACGTTAATTTCTATAAGAATACTTCACACAAAACACTCTCCCCACATCTCAGTCAAATAAATGCCTGTTCATTATCTTAGAAATTACATTGCCAGAGAACTTGGATTGGGAGCTTTGAAATGACAACGTTCCCAACCACCGCGCTCGGCAGCACGTTAATTTCTATAAGAATACTTCACACAAAACACTCTCCCCACATCTCAGTCAAATAACTGCCTTTTCATTATCTTAGAAATTACATCGCCTGAGAACTTGGATTGGGATCTTTGAAATGACAACGTTCCCAACCACCGCGCTCGGCAGCACGTTAATTTCTATAAGAATACTTCACACAAAACACTCTCCCCACATCTCAGTCAAATAAATGCCTTTTCATTCCCTTAGAAATTACATAGCCTGAGAACTTGGATTGGGAGCTTTGAAATGACAATGTTCCCAACCACCGCGCTCGGCAGCACGTTAATTTCTATAAGAATACTTCACACAAAACACTCTCCCCACATCTCAGTCAAATAAATGCCTTTTCATTATCTTAGAAATTACATTGCCTGAGAACTTGGATTGGGAGCTTTGAAATGACAACGTTCCCAACCACCGCGCTCGGCAGCACGTTAATTTCTATAAGAATACTTCACACAAAACACTCTCCCCACATCTCAGTCAAATAAATGCCTGTTCATTATCTTAGAAATTACATTGCCAGAGAACTTGGATTGGGAGCTTTGAAATGACAACGTTCCCAACCACCGCGCTCGGCAGCACGTTAATTTCTATAAGAATACTTCACACAAAACACTCTCCCCACATCTCAGTCAAATAACTGCCTTTTCATTATCTTAGAAATTACATCGCCTGAGAACTTGGATTGGGATCTTTGAAATGACAACGTTCCCAACCACCGCGCTCGGCAGCACGTTAATTTCTATAAGAATACTTCACACAAAACACTCTCCCCACATCTCAGTCAAATAAATGCCTTTCCATTCCCTTAGAAATTACATAGCCTGAGAACTTGGATTGGGAGCTTTGAAATGACAATGTTCCCAACCACCGCGCTCGGCAGCACGTTAATTTCTATAAGAATACTTCACACAAAACACTCTCCCCACATCACAGTGAAATAAATGCCTTTTCATTCCCTTAGAAATTACATCGCCTGAGAACTTGGATTGTTAGCTTTGAAATGACAACGTTCCCAACCACCGCGCTCGGCAGCACGTTAATTTCTATAAGAATACTTCACACAAAACACTCTCCCCACATCTCAGTCAAATAAATGCCTTTTCAGTCCCTTAGAAATTACATCGCCTGAGAACTTGGATTGGGAGCTTTGAAATGACAACGTTCCCAACCACCGCGCTCGGCAGCACGTTAATTTCTATAAGAATTTATCACACAAAACACTCTCCCCATATCTCAGTCAAATAAATGCCTTTTCATTATCTTAGAAATTACATCGCCTGAGAATTTGGATTGGGAGCTTTGAAATAACAACGTTCCCAACCATCGCGCTCGGCAGCACGTTAATTTCTATAAGAATACTTCACACAAAACACTCTCCCCACATCTCAGTCAAATTAATGCCTTTTCATTCCCTTAGAAATTACATTGCTTGAGAACTTGGATTGGGAGCTTTGAAACGACAACGTTCCCAACCACCGCGCTCGGCAGCACGTTAATTTCTATAAGAATACTTCACACAAATTACTCTCCCCACATCTCAGTCAAATAAATGCCTTTTCATTCCCTTAGAAATTACATTGCCTGAGAACTTGGATTGGGAGCTTTGAAAGGACAACGTTCCCAACCACCGAGCTCGGCAGCACGTTAATTTCTATAAGAATACTTCACACAAAACACTCTCCCCACATCTCAGTCAAATAAATGCCTTTTCATTATCTTAGAAATTACATTGCCTGAGAACTTGGATTGGGAGCTTTGAAATGACAACGTTCCCAACCACCGCGCTCGGCAGCACGTTAATTTCTATAAGAATACTTCACACAAAACACTCTCCCCACATCTCAGTCAAATAAATGCCTTTTCATTCCCTTAGAAATTACATTGCCTGAGAACTTGGATTGGGAGCTTTGAAATGACAACGTTCCCAACCACCGCGCTCGGCAGCACGTTAATTTCTATAAGAATACTTCACACAAAACACTCTCCCCACATCTCAGTCAAATAAATGCCTTTTCATTATCTTAGAAATTAAATTGCCTGAGAACTTGGATTGGGAGCTTTGAAATGACAACGTTCCCAACCACCGCGCTCGGCAGCACGTTAATTTCTATAAGAATACTTCACACAAAACACTCTCCCCACATCTCAGTCAAATAAATGCCTTTTCATTCCCTTAGAAATTACATAGCCTGAGAACTTGGATTGGGAGCTTTGAAATGACAATGTTCCCAACCACCGCGCTCGGCAGCACGTTAATTTCTATAAGAATACTTCACACAAAACACTCTCCCCACATCCCAGTCAAATAAATGCCTTTTCATTCCCTTAGAAATTACATTGCCTGAGAACTTGGATTGGGAGCTTTGAAATGACAACGTTCCCAACCACCGCGCTCGGCAGCACGTTAATTTCTATAAGAATACTTCACACAAAACACTCTCCCCACATCTCAGTCAAATAAATGCCTTTTCATTATCTTAGAAATTACATTGCCTGAGAACTTGGATTGGGAGCTTTGAAATGACAACGTTCCCAACCACCGCGCTCGGCAGCACGTTAATTTCTATAAGAATACTTCACACAAAACACTCTCCCCACATCTCAGTCAAATAAATGCCTGTTCATTATCTTAGAAATTACATTGCCAGAGAACTTGGATTGGGAGCTTTGAAATGACAACGTTCCCAACCACCGCGCTCGGCAGCAAGTTAATTTCTATAAGAATACTTCACACAAAACACTCTCCCCACATCTCAGTCAAATAAATTCCTTTTCATTCCCTTAGAAATTACATTGCCTGAGAACTTGGATTGGGAGCTTTGAAATGACAACTTTCCCAATCACCGCGCTCGGCAGCACGTTAATTTCTATAAGAATACTTCACACAAAACACTCTCCCCACATCTCAGTCAAATAAATGCCTTTTCATTATCTTAGAAATTACATTGCCTGAGAACTTGGATTGGGAGCTTTGAAATGACAACGTTCCCAACCACCGCGCTCGGCAGCACGTTAATTTCTATAAGAATACTTCACACAAAACACTCTCCCCACATCTCAGTCAAATAAATGCCTGTTCATTATCTTAGAAATTACATTGCCAGAGAACTTGGATTGGGAGATTTGAAATGACAACGTTCCCAACCACCGCGCTCGGCAGCACGTTAATTTCTATAAGAATACTTCACACAAAACACTCTCCCCAAATCTCAGTCAAATAACTGCCTTTTCATTATCTTAGAAATTACATCGCCTGAGAACTTGGATTGGGATCTTTGAAATGACAACGTTCCCAACCACCGCGCTCGGCAGCACGTTAATTTCTATAAGAATACTTCACACAAAACACTCTCCCCACATCTCAGTCAAATAAATGCCTTTTCATTCCCTTAGAAATTACATAGCCTGAGAACTTGGATTGGGAGCTTTGAAATGACAATGTTCCCAACCACCGCGCTCGGCAGCACGTTAATTTCTATAAGAATACTTCACACAAAACACTCTCCCCACATCTCAGTCAAATAAATGCCTTTTCATTATCTTAGAAATTACATTGCCTGAGAACTTGGATTGGGAGCTTTGAAATGACAACGTTCCCAACCACCGCGCTCGGCAGCACGTTAATTTCTATAAGAATACTTCACACAAAACACTCTCCCCACATCTCAGTCAAATAAATGCCTGTTCATTATCTTAGAAATTACATTGCCAAAGAACTTGGATTGGGAGTTTGAAATGACAACGTTCCCAACCACCGCGCTCGGCAGCATGTTAATTTCTATAAGAATACTTCACACAAAACACTCTCCCCACATCTCAGTCAAATAACTGCCTTTTCATTATCTTAGAAATTACATCGCCTGAGAACTTGGATTGGGATCTTTGAAATGACAACGTTCCCAACCACCGCGCTCAGCAGCACGTTAATTTCTATAAGAATACTTCACACAAAACACTCTCCCCACATCTCAGTCAAATAAATGCCTTTTCATTCCCTTAGAAATTACATAGCCTGAGAACTTGGATTGGGAGCTTTGAAATGACAATGTTCCCAACCACCGCGCTCGGCAGCACGTTAATTTCTATAAGAATACTTCACACAAAACACTCTCCCCACATCTCAGTCAAATAAATGCCTTTTCATTCCCTTAGAAATTACATAGCCTGAGAACTTGGATTGGAAGCTTTGAAATGACAATGTTCCCAACCACCGCGCTCGGCAGCACGTTAATTTCTATAAGAATACTTCACACAAAACACTCTCCCCACATCACAGTGAAATAAATGCCTTTTCATTCCCTTAGAAATTACATCGCCTGAGAACTTGGATTGTTAGCTTTGAAATGACAACGTTCCCAACCACCGCGCTCGGCAGCACGTTAATTTCTATAAGAATACTTCACACAAAACACTCTCCCCACATCTCAGTCAAATAAATGCCTTTTCATTCCCTTAGAAATTACATTGCCTGAGAACTTGGATTGGGAGCTTTAAAATGACAACGTTCCCAACCACCGCGCTCGGCAGCACGTTAATTTCTGTAAGAATACTTCACACAAAACACTCTCCCCACATCTCAGTCAAATAAATGCCTTTTCATTCCCTTAGAAATTACATTGCCTGAGAACTTGGATTGGGAGCTTTGAAATGACAACGTTCCCATCCACCGCGCTCGGCAGCACTTTAATTTCGATAAGAATACTTGACACAAAACACACTCCCCACATCTCAGTCAAATAAATGCCTTTTCATTTCCTTAGAAATTACATTCCCTGAGAACTTGGATTGGGAGCTTTGAAATGACAACGTTCCCAACCACCGCGCTCGGCAGCACGTTAATTTCTATAAGAATACTTCACACAAAACACTCTCCCCATATCTCAGTCAAATAAATGCCTTTTCAGTCCCTTAGAAATTACATTGCCTGAGAACTTGGATTGGGAGCTTTGAAATGACAACGTTCCCAACCACCGCGCTCGGCAGCACGTTAATTTCTATAAGAATACTTCACACAAAACACTCTCCCCACATCTCAGTCAAATAAATGCCTTTTCAGTCCCTTAGAAATTACATCGCCTGAGAACTTGGATTGGGAGCTTTGAAATGACAACGTTCCCAACCACCGCGCTCGGCAGCACGTTAATTTCTATAAGAATTTATCACACAAAACACTCTCCCCATATCTCAGTCAAATAAATGCCTTTTCATTATCTTAGAAATTACATCGCCTGAGAATTTGGATTGGGAGCTTTGAAATAACAACGTTCCCAACCACCGCGCTCGGCAGCACGTTAATTTCTATAAGAATACTTCACACAAAACACTCTCCCCACATCTCAGTCAAATTAATGCCTTTTCATTCCCTTAGAAATTACATTGCTTGAGAACTTGGATTGGGAGCTTTGAAACGACAACGTTCCCAACCACCGCGCTCGGCAGCACGTTAATTTCTATAAGAATACTTCACACAAATTACTCTCCCCACATCTCAGTCAAATAAATGCCTTTTCATTCCCTTAGAAATTACATTGCCTGAGAACTTGGATTGGGAGCTTTGAAATGACAACGTTCCCAACCACCTCGCTCGGCAGCACGTTAATTTCTATAAGAATACTTCACACAAAACACTCTCCCCACATCTCAGTCAAATAAATGCCTTTTCATTATCTTAGAAATTACATTGCCTGAGAACTTGGATTGGGAGCTTTGAAATGACAACGTTCCCAACCACCGCGCTCGGCAGCACGTTAATTTCTATAAGAATACTTCACACAAAACACTCTCCCCACATCTCAGTCAAATAAATGCCTTTTCATTCCCTTAGAAATTACATAGCCTGAGAACTTGAAATGGGAGCTTTGAAATGACAATGTTCCCAACCACCGCGCTCGGCAGCACGTTAATTTCTATAAGAATACTTCACACAAAACACTCTCCCCACATCCCAGTCAAATAAATGCCTTTTCATTCCCTTAGAAATTACATTGCCTGAGAACTTGGATTGGGAGCTTTGAAATGACAACGTTCCCAACCACCGCGCTCGGCAGCACGTTAATTTCTATAAGAATACTTCACACAAAACACTCTCCCCACATCTCAGTCAAATAAATGCCTTTTCATTATCTTAGAAATTACATTGCCTGAGAACTTGGATTGGGAGCTTTGAAATGACAACGTTCCCAACCACCGCGCTCGGCAGCACGTTAATTTCTATAAGAATACTTCACACAAAACACTCTCCCCACATCTCAGTCAAATAACTGCCTTTTCATTATCTTAGAAATTACATCGCCTGAGAACTTGGATTGGGATCTTTGAAATGACAACGTTCACAACCACCGCGCTCGGCAGCACGTTAATTTCTATAAGAATACTTCACACAAAACACTCTCCCCACATCTCAGTCAAATAAATGCCTTTTCATTCCCTTAGAAATTACATAGCCTGAGAACTTGGATTGGGAGCTTTGAAATGACAATGTTCCCAACCACCGCGCTCGGCAGCACGTTAATTTCTATAAGAATACTTCACACAAAACACTCTCCCCACATCTCAGTCAAATAAATGCCTTTTCATTCCCTTAGAAATTACATAGCCTGAGAACTTGGATTGGGAGCTTTGAAATGACAATGTTCCCAACCACCGCGCTCGGCAGCACGTTAATTTCTATAAGAATACTTCACACAAAACACTCTCCCCACATCACAGTGAAATAAATGCCTTTTCATTCCCTTAGAAATTACATCGCCTGAGAACTTGGATTGTTAGCTTTGAAATGACAACGTTCCCAACCACCGCGCTCGGCAGCACGTTAATTTCTATAAGAATACTTCACACAAAACACTCTCCCCACATCTCAGTCAAATAAATGCCTTTACATTCCCTTAGAAATTACATTGCCTGAGAACTTGGATTGGGAGCTTTAAAATGACAACGTTCCCAACCACCGCGCTCGGCAGCACGTTAATTTCTGTAAGAATACTTCACACAAAACACTCTCCCCACATCTCAGTCAAATAAATGCCTTTTCATTCCCTTAGAAATTACATTGCCTGAGAACTTGGATTGGGAGCTTTGAAATGACAACGTTCCCATCCACCGCGCTCGGCAGCACGTTAATTTCGATAAGAATACTTGACACAAAACACACTCCCCACATCTCAGTCAAATAAATGCCTTTTCATTCCCTTAGAAATTACATTCCCTGAGAACTTGGATTGGGAGCTTTGAAATGACAACGTTCCCAACCACCGCGCTCGGCAGGACGTTAATTTCTATAAGAATACTTCACACAAAACACTCTCCCCATATATCAGTCAAATAAATGCCTTTTCAGTCCCTTAGAAATTACATTGCCTGAGAACTTGGATTGGGAGCTTTGAAATGACAACGTTCCCAACCACCGCGCTCGGCAGCACGTTAATTTCTATAAGAATACTTCACACAAAACACTCTCCCCACATCTCAGTCAAATAAATGCCTTTTCAGTCCCTTAGAAATTACATCGCCTGAGAACTTGGATTGGGAGCTTTGAAATGACAACGTTCCCAACCACCGCGCTCGGCAGCACGTTAATTTATATAAGAATTTATCACACAAAACACTCTCCCCATATCTCAGTCAAATAAATGCCTTTTCATTATCTTAGAAATTACATCGCCTGAGAATTTGGATTGGGAGCTTTGAAATAACAACGTTCCCAACCACCGCGCTCGGCAGCACGTTAATTTCTATAAGAATACTTCACACAAAACACTCTCCCCACATCTCAGTCAAATTAATGCCTTTTCATTCCCTTAGAAATTACATTGCTTGAGAACTTGGATTGGGAGCTTTGAAACGACAACGTTCCCAACCACCGCGCTCGGCAGCACGTTAATTTCTATAAGAATACTTCACACAAATTACTCTCCCCACATCTCAGTCAAATAAATGCCTTTTCATTCCCTTAGAAATTACATTGCCTGAGAACTTGGATTGGGAGCTTTGAAATGACAACGTTCCCAACCACCGCGCTCGGCAGCACGTTAATTTCTATAAGAATACTTCACACAAAACACTCTCCCCACATCTCAGTCAAATAAATGCCTTTTCATTATCTTAGAAATTACATTGCCTGAGAACTTGGATTGGGAGCTTTGAAATGACAACGTTCCCAACCACCGCGCTCGGCAGCACGTTAATTTCTATAAGAATACTTCACACAAAACACTCTCCCCACATCTCAGTCAAATAAATGCCTTTTCATTCCCTTAGAAATTACATAGCCTGAGAACTTGGATTGGGAGCTTTGAAATGACAATGTTCCCAACCACCGCGCTCGGCAGCACGTTAATTTCTATAAGAATACTTCACACAAAACACTCTCCCCACATCCCAGTCAAATAAATGCCTTTTCATTCCCTTAGAAATTACATTGCCTGAGAACTTGGATTGGGAGCTTTGAAGTGACAACGTTCCCAACCACCGCGCTCGGCAGCACGTTAATTTCTATAAGAATACTTCACACAAAACACTCTCCCCACATCCCAGTCAAATAAATGCCTTTTCATTCCCTTAGAAATTACATTGCCTGAGAACTTGGATTGGGAGCTTTGAAGTGACAACGTTCCCAACCACCGCGCTCGGCAGCACGTTAATTTCTATAAGAATACTTCACACAAAACACTCTCCCCACATCTCAGTCAAATAAATGCCTTTTCATTATCTTAGAAATTACATTGCCTGAGAACTTGGATTGGGAGCTTTGAAATGACAACGTTCCCAACCACCGCGCTCGGCAGCACGTTAATTTCTATAAGAATACTTCACACAAAACACTCTCCCCACATCTCAGTCAAATAAATGCCTGTTCATTATCTTGAAATTACATTGCCAGAGAACTTGGATTGGGAGCTTTGAAATGACAACGTTCCCAACCACCGCGCTCGGCAGCACGTTAATTTCTATAAGAATACTTCACACAAAACACTCTCCCCACATCTCAGTCAAATAAATGCCTTTTCATTCCCTTAGAAATTACATTGCCTGAGAACTTGGATTGGGAGCTTTGAAATGACAACGTTCCCAACCACCGCGCTCGGCAGCACGTTAATTTCTAAAAGAATACTTCACACAAAACACTCTCCCCACATCTCAGTCAAATAAATGCCTTTTCATTATCTTAGAAATTACATTGCCTGAGAACTTGGAATGGGAGCTTTGAAATGACAACGTTCCCAACCACCGCGCTCGGCAGCACGTTAATTTCTATAAGAATACTTCACACAAAACACTCTCCCCACATCTCAGTCAAATAAATGCCTGTTCATTATCTTAGAAATTACATTGCCAGAGAACTTGGATTGGGAGCTTTGAAATGACAACGTTCCCAACCACCGCGCTCGGCAGCACGTTAATTTCTATAAGAATACTTCACACAAAACACTCTCCCCACATCTCAGTCAAATAACTGCCTTTTCATTATCTTAGAAATTACATCGCCTGAGAACTTGGATTGGGATCTTTGAAATGACAACGTTCCCAACCACCGCGCTCGGCAGCACGTTAATTTCTATAAGAATACTTCACACAAAACACTCTCCCCACATCTCAGTCAAATAAATGCCTTTTCATTCCCTTAGAAATTACATAGCCTGAGAACTTGGATTGGGAGCTTTGAAATGACAATGTTCCCAACCACCGCGCTCGGCAGCACGTTAATTTCTATAAGAATACTTCACACAAAACACTCTCCCCACATCTCAGTCAAATAAATGCCTTTCATTATCTTAGAAATTACATTGCCTGAGAACTTGGATTGGGAGCTTTGAAATGACAACGTTCCCAACCACCGCGCTCGGCAGCACGTTAATTTCTATAAGAATACTTCACACAAAACACTCTCCCCACATCTCAGTCAAATAAATGCCTGTTCATTATCTTAGAAATTACATTGCCAGAGAACTTGGATTGGGAGCTTTGAAATGACAACGTTCCCAACCACCGCGCTCGGCAGCACGTTAATTTCTATAAGAATACTTCACACAAAACACTCTCCCCACATCTCAGTCAAATAAATGCCTTTCCATTCCCTTAGAAATTACATAGCCTGAGAACTTGGATTGGGAGCTTTGAAATGACAATGTTCCCAACCACCGCGCTCGGCAGCACGTTAATTTCTATAAGAATACTTCACACAAAACACTCTCCCCACATCACAGTGAAATAAATGCCTTTTCATTCCCTTAGAAATTACATCGCCTGAGAACTTGGATTGTTAGCTTTGAAATGACAACGTTCCCAACCACCGCGCTCGGCAGCACGTTAATTTCTATAAGAATACTTCACACAAAACACTCTCCCCACATCTCAGTCAAATAAATGTCTTTTCAGTCCCTTAGAAATTACATCGCCTGAGAACTTGGATTGGGAGCTTTGAAATGACAACGTTCCCAACCACCGCGCTCGGCAGCACGTTAATTTCTATAAGAATACTTCACACAAAACACTCTCCCCACATCTCAGTCAAATTAATGCCTTTTCATTCCCTTAGAAATTACATTGCTTGAGAACTTGGATTGGGAGCTTTGAAACGACAACGTTCCCAACCACCGCACTCGGCAGCACGTTAATTTCTATAAGAATACTTCACACAAATTACTCTCCCCACATCTCAGTCAAATAAATGCCTTTTCATTCCCTTAGAAATTACATTGCCTGAGAACTTGGATTGGGAGCTTTGAAATGACAACGTTCCCAACCACCGAGCTCGGCAGCACGTTAATTTCTATAAGAATACTTCACACAAAACACTCTCCCCACATCTAAGTCAAATAAATGCCTTTTCATTATCTTAGAAATTACATTGCCTGAGAACTTGGATTGGGAGCTTTGAAATGACAATGTTCCCAACCACCGCGCTCGGCAGCACGTTAATTTCTATAAGAATACTTCACACAAAACACTCTCCCCACATCCCAGTCAAATAAATGCCTTTTCATTCCCTTAGAAATTACATTTCCTGAGAACTTGGATTGGGAGCTTTGAAATGACAACGTTCCCAACCACCGCGCTCGGCAGCACGTTAATTTCTATAAGAATACTTCACACAAAACACTCTCCCCACATCTCAGTCAAATAAATGCCTGTTCATTATCTTAGAAATTACATTGCCAGAGAACTTGGATTGGGAGCTTTGAAATGACAACGTTCCCAACCACCGCGCTCGGCAGCACGTTAATTTCTATAAGAATACTTCACACAAAACACTCTCCCCACATCTCAGTCAAATAAATGCCTTTCCATTCCCTTAGAAATTACATAGCCTGAGAACTTGGATTGGGAGCTTTGAAATGACAATGTTCCCAACCACCGCGCTCGGCAGCACGTTAATTTCTATAAGAATACTTCACACAAAACACTCTCCCCACATCACAGTGAAATAAATGCCTTTTCATTCCCTTAGAAATTACATCGCCTGAGAACTTGGATTGTTAGCTTTGAAATGACAACGTTCCCAACCACCGCGCTCGGCAGCACGTTAATTTCTATAAGAATACTTCACACAAAACACTCTCCCCACATCTCAGTCAAATAAATGCCTTTTCAGTCCCTTAGAAATTACATCGCCTGAGAACTTGGATTGGGAGCTTTGAAATGACAACGTTCCCAACCACCGCGCTCGGCAGCACGTTAATTTCTATAAGAATACTTCACACAAAACACTCTCCCCACATCTCAGTCAAATTAATGCCTTTTCATTCCCTTAGAAATTACATTGCTTGAGAACTTGGATTGGGAGCTTTGAAACGACAACGTTCCCAACCACCGCACTCGGCAGCACGTTAATTTCTATAAGAATACTTCACACAAATTACTCTCCCCACATCTCAGTCAAATAAATGCCTTTTCATTCCCTTAGAAATTACATTGCCTGAGAACTTGGATTGGGAGCTTTGAAATGACAACGTTCCCAACCACCGAGCTCGGCAGCACGTTAATTTCTATAAGAATACTTCACACAAAACACTCTCCCCACATCTCAGTCAAATAAATGCCTTTTCATTATCTTAGAAATTACATTGCCTGAGAACTTGGATTGGGAGCTTTGAAATGACAATGTTCCCAACCACCGCGCTCGGCAGCACGTTAATTTCTATAAGAATACTTCACACAAAACACTCTCCCCACATCCCAGTCAAATAAATGCCTTTTCATTCCCTTAGAAATTACATTTCCTGAGAACTTGGATTGGGAGCTTTGAAATGACAACGTTCCCAACCACCGCGCTCGGCAGCACGTTAATTTCTATAAGAATACTTCACACAAAACACTCTCCCCACATCTCAGTCAAATAAATGCCTTTTCATTATCTTAGAAATTACATTGCCTGAGAACTTGGAATGGGAGCTTTGAAATGACAACGTTCCCAACCACCGCGCTCGGCAGCACGTTAATTTCTATAAGAATACTTCACACAAAACACTCTCCCCACATCTCAGTCAAATAAATGCCTGTTCATTATCTTAGAAATTACATTGCCAGAGAACTTGGATTGGGAGCTTTGAAATGACAACGTTCCCAACCACCGCGCTCGGCAGCACGTTAATTTCTATAAGAATACTTCACACAAAACACTCTCCCCACATCTCAGTCAAATAACTGCCTTTTCATTATCTTAGAAATTACATCGCCTGAGAACTTGGATTGGGATCTTTGAAATGACAACGTTCCCAACCACCGCGCTCGGCAGCACGTTAATTTCTATAAGAATACTTCACACAAAACACTCTCCCCACATCTCAGTCAAATAAATGCCTTTTCATTCCCTTAGAAATTACATAGCCTGAGAACTTGGATTGGGAGCTTTGAAATGACAATGTTCCCAACCACCGCGCTCGGCAGCACGTTAATTTCTATAAGAATACTTCACACAAAACACTCTCCCCACATCTCAGTCAAATAAATGCCTTTCATTATCTTAGAAATTACATTGCCTGAGAACTTGGATTGGGAGCTTTGAAATGACAACGTTCCCAACCACCGCGCTCGGCAGCACGTTAATTTCTATAAGAATACTTCACACAAAACACTCTCCCCACATCTCAGTCAAATAAATGCCTGTTCATTATCTTAGAAATTACATTGCCAGAGAACTTGGATTGGGAGCTTTGAAATGACAACTTTCCCAACCACCGCGCTCGGCAGCACGTTAATTTCTATAAGAATACTTCACACAAAACACTCTCCCCACATCTCAGTCAAATAAATGCCTTTCCATTCCCTTAGAAATTACATAGCCTGAGAACTTGGATTGGGAGCTTTGAAATGACAATGTTCCCAACCACCGCGCTCGGCAGCACGTTAATTTCTATAAGAATACTTCACACAAAACACTCTCCCCACATCACAGTGAAATAAATGCCTTTTCATTCCCTTAGAAATTACATCGCCTGAGAACTTGGATTGTTAGCTTTGAAATGACAACGTTCCCAACCACCGCGCTCGGCAGCACGTTAATTTCTATAAGAATACTTCACACAAAACACTCTCCTCACATCTCAGTCAAATAAATGCCTTTTCAGTCCCTTAGAAATTACATCGCCTGAGAACTTGGATTGGGAGCTTTGAAATGACAACGTTCCCAACCACCGCGCTCGGCAGCACGTTAATTTCTATAAGAATTTATCACACAAAACACTCTCCCCATATCTCAGTCAAATAAATGCCTTTTCATTATCTTAGAAATTACATCGCCTGAGAATTTGGATTGGGAGCTTTGAAATAACAACGTTCCCAACCACCGCGCTCGGCAGCACGTTAATTTCTATAAGAATACTTCACACAAAACACTCTCCCCACATCTCAGTCAAATTAATGCCTTTTCATTCCCTTAGAAATTACATTGCTTGAGAACTTGGATTGGGAGCTTTGAAACGACAACGTTCCCAACCACCGCGCTCGGCAGCACGTTAATTTCTATAAGAATACTTCACACAAATTACTCTCCCCACATCTCAGTCAAATAAATGCCTTTTCATTCCCTTAGAAATTACATTGCCTGAGAACTTGGATTGGGAGCTTTGAAATGACAACGTTCCCAACCACCGAGCTCGGCAGCACGTTAATTTCTATAAGAATACTTCACACAAAACACTCTCCCCACATCTCAGTCAAATAAATGCCTTTTCATTATCTTAGAAATTACATTGCCTGAGAACTTGGATTGGGAGCTTTGAAATGACAATGTTCCCAACCACCGCGCTCGGCAGCACGTTAATTTCTATAAGAATACTTCACACAAAACACTCTCCCCACATCCCAGTCAAATAAATGCCTTTTCATTCCCTTAGAAATTACATTGCCTGAGAACTTGGATTGGGAGCTTTGAAATGACAACGTTCCCAACCACCGCGCTCGGCAGCACGTTAATTTCTATAAGAATACTTCACACAAAACACTCTCCCCACATCTCAGTCAAATAAATGCCTTTTCATTATCTTAGAAATTACATTGCCTGAGAACTTGGATTGGGAGCTTTGAAATGACAACGTTCCCAACCACCGCGCTCGGCAGCACGTTAATTTCTATAAGAATACTTCACACAAAACACTCTCCCCACATCTCAGTCAAATAAATGCCTGTTCATTATCTTGAAATTACATTGCCAGAGAACTTGGATTGGGAGCTTTGAAATGACAACGTTCCCAACCACCGCGCTCGGCAGCACGTTAATTTCTATAAGAATACTTCACACAAAACACTCTCCCCACATCTCAGTCAAATAAATGCCTTTTCATTCCCTTAGAAATTACATTGCCTGAGAACTTGGATTGGGAGCTTTGAAATGACGACGTTCCCATCCACCGCGCTCGGCAGCACGTTAATTTCGATAAGAATACTTCACACAAAATACTCTCCCCATATCTCAGTCAAATAAATGCCTTTTCATTATCTTAGAAATTACATTGCCTGAGAACTTGGATTGGGAGCTTTTAAATGACAACGTTCCCAACCACCGCGCTCGGCAGCACGTTAATTTCTATCAGAATACTTCACACAAAACACTCTCCCCACATCTCAGTCAAATAAATGCCTTTCATTATCTTAGAAATTACATTGCCTGAGAACTTGGATTGGGAGCTTTGAAATGACAACGTTCCCAACCACCGCGCTCGGCAGCACGTTAATTTCTATAAGAATACTTCACACAAAACACTCTCCCCACATCACAGTGAAATAAATGCCTTTTCATTCCCTTAGAAATTACATCGCCTGAGAACTTGGATTGTTAGCTTTGAAATGACAACGTTCCCAACCACCGCGCTCGGCAGCACGTTAATTTCTATAAGAATACTTCACACAAAACACTCTCCCCACATCTCAGTCAAATAAATGCCTTTTCAGTCCCTTAGAAATTACATCGCCTGAGAACTTGGATTGGGAGCTTTGAAATGACAACGTTCCCAACCACCGCGCTCGGCAGCACGTTAATTTCTATAAGAATTTATCACACAAAACACTCTCCCCATATCTCAGTCAAATAAATGCCTTTTCATTATCTTAGAAATTACATCGCCTGAGAATTTGGATTGGGAGCTTTGAAATAACAACGTTCCCAACCACCGCGCTCGGCAGCACGTTAATTTCTATAAGAATACTTCACACAAAACACTCTCCCCACATCTCAGTCAAATTAATGCCTTTTCATTCCCTTAGAAATTACATTGCTTGAGAACTTGGATTGGGAGCTTTGAAACGACAACGTTCCCAACCACCGCGCTCGGCAGCACGTTAATTTCTATAAGAATACTTCACACAAATTACTCTCCCCACATCTCAGTCAAATAAATGCCTTTTCATTCCCTTAGAAATTACATTGCCTGAGAACTTGGATTGGGAGCTTTGAAATGACAACGTTCCCAACCACCGAGCTCGGCAGCACGTTAATTTCTATAAGAATACTTCACACAAAACACTCTCCCCACATCTCAGTCAAATAAATGCCTTTTCATTATCTTAGAAATTACATTGCCTGAGAACTTGGATTGGGAGCTTTGAAATGACAATGTTCCCAACCACCGCGCTCGGCAGCACGTTAATTTCTATAAGAATACTTCACACAAAACACTCTCCCCACATCTCAGTCAAATAAATGCCTTTTCATTATCTTAGAAATTACATTGCCTGAGAACTTGGATTGGGAGCTTTGAAATGACAACGTTCCCAACCACCGCGCTCGGCAGCACGTTAATTTCTATAAGAATACTTCACACAAAACACTCTCCCCACATCTCAGTCAAATAAATGCCTGTTCATTATCTTGAAATTACATTGCCAGAGAACTTGGATTGGGAGCTTTGAAATGACAACGTTCCCAACCACCGCGCTCGGCAGCACGTTAATTTCTATAAGAATACTTCACACAAAACACTCTCCCCACATCTCAGTCAAATAAATGCCTTTTCATTCCCTTAGAAATTACATTGCCTGAGAACTTGGATTGGGAGCTTTGAAATGACAACGTTCCCAACCACCGCGCTCGGCAGCACGTTAATTTCTATAAGAATACTTCACACAAAACACTCTCCCCACATCTCAGTCAAATAAATGCCTTTTCATTCCCTTAGAAAATACATTGCCTGAGAACTTGGATTGGGAGCTTTGAAATGACAACGTTCCCAACCACCGCGCTCGGCAGCACGTTAATTTCTATAAGAATACTTCACACAAAACACTCTCCCCACATCTCAGTCAAATAAATGCCTTTTCATTCCCTTAGAAATTACATTGCCTGAGAACTTGGATTGGGAGCTTTGAAATGACGACGTTCCCATCCACCGCGCTCGGCAGCACGTTAATTTCGATAAGAATACTTCACACAAAATACTCTCCCCATATCTCAGTCAAATAAATGCCTTTTCATTATCTTAGAAATTACATTGCCTGAGAACTTGGATTGGGAGCTTTTAAATGACAACGTTCCCAACCACCGCGCTCGGCAGCACGTTAATTTCTATCAGAATACTTCACACAAAACACTCTCCCCACATCTCAGTCAAATAAATGCCTTTCATTATCTTAGAAATTACATTGCCTGAGAACTTGGATTGGGAGCTTTGAAATGACAACGTTCCCAACCACCGCGCTCGGCAGCACGTTAATTTCTATAAGAATACTTCACACAAAACACTCTCCCCACATCTCAGTCAAATAAATGCCTGTTCATTATCTTAGAAATTACATTGCCAGAGAACTTGGATTGGGAGCTTTGAAATGACAACGTTCCCAACCACCGCGCTCGGCAGCACGTTAATTTCTATAAGAATACTTCACACAAAACACTCTCCCCACATCTCAGTCAAATAAATGCCTTTCCATTCCCTTAGAAATTACATAGCCTGAGAACTTGGATTGGGAGCTTTGAAATGACAATGTTCCCAACCACCGCGCTCGGCAGCACGTTAATTTCTATAAGAATACTTCACACAAAACACTCTCCCCACATCACAGTGAAATAAATGCCTTTTCATTCCCTTAGAAATTACATCGCCTGAGAACTTGGATTGTTAGCTTTGAAATGACAACGTTCCCAACCACCGCGCTCGGCAGCACGTTAATTTCTATAAGAATACTTCACACAAAACACTCTCCCCACATCTCAGTCAAATAAATGCCTTTTCAGTCCCTTAGAAATTACATCGCCTGAGAACTTGGATTGGGAGCTTTGAAATGACAACGTTCCCAACCACCGCGCTCGGCAGCACGTTAATTTCTATAAGAATTTATCACACAAAACACTCTCCCCATATCTCAGTCAAATAAATGCCTTTTCATTATCTTAGAAATTACATCGCCTGAGAATTTGGATTGGGAGCTTTGAAATAACAACGTTCCCAACCACCGCGCTCGGCAGCACGTTAATTTCTATAAGAATACTTCACACAAAACACTCTCCCCACATCTCAGTCAAATTAATGCCTTTTCATTCCCTTAGAAATTACATTGCTTGAGAACTTGGATTGGGAGCTTTGAAACGACAACGTTCCCAACCACCGCGCTCGGCAGCACGTTAATTTCTATAAGAATACTTCACACAAATTACTCTCCCCACATCTCAGTCAAATAAATGCCTTTTCATTCCCTTAGAAATTACATTGCCTGAGAACTTGGATTGGGAGCTTTGAAATGACAACGTTCCCAACCACCGAGCTCGGCAGCACGTTAATTTCTATAAGAATACTTCACACAAAACACTCTCCCCACATCTCAGTCAAATAAATGCCTTTTCATTATCTTAGAAATTACATTGCCTGAGAACTTGGATTGGGAGCTTTGAAATGACAATGTTCCCAACCACCGCGCTCGGCAGCACGTTAATTTCTATAAGAATACTTCACACAAAACACTCTCCCCACATCTCAGTCAAATAAATGCCTTTTCATTATCTTAGAAATTACATTGCCTGAGAACTTGGATTGGGAGCTTTGAAATGACAACGTTCCCAACCACCGCGCTCGGCAGCACGTTAATTTCTATAAGAATACTTCACACAAAACACTCTCCCCACATCTCAGTCAAATAAATGCCTGTTCATTATCTTGAAATTACATTGCCAGAGAACTTGGATAGGGAGCTTTGAAATGACAACGTTCCCAACCACCGCGCTCGGCAGCACGTTAATTTCTATAAGAATACTTCACACAAAACACTCTCCCCACATCTCAGTCAAATAAATGCCTTTTCATTCCCTTAGAAATTACATTGCCTGAGAACTTGGATTGGGAGCTTTGAAATGACAACGTTCCCAACCACCGCGCTCGGCAGCACGTTAATTTCTATAAGAATACTTCACACAAAACACTCTCCCCACATCTCAGTCAAATAAATGCCTTTTCATTATCTTAGAAATTACATTGCCTGAGAACTTGGATTGGGAGCTTTGAAATGACAACGTTCCCAACCACCGCGCTCGGCAGCACGTTAATTTCTATAAGAATACTTCACACAAAACACTCTCCCCACATCTCAGTCAAATAAATGCCTGTTCATTATCTTAGAAATTACATTGCCAGAGAACTTGGATTGGGAGCTTTGAAATGACAACGTTCCCAACCACCGCGCTCGGCAGCACGTTAATTTCTATAAGAATACTTCACACAAAACACTCTCCCCACATCTCAGTCAAATAACTGCCTTTTCATTATCTTAGAAATTACATCGCCTGAGAACTTGGATTGGGATCTTTGAAATGACAACGTTCCCAACCACCGCGCTCGGCAGCACGTTAATTTCTATAAGAATACTTCACACAAAACACTCTCCCCACATCTCAGTCAAATAAATGCCTTTTCATTCCCTTAGAAATTACATAGCCTGAGAACTTGGATTGGGAGCTTTGAAATGACAATGTTCCCAACCACCGCGCTCGGCAGCACGTTAATTTCTATAAGAATACTTCACACAAAACACTCTCCCCACATCTCAGTTAAATAAATGCCTTTTCATTATCTTAGAAATTACATTGCCTGAGAACTTGGATTGGGAGCTTTGAAATGACAACGTTCCCAACCACCGCGCTCGGCAGCACGTTAATTTCTATAAGAATACTTCACACAAAACACTCTCCCCACATCTCAGTCAAATCAATGCCTGTTCATTATCTTAGAAATTACATTGCCAGAGAACTTGGATTGGGAGCTTTGAAATGACAACGTTCCCAACCACCGCGCTCGGCAGCACGTTAATTTCTATAAGAATACTTCACACAAAACACTCTCCCCACATCTCAGTCAAATAACTGCCTTTTCATTATCTTAGAAATTACATCGCCTGAGAACTTGGATTGGGATCTTTGAAATGACAACGTTCCCAACCACCGCGCTCGGCAGCACGTTAATTTCTATAAGAATACTTCACACAAAACACTCTCCCCACATCTCAGTCAAATAAATGCCTTTTCATTCCCTTAGAAATTACATAGCCTGAGAACTTGGATTGGGAGCTTTGAAATGACAATGTTCCCAACCACCGCGCTCGGCAGCACGTTAATTTCTATAAGAATACTTCACACAAAACACTCTCCCCACATCTCAGTCAAATAAATGCCTTTTCATTATCTTAGAAATTACATTGCCTGAGAACTTGGATTGGGAGCTTTGAAATGACAACGTTCCCAACCACCGCGCTCGGCAGCACGTTAATTTCTATAAGAATACTTCACACAAAACACTCTCCCCACATCTCAGTCAAATAACTGCCTTTTCATTATCTTAGAAATTACATCGCCTGAGAACTTGGATTGGGATCTTTGAAATGACAACGTTCCCAACCACCGCGCTCGGCAGCACGTTAATTTCTATAAGAATACTTCACACAAAACACTCTCCCCACATCACAGTGAAATAAATGCCTTTTCATTATCTTAGAAATTACATCGCCTGAGAATTTGGATTGGGAGCTCTGAAATAACAACGTTCCCAACCACCGCGCTCGGCAGCACGTTAATTTCTATCAGAATACTTCACACAAAACACTCTCCCCACATCTCAGTCAAATTAATGCCTTTTCATTCCCTTAGAAATTACATTGCTTGAGAACTTGGATTGGGAGCTTTGAAACGACAACGTTCCCAACCACCGCGCTCGGCAGCACGTTAATTTCTATAAGAATACTTCACACAAATTACTCTCCCCACATCTCAGTCAAATAAATGCCTTTTCATTCCCTTAGAAATTACATTGCCTGAGAACTTGGATTGGGAGCTTTGAAATGACAACGTTCCCAACCACCGAGCTCGGCAGCACGTTAATTTCTATAAGAATACTTCACACAAAACACTCTCCCCACATCTCAGTCAAATAAATGCCTTTTCATTATCTTAGAAATTACATTGCCTGAGAACTTGGATTGGGAGCTTTGAAATGACAACGTTCCCAACCACCGCGCTCGGCAGCACGTTAATTTCTATAAGAATACTTCACACAAAACACTCTCCCCATATCTCAGTCAAATAAATGCCTTTTCAGTCCCTTAGAAATTACATTGCCTGAGAACTTGGATTGGGAGCTTTGAAATGACAACGTTCCCAACCACCGCGCTCGGCAGCACGTTAATTTCTATAAGAATACTTCACACAAAACACTCTCCCCACATCTCAGTCAAATAAATGCCTTTTCATTATCTTAGAAATTACATCGCCTGAGAATTTGGATTGGGAGCTCTGAAATAACAACGTTCCCAACCACCGCGCTCGGCAGCACGTTAATTTCTATCAGAATACTTCACACAAAACACTCTCCCCACATCTCAGTCAAATTAATGCCTTTTCATTCCCTTAGAAATTACATTGCTTGAGAACTTGGATTGGGAGCTTTGAAACGACAACGTTCCCAACCACCGCGCTCGGCAGCACGTTAATTTCTATAAGAATACTTCACACAAATTACTCTCCCCACATCTCAGTCAAATAAATGCCTTTTCATTCCCTTAGAAATTACATTGCCTGAGAACTTGGATTGGGAGCTTTGAAATGACAACGTTCCCAACCACCGAGCTCGGCAGCACGTTAATTTCTATAAGAATACTTCACACAAAACACTCTCCCCACATCTCAGTCAAATAAATGCCTTTTCATTATCTTAGAAATTACATTGCCTGAGAACTTGGATTGGGAGCTTTGAAATGACAACGTTCCCAACCACCGCGCTCGGCAGCACGTTAATTTCTATAAGAATACTTCACACAAAACACTCTCCCCACATCTCAGTCAAATAAATGCCTGTTCATTATCTTGAAATTACATTGCCAGAGAACTTGGATTGGGAGCTTTGAAATGACAACGTTCCCAACCACCGCGCTCGGCAGCACGTTAATTTCTATAAGAATACTTCACACAAAACACTCTCCCCACATCTCAGTCAAATAAATGCCTTTTCAGTCCCTTAGAAATTACATCGCCTGAGAACTTGGATTGGGAGCTTTGAAATGACAACGTTCCCAACCACCGCGCTCGGCAGCACGTTAATTTCTATAAGAATTTATCACACAAAACACTCTCCCCATATCTCAGTCAAATAAATGCCTTTTCATTATCTTAGAAATTACATCGCCTGAGAATTTGGATTGGGAGCTTTGAAATAACAACGTTCCCAACCACCGCGCTCGGCAGCACGTTAATTTCTATAAGAATACTTCACACAAAACACTCTCCCCACATCTCAGTCAAATTAATGCCTTTTCATTCCCTTAGAAATTACATTGCTTGAGAACTTGGATTGGGAGCTTTGAAACGACAACGTTCCCAACCACCGCGCTCGGCAGCACGTTAATTTCTATAAGAATACTTCACACAAATTACTCTCCCCACATCTCAGTCAAATAAATGCCTTTTCATTCCCTTAGAAATTACATTGCCTGAGAACTTGGATTGGGAGCTTTGAAATGACAACGTTCCCAACCACCGAGCTCGGCAGCACGTTAATTTCTATAAGAATACTTCACACAAAACACTCTCCCCACATCTCAGTCAAATAAATGCCTTTTCATTATCTTAGAAATTACATTGCCTGAGAACTTGGATTGGGAGCTTTGAAATGACAATGTTCCCAACCACCGCGCTCGGCAGCACGTTAATTTCTATAAGAATACTTCACACAAAACACTCTCCCCACATCTCAGTCAAATAAATGCCTTTTCATTATCTTAGAAATTACATTGCCTGAGAACTTGGATTGGGAGCTTTGAAATGACAACGTTCCCAACCACCGCGCTCGGCAGCACGTTAATTTCTATAAGAATACTTCACACAAAACACTCTCCCCACATCTCAGTCAAATAAATGCCTGTTCATTATCTTGAAATTACATTGCCAGAGAACTTGGATTGGGAGCTTTGAAATGACAACGTTCCCAACCACCGCGCTCGGCAGCACGTTAATTTCTATAAGAATACTTCACACAAAACACTCTCCCCACATCTCAGTCAAATAAATGCCTTTTCATTCCCTTAGAAATTACATTGCCTGAGAACTTGGATTGGGAGCTTTGAAATGACAACGTTCCCAACCACCGCGCTCGGCAGCACGTTAATTTCTATAAGAATACTTCACACAAAACACTCTCCCCACATCTCAGTCAAATAAATGCCTTTTCATTATCTTAGAAATTACATTGCCTGAGAACTTGGATTGGGAGCTTTGAAATGACAACGTTCCCAACCACCGCGCTCGGCAGCACGTTAATTTCTATAAGAATACTTCACACAAAACACTCTCCCCACATCTCAGTCAAATAAATGCCTGTTCATTATCTTAGAAATTACATTGCCAGAGAACTTGGATTGGGAGCTTTGAAATGACAACGTTCCCAACCACCGCGCTCGGCAGCACGTTAATTTCTATAAGAATACTTCACACAAAACACTCTCCCCACATCTCAGTCAAATAACTGCCTTTTCATTATCTTAGAAATTACATCGCCTGAGAACTTGGATTGGGATCTTTGAAATGACAACGTTCCCAACCACCGCGCTCGGCAGCACGTTAATTTCTATAAGAATACTTCACACAAAACACTCTCCCCACATCTCAGTCAAATAAATGCCTTTTCATTCCCTTAGAAATTACATAGCCTGAGAACTTGGATTGGGAGCTTTGAAATGACAATGTTCCCAACCACCGCGCTCGGCAGCACGTTAATTTCTATAAGAATACTTCACACAAAACACTCTCCCCACATCTCAGTTAAATAAATGCCTTTTCATTATCTTAGAAATTACATTGCCTGAGAACTTGGATTGGGAGCTTTGAAATGACAACGTTCCCAACCACCGCGCTCGGCAGCACGTTAATTTCTATAAGAATACTTCACACAAAACACTCTCCCCACATCTCAGTCAAATCAATGCCTGTTCATTATCTTAGAAATTACATTGCCAGAGAACTTGGATTGGGAGCTTTGAAATGACAACGTTCCCAACCACCGCGCTCGGCAGCACGTTAATTTCTATAAGAATACTTCACACAAAACACTCTCCCCACATCTCAGTCAAATAACTGCCTTTTCATTATCTTAGAAATTACATCGCCTGAGAACTTGGATTGGGATCTTTGAAATGACAACGTTCCCAACCACCGCGCTCGGCAGCACGTTAATTTCTATAAGAATACTTCACACAAAACACTCTCCCCACATCTCAGTCAAATAAATGCCTTTTCATTCCCTTAGAAATTACATAGCCTGAGAACTTGGATTGGGAGCTTTGAAATGACAATGTTCCCAACCACCGCGCTCGGCAGCACGTTAATTTCTATAAGAATACTTCACACAAAACACTCTCCCCACATCTCAGTCAAATAAATGCCTTTTCATTATCTTAGAAATTACATTGCCTGAGAACTTGGATTGGGAGCTTTGAAATGACAATGTTCCCAACCACCGCGCTCGGCAGCACGTTAATTTCTATAAGAATACTTCACACAAAACACTCTCCCCACATCTCAGTCAAATAAATGCCTTTTCATTATCTTAGAAATTACATCGCCTGAGAATTTGGATTGGGAGCTCTGAAATAACAACGTTCCCAACCACCGCGCTCGGCAGCACGTTAATTTCTATCAGAATACTTCACACAAAACACTCTCCCCACATCTCAGTCAAATTAATGCCTTTTCATTCCCTTAGAAATTACATTGCTTGAGAACTTGGATTGGGAGCTTTGAAACGACAACGTTCCCAACCACCGCGCTCGGCAGCACGTTAATTTCTATAAGAATACTTCACACAAATTACTCTCCCCACATCTCAGTCAAATAAATGCCTTTTCATTCCCTTAGAAATTACATTGCCTGAGAACTTGGATTGGGAGCTTTGAAATGACAACGTTCCCAACCACCGAGCTCGGCAGCACGTTAATTTCTATAAGAATACTTCACACAAAACACTCTCCCCACATCTCAGTCAAATAAATGCCTTTTCATTATCTTAGAAATTACATTGCCTGAGAACTTGGATTGGGAGCTTTGAAATGACAACGTTCCCAACCACCGCGCTCGGCAGCACGTTAATTTCTATAAGAATACTTCACACAAAACACTCTCCCCACATCTCAGTCAAATAAATGCCTGTTCATTATCTTGAAATTACATTGCCAGAGAACTTGGATTGGGAGCTTTGAAATGACAACGTTCCCAACCACCGCGCTCGGCAGCACGTTAATTTCTATAAGAATACTTCACACAAAACACTCTCCCCACATCTCAGTCAAATAAATGCCTTTTCAGTCCCTTAGAAATTACATCGCCTGAGAACTTGGATTGGGAGCTTTGAAATGACAACGTTCCCAACCACCGCGCTCGGCAGCACGTTAATTTCTATAAGAATTTATCACACAAAACACTCTCCCCATATCTCAGTCAAATAAATGCCTTTTCATTATCTTAGAAATTACATCGCCTGAGAATTTGGATTGGGAGCTTTGAAATAACAACGTTCCCAACCACCGCGCTCGGCAGCACGTTAATTTCTATAAGAATACTTCACACAAAACACTCTCCCCACATCTCAGTCAAATTAATGCCTTTTCATTCCCTTAGAAATTACATTGCTTGAGAACTTGGATTGGGAGCTTTGAAACGACAACGTTCCCAACCACCGCGCTCGGCAGCACGTTAATTTCTATAAGAATACTTCACACAAATTACTCTCCCCACATCTCAGTCAAATAAATGCCTTTTCATTCCCTTAGAAATTACATTGCCTGAGAACTTGGATTGGGAGCTTTGAAATGACAACGTTCCCAACCACCGAGCTCGGCAGCACGTTAATTTCTATAAGAATACTTCACACAAAACACTCTCCCCACATCTCAGTCAAATAAATGCCTTTTCATTATCTTAGAAATTACATTGCCTGAGAACTTGGATTGGGAGCTTTGAAATGACAATGTTCCCAACCACCGCGCTCGGCAGCACGTTAATTTCTATAAGAATACTTCACACAAAACACTCTCCCCACATCTCAGTCAAATAAATGCCTTTTCATTATCTTAGAAATTACATCGCCTGAGAATTTGGATTGGGAGCTCTGAAATAACAACGTTCCCAACCACCGCGCTCGGCAGCACGTTAATTTCTATCAGAATACTTCACACAAAACACTCTCCCCACATCTCAGTCAAATTAATGCCTTTTCATTCCCTTAGAAATTACATTGCTTGAGAACTTGGATTGGGAGCTTTGAAACGACAACGTTCCCAACCACCGCGCTCGGCAGCACGTTAATTTCTATAAGAATACTTCACACAAATTACTCTCCCCACATCTCAGTCAAATAAATGCCTTTTCATTCCCTTAGAAATTACATTGCCTGAGAACTTGGATTGGGAGCTTTGAAATGACAACGTTCCCAACCACCGAGCTCGGCAGCACGTTAATTTCTATAAGAATACTTCACACAAAACACTCTCCCCACATCTCAGTCAAATAAATGCCTTTTCATTATCTTAGAAATTACATTGCCTGAGAACTTGGATTGGGAGCTTTGAAATGACAACGTTCCCAACCACCGCGCTCGGCAGCACGTTAATTTCTATAAGAATACTTCACACAAAACACTCTCCCCACATCTCAGTCAAATAAATGCCTGTTCATTATCTTGAAATTACATTGCCAGAGAACTTGGATTGGGAGCTTTGAAATGACAACGTTCCCAACCACCGCGCTCGGCAGCACGTTAATTTCTATAAGAATACTTCACACAAAACACTCTCCCCACATCTCAGTCAAATAAATGCCTTTTCAGTCCCTTAGAAATTACATCGCCTGAGAACTTGGATTGGGAGCTTTGAAATGACAACGTTCCCAACCACCGCGCTCGGCAGCACGTTAATTTCTATAAGAATTTATCACACAAAACACTCTCCCCATATCTCAGTCAAATAAATGCCTTTTCATTATCTTAGAAATTACATCGCCTGAGAATTTGGATTGGGAGCTTTGAAATAACAACGTTCCCAACCACCGCGCTCGGCAGCACGTTAATTTCTATAAGAATACTTCACACAAAACACTCTCCCCACATCTCAGTCAAATTAATGCCTTTTCATTCCCTTAGAAATTACATTGCTTGAGAACTTGGATTGGGAGCTTTGAAACGACAACGTTCCCAACCACCGCGCTCGGCAGCACGTTAATTTCTATAAGAATACTTCACACAAATTACTCTCCCCACATCTCAGTCAAATAAATGCCTTTTCATTCCCTTAGAAATTACATTGCCTGAGAACTTGGATTGGGAGCTTTGAAATGACAACGTTCCCAACCACCGAGCTCGGCAGCACGTTAATTTCTATAAGAATACTTCACACAAAACACTCTCCCCACATCTCAGTCAAATAAATGCCTTTTCATTATCTTAGAAATTACATTGCCTGAGAACTTGGATTGGGAGCTTTGAAATGACAATGTTCCCAACCACCGCGCTCGGCAGCACGTTAATTTCTATAAGAATACTTCACACAAAACACTCTCCCCACATCTCAGTCAAATAAATGCCTTTTCATTATCTTAGAAATTACATTGCCTGAGAACTTGGATTGGGAGCTTTGAAATGACAACGTTCCCAACCACCGCGCTCGGCAGCACGTTAATTTCTATAAGAATACTTCACACAAAACACTCTCCCCACATCTCAGTCAAATAAATGCCTGTTCATTATCTTGAAATTACATTGCCAGAGAACTTGGATTGGGAGCTTTGAAATGACAACGTTCCCAACCACCGCGCTCGGCAGCACGTTAATTTCTATAAGAATACTTCACACAAAACACTCTCCCCACATCTCAGTCAAATAAATGCCTTTTCATTCCCTTAGAAATTACATTGCCTGAGAACTTGGATTGGGAGCTTTGAAATGACAACGTTCCCAACCACCGCGCTCGGCAGCACGTTAATTTCTATAAGAATACTTCACACAAAACACTCTCCCCACATCTCAGTCAAATAAATGCCTTTTCATTATCTTAGAAATTACATTGCCTGAGAACTTGGATTGGGAGCTTTGAAATGACAACGTTCCCAACCACCGCGCTCGGCAGCACGTTAATTTCTATAAGAATACTTCACACAAAACACTCTCCCCACATCTCAGTCAAATAAATGCCTGTTCATTATCTTAGAAATTACATTGCCAGAGAACTTGGATTGGGAGCTTTGAAATGACAACGTTCCCAACCACCGCGCTCGGCAGCACGTTAATTTCTATAAGAATACTTCACACAAAACACTCTCCCCACATCTCAGTCAAATAACTGCCTTTTCATTATCTTAGAAATTACATCGCCTGAGAACTTGGATTGGGATCTTTGAAATGACAACGTTCCCAACCACCGCGCTCGGCAGCACGTTAATTTCTATAAGAATACTTCACACAAAACACTCTCCCCACATCTCAGTCAAATAAATGCCTTTTCATTCCCTTAGAAATTACATAGCCTGAGAACTTGGATTGGGAGCTTTGAAATGACAATGTTCCCAACCACCGCGCTCGGCAGCACGTTAATTTCTATAAGAATACTTCACACAAAACACTCTCCCCACATCTCAGTTAAATAAATGCCTTTTCATTATCTTAGAAATTACATTGCCTGAGAACTTGGATTGGGAGCTTTGAAATGACAACGTTCCCAACCACCGCGCTCGGCAGCACGTTAATTTCTATAAGAATACTTCACACAAAACACTCTCCCCACATCTCAGTCAAATCAATGCCTGTTCATTATCTTAGAAATTACATTGCCAGAGAACTTGGATTGGGAGCTTTGAAATGACAACGTTCCCAACCACTGCGCTCGGCAGCACGTTAATTTCTATAAGAATACTTCACACAAAACACTCTCCCCACATCTCAGTCAAATAACTGCCTTTTCATTATCTTAGAAATTACATCGCCTGAGAACTTGGATTGGGATCTTTGAAATGACAATGTTCCCAACCACCGCGCTCGGCAGCACGTTAATTTCTATAAGAATACTTCACACAAAACACTCTCCCCACATCTCAGTCAAATAAATGCCTTTTCATTATCTTAGAAATTACATTGCCTGAGAACTTGGATTGGGAGCTTTGAAATGACAACGTTCCCAACCACCGCGCTCGGCAGCACGTTAATTTCTATAAGAATACTTCACACAAAACACTCTCCCCACATCTCAGTCAAATAACTGCCTTTTCATTATCTTAGAAATTACATCGCCTGAGAACTTGGATTGGGATCTTTGAAATGACAACGTTCCCAACAACCGCGCTCGGCAGCACGTTAATTTCTATAAGAATACTTCACACAAAACACTCTCCCCACATCACAGTGAAATAAATGCCTTTTCATTCCCTTAGAAATTACATCGCCTGAGAACTTGGATTGTTAGCTTTGAAATGACAACGTTCCCAACCACCGCGCTCGGCAGCACGTTAATTTCTATAAGAATACTTCACACAAAACACTCTCCCCACATCTCAGTCAAATAAATGCCTTTTCAGTCCCTTAGAAATTACATCGCCTGAGAACTTGGATTGGGAGCTTTGAAATGACAACGTTCCCAACCACCGCGCTCGGCAGCACGTTAATTTCTATAAGAATTTATCACACAAAACACTCTCCCCATATCTCAGTCAAATAAATGCCTTTTCATTATCTTAGAAATTACATCGCCTGAGAATTTGGATTGGGAGCTTTGAAATAACAACGTTCCCAACCACCGCGCTCGGCAGCACGTTAATTTCTATAAGAATACTTCACACAAAACACTCTCCCCACATCTCAGTCAAATTAATGCCTTTTCATTCCCTTAGAAATTACATTGCTTGAGAACTTGGATTGGGAGCTTTGAAACGACAACGTTCCCAACCACCGCGCTCGGCAGCACGTTAATTTCTATAAGAATACTTCACACAAATTACTCTCCCCACATCTCAGTCAAATAAATGCCTTTTCATTCCCTTAGAAATTACATTGCCTGATAACTTGGATTGGGAGCTTTGAAATGACAACGTTCCCAACCACCGAGCTCGGCAGCACGTTAATTTCTATAAGAATACTTCACACAAAACACTCTCCCCACATCTCAGTCAAATAAATGCCTTTTCATTATCTTAGAAATTACATTGCCTGAGAACTTGGATTGGGAGCTTTGAAATGACAACGTTCCCAACCACCGCGCTCGGCAGCACGTTAATTTCTATAAGAATACTTCACACAAAACACTCTCCCCACATCTCAGTCAAATAAATGCCTTTTCATTCCCTTAGAAATTACATAGCCTGAGAACTTGGATTGGAAGCTTTGAAATGACAATGTTCCCAACCACCGCGCTCGGCAGCACGTTTATTTCTATAAGAATACTTCACACAAAACACTCTCCCCACATCCCAGTCAAATAAATGCCTTTTCATTCCCTTAGAAATTACATTGCCTGAGAACTTGGATTGGGAGCTTTGAAATGACAACGTTCCCAACCACCGCGCTCGGCAGCACGTTAATTTCTATAAGAATACTTCACACAAAACACTCTCCCCACATCTCAGTCAAATAAATGCCTTTTCATTATCTTAGAAATTACATTGCCTGAGAACTTGGATTGGGAGCTTTGAAATGACAACGTTCCCAACCACCGCGCTCGGCAGCACGTTAATTTCTATAAGAATACTTCACACAAAACACTCTCCCCACATCTCAGTCAAATAAATGCCTGTTCATTATCTTGAAATTACATTGCCAGAGAACTTGGATTGGGAGCTTTGAAATGACAACGTTCCCAACCACCGCGCTCGGCAGCACGTTAATTTCTATAAGAATACTTCACACAAAACACTCTCCCCACATCTCAGTCAAATAAATGCCTTTTCATTCCCTTAGAAATTACATTGCCTGAGAACTTGGATTGGGAGCTTTGAAATGACAACGTTCCCAACCACCGCGCTCGGCAGCACGTTAATTTCTATAAGAATACTTCACACAAAACACTCTCCCCACATCTCAGTCAAATAAATGCCTTTTCATTATCTTAGAAATTACATTGCCTGAGAACTTGGATTGGGAGCTTTGAAATGACAACGTTCCCAACCACCGCGCTCGGCAGCACGTTAATTTCTATAAGAATACTTCACACAAAACACTCTCCCCACATCTCAGTCAAATAAATGCCTGTTCATTATCTTAGAAATTACATTGCCAGAGAACTTGGATTGGGAGCTTTGAAATGACAACGTTCCCAACCACCGCGCTCGGCAGCACGTTAATTTCTATAAGAATACTTCACACAAAACACTCTCCCCACATCTCAGTCAAATAAATGCCTTTTCATTCCCTTAGAAATTACATAGCCTGAGAACTTGGATTGGGAGCTTTGAAATGACAATGTTCCCAACCACCGCGCTCGGCAGCACGTTAATTTCTATAAGAATACTTCACACAAAACACTCTCCCCACATCTCAGTCAAATAAATGCCTTTTCATTATCTTAGAAATTACATTGCCTGAGAACTTGGATTGGGAGCTTTGAAATGACAACGTTCCCAACCACCGCGCTCGGCAGCACGTTAATTTCTATAAGAATACTTCACACAAAACACTCTCCCCACATCTCAGTCAAATAAATGCCTGTTCATTATCTTAGAAATTACATTGCCAGAGAACTTGGATTGGGAGCTTTGAAATGACAACGTTCCCAACCACCGCGCTCGGCAGCACGTTAATTTCTATAAGAATACTTCACACAAAACACTCTCCCCACATCTCAGTCAAATAACTGCCTTTTCATTATCTTAGAAATTACATCGCCTGAGAACTTGGATTGGGATCTTTGAAATGACAACGTTCCCAACCACCGCGCTCGGCAGCACGTTAATTTCTATAAGAATACTTCACACAAAACACTCTCCCCACACCTCAGTCAAATAAATGCCTTTTCATTCCCTTAGAAATTACATAGCCTGAGAACTTGGATTGGGAGCTTTGAAATGACAATGTTCCCAACCACCGCGCTCGGCAGCACGTTAATTTCTATAAGAATACTTCACACAAAACACTCTCCCCACATCACAGTGAAATAAATGCCTTTTCATTCCCTTAGAAATTACATCGCCTGAGAACTTGGATTGTTAGCTTTGAAATGACAACGTTCCCAACCACCGCGCTCGGCAGCACGTTAATTTCTATAAGAATACTTCACACAAAACACTCTCCCCACATCTCAGTCAAATAAATGCCTGTTCATTATCTTAGAAATTACATTGCCAGAGAACTTGGATTGGGAGCTTTGAAATGACAACGTTCCCAACCACCGCGCTCGGCAGCACGTTAATTTCTATAAGAATACTTCACACAAAACACTCTCCCCACATCTCAGTCAAATAACTGCCTTTTCATTATCTTAGAAATTACATCGCCTGAGAACTTGGATTGGGATCTTTGAAATGACAACGTTCCCAACCACCGCGCTCGGCAGCACGTTAATTTCTATAAGAATACTTCACACAAAACACTCTCCCCACATCTCAGTCAAATAAATGCCTTTTCATTCCCTTAGAAATTACATAGCCTGAGAACTTGGATTGGGAGCTTTGAAATGACAATGTTCCCAACCACCGCGCTCGGCAGCACGTTAATTTCTATAAGAATACTTCACACAAAACACTCTCCCCACATCTCAGTCAAATTAATGCCTTTTCATTCCCTTAGAAATTACATTGCTTGAGAACTTGGATTGGGAGCTTTGAAACGACAACGTTCCCAACCACCGCGCTCGGCAGCACGTTAATTTCTATAAGAATACTTCACACAAATTACTCTCCCCACATCTCAGTCAAATAAATGCCTTTTCATTCCCTTAGAAATTACATTGCCTGAGAACTTGGATTGGGAGCTTTGAAATGACAACGTTCCCAACCACCGAGCTCGGCAGCACGTTAATTTCTATAAGAATACTTCACACAAAACACTCTCCCCACATCTCAGTCAAATAAATGCCTTTTCATTATCTTAGAAATTACATTGCCTGAGAACTTGGATTGGGAGCTTTGAAACGACAACGTTCCCAACCACCGAGCTCGGCAGCACGTTAATTTCTATAAGAATACTTCACACAAAACACTCTCCCCACATCTCAGTCAAATAAATGCCTTTTCATTATCTTAGAAATTACATTGCCTGAGAACTTGGATTGGGATCTTTGAAATGACAACGTTCCCAACAACCGCGCTCGGCAGCACGTTAATTTCTATAAGAATACTTCACACAAAACACTCTCCCCACATCACAGTGAAATAAATGCCTTTTCATTCCCTTAGAAATTACATCGCCTGAGAACTTGGATTGTTAGCTTTGAAATGACAACGTTCCCAACCACCGCGCTCGGCAGCACGTTAATTTCTATAAGAATACTTCACACAAAACACTCTCCCCACATCTCAGTCAAATAAATGCCTTTTCAGTCCCTTAGAAATTACATCGCCTGAGAACTTGGATTGGGAGCTTTGAAATGACAACGTTCCCAACCACCGCGCTCGGCAGCACGTTAATTTCTATAAGAATTTATCACACAAAACACTCTCCCCATATCTCAGTCAAATAAATGCCTTTTCATTATCTTAGAAATTACATCGCCTGAGAATTTGGATTGGGAGCTTTGAAATAACAACGTTCCCAACCACCGCGCTCGGCAGCACGTTAATTTCTATAAGAATACTTCACACAAAACACTCTCCCCACATCTCAGTCAAATTAATGCCTTTTCATTCCCTTAGAAATTACATTGCTTGAGAACTTGGATTGGGAGCTTTGAAACGACAACGTTCCCAACCACCGCGCTCGGCAGCACGTTAATTTCTATAAGAATACTTCACACAAATTACTCTCCCCACATCTCAGTCAAATAAATGCCTTTTCATTCCCTTAGAAATTACATTGCCTGAGAACTTGGATTGGGAGCTTTGAAATGACAACGTTCCCAACCACCGAGCTCGGCAGCACGTTAATTTCTATAAGAATACTTCACACAAAACACTCTCCCCACATCTCAGTCAAATAAATGCCTTTTCATTATCTTAGAAATTACATTGCCTGAGAACTTGGATTGGGAGCTTTGAAATGACAACGTTCCCAACCACCGCGCTCGGCAGCACGTTAATTTCTATAAGAATACTTCACACAAAACACTCTCCCCACATCTCAGTCAAATAAATGCCTTTTCATTCCCTTAGAAATTACATTGCCTGAGAACTTGGATTGGGAGCTTTGAAATGACAACGTTCCCAACCACCGCGCTCGGCAGCACGTTAATTTCTATAAGAATACTTCACACAAAACACTCTCCCCACATCTCAGTCAAATAAATGCCTTTTCATTATCTTAGAAATTACATTGCCTGAGAACTTGGATTGGGAGCTTTGAAATGACAACGTTCCCAACCACCGCGCTCGGCAGCACGTTAATTTCTATAAGAATACTTCACACAAAACACTCTCCCCACATCTCAGTCAAATAAATGCCTGTTCATTATCTTAGAAATTACATTGCCAGAGAACTTGGATTGGGAGCTTTGAAATGACAACGTTCCCAACCACCGCGCTCGGCAGCACGTTAATTTCTATAAGAATACTTCACACAAAACACTCTCCCCACATCTCAGTCAAATAAATGCCTTTTCATTCCCTTAGAAATTACATAGCCTGAGAACTTGGATTGGGAGCTTTGAAATGACAATGTTCCCAACCACCGCGCTCGGCAGCACGTTAATTTCTATAAGAATACTTCACACAAAACACTCTCCCCACATCTCAGTCAAATAAATGCCTTTTCATTATCTTAGAAATTACATTGCCTGAGAACTTGGATTGGGAGCTTTGAAATGACAACGTTCCCAACCACCGCGCTCGGCAGCACGTTAATTTCTATAAGAATACTTCACACAAAACACTCTCCCCACATCTCAGTCAAATAAATGCCTGTTCATTATCTTAGAAATTACATTGCCAGAGAACTTGGATTGGGAGCTTTGAAATGACAACGTTCCCAACCACCGCGCTCGGCAGCACGTTAATTTCTATAAGAATACTTCACACAAAACACTCTCCCCACATCTCAGTCAAATAACTGCCTTTTCATTATCTTAGAAATTACATCGCCTGAGAACTTGGATTGGGATCTTTGAAATGACAACGTTCCCAACCACCGCGCTCGGCAGCACGTTAATTTCTATAAGAATACTTCACACAAAACACTCTCCCCACACCTCAGTCAAATAAATGCCTTTTCATTCCCTTAGAAATTACATAGCCTGAGAACTTGGATTGGGAGCTTTGAAATACAATGTTCCCAACCACCGCGCTCGGCAGCACGTTAATTTCTATAAGAATACTTCACACAAAACACTCTCCCCACATCACAGTGAAATAAATGCCTTTTCATTCCCTTAGAAATTACATCGCCTGAGAACTTGGATTGTTAGCTTTGAAATGACAACGTTCCCAACCACCGCGCTCGGCAGCACGTTAATTTCTATAAGAATACTTCACACAAAACACTCTCCCCACATCTCAGTCAAATAAATGCCTGTTCATTATCTTAGAAATTACATTGCCAGAGAACTTGGATTGGGAGCTTTGAAATGACAACGTTCCCAACCACCGCGCTCGGCAGCACGTTAATTTCTATAAGAATACTTCACACAAAACACTCTCCCCACATCTCAGTCAAATAACTGCCTGTTCATTATCTTAGAAATTACATCGCCTGAGAACTTGGATTGGGATCTTTGAAATGACAACGTTCCCAACCACCGCGCTCGGCAGCACGTTAATTTCTATAAGAATACTTCACACAAAACACTCTCCCCACATCTCAGTCAAATAAATGCCTGTTCATTATCTTAGAAATTACATTGCCAGAGAACTTGGATTGGGAGCTTTGAAATGACAACGTTCCCAACCACCGCGCTCGGCAGCACGTTAATTTCTATAAGAATACTTCACACAAAACACTCTCCCCACATCTCAGTCAAATAACTGCCTTTTCATTATCTTAGAAATTACATCGCCTGAGAACTTGGATTGGGATCTTTGAAATGACAACGTTCCCAACCACCGCGCTCGGCAGCACGTTAATTTCTATAAGAATACTTCACACAAATTACTCTCCCCACATCTCAGTCAAATAAATGCCTTTTCATTCCCTTAGAAATTACATTGCCTGAGAACTTGGATTGGGAGCTTTGAAATGACAACGTTCCCAACCACCGAGCTCGGCAGCACGTTAATTTCTATAAGAATACTTCACACAAAACACTCTCCCCACATCTCAGTCAAATAAATGCCTTTTCATTATCTTAGAAATTACATTGCCTGAGAACTTGGATTGGGAGCTTTGAAATGACAACGTTCCCAACCACCGCGCTCGGCAGCACGTTAATTTCTATAAGAATACTTCACACAAAACACTCTCCCCACATCTCAGTCAAATAAATGCCTTTTCATTCCCTTAGAAATTACATTGCCTGAGAACTTGGATTGGGAGCTTTGAAATGACAACGTTCCCAACCACCGCGCTCGGCAGCACGTTAATTTCTATAAGAATACTTCACACAAAACACTCTCCCCACATCTCAGTCAAATAAATGCCTTTTCATTATCTTAGAAATTACATTGCCTGAGAACTTGGATTGGGAGCTTTGAAATGACAACGTTCCCAACCACCGCGCTCGGCAGCACGTTAATTTCTATAAGAATACTTCACACAAAACACTCTCCCCACATCTCAGTCAAATAAATGCCTGTTCATTATCTTAGAAATTACATTGCCAGAGAACTTGGATTGGGAGCTTTGAAATGACAACGTTCCCAACCACCGCGCTCGGCAGCACGTTAATTTCTATAAGAATACTTCACACAAAACACTCTCCCCACATCTCAGTCAAATAAATGCCTTTTCATTCCCTTAGAAATTACATAGCCTGAGAACTTGGATTGGGAGCTTTGAAATGACAATGTTCCCAACCACCGCGCTCGGCAGCACGTTAATTTCTATAAGAATACTTCACACAAAACACTCTCCCCACATCTCAGTCAAATAAATGCCTTTTCATTATCTTAGAAATTACATTGCCTGAGAACTTGGATTGGGAGCTTTGAAATGACAACGTTCCCAACCACCGCGCTCGGCAGCACGTTAATTTCTATAAGAATACTTCACACAAAACACTCTCCCCACATCTCAGTCAAATAAATGCCTGTTCATTATCTTAGAAATTACATTGCCAGAGAACTTGGATTGGGAGCTTTGAAATGACAACGTTCCCAACCACCGCGCTCGGCAGCACGTTAATTTCTATAAGAATACTTCACACAAAACACTCTCCCCACATCTCAGTCAAATAACTGCCTTTTCATTATCTTAGAAATTACATCGCCTGAGAACTTGGATTGGGATCTTTGAAATGACAACGTTCCCAACCACCGCGCTCGGCAGCACGTTAATTTCTATAAGAATACTTCACACAAAACACTCTCCCCACACCTCAGTCAAATAAATGCCTTTTCATTCCCTTAGAAATTACATAGCCTGAGAACTTGGATTGGGAGCTTTGAAATACAATGTTCCCAACCACCGCGCTCGGCAGCACGTTAATTTCTATAAGAATACTTCACACAAAACACTCTCCCCACATCACAGTGAAATAAATGCCTTTTCATTCCCTTAGAAATTACATCGCCTGAGAACTTGGATTGTTAGCTTTGAAATGACAACGTTCCCAACCACCGCGCTCGGCAGCACGTTAATTTCTATAAGAATACTTCACACAAAACACTCTCCCCACATCTCAGTCAAATAAATGCCTGTTCATTATCTTAGAAATTACATTGCCAGAGAACTTGGATTGGGAGCTTTGAAATGACAACGTTCCCAACCACCGCGCTCGGCAGCACGTTAATTTCTATAAGAATACTTCACACAAAACACTCTCCCCACATCTCAGTCAAATAACTGCCTGTTCATTATCTTAGAAATTACATCGCCTGAGAACTTGGATTGGGATCTTTGAAATGACAACGTTCCCAACCACCGCGCTCGGCAGCACGTTAATTTCTATAAGAATACTTCACACAAAACACTCTCCCCACATCTCAGTCAAATAAATGCCTGTTCATTATCTTAGAAATTACATTGCCAGAGAACTTGGATTGGGAGCTTTGAAATGACAACGTTCCCAACCACCGCGCTCGGCAGCACGTTAATTTCTATAAGAATACTTCACACAAAACACTCTCCCCACATCTCAGTCAAATAACTGCCTTTTCATTATCTTAGAAATTACATCGCCTGAGAACTTGGATTGGGATCTTTGAAATGACAACGTTCCCAACCACCGCGCTCGGCAGCACGTTAATTTCTATAAGAATACTTCACACAAAACACTCTCCCCACACCTCAGTCAAATAAATGCCTTTTCATTCCCTTAGAAATTACATAGCCTGAGAACTTGGATTGGGAGGTTTGAAATGACAATGTTCCCAACCACCGCGCTCGGCAGCACGTTAATTTCTATAAGAATACTTCACACAAAACACTCTCCCCACATCACAGTGAAATAAATGCCTTTTCATTCCCTTAGAAATTACATCGCCTGAGAACTTGGATTGTTATCTTTGAAATGACAACGTTCCCAACCACCGCGCTCGGCAGCACGTTAATTTCTATAAGAATACTTCACACAAAACACTCTCCCCACATCTCAGTCAAATAAATGCCTGTTCATTATCTTAGAAATTACATTGCCAGAGAACTTGGATTGGGAGCTTTGAAATGACAACGTTCCCAACCACCGCGCTCGGCAGCACGTTAATTTCTATAAGAATACTTCACACAAAACACTCTCCCCACATCTCAGTCAAATAACTGCCTTTTCATTATCTTAGAAATTACATCGCCTGAGAACTTGGATTGGGATCTTTGAAATGACAACGTTCCCAACCACCGCGCTCGGCAGCACGTTAATTTCTATAAGAATACTTCACACAAAACACTCTCCCCACATCTCAGTCAAATAAATGCCTTTTCATTCCCTTAGAAATTACATAGCCTGAGAACTTGGATTGGGAGCTTTGAAATGACAATGTTCCCAACCACCGCGCTCGGCAGCACGTTAATTTCTATAAGAATACTTCACACAAAACACTCTCCCCACATCTCAGTCAAATTAATGCCTTTTCATTCCCTTAGAAATTACATTGCTTGAGAACTTGGATTGGGAGCTTTGAAACGACAACGTTCCCAACCACCGCGCTCGGCAGCACGTTAATTTCTATAAGAATACTTCACACAAATTACTCTCCCCACATCTCAGTCAAATAAATGCCTTTTCATTCCCTTAGAAATTACATTGCCTGAGAACTTGGATTGGGAGCTTTGAAATGACAACGTTCCCAACCACCGAGCTCGGCAGCACGTTAATTTCTATAAGAATACTTCACACAAAACACTCTCCCCACATCTCAGTCAAATAAATGCCTTTTCATTATCTTAGAAATTACATTGCCTGAGAACTTGGATTGGGAGCTTTGAAATGACAACGTTCCCAACCACCGCGCTCGGCAGCACGTTAATTTCTATAAGAATACTTCACACAAAACACTCTCCCCACATCTCAGTCAAATAAATGCCTTTTCATTCCCTTAGAAATTACATAGCCTGAGAACTTGGATTGGAAGCTTTGAAATGACAATGTTCCCAACCACCGCGCTCGGCAGCACGTTAATTTCTATAAGAATACTTCACACAAAACACTCTCCCCACATCCCAGTCAAATAAATGCCTTTTCATTCCCTTAGAAATTACATTGCCTGAGAACTTGGATTGGGAGCTTTGAAATGACAACGTTCCCAACCACCGCGCTCGGCAGCACGTTAATTTCTATAAGAATACTTCACACAAAACACTCTCCCCACATCTCAGTCAAATAAATGCCTTTTCATTATCTAAGAAATTACATTGCCTGAGAACTTGGATTGGGAGCTTTGAAATGACAACGTTCCCAACCACCGCGCTCGGCAGCACGTTAATTTCTATAAGAATACTTCACACAAAACACTCTCCCCACATCTCAGTCAAATAAATGCCTGTTCATTATCTTAGAAATTACATTGCCAGAGAACTTGGATTGGGAGCTTTGAAATGACAACGTTCCCAACCACCGCGCTCGGCAGCACGTTAATTTCTATAAGAATACTTCACACAAAACACTCTCCCCACATCTCAGTCAAATAACTGCCTTTTCATTATCTTAGAAATTACATCGCCTGAGAACTTGGATTGGGATCTTTGAAATGACAACGTTCCCAACCACCGCGCTCGGCAGCACGTTAATTTCTATAAGAATACTTCACACAAAACACTCTCCCCACATCTCAGTCAAATAAATGCCTTTTCATTCCCTTAGAAATTACATAGCCTGAGAACTTGGATTGGGAGCTTTGAAATGACAATGTTCCCAACCACCGCGCTCGGCAGCACGTTAATTTCTATAAGAATACTTCACACAAAACACTCTCCCCACATCTCAGTCAAATTAATGCCTTTTCATTCCCTTAGAAATTACATTGCTTGAGAACTTGGATTGGGAGCTTTGAAACGACAACGTTCCCAACCACCGCGCTCGGCAGCACGTTAATTTCTATAAGAATACTTCACACAAATTACTCTCCCCACATCTCAGTCAAATAAATGCCTTTTCATTCCCTTAGAAATTACATTGCCTGAGAACTTGGATTGGGAGCTTTGAAATGACAACGTTCCCAACCACCGAGCTCGGCAGCACGTTAATTTCTATAAGAATACTTCACACAAAACACTCTCCCCACATCTCAGTCAAATAAATGCCTTTTCATTATCTTAGAAATTACATTGCCTGAGAACTTGGATTGGGAGCTTTGAAATGACAACGTTCCCAACCACCGCGCTCGGCAGCACGTTAATTTCTATAAGAATACTTCACACAAAACACTCTCCCCACATCTCAGTCAAATAAATGCCTTTTCATTCCCTTAGAAATTACATAGCCTGAGAACTTGGATTGTTAGCTTTGAAATGACAACGTTCCCAACCACCGCGCTCGGCAGCACGTTAATTTCTATAAGAATACTTCACACAAAACACTCTCCCCACATCTCAGTCAAATAAATGCCTGTTCATTATCTTAGAAATTACATTGCCAGAGAACTTGGATTGGGAGCTTTGAAATGACAACGTTCCCAACCACCGCGCTCGGCAGCACGTTAATTTCTATAAGAATACTTCACACAAAACACTCTCCCCACATCTCAGTCAAATAACTGCCTGTTCATTATCTTAGAAATTACATCGCCTGAGAACTTGGATTGGGATCTTTGAAATGACAACGTTCCCAACCACCGCGCTCGGCAGCACGTTAATTTCTATAAGAATACTTCACACAAAACACTCTCCCCACATCTCAGTCAAATAAATGCCTGTTCATTATCTTAGAAATTACATTGCCAGAGAACTTGGATTGGGAGCTTTGAAATGACAACGTTCCCAACCACCGCGCTCGGCAGCACGTTAATTTCTATAAGAATACTTCACACAAAACACTCTCCCCACATCTCAGTCAAATAACTGCCTTTTCATTATCTTAGAAATTACATCGCCTGAGAACTTGGATTGGGATCTTTGAAATGACAACGTTCCCAACCACCGCGCTCGGCAGCACGTTAATTTCTATAAGAATACTTCACACAAAACACTCTCCCCACACCTCAGTCAAATAAATGCCTTTTCATTCCCTTAGAAATTACATAGCCTGAGAACTTGGATTGGGAGCTTTGAAATGACAATGTTCCCAACCACCGCGCTCGGCAGCACGTTAATTTCTATAAGAATACTTCACACAAAACACTCTCCCCACATCACAGTGAAATAAATGCCTTTTCATTCCCTTAGAAATTACATCGCCTGAGAACTTGGATTGTTATCTTTGAAATGACAACGTTCCCAACCACCGCGCTCGGCAGCACGTTAATTTCTATAAGAATACTTCACACAAAACACTCTCCCCACATCTCAGTCAAATAAATGCCTGTTCATTATCTTAGAAATTACATTGCCAGAGAACTTGGATTGGGAGCTTTGAAATGACAACGTTCCCAACCACCGCGCTCGGCAGCACGTTAATTTCTATAAGAATACTTCACACAAAACACTCTCCCCACATCTCAGTCAAATAACTGCCTTTTCATTATCTTAGAAATTACATCGCCTGAGAACTTGGATTGGGATCTTTGAAATGACAACGTTCCCAACCACCGCGCTCGGCAGCACGTTAATTTCTATAAGAATACTTCACACAAAACACTCTCCCCACATCTCAGTCAAATAAATGCCTTTTCATTCCCTTAGAAATTACATAGCCTGAGAACTTGGATTGGGAGCTTTGAAATGACAATGTTCCCAACCACCGCGCTCGGCAGCACGTTAATTTCTATAAGAATACTTCACACAAAACACTCTCCCCACATCTCAGTCAAATTAATGCCTTTTCATTCCCTTAGAAATTACATTGCTTGAGAACTTGGATTGGGAGCTTTGAAACGACAACGTTCCCAACCACCGCGCTCGGCAGCACGTTAATTTCTATAAGAATACTTCACACAAATTACTCTCCCCACATCTCAGTCAAATAAATGCCTTTTCATTCCCTTAGAAATTACATTGCCTGAGAACTTGGATTGGGAGCTTTGAAATGACAACGTTCCCAACCACCGAGCTCGGCAGCACGTTAATTTCTATAAGAATACTTCACACAAAACACTCTCCCCACATCTCAGTCAAATAAATGCCTTTTCATTATCTTAGAAATTACATTGCCTGAGAACTTGGATTGGGAGCTTTGAAATGACAACGTTCCCAACCACCGCGCTCGGCAGCACGTTAATTTCTATAAGAATACTTCACACAAAACACTCTCCCCACATCTCAGTCAAATAAATGCCTTTTCATTCCCTTAGAAATTACATAGCCTGAGAACTTGGATTGGAAGCTTTGAAATGACAATGTTCCCAACCACCGCGCTCGGCAGCACGTTAATTTCTATAAGAATACTTCACACAAAACACTCTCCCCACATCCCAGTCAAATAAATGCCTTTTCATTCCCTTAGAAATTACATTGCCTGAGAACTTGGATTGGGAGCTTTGAAATGACAACGTTCCCAACCACCGCGCTCGGCAGCACGTTAATTTCTATAAGAATACTTCACACAAAACACTCTCCCCACATCTCAGTCAAATAAATGCCTTTTCATTATCTAAGAAATTACATTGCCTGAGAACTTGGATTGGGAGCTTTGAAATGACAACGTTCCCAACCACCGCGCTCGGCAGCACGTTAATTTCTATAAGAATACTTCACACAAAACACTCTCCCCACATCTCAGTCAAATAAATGCCTGTTCATTATCTTAGAAATTACATTGCCAGAGAACTTGGATTGGGAGCTTTGAAATGACAACGTTCCCAACCACCGCGCTCGGCAGCACGTTAATTTCTATAAGAATACTTCACACAAAACACTCTCCCCACATCTCAGTCAAATAACTGCCTTTTCATTATCTTAGAAATTACATCGCCTGAGAACTTGGATTGGGATCTTTGAAATGACAACGTTCCCAACCACCGCGCTCGGCAGCACGTTAATTTCTATAAGAATACTTCACACAAAACACTCTCCCCACATCTCAGTCAAATAAATGCCTTTTCATTCCCTTAGAAATTACATAGCCTGAGAACTTGGATTGGGAGCTTTGAAATGACAATGTTCCCAACCACCGCGCTCGGCAGCACGTTAATTTCTATAAGAATACTTCACACAAAACACTCTCCCCACATCTCAGTCAAATTAATGCCTTTTCATTCCCTTAGAAATTACATTGCTTGAGAACTTGGATTGGGAGCTTTGAAACGACAACGTTCCCAACCACCGCGCTCGGCAGCACGTTAATTTCTATAAGAATACTTCACACAAATTACTCTCCCCACATCTCAGTCAAATAAATGCCTTTTCATTCCCTTAGAAATTACATTGCCTGAGAACTTGGATTGGGAGCTTTGAAATGACAACGTTCCCAACCACCGAGCTCGGCAGCACGTTAATTTCTATAAGAATACTTCACACAAAACACTCTCCCCACATCTCAGTCAAATAAATGCCTTTTCATTATCTTAGAAATTACATTGCCTGAGAACTTGGATTGGGAGCTTTGAAATGACAACGTTCCCAACCACCGCGCTCGGCAGCACGTTAATTTCTATAAGAATACTTCACACAAAACACTCTCCCCACATCTCAGTCAAATAAATGCCTTTTCATTCCCTTAGAAATTACATAGCCTGAGAACTTGGATTGGAAGCTTTGAAATGACAATGTTCCCAACCACCGCGCTCGGCAGCACGTTAATTTCTATAAGAATACTTCACACAAAACACTCTCCCCACATCCCAGTCAAATAAATGCCTTTTCATTCCCTTAGAAATTACATTGCCTGAGAACTTGGATTGGGAGCTTTGAAATGACAACGTTCCCAACCACCGCGCTCGGCAGCACGTTAATTTCTATAAGAATACTTCACACAAAACACTCTCCCCACATCTCAGTCAAATAAATGCCTTTTCATTATCTTAGAAATTACATTGCCTGAGAACTTGGATTGGGAGCTTTGAAATGACAACGTTCCCAACCACCGCGCTCGGCAGCACGTTAATTTCTATAAGAATACTTCACACAAAACACTCTCCCCACATCTCAGTCAAATAAATGCCTGTTCATTATCTTGAAATTACATTGCCAGAGAACTTGGATTGGGAGCTTTGAAATGACAACGTTCCCAACCACCGCGCTCGGCAGCACGTTAATTTCTATAAGAATACTTCACACAAAACACTCTCCCCACATCTCAGTCAAATAAATGCCTTTTCATTCCCTTAGAAATTACATTGCCTGAGAACTTGGATTGGGAGCTTTGAAATGACAACGTTCCCAACCACCGCGCTCGGCAGCACGTTAATTTCTATAAGAATACTTCATACAAAACACTCTCCCCACATCTCAGTCAAATAAATGCCTTTTCATTATCTTAGAAATTACATTGCCTGAGAACTTGGATTGGGAGCTTTGAAATGACAACGTTCCCAACCACCGCGCTCGGCAGCACGTTAATTTCTATAAGAATACTTCACACAAAACACTCTCCCCACATCTCAGTCAAATAAATGCCTGTTCATTATCTTAGAAATTACATTGCCAGAGAACTTGGATTGGGAGCTTTGAAATGACAACTTTCCCAACCACCGCGTTCGGCAGCACGTTAATTTCTATAAGAATACTTCACACAAAACACTCTCCCCACATCTCAGTCAAATAAATGCCTTTTCATTCCCTTAGAAATTACATAGCCTGAGAACTTGGATTGGGAGCTTTGAAATGACAATGTTCCCAACCACCGCGCTCGGCAGCACGTTAATTTCTATAAGAATACTTCACACAAAACACTCTCCCCACATCTCAGTCAAATAAATGCCTTTTCATTATCTTAGAAATTACATTGCCTGAGAACTTGGATTGGGAGCTTTGAAATGACAACGTTCCCAACCACCGCGCTCGGCAGCACGTTAATTTCTATAAGAATACTTCACACAAAACACTCTCCCCACATCTCAGTCAAATAAATGCCTGTTCATTATCTTAGAAATTACATTGCCAGAGAACTTGGATTGGGAGCTTTGAAATGACAACGTTCCCAACCACCGCGCTCGGCAGCACGTTAATTTCTATAAGAATACTTCACACAAAACACTCTCCCCACATCTCAGTCAAATAACTGCCTTTTCATTATCTTAGAAATTACATCGCCTGAGAACTTGGATTGGGATCTTTGAAATGACAACGTTCCCAACCACCGCGCTCGGCAGCACGTTAATTTCTATAAGAATACTTCACACAAAACACTCTCCCCACACCTCAGTCAAATAAATGCCTTTTCATTCCCTTAGAAATTACATAGCCTGAGAACTTGGATTGGGAGCTTTGAAATGACAATGTTCCCAACCACCGCGCTCGGCAGCACGTTAATTTCTATAAGAATACTTCACACAAAACACTCTCCCCACATCACAGTGAAATAAATGCCTTTTCATTCCCTTAGAAATTACATCGCCTGAGAACTTGGATTGTTAGCTTTGAAATGACAACGTTCCCAACCACCGCGCTCGGCAGCACGTTAATTTCTATAAGAATACTTCACACAAAACACTCTCCCCACATCTCAGTCAAATAAATGCCTGTTCATTATCTTAGAAATTACATTGCCAGAGAACTTGGATTGGGAGCTTTGAAATGACAACGTTCCCAACCACCGCGCTCGGCAGCACGTTAATTTCTATAAGAATACTTCACACAAAACACTCTCCCCACATCTCAGTCAAATAACTGCCTTTTCATTATCTTAGAAATTACATCGCCTGAGAACTTGGATTGGGATCTTTGAAATGACAACGTTCCCAACCACCGCGCTCGGCAGCACGTTAATTTCTATAAGAATACTTCACACAAAACACTCTCCCCACATCTCAGTCAAATAAATGCCTTTTCATTCCCTTAGAAATTACATAGCCTGAGAACTTGGATTGGGAGCTTTGAAATGACAATGTTCCCAACCACCGCGCTCGGCAGCACGTTAATTTCTATAAGAATACTTCACACAAAACACTCTCCCCACATCACAGTGAAATAAATGCCTTTTCATTCCCTTAGAAATTACATCGCCTGAGAACTTGGATTGTTAGCTTTGAAATGACAACGTTCCCAACCACCGCGCTCGGCAGCACGTTAATTTCTATAAGAATACTTCACACAAAACACTCTCCCCACATCTCAGTCAAATAAATGCCTTTTCATTCCCTTAGAAATTACATTGCCTGAGAACTTGGATTGGGAGCTTTAAAATGACAACGTTCCCAACCACCGCGCTCGGCAGCACGTTAATTTCTATAAGAATACTTCACACAAAACACTCTCCCCACATCTCAGTCAAATAAATGCCTTTTCATTCCCTTAGAAATTACATTGCCTGAGAACTTGGATTGGGAGCTTTAAAATGACAACGTTCCCAACCACCGCGCTCGGCAGCACGTTAATTTCTGTAAGAATACTTCACACAAAACACTCTCCCCACATCTCAGTCAAATAAATGCCTTTTCATTCCCTTAGAAATTACATAGCCTGAGAACTTGGATTGGGAGCTTTGAAATGACAACGTTCCCAACCACCGCGCTCGGCAGCACGTTAATTTCTATAAGAATACTTCACACAAAACACTCTCCCCACATCTCAGTCAAATAAATGCCTTTTCATTCCCTTAGAAATTACATAGCCTGAGAACTTGGATTGGGAGCTTTGAAATGACAATGTTCCCAACCACCGCGCTCGGCAGCACGTTAATTTCTATAAGAATACTTCACACAAAACACTCTCCCCACATCACAGTGAAATAAATGCCTTTTCATTCCCTTAGAAATTACATCGCCTGAGAACTTGGATTGTTAGCTTTGAAATGACAACGTTCCCAACCACCGCGCTCGGCAGCACGTTAATTTCTATAAGAATACTTCACACAAAACACTCTCCCCACATCTCAGTCAAATAAATGCCTTTTCATTCCCTTAGAAATTACATTGCCTGAGAACTTGGATTGGGAGCTTTAAAATGACAACGTTCCCAACCACCGCGCTCGGCAGCACGTTAATTTCGATAAGAATACTTGACACAAAACACACTCCCCACATCTCAGTCAAATAAATGCCTTTTCATTACCTTAGAAATTACATTGCTTGAGAACTTGGATTGGGAGCTTTGAAATGACAACGTTCCCAACCACCGCGCTCGGCAGCACGTTAATTTCTATAAGAATACTTCACACAAAACACTCTCCCCACATCTCAGTCAAATAACTGCCTTTTCATTATCTTAGAAATTACATCGCCTGAGAACTTGGATTGGGATCTTTGAAATGACAACGTTCCCAACCACCGCGCTCGGCAGCACGTTAATTTCTATAAGAATACTTCACACAAAACACTCTCCCCACATCTCAGTCAAATAACTGCCTTTTCATTCCCTTAGAAATTACATAGCCTGAGAACTTGGATTGGGAGCTTTGAAATGACAATGTTCCCAACCACCGCGCTCGGCAGCACGTTAATTTCTATAAGAATACTTCACACAAAACACTCTCCCCACATCACAGTGAAATAAATGCCTTTTCATTCCCTTAGAAATTACATCGCCTGAGAACTTGGATTGTTAGCTTTGAAATGACAACGTTCCCAACCACCGCGCTCGGCAGCACGTTAATTTCTATAAGAATACTTCACACAAAACACTCTCCCCACATCTCAGTCAAATAAATGCCTTTTCATTCCCTTAGAAATTACATTGCCTGAGAACTTGGATTGGGAGCTTTAAAATGACAACGTTCCCAACCACCGCGCTCGGCAGCACGTTAATTTCTATAAGAATACTTCACACAAAACACTCTCCCCACATCTCAGTCAAATAAATGCCTTTTCATTCCCTTAGAAATTACATTGCCTGAGAACTTGGATTGGGAGCTTTAAAATGACAACGTTCCCAACCACCGCGCTCGGCAGCACGTTAATTTCTGTAAGAATACTTCACACAAAACACTCTCCCCACATCTCAGTCAAATAAATGCCTTTTCATTCCCTTAGAAATTACATAGCCTGAGAACTTGGATTGGGAGCTTTGAAATGACAACGTTCCCAACCACCGCGCTCGGCAGCACGTTAATTTCTATAAGAATACTTCACACAAAACACTCTCCCCACATCTCAGTCAAATAAATGCCTTTTCATTCCCTTAGAAATTACATAGCCTGAGAACTTGGATTGGGAGCTTTGAAATGACAATGTTCCCAACCACCGCGCTCGGCAGCACGTTAATTTCTATAAGAATACTTCACACAAAACACTCTCCCCACATCACAGTGAAATAAATGCCTTTTCATTCCCTTAGAAATTACATCGCCTGAGAACTTGGATTGTTAGCTTTGAAATGACAACGTTCCCAACCACCGCGCTCGGCAGCACGTTAATTTCTATAAGAATACTTCACACAAAACACTCTCCCCACATCTCAGTCAAATAAATGCCTTTTCATTCCCTTAGAAATTACATTGCCTGAGAACTTGGATTGGGAGCTTTAAAATGACAACGTTCCCAACCACCGCGCTCGGCAGCACGTTAATTTCGATAAGAATACTTGACACAAAACACACTCCCCACATCTCAGTCAAATAAATGCCTTTTCATTCCCTTAGAAATTACATTGCTTGAGAACTTGGATTGGGAGCTTTGAAATGACAACGTTCCCAACCACCGCGCTCGGCAGCACGTTAATTTCTATAAGAATACTTCACACAAAACACTCTCCCCACATCTCAGTCAAATAAATGCCTTTTCATTATCTTAGAAATTACATTGCCTGAGAACTTGGATTGGGAGCTTTGAAATGACAACGTTCCCAACCACCGCGCTCGGCAGCACGTTAATTTCTATAAGAATACTTCACACAAAACACTCTCCCCACATCTCAGTCAAATAAATGCCTGTTCATTATCTTAGAAATTACATTGCCAGAGAACTTGGATTGGGAGCTTTGAAATGACAACGTTCCCAACCACCGCGCTCGGCAGCACGTTAATTTCTATAAGAATACTTCACACAAAACACTCTCCCCACATCTCAGTCAAATAAATGCCTTTTCATTCCCTTAGAAATTACATAGCCTGAGAACTTGGATTGGGAGCTTTGAAATGACAATGTTCCCAACCACCGCGCTCGGCAGCACGTTAATTTCTATAAGAATACTTCACACAAAACACTCTCCCCACATCTCAGTCAAATAAATGCCTTTTCATTATCTTAGAAATTACATTGCCTGAGAACTTGGATTGGGAGCTTTGAAATGACAACGTTCCCAACCACCGCGCTCGGCAGCACGTTAATTTCTATAAGAATACTTCACACAAAACACTCTCCCCACATCTCAGTCAAATAAATGCCTGTTCATTATCTTAGAAATTACATTGCCAGAGAACTTGGATTGGGAGCTTTGAAATGACAACGTTCCCAACCACCGCGCTCGGCAGCACGTTAATTTCTATAAGAATACTTCACACAAAACACTCTCCCCACATCTCAGTCAAATAACTGCCTTTTCATTATCTTAGAAATTACATCGCCTGAGAACTTGGATTGGGATCTTTGAAATGACAACGTTCCCAACCACCGCGCTCGGCAGCACGTTAATTTCTATAAGAATACTTCACACAAAACACTCTCCCCACACCTCAGTCAAATAAATGCCTTTTCATTCCCTTAGAAATTACATAGCCTGAGAACTTGGATTGGGAGCTTTGAAATGACAATGTTCCCAACCACCGCGCTCGGCAGCACGTTAATTTCTATAAGAATACTTCACACAAAACACTCTCCCCACATCACAGTGAAATAAATGCCTTTTCATTCCCTTAGAAATTACATCGCCTGAGAACTTGGATTGTTAGCTTTGAAATGACAACGTTCCCAACCACCGCGCTCGGCAGCACGTTAATTTCTATAAGAATACTTCACACAAAACACTCTCCCCACATCTCAGTCAAATAAATGCCTGTTCATTATCTTAGAAATTACATTGCCAGAGAACTTGGATTGGGAGCTTTGAAATGACAACGTTCCCAACCACCGCGCTCGGCAGCACGTTAATTTCTATAAGAATACTTCACACAAAACACTCTCCCCACATCTCAGTCAAATAACTGCCTTTTCATTATCTTAGAAATTACATTGCCTGAGAACTTGGATTGGGATCTTTGAAATGACAACGTTCCCAACCACCGCGCTCGGCAGCACGTTAATTTCTATAAGAATACTTCACACAAAACACTCTCCCCACATCTCAGTCAAATAAATGCCTTTTCATTCCCTTAGAAATTACATAGCCTGAGAACTTGGATTGGGAGCTTTGAAATGACAATGTTCCCAACCACCGCGCTCGGCAGCACGTTAATTTCTATAAGAATACTTCACACAAAACACTCTCCCCACATCTCAGTCAAATTAATGCCTTTTCATTCCCTTAGAAATTACATTGCTTGAGAACTTGGATTGGGAGCTTTGAAACGACAACGTTCCCAACCACCGCGCTCGGCAGCACGTTAATTTCTATAAGAATACTTCACACAAATTACTCTCCCCACATCTCAGTCAAATAAATGCCTTTTCATTCCCTTAGAAATTACATTGCCTGAGAACTTGGATTGGGAGCTTTGAAATGACAACGTTCCCAACCACCGAGCTCGGCAGCACGTTAATTTCTATAAGAATACTTCACACAAAACACTCTCCCCACATCTCAGTCAAATAAATGCCTTTTCATTATCTTAGAAATTACATTGCCTGAGAACTTGGATTGGGAGCTTTGAAATGACAACGTTCCCAACCACCGCGCTCGGCAGCACGTTAATTTCTATAAGAATACTTCACACAAAACACTCTCCCCACATCTCAGTCAAATAAATGCCTTTTCATTCCCTTAGAAATTACATAGCCTGAGAACTTGGATTGGAAGCTTTGAAATGACAATGTTCCCAACCACCGCGCTCGGCAGCACGTAATTTCTATAAGAATACTTCACACAAAACACTCTCCCCACATCCCAGTCAAATAAATGCCTTTTCATTCCCTTAGAAATTACATTGCCTGAGAACTTGGATTGGGAGCTTTGAAATGACAACGTTCCCAACCACCGCGCTCGGCAGCACGTTAATTTCTATAAGAATACTTCACACAAAACACTCTCCCCACATCTCAGTCAAATAAATGCCTTTTCATTATCTTAGAAATTACATTGCCTGAGAACTTGGATTGGGAGCTTTGAAATGACAACGTTCCCAACCACCGCGCTCGGCAGCACGTTAATTTCTATAAGAATACTTCACACAAAACACTCTCCCCACATCTCAGTCAAATAAATGCCTGTTCATTATCTTGAAATTACATTGCCAGAGAACTTGGATTGGGAGCTTTGAAATGACAACGTTCCCAACCACCGCGCTCGGCAGCACGTTAATTTCTATAAGAATACTTCACACAAAACACTCTCCCCACATCTCAGTCAAATAAATGCCTTTTCATTCCCTTAGAAATTACATTGCCTGAGAACTTGGATTGGGAGCTTTGAAATGACAACGTTCCCAACCACCGCGCTCGGCAGCACGTTAATTTCTATAAGAATACTTCACACAAATTACTCTCCCCACATCTCAGTCAAATAAATGCCTTTTCATTCCCTTAGAAATTACATTGCCTGAGAACTTGGATTGGGAGCTTTGAAATGACAACGTTCCCAACCACCGAGCTCGGCAGCACGTTAATTTCTATAAGAATACTTCACACAAAACACTCTCCCCACATCTCAGTCAAATAAATGCCTTTTCATTATCTTAGAAATTACATTGCCTGAGAACTTGGATTGGGAGCTTTGAAATGACAACGTTCCCAACCACCGCGTTCGGCAGCACGTTAATTTCTATAAGAATACTTCACACAAAACACTCTCCCCACATCTCAGTCAAATAAATGCCTTTTCATTCCCTTAGAAATTACATAGCCTGAGAACTTGGATTGGAAGCTTTGAAATGACAATGTTCCCAACCACCGCGCTCGGCAGCACGTAATTTCTATAAGAATACTTCACACAAAACACTCTCCCCACATCCCAGTCAAATAAATGCCTTTTCATTCCCTTAGAAATTACATTGCCTGAGAACTTGGATTGGGAGCTTTGAAATGACAACGTTCCCAACCACCGCGCTCGGCAGCACGTTAATTTCTATAAGAATACTTCACACAAAACACTCTCCCCACATCTCAGTCAAATAAATGCCTTTTCATTATCTTAGAAATTACATTGCCTGAGAACTTGGATTGGGAGCTTTGAAATGACAACGTTCCCAACCACCGCGCTCGGCAGCACGTTAATTTCTATAAGAATACTTCACACAAAACACTCTCCCCACATCTCAGTCAAATAAATGCCTGTTCATTATCTTGAAATTACATTGCCAGAGAACTTGGATTGGGAGCTTTGAAATGACAACGTTCCCAACCACCGCGCTCGGCAGCACGTTAATTTCTATAAGAATACTTCACACAAAACACTCTCCCCACATCTCAGTCAAATAAATGCCTTTTCATTCCCTTAGAAATTACATTGCCTGAGAACTTGGATTGGGAGCTTTGAAATGACAACGTTCCCAACCACCGCGCTCGGCAGCACGTTAATTTCTATAAGAATACTTCATACAAAACACTCTCCCCACATCTCAGTCAAATAAATGCCTTTTCATTATCTTAGAAATTACATTGCCTGAGAACTTGGATTGGGAGCTTTGAAATGACAACGTTCCCAACCACCGCGCTCGGCAGCACGTTAATTTCTATAAGAATACTTCACACAAAACACTCTCCCCACATCTCAGTCAAATAAATGCCTGTTCATTATCTTAGAAATTACATTGCCAGAGAACTTGGATTGGGAGCTTTGAAATGACAACGTTCCCAACCACCGCGCTCGGCAGCACGTTAATTTCTATAAGAATACTTCACACAAAACACTCTCCCCACATCTCAGTCAAATAAATGCCTTTTCATTCCCTTAGAAATTACATAGCCTGAGAACTTGGATTGGGAGCTTTGAAATGACAATGTTCCCAACCACCGCGCTCGGCAGCACGTTAATTTCTATAAGAATACTTCACACAAAACACTCTCCCCACATCTCAGTCAAATAAATGCCTTTTCATTATCTTAGAAATTACATTGCCTGAGAACTTGGATTGGGAGCTTTGAAATGACAACGTTCCCAACCACCGCGCTCGGCAGCACGTTAATTTCTATAAGAATACTTCACACAAAACACTCTCCCCACATCTCAGTCAAATAAATGCCTGTTCATTATCTTAGAAATTACATTGCCAGAGAACTTGGATTGGGAGCTTTGAAATGACAACGTTCCCAACCACCGCGCTCGGCAGCACGTTAATTTCTATAAGAATACTTCACACAAAACACTCTCCCCACATCTCAGTCAAATAACTGCCTTTTCATTATCTTAGAAATTACATCGCCTGAGAACTTGGATTGGGATCTTTGAAATGACAACGTTCCCAACCACCGCGCTCGGCAGCACGTTAATTTCTATAAGAATACTTCACACAAAACACTCTCCCCACACCTCAGTCAAATAAATGCCTTTTTATTCCCTTAGAAATTACATAGCCTGAGAACTTGGATTGGGAGCTTTGAAATGACAATGTTCCCAACCACCGCGCTCGGCAGCACGTTAATTTCTATAAGAATACTTCACACAAAACACTCTCCCCACATCACAGTGAAATAAATGCCTTTTCATTCCCTTAGAAATTACATCGCCTGAGAACTTGGATTGTTAGCTTTGAAATGACAACGTTCCCAACCACCGCGCTCGGCAGCACGTTAATTTCTATAAGAATACTTCACACAAAACACTCTCCCCACATCTCAGTCAAATAAATGCCTGTTCATTATCTTAGAAATTACATTGCCAGAGAACTTGGATTGGGAGCTTTGAAATGACAACGTTCCCAACCACCGCGCTCGGCAGCACGTTAATTTCTATAAGAATACTTCACACAAAACACTCTCCCCACATCTCAGTCAAATAACTGCCTTTTCATTATCTTAGAAATTACATCGCCTGAGAACTTGGATTGGGATCTTTGAAATGACAACGTTCCCAACCACCGCGCTCGGCAGCACGTTAATTTCTATAAGAATACTTCACACAAAACACTCTCCCCACATCTCAGTCAAATAAATGCCTTTTCATTCCCTTAGAAATTACATAGCCTGAGAACTTGGATTGGGAGCTTTGAAATGACAATGTTCCCAACCACCGCGCTCGGCAGCACGTTAATTTCTATAAGAATACTTCACACAAAACACTCTCCCCACATCACAGTGAAATAAATGCCTTTTCATTCCCTTAGAAATTACATCGCCTGAGAACTTGGATTGTTAGCTTTGAAATGACAACGTTCCCAACCACCGCGCTCGGCAGCACGTTAATTTCTATAAGAATACTTCACACAAAACACTCTCCCCACATCTCAGTCAAATAAATGCCTTTTCATTCCCTTAGAAATTACATTGCCTGAGAACTTGGATTGGGAGCTTTAAAATGACAACGTTCCCAACCACCGCGCTCGGCAGCACGTTAATTTCTATAAGAATACTTCACACAAAACACTCTCCCCACATCTCAGTCAAATAAATGCCTTTTCATTCCCTTAGAAATTACATTGCTTGAGAACTTGGATTGGGAGCTTTAAAATGACAACGTTCCCAACCACCGCGCTCGGCAGCACGTTAATTTCTGTAAGAATACTTCACACAAAACACTCTCCCCACATCTCAGTCAAATAAATGCCTTTTCATTCCCTTAGAAATTACATAGCCTGAGAACTTGGATTGGGAGCTTTGAAATGACAACGTTCCCAACCACCGCGCTCGGCAGCACGTTAATTTCTATAAGAATACTTCACACAAAACACTCTCCCCACATCTCAGTCAAATAAATGCCTTTTCATTCCCTTAGAAATTACATAGCCTGAGAACTTGGATTGGGAGCTTTGAAATGACAATGTTCCCAACCACCGCGCTCGGCAGCACGTTAATTTCTATAAGAATACTTCACACAAAACACTCTCCCCACATCACAGTGAAATAAATGCCTTTTCATTCCCTTAGAAATTACATCGCCTGAGAACTTGGATTGTTAGCTTTGAAATGACAACGTTCCCAACCACCGCGCTCGGCAGCACGTTAATTTCTATAAGAATACTTCACACAAAACACTCTCCCCACATCTCAGTCAAATAAATGCCTTTTCATTCCCTTAGAAATTACATTGCCTGAGAACTTGGATTGGGAGCTTTAAAATGACAACGTTCCCAACCACCGCGCTCGGCAGAACGTTAATTTCGATAAGAATACTTGACACAAAACACACTCCCCACATCTCAGTCAAATAAATGCCTTTTCATTCCCTTAGAAATTACATTGCTTGAGAACTTGGATTGGGAGCTTTGAAATGACAACGTTCCCAACCACCGCGCTCGGCAGCACGTTAATTTCTATAAGAATACTTCACACAAAACACTCTCCCCACATCTCAGTCAAATAACTGCCTTTTCATTATCTTAGAAATTACATCGCCTGAGAACTTGGATTGGGATCTTTGAAATGACAACGTTCCCAACCACCGCGCTCGGCAGCACGTTAATTTCTATAAGAATACTTCACACAAAACACTCTCCCCACATCTCAGTCAAATAACTGCCTTTTCATTCCCTTAGAAATTACATAGCCTGAGAACTTGGATTGGGAGCTTTGAAATGACAATGTTCCCAACCACCGCGCTCGGCAGCACGTTAATTTCTATAAGAATACTTCACACAAAACACTCTCCCCACATCACAGTGAAATAAATGCCTTTTCATTCCCTTAGAAATTACATCGCCTGAGAACTTGGATTGTTAGCTTTGAAATGACAACGTTCCCAACCACCGCGCTCGGCAGCACGTTAATTTCTATAAGAATACTTCACACAAAACACTCTCCCCACATCTCAGTCAAATAAATGCCTTTTCATTCCCTTAGAAATTACATTGCCTGAGAACTTGGATTGGGAGCTTTAAAATGACAACGTTCCCAACCACCGCGCTCAGCAGCCCGTTAATTTCTATAAGAATACTTCACACAAAACACTCTCCCCACATCTCAGTCAAATAAATGCCTTTTCATTCCCTTAGAAATTACATTGCCTGAGAACTTGGATTGGGAGCTTTAAAATGACAACGTTCCCAACCACCGCGCTCGGCAGCACGTTAATTTCTGTAAGAATACTTCACACAAAACACTCTCCCCACATCTCAGTCAAATAAATGCCTTTTCATTCCCTTAGAAATTACATAGCCTGAGAACTTGGATTGGGAGCTTTGAAATGACAACGTTCCCAACCACCGCGCTCGGCAGCACGTTAATTTCTATAAGAATACTTCACACAAAACACTCTCCCCACATCTCAGTCAAATAAATGCCTTTTCATTCCCTTAGAAATTACATAGCCTGAGAACTTGGATTGGGAGCTTTGAAATGACAATGTTCCCAACCACCGCGCTCGGCAGCACGTTAATTTCTATAAGAATACTTCACACAAAACACTCTCCCCACATCACAGTGAAATAAATGCCTTTTCATTCCCTTAGAAATTACATCGCCTGAGAACTTGGATTGTTAGCTTTGAAATGACAACGTTCCCAACCACCGCGCTCGGCAGCACGTTAATTTCTATAAGAATACTTCACACAAAACACTCTCCCCACATCTCAGTCAAATAAATGCCTTTTCATTCCCTTAGAAATTACATTGCCTGAGAACTTGGATTGGGAGCTTTAAAATGACAACGTTCCCAACCACCGCGCTCGGCAGCACGTTAATTTCGATAAGAATACTTGACACAAAACACACTCCCCACATCTCAGTCAAATAAATGCCTTTTCATTCCCTTAGAAATTACATTGCTTGAGAACTTGGATTGGGAGCTTTGAAATGACAACGTTCCCAACCACCGCGCTCGGCAGCACGTTAATTTCTATAAGAATACTTCACACAAAACACTCTCCCCATATCTCAGTCAAATAAATGCCTTTTCAGTCCCTTAGAAATTACATTGCCTGAGAACTTGGATTGGGAGCTTTGAAATGACAACGTTCCCAACCACCGCGCTCGGCAGCACGTTAATTTCTATAAGAATACTTCACACAAAACACTCTCCCCACATCTCAGTCAAATAAATGCCTTTTCAGTCCCTTAGAAATTACATCGCCTGAGAACTTGGATTGGGAGCTTTGAAATGACAACGTTCCCAACCACCGCGCTCGGCAGCACGTTAATTTCTATAAGAATACTTCACACAAAACACTCTCCCCATATCTCAGTCAAATAAATGCCTTTTCAGTCCCTTAGAAATTACATTGCCTGAGAACTTGGATTGGGAGCTTTGAAATGACAACGTTCCCAACCACCGCGCTCGGCAGCACGTTAATTTCTATAAGAATACTTCACACAAAACACTCTCCCCACATCTCAGTCAAATAAATGCCTTTTCAGTCCCTTAGAAATTACATCGCCTGAGAACTTGGATTGGGAGCTTTGAAATGACAACGTTCCCAACCACCGCGCTCGGCAGCACGTTAATTTCTATAAGAATTTATCACACAAAACACTCTCCCCATATCTCAGTCAAATAAATGCCTTTTCATTATCTTAGAAATTACATCGCCTGAGAATTTGGATTGGGAGCTTTGAAATAACAACGTTCCCAACCACCGCGCTCGGCAGCACGTTAATTTCTATAAGAATACTTCACACAAAACACTCTCCCCACATCTCAGTCAAATTAATGCCTTTTCATTCCCTTAGAAATTACATTGCTTGAGAACTTGGATTGGGAGCTTTGAAACGACAACGTTCCCAACCACCGCGCTCGGCAGCACGTTAATTTCTATAAGAATACTTCACACAAAACACTCTCCCCACATCACAGTGAAATAAATGCCTTTTCATTCCCTTAGAAATTACATCGCCTGAGAACTTGGATTGTTAGCTTTGAAATGACAACGTTCCCAACCACCGCGCTCGGCAGCACGTTAATTTCTATAAGAATACTTCACACAAAACACTCTCCCCACATCTCAGTCAAATAAATGCCTTTTCATTCCCTTAGAAATTACATTGCCTGAGAACTTGGATTGGGAGCTTTAAAATGACAACGTTCCCAACCACCGCGCTCGGCAGCACGTTAATTTCTGTAAGAATACTTCACACAAAACACTCTCCCCACATCTCAGTCAAATAAATGCCTTTTCATTCCCTTAGAAATTACATAGCCTGAGAACTTGGATTGGGAGCTTTGAAATGACAACGTTCCCAACCACCGCGCTCGGCAGCACGTTAATTTCTATAAGAATACTTCACACAAAACACTCTCCCCACATCTCAGTCAAATAAATGCCTTTTCATTCCCTTAGAAATTACATAGCCTGAGAACTTGGATTGGGAGCTTTGAAATGACAATGTTCCCAACCACCGCGCTCGGCAGCACGTTAATTTCTATAAGAATACTTCACACAAAACACTCTCCCCACATCACAGTGAAATAAATGCCTTTTCATTCCCTTAGAAATTACATCGCCTGAGAACTTGGATTGTTAGCTTTGAAATGACAACGTTCCCAACCACCGCGCTCGGCAGCACGTTAATTTCTATAAGAATACTTCACACAAAACACTCTCCCCACATCTCAGTCAAATAAATGCCTTTTCATTCCCTTAGAAATTACATTGCCTGAGAACTTGGATTGGGAGCTTTAAAATGACAACGTTCCCAACCACCGCGCTCGGCAGCACGTTAATTTCGATAAGAATACTTGACACAAAACACACTCCCCACATCTCAGTCAAATAAATGCCTTTTCATTCCCTTAGAAATTACATTGCTTGAGAACTTGGATTGGGAGCTTTGAAATGACAACGTTCCCAACCACCGCGCTCGGCAGCACGTTAATTTCTATAAGAATACTTCACACAAAACACTCTCCCCATATCTCAGTCAAATAAATGCCTTTTCAGTCCCTTAGAAATTACATTGCCTGAGAACTTGGATTGGGAGCTTTGAAATGACAACGTTCCCAACCACCGCGCTCGGCAGCACGTTAATTTCTATAAGAATACTTCACACAAAACACTCTCCCCACATCTCAGTCAAATAAATGCCTTTTCAGTCCCTTAGAAATTACATCGCCTGAGAACTTGGATTGGGAGCTTTGAAATGACAACGTTCCCAACCACCGCGCTCGGCAGCACGTTAATTTCTATAAGAATACTTCACACAAAACACTCTCCCCATATCTCAGTCAAATAAATGCCTTTTCAGTCCCTTAGAAATTACATTGCCTGAGAACTTGGATTGGGAGCTTTGAAATGACAACGTTCCCAACCACCGCGCTCGGCAGCACGTTAATTTCTATAAGAATACTTCACACAAAACACTCTCCCCACATCTCAGTCAAATAAATGCCTTTTCAGTCCCTTAGAAATTACATCGCCTGAGAACTTGGATTGGGAGCTTTGAAATGACAACGTTCCCAACCACCGCGCTCGGCAGCACGTTAATTTCTATAAGAATACTTCACACAAATTACTCTCCCCACATCTCAGTCAAATAAATGCCTTTTCATTCCCTTAGAAATTACATTGCCTGAGAACTTGGATTGGGAGCTTTGAAATGACAACGTTCCCAACCACCGCGCTCGGCAGCACGTTAATTTCTATAAGAATACTTCACACAAAACACTCTCCCCACATCTCAGTCAAATAAATGCCTTTTCATTATCTTAGAAATTACATCGCCTGAGAACTTGGATTGGGAGCTTTGAAATGACAACGTTCCCAACCACCGCGCTCGGCAGCACGTTAATTTCTATAAGAATACTTCACACAAAACACTCTCCCCACATCTCAGTCAAATAAATGCCTTTTCATTCCCTTAGAAATTACATAGCCTGAGAACTTGGATTGGGAGCTTTGAAATGACAATGTTCCCAACCACCGCGCTCGGCAGCACGTTAATTTCTATAAGAATACTTCACACAAAACACTCTCCCCACATCCCAGTCAAATAAATGCCTTTTCATTCCCTTAGAAATTACATTGCCTGAGAACTTGGATTGGGAGCTTTGAAATGACAACGTTCCCAACCACCGCGCTCGGCAGCACGTTAATTTCTATAAGAATACTTCACACAAAACACTCTCCCCACATCTCAGTCAAATAAATGCCTTTTCATTATCTTAGAAATTACATTGCCTGAGAACTTGGATTGGGAGCTTTGAAATGACAACGTTCCCAACCACCGCGCTCGGCAGCACGTTAATTTCTATAAGAATACTTCACACAAAACACTCTCCCCACATCTCAGTCAAATAAATGCCTGTTCATTATCTTAGAAATTACATTGCCAGAGAACTTGGATTGGGAGCTTTGAAATGACAACGTTCCCAACCACCGCGCTCGGCAGCACGTTAATTTCTATAAGAATACTTCACACAAAACACTCTCCCCACATCTCAGTCAAATAACTGCCTTTTCATTTCCTTAGAAATTACATCGCCTGAGAACTTGGATTGGGATCTTTGAAATGACAACGTTCCCAACCACCGCGCTCGGCAGCACGTTAATTTCTATAAGAATACTTCACACAAAACACTCTCCCCACATCTCAGTCAAATAAATGCCTTTTCATTCCCTTAGAAATTACATAGCCTGAGAACTTGGATTGGGAGCTTTGAAATGACAATGTTCCCAACCACCGCGCTCGGCAGCACGTTAATTTCTATAAGAATACTTCACACAAAACACTCTCCCCACATCACAGTGAAATAAATGCCTTTTCATTCCCTTAGAAATTACATCGCCTGAGAACTTGGATTGGGAGCTTTGAAATGACAACGTTCCCAACCACCGCGCTCGGCAGCACGTTAATTTCTATAAGAATACTTCACACAAAACAATTTCCCCACATCTCAGTCAAATAAATGCCTTTTCATTCCCTTAGAAATTACATTGCCTGAGAACTTGGATTGGGAGCTTTGAAATGACAATGTTCCCAACCACCGCGCTCGGCAGCACGTTAATTTCTATAAGAATACTTCACACAAAACACTCTCCCCACATCCCAGTCAAATAAATGCCTTTTCATTCCCTTAGAAATTACATTGCCTGAGAACTTGGATTGGGAGCTTTGAAATGACAACGTTCCCAACCACCGCGCTCGGCAGCACGTTAATTTCTATAAGAATACTTCACACAAAACACTCTCCCCACATCTCAGTCAAATAAATGCCTTTTCATTATCTTAGAAATTACATTGCCTGAGAACTTGGATTGGGAGCTTTGAAATGACAACGTTTCCAACCACCGCGCTCGGCAGCACGTTAATTTCTATAAGAATACTTCACACAAAACACTCTCCCCACATCTCAGTCAAATAAATGCCTGTTCATTATCTTACAAATTACATTGCCAGAGAACTTGGATTATGAGCTTTGAAATGACAACGTTCCCAACCACCGCGCTCGGCAGCACGTTAATTTCTATAAGAATACTTCACACAAAACACTCTCACCACATCTCAGTCAAATAACTGCCTTTTCATTCCCTTAGAAATTACATCGCCTGAGAACTTGGATTGGGATCTTTGAAATGACAACGTTCCCAACCACCGCGCTCGGCAGCACGTTAATTTCTATAAGAATACTTCACACAAAACACTCTCCCCACATCTCAGTCAAATAAATGCCTTTTCATTCCCTTAGAAATTACATCGCCTGAGAACTTGGATTGTTAGCTTTGAAATGACAACGTTCCCAACCACCGCGCTCGGCAGCACGTTAATTTCTATAAGAATACTTCACACAAAACACTCTCCCCACATCTCAGTCAAATAAATGCCTTTTCATTCCCTTAGAAATTACATTGCCTGAGAACTTGGATTGGGAGCTTTAAAATGACAACGTTCCCAACCACCGCGCTCGGCAGCACGTTAATTTCGATAAGAATACTTGACACAAAACACACTCCCCACATCTCAGTCAAATAAATGCCTTTTCATTCCCTTAGAAATTACATTGCTTGAGAACTTGGATTGGGAGCTTTGAAATGACAACGTTCCCAACCACCGCGCTCGGCAGCACGTTAATTTCTATAAGAATACTTCACACAAAACACTCTCCCCATATCTCAGTCAAATAAATGCCTTTTCAGTCCCTTAGAAATTACATTGCCTGAGAACTTGGATTGGGAGCTTTGAAATGACAACGTTCCCAACCACCGCGCTCGGCAGCACGTTAATTTCTATAAGAATACTTCACACAAAACACTCTCCCCACATCTCAGTCAAATAAATGCCTTTTCAGTCCCTTAGAAATTACATCGCCTGAGAACTTGGATTGGGAGCTTTGAAATGACAACGTTCCCAACCACCGCGCTCGGCAGCACGTTAATTTCTATAAGAATACTTCACACAAAACACTCTCCCCATATCTCAGTCAAATAAATGCCTTTTCAGTCCCTTAGAAATTACATTGCCTGAGAACTTGGATTGGGAGCTTTGAAATGACAACGTTCCCAACCACCGCGCTCGGCAGCACGTTAATTTCTATAAGAATACTTCACACAAAACACTCTCCCCACATCTCAGTCAAATAACTGCCTTTTCATTTCCTTAGAAATTACATCGCCTGAGAACTTGGATTGGGATCTTTGAAATGACAACGTTCCCAACCACCGCGCTCGGCAGCACGTTAATTTCTATAAGAATACTTCACACAAAACACTCTCCCCACATCTCAGTCAAATAAATGCCTTTTCATTCCCTTAGAAATTACATAGCCTGAGAACTTGGATTGGGAGCTTTGAAATGACAATGTTCCCAACCACCGCGCTCGGCAGCACGTTAATTTCTATAAGAATACTTCACACAAAACACTCTCCCCACATCACAGTGAAATAAATGCCTTTTCATTCCCTTAGAAATTACATCGCCTGAGAACTTGGATTGGGAGCTTTGAAATGACAACGTTCCCAACCACCGCGCTCGGCAGCACGTTAATTTCTATAAGAATACTTCACACAAAACAATTTCCCCACATCTCAGTCAAATAAATGCCTTTTCATTCCCTTAGAAATTACATTGCCTGAGAACTTGGATTGGGAGCTTTGAAATGACAATGTTCCCAACCACCGCGCTCGGCAGCACGTTAATTTCTATAAGAATACTTCACACAAAACACTCTCCCCACATCCCAGTCAAATAAATGCCTTTTCATTCCCTTAGAAATTACATTGCCTGAGAACTTGGATTGGGAGCTTTGAAATGACAACGTTCCCAACCACCGCGCTCGGCAGCACGTTAATTTCTATAAGAATACTTCACACAAAACACTCTCCCCACATCTCAGTCAAATAAATGCCTTTTCATTATCTTAGAAATTACATTGCCTGAGAACTTGGATTGGGAGCTTTGAAATGACAACGTTCCCAACCACCGCGCTCGGCAGCACGTTAATTTCTATAAGAATACTTCACACAAAACACTCTCCCCACATCTCAGTCAAATAAATGCCTGTTCATTATCTTACAAATTACATTGCCAGAGAACTTGGATTATGAGCTTTGAAATGACAACGTTCCCAACCACCGCGCTCGGCAGCACGTTAATTTCTATAAGAATACTTCACACAAAACACTCTCACCACATCTCAGTCAAATAACTGCCTTTTCATTCCCTTAGAAATTACATCGCCTGAGAACTTGGATTGGGATCTTTGAAATGACAACGTTCCCAACCACCGCGCTCGGCAGCACGTTAATTTCTATAAGAATACTTCACACAAAACACTCTCCCCACATCTCAGTCAAATAAATGCCTTTTCATTCCCTTAGAAATTACATCGCCTGAGAACTTGGATTGTTAGCTTTGAAATGACAACGTTCCCAACCACCGCGCTCGGCAGCACGTTAATTTCTATAAGAATACTTCACACAAAACACTCTCCCCACATCTCAGTCAAATAAATGCCTTTTCATTCCCTTAGAAATTACATTGCCTGAGAACTTGGATTGGGAGCTTTAAAATGACAACGTTCCCAACCACCGCGCTCGGCAGCACGTTAATTTCGATAAGAATACTTGACACAAAACACACTCCCCACATCTCAGTCAAATAAATGCCTTTTCATTCCCTTAGAAATTACATTGCTTGAGAACTTGGATTGGGAGCTTTGAAATGACAACGTTCCCAACCACCGCGCTCGGCAGCACGTTAATTTCTATAAGAATACTTCACACAAAACACTCTCCCCATATCTCAGTCAAATAAATGCCTTTTCAGTCCCTTAGAAATTACATTGCCTGAGAACTTGGATTGGGAGCTTTGAAATGACAACGTTCCCAACCACCGCGCTCGGCAGCACGTTAATTTCTATAAGAATACTTCACACAAAACACTCTCCCCACATCTCAGTCAAATAAATGCCTTTTCAGTCCCTTAGAAATTACATCGCCTGAGAACTTGGATTGGGAGCTTTGAAATGACAACGTTCCCAACCACCGCGCTCGGCAGCACGTTAATTTCTATAAGAATACTTCACACAAAACACTCTCCCCATATCTCAGTCAAATAAATGCCTTTTCAGTCCCTTAGAAATTACATTGCCTGAGAACTTGGATTGGGAGCTTTGAAATGACAACGTTCCCAACCACCGCGCTCGGCAGCACGTTAATTTCTATAAGAATACTTCACACAAAACACTCTCTCCACATCTCAGTCAAATAAATGCCTTTTCAGTCCCTTAGAAATTACATCGCCTGAGAACTTGGATTGGGAGCTTTGAAATGACAACGTTCCCAACCACCGCGCTCGGCAGCACGTTAATTTCTATAAGAATACTTCACACAAATTACTCTCCCCACATCTCAGTCAAATAAATGCCTTTTCATTCCCTTAGAAATTACATTGCCTGAGAACTTGGATTGGGAGCTTTGAAATGACAACGTTCCCAACCACCGCGCTCGGCAGCACGTTAATTTCTATAAGAATACTTCACACAAAACACTCTCCCCACATCTCAGTCAAATAAATGCCTTTTCATTATCTTAGAAATTACATCGCCTGAGAACTTGGATTGGGAGCTTTGAAATGACAACGTTCCCAACCACCGCGCTCGGCAGCACGTTAATTTCTATAAGAATACTTCACACAAAACACTCTCCCCACATCTCAGTCAAATAAATGCCTTTTCATTCCCTTAGAAATTACATAGCCTGAGAACTTGGATTGGGAGCTTTGAAATGACAATGTTCCCAACCACCGCGCTCGGCAGCACGTTAATTTCTATAAGAATACTTCACACAAAACACTCTCCCCACATCCCAGTCAAATAAATGCCTTTTCATTCCCTTAGAAATTACATTGCCTGAGAACTTGGATTGGGAGCTTTGAAATGACAACGTTCCCAACCACCGCGCTCGGCAGCACGTTAATTTCTATAAGAATACTTCACACAAAACACTCTCCCCACATCTCAGTCAAATAAATGCCTTTTCATTATCTTAGAAATTACATTGCCTGAGAACTTGGATTGGGAGCTTTGAAATGACAACGTTCCCAACCACCGCGCTCGGCAGCACGTTAATTTCTATAAGAATACTTCACACAAAACACTCTCCCCACATCTCAGTCAAATAAATGCCTGTTCATTATCTTAGAAATTACATTGCCAGAGAACTTGGATTGGGAGCTTTGAAATGACAACGTTCCCAACCACCGCGCTCGGCAGCACGTTAATTTCTATAAGAATACTTCACACAAAACACTCTCCCCACATCTCAGTCAAATAACTGCCTTTTCATTCCCTTAGAAATTACATCGCCTGAGAACTTGGATTGGGATCTTTGAAATGACAACGTTCCCAACCACCGCGCTCGGCAGCACGTTAATTTCTATAAGAATACTTCACACAAAACACTCTCCCCACATCTCAGTCAAATAAATGCCTTTTCATTCCCTTAGAAATTACATAGCCTGAGAACTTGGATTGGGAGCTTTGAAATGACAATGTTCCCAACCACCGCGCTCGGCAGCACGTTAATTTCTATAAGAATACTTCACACAAAACACTCTCCCCACATCACAGTGAAATAAATGCCTTTTCATTCCCTTAGAAATTACATCGCCTGAGAACTTGGATTGGGAGCTTTGAAATGACAACGTTCCCAACCACCGCGCTCGGCAGCACGTTAATTTCTATAAGAATACTTCACACAAAACAATTTCCCCACATCTCAGTCAAATAAATGCCTTTTCATTCCCTTAGAAATTACATTGCCTGAGAACTTGGATTGGGAGCTTTGAAATGACAATGTTCCCAACCACCGCGCTCGGCAGCACGTTAATTTCTATAAGAATACTTCACACAAAACACTCTCCCCACATCCCAGTCAAATAAATGCCTTTTCATTCCCTTAGAAATTACATTGCCTGAGAACTTGGATTGGGAGCTTTGAAATGACAACGTTCCCAACCACCGCGCTCGGCAGCACGTTAATTTCTATAAGAATACTTCACACAAAACACTCTCCCCACATCTCAGTCAAATAAATGCCTTTTCATTATCTTAGAAATTACATTGCCTGAGAACTTGGATTGGGAGCTTTGAAATGACAACGTTCCCAACCACCGCGCTCGGCAGCACGTTAATTTCTATAAGAATACTTCACACAAAACACTCTCCCCACATCTCAGTCAAATAAATGCCTGTTCATTATCTTAGAAATTACATTGCCAGAGAACTTGGATTGGGAGCTTTGAAATGACAACGTTCCCAACCACCGCGCTCGGCAGCACGTTAATTTCTATAAGAATACTTCACACAAAACACTCTCCCCACATCTCAGTCAAATAACTGCCTTTTCATTCCCTTAGAAATTACATCGCCTGAGAACTTGGATTGGGATCTTTGAAATGACAACGTTCCCAACCACCGCGCTCGGCAGCACGTTAATTTCTATAAGAATACTTCACACAAAACACTCTCCCCACATCTCAGTCAAATAAATGCCTTTTCATTCCCTTAGAAATTACATAGCCTGAGAACTTGGATTGGGAGCTTTGAAATGACAATGTTCCCAACCACCGCGCTCGGCAGCACGTTAATTTCTATAAGAATACTTCACACAAAACACTCTCCCCACATCACAGTGAAATAAATGCCTTTTCATTCCCTTAGAAATTACATCGCCTGAGAACTTGGATTGGGAGCTTTGAAATGACAACGTTCCCAACCACCGCGCTCGGCAGCACGTTAATTTCTATAAGAATACTTCACACAAAACAATTTCCCCACATCTCAGTCAAATAAATGCCTTTTCATTCCCTTAGAAATTACATTGCCTGAGAACTTGGATTGGGAGCTTTGAAATGACAACGTTCCCAACCACCGCGCTCGGCAGCACGTTAATTTCTATAAGAATTTATCACACAAAACACTCTCCCCATATCTCAGTCAAATAAATGCCTTTTCATTATCTTAGAAATTACATCGCCTGAGAATTTGGATTGGGAGCTTTGAAATAACAACGTTCCCAACCACCGCGCTCGGCAGCACGTTAATTTCTATAAGAATACTTCACACAAAACACTCTCCCCACATCTCAGTCAAATAACTGCCTTTTCATTCCCTTAGAAATTACATCGCCTGAGAACTTGGATTGGGAGCTTTGAAATGACAACGTTCCCAACCACCGCGCTCGGCAGCACGTTAATTTCTATAAGAATACTTCACACAAAACACTCTCCCCACATCTCAGTCAAATAAATGCCTTTTCATTCCCTTAGAAATTACATCGCCTGAGAACTTGGATTGGGAGCTTTGAAATGACAACGTTCCCAACCACCGCGCTCGGCAGCACGTTAATTTCTATAAGAATACTTCACACAAAACACTCTCCCCACATCTCAGTCAAATAAATGCCTTTTTATTCCCTTAGAAATTACATAGCCTGAGAACTTGGATTGGGAGCTTTGAAATGACAATGTTCCCAACCACCGCGCTCGGCAGCACGTTAATTTCTATAAGAATACTTCACACAAAACACTCTCCCCACATCACAGTGAAATAAATGCCTTTTCATTCCCTTAGAAATTACATCGCCTGAGAACTTGGATTGGGAGCTTTGAAATGACAACGTTCCCAACCACCGCGCTCGCCAGCACGTTAATTTCTATAAGAATACTTCACACAAAACACTCTCCCCACATCTCAGTCAAATAAATGCCTTTTCATTCCCTTAGAAATTACATTGCCTGAGAACTTGGATTGGGAGCTTTAAAATGACAACGTTCCCAACCACCGCGCTCGGCAGCACGTTAATTTCTGTAAGAATACTTCACACAAAACACTCTCCCCACATCTCAGTCAAATAAATGCCTTTTCATTCCCTTAGAAATTACATAGCCTGAGAACTTGGATTGGGAGCTTTGAAATGACAATGTTCCCAACCACCGCGCTCGGCAGCACGTTAATTTCTATAAGAATACTTCACACAAAACACTCTCCCCACATCACAGTGAAATAAATGCCTTTTCATTCCCTTAGAAATTACATCGCCTGAGAACTTGGATTGGGAGCTTTGAAATGACAACGTTCCCAACCACCGCGCTCGGCAGCACGTTAATTTCTATAAGAATACTTCACACAAAACACTCTCCCCACATCTCAGACAAATAAATGCCTTTTCATTCCCTTAGAAATTACATTGCCTGAGAACTTGGATTGGGAGCTTTGAAATGACAATGTTCCCAACCACCGCGCTCGGCAGCACGTTAATTTCTATAAGAATACTTCACACAAAACACTCTCCCCACATCACAGTGAAATAAATGCCTTTTCATTCCCTTAGAAATTACATTGCCTGAGAACTTGGATTGGGAGCTTTGAAATGACAACGTTCCGAACCACCGCGCTCGGCAGCACGTTAATTTCTATAAGAATACTTCACACAAAACACTCTCCCCACATCTCAGTCAAATAAATGCCTTTTCATTCCCTTAGAAATTACATTGCCTGAGAACTTGGATTGGGAGCTTTAAAATGACAACGTTCCCAACCACCGCGCTCGGCAGCACGTTAATTTCTGTAAGAATACTTCACACAAAACACTCTCCCCACATCTCAGTCAAATAAATGCCTTTTCATTCCCTTAGAAATTACATTGCCTGAGAACTTGGATTGGGATCTTTGAAATGACAACGTTCCCAACCACCGCGCTCGGCAGCACGTTAATTTCTATAAGAATACTTCACACAAAACACTCTCCCCACATCTCAGTCAAATAAATGCCTTTTCATTCCCTTAGAAATTACATCGCCTGAGAACTTGGATTGGGAGCTTTGAAATGACAACGTTCCCAACCACCGCGCTCGGCAGCACGTTAATTTCTATAAGAATACTTCACACAAAACACTCTCCCCACATCACAGTGAAATAAATGCCTTTTCATTACCTTAGAAATTACATCGCCTGAGAACTTGGATTGGGAGCTTTGAAATGACAACGTTCCCAACCACCGCGCTCGGCAGCACGTTAATTTCTATAAGAATACTTCACACAAAACACTCTCCCCACATCTCAGTCAAATTAATGCCTTTTCATTCCCTTAGAAATTACATTGCCAGAGAACTTGGATTGGGAGCTTTGAAATGACAACGTTCCCAACCACCGCGCTCGGCAGCACGTTAATTTCTATAAGAATACTTCACACAAAACACTCTCCCCACATCTCAGTCAAATAACTGCCTTTTCATTCCCTTAGAAATTACATCGCCTGAGAACTTGGATTGGGAGCTTTGAAATGACAACGTTCCCAACCACCGCGCTCGGCAGCACGTTAATTTCTATAAGAATACTTCACACAAAACACTCTCCCCACATCTCAGTCAAATAAATGCCTTTTCATTCCCTTAGAAATTACATCGCCTGAGAACTTGGATTGGGAGCTTTGAAATGACAACGTTCCCAACCACCGCGCTCGGCAGCACGTTAATTTCTATAAGAATACTTCACACAAAACACTCTCCCCACATCTCAGTCAAATAAATGCCTGTTCATTATCTTAGAAATTACATTGCCTGAGAACTTGGATTGGGAGCTTTGAAATGACAACGTTCCCAACCACCGCGCTCGGCAGCACGTTAATTTCTATAAACTTACTTCACACAAAACACTCTCCCCATATCTCAGTCAAATAAATGCCTTTTCATTATCTTAGAAATTACATTGCCTGAGAACTTGGATTGGGAGCTTTGAAATGACAACGTTCCCAACCACCGCGCTCGGCAGCACGTTAATTTCGATAAGAATACTTCACACAAAACACTCTCCCCACATCTCAGTCAAATAAATGTCTTTTCATTCCCTTAGAAATTACATCGCCGGTGAACTTGGATTAGGAGCTTTGAAATGACAACGTTCGCAACCACCGCGCTCGGCAGCACGTTAATTTCTATAAGAATACTTCACACAAAACACTCTCCCCACATCTCTGTCAAATAAATGCCTTTTCATTCCCTTAGAAATTACATTGCCTGAGAACTTGGATTGGGATCTTTGAAATGACAACGTTCCCAACCACCGCGCTCGGCAGCACGTTAATTTCTATAAGAATACTTCATACAAAACACTCTCCCCACATCTCAGTCAAATAAATGCCTTTTCATTCCCTTAAAAATTACATCGCCTGAGAACTTGGATTGGGAGCTTTGAAATGACAACGTTCCCAACCACCGCGCTCGGCAGCATGTTAATTTCTATAAGAATTCCTCACACAAAACACTCTCCCCACATCTCAGTCAAATAAATGCCTTTTCATTCCCTTAGAAATTACATCGCCTGTGAACTTGGATTGGGTGCTTTGAAATGACAACGTTCCCAACCACCGCGCTCGGCAGCACGTTTCTATAAGAATACTTCACACAAAACACTCTCCCCACATCTCAGTCAAATAAATGCCTTTTCATTCCCTTAGAAATTACATTGCCTGAGAACTTGGATTGGGAGCTTTGAAATGACAACGTTCCCAACCACCGCGCTCGGCAGCACGTTAATTTCGATAAGAATACTTCACACAAAACACTCTCCCCACATCTCAGTCAAATAAATGTCTTTTCATTCCCTTAGAAATTACATCGCCGGTGAACTTGGATTGGGAGCTTTGAAATGCCAACGTTCGCAACCACCGCGCTCGGCAGCACGTTAATTTCTATAAGAATACTTCACACAAAACACTCTCCCCACATCTCTGTCAAATAAATGCCTTTTCATTCCCTTAGAAATTACATTGCCTGAGAACTTGGATTGGGATCTTTGAAATGACAACGTTCCCAACCACCGCGCTCGGCAGCACGTTAATTTCTATAAGAATACTTCACACAAAACACTCTCCCAACATCTCAGTCCAATAAATGCGTGTTCATTATCTTTGAAATTACATTGCCTGAGAACTTGGATTGGGAGCTTTGAAATGACAACGTTCCCAACCACCGCGCTCGGCAGCACGTTAATTTCTATAAGAATACTTCACACAAAACACTCTCCCCACATCTCAGTCAAATAAATGCCTTTTCATTCCCTTAGAAATTACATCGCCTGAGAACTTGGATTGGGAGCTTTGAAATGACAACGTTCCCAACCACCGCGCTCGGCAGCATGTTAATTTCTATAATAATTCCTCACACAAAACACTCTCCCCACATCTCAGTCAAATAAATGCCTGTTCATTATCTTAGAAATTACATTGCATGAGAACTTGGATTGAGAGCTTTGAAATGACAACGTTCCCAACCACCGCGCTCGGCAGCACGTTAATTTCTATAAGAATACTTCACACAAAACACTCTCCCCACATCTCAGTCAAATAAATGCCTTTTCATTCCCTTAGAAATTACATTGCCTGAGAACTTGGATTGGGAGCTTTGAAATGACAACGTTCCCAACCACCGCGCTCGGCAGCACGTTAATTTCTATAAGAATACTTCACACAAAACACTCTCCCCACATCTCAGTCAAATAAATGCCTTTTCATTCCCTTAGAAATTACATTGCCTGAGAACTTGGATTGGGAGCTTTGAAATGACAACGTTCCCAACCACCGCGCTCGGCAGCACGTTAATTTCTATAAGAATACTTCACACAAAACACTCTCCCCACATCTCAGTCAAATAAATGCCTGTTCATTATCTTAGAAATTACATTGCCTGAGAACTTGGATTGGGAGCTTTGAAATGACAACGTTCCCAACCACCGCGCTCGGCAGCACGTTAATTTCTATAAGAATACTTCACACAAAACACTCTCCCCACATCTCAGTCAAATAAATGCCTTTTCATTCCCTTAGAAATTACATTGCCTGAGAACTTGGATTTGGAGCTTTGAAATGACAACGTTCCCAACCACCGCGGTCGCCAGCACGTTAATTTCTATAAACTTACTTCACACAAAACACTCTCCCCACATCTCAGTCAAATAAATGCCTGTTCATTATCTTAGAAATTACATTGCATGAGAACTTGGATTGGGAGCTTTGAAATGACAACGTTCCCAACCACCGCGCTCGGCAGCACGTTAATTTCTATAAGAATACTTCACACAAAACACTCTCCCCACATCTCAGTCAAATAAATGCCTTTTCATTCCCTTAGAAATTACATTGCCTGAGAACTTGGATTGGGAGCTTTGAAATGACAACGTTCCCAACCACCGCGGTCGGCAGCACGTTAATTTCTATAAACTTACTTCACACAAAACACTCTCCCCACATCTCAGTCAAATAAATGCCTTTTCATTATCTTAGAAATTACATTGCCTGAGAACTTGGATTGGGAGCTTTGAAATGACAACGTTCCCAACCACCGCACTCGGCAGCACGTTAATTTCTATAAGAATACTTCACACAAAACACTCTCCCCACATCTCAGTCAAATAAATGCCTGTTAGTTATCTTAGAAATTACATTGCCTGAGAACTTGGATTGGGAGCTTTGAAATGACAACGTTCCCAACCACCGCGCTCGGCAGCACGTTAATTTCTATAAGAATACTTCACACAAAACACTCTCCCCACATCTCAGTCAAATTAATGCCTTTTCATTCCCTTAGAAATTACATTGCTTGAGAACTTGGATTGGGAGCTTTGAAATGACAACGTTCCCAACCACCGCGCTCGGCAGCACGTTAATTTCTATAAGAATACTTCACACAAAACACTCTCCCCACATCTCAGTCAAATAAATGCCTTTTCATTCCCTTAGAAATTACATTGCCTGAGAACTTGGATTGGGAGCTTTGAAATGAGAACGTTCCTAACCACCGCGCTCGGCAGCACGTTAATTTCTATAAGAATACTTCACACAAAACACTCTCCCCACATCTCAGTCAAATAAATGCCTTTTCATTATCTTAGAAATTACATTGCCTGAGAACTTGGATTGGGAGCTTTGAAATGACAACATTCCCAACCACCGCGCTCGGCAGCACGTTAATTTCTATAAGAATACTTCACACAAAACACTCTCCCCACATCTCAGTCAAATAAATGCCTGTTCATTATCTTAGAAATTACATTGCCTGAGAACTTGGATTGGGAGCTTTGAAATGACAACGTTCCCAACCACCGCGCTCGGCAGCACGTTAATTTCTATAAACTTACTTCACACAAAACACTCTCCCCATATCTCAGTCAAATAAATGCCTTTTCATTATCTTAGAAATTACATTGCCTGAGAACTTGGATTGGGAGCTTTGAAATGACAACGTTCCCAACCACCGCGCTCGGCAGCACGTTAATTTCTATAAGAATACTTCACACAAAACACTCTCCCCACATCTCAGTCAAATAAATGCCTTTTCATTCCCTTAGAAATTACATTGCCTGAGAACTTGGATTGGGAGCTTTGAAATGACAACGTTCCCAACCACCGCGCTCGGCAGCACGTTAATTTCTATAAGAATACTTCACACAAAACACTCTCCCCACATCTCAGTCAAATAAATGCCTGTTCATTATCTTAGAAATTACATTGCCTGAGAACTTGGATTGGGAGCTTTGAAATGAGAACGTTCCCAACCACCGCGCTCGGCAGCACGTTAATTTCTATAAGAATACTTCACACAAAACACTCTCCCCACATCTCAGTCAAATAAATGCCTTTTCATTCCCTTAGAAATTACATTGCCTGAGAACTTGGATTTGGAGCTTTGAAATGACAACGTTCCCAACCACCGCGGTCGCCAGCACGTTAATTTCTATAAACTTACTTCACACAAAACACTCTCCCCACATCTCAGTCAAATAAATGCCTGTTCATTATCTTAGAAATTACATTGCATGAGAACTTGGATTGGGAGCTTTGAAATGACAACGTTCCCAACCACCGCGCTCGGCAGCACGTTAATTTCTATAAGAATACTTCACACAAAACACTCTCCCCACATCTCAGTCAAATAAATGCCTTTTCATTCCCTTAGAAATTACATTGCCTGAGAACTTGGATTGGGAGCTTTAAAATGACAACGTTCCCAACCACCGCGCTCGGCAGCACGTTAATTTCTGTAAGGCTACTTCACACAAAACACTCTCCCCATATCTCAGTCAAATAAATGCCTTTTCATTCCCTTAGAAATTACATTGCCTCAGAACTTGGATTGGGAGCTTTGAAATGACAACGTTCCCATCCACCGCGCTCGGCAGCACGTTAATTTCGATAAGAATACTTGACACAAAACACACTCCCCACATCTCAGTCAAATAAATGCCTTTTCATTCCCTTAGAAATTACATTGCCTGAGAACTTGGATTGGGAGCTTTGAAATGACAACGTTCCCAACCACCGCGCTCGGCAGCACGTTAATTTCTATAAGAATACTTCACACAAAACACTCTCCCCATATCTCAGTCAAATAAATGCCTTTTCATTATCTTAGAAATTACATTGCCTGAGAACTTGGATTGGGAGCTTTGAAATGACAACGTTCCCAACCACCGCGCTCGGCAGCACGTTAATATCTATAAGAATACTTCACACAAAACACTCTCCCCACATCTCAGTCAAATTAATGCCTTTTCATTCCCTTAGAAATTACATTGCTTGAGAACTTGGATTGGGAGCTTTGAAACGACAACGTTCCCAACCACCGCGCTCGGCAGCACGTTAATTTCTATAAGAATACTTCACACAAATTACTCTCCCCACATCTCAGTCAAATAAATGCCTTTTCATTCCCTTAGAAATTACATTGCCTGAGAACTTGGATTGGGAGCTTTGAAATGACAACATTCCCAACCACCGCGCTCGGCAGCACGTTAATTTCTATGAGAATACTTCACACAAAATACTCTCCCCACATCTCAGTCAAATAAATGCCTTTTCATTATCTTAGAAATTACATTGCCTGAGAACTTGGATTGGGATCTTTGAAATGACAACGTTCCCAACCACCGCGCTCGGCAGCACGTTAATTTCTATAAGAATACTTCACACAAAACACTCTCCCAACATCTCAGTCCAATAAATGCGTGTTCATTATCTTTGAAATTACATTGCCTGAGAACTTGGATTGGGAGCTTTGAAATGACAACGTTCCCAACCACCGCGCTCGGCAGCACGTTAATTTCTATAAGAATACTTCACACAAAACACTCTCCCCACATCTCAGTCAAATAAATGCCTTTTCATTCCCTTAGAAATTACATCGCCTGAGAACTTGGATTGGGAGCTTTGAAATGACAACGTTCCCAACCACCGCGCTCGGCAGCATGTTAATTTCTATAATAATTCCTCACACAAAACACTCTCCCCACATCTCAGTCAAATAAATGCCTGTTCATTATCTTAGAAATTACATTGCATGAGAACTTGGATTGAGAGCTTTGAAATGACAACGTTCCCAACCACCGCGCTCGGCAGCACGTTAATTTCTATAAGAATACTTCACACAAAACACTCTCCCCACATCTCAGTCAAATAAATGCCTTTTCATTCCCTTAGAAATTACATTGCCTGAGAACTTGGATTGGGAGCTTTGAAATGACAACGTTCCCAACCACCGCGCTCGGCAGCACGTTAATTTCTATAAGAATACTTCACACAAAACACTCTCCCCACATCTCAGTCAAATAAATGCCTTTTCATTCCCTTAGAAATTACATTGCCTGAGAACTTGGATTGGGAGCTTTGAAATGACAACGTTCCCAACCACCGCGCTCGGCAGCACGTTAATTTCTATAAGAATACTTCACACAAAACACTCTCCCCACATCTCAGTCAAATAAATGCCTGTTCATTATCTTAGAAATTACATTGCCTGAGAACTTGGATTGGGAGCTTTGAAATGACAACGTTCCCAACCACCGCGCTCGGCAGCACGTTAATTTCTATAAGAATACTTCACACAAAACACTCTCCCCACATCTCAGTCAAATAAATGCCTTTTCATTCCCTTAGAAATTACATTGCCTGAGAACTTGGATTTGGAGCTTTGAAATGACAACGTTCCCAACCACCGCGGTCGCCAGCACGTTAATTTCTATAAACTTACTTCACACAAAACACTCTCCCCACATCTCAGTCAAATAAATGCCTGTTCATTATCTTAGAAATTACATTGCATGAGAACTTGGATTGGGAGCTTTGAAATGACAACGTTCCCAACCACCGCGCTCGGCAGCACGTTAATTTCTATAAGAATACTTCACACAAAACACTCTCCCCACATCTCAGTCAAATAAATGCCTTTTCATTCCCTTAGAAATTACATTGCCTGAGAACTTGGATTGGGAGCTTTGAAATGACAACGTTCCCAACCACCGCGGTCGGCAGCACGTTAATTTCTATAAACTTACTTCACACAAAACACTCTCCCCACATCTCAGTCAAATAAATGCCTTTTCATTATCTTAGAAATTACATTGCCTGAGAACTTGGATTGGGAGCTTTGAAATGACAACGTTCCCAACCACCGCACTCGGCAGCACGTTAATTTCTATAAGAATACTTCACACAAAACACTCTCCCCACATCTCAGTCAAATAAATGCCTGTTAGTTATCTTAGAAATTACATTGCCTGAGAACTTGGATTGGGAGCTTTGAAATGACAACGTTCCCAACCACCGCGCTCGGCAGCACGTTAATTTCTATAAGAATACTTCACACAAAACACTCTCCCCACATCTCAGTCAAATTAATGCCTTTTCATTCCCTTAGAAATTACATTGCTTGAGAACTTGGATTGGGAGCTTTGAAATGACAACGTTCCCAACCACCGCGCTCGGCAGCACGTTAATTTCTATAAGAATACTTCACACAAAACACTCTCCCCACATCTCAGTCAAATAAATGCCTTTTCATTCCCTTAGAAATTACATTGCCTGAGAACTTGGATTGGGAGCTTTGAAATGAGAACGTTCCTAACCACCGCGCTCGGCAGCACGTTAATTTCTATAAGAATACTTCACACAAAACACTCTCCCCACATCTCAGTCAAATAAATGCCTTTTCATTATCTTAGAAATTACATTGCCTGAGAACTTGGATTGGGAGCTTTGAAATGACAACATTCCCAACCACCGCGCTCGGCAGCACGTTAATTTCTATAAGAATACTTCACACAAAACACTCTCCCCACATCTCAGTCAAATAAATGCCTGTTCATTATCTTAGAAATTACATTGCCTGAGAACTTGGATTGGGAGCTTTGAAATGACAACGTTCCCAACCACCGCGCTCGGCAGCACGTTAATTTCTATAAACTTACTTCACACAAAACACTCTCCCCATATCTCAGTCAAATAAATGCCTTTTCATTATCTTAGAAATTACATTGCCTGAGAACTTGGATTGGGAGCTTTGAAATGACAACGTTCCCAACCACCGCGCTCGGCAGCACGTTAATTTCTATAAGAATACTTCACACAAAACACTCTCCCCACATCTCAGTCAAATAAATGCCTTTTCATTCCCTTAGAAATTACATTGCCTGAGAACTTGGATTGGGAGCTTTGAAATGACAACGTTCCCAACCACCGCGCTCGGCAGCACGTTAATTTCTATAAGAATACTTCACACAAAACACTCTCCCCACATCTCAGTCAAATAAATGCCTGTTCATTATCTTAGAAATTACATTGCCTGAGAACTTGGATTGGGAGCTTTGAAATGAGAACGTTCCCAACCACCGCGCTCGGCAGCACGTTAATTTCTATAAGAATACTTCACACAAAACACTCTCCCCACATCTCAGTCAAATAAATGCCTTTTCATTCCCTTAGAAATTACATTGCCTGAGAACTTGGATTTGGAGCTTTGAAATGACAACGTTCCCAACCACCGCGGTCGCCAGCACGTTAATTTCTATAAACTTACTTCACACAAAACACTCTCCCCACATCTCAGTCAAATAAATGCCTGTTCATTATCTTAGAAATTACATTGCATGAGAACTTGGATTGGGAGCTTTGAAATGACAACGTTCCCAACCACCGCGCTCGGCAGCACGTTAATTTCTATAAGAATACTTCACACAAAACACTCTCCCCACATCTCAGTCAAATAAATGCCTTTTCATTCCCTTAGAAATTACATTGCCTGAGAACTTGGATTGGGAGCTTTAAAATGACAACGTTCCCAACCACCGCGCTCGGCAGCACGTTAATTTCTGTAAGGCTACTTCACACAAAACACTCTCCCCATATCTCAGTCAAATAAATGCCTTTTCATTCCCTTAGAAATTACATTGCCTCAGAACTTGGATTGGGAGCTTTGAAATGACAACGTTCCCATCCACCGCGCTCGGCAGCACGTTAATTTCGATAAGAATACTTGACACAAAACACACTCCCCACATCTCAGTCAAATAAATGCCTTTTCATTCCCTTAGAAATTACATTGCCTGAGAACTTGGATTGGGAGCTTTGAAATGACAACGTTCCCAACCACCGCGCTCGGCAGCACGTTAATTTCTATAAGAATACTTCACACAAAACACTCTCCCCATATCTCAGTCAAATAAATGCCTTTTCATTATCTTAGAAATTACATTGCCTGAGAACTTGGATTGGGAGCTTTGAAATGACAACGTTCCCAACCACCGCGCTCGGCAGCACGTTAATATCTATAAGAATACTTCACACAAAACACTCTCCCCACATCTCAGTCAAATTAATGCCTTTTCATTCCCTTAGAAATTACATTGCTTGAGAACTTGGATTGGGAGCTTTGAAACGACAACGTTCCCAACCACCGCGCTCGGCAGCACGTTAATTTCTATAAGAATACTTCACACAAATTACTCTCCCCACATCTCAGTCAAATAAATGCCTTTTCATTCCCTTAGAAATTACATTGCCTGAGAACTTGGATTGGGAGCTTTGAAATGACAACATTCCCAACCACCGCGCTCGGCAGCACGTTAATTTCTATGAGAATACTTCACACAAAATACTCTCCCCACATCTCAGTCAAATAAATGCCTTTTCATTATCTTAGAAATTACATTGCCTGAGAACTTGGATTGGGAGCTTTGAAATGACAACGTTCCCAACCACCGCGCTCGGCAGCACGTTAATTTCTATAAGAATACTTCACACAAAACACTCTCCCCACATCTCAGTCAAATAAATGCCTGTTCATTATCTTAGAAATTACATTGCCAGAGAACATGGATTGGGAGCTTTGAAATGACAACGTTCCCAACCACCGCGCTCGGCAGCACGTTAATTTCTATAAGAATACTTCACACAAAACACTCTCCCCACATCTCAGTCAAATAACTGCCTTTTCATTCCCTTAGAAATTACATCGCCTGAGAACTTGGATTGGGATCTTTGAAATGACAACGTTCCCAACCACCGCGCTCGGCAGCACGTTAATTTCTATAAGAATACTTCACACAAAACACTCTCCCCACATCTCAGTCAAATAAATGCCTTTTCATTCCCTTAGAAATTACATAGCCTGAGAACTTGGATTGGGAGCTTTGAAATGACAATGTTCCCAACCACCGCGCTCGGCAGCACGTTAATTTCTATAAGAATACTTCACACAAAACACTCTCCCCACATCACAGTGAAATAAATGCCTTTTCATTCCCTTAGAAATTACATCGCCTGAGAACTTGGATTGGGAGCTTTGAAATGACAACGTTCCCAACCACCGCGCTCGGCAGCACGTTAATTTCTATAAGAATACTTCACACAAAACAATTTCCCCACATCTCAGTCAAATAAATGCCTTTTCATTCCCTTAGAAATTACATTGCCTGAGAACTTGGATTGGGAGCTTTGAAATGACAACGTTCCCAACCACCGCGCTCGGCAGCACGTTAATTTCTATAAGAATTTATCACACAAAACACTCTCCCCATATCTCAGTCAAATAAATGCCTTTTCATTCCCTTAGAAATTACATCGCCTGAGAATTTGGATTGGGAGCTTTGAAATAACAACGTTCCCAACCACCGCGCTCGGCAGCACGTTAATTTCTATAAGAATACTTCACACAAAACACTCTCCCCACATCTCAGTCAAATAACTGCCTTTTCATTCCCTTAGAAATTACATCGCCTGAGAACTTGGATTGGGAGCTTTGAAATGACAACGTTCCCAACCACCGCGCTCGGCAGCACGTTAATTTCTATAAGAATACTTCACACAAAACACTCTCCCCACATCTCAGTCAAATAAATGCCTTTTCATTCCCTTAGAAATTACATCGCCTGAGAACTTGGATTGGGAGCTTTGAAATGACAACGTTCCCAACCACCGCGCTCGGCAGCACGTTAATTTCTATAAGAATACTTCACACAAAACACTCTCCCCACATCTCAGTCAAATAAATGCCTTTTCATTCCCTTAGAAATTACATAGCCTGAGAACTTGGATTGGGAGCTTTGAAATGACAATGTTCCCAACCACCGCGCTCGGCAGCACGTTAATTTCTATAAGAATACTTCACACAAAACACTCTCCCCACATCACAGTGAAATAAATGCCTTTTCATTCCCTTAGAAATTACATCGCCTGAGAACTTGGATTGGGAGCTTTGAAATGACAACGTTCCCAACCACCGCGCTCGCCAGCACGTTAATTTCTATAAGAATACTTCACACAAAACACTCTCCCCACATCTCAGTCAAATAAATGCCTTTTCATTCCCTTAGAAATTACATTGCCTGAGAACTTGGATTGGGAGCTTTAAAATGACAACGTTCCCAACCACCGCGCTCGGCAGCACGTTAATTTCTGTAAGAATACTTCACACAAAACACTCTCCCCACATCTCAGTCAAATAAATGCCTTTTCATTCCCTTAGAAATTACATAGCCTGAGAACTTGGATTGGGAGCTTTGAAATGACAATGTTCCCAACCACCGCGCTCGGCAGCACGTTAATTTCTATAAGAATACTTCACACAAAACACTCTCCCCACATCACAGTGAAATAAATGCCTTTTCATTCCCTTAGAAATTACATCGCCTGAGAACTTGGATTGGGAGCTTTGAAATGACAACGTTCCCAACCACCGCGCTCGGCAGCACGTTAATTTCTATAAGAATACTTCACACAAAACACTCTCCCCACATCTCAGTCAAATAAATGCCTTTTCATTCCCTTAGAAATTACATTGCCTGAGAACTTGGATTGGGAGCTTTGAAATGACAATGTTCCCAACCACCGCGCTCGGCAGCACGTTAATTTCTATAAGAATACTTCACACAAAACACTCTCCCCACATCACAGTGAAATAAATGCCTTTTCATTCCCTTAGAAATTACATCGCCTGAGAACTTGGATTGGGAGCTTTGAAATGACAACGTTCCCAACCACCGCGCTCGCCAGCACGTTAATTTCTATAAGAATACTTCACACAAAACACTCTCCCCACATCTCAGTCAAATAAATGCCTTTTCATTCCCTTAGAAATTACATTGCCTGAGAACTTGGATTGGGAGCTTTAAAATGACAACGTTCCCAACCACCGCGCTCGGCAGCACGTTAATTTCTGTAAGAATACTTCACACAAAACACTCTCCCCACATCTCAGTCAAATAAATGCCTTTTCATTCCCTTAGAAATTACATAGCCTGAGAACTTGGATTGGGAGCTTTGAAATGACAATGTTCCCAACCACCGCGCTCGGCAGCACGTTAATTTCTATAAGAATACTTCACACAAAACACTCTCCCCACATCACAGTGAAATAAATGCCTTTTCATTCCCTTAGAAATTACATCGCCTGAGAACTTGGATTGGGAGCTTTGAAATGACAACGTTCCCAACCACCGCGCTCGGCAGCACGTTAATTTCTATAAGAATACTTCACACAAAACACTCTCCCCACATCTCAGACAAATAAATGCCTTTTCATTCCCTTAGAAATTACATTGCCTGAGAACTTGGATTGGGAGCTTTAAAATGACAACGTTCCCAACCACCGCGCTCGGCAGCACGTTAATTTCTGTAAGAATACTTCACACAAAACACTCTCCCCACATCTCAGTCAAATAAATGCCTTTTCATTCCCTTAGAAATTACATAGCCTGAGAACTTGGATTGGGAGCTTTGAAATGACAATGTTCCCAACCACCGCGCTCGGCAGCACGTTAATTTCTATAAGAATACTTCACACAAAACACTCTCCCCACATCACAGTGAAATAAATGCCTTTTCATTCCCTTAGAAATTACATCGCCTGAGAACTTGGATTGGGAGCTTTGAAATGACAACGTTCCCAACCACCGCGCTCGGCAGCACGTTAATTTCTATAAGAATACTTCACACAAAACACTCTCCCCACATCTCAGACAAATAAATGCCTTTTCATTCCCTTAGAAATTACATTGCCTGAGAACTTGGATTGGGAGCTTTGAAATGACAATGTTCCCAACCACCGCGCTCGGCAGCACGTTAATTTCTATAAGAATACTTCACACAAAACTCTCTCCCCACATCACAGTGAAATAAATGCCTTTTCATTCCCTTAGAAATTACATTGCCTGAGAACTTGGATTGGGAGCTTTGAAATGACAACGTTCCGAACCACCGCGCTCGGCAGCACGTTAATTTCTATAAGAATACTTCACACAAAACACTCTCCCCACATCTCAGTCAAATAAATGCCTTTTCATTCCCTTAGAAATTAAATTGCCTGAGAACTTGGATTGGGAGCTTTAAAATGACAACGTTCCCAACCACCGCGCTCGGCAGCACGTTAATTTCTGTAAGAATACTTCACACAAAACACTCTCCCCACATCTCAGTCAAATAAATGCCTTTTCATTCCCTTAGAAATTACATTGCCTGAGAACTTGGATTGGGATCTTTGAAATGACAACGTTCCCAACCACCGCGCTCGGCAGCACGTTAATTTCTATAAGAATACTTCACACAAAACACTCTCCCCACATCTCAGTCAAATAAATGCCTTTTCATTCCCTTAGAAATTACATCGCCTGAGAACTTGGATTGGGAGCTTTGAAATGACAACGTTCCCAACCACCGCGCTCGGCAGCACGTTAATTTCTATAAGAATACTTCACACAAAACACTCTCCCCACATCACAGTGAAATAAATGCCTTTTCATTCCCTTAGAAATTACATCGCCTGAGAACTTGGATTGGGAGCTTTGAAATGACAACGTTCCCAACCACCGCGCTCGGCAGCACGTTAATTTCTATAAGAATACTTCACACAAAACACTCTCCCCACATCTCAGTCAAATTAATGCCTTTTCATTCCCTTAGAAATTACATTGCCAGAGAACTTGGATTGGGAGCTTTGAAATGACAACGTTCCCAACCACCGCGCTCGGCAGCACGTTAATTTCTATAAGAATACTTCACACAAAACACTCTCCCCACATCTCAGTCAAATAACTGCCTTTTCATTCCCTTAGAAATTACATCGCCTGAGAACTTGGATTGGGAGCTTTGAAATGACAACGTTCCCAACCACCGCGCTCGGCAGCACGTTAATTTCTATAAGAATACTTCACACAAAACACTCTCCCCACATCTCAGTCAAATAAATGCCTTTTCATTCCCTTAGAAATTACATCGCCTGAGAACTTGGATTGGGAGCTTTGAAATGACAACGTTCCCAACCACCGCGCTCGGCAGCATGTTAATTTCTATAAGAATACTTCACACAAAACACTCTCCCCACATCTCAGTCAAATAAATGCCTTTTCATTCCCTTAGAAATTACATAGCCTGAGAACTTGGATTGGGAGCTTTGAAATGACAACGTTCCGAACCACCGCGCTCGGCAGCACGTTAATTTCTATAAGAATACTTCACACAAAACACCATCCCCACATCTCAGTCAAATAAATGCCTTTTCATTCCCTTAGAAATTAAATTGCCTGAGAACTTGGATTGGGAGCTTTAAAATGACAACGTTCCCAACCACCGCGCTCGGCAGCACGATAATTTCTGTAAGAATACTTCACACAAAACACTCTCCCCACATCTCAGTCAAATAAATGCCTTTTCATTCCCTTAGAAATTACATTGCCGGAGAACTTGGATTGGGAGCTTTGAAATGACAACCTTTCCCATCCACCGCGCTCGGCAGCACGTTAATTTCGATAAGAATACTTGACACAAAACACACTCCCCACATCTCAGTCAAATAAATGCCTTTTCATTCCCTTAGAAATTACATTGCCTGAGAACTTGGATTGGGAGCTTTGAAATGACAACGTTCCCAACCACCGCGCTCGGCAGCACGTTAATTTCTATAAGAATACTTCACACAAAACACTCTCCCCATATCTCAGTCAAATAAATGCCTTTTCATTATCTTAGAAATTACATTGCCTGAGAACTTGGATTGGGATCTTTGAAATGACAACGTTCCCAACCACCGCGCTCGGCAGCACGTTAATTTCTATAAGAATACTTCACACAAAACACTCTCCCCACATCTCAGTCAAAGAAATGCCTTTTCATTCCCTTAGAAATTACATAGCCTGAGAACTTGGATTGGGAGCTTTGAAATGACAATGTTCCCAACCACCGCGCTCGGCAGCACGTTAATTTCTATAAGAATACTTCACACAAAACACTCTCCCCACATCCCAGTCAAATAAATGCCTTTTCATTCCCTTAGAAATTACATTGCCTGAGAACTTGGATTGAGAGCTTTGAAATGACAACGTTCCCAACCACCGCGCTCGGCAGCACGTTAATTTCTATAAGAATACTTCACACAAAACACTCTCCCCACATCTCAGTCAAATAAATGCCTTTTCATTATCTTAGAAATTACATTGCCTGAGAACTTGGATTGGGAGCTTTGAAATGACAACGTTCCCAACCACCGCGCTCGGCAGCACGTTAATTTCTATAAGAATACTTCACACAAAACACTCTCCCCACATCTCAGTCAAATAAATGCCTGTTCATTATCTTAGAAATTACATTGCCAGAGAACTTGGATTGGGAGCTTTGAAATGACAACGTTCCCAACCACCGCGCTCGGCAGCACGTTAATTTCTATAAGAATACTTCACACAAAACACTCTCCCCACATCTCAGTCAAATAACTGCCTTTTCATTCCCTTAGAAATTACATCGCCTGAGAACTTGGATTGGGAGCTTTGAAATGACAACGTTCCCAACCACCGCGCTCGGCAGCACGTTAATTTCTATAAGAATACTTCACACAAAACACTCTCCCCACATCTCAGTCAAATAAATGCCTTTTCATTCCCTTAGAAATTACATCGCCTGAGAACTTGGATTGGGAGCTTTGAAATGACAACGTTCCCAACCACCGCGCTCGGCAGCACGTTAATTTCTATAAGAATACTTCACACAAAACACTCTCCCCACATCTCAGTCAAATAAATGCCTTTTCATTCCCTTAGAAATTACATAGCCTGAGAACTTGGATTGGGAGCTTTGAAATGACAATGTTCCCAACCACCGCGCTCGGCAGCACGTTAATTTCTTTAAGAATACTTCACACAAAACACTCTCCCCACATCACAGTGAAATAAATGCCTTTTCATTCCCTTAGAAATTACATTGCCTGAGAACTTGGATTGGGAGCTTTGAAATGACAACGTTCCGAACCACCGCGCTCGGCAGCACGTTAATTTCTATAAGAATACTTCACACAAAACACCATCCCCATATCTCAGTCAAATAAATGCCTTTTCATTCCCTTAGAAATTAAATTGCCTGAGAACTTGGATTGGGAGCTTTAAAATGACAACGTTCCCAACCAGCGCGCTCGGCAGCACGTTAATTTCTGTAAGAATACTTCACACAAAACACTCTCCCCACATCTCAGTCAAATAAATGCCTTTTCATTCCCTTAGAAATTACATTGCCGGAGAACTTAGATTGGGAGCTTTGAAATGACAACCTTTCCCATCCACCGCGCTCGGCAGCACGTTAATTTCGATAAGAATACTTGACACAAAACACACTCCCCACATCTCAGTCAAATAAATGCCTTTTCATTCCCTTAGAAATTACATTGCCTGAGAACTTGGATTGGGAGCTTTGAAATGACAACGTTCCCAACCACCGCGCTCGGCAGCACGTTAATTTCTATAAGAATACTTCACACAAAACACTCTCCCCATATCTCAGTCAAATAAATGCCTTTTCATTATCTTAGAAATTACATTGCCTGAGAACTTGGATTGGGAGCTTTGAAATGACAACGTTCCCAACCATCGCGCTCGGCAGCACGTTAATTTCTATAAGAATACTTCAAACAAAACACTCTCCCCACATCTCAGTCAAATAAATGCCTTTTCAGTCCCTTAGAAATTACATCGCCTGAGAACTTCGATTGGGAGCTTTGAAATGACAACGTTCCCAACCACCGCGCTCGGCAGCACGTTAATTTCTATAAGAATACTTCACACAAAACACTCTCCCCGCATCTCAGTCAAATAAATGCCTTTTCATTCCCTTAGAAATTACATTGCCTGAGAACTTGGATTGGGAGCTTTGAAATGACAATGTTCCCAACCACCGCGCTCGGCAGCACGTTAATTTCTATAAGAATACTTCACACAAAACACTCTCCCCACATCTCAGTCAAATAAATGCCTTTTCATTCCCTTAGAAATTACATTGCCTGAGAACTTGGATTGGGAGCTTTAAAATGACAACGTTCCCAACCACCGCGCTCGGCAGCACGTTAATTTCTGTAAGGCTACTTCACACAAAACACTCTCCCCATATCTCAGTCAAATAAATGCCTTTTCATTCCCTTAGAAATTACATTGCCTCAGAACTTGGATTGGGAGCTTTGAAATGACAACGTTCCCATCCACCGCGCTCGGCAGCACGTTAATTTCGATAAGAATACTTGACACAAAACACACTCCCCACATCTCAGTCAAATAAATGCCTTTTCATTCCCTTAGAAATTACATTGCCTGAGAACTTGGATTGGGAGCTTTGAAATGACAACGTTCCCAACCACCGCGCTCGGCAGCACGTTAATTTCTATAAGAATACTTCACACAAAACACTCTCCCCACATCTCAGTCAAATAAATGCCTTTTCATTCCCTTAGAAATTACATCGCCTGAGAACTTGGATTGGGAGCTTTGAAATGACAACGTTCCCAACCACCGCGCTCGGCAGCATGTTAATTTCTATAAGAATACTTCACACAAAACACTCTCCCCACATCTCAGTCAAATAAATGCCTTTTCATTCCCTTAGAAATTACATAGCCTGAGAACTTGGATTGGGAGCTTTGAAATGACAACGTTCCGAACCACCGCGCTCGGCAGCACGTTAATTTCTATAAGAATACTTCACACAAAACACCATCCCCACATCTCAGTCAAATAAATGCCTTTTCATTCCCTTAGAAATTAAATTGCCTGAGAACTTGGATTGGGAGCTTTAAAATGACAACGTTCCCAACCACCGCGCTCGGCAGCACGTTAATTTCTGTAAGAATACTTCACACAAAACACTCTCCCCACATCTCAGTCAAATAAATGCCTTTTCATTCCCTTAGAAATTACATTGCCGGAGAACTTGGATTGGGAGCTTTGAAATGACAACCTTTCCCATCCACCGCGCTCGGCAGCACGTTAATTTCGATAAGAATACTTGACACAAAACACACTCCCCACATCTCAGTCAAATAAATGCCTTTTCATTCCCTTAGAAATTACATTGCCTGAGAACTTGGATTGGGAGCTTTGAAATGACAACGTTCCCAACCACCGCGCTCGGCAGCACGTTAATTTCTATAAGAATACTTCACACAAAACACTCTCCCCATATCTCAGTCAAATAAATGCCTTTTCATTATCTTAGAAATTACATTGCCTGAGAACTTGGATTGGGATCTTTGAAATGACAACGTTCCCAACCACCGCGCTCGGCAGCACGTTAATTTCTATAAGAATACTTCACACAAAACACTCTCCCCACATCTCAGTCAAAGAAATGCCTTTTCATTCCCTTAGAAATTACATAGCCTGAGAACTTGGATTGGGAGCTTTGAAATGACAATGTTCCCAACCACCGCGCTCGGCAGCACGTTAATTTCTATAAGAATACTTCACACAAAACACTCTCCCCACATCCCAGTCAAATAAATGCCTTTTCATTCCCTTAGAAATTACATTGCCTGAGAACTTGGATTGAGAGCTTTGAAATGACAACGTTCCCAACCACCGCGCTCGGCAGCACGTTAATTTCTATAAGAATACTTCACACAAAACACTCTCCCCACATCTCAGTCAAATAAATGCCTTTTCATTATCTTAGAAATTACATTGCCTGAGAACTTGGATTGGGAGCTTTGAAATGACAACGTTCCCAACCACCGCGCTCGGCAGCACGTTAATTTCTATAAGAATACTTCACACAAAACACTCTCCCCACATCTCAGTCAAATAAATGCCTGTTCATTATCTTAGAAATTACATTGCCAGAGAACTTGGATTGGGAGCTTTGAAATGACAACGTTCCCAACCACCGCGCTCGGCAGCACGTTAATTTCTATAAGAATACTTCACACAAAACACTCTCCCCACATCTCAGTCAAATAACTGCCTTTTCATTCCCTTAGAAATTACATCGCCTGAGAACTTGGATTGGGAGCTTTGAAATGACAACGTTCCCAACCACCGCGCTCGGCAGCACGTTAATTTCTATAAGAATACTTCACACAAAACACTCTCCCCACATCTCAGTCAAATAAATGCCTTTTCATTCCCTTAGAAATTACATCGCCTGAGAACTTGGATTGGGAGCTTTGAAATGACAACGTTCCCAACCACCGCGCTCGGCAGCACGTTAATTTCTATAAGAATACTTCACACAAAACACTCTCCCCACATCTCAGTCAAATAAATGCCTTTTCATTCCCTTAGAAATTACATAGCCTGAGAACTTGGATTGGGAGCTTTGAAATGACAATGTTCCCAACCACCGCGCTCGGCAGCACGTTAATTTCTTTAAGAATACTTCACACAAAACACTCTCCCCACATCACAGTGAAATAAATGCCTTTTCATTCCCTTAGAAATTACATTGCCTGAGAACTTGGATTGGGAGCTTTGAAATGACAACGTTCCGAACCACCGCGCTCGGCAGCACGTTAATTTCTATAAGAATACTTCACACAAAACACCATCCCCATATCTCAGTCAAATAAATGCCTTTTCATTCCCTTAGAAATTAAATTGCCTGAGAACTTGGATTGGGAGCTTTAAAATGACAACGTTCCCAACCAGCGCGCTCGGCAGCACGTTAATTTCTGTAAGAATACTTCACACAAAACACTCTCCCCACATCTCAGTCAAATAAATGCCTTTTCATTCCCTTAGAAATTACATTGCCGGAGAACTTAGATTGGGAGCTTTGAAATGACATCCTTTCCCATCCACCGCGCTCGGCAGCACGTTAATTTCGATAAGAATACTTGACACAAAACACACTCCCCACATCTCAGTCAAATAAATGCCTTTTCATTCCCTTAGAAATTACATTGCCTGAGAACTTGGATTGGGAGCTTTGAAATGACAACGTTCCCAACCACCGCGCTCGGCAGCACGTTAATTTCTATAAGAATACTTCACACAAAACACTCTCCCCATATCTCAGTCAAATAAATGCCTTTTCATTATCTTAGAAATTACATTGCCTGAGAACTTGGATTGGGAGCTTTGAAATGACAACGTTCCCAACCATCGCGCTCGGCAGCACGTTAATTTCTATAAGAATACTTCAAACAAAACACTCTCCCCACATCTCAGTCAAATAAATGCCTTTTCAGTCCCTTAGAAATTACATCGCCTGAGAACTTCGATTGGGAGCTTTGAAATGACAACGTTCCCAACCACCGCGCTCGGCAGCACGTTAATTTCTATAAGAATACTTCACACAAAACACTCTCCCCGCATCTCAGTCAAATAAATGCCTTTTCATTCCCTTAGAAATTACATTGCCTGAGAACATGGATTGGGAGCTTTGAAATGACAATGTTCCCAACCACCGCGCTCGGCAGCACGTTAATTTCTATAAGAATACTTCACACAAAACACTCTCCCCACATCTCAGTCAAATAAATGCCTTTTCATTCCCTTAGAAATTACATTGCCTGAGAACTTGGATTGGGAGCTTTAAAATGACAACGTTCCCAACCACCGCGCTCGGCAGCACGTTAATTTCTGTAAGGCTACTTCACACAAAACACTCTCCCCATATCTCAGTCAAATAAATGCCTTTTCATTCCCTTAGAAATTACATTGCCTCAGAACTTGGATTGGGAGCTTTGAAATGACAACGTTCCCATCCACCGCGCTCGGCAGCACGTTAATTTCGATAAGAATACTTGACACAAAACACACTCCCCACATCTCAGTCAAATAAATGCCTTTTCATTCCCTTAGAAATTACATTGCCTGAGAACTTGGATTGGGAGCTTTGAAATGACAACGTTCCCAACCACCGCGCTCGGCAGCACGTTAATTTCTATAAGAATACTTCACACAAAACACTCTCCCCACATCTCAGTCAAAGAAATGCCTTTTCATTCCCTTAGAAATTACATAGCCTGAGAACTTGGATTGGGAGCTTTGAAATGACAATGTTCCCAACCACCGCGCTCGGCAGCACGTTAATTTCTATAAGAATACTTCACACAAAACACTCTCCCCACATCCCAGTCAAATAAATGCCTTTTCATTCCCTTAGATATTACATTGCCTGAGAACTTGGATTGAGAGCTTTGAAATGACAACGTTCCCAACCACCGCGCTCGGCAGCACGTTAATTTCTATAAGAATACTTCACACAAAACACTCTCCCCACATCTCAGTCAAATAAATGCCTTTTCATTATCTTAGAAATTACATTGCCTGAGAACTTGGATTGGGAGCTTTGAAATGACAACGTTCCCAACCACCGCGCTCGGCAGCACGTTAATTTCTATAAGAATACTTCACACAAAACACTCTCCCCACATCTCAGTCAAATAAATGCCTGTTCATTATCTTAGAAATTACATTGCCAGAGAACTTGGATTGGGAGCTTTGAAATGACAACGTTCCCAACCACCGCGCTCGGCAGCACGTTAATTTCTATAAGAATACTTCACACAAAACACTCTCCCCACATCTCAGTCAAATAACTGCCTTTTCATTCCCTTAGAAATTACATCGCCTGAGAACTTGGATTGGGAGCTTTGAAATGACAACGTTCCCAACCACCGCGCTCGGCAGCACGTTAATTTCTATAAGAATACTTCACACAAAACACTCTCCCCACATCTCAGTCAAATAAATGCCTTTTCATTCCCTTAGAAATTACATCGCCTGAGAACTTGGATTGGGAGCTTTGAAATGACAACGTTCCCAACCACCGCGCTCGGCAGCACGTTAATTTCTATAAGAATACTTCACACAAAACACTCTCCCCACATCTCAGTCAAATAAATGCCTTTTCATTCCCTTAGAAATTACATAGCCTGAGAACTTGGATTGGGAGCTTTGAAATGACAATGTTCCCAACCACCGCGCTCGGCAGCACGTTAATTTCTTTAAGAATACTTCACACAAAACACTCTCCCCACATCACAGTGAAATAAATGCCTTTTCATTCCCTTAGAAATTACATTGCCTGAGAACTTGGATTGGGAGCTTTGAAATGACAACGTTCCGAACCACCGCGCTCGGCAGCACGTTAATTTCTATAAGAATACTTCACACAAAACACCATCCCCATATCTCAGTCAAATAAATGCCTTTTCATTCCCTTAGAAATTAAATTGCCTGAGAACTTGGATTGGGAGCTTTAAAATGACAACGTTCCCAACCACCGCGCTCGGCAGCACGTTAATTTCTGTAAGAATACTTCACACAAAACACTCTCCCCACATCTCAGTCAAATAAATGCCTTTTCATTCCCTTAGAAATTACATTGCCGGAGAACTTAGATTGGGAGCTTTGAAATGACAACCTTTCCCATCCACCGCGCTCGGCAGCACGTTAATTTCGATAAGAATACTTGACACAAAACACACTCCCCACATCTCAGTCAAATAAATGCCTTTTCATTCCCTTAGAAATTACATTGCCTGAGAACTTGGATTGGGAGCTTTGAAATGACAACGTTCCCAACCACCGCGCTCGGCAGCACGTTAATTTCTATAAGAATACTTCACACAAAACACTCTCCCCATATCTCAGTCAAATAAATGCCTTTTCATTATCTTAGAAATTACATTGCCTGAGAACTTGGATTGGGAGCTTTGAAATGACAACGTTCCCAACCATCGCGCTCGGCAGCACGTTAATTTCTATAAGAATACTTCAAACAAAACACTCTCCCCACATCTCAGTCAAATTAATGCCTTTTCAGTCCCTTAGAAATTACATCGCCTGAGAACTTCGATTGGGAGCTTTGAAATGACAACGTTCCCAACCACCGCGCTCGGCAGCACGTTAATTTCTATAAGAATACTTCACACAAAACACTCTCCCCGCATCTCAGTCAAATAAATGCCTTTTCATTCCCTTAGAAATTACATTGCCTGAGAACTTGGATTGGGAGCTTTGAAATGACAATGTTCCCAACCACCGCGCTCGGCAGCACGTTAATTTCTATAAGAATACTTCACACAAAACACTCTCCCCACATCTCAGTCAAATAAATGCCTTTTCATTCCCTTAGAAATTACATTGCCTGAGAACTTGGATTGGGAGCTTTAAAATGACAACGTTCCCAACCACCGCGCTCGGCAGCACGTTAATTTCTGTAAGGCTACTTCACACAAAACACTCTCCCCATATCTCAGTCAAATAAATGCCTTTTCATTCCCTTAGAAATTACATTGCCTCAGAACTTGGATTGGGAGCTTTGAAATGACAACGTTCCCATCCACCGCGCTCGGCAGCACGTTAATTTCGATAAGAATACTTGACACAAAACACACTCCCCACATCTCAGTCAAATAAATGCCTTTTCATTCCCTTAGAAATTACATTGCCTGAGAACTTGGATTGGGAGCTTTGAAATGACAACGTTCCCAACCACCGCGCTCGGCAGCACGTTAATTTCTATAAGAATACTTCATACAAAACACTCTCCCCATATCTCAGTCAAATAAATGCCTTTTCATTATCTTAGAAATTACATTGCCTGAGAACTTGGATTGGGAGCTTTGAAATGACAACGTTCCCAACCACCGCGCTCGGCAGCACGTTAATATCTATAAGAATACTTCACACAAAACACTCTCCCCACATCTCAGTCAAATTAATGCCTTTTCATTCCCTTAGAAATTACATTGCTTGAGAACTTGGATTGGGAGCTTTGAAACGACAACGTTCCCAACCACCGCGCTCGGCAGCACGTTAATTTCTATAAGAATACTTCACACAAATTACTCTCCCCACATCTCAGTCAAATAAATGCCTTTTCATTCCCTTAGAAATTACATTGCCTGAGAACTGGGATTGGGAGCTTTGAAATGACAACATTCCCAACCACCGCGCTCGGCAGCACGTTAATTTCTATGAGAATACTTCACACAAAACACTCTCCCCACATCTCAGTCAAATAAATGCCTTTTCATTATCTTAGAAATTACATTGCCTGAGAACTTGGATTGGGAGCTTTGAAATGACAACGTTCCCAACCACCGCGCTCGGCAGCACGTTAATTTCTATAAGAATACTTCACACAAAACACTCTCCCCACATCTCAGTCAAATAAATGCCTGTTCATTATCTTAGAAATTACATTGCCAGAGAACATGGATTGGGAGCTTTGAAATGACAACGTTCCCAACCACCGCGCTCGGCAGCACGTTAATTTCTATAAGAATACTTCACACAAAACACTCTCCCCACATCTCAGTCAAATAAATGCCTTTTCATTCCCTGAGAAATTACATCGCCTGAGAACTTGGATTGGGAGCTTTGAAATGACAACGTTCCCAACCACCGCGCTCGGCAGCACGTTAATTTCTATAAGAATACTTCACACAAAACACTCTCCCTACATCTCAGTCAAATAAATGCCTTTTCAGTCCCTTAGAAATTACATCGCCTGAGAACTTGGATTGGGAGCTTTGAAATGACAACGTTCCCAACCACCGCGCTCGGCAGCACGTTAATTTCTATAAGGATTTATCACACAAAACACTCTCCCCATATCTCAGTCAAATAAATGCCTTTTCATTATCTTAGAAATTACATCGCCTGAGAACTTGGATTGGGAGCTTTGAAATGACAACGTTCCCAACCACCGCGCTCGGCAGCACGTTAATTTCTATAAGGATTTATCACACAAAACACTCTCCCCATATCTCAGTCAAATAAATGCCTTTTCATTATCTTAGAAATTACATCGCCTGAGAATTTGGATTGGGAGCTTTGAAATAACAACATTCCCAACCACCGCGCTCGGCAGCACGTTAATTTCTATGAGAATACTTCACACAAAACACTCTCCCCACATCTCAGTCAAATAAATGCCTTTTCATTATCTTAGAAATTACATTGCCTGAGAACTTGGATTGGGAGCTTTGAAATGACAACGTTCCCAACCACCGCGCTCGGCAGCACGTTAATTTCTATAAGAATACTTCAAACAAAACACTCTCCCCACATCTCAGTCAAATAAATGCCTTTTCAGTCCCTTAGAAATTACATCGCCTGAGAACTTCGATTGGGAGCTTTGAAATGACAACGTTCCCAACCACCGCGCTCGGCAGCACGTTAATTTCTATAAGAATACTTCACACAAAACACTCTCCCCGCATCTCAGTCAAATAAATGCCTTTTCATTCCCTTAGAAATTACATTGCCTGAGAACTTGGATTGGGAGCTTTGAAATGACAATGTTCCCAACCACCGCGTTCGGCAGCACGTTAATTTCTATAAGAATACTTCACACAAAACACTCTCCCCACATCTCAGTCAAATTAATGCCTTTTCATTCCCTTAGAAATTACATTGCCTGAGAACTTGGATTGGGAGCTTTAAAATGACAACGTTCCCAACCACCGCGCTCGGCAGCACGTTAATTTCTGTAAGGCTACTTCACACAAAACACTCTCCCCATATCTCAGTCAAATAAATGCCTTTTCATTCCCTTAGAAATTACATTGCCTCAGAACTTGGATTGGGAGCTTTGAAATGACAACGTTCCCATCCACCGCGCTCGGCAGCACGTTAATTTCGATAAGAATACTTGACACAAAACACACTCCCCACATCTCAGTCAAATAAATGCCTTTTCATTCCCTTAGAAATTACATTGCCTGAGAACTTGGATTGGGAGCTTTGAAATGACAACGTTCCCAACCACCGCGCTCGGCAGCACGTTAATTTCTATAAGAATACTTCACACAAAACACTCTCCCCATATCTCAGTCAAATAAATGCCTTTTCATTATCTTAGAAATTACATTGCCTGAGAACTTGGATTGGGAGCTTTGAAATGACAACGTTCCCAACCACCGCGCTCGGCAGCACGTTAATATCTATAAGAATACTTCACACAAAACACTCTCCCCACATCTCAGTCAAATTAATGCCTTTTCATTCCCTTAGAAATTACATTGCTTGAGAACTTGGATTGGGAGCTTTGAAACGACAACGTTCCCAACCACCGCGCTCGGCAGCACGTTAATTTCTATAAGAATACTTCACACAAATTACTCTCCCCACATCTCAGTCAAATAAATGCCTTTTCATTCCCTTAGAAATTACATTGCCTGAGAACTTGGATTGGGAGCTTTGAAATGACAACATTCCCAACCACCGCGCTCGGCAGCACGTTAATTTCTATGAGAATACTTCACACAAAACACTCTCCCCACATCTCAGTCAAATAAATGCCTTTTCATTATCTTAGAAATTACATTGCCTGAGAACTTGGATTGGGAGCTTTGAAATGACAACGTTCCCAACCACCGCGCTCGGCAGCACGTTAATTTCTATAAGAATACTTCACACAAAACACTCTCCCCACATCTCAGTCAAATAAATGCCTGTTCATTATCTTAGAAATTACATTGCCAGAGAACATGGATTGGGAGCTTTGAAATGACAACGTTCCCAACCACCGCGCTCGGCAGCACGTTAATTTCTATAAGAATACTTCACACAAAACACTCTCCCCACATCTCAGTCAAATAAATGCCTTTTCATTCCCTGAGAAATTACATCGCCTGAGAACTTGGATTGGGAGCTTTGAAATGACAACGTTCCCAACCACCGCGCTCGGCAGCACGTTAATTTCTATAAGAATACTTCACACAAAACACTCTCCCTACATCTCAGTCAAATAAATGCCTTTTCAGTCCCTTAGAAATTACATCGCCTGAGAACTTGGATTGGGAGCTTTGAAATGACAACGTTCCCAACCACCGCGCTCGGCAGCACGTTAATTTCTATAAGGATTTATCACACAAAACACTCTCCCCATATCTCAGTCAAATAAATGCCTTTTCATTATCTTAGAAATTACATCGCCTGAGAATTTGGATTGGGAGCTTTGAAATAACAACGTTCCCAACCACCGCGCTCGGCAGCACGTTAATTTCTATAAGAATACTTCACACAAAACACTCTCCCCATATCTCAGTCAAATAAATGCCTTTTCATTATCTTAGAAATTACATCGCCTGAGAATTTGGATTGGGAGCTTTGAAACGACAACGTTCCCAACCACCGCGCTCGGCAGCACGTTAATTTCTATAAGAATACTTCACACAAATTACTCTCCCCACATCTCAGTCAAATAAATGCCTTTTCATTCCCTTAGAAATTACATTGCCTGAGAACTTGGATTGGGAGCTTTGAAATGACAACGTTCCCAACCACCGCGCTCGGCAGCACGTTAATTTCTATAAGAATACTTCACACAAAACACTCTCCCCACATCTCAGTCAAATAAATGCCTTTTCATTCCCTTAGAAATTACATTGCCTGAGAACTTGGATTAGGAGCTTTGAAATGACAACGTTCCCAACCACCGCGCTCGGCAGCACGTTAATTTCTATAAGAATACTTCACACAAAACACTCTCCCCACATCTCAGTCAAATAAATGCCTTTTCAGTCCCTTAGAAATTACATCGCCTGAGAACTTGGATTGGGAGCTTTGAAATGACAACGTTCCCAACCACCGCGCTCGGCAGCACGTTAATTTCTATAAGAATACTTCACACAAAACACTCTCCCCGCATCTCAGTCAAATAAATGCCTTTTCATTCCCTTAGAAATTACATTGCCTGAGAACTTGGATTGGGAGCTTTGAAATGACAATGTTCCCAACCACCGCGCTCGGCAGCACGTTAATTTCTATAAGAATACTTCACACAAAACACTCTCCCCACATCACAGTGAAATAAATGCCTTTTCATTCCCTTAGAAATTACATTGCCTGAGAACTTGGATTGGGAGCTTTGAAATGACAACGTTCCGAACCACCGCGCTCGGCAGCACGTTAATTTCTATAAGAATACTTCACACAAAACACTCTCCCCACATCTCAGTCAAATAAATGCCTTTTCATTCCCTTAGAAATTACATTGCCTGAGAACTTGGATTGGGAGCTTTAAAATGACAACGTTCCCAACCACCGCGCTCGGCAGCACGTTAATTTCTGTAAGGCTACTTCACACAAAACACTCTCCCCACATCTCAGTCAAATAAATGCCTTTTCATTCCCTTAGAAATTACATTGCCTCAGAACTTGGATTGGGAGCTTTGAAATGACAACGTTCCCATCCACCGCGCTCGGCAGCACGTTAATTTCGATAAGAATACTTGACACAAAACACACTCCCCACATCTCAGTCAAATAAATGCCTTTTCATTCCCTTAGAAATTACATTGCCTGAGAACTTGGATTGGGAGCTTTAAAATGACAACGTTCCCAACCACCGCGCTCGGCAGCACGTTAATTTCTATAAGAATACTTCACACAAAACACTCTCCCCATATCTCAGTCAAATAAATGCCTTTTCATTATCTTAGAAATTATATTGCCTGAGAACTTGGATTGGGAGCTTTGAAATGACAACGTTCCCAACCACCGCGCTCGGCAGCACGTTAATATCTATAAGAATACTTCACACAAAACACTCTCCCCACATCTCAGTCAAATAAATGCCTTTTCATTCCCTTAGAAATTACATTGCCTGAGAACTTGGATTAGGAGCTTTGAAATGACAACGTTCCCAACCACCGCGCTCGGCAGCACGTTAATTTCTATAAGAATACTTCACACAAAACACTCTCCCTACATCTCAGTCAAATAAATGCCTTTTCATTATCTTAGAAATTACATTGCCTGAGAACTTGGATTGGGAGCTTTGAAATGACAACATTCCCAACCACCGCGCTCGGCAGCACGTTAATTTCTATAAGAATACTTCACACAAAACACTCTCCCTACATCTCAGTCAAATAAATGCCTTTTCATTATCTTAGAAATTACATTGCCTGAGAACTTGGATTGGGAGCTTTGAAATGACAACGTTCCCAACCACCGCGCTAGGCAGCACGTTAATATCTATAAGAATACTTCACACAAAACACTCTCCCCACATCTCAGTCAAATAAATGCCTTTTCATTCCCTTAGAAATTACATTGCCTGAGAACTTGGATTAGGAGCTTTGAAATGACAACGTTCCCAACCACCGCGCTCGGCAGCACGTTAATTTCTATAAGAATACTTCACACAAAACACTCTCCCCACATCTCAGTCAAATAAATGCCTTTTCATTCCCTTAGAAATTACATTGCCTGAGAACTTGGATTAGGAGCTTTGAAATGACAACGTTCCCAACCACCGCGCTCGGCAGCACGTTAATTTCTATAAGAATACTTCACACAAAACACTCTCCCTACATCTCAGTCAAATAAATGCCTTTTCATTATCTTAGAAATTACATTGCCTGAGAACTTGGATTGGGAGCTTTGAAATGACAACATTCCCAACCACCGCGCTCGGCAGCACGTTAATTTCTATAAGAATACTTCACACAAAACACTCTCCCTACATCTCAGTCAAATAAATGCCTTTTCATTATCTTAGAAATTACATTGCCTGAGAACTTGGATTGGGAGCTTTGAAATGACAACGTTCCCAACCACCGCGCTCGGCAGCACGTTAATTTCTATAAGAATACTTCACACAAAACACTCTCCCTACATCTCAGTCAAATAAATGCCTTTTCATTATCTTAGAAATTACATTGCCTGAGAACTTGGATTGGGAGCTTTGAAATGACAACGTTCCCAACCACCGCGCTCGGCAGCACGTTAATTTCTATAAGAATACTTCACACAAAACACTCTCCCTACATCTCAGTCAAATAAATGCCTTTTCATTATCTTAGAAATTACATTGCCTGAGAACTTGGATTGGGAGCTTTGAAATGACAACGTTCCCAACCACCGCGCTCGGCAGCACGTTAATTTCTATAAGAATACTTCACACAAAACACTCTCCCTACATCTCAGTCAAATAAATGCCTTTTCATTATCTTAGAAATTACTTTGCCTGAGAACTTGGATTGGGAGCTTTGAAATAACAACGTTCCCAACCACCGTGCTCGGCAGCACGTTAATTTCTATAAGAATACTTCACACAAAACACTCTCCCTACATCTCAGTCAAATAAATGCCTTTTCATTATCTTAGAAATTACTTTGCCTGAGAACTTGGATTGGGAGCTTTGAAATAACAACGTTCCCAACCACCGCGCTCGGCAGCACGTTAATTTCTATAAGAATACTTCACACAAAACACTCTCCCTACATCTCAGTCAAATAAATGCCTTTTCATTATCTTAGAAATTACTTTGCCTGAGAACTTGGATTGGGAGCTTTGAAATAACAACGTTCCCAACCACCGTGCTCGGCAGCACGTTAATTTCTATAAGAATACTTCACACAAAACACTCTCCCTACATCTCAGTCAAATAAATGCCTTTTCATTATCTTAGAAATTACATTGCCTGAGAACTTGGATTGGGAGCTTTGAAATAACAACGTTCCCAACCACCGTGCTCGGCAGCACGTTAATTTCTATAAGAATACTTCACACAAAACACTCTCCCTACATCTCAGTCAAATAAATGCCTTTTCATTATCTTAGAAATTACTTTGCCTGAGAACTTGGATTGGGAGCTTTGAAATGACAACGTTCCCAACCACCGCGCTCGGCAGCACGTTAATTTCTATAAGAATACTTCACACAAAACACTCTCCCTACATCTCAGTCAAATAAATGCCTTTTCATTATCTTAGAAATTACTTTGCCTGAGAACTTGGATTGGGAGCTTTGAAATGACAACGTTCCCAACCACCGCGCTCGGCAGCACGTTAATTTCTATAAGAATACTTCACACAAAACACTCTCCCTACATCTCAGTCAAATAAATGCCTTTTCATTATCTTAGAAATTACTTTGCCTGAGAACTTGGATTGGGAGCTTTGAAATGACAACGTTCCCAACCACCGCGCTCGGCAGCACGTTAATTTCTATAAGAATACTTCACACAAAACACTCTCCCTACATCTCAGTCAAATAAATGCCTTTTCATTATCTTAGAAATTACATCGCCTGAGAATTTGGATTGGGAGCTTTGAAATGACAACGTTCCCAACCACCGCGCTCGGCAGCACGTTAATTTCTATAAGAATACTTCACACAAAACACTCTCCCTACATCTCAGTCAAATAAATGCCTTTTCATTATCTTAGAAATTACTTTGCCTGAGAACTTGGATTGGGAGCTTTGAAATGACAACGTTCCCAACCACCGCGCTCGGCAGCACGTTAATTTCTATAAGAATACTTCACACAAAACACTCTCCCTACATCTCAGTCAAATAAATGCCTTTTCATTATCTTAGAAATTACTTTGCCTGAGAACTTGGATTGGGAGCTTTGAAATGACAACGTTCCCAACCACCGCGCTCGGCAGCACGTTAATTTCTATAAGAATACTTCACACAAAACACTCTCCCTACATCTCAGTCAAATAAATGCCTTTTCATTATCTTAGAAATTACATTGCCTGAGAACTTGGATTGGGAGCTTTGAAATGACAACGTTCCCAACCACCGCGCTCGGCAGCACGTTAATTTCTATAAGAATACTTCACACAAAACACTCTCCCTACATCTCAGTCAAATAAATGCCTTTTCATTATCTTAGAAATTACATCGCCTGAGAATTTGGATTGGGAGCTTTGAAATGACAACGTTCCCAACCACCGTGCTCGGCAGCACGTTAATTTCTATAAGAATACTTCACACAAAACACTCTCCCTACATCTCAGTCAAATAAATGCCTTTTCATTATCTTAGAAATTACATCGCCTGAGAACTTGGATTGGGAGCTTTGAAATGACAACGTTCCCAACCACCGTGCTCGGCAGCACGTTAATTTCTATAAGAATACTTCACACAAAACACTCTCCCTACATCTCAGTCAAATAAATGCCTTTTCATTATCTTAGAAATTACATTGCCTGAGAACTTGGATTGGGAGCTTTGAAATGACAACGTTCCCAACCACCGCGCTCGGCAGCACGTTAATTTCTATAAGAATACTTCACACAAAACACTCTCCCTACATCTCAGTCAAATAAATGCCTTTTCATTATCTTAGAAATTACATCGCCTGAGAACTTGGATTGGGAGCTTTGAAATGACAACGTTCCCAACCACCGCGCTCGGCAGCACGTTAATTTCTATAAGAATACTTCACACAAAACACTCTCCCTACATCTCAGTCAAATAAATGCCTTTTCATTATCTTAGAAATTACATCGCCTGAGAACTTGGATTGGGAGCTTTGAAATGACAACGTTCCCAACCACCGTGCTCGGCAGCACGTTAATTTCTATAAGAATACTTCACACAAAACACTCTCCCTACATCTCAGTCAAATAAATGCCTTTTCATTATCTTAGAAATTACATTGCCTGAGAACTTGGATTGGGAGCTTTGAAATGACAACGTTCCCAACCACCGCGCTCGGCAGCACGTTAATTTCTATAAGAATACTTCACACAAAACACTCTCCCTACATCTCAGTCAAATAAATGCCTTTTCATTATCTTAGAAATTACATCGCCTGAGAATTTGGATTGGGAGCTTTGAAATAACAACGTTCCCAACCACCGCGCTCGGCAGCACGTTAATTTCTATAAGAATACTTCACACAAAACACTCTCCCTACATCTCAGTCAAATAAATGCCTTTTCATTATCTTAGAAATTACATCGCCTGAGAACTTGGATTGGGAGCTTTGAAATGACAACGTTCCCAACCACCGTGCTCGGCAGCACGTTAATTTCTATAAGAATACTTCACACAAAACACTCTCCCTACATCTCAGTCAAATAAATGCCTTTTCATTATCTTAGAAATTACATTGCCTGAGAACTTGGATTGGGAGCTTTGAAATGACAACGTTCCCAACCACCGCGCTCGGCAGCACGTTAATTTCTATAAGAATACTTCACACAAAACACTCTCCCTACATCTCAGTCAAATAAATGCCTTTTCAGTCCCTTAGAAATTACATCGCCTGAGAACTTGGATTGGGAGCTTTGAAATGACAACGTTCCCAACCACCGCGCTCGGCAGCACGTTAATTTCTATAAGGATTTATCACACAAAACACTCTCCCCATATCTCAGTCAAATAAATGCCTTTTCATTATCTTAGAAATTACATTGCCTGAGAACTTGGATTGGGAGCTTTGAAATAACAACGTTCCCAACCACCGCGCTCGGCAGCACGTTAATTTCTATAAGAATACTTCACACAAAACACTCTCCCTACATCTCAGTCAAATAAATGCCTTTTCAGTCCCTTAGAAATTACATCGCCTGAGAACTTGGATTGGGAGCTTTGAAATGACAACGTTCCCAACCACCGCGCTCGGCAGCACGTTAATTTCTATAAGGATTTATCACACAAAACACTCTCCCCATATCTCAGTCAAATAAATGCCTTTTCATTATCTTAGAAATTACATCGCCTGAGAATTTGGATTGGGAGCTTTGAAATAACAACGTTCCCAACCACCGCGCTCGGCAGCACGTTAATTTCTATAAGAATACTTCACACAAAACACTCTCCCTACATCTCAGTCAAATAAATGCCTTTTCATTATCTTAGAAATTACATTGCCTGAGAACTTGGATTGGGAGCTTTGAAATGACAACATTCCCAACCACCGCGCTCGGCAGCACGTTAATTTCTATAAGAATACTTCACACAAAACACTCTCCCTACATCTCAGTCAAATAAATGCCTTTTCATTATCTTAGAAATTACATTGCCTGAGAACTTGGATTGGGAGCTTTGAAATGACAACATTCCCAACCACCGCGCTCGGCAGCACGTTAATTTCTATAAGAATACTTCACACAAAACACTCTCCCTACATCTCAGTCAAATAAATGCCTTTTCATTATCTTAGAAATTACATTGCCTGAGAACTTGGATTGGGAGCTTTGAAATGACAACATTCCCAACCACCGCGCTCGGCAGCACGTTAATTTCTATAAGAATACTTCACACAAAACACTCTCCCTACATCTCAGTCAAATAAATGCCTTTTCATTATCTTAGAAATTACATTGCCTGAGAACTTGGATTGGGAGCTTTGAAATGACAACATTCCCAACCACCGCGCTCGGCAGCACGTTAATTTCTATAAGAATACTTCACACAAAACACTCTCCCTACATCTCAGTCAAATAAATGCCTTTTCATTATCTTAGAAATTACATTGCCTGAGAACTTGGATTGGGAGCTTTGAAATGACAACGTTCCCAACCACCGCGCTCGGCAGCACGTTAATTTCTATAAGAATACTTCACACAAAACACTCTCCCTACATCTCAGTCAAATAAATGCCTTTTCATTATCTTAGAAATTACATTGCCTGAGAACTTGGATTGGGAGCTTTGAAATGACAACATTCCCAACCACCGCGCTCGGCAGCACGTTAATTTCTATAAGAATACTTCACACAAAACACTCTCCCTACATCTCAGTCAAATAAATGCCTTTTCATTATCTTAGAAATTACATTGCCTGAGAACTTGGATTGGGAGCTTTGAAATGACAACATTCCCAACCACCGCGCTCGGCAGCACGTTAATTTCTATAAGAATACTTCACACAAAACACTCTCCCTACATCTCAGTCAAATAAATGCCTTTTCATTATCTTAGAAATTACATTGCCTGAGAACTTGGATTGGGAGCTTTGAAATGACAACATTCCCAACCACCGCGCTCGGCAGCACGTTAATTTCTATAAGAATACTTCACACAAAACACTCTCCCTACATCTCAGTCAAATAAATGCCTTTTCATTATCTTAGAAATTACATTGCCTGAGAACTTGGATTGGGAGCTTTGAAATGACAACATTCCCAACCACCGCGCTCGGCAGCACGTTAATTTCTATAAGAATACTTCACACAAAACACTCTCCCTACATCTCAGTCAAATAAATGCCTTTTCATTATCTTAGAAATTACATTGCCTGAGAACTTGGATTGGGAGCTTTGAAATGACAACATTCCCAACCACCGCGCTCGGCAGCACGTTAATTTCTATAAGAATACTTCACACAAAACACTCTCCCTACATCTCAGTCAAATAAATGCCTTTTCATTATCTTAGAAATTACATTGCCTGAGAACTTGGATTGGGAGCTTTGAAATGACAACATTCCCAACCACCGCGCTCGGCAGCACGTTAATTTCTATAAGAATACTTCACACAAAACACTCTCCCTACATCTCAGTCAAATAAATGCCTTTTCATTATCTTAGAAATTACATTGCCTGAGAACTTGGATTGGGAGCTTTGAAATGACAACATTCCCAACCACCGCGCTCGGCAGCACGTTAATTTCTATAAGAATACTTCACACAAAACACTCTCCCTACATCTCAGTCAAATAAATGCCTTTTCATTATCTTAGAAATTACATTGCCTGAGAACTTGGATTGGGAGCTTTGAAATAACAACGTTCCCAACCACCGCGCTCGGCAGCACGTTAATTTCTATAAGAATACTTCACACAAAACACTCTCCCCACATCTCAGTCAAATTAATGCCTTTTCATTCCCTTAGAAATTACATTGCTTGAGAACTTGGATTGGGAGCTTTGAAACGACAACGTTCCCAACCACCGCGCTCGGCAGCACGTTAATTTCTATAAGAATACTTCACACAAATTACTCTCCCCACATCTCAGTCAAATAAATGCCTTTTCATTCCCTTAGAAATTACATTGCCTGAGAACTTGGATTGGGAGCTTTGAAATGACAACGTTCCCATCCACCGCGCTCGGCAGCACGTTAATTTCGATAAGAATACTTGACACAAAACACACTCCCCACATCTCAGTCAAATAAATGCCTTTTCATTCCCTTAGAAATTACATTGCCTGAGAACTTGGATTGGGAGCTTTGAAATGACAACGTTCCCAACCACCGCGCTCGGCAGCACGTTAATTTCTATAAGAATACTTCACACAAAACACTCTCCCCATATCTCAGTCAAATAAATGCCTTTTCATTATCTTAGAAATTACATCGCCTGAGAATTTGGATTGGGAGCTTTGAAACGACAACGTTCCCAACCACCGCGCTCGGCAGCACGTTAATTTCTATAAGAATACTTCACACAAATTACTCTCCCCACATCTCAGTCAAATAAATGCCTTTTCATTCCCTTAGAAATTACATTGCCTGAGAACTTGGATTGGGAGCTTTGAAATGACAACGTTCCCAACCACCGCGCTCGGCAGCACGTTAATTTCTATAAGAATACTTCACACAAAACACTCTCCCCACATCTCAGTCAAATAAATGCCTTTTCATTCCCTTAGAAATTACATTGCCTGAGAACTTGGATTGGGAGCTTTAAAATGACAACGTTCCCAACCACCGCGCTCGGCAGCACGTTAATTTCTGTAAGGCTACTTCACACAAAACACTCTCCCCACATCTCAGTCAAATAAATGCCTTTTCATTCCCTTAGAAATTACATTGCCTCAGAACTTGGATTGGGAGCTTTGAAATGACAACGTTCCCATCCACCGCGCTCGGCAGCACGTTAATTTCGATAAGAATACTTGACACAAAACACACTCCCCACATCTCAGTCAAATAAATTCCTTTTCATTCCCTTAGAAATTACATTGCCTGAGAACTTGGATTGGGAGCTTTAAAATGACAACGTTCCCAACCACCGCGCTCGGCAGCACGTTAATTTCTATAAGAATACTTCACACAAAACACTCTCCCCATATCTCAGTCAAATAAATGCCTTTTCATTATCTTAGAAATTATATTGCCTGAGAACTTGGATTGGGAGCTTTGAAATGACAACGTTCCCAACCACCGCGCTCGGCAGCACGTTAATTTCTATAAGAATACTTCACACAAATTACTCTCCCCACATCTCAGTCAAATAAATGCCTTTTCATTCCCTTAGAAATTACATTGCCTGAGAACTTGGATTGGGAGCTTTGAAATGACAACATTCCCAACCACCGCGCTCGGCAGCACGTTAATTTCTATAAGAATACTTCACACAAAACACTCTCCCCACATCTCAGTCAAATAAATGCCTTTTCATTATCTTAGAAATTACATTGCCTGAGAACTTGGATTGGGAGCTTTGAAATGACAACGTTCCCAACCACCGCGCTCGGCAGCACGTTAATATCTATAAGAATACTTCACACAAAACACTCTCCCCACATCTCAGTCAAATAAATGCCTGTTCATTATCTTAGAAATTACATTGCCAGAGAACATGGATTGGGAGCTTTGAAATGACAACGTTCCCAACCACCGCGCTCGGCAGCACGTTAATTTCTATAAGAATACTTCACACAAAACACTCTCCCCATATCTCAGTCAAATAAATGCCTTTTCATTATCTTAGAAATTACATCGCCTGAGAATTTGGATTGGGAGCTTTGAAATAACAACGTTCCCAACCACCGCGCTCGGCAGCACGTTAATTTCTATAAGAATACTTCACACAAAACACTCTCCCTACATCTCAGTCAAATAAATGCCTTTTCAGTCCCTTAGAAATTACATCGCCTGAGAACTTGGATTGGGAGCTTTGAAATGACAACGTTCCCAACCACCGCGCTCGGCAGCACGTTAATTTCTATAAGGATTTATCACACAAAACACTCTCCCCATATCTCAGTCAAATAAATGCCTTTTCATTATCTTAGAAATTACATCGCCTGAGAATTTGGATTGGGAGCTTTGAAATAACAACGTTCCCAACCACCGCGCTCGGCAGCACGTTAATTTCTATAAGAATACTTCACACAAAACACTCTCCCCACATCTCAGTCAAATTAATGCCTTTTCATTCCCTTAGAAATTACATTGCTTGAGAACTTGGATTGGGAGCTTTGAAACGACAACGTTCCCAACCACCGCGCTCGGCAGCACGTTAATTTCTATAAGGATTTATCACACAAAACACTCTCCCCATATCTCAGTCAAATAAATGCCTTTTCATTATCTTAGAAATTACATCGCCTGAGAATTTGGATTGGGAGCTTTGAAATAACAACGTTCCCAACCACCGCGCTCGGCAGCACGTTAATTTCTATAAGAATACTTCACACAAAACACTCTCCCCACATCTCAGTCAAATTAATGCCTTTTCATTCCCTTAGAAATTACATTGCTTGAGAACTTGGATTGGGAGCTTTGAAACGACAACGTTCCCAACCACCGCGCTCGGCAGCACGTTAATTTCTATAAGAATACTTCACACAAAACACTCTCCCCATATCTCAGTCAAATAAATGCCTTTTCATTATCTTAGAAATTACATCGCCTGAGAATTTGGATTGGGAGCTTTGAAATAACAACGTTCCCAACCACCGCGCTCGGCAGCACGTTAATTTCTATAAGAATACTTCACACAAAACACTCTCCCTACATCTCAGTCAAATAAATGCCTTTTCAGTCCCTTAGAAATTACATCGCCTGAGAACTTGGATTGGGAGCTTTGAAATGACAACGTTCCCAACCACCGCGCTCGGCAGCACGTTAATTTCTATAAGGATTTATCACACAAAACACTCTCCCCATATCTCAGTCAAATAAATGCCTTTTCATTATCTTAGAAATTACATCGCCTGAGAATTTGGATTGGGAGCTTTGAAATAACAACGTTCCCAACCACCGCGCTCGGCAGCACGTTAATTTCTATAAGAATACTTCACACAAAACACTCTCCCCACATCTCAGTCAAATTAATGCCTTTTCATTCCCTTAGAAATTACATTGCTTGAGAACATGGATTGGGAGCTTTGAAACGACAACGTTCCCAACCACCGCGCTCGGCAGCACGTTAATTTCTATAAGAATACTTCACACAAATTACTCTCCCCACATCTCAGTCAAATAAATGCCTTTTCATTCCCTTAGAAATTACATTGCCTGAGAACTTGGATTGGGAGCTTTGAAATGACAACGTTCCCATCCACCGCGCTCGGCAGCACGTTAATTTCGATAAGAATACTTGACACAAAACACACTCCCCACATCTCAGTCAAATAAATGCCTTTTCATTCCCTTAGAAATTACATTGCCTGAGAACTTGGATTGGGAGCTTTGAAATGACAACGTTCCCAACCACCGCGCTCGGCAGCACGTTAATTTCTATAAGAATACTTCACACAAAACACTCTCCCCATATCTCAGTCAAATAAATGCCTTTTCATTATCTTAGAAATTACATCGCCTGATAATTTGGATTGGGAGCTTTGAAACGACAACGTTCCCAACCACCGCGCTCGGCAGCACGTTAATTTCTATAAGAATACTTCACACAAATTACTCTCCCCACATCTCAGTCAAATAAATGCCTTTTCATTCCCTTAGAAATTACATTGCCTGAGAACTTGGATTGGGAGCTTTGAAATGACAACGTTCCCAACCACCGCGCTCGGCAGCACGTTAATTTCTATAAGAATACTTCACACAAAACACTCTCCCCACATCTCAGTCAAATAAATGCCTTTTCATTCCCTTAGAAATTACATTGCCTGAGAACTTGGATTAGGAGCTTTGAAATGACAACGTTCCCAACCACCGCGCTCGGCAGCACGTTAATTTCTATAAGAATACTTCACACAAAACACTCTCCCCACATCTCAGTCAAATAAATGCCTTTTCAGTCCCTTAGAAATTACATCGCCTGAGAACTTGGATTGGGAGCTTTGAAATGACAACGTTCCCAACCACCGCGCTCGGCAGCACGTTAATTTCTATAAGAATACTTCACACAAAACACTCTCCCCGCATCTCAGTCAAATAAATGCCTTTTCATTCCCTTAGAAATTACATTGCCTGAGAACTTGGATTGGGAGCTTTGAAATGACAATGTTCCCAACCACCGCGCTCGGCAGCACGTTAATTTCTATAAGAATACTTCACACAAAACACTCTCCCCACATCACAGTGAAATAAATGCCTTTTCATTCCCTTAGAAATTACATTGCCTGAGAACTTGGATTGGGAGCTTTGAAATGACAACGTTCCGAACCACCGCGCTCGGCAGCACGTTAATTTCTATAAGAATACTTCACACAAAACACTCTCCCCACATCTCAGTCAAATAAATGCCTTTTCATTCCCTTAGAAATTACATTGCCTGAGAACTTGGATTGGGAGCTTTAAAATGACAACGTTCCCAACCACCGCGCTCGGCAGCACGTTAATTTCTGTAAGGCTACTTCACACAAAACACTCTCCCCACATCTCAGTCAAATAAATGCCTTTTCATTCCCTTAGAAATTACATTGCCTCAGAACTTGGATTGGGAGCTTTGAAATGACAACGTTCCCATCCACCGCGCTCGGCAGCACGTTAATTTCGATAAGAATACTTGACAATAAACACACTCCCCACATCTCAGTCAAATAAATGCCTTTTCATTCCCTTAGAAATTACATTGCCTGAGAACTTGGATTGGGAGCTTTAAAATGACAACGTTCCCAACCACCGCGCTCGGCAGCACGTTAATTTCTATAAGAATACTTCACACAAAACACTCTCCCCATATCTCAGTCAAATAAATGCCTTTTCATTATCTTAGAAATTATATTGCCTGAGAACTTGGATTGGGAGCTTTGAAATGACAACGTTCCCAACCACCGCGCTCGGCAGCACGTTAATTTCTATAAGAATACTTCACACAAATTACTCTCCCCACATCTCAGTCAAATAAATGCCTTTTCATTCCCTTAGAAATTACATTGCCTGAGAACTTGGATTGGGAGCTTTGAAATGACAACATTCCCAACCACCGCGCTCGGCAGCACGTTAATTTCTATAAGAATACTTCACACAAAACACTCTCCCCACATCTCAGTCAAATAAATGCCTTTTCATTATCTTAGAAATTACATTGCCTGAGAACTTGGATTGGGAGCTTTGAAATGACAACGTTCCCAACCACCGCGCTCGGCAGCACGTTAATATCTATAAGAATACTTCACACAAAACACTCTCCCCACATCTCAGTCAAATAAATGCCTGTTCATTATCTTAGAAATTACATTGCCAGAGAACATGGATTGGGAGCTTTGAAATGACAACGTTCCCAACCACCGTGCTCGGCAGCACGTTAATTTCTATAAGAATACTTCACACAAAACACTCTCCCCACATCTCAGTCAAATTAATGCCTTTTCATTCCCTTAGAAATTACATTGCTTGAGAACTTGGATTGGGAGCTTTGAAACGACAACGTTCCCAACCACCGCGCTCGGCAGCACGTTAATTTCTATAAGAATACTTCACACAAATTACTCTCCCCACATCTCAGTCAAATAAAAGCCTTTTCATTCCCTTAGAAATTACATTGCCTGAGAACTTGGATTGGGAGCTTTGAAATGACAACGTTCCCATCCACCGCGCTCGGCAGCACGTTAATTTCGATAAGAATACTTGACACAAAACACACTCCCCACGTCTCAGTCAAATAAATGCCTTTTCATTCCCTTAGAAATTACATTGCCTGAGAACTTGGATTGGGAGCTTTGAAATGACAACGTTCCCAACCACCGCGCTCGGCAGCACGTTAATTTCTATAAGAATACTTCACACAAAACACTCTCCCCATATCTCAGTCAAATAAATGCCTTTTCATTATCTTAGAAATTACATCGCCTGAGAATTTGGATTGGGAGCTTTGAAACGACAACGTTCCCAACCACCGCGCTCGGCAGCACGTTAATTTCTATAAGAATACTTCACACAAATTACTCTCCCCACATCTCAGTCAAATAAATGCCTTTTCATTCCCTTAGAAATTACATTGCCTGAGAACTTGGATTGGGAGCTTTGAAATGACAACGTTCCCATCCACCGCGCTCGGCAGCACGTTAATTTCGATAAGAATACTTGACACAAAACACACTCCCCACATCTCAGTCAAATAAATGCCTTTTCATTCCCTTAGAAATTACATTGCCTGAGAACTTGGATTGGGAGCTTTGAAATGACAACGTTCCCAACCACCGCGCTCGGCAGCACGTTAATTTCTATAAGAATACTTCACACAAAACACTCTCCCCATATCTCAGTCAAATAAATGCCTTTTCATTATCTTAGAAATTACATCGCCTGAGAATTTGGATTGGGAGCTTTGAAACGACAACGTTCCCAACCACCGCGCTCGGCAGCACGTTAATTTCTATAAGAATACTTCACACAAATTACTCTCCCCACATCTCAGTCAAATAAATGCCTTTTCATTCCCTTAGAAATTACATTGCCTGAGAACTTGGATTGGGAGCTTTGAAATGACAACGTTCCCAACCACCGCGCTCGGCAGCACGTTAATTTCTATAAGAATACTTCACACAAAACACTCTCCCCACATCTCAGTCAAATAAATGCCTTTTCATTCCCTTAGAAATTACATTGCCTGAGAACTTGGATTAGGAGCTTTGAAATGACAACGTTCCCAACCACCGCGCTCGGCAGCACGTTAATTTCTATAAGAATACTTCACACAAAACACTCTCCCCACATCTCAGTCAAATAAATGCCTTTTCAGTCCCTTAGAAATTACATCGCCTGAGAACTTGGATTGGGAGCTTTGAAATGACAACGTTCCCAACCACCGCGCTCGGCAGCACGTTAATTTCTATAAGAATACTTCACACAAAACACTCTCCCCGCATCTCAGTCAAATAAATGCCTTTTCATTCCCTTAGAAATTACATTGCCTGAGAACTTGGATTGGGAGCTTTGAAATGACAATGTTCCCAACCACCGCGCTCGGCAGCACGTTAATTTCTATAAGAATACTTCACACAAAACACTCTCCCCACATCACAGTGAAATAAATGCCTTTTCATTCCCTTAGAAATTACATTGCCTGAGAACTTGGATTGGGAGCTTTGAAATGACAACGTTCCGAACCACCGCGCTCGGCAGCACGTTAATTTCTATAAGAATACTTCACACAAAACACTCTCCCCACATCTCAGTCAAATAAATGCCTTTTCATTCCCTTAGAAATTACATTGCCTGAGAACTTGGATTGGGAGCTTTAAAATGACAACGTTCCCAACCACCGCGCTCGGCAGCACGTTAATTTCTGTAAGGCTACTTCACACAAAACACTCTCCCCACATCTCAGTCAAATAAATGCCTTTTCATTCCCTTAGAAATTACATTGCCTCAGAACTTGGATTGGGAGCTTTGAAATGACAACGTTCCCATCCACCGCGCTCGGCAGCACGTTAATTTCGATAAGAATACTTGACACAAAACACACTCCCCACATCTCAGTCAAATAAATGCCTTTTCATTCCCTTAGAAATTACATTGCCTGAGAACTTGGATTGGGAGCTTTGAAATGACAACGTTCCCAACCACCGCGCTCGGCAGCACGTTAATTTCTATAAGAATACTTCACACAAAACACTCTCCCCACATCTCAGTCAAATAAATGCCTTTTCATTATCTTAGAAATTACATTGCCTGAGAACTTGGATTGGGAGCTTTGAAATGACAACGTTCCCAACCACCGCGCTCGGCAGCACGTTAATATCTATAAGAATACTTCACACAAATTACTCTCCCCACATCTCAGTCAAATAAATGCCTTTTCATTCCCTTAGAAATTACATTGCCTGAGAACTTGGATTGGGAGCTTTGAAATGACAACGTTCCCATCCACCGCGCTCGGCAGCACGTTAATTTCGATAAGAATACTTGACACAAAACACACTCCCCACATCTCAGTCAAATAAATGCCTTTTCATTCCCTTAGAAATTACATTGCCTGAGAACTTGGATTGGGAGCTTTGAAATGACAACGTTCCCAACCACCGCGCTCGGCAGCACGTTAATTTCTATAAGAATACTTCACACAAAACACTCTCCCCATATCTCAGTCAAATAAATGCCTTTTCATTATCTTAGAAATTACATCGCCTGAGAATTTGGATTGGGAGCTTTGAAACGACAACGTTCCCAACCACCGCGCTCGGCAGCACGTTAATTTCTATAAGAATACTTCACACAAATTACTCTCCCCACATCTCAGTAAAATAAATGCCTTTTCATTCCCTTAGAAATTACATTGACTGAGAACTTGGATTGGGAGCTTTGAAATGACAACGTTCCCAACCACCGCGCTCGGCAGCACGTTAATTTCTATAAGAATACTTCACACAAAACACTCTCCCCACATCTCAGTCAAATAAATGCCTTTTCATTCCCTTAGAAATTACATTGCCTGGGAACTTGGATTAGGAGCTTTGAAATGACAACGTTCCCAACCACCGCGCTCGGCAGCACGTTAATTTCTATAAGAATACTTCACACAAAACACTCTCCCCACATCTCAGTCAAATAAATGCCTTTTCAGTCCCTTAGAAATTACATCGCCTGAGAACTTGGATTGGGAGCTTTGAAATGACAACGTTCCCAACCACCGCGCTCGGCAGCACGTTAATTTCTATAAGAATACTTCACACAAAACACTCTCCCCGCATCTCAGTCAAATAAATGCCTTTTCATTCCCTTAGAAATTACATTGCCTGAGAACTTGGATTGGGAGCTTTGAAATGACAATGTTCCCAACCACCGCGCTCGGCAGCACGTTAATTTCTATAAGAATACTTCACACAAAACACTCTCCCCGCATCTCAGTCAAATAAATGCCTTTTTATTCCCTTAGAAATTACATTGCCTGAGAACTTGGATTGGGAGCTTTGAAATGACAATGTTCCCAACCACCGCGCTCGGCAGCACGTTAATTTCTATAAGAATACTTCACACAAAACACTCTCCCCACATCACAGTGAAATAAATGCCTTTTCATTCCCTTAGAAATTACATTGCCTGAGAACTTGGATTGGGAGCTTTGAAATGACAACGTTCCGAACCACCGCGCTCGGCAGCACGTTAATTTCTATAAGAATACTTCACACAAAACACTCTCCCCACATCTCAGTCAAATAAATGCCTTTTCATTCCCTTAGAAATTACATTGCCTGAGAACTTGGATTGGGAGCTTTAAAATGACAACGTTCCCAACCACCGCGCTCGGCAGCACGTTAATTTCTGTAAGGCTACTTCACACAAAACACTCTCCCCACATCTCAGTCAAATAAATGCCTTTTCATTCCCTTAGAAATTACATTGCCTCAGAACTTGGATTGGGAGCTTTGAAATGACAACGTTCCCATCCACCGCGCTCGGCAGCACGTTAATTTCGATAAGAATACTTGACACAAAACACACTCCCCACATCTCAGTCAAATAAATGCCTTTTCATTCCCTTAGAAATTACATTGCCTGAGAACTTGGATTGGGAGCTTTGAAATGACAACGTTCCCAACCACCGCGCTCGGCAGCACGTTAATTTCTATAAGAATACTTCACACAAAACACTCTCCCCATATCTCAGTCAAATAAATGCCTTTTCATTATCTTAGAAATTACATTGCCTGAGAACTTGGATTGGGAGCTTTGAAATGACAACGTTCCCAACCACCGCGCTCGGCAGCACGTTAATTTCTATAAGAATACTTCACACAAATTACTCTCCCCACATCTCAGTCAAATACATGCCTTTTCATTCCCTTAGAAATTACATTGCCTGAGAACTTGGATTGGGAGCTTTGAAATGACAACATTCCCAACCACCGCGCTCGGCAGCACGTTAATTTCTATAAGAATACTTCACACAAAACACTCTCCCCACATCTCAGTCAAATAAATGCCTTTTCATTATCTTAGAAATTACATTGCCTGAGAACTTGGATTGGGAGCTTTGAAATGACAACGTTCCCAACCACCGCGCTCGGCAGCACGTTAATATCTATAAGAATACTTCACACAAAACACTCTCCCCACATCTCAGTCAAATAAATGCCTGTTCATTATCTTAGAAATTACATTGCCAGAGAACATGGATTGGGAGCTTTGAAATGACAACGTTCCCAACCACCGCGCTCGGCAGCACGTTAATTTCTATAAGAATACTTCACACAAAACACTCTCCCCATATCTCAGTCAAATAAATGACTTTTCATTATCTTAGAAATTACATCGCCTGAGAATTTGGATTGGGAGCTTTGAAATAACAACGTTCCCAACCACCGCGCTCGGCAGCACGTTAATTTCTATAAGAATACTTCACACAAAACACTCTCCCCACATCTCAGTCAAATTAATGCCTTTTCATTCCCTTAGAAATTACATTGCTTGAGAACTTGGATTGGGAGCTTTGAAACGACAACGTTCCCAACCACCGCGCTCGGCAGCACGTTAATTTCTATAAGAATACTTCACACAAATTACTCTCCCCACATCTCAGTCAAATAAATGCCTTTTCATTCCCTTAGAAATTACATTGCCTGAGAACTTGGATTGGGAGCTTTGAAATGACAACATTCCCAACCACCGCGCTCGGCAGCACGTTAATTTCTATAAGAATACTTCACACAAAACACTCTCCCCACATCTCAGTCAAATAAATGCCTTTTCATTATCTTAGAAATTACATTGCATGAGAACTTGTATTGGGAGCTTTGAAATGACAACGTTCCCAACCACCGCGCTCGGCAGCACGTTAATTTCTATAAGAATACTTGACACAAAACACACTCCCCACATCTCAGTCAAATAAATGCCTTTTCATTCCCTTAGAAATTACATTGCCTGAGAACTTGGATTGGGAGCTTTGAAATGACAACGTTCCCAACCACCGCGCTCGGCAGCACGTTAATTTCTATAAGAATACTTCACACAAAACACTCTCCCCACATCTCAGTCAAATAAATGCCTTTTCATTATCTTAGAAATTACATTGCCTGAGAACTTGGATTGGGAGCTTTGAAATGACAACGTTCCCAACCACCGCGCTCGGCAGCACGTTAATATCTATAAGAATACTTCACACAAAACACTCTCCCCACATCTCAGTCAAATAAATGCCTGTTCATTATCTTAGAAATTACATTGCCAGAGAACATGGATTGGGAGCTTTGAAATGACAACGTTCCCAACCACCGCGCTCGGCAGCACGTTAATTTCTATAAGAATACTTCACACAAAACACTCTCCCCATATCTCAGTCAAATAAATGCCTTTTCATTATCTTAGAAATTACATCGCCTGAGAATTTGGATTGGGAGCTTTGAAATAACAACGTTCCCAACCACCGCGCTCGGCAGCACGTTAATTTCTATAAGAATACTTCACACAAAACACTCTCCCCACATCTCAGTCAAATTAATGCCTTTTCATTCCCTTAGAAATTACATTGCTTGAGAACTTGGATTGGGAGCTTTGAAACGACAACGTTCCCAACCACCGCGCTCGGCCGCACGTTAATTTCTATAAGAATACTTCACACAAAACACTCTCCCCACATCTCAGTCAAATAAATGCCTTTTCAGTCCCTTAGAAATTACATCGCCTGAGAACTTGGATTGGGAGCTTTGAAATGACAACGTTCCCAACCACCGCGCTCGGCAGCACGTTAATTTCTATAAGGATTTATCACACAAAACACTCTCCCCATATCTCAGTCAAATAAATGCCTTTTCATTATCTTAGAAATTACATCGCCTGAGAATTTGGATTGGGAGCTTTGAAATAACAACGTTCCCAACCACCGCGCTCGGCAGCACGTTAATTTCTATAAGAATACTTCACACAAAACACTCTCCCCACATCTCAGTCAAATAAATGCCTTTTCATTCCCTTAGAAATTACATTGCCTGAGAACTTGGATTGGGAGCTTTGAAATGACAACGTTCCCATCCACCGCGCTCGGCAGCACGTTAATTTCGATAAGAATACTTGACACAAAACACACTCCCCACATCTCAGTCAAATAAATGCCTTTTCATTCCCTTAGAAATTACATTGCCTGAGAACTTGGATTGGGAGCTTTGAAATGACAACGTTCCCAACCACCGCGCTCGGCAGCACGTTAATTTCTATAAGAATACTTCACACAAAACACTCTCCCCATATCTCAGTCAAATAAATGCCTTTTCATTATCTTAGAAATTACATCGCCTGAGAATTTGGATTGGGAGCTTTGAAACGACAACGTTCCCAACCACCGCGCTCGGCAGCACGTTAATTTCTATAAGAATACTTCACACAAATTACTCTCCCCACATCTCAGTCAAATAAATGCCTTTTCATTCCCTTAGAAATTACATTGCCTGAGAACTTGGATTGGGAGCTTTGAAATAACAACGTTCCCAACCACCGCGCTCGGCAGCACGTTAATTTCTATAAGAATACTTCACACAAAACACTCTCCCCACATCTCAGTCAAATTAATGCCTTTTCATTCCCTTAGAAATTACATTGCTTGAGAACTTGGATTGGGAGCTTTGAAATGACAACGTTCCCAACCACCGCGCTCGGCAGCACGTTAATTTCTATAAGAATACTTCACACAAAACACTCTCCCCACATCTCAGTCAAATAAATGCCTTTTCATTATCTTAGAAATTACATTGCCTGAGAACTTGGATTGGGAGCTTTGAAATGACAACGTTCCCAACCACCGCGCTCGGCAGCACGTTAATATCTATAAGAATACTTCACACAAAACACTCTCCCCACATCTCAGTCAAATAAATGCCTGTTCATTATCTTAGAAATTACATTGCCAGAGAACATGGATTGGGAGCTTTGAAATGACAACGTTCCCAACCACCGCGCTCGGCAGCACGTTAATTTCTATAAGAATACTTCACACAAAACACTCTCCCCATATCTCAGTCAAATAAATGCCTTTTCATTATCTTAGAAATTACATCGCCTGAGAATTTGGATTGGGAGCTTTGAAATAACAACGTTCCCAACCACCGCGCTCGGCAGCACGTTAATTTCTATAAGAATACTTCACACAAAACACTCTCCCCACATCTCAGTCAAATTAATGCCTTTTCATTCCCTTAGAAATTACATTGCTTGAGAACTTGGATTGGGAGCTTTGAAACGACAACGTTCCCAACCACCGCGCTCGGCCGCACGTTAATTTCTATAAGAATACTTCACACAAAACACTCTCCCCACATCTCAGTCAAATAAATGCCTTTTCACTCCCTTAGAAATTACATCGCCTGAGAACTTGGATTGGGAGCTTTGAAATGACAACGTTCCCAACCACCGCGCTCGGCAGCACGTTAATTTCTATAAGGATTTATCACACAAAACACTCTCCCCATATCTCAGTCAAATAAATGCCTTTTCATTATCTTAGAAATTACATCGCCTGAGAATTTGGATTGGGAGCTTTGAAATAACAACGTTCCCAACCACCGCGCTCGGCAGCACGTTAATTTCTATAAGAATACTTCACACAAAACACTCTCCCCACATCTCAGTCAAATAAATGCCTTTTCATTCCCTTAGAAATTACATTGCCTGAGAACTTGGATTGGGAGCTTTGAAATGACAACGTTCCCATCCACCGCGCTCGGCAGCACGTTAATTTCGATAAGAATACTTGACACAAAACACACTCCCCACATCTCAGTCAAATAAATGCCTTTTCATTCCCTTAGAAATTACATTGCCTGAGAACTTGGATTGGGAGCTTTGAAATGACAACGTTCCCAACCACCGCGCTCGGCAGCACGTTAATTTCTATAAGAATACTTCACACAAAACACTCTCCCCATATCTCAGTCAAATAAATGCCTTTTCATTATCTTAGAAATTACATCGCCTGAGAATTTGGATTGGGAGCTTTGAAACGACAACGTTCCCAACCACCGCGCTCGGCAGCACGTTAATTTCTATAAGAATACTTCACACAAATTACTCTCCCCACATCTCAGTCAAATAAATGCCTTTTCATTCCCTTAGAAATTACATTGCCTGAGAACTTGGATTGGGAGCTTTGAAATAACAACGTTCCCAACCACCGCGCTCGGCAGCACGTTAATTTCTATAAGAATACTTCACACAAAACACTCTCCCCACATCTCAGTCAAATTAATGCCTTTTCATTCCCTTAGAAATTACATTGCTTGAGAACTTGGATTGGGAGCTTTGAAACGACAACATTCCCAACCACCGCGCTCGGCAGCACGTTAATTTCTATAAGAATACTTCACACAAATTACTCTCCCCACATCTCAGTCAAATAAATGCCTTTTCATTCCCTTAGAAATTACATTGCCTGAGAACTTGGATTGGGAGCTTTGAAATGACAACATTCCCAACCACCGCGCTCGGCAGCACGTTAATTTCTATAAGAATACTTCACACAAAACACTCTCCCCACATCTCAGTCAAATAAATGCCTTTTCATTATCTTAGAAATTACATTGCATGAGAACTTGTATTGGGAGCTTTGAAATGACAACGTTCCCAACCACCGCGCTCGGCAGCACGTTAATTTCTATAAGAATACTTCACACAAAACACTCTCCCCACATCTCAGTCAAATAAATGCCTGTTCATTATCTTAGAAATTACATTGCCAGAGAACATGGATTGGGAGCTTTGAAATGACAACGTTCCCAACCACCGCGCTCGGCAGCACGTTAATTTCTATAAGAATACTTCACACAAAACACTCTCCCCACATCTCAGTCAAATAAATGCCTTTTCATTCCCTGAGAAATTACATCGCCTGAGAACTTGGATTGGGAGCTTTGAAATGACAACGTTCCCAACCACCGCGCTCGGCAGCACGTTAATTTCTATAAGAATACTTCACACAAAACACTCTCCCCACATCTCAGTCAAATAAATGCCTTTTCAGTCCCTTAGAAATTACATCGCCTGAGAACTTGGATTGGGAGCTTTGAAATGACAACGTTCCCAACCACCGCGCTCGGCAGCACGTTAATTTCTATATGGATTTATCACACAAAACACTCTCCCCATATCTCAGTCAAATAAATGCCTTTTCATTATCTTAGAAATTACATCGCCTGAGAATTTGGATTGGGAGCTTTGAAATAACAACGTTCCCAACCACCGCGCTCGGCAGCACGTTAATTTCTATAAGCATACTTCACACAAAACACTCTCCCCACATCTCAGTCAAATTAATGCCTTTTCATTCCCTTAGAAATTACATTGCTTGAGAACTTGGATTGGGAGCTTTGAAACGACAACGTTCCCAACCACCGCGCTCGGCCGCACGTTAATTTCTATAAGAATACTTCACACAAAACACTCTCCCCACATCTCAGTCAAATAAATGCCTTTTCAGTCCCTTAGAAATTACATCGCCTGAGAACTTGGATTGGGAGCTTTGAAATGACAACGTTCCCAACCACCGCGCTCGGCAGCACGTTAATTTCTATAAGGATTTATCACACAAAACACTCTCCCCATATCTCAGTCAAATAAATGCCTTTTCATTATCTTAGAAATTACATCGCCTGAGAATTTGGATTGGGAGCTTTGAAATAACAACGTTCCCAACCACCGCGCTCGGCAGCACGTTAATTTCTATAAGAATACTTCACACAAAACACTCTCCCCACATCTCAGTCAAATAAATGCCTTTTCATTCCCTTAGAAATTACATTGCCTGAGAACTTGGATTGGGAGCTTTGAAATGACAACGTTCCCATCCACCGCGCTCGGCAGCACGTTAATTTCGATAAGAATACTTGACACAAAACACACTCCCCACATCTCAGTCAAATAAATGCCTTTTCATTCCCTTAGAAATTACATTGCCTGAGAACTTGGATTGGGAGCTTTGAAATGACAACGTTCCCAACCACCGCGCTCGGCAGCACGTTAATTTCTATAAGAATACTTCACACAAAACACTCTCCCCATATCTCAGTCAAATAAATGCCTTTTCATTATCTTAGAAATTACATCGCCTGAGAATTTGGATTGGGAGCTTTGAAACGACAACGTTCCCAACCACCGCGCTCGGCAGCACGTTAATTTCTATAAGAATACTTCACACAAATTACTCTCCCCACATCTCAGTCAAATAAATGCCTTTTCATTCCCTTAGAAATTACATTGCCTGAGAACTTGGATTGGGAGCTTTGAAATGACAACATTCCCAACCACCGCGCTCGGCAGCACGTTAATTTCTATAAGAATACTTCACACAAAACACTCTCCCCACATCTCAGTCAAATAAATGCCTTTTCATTATCTTAGAAATTACATTGCCTGAGAACTTGGATTGGGAGCTTTGAAATGACAACGTTCCCAACCACCGCGCTCGGCAGCACGTTAATATCTATAAGAATACTTCACACAAAACACTCTCCCCACATCTCAGTCAAATAAATGCCTGTTCATTATCTTAGAAATTACATTGCCAGAGAACATGGATTGGGAGCTTTGAAATGACAACGTTCCCAACCACCGCGCTCGGCAGCACGTTAATTTCTATAAGAATACTTCACACAAAACACTCTCCCCATATCTCAGTCAAATAAATGCCTTTTCATTATCTTAGAAATTACATCGCCTGAGAATTTGGATTGGGAGCTTTGAAATAACAACGTTCCCAACCACCGCGCTCGGCAGCACGTTAATTTCTATAAGAATACTTCACACAAAACACTCTCCCCACATCTCAGTCAAATTAATGCCTTTTCATTCCCTTAGAAATTACATTGCTTGAGAACTTGGATTGGGAGCTTTGAAACGACAACGTTCCCAACCACCGCGCTCGGCAGCACGTTAATTTCTATAAGAATACTTCACACAAATTACTCTCCCCACATCTCAGTCAAATAAATGCCTTTTCATTCCCTTAGAAATTACATTGCCTGAGAACTTGGATTGGGAGCTTTGAAATGACAACATTCCCAACCACCGCGCTCGGCAGCACGTTAATTTCTATAAGAATACTTCACACAAAACACTCTCCCCACATCTCAGTCAAATAAATGCCTTTTCATTATCTTAGAAATTACATTGCATGAGAACTTGTATTGGGAGCTTTGAAATGACAACGTTCCCAACCACCGCGCTCGGCAGCACGTTAATTTCTATAAGAATACTTCACACAAAACACTCTCCCACATCTCAGTCAAATAAATGCCTGTTTATTATCTTAGAAATTACATTGCCAGAGAACATGGATTGGGAGCTTTGAAATGACAACGTTCCCAACCACCGCGCTCGGCAGCACGTTAATTTCTATAAGAATACTTCACACAAAACACTCTCCCCACATCTCAGTCAAATAAATGCCTTTTCATTCCCTGAGAAATTACATCGCCTGAGAACTTGGATTGGGAGCTTTGAAATGACAACGTTCCCAACCACCGCGCTCGGCAGCACGTTAATTTCTATAAGAATACTTCACACAAAACACTCTCCCCACATCTCAGTCAAATAAATGCCTTTTCAGTCCCTTAGAAATTACATCGCCTGAGAACTTGGATTGGGAGCTTTGAAATGACAACGTTCCCAACCACCGCGCTCGGCAGCACGTTAATTTCTATAAGGATTTATCACACAAAACACTCTCCCCATATCTCAGTCAAATAAATGCCTTTTCATTATCTTAGAAATTACATCGCCTGAGAATTTGTATTGGGAGCTTTGAAATAACAACGTTCCCAACCACCGCGCTCGGCAGCACGTTAATTTCTATAAGAATACTTCACACAAAACACTCTCCCCACATCTCAGTCAAATTAATGCCTTTTCATTCCCTTAGAAATTACATTGCTTGAGAACTTGGATTGGGAGCTTTGAAACGACAACGTTCCCAACCACCGCGCTCGGCCGCACGTTAATTTCTATAAGAATACTACACACAAAACACTCTCCCCACATCTCAGTCAAATAAATGCCTTTTCAGTCCCTTAGAAATTACATCGCCTGAGAACTTGGATTGGGAGCTTTGAAATGACAACGTTCCCAACCACCGCGCTCGGCAGCACGTTAATTTCTATAAGGATTTATCACACAAAACACTCTCACCATATCTCAGTCAAATAAATGCCTTTTCATTATCTTAGAAATTACATCGCCTGAGAATTTGGATTGGGAGCTTTGAAATAACAACGTTCCCAACCACCGCGCTCGGCAGCACGTTAATTTCTATAAGAATACTTCACACAAAACACTCTCCCCACATCTCAGTCAAATAAATGCCTTTTCATTCCCTTAGAAATTACATTGCCTGAGAACTTGGATTGGGAGCTTTGAAATGACAACGTTCCCATCCACCGCGCTCGGCAGCACGTTAATTTCGATAAGAATACTTGACACAAAACACACTCCCCACATCTCAGTCAAATAAATGCCTTTTCATTCCCTTAGAAATTACATTGCCTGAGAACTTGGATTGGGAGCTTTGAAATGACAACGTTCCCAACCACCGCGCTCGGCAGCACGTTAATTTCTATAAGAATACTTCACACAAAACACTCTCCCCATATCTCAGTCAAATAAATGCCTTTTCATTATCTTAGAAATTACATCGCCTGAGAATTTGGATTGGGAGCTTTGAAACGACAACGTTCCCAACCACCGCGCTCGGCAGCACGTTAATTTCTATAAGAATACTTCACACAAATTACTCTCCCCACATCTCAGTCAAATAAATGCCTTTTCATTCCCTTAGAAATTACATTGCCTGAGAACTTGGATTGGGAGCTTTGAAATGACAACATTCCCAACCACCGCGCTCGGCAGCACGTTAATTTCTATAAGAATACTTCACACAAAACACTCTCCCCACATCTCAGTCAAATAAATGCCTTTTCATTATCTTAGAAATTACATTGCCTGAGAACTTGGATTGGGAGCTTTGAAATAACAACGTTCCCAACCACCGCGCTCGGCAGCACGTTAATTTCTATAAGAATACTTCACACAAAACACTCTCCACACATCACAGTGAAATAAATGCCTTTTCATTCCCTTAGAAATTACATCGCCTGAGAACTTGGATTGGGAGCTTTGAAATGACAACGGTCCCAACCACCGCGCTCGGCAGCACGTTAATTTCTATAAGAATACTTCACACAAAACACTCTCCCCACATCTCAGTCAAATAAATGCCTTTTCATTCCCTTAGAAATTACATTGCCTGAGAACTTGGATTGGGAGCTTTAAAATGACAACGTTCCCAACCACCGCGCTCGGCAGCACGTTAATTTCTGTAAGAATACTTCACACAAAACACTCTCCCCACATCTCAGTCAAATAAATGCCTTTTCATTCCCTTAGAAATTACATTGCCTGAGAACTTGGATTGGGAGCTTTGAAATGACAACGTTCCCATCCACCGCGCTCGGCAGCACGTTAATTTCGATAAGAATACTTGACACAAAACACACTCCCCACATCTCAGTCAAATAAATGCCTTTTCATTCCCTTAGAAATTACATTGCCTGAGAACTTGGATTGGGAGCTTTGAAATGACAACGTTCCCAACCACCGCGCTCGGCAGCACGTTAATTTCTATAAGAATACTTCACACAAAACACTCTCCCCATATCTCAGTCAAATAAATGCCTTTTCATTATCTTAGAAATTACATCGCCTGAGAATTTGGATTGGGAGCTTTGAAACGACAACGTTCCCAACCACCGCGCTCGGCAGCACGTTAATTTCTATAAGAATACTTCACACAAAATACTCTCCCCACATCTCAGTCAAATAAATGCCTTTTCAGTCCCTTAGAAATTACATCGCCTGAGAACTTGGATTGGGAGCTTTGAAATGACAACGTTCCCAACCACCGCGCTCGGCAGCACGTTAATTTCTATAAGAATTTATCACACAAAACACTCTCCCCATATCTCAGTCAAATAAATGCCTTTTCATTCCCTTAGAAATTACATTGCCTGAGAACTTGGATTGGGAGCTTTGAAATGACAACATTCCCAACCACCGCGCTCGGCAGCACGTTAATTTCTATAAGAATACTTCACACAAAACACTCTCCCCACATCTCAGTCAAATAAATGCCTTTTCATTATCTTAGAAATTACATTGCATGAGAACTTGTATTGGGAGCTTTGAAATGACAACGTTCCCAACCACCGCGCTCGGCAGCACGTTAATTTCTATAAGAATACTTCACACAAAACACTCTCCCCACATCTCAGTCAAATAAATGCCTGTTCATTATCTTAGAAATTACATTGCCAGAGAACATGGATTGGGAGCTTTGAAATGACAACGTTCCCAACCACCGCGCTCGGCAGCACGTTAATTTCTATAAGAATACTTCACACAAAACACTCTCCCCACATCTCAGTCAAATTAATGCCTTTTCATTCCCTTAGAAATTACATTGCTTGAGAACTTGGATTGGGAGCTTTGAAACGACAACGTTCCCAACCACCGCGCTCGGCCGCACGTTAATTTCTATAAGAATACTTCACACAAAACACTCTCCCCACATCTCAGTCAAATAAATGCCTTTTCAGTCCCTTAGAAATTACATCGCCTGAGAACTTGGATTGGGAGCTTTGAAATGACAACGTTCCCAACCACCGCGCTCGGCAGCACGTTAATTTCTATAAGGATTTATCACACAAAACACTCTCCCCATATCTCAGTCAAATAAATGCCTTTTCATTATCTTAGAAATTACATCGCCTGAGAATTTGGATTGGGAGCTTTGAAATAACAACGTTCCCAACCACCGCGCTCGGCAGCACGTTAATTTCTATAAGAATACTTCACACAAAACACTCTCCCCACATCTCAGTCAAATAAATGCCTTTTCATTCCCTTAGAAATTACATTGCCTGAGAACTTGGATTGGGAGCTTTGAAATGACAACGTTCCCATCCACCGCGCTCGGCAGCACGTTAATTTCGATAAGAATACTTGACACAAAACACACTCCCCACATCTCAGTCAAATAAATGCCTTTTCATTCCCTTAGAAATTACATTGCCTGAGAACTTGGATTGGGAGCTTTGAAATGACAACGTTCCCAACCACCGCGCTCGGCAGCACGTTAATTTCTATAAGAATACTTCACACAAAACACTCTCCCCATATCTCAGTCAAATAAATGCCTTTTCATTATCTTAGAAATTACATCGCCTGAGAATTTGGATTGGGAGCTTTGAAACGACAACGTTCCCAACCACCGCGCTCGGCAGCACGTTAATTTCTATAAGAATACTTCACACAAATTACTCTCCCCACATCTCAGTCAAATAAATGCCTTTTCATTCCCTTAGAAATTACATTGCCTGAGAACTTGGATTGGGAGCTTTGAAATGACAACATTCCCAACCACCGCGCTCGGCAGCACGTTAATTTCTATAAGAATACTTCACACAAAACACTCTCCCCACATCTCAGTCAAATAAATGCCTTTTCATTATCTTAGAAATTACATTGCCTGAGAACTTGGATTGGGAGCTTTGAAATAACAACGTTCCCAACCACCGCGCTCGGCAGCACGTTAATTTCTATAAGAATACTTCACACAAAACACTCTCCCCACATCTCAGTCAAATTAATGCCTTTTCATTACCTTAGAAATTACATCGCCTGAGAACTTGGATTGGGAGCTTTGAAATGAAAACGTTCCCAACCACCGCGCTCGGCAGCACGTTAATTTCTATAAGAATACTTCACACAAAACACTCTCCCCACATCTCAGTCAAATAAATGCCTTTTCATTCCCTTAGAAATTACATTGCCTGAGAACTTGGATTGGGAGCTTTAAAATGACAACGTTCCCAACCACCGCGCTCGGCAGCACGTTAATTTCTGTAAGAATACTTCACACAAAACACTCTCCCCACATCTCAGTCAAATAAATGCCTTTTCATTCCCTTAGAAATTACATCGCCTGAGAACTTGCATTGGGAGCTTTGAAATGACAACGTTCCCAACCACCGCGCTCGAAAGCACGTTAATTTTTATAAGAATACTTCACACAAAACACTCTCCCCACATCTCAGTCAAATAAATGCCTTTTCATTCCCTTAGAAATTACATAGCCTGAGAACTTGGATTGGGAGCTTTGAAATGACAATGTTCCCAACCACCGCGCTCGGCAGCACGTTAATTTCTATAAGAATACTTCACACAAAACACTCTCCACACATCACAGTGAAATAAATGCCTTTTCATTCCCTTAGAAATTACATCGCCTGAGAACTTGGATTGGGAGCTTTGAAATGACAACGTTCCCAACCACCGCGCTCGGCAGCACGTTAATTTCTATAAGAATACTTCACACAAAACACTCTCCCCACATCTCAGTCAAATAAATGCCTTTTCATTCCCTTAGAAATTACATTGCCTGAGAACTTGGATTGGGAGCTTTAAAATGACAACGTTCCCAACCACCGCGCTCGGCAGCACGTTAATTTCTGTAAGAATACTTCACACAAAACACTCTCCCCACATCTCAGTCAAATAAATGCCTTTTCATTCCCTTAGAAATTACATTGCCTGAGAACTTGGATTGGGAGCTTTGAAATGACAACGTTCCCATCCACCGCGCTCGGCAGCACGTTAATTTCGATAAGAATACTTGACACAAAACACACTCCCCACATCTCAGTCAAATAAATGCCTTTTCATTCCCTTAGAAATTACATTGCCTGAGAACTTGGATTGGGAGCTTTGAAATGACAACGTTCCCAACCACCGCGCTCGGCAGCACGTTAATTTCTATAAGAATACTTCACACAAATTACTCTCCCCACATCTCAGTCAAATAAATGCCTTTTCATTCCCTTAGAAATTACATTGCCTGAGAACTTGGATTGGGAGCTTTGAAATGACAACATTCCCAACCACCGCGCTCGGCAGCACGTTAATTTCTATAAGAATACTTCACACAAAACACTCTCCCCACATCTCAGTCAAATAAATGCCTTTTCATTATCTTAGAAATTACATTGCCTGAGAACTTGGATTGGGAGCTTTGAAATAACAACGTTCCCAACCACCGCGCTCGGCAGCACGTTAATTTCTATAAGAATACTTCACACAAAACACTCTCCCCACATCTCAGTCAAATTAATGCCTTTTCATTACCTTAGAAATTACATCGCCTGAGAACTTGGATTGGGAGCTTTGAAATGACAACGTTCCCAACCACCGCGCTCGGCAGCACGTTAATTTCTATAAGAATACTTCACACAAAACACTCTCCCCACATCTCAGTCAAATAAATGCCTTTTCATTCCCTTAGAAATTACATTGCCTGAGAACTTGGATTGGGAGCTTTAAAATGACAACGTTCCCAACCACCGCGCTCGGCAGCACGTTAATTTCTGTAAGAATACTTCACACAAAACACTCTCCCCACATCTCAGTCAAATAAATGCCTTTTCATTCCCTTAGAAATTACATCGCCTGAGAACTTGCATTGGGAGCTTTGAAATGACAACGTTCCCAACCACCGCGCTCGAAAGCACGTTAATTTTTATAAGAATACTTCACACAAAACACTCTCCCCACATCTCAGTCAAATAAATGCCTTTTCATTCCCTTAGAAATTACATAGCCTGAGAACTTGGATTGGGAGCTTTGAAATGACAATGTTCCCAACCACCGCGCTCGGCAGCACGTTAATTTCTATAAGAATACTTCACACAAAACACTCTCCACACATCACAGTGAAATAAATGCCTTTTCATTCCCTTAGAAATTACATCGCCTGAGAACTTGGATTGGGAGCTTTGAAATGACAACGTTCCCAACCACCGCGCTCGGCAGCACGTTAATTTCTATAAGAATACTTCACACAAAACACTCTCCCCACATCTCAGTCAAATAAATGCCTTTTCATTCCCTTAGAAATTACATTGCCTGAGAACTTGGATTGGGAGCTTTAAAATGACAACGTTCCCAACCACCGCGCTCGGCAGCACGTTAATTTCTGTAAGAATACTTCACACAAAACACTCTCCCCACATCTCAGTCAAATAAATGCCTTTTCATTCCCTTAGAAATTACATTGCCTGAGAACTTGGATTGGGAGCTTTGAAATGACAACGTTCCCATCCACCGCGCTCGGCAGCACGTTAATTTCGATAAGAATACTTGACACAAAACACACTCCCCACATCTCAGTCAAATAAATGCCTTTTCATTCCCTTAGAAATTACATTGCCTGAGAACTTGGATTGGGAGCTTTGAAATGACAACGTTCCCAACCACCGCGCTCGGCAGCACGTTAATTTCTATAAGAATACTTCACACAAAACACTCTCCCCATATCTCAGTCAAATAAATGCCTTTTCAGTCCCTTAGAAATTACATTGCCTGAGAACTTGGATTGGGAGCTTTGAAATGACAACGTTCCCAACCACCGCGCTCGGCAGCACGTTAATTTCTATAAGAATACTTCACACAAAATACTCTCCCCACATCTCAGTCAAATAAATGCCTTTTCAGTCCCTTAGAAATTACATCGCCTGAGAACTTGGATTGGGAGCTTTGAAATGACAACGTTCCCAACCACCGCGCTCGGCAGCACGTTAATTTCTATAAGAATTTATCACACAAAACACTCTCCCCATATCTCAGTCAAATAAATGCCTTTTCATTATCTTAGAAATTACATCGCCTGAGAATTTGGATTGGGAGCTTTGAAATAACAACGTTCCCAACCACCGCGCTCGGCAGCACGTTAATTTCTATAAGAATACTTCACACAAAACACTCTCCCCACATCTCAGTCAAATTAATGCCTTTTCATTCCCTTAGAAATTACATTGCTTGAGAACTTGGATTGGGAGCTTTGAAATGACAACGTTCCCAACCACCGCGCTCGGCAGCACGTTAATTTCTATAAGAATACTTCACACAAAACACTCTCCCCACATTTCAGTCAAATAAATGCCTTTTCATTCCCTTAGAAATTACATAGCCTGAGAACTTGGATTGGGAGCTTTGAAATGACAATGTTCCCAACCACCGCGCTCGGCAGCACGTTAATTTCTATAAGAATACTTCACACAAAACACTCTCCCCACATCCCAGTCAAATAAATGCCTTTTCATTCCCTTAGAAATTACATTGCCTGAGAACTTGGATTGGGAGCTTTTAAATGACAACGTTCCCAACCACCGCGCTCGGCAGCACGTTAATTTCTATAAGAATACTTCACACAAAACACTCTCCCCACATCTCAGTCAAATAAATGCCTTTTCATTATCTTAGAAATTACATTGCCTGAGAACTTGGATTGGGAGTTTTGAAATGACAACGTTCCCAACCACCGCGCTCGGCAGCACGTTAATTTCTATAAGAATACTTCAAACAAAACACTCTCCCCACATCTCAGTCAAATAAATGCCTGTTCATTATCTTAGAAATTACATTGCCAGAGAACTTGGATTGGGAGCTTTGAAATGACAACGTTCCCAACCACCGCGCTCGGCAGCACGTTAATTTTTATAAGAATACTTCACACAAAACACTCTCCCCACATCTCAGTCAAATAAATGCCTTTTCATTCCCTTAGAAATTACATTGCCTGAGAACTTGGATTGGGAGCTTTGAAATGACAACGTTCCCAACCACCGCGCTCGGCAGCACGTTAATTTCTATAAGAATACTTCACACAAAACACTCTCCCCACATCTCAGTCAAATAAATGCCTTTTCATTATCTTAGAAATTACATTGCCTGAGAACTTGGATTGGGAGCTTTGAAATGACAACGTTCCCAACCACCGCGCTCGGCAGCACGTTAATTTCTATAAGAATACTTCACACAAAACACTCTCCCCACATCTCAGTCAAATAAATGCCTGTTTATTATCTTAGAAATTACATTGCCAGAGAACTTGGATTGGGAGCTTTGAAATGACAACGTTCCCAACCACCGCGCTCGGCAGCACGTTAATTTCTATAAGAATACTTCACACAAAACACTCTCCCCACATCTCAGTCAAATAACTGCCTTTTCATTATCTTAGAAATTACATCGCCTGAGAACTTGGATTGTGATCTTTGAAATGACAACGTTCCCAACCACCGCGCTCGGCAGCACGTTAATTTCTATAAGAATACTTCACACAAAACACTCTCCCCACATCTCAGTCAAATAAATGCCTTTTCATTCCCTTAGAAATTACATAGCCTGAGAACTTGGATTGGGAGCTTTGAAATGACAATGTTCCCAACCACCGCGCTCGGCAGCACGTTAATTTCTATAAGAATACTTCACACAAAACACTCTCCCCACATCTCAGTCAAATAAATGCCTGTTCATTATCTTAGAAATTACATTGCCAGAGAACTTGGATTGGGAGCTTTGAAATGACAACGTTCCCAACCACCGCGCTCGGCAGCACGTTAATTTCTATAAGAATACTTCACACAAAACACTCTCCCCACATCTCAGTCAAATAACTGCCTTTTCATTATCTTAGAAATTACATCGCCTGAGAACTTGGATTGGGATCTTTGAAATGACAACGTTCCCAACCACCGCGCTCGGCAGCACGTTAATTTCTATAAGAATACTTCACACAAAACACTCTCCCCACATCTCAGTCAAATAAATGCCTTTTCATTCCCTTAGAAATTACATAGCCTGAGAACTTGGATTGGGAGCTTTGAAATGACAATGTTCCCAACCACCGCGCTCGGCAGCACGTTAATTTCTATAAGAATACTTCACACAAAACACTCTCCCCACATCACAGTGAAATAAATGCCTTTTCATTCCCTTAGAAATTACATCGCCTGAGAACTTGGATTGTTAGCTTTGAAATGACAACGTTCCCAACCACCGCGCTCGGCAGCACGTTAATTTCTATAAGAGTACTTCACACAAAACACTCTCCCCACATCTCAGTCAAATAAATGCCTTTTCATTCCCTTAGAAATTACATTGCCTGAGAACTTGGATTGGGAGCTTTAAAATGACAACGTTCCCAACCACCGCGCTCGGCAGCACGTTAATTTCTGTAAGAATACTTCACACAAAACACTCTCCCCACATCTCAGTCAAATAAATGCCTTTTCATTCCCTTAGAAATTACATTGCCTGAGAACTTGGATTGGGAGCTTTGAAATGACAACGTTCCCATCCACCGCGCTCGGCAGCACGTTAATTTCGATAAGAATACTTGACACAAAACACACTCCCCACATCTCAGTCAAATAAATGCCTTTTCATTCCCTTAGAAATTACATTGCTTGAGAACTTGGATTGGGAGCTTTGAAATGACAACGTTCCCAACCACCGCGCTCGGCAGCACGTTAATTTCTATAAGAATACTTCACACAAAACACTCTCCCCATATCTCAGTCAAATAAATGCCTTTTCAGTCCCTTAGAAATTACATTGCCTGAGAACTTGGATTGGGAGCTTTGAAATGACAACGTTCCCAACCACCGCGCTCGGCAGCACGTTAATTTCTATAAGAATACTTCACACAAAACACTCTCCCCACATCTCAGTCAAATAAATGCCTTTTCAGTCCCTTAGAAATTACATCGCCTGAGAACTTGGATTGGGAGCTTTGAAATGACAACGTTCCCAACCACCGCGCTCGGCAGCACGTTAATTTCTATAAGAATACTTCACACAAATTACTCTCCCCACATCTCAGTCAAATAAATGCCTTTTCATTCCCTTAGAAATTACATTGCCTGAGAACTTGGATTGGGAGCTTTGAAATGACAACGTTCCCAACCACCGCGCTCGGCAGCACGTTAATTTCTATAAGAATACTTCACACAAAACACTCTCCCCACATCTCATTCAAATAAATGCCTTTTCATTATCTTAGAAATTACATCGCCTGAGAACTTGGATTGGGAGCTTTGAAATGACAACGTTCCCAACCACCGCGCTCGGCAGCACGTTAATTTCTATAAGAATACTTCACACAAAACACTCTCCCCACATCTCAGTCAAATAAATGCCTTTTCATTCCCTTAGAAATTACATAGCCTGAGAACTTGGATTGGGAGCTTTGAAATGACAATGTTCCCAACCACCGCGCTCGGCAGCACGTTAATTTCTATAAGAATACTTCACACAAAACACTCTCCCCACATCCCAGTCAAATAAATGCCTTTTCATTCCCTTAGAAATTACATTGCCTGAGAACTTGGATTGGGAGCTTTGAAATGACAACGTTCCCAACCACCGCGCTCGGCAGTACGTTAATTTCTATAAGAATACTTCACACAAAACACTCTCCCCACATCTCAGTCAAATAAATGCCTTTTCATTATCTTAGAAATTACATTGCCTGAGAACTTGGATTGGGAGCTTTGAAATGACAACGTTCCCAACCACCGCGCTCGGCAGCACGTTAATTTCTATAAGAATACTTCACACAAAACACTCTCCCCACATCTCAGTCAAATAAATGCCTGTTCATTATCTTAGAAATTACATTGCCAGAGAACTTGGATTGGGAGCTTTGAAATGACAACGTTCCCAACCACCGCGCTCGGCAGCACGTTAATTTCTATAAGAATACTTCACACAAAACACTCTCCCCACATCTCAGTCAAATAACTGCCTTTTCATTATCTTAGAAATTACATCGCCTGAGAACTTGGATTGGGATCTTTGAAATGACAACGTTCCCAACCACCGCGCTCGGCAGCACGTTAATTTCTATAAGAATACTTCACACAAAACACTCTCCCCACATCTCAGTCAAATAAATGCCTTTTCATTCCCTTAGAAATTACATAGCCTGAGAACTTGGATTGGGAGCTTTGAAATGACAATGTTCCCAACCACCGCGCTCGGCAGCACGTTAATTTCTATAAAAATACTTCACACAAAACACTCTCCCCACATCACAGTGAAATAAATGCCTTTTCATTCCCTTAGAAATTACATCGCCTGAGAACTTGGATTGTTAGCTTTGAAATGACAACGTTCCCAACCACCGCGCTCGGCAGCACGTTAATTTCTATAAGAATACTTCACACAAAACACTCTCCCCACATCTCAGTCAAATAAATGCCTTTTCATTCCCTTAGAAATTACATTGCCTGAGAACTTGGATTGGGAGCTTTAAAATGACAACGTTCCCAACCACCGCGCTCGGCAGCACGTTAATTTCTGTAAAAATACTTCACACAAAACACTCTCCCCACATCTCAGTCAAATAAATGCCTTTTCATTCCCTTAGAAATTACATTGCCTGAGAACTTGGATTGGGAGCTTTGAAATGACAACGTTCCCATCCACCGCGCTCGGCAGCACGTTAATTTCGATAAGAATACTTGACACAAAACACACTCCCCACATCTCAGTCAAATAAATGCCTTTTCATTCCCTTAGAAATTACATTGCTTGAGAACTTGGATTGGGAGCTTTGAAATGACAACGTTCCCAACCACCGCGCTCGGCAGCACGTTAATTTCTATAAGAATACTTCACACAAAACACTCTCCCCATATCTCAGTCAAATAAATGCCTTTTCAGTCCCTTAGAAATTACATCGCCTGAGAACTTGGATTGGGAGCTTTGAAATGACAACGTTCCCAACCACCGCGCTCGGCAGCACGTTAATTTCTATAAGAATACTTCACACAAATTACTCTCCCCACATCTCAGTCAAATAAATGCCTTTTCATTCCCTTAGAAATTACATTGCCTGAGAACTTGGATTGGGAGCTTTGAAATGACAACGTTCCCAACCACCGCGCTCGGCAGCACGTTAATTTCTATAAGAATACTTCACACAAAACACTCTCCCCACATCTCATTCAAATAAATGCCTTTTCATTATCTTAGAAATTACATCGCCTGAGAACTTGGATTGGGAGCTTTGAAATGACAACGTTCCCAACCACCGCGCTCGGCAGCACGTTAATTTCTATAAGAATACTTCACACAAAACACTCTCCCCACATCTCAGTCAAATAAATGCCTTTTCATTCCCTTAGAAATTACATAGCCTGAGAACTTGGATTGGGAGCTTTGAAATGACAATGTTCCCAACCACCGCGCTCGGCAGCACGTTAATTTCTATAAGAATACTTCACACAAAACACTCTCCCCACATCCCAGTCAAATAAATGCCTTTTCATTCCCTTAGAAATTACATTGCCTGAGAACTTGGATTGGGAGCTTTGAAATGACAACGTTCCCAACCACCGCGCTCGGCAGCACGTTAATTTCTATAAGAATACTTCACACAAAACACTCTCCCCACATCTCAGTCAAATAAATGCCTTTTCATTATCTTAGAAATTACATTGCCTGAGAACTTGGATTGGGAGCTTTGAAATGAAAACGTTCCCAACCACCGCGCTCGGCAGCACGTTAATTTCTATAAGAATACTTCACACAAAACACTCTCCCCACATCTCAGTCAAATAAATGCCTTTTCAGTCCCTTAGAAATTACATCGCCTGAGAACTTGGATTGGGAGCTTTGAAATGACAACGTTCCCAACCACCGCGCTCGGCAGCACGTTAATTTCTATAAGGATTTATCACACAAAACACTATCCCCATATCTCAGTCAAATAAATGCCTTTTCATTATCTTAGAAATTACATCGCCTGAGAATTTGGATTGGGAGCTTTGAAATAACAACGTTCCCAACCACCGCGCTCGGCAGCACGTTAATTTCTATAAGAATACTTCACACAAAACACTCTCCCCACATCTCAGTCAAATTAATGCCTTTTCATTCCCTTAGAAATTACATTGCTTGAGAACTTGGATTGGGAGCTTTGAAACGACAACGTTCCCAACCACCGCGCTCGGCAGCACGTTAATTTCTATAAGAATACTTCACACAAATTACTCTCCCCACATCTCAGTCAAATAAATGCCTTTTCATTCCCTTAGAAATTACATTGCCTGAGAACTTGGATTGGGAGCTTTGAAATGACAACGTTCCCATCCACCGCGCTCGGCAGCACGTTAATTTCGATAAGAATACTTGACACAAAACACACTCCCCACATCTCAGTCAAATAAATGCCTTTTCATTCCCTTAGAAATTACATTGCTTGAGAACTTGGATTGGGAGCTTTGAAATGACAACGTTCCCAACCACCGCGCTCGGCAGCACGTTAATTTCTATAAGAATACTTCACACAAAACACTCTCCCCATATCTCAGTCAAATAAATGCCTTTTCATTATCTTAGAAATTACATCGCCTGAGAATTTGGATTGGGAGCTTTGAAACGACAACGTTCCCAACCACCGCGCTCGGCAGCACATTAATTTCTATAAGAATACTTCACACAAATTACTCTCCCCACATCTCAGTCAAATAAATGCCTTTTCATTCCCTTAGAAATTACATTGCCTGAGAACTTGGATTGGGAGCTTTGAAATGACAACATTCCCAACCACCGCGCTCGGCAGCACGTTAATTTCTATAAGAATACTTCACACAAAACACTCTCCCCACATCTCAGTCAAATAAATGCCTTTTCATTATCTTAGAAATTACATTGCCTGAGAACTTGGATTGGGAGCTTTGAAATAACAACGTTCCCAACCACCGCGCTCGGCAGCACGTTAATTTCTATAAGAATACTTCACACAAAACACTCTCCCCACATCTCAGTCAAATTAATGCCTTTTCATTCCCTTAGAAATTACATCGCCTGAGAACTTGGATTGGGAGCTTTGAAATGACAACGTTCCCAACCACCGCGCTCGGCAGCACGTTAATTTCTATAAGAATACTTCACACAAAACACTCTCCCCACATCACAGTGAAATAAATGCCTTTTCATTCCCTTAGAAATTACATCGCCTGAGAACTTGGATTGGGAGCTTTGAAATGACAACGTTCCCAACCACCGCGCTCGGCAGCACGTTAATTTCTATAAGAATACTTCACACAAAACACTCTCCCCACATCTCAGTCAAATAAATGCCTTTTCATTCCCTTAGAAATTACATTGCCTGAGAACTTGGATTGGGAGCTTTAAAATGACAACGTTCCCAACCACCGCGCTCGGCAGCACGTTAATTTCTGTAAGAATACTTCACACAAAACACTCTCCCCACATCTTAGTCAAATAAATGCCTTTTCATTCCCTTAGAAATTACATCGCCTGAGAACTTGGATTGGGAGCTTTGAAATGACAACGTTCCCAACCACCGCGCTCGGCAGCACGTTAATTTCTATAAGAATACTTCACACAAAACACTCTCCCCACATCTCAGTCAAATAAATGCCTTTTCATTCCCTTAGAAATTACATCGCCTGAGAACTTGGATTGGGAGCTTTGAAATGACAACGTTCCCAACCACCGCGCTCGGCAGCACGTTAATTTCTATAAGAATACTTCACACAAAACACTCTCCCCACATCTCAGTCAAATAAATGCCTTTTCATTCCCTTAGAAATTACATTGCCTGAGAACTTGGATTGGGAGCTTTAAAATGACAACGTTCCCAACCACCGCGCTCGGCAGCACGTTAATTTCTGTAAGAATACTTCACACAAAACACTCTCCCCACATCTCAGTCAAATAAATGCCTTTTCATTCCCTTAGAAATTACTTTGCCTGAGAACTTGGATTGGGAGCTTTGAAATGACAACGTTCCCATCCACCGCGCTCGGCAGCACGTTAATTTCGATAAGAATACTTGACACAAAACACACTCCCCACATCTCAGTCAAATAAATGCCTTTTCATTCCCTTAGAAATTACATTGCCTGAGAACTTGGATTGGGAGCTTTGAAATGACAACGTTCCCATCCACCGCGCTCGGCAGCACGTTAATTTCGATAAGAATACTTGACACAAAACACACTCCCCACATCTCAGTCAAATAAATGCCTTTTCATTCCCTTAGAAATTACATTGCCTGAGAACTTGGATTGGGAGCTTTGAAATGACAACGTTCCCAACCACCGCGCTCGGCAGCACGTTAATTTCTATAAGAATACTTCACACAAAACACTCTCCCCACATCTCAGTCAAATAAATGCCTTTTCAGTCCCTTAGAAATTACATCGCCTGAGAACTTGGATTGGGAGCTTTGAAATGACAACGTTCCCAACCACCGCGCTCGGCAGCACGTTAATTTCTATAAGAATTTATCACACAAAACACTCTCCCCATATCTCAGTCAAATAAATGCCTTTTCATTATCTTAGAAATTACATCGCCTGAGAATTTGGATTGGGAGCTTTGAAATAACAACGTTCCCAACCACCGCGCTCGGCAGCACGTTAATTTCTATAAGAATACTTCACACAAAACACTCTCCCCACATCTCAGTCAAATTAATGCCTTTTCATTCCCTTATAAATTACATTGCTTGAGAACTTGGATTGGGAGCTTTGAAACGACAACGTTCCCAACCACCGCGCTCGGCAGCACGTTAATTTCTATAAGAATACTTCACACAAAACACTCTCCCCACATCACAGTGAAATAAATGCCTTTTCATTCCCTTAGAAATTACATCGCCTGAGAACTTGGATTGGGAGCTTTGAAATGACAACGTTCACAACCACCGCGCTCGGCAGCACGTTAATTTCTATAAGAATACTTCACACAAAACACTCTCCCCACATCTCAGTCAAATAAATGCCTTTTCATTCCCTTAGAAATTACATTGCCTGAGAACTTGGATTGGGAGCTTTAAAATGACAACGTTCCCAACCACCGCGCTCGGCAGCACGTTAATTTCTGTAAGAATACTTCACACAAAACACTCTCCCCACATCTCAGTCAAATAAATGCCTTTTCATTTCCTTAGAAATTACATTGCCTGAGAACTTGGATTGGGAGCTTTGAAATGACAACGTTCCCATCCACCGCGCTCGGCAGCACGTTAATTTCGATAAGAATACTTGACACAAAACACACTCCCCACATCTCAGTCAAATAAATGCCTTTTCATTCCCTTAGAAATTACATTGCCTGAGAACTTGGATTGGGAGCTTTGAAATGACAACGTTCCCAACCACCGCGCTCGGCAGCACGTTAATTTCGATAAGAATACTTCACACAAAACACTCTCCCCATATCTCAGTCAAATAAATGCCTTTTCAGTCCCTTAGAAATTACATTGCCTGAGAACTTGGATTGGGAGCTTTGAAATGACAACGTTCCCAACCACCGCGCTCGGCAGCACGTTAATTTCTATAAGAATACTTCACACAAAACACTCTCCCCACATCTCAGTCAAATAAATGCCTTTTCAGTCCCTTAGAAATTACATCGCCTGAGAACTTGGATTGGGAGCTTTGAAATGACAACGTTCCCAACCACCGCGCTCGGCAGCACGTTAATTTCTATAAGAATTTATCACACAAAACACTCTCCCCATATCTCAGTCAAATAAATGCCTTTTCATTATCTTAGAAATTACATCGCCTGAGAATTTGGATTGGGAGCTTTGAAATAACAACGTTCCCAACCACCGCGCTCGGCAGCACGTTAATTTCTATAAGAATACTTCACACAAAACACTCTCCCCACATCTCAGTCAAATTAATGCCTTTTCATTCCCTTAGAAATTACATTGCTTGAGAACTTGGATTGGGAGCTTTGAAACGACAACGTTCCCAACCAACGCGCTCGGCAGCACGTTAATTTCTATAAGAATACTTCACACAAAACACTCTCCACACATCACAGTGAAATAAATGCCTTTTCATTCCCTTAGAAATTACATCGCCTGAGAACTTGGATTGGGAGCTTTGAAATGACAACGTTCACAACCACCGCGCTCGGCAGCACGTTAATTTCTATAAGAATACTTCACACAAAACACTCTCCCCACATCTCAGTCAAATAAATGCCTTTTCATTCCCTTAGAAATTACATTGCCTGAGAACTTGGATTGGGAGCTTTAAAATGACAACGTTCCCAACCACCGCGCTCGGCAGCACGTTAATTTCTGTAAGAATACTTCACACAAAACACTCTCCCCACATCTCAGTCAAATAAATGCCTTTTCATTTCCTTAGAAATTACATTGCCTGAGAACTTGGATTGGGAGCTTTGAAATGACAACGTTCCCATCCACCGCGCTCGGCAGCACGTTAATTTCGATAAGAATACTTGACACAAAACACACTCCCCACATCTCAGTCAAATAAATGCCTTTTCATTCCCTTAGAAATTACATTGCCTGAGAACTTGGATTGGGAGCTTTGAAATGACAACGTTCCCATCCACCGCGCTCGGCAGCACGTTAATTTCGATAAGAATACTTGACACAAAACACACTCCCCACATCTCAGTCAAATAAATGCCTTTTCATTCCCTTAGAAATTACATTGCCTGAGAACTTGGATTGGGAGCTTTGAAATGACAACGTTCCCAACCACCGCGCTCGGCAGCACGTTAATTTCTATAAGAATACTTCACACAAAACACTCTCCCCATATCTCAGTCAAATAAATGCCTTTTCAGTCCCTTAGAAATTACATTGCCTGAGAACTTGGATTGGGAGCTTTGAAATGACAACGTTCCCAACCACCGCGCTCGGCAGCACGTTAATTTCTATAAGAATACTTGACACAAAACACACTCCCCACATCTCAGTCAAATAAATGCCTTTTCATTCCCTTAGAAATTACATTGCCTGAGAACTTGGATTGGGAGCTTTGAAATGACAACGTTCCCATCCACCGCGCTCGGCAGCACGTTAATTTCGATAAGAATACTTGACACAAACACACTCCCCACATCTCAGTCAAATAAATGCCTTTTCATTCCCTTAGAAATTACATTGCCTGAGAACTTGGATTGGGAGCTTTGAAATGACAACGTTCCCAACCACCGCGCTCGGCAGCACGTTAATTTCTATAAGAATACTTCACACAAAACACTCTCCCCATATCTCAGTCAAATAAATGCCTTTTCAGTCCCTTAGAAATTACATTGCCTGAGAACTTGGATTGGGAGCTTTGAAATGACAACGTTCCCAACCACCGCGCTCGGCAGCACGTTAATTTCTATAAGAATACTTCACACAAAACACTCTCCCCACATCTCAGTCAAATAAATGCCTTTTCAGTCCCTTAGAAATTACATCGCCTGAGAACTTGGATTGGGAGCTTTGAAATGACAACGTTCCCAACCACCGCGCTCGGCAGCACGTTAATTTCTATAAGAATTTATCACACAAAACACTCTCCCCATATCTCAGTCAAATAAATGCCTTTTTATTATCTTAGAAATTACATCGCCTGAGAATTTGGATTGGGAGCTTTGAAATAACAACGTTCCCAACCACCGCGCTCGGCAGCACGTTAATTTCTATAAGAATACTTCACACAAAACACTCTCCCCACATCTCAGTCAAATTAATGCCTTTTCATTCCCTTAGAAATTACATTGCTTGAGAACTTGGATTGGGAGCTTTGAAACGACAACGTTCCCAACCACCGCGCTCGGCAGCACGTTAATTTCTATAAGAATACTTCACACAAAACACTCTCCCCACATCACAGTGAAATAAATGCCTTTTCATTCCCTTAGAAATTACATCGCCTGAGAACTTGGATTGGGAGCTTTGAAATGACAACGTTCACAACCACCGCGCTCGGCAGCACGTTAATTTCTATAAGAATACTTCACACAAAACACTCTCCCCACATCTCAGTCAAATAAATGCCTTTTCATTCCCTTAGAAATTACATTGCCTGAGAACTTGGATTGGGAGCTTTAAAATGACAACGTTCCCAACCACCGCGCTCGGCAGCACGTTAATTTCTGTAAGAATACTTCACACAAAACACTCTCCCCACATCTCAGTCAAATAAATGCCTTTTCATTTCCTTAGAAATTACATTGCCTGAGAACTTGGATTGGGAGCTTTGAAATGACAACGTTCCCATCCACCGCGCTCGGCAGCACGTTAATTTCGATAAGAATACTTGACACAAAACACACTCCCCACATCTCAGTCAAATAAATGCCTTTTCATTCCCTTAGAAATTACATTGCCTGAGAACTTGGATTGGGAGCTTTGAAATGACAACGTTCCCAACCACCGCGCTCGGCAGCACGTTAATTTCGATAAGAATACTTCACACAAAACACTCTCCCCATATCTCAGTCAAATAAATGCCTTTTCAGTCCCTTAGAAATTACATTGCCTGAGAACTTGGATTGGGAGCTTTGAAATGACAACGTTCCCAACCACCGCGCTCGGCAGCACGTTAATTTCTATAAGAATACTTCACACAAAACACTCTCCCCACATCTCAGTCAAATAAATGCCTTTTCAGTCCCTTAGAAATTACATCGCCTGAGAACTTGGATTGGGAGCTTTGAAATGACAACGTTCCCAACCACCGCGCTCGGCAGCACGTTAATTTCTATAAGAATTTATCACACAAAACACTCTCCCCATATCTCAGTCAAATAAATGCCTTTTCATTATCTTAGAAATTACATCGCCTGAGAATTTGGATTGGGAGCTTTGAAATAACAACGTTCCCAACCACCGCGCTCGGCAGCACGTTAATTTCTATAAGAATACTTCACACAAAACACTCTCCCCACATCTCAGTCAAATTAATGCCTTTTCATTCCCTTAGAAATTACATTGCTTGAGAACTTGGATTGGGAGCTTTGAAACGACAACGTTCCCAACCAACGCGCTCGGCAGCACGTTAATTTCTATAAGAATACTTCACACAAAACACTCTCCACACATCACAGTGAAATAAATGCCTTTTCATTCCCTTAGAAATTACATCGCCTGAGAACTTGGATTGGGAGCTTTGAAATGACAACGTTCACAACCACCGCGCTCGGCAGCACGTTAATTTCTATAAGAATACTTCACACAAAACACTCTCCCCACATCTCAGTCAAATAAATGCCTTTTCATTCCCTTAGAAATTACATTGCCTGAGAACTTGGATTGGGAGCTTTAAAATGACAACGTTCCCAACCACCGCGCTCGGCAGCACGTTAATTTCTGTAAGAATACTTCACACAAAACACTCTCCCCACATCTCAGTCAAATAAATGCCTTTTCATTTCCTTAGAAATTACATTGCCTGAGAACTTGGATTGGGAGCTTTGAAATGACAACGTTCCCATCCACCGCGCTCGGCAGCACGTTAATTTCGATAAGAATACTTGACACAAAACACACTCCCCACATCTCAGTCAAATAAATGCCTTTTCATTCCCTTAGAAATTACATTGCCTGAGAACTTGGATTGGGAGCTTTGAAATGACAACGTTCCCATCCACCGCGCTCGGCAGCACGTTAATTTCGATAAGAATACTTGACACAAAACACACTCCCCACATCTCAGTCAAATAAATGCCTTTTCATTCCCTTAGAAATTACATTGCCTGAGAACTTGGATTGGGAGCTTTGAAATGACAACGTTCCCAACCACCGCGCTCGGCAGCACGTTAATTTCTATAAGAATACTTCACACAAAACACTCTCCCCATATCTCAGTCAAATAAATGCCTTTTCAGTCCCTTAGAAATTACATTGCCTGAGAACTTGGATTGGGAGCTTTGAAATGACAACGTTCCCAACCACCGCGCTCGGCAGCACGTTAATTTCTATAAGAATACTTGACACAAAACACACTCCCCACATCTCAGTCAAATAAATGCCTTTTCATTCCCTTAGAAATTACATTGCCTGAGAACTTGGATTGGGAGCTTTGAAATGACAACGTTCCCATCCACCGCGCTCGGCAGCACGTTAATTTCGATAAGAATACTTGACACAAAACACACTCCCCACATCTCAGTCAAATAAATGCCTTTTCATTCCCTTAGAAATTACATTGCCTGAGAACTTGGATTGGGAGCTTTGAAATGACAACGTTCCCAACCACCGCGCTCGGCAGCACGTTAATTTCTATAAGAATACTTCACACAAAACACTCTCCCCATATCTCAGTCAAATAAATGCCTTTTCAGTCCCTTAGAAATTACATTGCCTGAGAACTTGGATTGGGAGCTTTGAAATGACAACGTTCCCAACCACCGCGCTCGGCAGCACGTTAATTTCTATAAGAATACTTCACACAAAACACTCTCCCCACATCTCAGTCAAATAAATGCCTTTTCAGTCCCTTAGAAATTACATCGCCTGAGAACTTGGATTGGGAGCTTTGAAATGACAACGTTCCCAACCACCGCGCTCGGCAGCACGTTAATTTCTATAAGAATTTATCACACAAAACACTCTCCCCATATCTCAGTCAAATAAATGCCTTTTCATTATCTTAGAAATTACATCGCCTGAGAATTTGGATTGGGAGCTTTGAAATAACAACGTTCCCAACCACCGCGCTCGGCAGCACGTTAATTTCTATAAGAATACTTCACACAAAACACTCTCCCCACATCTCAGTCAAATTAATGCCTTTTCATTCCCTTAGAAATTACATTGCTTGAGAACTTGGATTGGGAGCTTTGAAACGACAACGTTCCCAACCACCGCGCTCGGCAGCACGTTAATTTCTATAAGAATACTTCACACAAAACACTCTCCCCACATCACAGTGAAATAAATGCCTTTTCATTCCCTTAGAAATTACATCGCCTGAGAACTTGGATTGGGAGCTTTGAAATGACAACGTTCACAACCACCGCGCTCGGCAGCACGTTAATTTCTATAAGAATACTTCACACAAAACACTCTCCCCACATCTCAGTCAAATAAATGCCTTTTCATTCCCTTAGAAATTACATTGCCTGAGAACTTGGATTGGGAGCTTTAAAATGACAACGTTCCCAACCACCGCGCTCGGCAGCACGTTAATTTCTGTAAGAATACTTCACACAAAACACTCTCCCCACATCTCAGTCAAATAAATGCCTTTTCATTTCCTTAGAAATTACATTGCCTGAGAACTTGGATTGGGAGCTTTGAAATGACAACGTTCCCATCCACCGCGCTCGGCAGCACGTTAATTTCGATAAGAATACTTGACACAAAACACACTCCCCACATCTCAGTCAAATAAATGCCTTTTCATTCCCTTAGAAATTACATTGCCTGAGAACTTGGATTGGGAGCTTTGAAATGACAACGTTCCCAACCACCGCGCTCGGCAGCACGTTAATTTCGATAAGAATACTTCACACAAAACACTCTCCCCATATCTCAGTCAAATAAATGCCTTTTCAGTCCCTTAGAAATTACATTGCCTGAGAACTTGGATTGGGAGCTTTGAAATGACAACGTTCCCAACCACCGCGCTCGGCAGCACGTTAATTTCTATAAGAATACTTCACACAAAACACTCTCCCCACATCTCAGTCAAATAAATGCCTTTTCAGTCCCTTAGAAATTACATCGCCTGAGAACTTGGATTGGGAGCTTTGAAATGACAACGTTCCCAACCACCGCGCTCGGCAGCACGTTAATTTCTATAAGAATACTTCACACAAAACACTCTCCCCACATCTCAGTCAAATAAATGCCTTTTCATTCCCTTAGAAATTACATTGCCTGAGAACTTGGATTGGGAGCTTTAAAATGACAACGTTCCCAACCACCGCGCTCGGCAGCACGTTAATTTCTGTAAGAATACTTCACACAAAACACTCTCCCCACATCTTAGTCAAATAAATGCCTTTTCATTCCCTTAGAAATTACATCGCCTGAGAACTTGGATTGGGAGCTTTGAAATGACAACGTTCCCAACCACCGCGCTCGGCAGCACGTTAATTTCTATAAGAATACTTCACACAAAACACTCTCCCCACATCTCAGTCAAATAAATGCCTTTTCATTCCCTTAGAAATTACATCGCCTGAGAACTTGGATTGGGAGCTTTGAAATGATAACGTTCCCAACCACCGCGCTCGGCAGCACGTTAATTTCTATAAGAATACTTCACACAAAACACTCTCCCCACATCTCAGTCAAATAAATGCCTTTTCATTCCCTTAGAAATTACATTGCCTGAGAACTTGGATTGGGAGCTTTAAAATGACAACGTTCCCAACCACCGCGCTCGGCAGCACGTTAATTTCTGTAAGAATACTTCACACAAAACACTCTCCCCACATCTCAGTCAAATAAATGCCTTTTCATTCCCTTAGAAATTACTTTGCCTGAGAACTTGGATTGGGAGCTTTGAAATGACAACGTTCCCATCCACCGCGCTCGGCAGCACGTTAATTTCGATAAGAATACTTGACACAAAACACACTCCCCACATCTCAGTCAAATAAATGCCTTTTCATTCCCTTAGAAATTACATTGCCTGAGAACTTGGATTGGGAGCTTTGAAATGACAACGTTCCCATCCACCGCGCTCGGCAGCACGTTAATTTCGATAAGAATACTTGACACAAAACACACTCCCCACATCTCAGTCAAATAAATGCCTTTTCATTCCCTTAGAAATTACATTGCCTGAGAACTTGGATTGGGAGCTTTGAAATGACAACGTTCCCAACCACCGCGCTCGGCAGCACGTTAATTTCTATAAGAATACTTCACACAAAACACTCTCCCCATATCTCAGTCAAATAAATGCCTTTTCAGTCCCTTAGAAATTACATTGCCTGAGAACTTGGATTGGGAGCTTTGAAATGACAACGTTCCCAACCACCGCGCTCGGCAGCACGTTAATTTCTATAAGAATACTTCACACAAAACACTCTCCCCACATCTCAGTCAAATAAATGCCTTTTCATTCCCTTAGAAATTACATTGCCTGAGAACTTGGATTGGGAGCTTTAAAATGACAACGTTCCCAACCACCGCGCTCGGCAGCACGTTAATTTCTGTAAGAATACTTCACACAAAACACTCTCCCCACATCTCAGTCAAATAAATGCCTTTTCATTTCCTTAGAAATTACATTGCCTGAGAACTTGGATTGGGAGCTTTGAAATGACAACGTTCCCATCCACCGCGCTCGGCAGCACGTTAATTTCGATAAGAATACTTGACACAAAACACACTCCCCACATCTCAGTCAAATAAATGCCTTTTCATTCCCTTAGAAATTACATTGCCTGAGAACTTGGATTGGGAGCTTTGAAATGACAACGTTCCCAACCACCGCGCTCGGCAGCACGTTAATTTCGATAAGAATACTTCACACAAAACACTCTCCCCATATCTCAGTCAAATAAATGCCTTTTCAGTCCCTTAGAAATTACATTGCCTGAGAACTTGGATTGGGAGCTTTGAAATGACAACGTTCCCAACCACCGCGCTCGGCAGCACGTTAATTTCTATAAGAATACTTCACACAAAACACTCTCCCCACATCTCAGTCAAATAAATGCCTTTTCAGTCCCTTAGAAATTACATCGCCTGAGAACTTGGATTGGGAGCTTTGAAATGACAACGTTCCCAACCACCGCGCTCGGCAGCACGTTAATTTCTATAAGAATTTATCACACAAAACACTCTCCCCATATCTCAGTCAAATAAATGCCTTTTCATTATCTTAGAAATTACATCGCCTGAGAATTTGGATTGGGAGCTTTGAAATAACAACGTTCCCAACCACCGCGCTCGGCAGCACGTTAATTTCTATAAGAATACTTCACACAAAACACTCTCCCCACATCTCAGTCAAATTAATGCCTTTTCATTCCCTTAGAAATTACATTGCTTGAGAACTTGGATTGGGAGCTTTGAAACGACAACGTTCCCAACCACCGCGCTCGGCAGCACGTTAATTTCTATAAGAATACTTCACACAAAACACTCTCCCCACATCTCAGTCAAATAAATGCCTTTTCATTCCCTTAGAAATTACATTGCCTGAGAACTTGGATTGGGAGCTTTAAAATGACAACGTTCCCAACCACCGCGCTCGGAAGCACGTTAATTTCTGTAAGAATACTTCACACAAAACACTCTCCCCACATCTTAGTCAAATAAATGCCTTTTCATTCCCTTAGAAATTACATCGCCTGAGAACTTGGATTGGGAGCTTTGAAATGACAACGTTCCCAACCACAGCGCTCGGCAGCACGTTAATTTCTATAAGAATACTTCACACAAAACACTCTCCCCACATCTCAGTCAAATAAATGCCTTTTCATTCCCTTAGAAATTACATCGCCTGAGAACTTGGATTGGGAGCTTTGAAATGACAACGTTCCCAACCACCGCGCTCGGCAGCACGTTAATTTCTATAAGAATACTTCACACAAAACACTCTCCCCACATCTCAGTCAAATAAATGCCTTTTCATTCCCTTAGAAATTACATTGCCTGAGAACTTGGATTGGGAGCTTTAAAATGACAACGTTCCCAACCACCGCGCTCGGCAGCACGTTAATTTCTGTAAGAATACTTCACACAAAACACTCTCCCCACATCTCAGTCAAATAAATGCCTTTTCATTCCCTTAGAAATTACTTTGCCTGAGAACTTGGATTGGGAGCTTTGAAATGACAACGTTCCCATCCACCGCGCTCGGCAGCACGTTAATTTCGATAAGAATACTTGACACAAAACACACTCCCCACATCTCAGTCAAATAAATGCCTTTTCATTCCCTTAGAAATTACATTGCCTGAGAACTTGGATTGGGAGCTTTGAAATGACAACGTTCCCATCCACCGCGCTCGGCAGCACGTTAATTTCGATAAGAATACTTGACACAAAACACACTCCCCACATCTCAGTCAAATAAATGCCTTTTCATTCCCTTAGAAATTACATTGCCTGAGAACTTGGATTGGGAGCTTTGAAATGACAACGTTCCCAACCACCGCGCTCGGCAGCACGTTAATTTCTATAAGAATACTTCACACAAAACACTCTCCCCATATCTCAGTCAAATAAATGCCTTTTCAGTCCCTTAGAAATTACATTGCCTGAGAACTTGGATTGGGAGCTTTGAAATGACAACGTTCCCAACCACCGCGCTCGGCAGCACGTTAATTTCTATAAGAATACTTCACACAAAACACTCTCCCCACATCTCAGTCAAATAAATGCCTTTTCAGTCCCTTAGAAATTACATCGCCTGAGAACTTGGATTGGGAGCTTTGAAATGACAACGTTCCCAACCACCGCGCTCGGCAGCACGTTAATTTCTATAAGAATTTATCACACAAAACACTCTCCCCATATCTCAGTCAAATAAATGCCTTTTCATTATCTTAGAAATTACATCGCCTGAGAATTTGGATTGGGAGCTTTGAAATAACAACGTTCCCAACCACCGCGCTCGGCAGCACGTTAATTTCTATAAGAATACTTCACACAAAACACTCTCCCCACATCTCAGTCAAATTAATGCCTTTTCATTCCCTTAGAAATTACATTGCTTGAGAACTTGGATTGGGAGCTTTGAAACGACAACGTTCCCAACCACCGCGCTCGGCAGCACGTTAATTTCTATAAGAATACTTCACACAAAACACTCTCCCCACATCACAGTGAAATAAATGCCTTTTCATTCCCTTAGAAATTACATCGCCTGAGAACTTGGATTGGGAGCTTTGTAATGACAACGTTCACAACCACCGCGCTCGGCAGCACGTTAATTTCTATAAGAATACTTCACACAAAACACTCTCCCCACATCTCAGTCAAATAAATGCCTTTTCATTCCCTTAGAAATTACATTGCCTGAGAACTTGGATTGGGAGCTTTAAAATGACAACGTTCCCAACCACCGCGCTCGGCAGCACGTTAATTTCTGTAAGAATACTTCACACAAAACACTCTCCCCACATCTCAGTCAAATAAATGCCTTTTCATTTCCTTAGAAATTACATTGCCTGAGAACTTGGATTGGGAGCTTTGAAATGACAACGTTCCCATCCACCGCGCTCGGCAGCACGTTAATTTCGATAAGAATACTTGACACAAAACACACTCCCCACATCTCAGTCAAATAAATGCCTTTTCATTCCCTTAGAAATTACATTGCCTGAGAACTTGGATTGGGAGCTTTGAAATGACAACGTTCCCAACCACCGCGCTCGGCAGCACGTTAATTTCTATAAGAATACTTCACACAAAACACTCTCCCCACATCTCAGTCAAATAAATGCCTTTTCAGTCCCTTAGAAATTACATCGCCTGAGAACTTGGATTGGGAGCTTTGAAATGACAACGTTCCCAACCACCGCGCTCGGCAGCACGTTAATTTCTATAAGAATTTATCACACAAAACACTCTCCCCATATCTCAGTCAAATAAATGCCTTTTCATTATCTTAGAAATTACATCGCCTGAGAATTTGGATTGGGAGCTTTGAAATAACAACGTTCCCAACCACCGCGCTCGGCAGCACGTTAATTTCTATAAGAATACTTCACACAAAACACTCTCCCCACATCTCAGTCAAATTAATGCCTTTTCATTCCCTTAGAAATTACATTGCTTGAGAACTTGGATTGGGAGCTTTGAAACGACAACGTTCCCAACCACCGCGCTCGGCAGCACGTTAATTTCTATAAGAATACTTCACACAAAACACTCTCCCCACATCACAGTGAAATAAATGCCTTTTCATTCCCTTAGAAATTACATCGCCTGAGAACTTGGATTGGGAGCTTTGAAATGACAACGTTCACAACCACCGCGCTCGGCAGCACGTTAATTTCTATAAGAATACTTCACACAAAACACTCTCCCCACATCTCAGTCAAATAAATGCCTTTTCATTCCCTTAGAAATTACATTGCCTGAGAACTTGGATTGGGAGCTTTAAAATGACAACGTTCCCAACCACCGCGCTCGGCAGCACGTTAATTTCTGTAAGAATACTTCACACAAAACACTCTCCCCACATCTCAGTCAAATAAATGCCTTTTCATTTCCTTAGAAATTACATTGCCTGAGAACTTGGATTGGGAGCTTTGAAATGACAACGTTCCCATCCACCGCGCTCGGCAGCACGTTAATTTCGATAAGAATACTTGACACAAAACACACTCCCCACATCTCAGTCAAATAAATGCCTTTTCATTCCCTTAGAAATTACATTGCCTGAGAACTTGGATTGGGAGCTTTGAAATGACAACGTTCCCATCCACCGCGCTCGGCAGCACGTTAATTTCGATAAGAATACTTGACACAAAACACACTCCCCACATCTCAGTCAAATAAATGCCTTTTCATTCCCTTAGAAATTACATTGCCTGAGAACTTGGATTGGGAGCTTTGAAATGACAACGTTCCCAACCACCGCGCTCGGCAGCACGTTAATTTCTATAAGAATACTTCACACAAAACACTCTCCCCATATCTCAGTCAAATAAATGCCTTTTCAGTCCCTTAGAAATTACATTGCCTGAGAACTTGGATTGGGAGCTTTGAAATGACAACGTTCCCAACCACCGCGCTCGGCAGCACGTTAATTTCTATAAGAATACTTCACACAAAACACTCTCCCCACATCTCAGTCAAATAAATGCCTTTTCAGTCCCTTAGAAATTACATCGCCTGAGAACTTGGATTGGGAGCTTTGAAATGACAACGTTCCCAACCACCGCGCTCGGCAGCACGTTAATTTCTATAAGAATTTATCACACAAAACACTCTCCCCATATCTCAGTCAAATAAATGCCTTTTCATTATCTTAGAAATTACATCGCCTGAGAATTTGGATTGGGAGCTTTGAAATAACAACGTTCCCAACCACCGCGCTCGGCAGCACGTTAATTTCTATAAGAATACTTCACACAAAACACTCTCCCCACATCTCAGTCAAATTAATGCCTTTTCATTCCCTTAGAAATTACATTGCTTGAGAACTTGGATTGGGAGCTTTGAAACGACAACGTTCCCAACCACCGCGCTCGGCAGCACGTTAATTTCTATAAGAATACTTCACACAAATTACTCTCCCCACATCTCAGTCAAATAAATGCCTTTTCATTCCCTTAGAAATTACATTGCCTGAGAACTTGGATTGGGAGCTTTGAAATGACAACGTTCCCAACCACCGCGCTCGGCAGCACGTTAATTTCTATAAGAATACTTCACACAAAACACTCTCCCCACATCTCAGTCAAATAAATGCCTTTTCATTATCTTAGAAATTACATTGCCTGAGAACTTGGATTGGGAGCTTTGAAATGACAACGTTCCCAACCACCGCGCTCGGCAGCACGTTAATTTCTATAAGAATACTTCACACAAAACACTCTCCCCACATCTCAGTCAAATAAATGCCTTTTCATTCCCTTAGAAATTACATAGCCTGAGAACTTGGATTGGGAGCTTTGAAATGACAATGTTCCCAACCACCACGCTCGGCAGCACGTTAATTTCTATAAGAATACTTCACACAAAACACTCTCCCCACATCCTAGTCAAATAAATGCCTTTTCATTCCCTTAGAAATTACATTGCCTGAGAACTTGGATTGGGAGCTTTTAAATGACAACGTTCCCAACCACCGCGCTCGGCAGCACGTTAATTTCTATAAGAATACTTCACACAAAACACTCTCCCCACATCTCAGTCAAATAAATGCCTTTTCATTATCTTAGAAATTACATTGCCTGAGAACTTGGATTGGGAGCTTTGAAATGACAACGTTCCCAACCACCGCGCTCGGCAGAACGTTAATTTCTATAAGAATACTTCACACAAAACACTCTCTTCACATCTCAGTCAAATAAATGCCTGTTCATTATCTTAGAAATTACATTGCCAGAGAACTTGGATTGGGAGCTTTGAAATGACAACGTTCCCAACCACCGCGCTCGGCAGCACGTTAATTTCTATAAGAATACTTCACACAAAACACTCTCCCCACATCTCAGTCAAATAAATGCCTTTTCATTCCCTTAGAAATTACATTGCCTGAGAACTTGGATTGGGAGCTTTGAAATGACAACGTTCCCAACCACCGCGCTCGGCAGCACGTTAATTTCTATAAGAATACTTCACACAAAACACTCTCCCCACATCTCAGTCAAATAAATGCCTGTTCATTATCTTAGAAATTACATTGCCAGAGAACTTGGATTGGGAGCTTTGAAATGACAACGTTCCCAACCACCGCGCTCGGCAGCACGTTAATTTCTATAAGAATACTTCACACAAAACACTCTCCCCACATCTCAGTCAAATAACTGCCTTTTCATTATCTTAGAAATTACATCGCCTGAGAACTTGGATTGGGATCTTTGAAATGACAACGTTCCCAACCACCGCGCTCGGCAGCACGTTAATTTCTATAAGAATACTTCACACAAAACACTCTCCCCACATCTCAGTCAAATAAATGCCTTTTCATTATCTTAGAAATTACATTGCCTGAGAACTTGGATTGGGAGCTTTGAAATGACAACGTTCCCAACCACCGCGCTCGGCAGCACGTTAATTTCTATAAGAATACTTCACACAAAACACTCTCCCCACATCTCAGTCAAATAACTGCCTTTTCATTATCTTAGAAATTACATCGCCTGAGAACTTGGATTGGGATCTTTGAAATGACAACGTTCCCAACCACCGCGCTCGGCAGCACGTTAATTTCTATAAGAATACTTCACACAAAACACTCTCCCCACATCTCAGTCAAATAAATGCCTTTTCATTATCTTAGAAATTACATTGCCTGAGAACTTGGATTGGGAGGTTTGAAATGACAATGTTCCCAACCACCGCGCTCGGCAGCACGTTAATTTCTATAAGAATACTTCACACAAAACACTCTCCCCACATCTCAGTCAAATAAATGCCTTTTCATTATCTTAGAAATTACATTGCCTGAGAACTTGGATTGGGAGCTTTAAAATGACAACGTTCCCAACCACCGCGCTCGGCAGCACGTTAATTTCTGTAAGAATACTTCACACAAAACACTCTCCCCACATCTCAGTCAAATAAATGCCTTTTCATTTCCTTAGAAATTACATTGCCTGAGAACTTGGATTGGGAGCTTTGAAATGACAACGTTCCCATCCACCGCGCTCGGCAGCACGTTAATTTCGATAAGAATACTTGACACAAAACACACTCCCCACATCTCAGTCAAATAAATGCCTTTTCATTCCCTTAGAAATTACATTGCCTGAGAACTTGGATTGGGAGCTTTGAAATGACAACGTTCCCATCCACCGCGCTCGGCAGCACGTTAATTTCGATAAGAATACTTGACACAAAACACACTCCCCACATCTCAGTCAAATAAATGCCTTTTCATTCCCTTAGAAATTACATTGCCTGAGAACTTGGATTGGGAGCTTTGAAATGACAACGTTCCCAACCACCGCGCTCGGCAGCACGTTAATTTCTATAAGAATACTTCACACAAAACACTCTCCCCATATCTCAGTCAAATAAATGCCTTTTCAGTCCCTTAGAAATTACATTGCCTGAGAACTTGGATTGGGAGCTTTGAAATGACAACGTTCCCAACCACCGCGCTCGGCAGCACGTTAATTTCTATAAGAATACTTCACACAAAACACTCTCCCCACATCTCAGTCAAATAAATGCCTTTTCAGTCCCTTAGAAATTACATCGCCTGAGAACTTGGATTGGGAGCTTTGAAATGACAACGTTCCCAACCACCGCGCTCGGCAGCACGTTAATTTCTATAAGAATTTATCACACAAAACACTCTCCCCATATCTCAGTCAAATAAATGCCTTTTCATTATCTTAGAAATTACATCGCCTGAGAATTTGGATTGGGAGCTTTGAAATAACAACGTTCCCAACCACCGCGCTCGGCAGCACGTTAATTTCTATAAGAATACTTCACACAAAACACTCTCCCCACATCTCAGTCAAATTAATGCCTTTTCATTCCCTTAGAAATTACATTGCTTGAGAACTTGGATTGGGAGCTTTGAAACGACAACGTTCCCAACCACCGCGCTCGGCAGCACGTTAATTTCTATAAGAATACTTCACACAAATTACTCTCCCCACATCTCAGTCAAATAAATGCCTTTTCATTCCCTTAGAAATTACATTGCCTGAGAACTTGGATTGGGAGCTTTGAAATGACAACGTTCCCAACCACCGCGCTCGGCAGCACGTTAATTTCTATAAGAATACTTCACACAAAACACTCTCCCCACATCTCAGTCAAATAAATGCCTTTTCATTATCTTAGAAATTACATTGCCTGAGAACTTGGATTGGGAGCTTTGAAATGACAACGTTCCCAACCACCGCGCTCGGCAGCACGTTAATTTCTATAAGAATACTTCACACAAAACACTCTCCCCACATCTCAGTCAAATAAATGCCTTTTCATTCCCTTAGAAATTACATAGCCTGAGAACTTGGATTGGGAGCTTTGAAATGACAATGTTCCCAACCACCGCGCTCGGCAGCACGTTAATTTCTATAAGAATACTTCACACAAAACACTCTCCCCACATCCTAGTCAAATAAATGCCTTTTCATTCCCTTAGAAATTACATTGCCTGAGAACTTGGATTGGGAGCTTTTAAATGACAACGTTCCCAACCACCGCGCTCGGCAGCACGTTAATTTCTATAAGAATACTTCACACAAAACACTCTCCCCACATCTCAGTCAAATAAATGCCTTTTCATTATCTTAGAAATTATATTGCCTGAGAACTTGGATTGGGAGCTTTGAAATGACAACGTTCCCAACCACCGCGCTCGGCAGAACGTTAATTTCTATAAGAATACTTCACACAAAACACTCTCCCCACATCTCAGTCAAATAAATGCCTGTTCATTATCTTAGAAATTACATTGCCAGAGAACTTGGATTGGGAGCTTTGAAATGACAACGTTCCCAACCACCGCGCTCGGCAGCACGTTAATTTCTATAAGAATACTTCACACAAAACACTCTCCCCACATCTCAGTCAAATAAATGCCTTTTCATTCCCTTAGAAATTACATTGCCTGAGAACTTGGATTGGGAGCTTTGAAATGACAACGTTCCCAACCACCGCGCTCGGCAGCACGTTAATTTCTATAAGAATACTTCACACAAAACACTCTCCCCACATCTCAGTCAAATAAATGCCTGTTCATTATCTTAGAAATTACATTGCCAGAGAACTTGGATTGGGAGCTTTGAAATGACAACGTTCCCAACCACCGCGCTCGGCAGCACGTTAATTTCTATAAGAATACTTCACACAAAACACTCTCCCCACATCTCAGTCAAATAACTGCCTTTTCATTATCTTAGAAATTACATCGCCTGAGAACTTGGATTGGGATCTTTGAAATGACAACGTTCCCAACCACCGCGCTCGGCAGCACGTTAATTTCTATAAGAATACTTCACACAAAACACTCTCCCCACATCTCAGTCAAATAAATGCCTTTTCATTATCTTAGAAATTACATTGCCTGAGAACTTGGATTGGGAGCTTTGAAATGACAACGTTCCCAACCACCGCGCTCGGCAGCACGTTAATTTCTATAAGAATACTTCACACAAAACACTCTCCCCACATCTCAGTCAAATAACTGCCTTTTCATTATCTTAGAAATTACATCGCCTGAGAACTTGGATTGGGATCTTTGAAATGACAACGTTCCCAACCACCGCGCTCGGCAGCACGTTAATTTCTATAAGAATACTTCACACAAAACACTCTCCCCACATCTCAGTCAAATAAATGCCTTTTCATTATCTTAGAAATTACATTGCCTGAGAACTTGGATTGGGAGGTTTGAAATGACAATGTTCCCAACCACCGCGCTCGGCAGCACGTTAATTTCTATAAGAATACTTCACACAAAACACTCTCCCCACATCTCAGTCAAATAAATGCCTTTTCATTATCTTAGAAATTACATTGCCTGAGAACTTGGATTGGGAGCTTTGAAATGACAACGTTCCCAACCACCGCGCTCGGCAGCACGTTAATTTCTATAAGAATACTTCACACAAAACACTCTCCCCACATCTCAGTCAAATAAATGCCTGTTCATTATCTTAGAAATTACATTGCCAGAGAACTTGGATTGGGAGCTTTGAAATGACAACGTTCCCAACCACCGCGCTCGGCAGCACGTTAATTTCTATAAGAATACTTCACACAAAACACTCTCCCCACATCTCAGTCAAATAACTGCCTTTTCATTATCTTAGAAATTACATCGCCTGAGAACTTGGATTGGGATCTTTGAAATGACAACGTTCCCAACCACCGCGCTCGGCAGCACGTTAATTTCTATAAGAATACTTCACACAAAACACTCTCCCCACATCTCAGTCAAATAAATGCCTTTTCATTCCCTTAGAAATTACATAGCCTGAGAACTTGGATTGGGAGCTTTGAAATGACAATGTTCCCAACCACCGCGCTCGGCAGCACGTTAATTTCTATAAGAATACTTCACACAAAACACTCTCCCCACATCTCAGTGAAATAAATGCCTTTTCATTCCCTTAGAAATTACATCGCCTGAGAACTTGGATTGTTAGCTTTGAAATGACAACGTTCCCAACCACCGCGCTCGGCAGCACGTTAATTTCTATAAGAATACTTCACACAAAACACTCTCCCCACATCTCAGTCAAATAAATGCCTTTTCATTCCCTTAGAAATTACATTGCCTGAGAACTTGGATTGGGAGCCTTAAAATGACAACGTTCCCAACCACCGCGCTCGGCAGCACGTTAATTTCTGTAAGAATACTTCACACAAAACACTCTCCCCACATCTCAGTCAAATAAATGCATTTTCATTCCCTTAGAAATTACATTGCTTGAGAACTTGGATTGGGAGCTTTGAAATGACAACGTTCCCATCCACCGCGCTCGGCAGCACGTTAATTTCGATAAGAATACTTGACACAAAACACACTCCCCACATCTCAGTCAAATAAATGCCTTTTCATTCCCTTAGAAATTACATTGCTTGAGAACTTGGATTGGGAGCTTTGAAATGACAACGTTCCCAACCACCGCGCTCGGCAGCACGTTAATTTCTATAAGAATACTTCACACAAAACACTCTCCCCATATCTCAGTCAAATAAATGCCTTTTCAGTCCCTTAGAAATTACATTGCCTGAGAACTTGGATTGGGAGCTTTGAAATGACAACGTTCCCAACCACCGCGCTCGGCAGCACGTTAATTTCTATAAGAATACTTCACACAAAACACTCTCCCCACATCTCAGTCAAATAAATGCCTTTTCATTCCCTTAGAAATTACATCGCCTGAGAACTTGGATTGGGAGCTTTGAAATGACAACGTTCCCAACCACCGCGCTCGGCAGCACGTTAATTTCTATAAGAATACTTCACACAAATTACTCTCCCCACATCTCAGTCAAATAAATGCCTTTTCATTCCCTTAGAAATTACATTGCCTGAGAACTTGGATTGGGAGCTTTGAAATGACAACGTTCCCAACCACCGCGCTCGGCAGCACGTTAATTTCTATAAGAATACTTCACACAAAACACTCTCTCCACATCTCATTCAAATAAATGCCTTTTCATTACCTTAGAAATTACATCGCCTGAGAACTTGGATTGGGAGCTTTGAAATGACAACGTTCCCAACCACCGCGCTCGGCAGCACGTTAATTTCTATAAGAATACTTCACACAAAACACTCTCCCCACATCTCAGTCAAATAAATGCCTTTTCATTCCCTTAGAAATTACATAGCCTGAGAACTTGGATTGGGAGCTTTGAAATGACAATGTTCCCAACCACCGCGCTCGTTAGCACGTTAATTTCTATAAGAATACTTCACACAAAACACTCTCCCCACATCCCAGTCAAAAAAATGCCTTTTCATTCCCTTAGAAATTACATTGCCTGAGAACTTGGATTGGGAGCTTTGAAATGACAACGTTCCCAACCACCGCGCTCGGCAAGCACGTTAATTTCTATAAGAATACTTCACACAAAACACTCTCCCCACATCTCAGTCAAATAAATGCCTTTTCATTATCTTAGAAATTACATTGCCTGAGAACTTGGATTGGGAGCTTTGAAATGACAACGTTCCCAACCACCGCGCTCGGCAGCACGTTAATTTCTATAAGAATACTTCACACAAAACACTCTCCCCACATCTCAGTCAAATAAATGCCTGTTCATTATCTTAGAAATTACATTGCCAGAGAACTTGGATTGGGAGCTTTGAAATGACAACGTTCCCAACCACCGCGCTCGGCAGCACGTTAATTTCTATAAGAATACTTCACACAAAACACTCTCCCCACATCTCAGTCAAATAAATGCCTTTTCAGTCCCTTAGAAATTACATCGGCTGAGAACTTGGATTGGGAGCTTTGAAATGACAACGTTCCCAACCACCGCGCTCGGCAGCACGTTAATTTCTATAAGAATACTTCACACAAAACACTCTCCCCATATCTCAGTCAAATAAATGCCTTTTCAGTCCCTTAGAAATTACATTGCCTGAGAACTTGGATTGGGAGCTTTGAAATGACAACGTTCCCAACCACCGCGCTCGGCAGCACGTTAATTTCTATAAGAATACTTCACACAAAACACTCTCCCCACATCTCAGTCAAATAAATGCCTTTTCATTCCCTTAGAAATTACATCGCCTGAGAACTTGGATTGGGAGCTTTGAAATGACAACGTTCCCAACCACCGCGCTCGGCAGCACGTTAATTTCTATAAGAATACTTCACACAAATTACTCTCCCCACATCTCAGTCAAATAAATGCCTTTTCATTCCCTTAGAAATTACATTGCCTGAGAACTTGGATTGGGAGCTTTGAAATGACAACGTTCACAACCACCGCGCTCGGCAGCATTTTAATTTCTATAAGAATACTTCACACAAAACACTCTCCCCACATCCCAGTCAAAAAAATGCCTTTTCATTCCCTTAGAAATTACATTGCCTGAGAACTTGGATTGGGAGCTTTGAAATGACAACGTTCCCAACCACCGCGCTCGGCAGCACGTTAATTTCTATAAGAATACTTCACACAAAACACTCTCCCCACATCTCAGTCAAATAAATGCCTTTTCATTATCTTAGAAATTACATTGCCTGAGAACTTGGATTGGGAGCTTTGAAATGACAACGTTCCCAACCACCGCGCTCGGCAGCACGTTAATTTCTATAAGAATACTTCACACAAAACACTCTCCCCACATCTCAGTCAAATAAATGCCTGTTCATTATCTTAGAAATTACATTGCCAGAGAACTTGGATTGGGAGCTTTGAAATGACAACGTTCCCAACCACCGCGCTCGGCAGCACGTTAATTTCTATAAGAATACTTCACACAAAACACTCTCCCCACATCTCAGTCAAATAAATGCCTTTTCAGTCCCTTAGAAATTACATCGGCTGAGAACTTGGATTGGGAGCTTTGAAATGACAACGTTCCCAACCACCGCGCTCGGCAGCACGTTAATTTCTATAAGAATACTTCACACAAAACACTCTCCCCATATCTCAGTCAAATAAATGCCTTTTCAGTCCCTTAGAAATTACATTGCCTGAGAACTTGGATTGGGAGCTTTGAAATGACAACGTTCCCAACCACCGCGCTCGGCAGCACGTTAATTTCTATAAGAATACTTCACACAAAACACTCTCCCCACATCTCAGTCAAATAAATGCCTTTTCATTCCCTTAGAAATTACATCGCCTGAGAACTTGGATTGGGAGCTTTGAAATGACAACTGTCCCAACCACCGCGCTCGGCAGCACGTTAATTTCTATAAGAATACTTCACACAAATTACTCTCCCCACATCTCAGTCAAATAAATGCCTTTTCATTCCCTTAGAAATTACATTGCCTGAGAACTTGGATTGGGAGCTTTGAAATGACAACGTTCACAACCACCGCGCTCGGCAGCATTTTAATTTCTATAAGAATACTTCACACAAAACACTCTCCCCACCTCTCATTCAAATAAATGCCTTTTCATTATCTTAGAAATTACATCGCCTGAGAACTTGGATTGGGAGCTTTGAAATGACAACGTTCCCAACCACCGCGCTCGGCAGCACGTTAATTTCTATAAGAATACTTCACACAAAACACTCTCCCCACATCTCAGTCAAATAAATGCCTTTTCATTATCTTAGAAATTACATTGCCTGAGAACTTGGATTGGGAGCTTTGAAATGACAACGTTCCCAACCACCGCGCTCGGCAGCACGTTAATTTCTATAAGAATACTTCACACAAAACACTCTCCCCACATCTCAGTCAAATAAATGCCTGTTCATTATCTTAGAAATTACATTGCCAGAGAACTTGGATTGGGAGCTTTGAAATGACAACGTTCCCAACCACCGCGCTCGGCAGCACGTTAATTTCTATAAGAATACTTCACACAAAACACTCTCCCCACATCTCAGTCAAATAAATGCCTTTTCAGTCCCTTAGAAATTACATCGGCTGAGAACTTGGATTGGGAGCTTTGAAATGACAACGTTCCCAACCACCGCGCTCGGCAGCACGTTAATTTCTGTAAGAATACTTCACACAAAACACTCTCCCCACATCTCAGTCAAATAAATGCCTTTTCATTCCCTTAGAAATTACATCGCCTGAGAACTTGGATTGGGAGCTTTGAAATGACAACGTTCCCAACCACCGCGCTCGGCAGCACGTTAATTTCTATAAGAATACTTCACACAAATTACTCTCCCCACATCTCAGTCAAATAAATGCCTTTTCATTCCCTTAGAAATTACATTGCCTGAGAACTTGGATTGGGAGCTTTGAAATGACAACGTTCACAACCACCGCGCTCGGCAGCATTTTAATTTCTATAAGAATACTTCACACAAAACACTCTCCCCACCTCTCATTCAAATAAATGCCTTTTCATTATCTTAGAAATTACATCGCCTGAGAACTTGGATTGGGAGCTTTGAAATGACAACGTTCCCAACCACCGCGCTCGGCAGCACGTTAATTTCTATAAGAATACTTCACACAAAACACTCTCCCCACATCTCAGTCAAATAAATGCCTTTTCATTCCCTTAGAAATTACATAGCCTGAGAACTTGGATTGGGAGCTTTGAAATGACAATGTTCCCAACCACCGCGCTCGGCAGCACGTTAATTTCTATAAGAATACTTCACACAAAACACTCTCCCCACATCCCAGTCAAATAAATGACTTTTCATTCCCTTAGAAATTACATTGCCTGAGAACTTGGATTGGGAGCTTTGAAATGACAACGTTCCCAACCACCGCGCTCGGCAGCACGTTAATTTCTATAAGAATACTTCACACAAAACACTCTCCCCACATCTCAGTCAAATAAATGCCTTTTCATTATCTTAGAAATTACATTGCCTGAGAACTTGGATTGGGATCTTTGAAATGACAACGTTCCCAACCACCGCGCTCGGCAGCACGTTAATTTCTATAAGAATACTTCACACAAAACACTCTCCCCACATCTCAGTCAAATAAATGCCTGTTCATTATCTTAGAAATTACATTGCCAGAGAACTTGGATTGGGAGCTTTGAAATGACAACGTTCCCAACCACCGCGCTCGGCAGCACGTTAATTTCTATAAGAATACTTCACACAAAACACTCTCCCCACATCTCAGTCAAATAACTGCCTTTTCATTCCCTTAGAAATTACATCGCCTGAGAACTTGGATTGGGAGCTTTGAAATGACAATGTTCCCAACCACCGCGCTCGGCAGCACGTTAATTTCTATAAGAATACTTCACACAAAACACTCTCCCCACATCTCAGTCAAATAAATGCCTTTTCAGTCCCTTAGAAATTACATCGGCTGAGAACTTGGATTGGGAGCTTTGAAATGACAACGTTCCCAACCACCGCGCTCGGCAGCACGTTAATTTCTATAAGAATACTTCACACAAAACACTCTCCCCATATCTCAGTCAAATAAATGCCTTTTCAGTCCCTTAGAAATTACATTGCCTGAGAACTTGGATTGGGAGCTTTGAAATGACAACGTTCCCAACCACCGCGCTCGGCAGCACGTTAATTTCTATAAGAATACTTCACACAAATTACTCTCCCCACATCTCAGTCAAATAATTGCCTTTTCATTCCCTTAGAAATTACATTGCCTGAGAACTTGGATTGGGAGCTTTGAAATGACAACGTTCACAACCACCGCGCTCGGCAGCATTTTAATTTCTATAAGAATACTTCACACAAAACACTCTCCCCACCTCTCATTCAAATAAATGCCTTTTCATTATCTTAGAAATTACATCGCCTGAGAACTTGGATTGGGAGCTTTGAAATGACAACGTTCCCAACCACCGCGCTCGGCAGCACGTTAATTTCTATAAGAATACTTCACACAAAACACTCTCCCCACATCTCAGTCAAATAAATGCCTTTTCATTCCCTTAGAAATTACATAGCCTGAGAACTTGGATTGGGAGCTTTGAAATGACAATGTTCCCAACCACCGCGCTCGGCAGCACGTTAATTTCTATAAGAATACTTCACACAAAACACTCTCCCCACATCCCAGTCAAATAAATGCCTTTTCATTCCCTTAGAAATTACATTGCCTGAGAACTTGGATTGGGAGCTTTGAAATGACAACGTTCCCAACCACCGCGCTCGGCAGCACGTTAATTTCTATAAGAATACTTCACACAAAACACTCTCCCCACATCTCAGTCAAATAAATGCCTTTTCATTATCTTAGAAATTACATTGCCTGAGAACTTGGATTGGGATCTTTGAAATGACAACGTTCCCAACCACCGCGCTCGGCAGCACGTTAATTTCTATAAGAATACTTCACACAAAACACTCTCCCCACATCTCAGTCAAATAAATGCCTGTTCATTATCTTAGAAATTACATTGCCAGAGAACTTGGATTGGGAGCTTTGAAATGACAACGTTCCCAACCACCGCGCTCGGCAGCACGTTAATTTCTATAAGAATACTTCACACAAAACACTCTCCCCACATCTCAGTCAAATAACTGCCTTTTCATTCCCTTAGAAATTACATCGCCTGAGAACTTGGATTGGGATCTTTGAAATGACAACGTTCCTAACCACCGCGCTCGGCAGCACGTTAATTTCTATAAGAATACTTCACACAAAACACTCTCCCCACATCTCAGTCAAATAAATGCCTTTTCATTCCCTTAGAAATTACATAGCCTGAGAACTTGGATTGGGAGCTTTGAAATGACAATGTTCCCAACCACCGCGCTCGGCAGCACGTTAATTTCTATAAGAATACTTCACACAAAACACTCTCCCCACATCACAGTGAAATAAATGCCTTTTCATTCCCTTAGAAATTACATCGCCTGAGAACTTGGATTGGGAGCTTTGAAATGACAACGTTCCCAACCACCGCGCTCGGCAGCACGTTAATTTCTATAAGAATACTTCACACAAAACACTCTCCCCACATCTCAGTCAAATAAATGCCTTTTCATTCCCTTAGAAATTACATCGCCTGAGAACTTGGATTGGGAGATTTGAAATGACAACGTTCCCAACCACCGCGCTCGGCAGCACGTTAATTTCTATAAGAATACTTCACACAAAACACTCTCCCCACATCTCAGTCAAATAAATGCTTTTTCATTATCTTAGAAATTACATCGCCTGAGAATTTGGATTGGGAGCTTTGAAATAACAACGTTCCCAACCACCGCGCTCGGCAGCACGTTAATTTCTATAAGAATACTTCACACAAAACACTCTCCCCACATCTCAGTCAAATAACTGCCTTTTCATTCCCTTAGAAATTACATCGCCTGAGAACTTGGATTGGGAGCTTTGAAATGACAATGTTCCCAACCACCGCGCTCGGCAGCACGTTAATTTCTATAAGAATACTTCACACAAAACACTCTCCCCACATCTCAGTCAAATAAATGCCTTTTCATTCCCTTAGAAATTACATCGCCTGAGAACTTGGATTGGGAGCTTTGAAATGACAACGTTCCCAACCACCGCGCTCGGCAGCACGTTAATTTCTATAAGAATACTTCACACAAAACACTCTCCCCACATCTCAGTCAAATAAATGCCTTTTCATTCCCTTAGAAATTACATAGCCTGAGAACTTGGATTGGGAGCTTTGAAATGACAATGTTCCCAACCACCGCGCTCGGCAGCACGTTAATTTCTATAAGAATACTTCACACAAAACACTCTCCCCACATCACAGTGAAATAAATGCCTTTTCATTCCCTTAGAAATTACATCGCCTGAGAACTTGGATTGGGAGCTTTGAAATGACAACGTTCCCAACCACCGCGCTCGGCAGCACGTTAATTTCTATAAGAATACTTCACACAAAACACTCTCCCCACATCTCAGTCAAATAACTGCCTTTTCATTCCCTTAGAAATTACATCGCCTGAGAACTTGGATTGGGATCTTTGAAATGACAACGTTACCAACCACCGCGCTCGGCAGCACGTTAATTTCTATAAGAATACTTCACACAAAACACTCTCCCCACATCTCAGTCAAATAAATGCCTTTTCATTCCCTTAGAAATTACATAGCCTGAGAACTTGGATTGGGAGCTTTGAAATGACAATGTTCCCAACCACCGCGCTCGGCAGCACGTTAATTTCTATAAGAATACTTCACACAAAACACTCTCCCCACATCACAGTGAAATAAATGCCTTTTCATTCCCTTAGAAATTACATCGCCTGAGAACTTGGATTGGGAGCTTTGAAATGACAACGTTCCCAACCACCGCGCTCGGCAGCACGTTAATTTCTATAAGAATACTTCACACAAAACACTCTCCCCACATCTCAGTCAAATAAATGCCTTTTCATTCCCTTAGAAATTACATAGCCTGAGAACTTGGATTGGGAGCTTTGAAATGACAATGTTCCCAACCACCGCGCTCGGCAGCACGTTAATTTCTATAAGAATACTTCACACAAAACACTCTCCCCACATCACAGTGAAATAAATGCCTTTTCATTCCCTTAGAAATTACATCGCCTGAGAACTTGGATTGGGAGCTTTGAAATGACAACGTTCCCAACCACCGCGCTCGGCAGCACGTTAATTTCTATAAGAATACTTCACACAAAACACTCTCCCCACATCTCAGTCAAATAACTGCCTTTTCATTCCCTTAGAAATTACATCGCCTGAGAACTTGGATTGGGAGCTTTGAAATGACAATGTTCCCAACCACCGCGCTCGGCAGCACGTTAATTTCTATAAGAATACTTCACACAAAACACTCTCCCCACATCACAGTGAAATAAATGCCTTTTCATTCCCTTAGAAATTACATCGCCTGAGAACTTGGATTGGGAGCTTTGAAATGACAACGTTCCCAACCACCGCGCTCGGCAGCACGTTAATTTCTATAAGAATACTTCACACAAAACACTCTCCCCACATCTCAGTCAAATAAATGCCTTTTCATTCCCTTAGAAATTACATCGCCTGAGAACTTGGATTGGGAGATTTGAAATGACAACGTTCCCAACCACCGCGCTCGGCAGCACGTTAATTTCTATAAGAATACTTCACACAAAACACTGTCCCCACATCTCAGTCAAATAAATGCCTTTTCATTATCTTAGAAATTACATCGCCTGAGAATTTGGATTGGGAGCTTTGAAATAACAACGTTCCCAACCACCGCGCTCGGCAGCACGTTAATTTCTATAAGAATACTTCACACAAAACACTCTCCCCACATCTCAGTCAAATAACTGCCTTTTCATTCCCTTAGAAATTACATCGCCTGAGAACTTGGATTGGGAGCTTTGAAATGACAACGTTCCCAACCACCGCGCTCGGCAGCACGTTAATTTCTATAAGAATACTTCACACAAAACACTCTCCCCACATCTCAGTCAAATAAATGCCTTTTCATTCCCTTAGAAATTACATCGCCTAAGAACTTGGATTGGGAGCTTTGAAATGACAACGTTCCCAACCACCGCGCTCGGCAGCACGTTAATTTCTATAAGAATACTTCACACAAAACACTCTCCCCACATCTCAGTCAAATAAATGCCTTTTCATTCCCTTAGAAATTACATAGCCTGAGAACTTGGATTGGGAGCTTTGAAATGACAAAGTTCCCAACCACCGCGCTCGGCAGCACGTTAATTTCTATAAGAATACTTCACACAAAACACTCTCCCCACATCACAGTGAAATAAATGCCTTTTCATTCCCTTAGAAATTACATCGCCTGAGAACTTGGATTGGGAGCTTTGAAATGACAACGTTCCCAACCACCGCGCTCGGCAGCACGTTAATTTCTATAAGAATACTTCACACAAAACACTCTCCCCACATCTCAGTCAAATAAATGCCTTTTCATTCCCTTAGAAATTACATTGCCTGAGAACTTGGATTGGGAGCTTTGAAATGACAATGTTCCCAACCACCGCGCTCGGCAGCACGTTAATTTCTATAAGAATACTTCACACAAAACACTCTCCCCACATCTCAGTCAAATAAATGCCTTTTCATTCCCTTAGAAATTACATCGCCTGAGAACTTGGATTGGGAGATTTGAAATGACAACGTTCCCAACCACCGCGCTCGGCAGCACGTTAATTTCTATAAGAATACTTCACACAAAACACTGTCCCCACATCTCAGTCAAATAAATGCCTTTTCATTATCTTAGAAATTACATCGCCTGAGAATTTGGATTGGGAGCTTTGAAATAACAACGTTCCCAACCACCGCGCTCGGCAGCACGTTAATTTCTATAAGAATACTTCACACAAAACACTCTCCCCACATCTCAGTCAAATAACTGCCTTTTCATTCCCTTAGAAATTACATCGCCTGAGAACTTGGATTGGGAGCTTTGAAATGACAACGTTCCCAACCACCGCGCTCGGCAGCACGTTAATTTCTATAAGAATACTTCACACAAAACACTCTCCCCACATCTCAGTCAAATAAATGCCTTTTCATTCCCTTAGAAATTACATCGCCTAAGAACTTGGATTGGGAGCTTTGAAATGACAACGTTCCCAACCACCGCGCTCGGCAGCACGTTAATTTCTATAAGAATACTTCACACAAAACACTCTCCCCACATCTCAGTCAAATAAATGCCTTTTCATTCCCTTAGAAATTACATAGCCTGAGAACTTGGATTGGGAGCTTTGAAATGACAAAGTTCCCAACCACCGCGCTCGGCAGCACGTTAATTTCTATAAGAATACTTCACACAAAACACTCTCCCCACATCACAGTGAAATAAATGCCTTTTCATTCCCTTAGAAATTACATCGCCTGAGAACTTGGATTGGGAGCTTTGAAATGACAACGTTCCCAACCACCGCGCTCGGCAGCACGTTAATTTCTATAAGAATACTTCACACAAAACACTCTCCCCACATCTCAGTCAAATAAATGCCTTTTCATTCCCTTAGAAATTACATTGCCTGAGAACTTGGATTGGGAGCTTTGAAATGACAATGTTCCCAACCACCGCGCTCGGCAGCACGTTAATTTCTATAAGAATACTTCACACAAAACACTCTCCCCACATCACAGTGAAATAAATGCCTTTTCATTCCCTTAGAAATTACATTGCCTGAGAACTTGGATTGGGAGCTTTGAAATGACAACGTTCCGAACCACCGCGCTCGCCAGCACGTTAATTTCTATAAGAATACTTCACACAAAACACTCTCCCCACATCTCAGTCAAATAAATGCCTTTTCATTCCCTTAGAAATTACATTGCCTGAGAACTTGGATTGGGAGCTTTAAAATGACAACGTTCCCAACCACCGCGCTCGGCAGCACGTTAATTTCTGTAAGAATACTTCACACAAAACACTCTTCCCACATCACAGTGAAATAAATGCCTTTTCATTCCCTTAGAAATTACATCGCCTGAGAACTTGGATTGGGAGCTTTGAAATGACAACGTTCCCAACCACCGCGCTCGGCAGCACGTTAATTTCTATAAGAATACTTCACACAAAACACTCTCCCCACATCTCAGTCAAATAAATGCCTTTTCATTCCCTTAGAAATTACATTGCCTGAGAACTTGGATTGGGAGCTTTGAAATGACAATGTTCCCAACCACCGCTCTCGGCAGCACGTTAATTTCTATAAGAATACTTCACACAAAACACTCTCCCCACATCACAGTGAAATAAATGCCTTTTCATTCCCTTAGAAATTACATCGCCTGAGAACTTGGATTGGGAGCTTTGAAATGACAACGTTCCCAACCACCGCGCTCGGCAGCACGTTAATTTCTATAAGAATACTTCACACAAAACACTCTCCCCACATCTCAGTCATATAAATGCCTTTTCATTCCCTTAGAAATTACATTGCCTGAGAACTTGGATTGGGAGCTTTGAAATGACAATGTTCCCAACCACCGCGCTCGGCAGCACGTTAATTTCTATAAGAATACTTCACACAAAACACTCTCCCCACATCAGAGTGAAATAAATGCCTTTTCATTCCCTTAGAAATTACATTGCCTGAGAACTTGGATTGGGAGCTTTGAAATGACAACGTTCCGAACCACCGCGCTCGGCAGCACGTTAATTTCTATAAGAATACTTCACACAAAACACTCTCCCCACATCTCAGTCAAATAAATGCCTTTTCATTCCCTTAGAAATTACATTGCCTGAGAACTTGGATTGGGAGCTTTAAAATGACAACGTTCCCAACCACCGCGCTCGGCAGCACGTTAATTTCTGTAAGAATACTTCACACAAAACACTCTCCCCACATCTCAGTCAAATAAATGCCTTTTCATTCCCTTAGAAATTACATTGCCTGAGAACTTGGATTGGGATCTTTGAAATGACAACGTTCCCAACCACCGCGCTCGGCAGCACGTTAATTTCTATAAGAATACTTCACACAAAACACTCTCCCCACATCACAGTGAAATAAATGCCTTTTCATTCCCTTAGAAATTACATCGCCTGAGAACTTGGATTGGGAGCTTTGAAATGACAACGTTCCCAACCACCGCGCTCGGCAGCACGTTAATTTCTATCAGAATATTTCACACAAAACACTCTCCCCACATCTCAGTCAAATAAATGCCTTTTCATTCCCTTAGAAATTACATTGCCTGAGAACTTGGATTGGGAGCTTTGAAATGACAACGTTCCCAACCACCGCGCTCGGCAGCACGTTAATTTCTATAAGAATTTATCACACAAAACACTCTCCCCATATCTCAGTCAAATAAATGCCTTTTCATTATCTTAGAAATTACATCGCCTGAGAATTTGGATTGGGAGCTTTGAAATAACAACGTTCCCAACCACCGCGCTCGGCAGCACGTTAATTTCTATAAGAATACTTCACACAAAACACTCTCCCCACATCTCAGTCAAATTAATGCCTTTTCATTCCCTTAGAAATTACATCGCCTGAGAACTTGGATTGGGAGCTTTGAAATGACAACGTTCCCAACCACCGCGCTCGGCAGCACGTTAATTTCTATAAGAATACTTCACACAAAACACTCTCCCCACATCTCAGTCAAATAAATGCCTTTTCATTCCCTTAGAAATTACATAGCCTGAGAACTTGGATTGGGAGCTTTGAAATGACAATGTTCCCAACCACCGCGCTCGGCAGCACGTTAATTTCTATAAGAATACTTCACACAAAACACTCTCCCCACATCTCAGTCAAATAAATGCCTTTTCATTCCCTTAGAAATTACATTGCCTGAGAACTTGGATTGGGAGCTTTGAATTGACAATGTTCCCAACCACCGCGCTCGGCAGCACGTTAATTTCTATAAGAATACTTCACACAAAACACTCTCCCCACATCTCAGTCAAATAAATGCCTTTTCATTCCCTTAGAAATTACATTGCCTGAGAACTTGGATTGGGAGCTTTAAAATGACAACGTTCCCAACCACCGCGCTCGGCAGCACGTTAATTTCTGTAAGAATACTTCACACAAAACACTCTCCCCACATCTCAGTCAAATAAATGCCTTTTCATTCCCTTAGAAATTACATAGCCTGAGAACTTGGATTGGGAGCTTTGAAATGACAATGTTCGCAACCACCGCGCTCGGCAGCACGTTAATTTCTATAAGAATACTTCACACAAAACACTCTCCCCACATCACAGTGAAATAAATGCCTTTTCATTCCCTTAGAAATTACATCGCCTGAGAACTTGGATTGGGAGCTTTGAAATGACAACGTTCCCAACTACCGCGCTCGGCAGCACGTTAATTTCTATAAGAATACTTCACACAAAACACTCTCCCCACATCTCAGTTAAATAAATGCCTTTTCATTCCCTTAGAAATTACATTGCCTGAGAACTTGGATTGGGAGCTTTGAAATGACAACGTTCCGAACCACCGCGCTCGGCAGCACGTTTATTTCTATAAGAATACTTCACACAAAACACTCTCCCCACATCTCAGTCAAATAAATGCCTTTTCATTCCCTTAGAAATTACATTGCCTGAGAACTTGGATTGGGAGCTTTAAAATGACAACGTTCCCAACCACCGCGCTCGGCAGCACGTTAATTTCTGTAAGAATACTTCACACAAAACACTCTCCCCACATCTCAGTCAAATAAATGCCTTTTCATTATCTTAGAAATTACATTGCCTGAGAACTTGGATTGGGAGCTTTGAAATGACAACGTTCCCAACCACCGCGCTCGGCAGCACGTTAATATCTATAAGAATACTTCACACAAAACACTCTCCCCACATCTCAGTCAAATAAATGCCTGTTCATTATCTTAGAAATTACATTGCCAGAGAACATGGATTGGGAGCTTTGAAATGACAACGTTCCCAACCACCGCGCTCGGCAGCACGTTAATTTCTATAAGAATACTTCACACAAAACACTCTCCCCACATCTCAGTCAAATAACTGCCTTTTCATTCCCTTAGAAATTACATCGCCTGAGAACTTGGATTGGGAGCTTTGAAATGACAATGTTCCCAACCACCGCGCTCGGCAGCACGTTAATTTCTATAAGAATACTTCACACAAAACACTCTCCCCACATCTCAGTCAAATAAATGCCTTTTCATTCCCTTAGAAATTACATCGCCTGAGAACTTGGATTGGGAGCTTTGAAATGACAACGTTCCCAACCACCGCGCTCGGCAGCACGTTAATTTCTATAAGAATACTTCACACAAAACACTCTCCCCACATCTCAGTCAAATAAATGCCTTTTCATTCCCTTAGAAATTACATAGCCTGAGAACTTGGATTGGGAGCTTTGAAATGACAATGTTCCCAACCACCGCGCTCGGCAGCACGTTAATTTCTATAAGAATACTTCACACAAAACACTCTCCCCACATCACAGTGAAATAAATGCCTTTTCATTCCCTTAGAAATTACATCGCCTGAGAACTTGGATTGGGAGCTTTGAAATGACAACGTTCCCAACCACCGCGCTCGGCAGCACGTTAATTTCTATAAGAATACTTCACACAAAACACTCTCCCCACATCTCAGTCAAATAACTGCCTTTTCATTCCCTTAGAAATTACATCGCCTGAGAACTTGGATTGGGATCTTTGAAATGACAACGTTACCAACCACCGCGCTCGGCAGCACGTTAATTTCTATAAGAATACTTCACACAAAACACTCTCCCCACATCTCAGTCAAATAAATGCCTTTTCATTCCCTTAGAAATTACATAGCCTGAGAACTTGGATTGGGAGCTTTGAAATGACAATGTTCCCAACCACCGCGCTCGGCAGCACGTTAATTTCTATAAGAATACTTCACACAAAACACTCTCCCCACATCACAGTGAAATAAATGCCTTTTCATTCCCTTAGAAATTACATCGCCTGAGAACTTGGATTGGGAGCTTTGAAATGACAACGTTCCCAACCACCGCGCTCGGCAGCACGTTAATTTCTATAAGAATACTTCACACAAAACACTCTCCCCACATCTCAGTCAAATAAATGCCTTTTCATTCCCTTAGAAATTACATAGCCTGAGAACTTGGATTGGGAGCTTTGAAATGACAATGTTCCCAACCACCGCGCTCGGCAGCACGTTAATTTCTATAAGAATACTTCACACAAAACACTCTCCCCACATCACAGTGAAATAAATGCCTTTTCATTCCCTTAGAAATTACATCGCCTGAGAACTTGGATTGGGAGCTTTGAAATGACAACGTTCCCAACCACCGCGCTCGGCAGCACGTTAATTTCTATAAGAATACTTCACACAAAACTCTCTCCCCACATCTCAGTCAAATAACTGCCTTTTCATTCCCTTAGAAATTACATCGCCTGAGAACTTGGATTGGGAGCTTTGAAATGACAATGTTCCCAACCACCGCGCTCGGCAGCACGTTAATTTCTATAAGAATACTTCACACAAAACACTCTCCCCACATCACAGTGAAATAAATGCCTTTTCATTCCCTTAGAAATTACATCGCCTGAGAACTTGGATTGGGAGCTTTGAAATGACAACGTTCCCAACCACCGCGCTCGGCAGCACGTTAATTTCTATAAGAATACTTCACACAAAACACTCTCCCCACATCTCAGTCAAATAAATGCCTTTTCATTCCCTTAGAAATTACATCGCCTGAGAACTTGGATTGGGAGATTTGAAATGACAACGTTCCCAACCACCGCGCTCGGCAGCACGTTAATTTCTATAAGAATACTTCACACAAAACACTGTCCCCACATCTCAGTCAAATAAATGCCTTTTCATTATCTTAGAAATTACATCGCCTGAGAATTTGGATTGGGAGCTTTGAAATAACAACGTTCCCAACCACCGCGCTCGGCAGCACGTTAATTTCTATAAGAATACTTCACACAAAACACTCTCCCCACATCTCAGTCAAATAACTGCCTTTTCATTCCCTTAGAAATTACATCGCCTGAGAACTTGGATTGGGAGCTTTGAAATGACAACGTTCCCAACCACCGCGCTCGGCAGCACGTTAATTTCTATAAGAATACTTCACACAAAACACTCTCCCCACATCTCAGTCAAATAAATGCCTTTTCATTCCCTTAGAAATTACATCGCCTAAGAACTTGGATTGGGAGCTTTGAAATGACAACGTTCCCAACCACCGCGCTCGGCAGCACGTTAATTTCTATAAGAATACTTCACACAAAACACTCTCCCCACATCTCAGTCAAATAAATGCCTTTTCATTCCCTTAGAAATTACATAGCCTGAGAACTTGGATTGGGAGCTTTGAAATGACAAAGTTCCCAACCACCGCGCTCGGCAGCACGTTAATTTCTATAAGAATACTTCACACAAAACACTCTCCCCACATCACAGTGAAATAAATGCCTTTTCATTCCCTTAGAAATTACATCGCCTGAGAACTTGGATTGGGAGCTTTGAAATGACAACGTTCCCAACCACCGCGCTCGGCAGCACGTTAATTTCTATAAGAATACTTCACACAAAACACTCTCCCCACATCTCAGTCAAATAAATGCCTTTTCATTCCCTTAGAAATTACATTGCCTGAGAACTTGGATTGGGAGCTTTGAAATGACAATGTTCCCAACCACCGCGCTCGGCAGCACGTTAATTTCTATAAGAATACTTCACACAAAACACTCTCCCCACATCACAGTGAAATAAATGCCTTTTCATTCCCTTAGAAATTACATTGCCTGAGAACTTGGATTGGGAGCTTTGAAATGACAACGTTCCGAACCACCGCGCTCGCCAGCACGTTAATTTCTATAAGAATACTTCACACAAAACACTCTCCCCACATCTCAGTCAAATAAATGCCTTTTCATTCCCTTAGAAATTACATTGCCTGAGAACTTGGATTGGGAGCTTTAAAATGACAACGTTCCCAACCACCGCGCTCGGCAGCACGTTAATTTCTGTAAGAATACTTCACACAAAACACTCTTCCCACATCACAGTGAAATAAATGCCTTTTCATTCCCTTAGAAATTACATCGCCTGAGAACTTGGATTGGGAGCTTTGAAATGACAACGTTCCCAACCACCGCGCTCGGCAGCACGTTAATTTCTATAAGAATACTTCACACAAAACACTCTCCCCACATCTCAGTCAAATAAATGCCTTTTCATTCCCTTAGAAATTACATTGCCTGAGAACTTGGATTGGGAGCTTTGAAATGACAATGTTCCCAACCACCGCTCTCGGCAGCACGTTAATTTCTATAAGAATACTTCACACAAAACACTCTCCCCACATCACAGTGAAATAAATGCCTTTTCATTCCCTTAGAAATTACATCGCCTGAGAACTTGGATTGGGAGCTTTGAAATGACAACGTTCCCAACCACCGCGCTCGGCAGCACGTTAATTTCTATAAGAATACTTCACACAAAACACTCTCCCCACATCTCAGTCATATAAATGCCTTTTCATTCCCTTAGAAATTACATTGCCTGAGAACTTGGATTGGGAGCTTTGAAATGACAATGTTCCCAACCACCGCGCTCGGCAGCACGTTAATTTCTATAAGAATACTTCACACAAAACACTCTCCCCACATCAGAGTGAAATAAATGCCTCTTCATTCCCTTAGAAATTACATTGCCTGAGAACTTGGATTGGGAGCTTTGAAATGACAACGTTCCGAACCACCGCGCTCGGCAGCACGTTAATTACTATAAGAATACTTCACACAAAACACTCTCCCCACATCTCAGTCAAATAAATGCCTTTTCATTCCCTTAGAAATTACATTGCCTGAGAACTTGGATTGGGAGCTTTAAAATGACAACGTTCCCAACCACCGCGCTCGGCAGCACGTTAATTTCTGTAAGAATACTTCACACAAAACACTCTCCCCACATCTCAGTCAAATAAATGCCTTTTCATTCCCTTAGAAATTACATTGCCTGAGAACTTGGATTGGGATCTTTGAAATGACAACGTTCCCAACCACCGCGCTCGGCAGCACGTTAATTTCTATAAGAATACTTCACACAAAACACTCTCCCCACATCACAGTGAAATAAATGCCTTTTCATTCCCTTAGAAATTACATCGCCTGAGAACTTGGATTGGGAGCTTTGAAATGACAACGTTCCCAACCACCGCGCTCGGCAGCACGTTAATTTCTATCAGAATATTTCACACAAAACACTCTCCCCACATCTCAGTCAAATAAATGCCTTTTCATTCCCTTAGAAATTACATTGCCTGAGAACTTGGATTGGGAGCTTTGAAATGACAACGTTCCCAACCACCGCGCTCGGCAGCACGTTAATTTCTATAAGAATTTATCACACAAAACACTCTCCCCATATCTCAGTCAAATAAATGCCTTTTCATTATCTTAGAAATTACATCGCCTGAGAATTTGGATTGGGAGCTTTGAAATAACAACGTTCCCAACCACCGCGCTCGGCAGCACGTTAATTTCTATAAGAATACTTCACACAAAACACTCTCCCCACATCTCAGTCAAATTAATGCCTTTTCATTCCCTTAGAAATTACATCGCCTGAGAACTTGGATTGGGAGCTTTGAAATGACAACGTTCCCAACCACCGCGCTCGGCAGCACGTTAATTTCTATAAGAATACTTCACACAAAACACTCTCCCCACATCTCAGTCAAATAAATGCCTTTTCATTCCCTTAGAAATTACATAGCCTGAGAACTTGGATTGGGAGCTTTGAAATGACAATGTTCCCAACCACCGCGCTCGGCAGCACGTTAATTTCTATAAGAATACTTCACACAAAACACTCTCCCCACATCTCAGTCAAATAAATGCCTTTTCATTCCCTTAGAAATTACATTGCCTGAGAACTTGGATTGGGAGCTTTGAATTGACAATGTTCCCAACCACCGCGCTCGGCAGCACGTTAATTTCTATAAGAATACTTCACACAAAACACTCTCCCCACATCTCAGTCAAATAAATGCCTTTTCATTCCCTTAGAAATTACATTGCCTGAGAACTTGGATTGGGAGCTTTAAAATGACAACGTTCCCAACCACCGCGCTCGGCAGCACGTTAATTTCTGTAAGAATACTTCACACAAAACACTCTCCCCACATCTCAGTCAAATAAATGCCTTTTCATTCCCTTAGAAATTACATAGCCTGAGAACTTGGATTGGGAGCTTTGAAATGACAATGTTCGCAACCACCGCGCTCGGCAGCACGTTAATTTCTATAAGAATACTTCACACAAAACACTCTCCCCACATCACAGTGAAATAAATGCCTTTTCATTCCCTTAGAAATTACATCGCCTGAGAACTTGGATTGGGAGCTTTGAAATGACAACGTTCCCAACTACCGCGCTCGGCAGCACGTTAATTTCTATAAGAATACTTCACACAAAACACTCTCCCCACATCTCAGTTAAATAAATGCCTTTTCATTCCCTTAGAAATTACATTGCCTGAGAACTTGGATTGGGAGCTTTGAAATGACAACGTTCCGAACCACCGCGCTCGGCAGCACGTTTATTTCTATAAGAATACTTCACACAAAACACTCTCCCCACATCTCAGTCAAATAAATGCCTTTTCATTCCCTTAGAAATTACATTGCCTGAGAACTTGGATTGGGAGCTTTAAAATGACAACGTTCCCAACCACCGCGCTCGGCAGCACGTTAATTTCTGTAAGAATACTTCACACAAAACACTCTCCCCACATCTCAGTCAAATAAATGCCTTTTCATTCCCTTAGAAATTACATTGCCTGAGAACTTGGATTGGGATCTTTGAAATGACAACGTTCCCAACCACCGCGCTCGGCAGCACGTTAATTTCTATAAGAATACTTCACACAAAACACTCTCCCCACATCACAGTGAAATAAATGCCTTTTCATTCCCTTAGAAATTACATCGCCTGAGAACTTGGATTGGGAGCTTTGAAATGACAACGTTCCCAACCACCGCGCTCGGCAGCACGTTAATTTCTATCAGAATACTTCACACAAAACACTCTCCCCACATCTCAGTCAAATAAATGCCTTTTCATTCCCTTAGAAATTACATTGCCTGAGAACTTGGATTGGGATCTTTGAAATGACAACGTTCCCAACCACCGCGCTCGGCAGCACGTTAATTTCTATAAGAATTTATCACACAAAACACTCTCCCCATATCTCAGTCAAATAAATGCCTTTTCATTATCTTAGAAATACATCGCCTGAGAATTTGGATTGGGAGCTTTGAAATAACAACGTTCCCAACCACCGCGCTCGGCAGCACGTTAATTTCTATAAGAATACTTCACACAAAACACTCTCCCCACATCTCAGTCAAATTAATGCCTTTTCATTCCCTTAGAAATTACATAGCCTGAGAACTTGGATTGGGAGCTTTGAAATGACAATGTTCCCAACCACCGCGCTCGGCAGCACGTTAATTTCTATAAGAATACTTCACACAAAACACTCTCCCCACATCACAGTGAAATAAATGCCTTTTCATTCCCTTAGAAATTACATCGCCTGAGAACTTGGATTGGGAGCTTTGAAATGACAACGTTCCCAACCACCGCGCTCGGCAGCACGTTAATTTCTATCAGAATACTTCACACAAAACACTCTCCCCACATCTCAGTCAAATAAATGCCTTTTCATTCCCTTAGAAATTACATTGCCTGAGAACTTGGATTGGGAGCTTTGAAATGACAACGTTCCCAACCACCGCGCTCGGCAGCACGTTAATTTCTATAAGAATTTATCACACAAAACACTCTCCCCACATCTCAGTCAAATAAATGCCTTTTCATTATCTTAGAAATTACATCGCCTATGAATTTGGATTGGGAGCTTTGAAATAACAACGTTCCCAACCACCGCGCTCGGCAGCACGTTAATTTCTATAAGAATACTTCACACAAAACACTCTCCCCACATCTCAGTCAAATAACTGCCTTTTCATTCCCTTAGAAATTACATCGCCTGAGAACTTGGATTGGGAGCTTTGAAATGACAACGTTCCCAACCACCGCGCTCGGCAGCACGTTAATTTCTATAAGAATACTTCACACAAAACACTCTCCCCACATCTCAGTCAAATAAATGCCTTTTCATTCCCTTAGAAATTACATCGCCTGAGAACTTGGATTGGGAGCTTTGAAATGACAACGTTCCCAACCACCGCGCTCGGCAGCACGTTAATTTCTATAAGAATACTTCACACAAAACACTCTCCCCACATCACAGTTAAATAAATGCCTTTTCATTCCCTTAGAAATTACATCGCCTGAGAACTTGGATTGGGAGCTTTGAAATGACAACGTTCCCAACCACCGCGCTCGGCAGCACGTTAATTTCTATAAGAATACTTCACACAAAACACTCTCCCCACATCTCAGTGAAATAAATGCCTTTTCATTCCCTTAGAAATTACATTGCCTGAGAACTTGGATTGGGAGCTTTGAAATGACAATGTTCCCAACCACCGCGCTCGGCAGCACGTTAATTTCTATAAGAATACTTCACACAAAACACTCTCCCCACATCACAGTGAAATAAATGCCTTTTCATTCCCTTAGAAATTACATTGCCTGAGAACTTGGATTGGGAGCTTTGAAATGACAACGTTCCGAACCACCGCGCTCGGCAGCACGTTAATTTCTATAAGAATACTTCACACAAAACACTCTCCCCACATCTCAGTCAAATAAATGCCTTTTCATTCCCTTAGAAATTACATTGCCTGAGAACTTGGATTGGGAGCTTTAAAATGACAACGTTCCCAACCACCGCGCTCGGCAGCACGTTAATTTCTGTAAGAATACTTCACACAAAACACTCTCCCCACATTTCAGTCAAATAAATGCCTTTTCATTCCCTTAGAAATTACATAGCCTGAGAACTTGGATTGGGAGCTTTGAAATGACAATGTTCCCAACCACCGCGCTCGGCAGCACGTTAATTTCTATAAGAATACTTCACACAAAACACTCTCCCCACATCACAGTGAAATAAATGCCTTTTCATTCCCTTAGAAATTACATCGCCTGAGAACTTGGATTGGGAGCTTTGAAATGACAACGTTCCCAACCACCGCGCTCGGCAGCACGTTAATTTCTATAAGAATACTTCACACAAAACACTCTCCCCACATCTCAGTCAAATAAATGCCTTTTCATTCCCTTAGAAATTACATTGCCTGAGAACTTGGATTGGGAGCTTTGAAATGACACTGTTCCCAACCACCGCGCTCGGCAGCACGTTAATTTCTATAAGAATACTTCACACAAAACACTCTCCCCACATCAGAGTGAAATAAATGCCTTTTCATTCCCTTAGAAATTACATTGCCTGAGAACTTGGATTGGGAGCTTTGAAATGACAACGTTCCGAACCACCGCGCTCGGCAGCACGTTAATTTCTATAAGAATACTTCACACAAAACACTCTCCCCACATCTCAGTCAAATAAATGCCTTTTCATTCCCTTAGAAATTACATTGCCTGAGAACTTGGATTGGGAGCTTTAAAATGACAACGTTCCCAACCACCGCGCTCGGCAGCACGTTAATTTCTGTAAGAATACTTCACACAAAACACTCTCCCCACATCTCAGTCAAATAAATGCCTTTTCATTCCCTTAGAAATTACATTGCCTGAGAACTTGGATTGGGATCTTTGAAATGACAACGTTCCCAACCACCGCGCTCGGCAGCACGTTAATTTCTATAAGAATACTTCACACAAAACACTCTCCCCACATCACAGTGAAATAAATGCCTTTTCATTCCCTTAGAAATTACATCGCCTGAGAACTTGGATTGGGAGCTTTGAAATGACAACGTTCCCAACCACCGCGCTCGGCAGCACGTTAATTTCTATCAGAATACTTCACACAAAACACTCTCCCCACATCTCAGTCAAATAAATGCCTTTTCATTCCCTTAGAAATTACATTGCCTGAGAACTTGGATTGGGAGCTTTGAAATGACAACGTTCCCAACCACCGCGCTCGGCAGCACGTTAATTTCTATAAGAATTTATCACACAAAACACTCTCCCCATATCTCAGTCAAATAAATGCCTTTTCATTATCTTAGAAATTACATCGCCTGAGAATTTGGATTGGGAGCTTTGAAATAACAACGTTCCCAACCACCGCGCTCGGCAGCACGTTAATTTCTATAAGAATACTTCACACAAAACACTCTCCCCACATCTCAGTCAAATTAATGCCTTTTCATTCCCTTAGAAATTACATAGCCTGAGAACTTGGATTGGGAGCTTTGAAATGACAATGTTCCCAACCACCGCGCTCGGCAGCACGTTAATTTCTATAAGAATACTTCACACAAAACACTCTCCCCACATCCCAGTCAAAAAAATGCCTTTTCATTCCCTTAGAAATTACATTGCCTGAGAACTTGGATTGGGAGCTTTGAAATGACAACGTTCCGAACCACCGCGCTCGGCAGCACGTTAATTTCTATAAGAATACTTCACACAAAACACTCTCCCCACATCTCAGTCAAATAAATGCCTTTTCATTCCCTTAGAAATTACATTGCCTGAGAACTTGGATTGGGAGCTTTAAAATGACAACGTTCCCAACCACCGCGCTCGGCAGCACGTTAATTTCTGTAAGAATACTTCACACAAAACACTCTCCCCACATCTCAGTCAAATAAATGCCTTTTCATTCCCTTAGAAATTACATTGCCTGAGAACTTGGATTGGGATCTTTGAAATGACAACGTTCCCAACCACCGCGCTCGGCAGCACGTTAATTTCTATAAGAATACTTCACACAAAACACTCTCCCCACATCACAGTGAAATAAATGCCTTTTCATTCCCTTAGAAATTACATCGCCTGAGAACTTGGATTGGGAGCTTTGAAATGACAACGTTCCCAACCACCGCGCTCGGCAGCACGTTAATTTCTATCAGAATACTTCACACAAAACACTCTCCCCACATCTCAGTCAAATAAATGCCTTTTCATTCCCTTAGAAATTACATTGCCTGAGAACTTGGATTGGGAGCTTTGAAATGACAACGTTCCCAACCACCGCGCTCGGCAGCACGTTAATTTCTATAAGAATTTATCACACAAAACACTCTCCCCATATCTCAGTCAAATAAATGCCTTTTCATTATCTTAGAAATTACATCGCCTGAGAATTTGGATTGGGAGCTTTGAAATAACAACGTTCCCAACCACCGCGCTCGGCAGCACGTTAATTTCTATAAGAATACTTCACACAAAACACTCTCCCCACATCTCAGTCAAATTAATGCCTTTTCATTCCCTTAGAAATTACATAGCCTGAGAACTTGGATTGGGAGCTTTGAAATGACAATGTTCCCAACCACCGCGCTCGGCAGCACGTTAATTTCTATAAGAATACTTCACACAAAACACTCTCCCCACATCACAGTGAAATAAATGCCTTTTCATTCCCTTAGCAATTACATCGCCTGAGAACTTGGATTGGGAGCTTTGAAATGACAACGTTCCCAACCACCGCGCTCGGCAGCACGTTAATTTCTATCAGAATACTTCACACAAAACACTCTCCCCACATCTCAGTCAAATAAATGCCTTTTCATTCCCTTAGAAATTACATTGCCTGAGAACTTGGATTGGGAGCTTTGAAATGACAACGTTCCCAACCACCGCGCTCGGCAGCACGTTAATTTCTATAAGAATTTATCACACAAAACACTCTCCCCATATCTCAGTCAAATAAATGCCTTTTCATTATCTTAGAAATTACATCGCCTGAGAATTTGGATTGGGAGCTTTGAAATAACAACGTTCCCAACCACCGCGCTCGGCAGCACGTTAATTTCTATAAGAATACTTCACACAAAACACTCTCCCCACATCTCAGTCAAATTAATGCCTTTTCATTCCCTTAGAAATTACATAGCCTGAGAACTTGGATTGGGAGCTTTGAAATGACAATGTTCCCAACCACCGCGCTCGGCAGCACGTTAATTTCTATAAGAATACTTCACACAAAACACTCTCCCCACATCACAGTGAAATAAATGCCTTTTCATTCCCTTAGAAATTACATCGCCTGAGAACTTGGATTGGGAGCTTTGAAATGACAACGTTCCCAACCACCGCGCTCGGCAGCACGTTAATTTCTATAAGAATACTTCACACAAAACACTCTCCCCACATCTCAGTCAAATAAATGCCTTTTCATTCCCTTAGAAATTACATAGCCTGAGAACTTGGATTGGGAGCTTTGAAATGACAATGTTCCCAACCACCGCGCTCGGCAGCACGTTAATTTCTATAAGAATACTTCACACAAAACACTCTCCCCACATCACAGTGAAATAAATGCCTTTTCATTCCCTTAGAAATTACATCGCCTGAGAACTTGGATTGGGAGCTTTGAAATGACAACGTTCCCAACCACCGCGCTCGGCAGCACGTTAATTTCTATAAGAATACTTCACACAAAACACTCTCCCCACATCTCAGTCAAATAAATGCCTTTTCATTCCCTTAGAAATTACATTGCCTGAGAACTTGGATTGGGAGCTTTGAAATGACAATGTTCCCAACCACCGCGCTCGGCAGCACGTTAATTTCTATAAGAATACTTCACACAAAACACTCTCCCCACATCAGAGTGAAATAAATGCCTTTTCATTCCCTTAGAAATTACATTGCCTGAGAACTTGGATTGGGAGCTTTGAAATGACAACGTTCCGAACCACCGCGCTCGGCAGCACGTTAATTTCTATAAGAATACTTCACACAAAACACTCTCCCCACATCTCAGTCAAATAAATGCCTTTTCATTCCCTTAGAAATTACATTGCCTGAGAACTTGGATTGGGAGCTTTAAAATGACAACGTTCCCAACCACCGCGCTCGGCAGCACGTTAATTTCTGTAAGAATACTTCACACAAAACACTCTCCCCACATCTCAGTCAAATAAATGCCTTTTCATTCCCTTAGAAATTACATTGCCTGAGAACTTGGATTGGGATCTTTGAAATGACAACGTTCCCAACCACCGCGCTCGGCAGCACGATAATTTCTATAAGAATACTTCACACAAAACACTCTCCCCACATCACAGTGAAATAAATGCCTTTTCATTCCCTTAGAAATTACATCGCCTGAGAACTTGGATTGGGAGCTTTGAAATGACAACGTTCCCAACCACCGCGCTCGGCAGCACGTTAATTTCTATCAGAATACTTCACACAAAACACTCTCCCCACATCTCAGTCAAATAAATGCCTTTTCATTCCCTTAGAAATTACATTGCCTGAGAACTTGGATTGGGAGCTTTGAAATGACAACGTTCCCAACCACCGCGCTCGGCAGCACGTTAATTTCTATAAGAATTTATCACACAAAACACTCTCCCCATATCTCAGTCAAATAAATGCCTTTTCATTATTTTAGAAATTACATCGCCTGAGAATTTGGATTGGGAGCTTTGAAATAACAACGTTCCCAACCACCGCGCTCGGCAGCACGTTAATTTCTATAAGAATACTTCACACAAAACACTCTCCCCACATCTCAGTCAAATTAATGCCTTTTCATTCCCTTAGAAATTACATAGCCTGAGAACTTGGATTGGGAGCTTTGAAATGACAATGTTCCCAACCACCGCGCTCGGCAGCACGTTAATTTCTATAAGAATACTTCACACAAAACACTCTCCCCACATCACAGTGAAATAAATGCCTTTTCATTCCCTTAGAAATTACATCGCCTGAGAACTTGGATTGGGAGCTTTGAAATGACAACGTTCCCAACCACCGCGCTCAACAGCACGTTAATTTCTATCAGAATACTTCACACAAAACACTCTCCCCACATCTCAGTCAAATAAATGCCTTTTCATTCCCTTAGAAATTACATTGCCTGAGAACTTGGATTGGGAGCTTTGAAATGACAACGTTCCCAACCACCGCGCTCGGCAGCACGTTAATTTCTATAAGAATTTATCACACAAAACACTCTCCCCATATCTCAGTCAAATAAATGCCTTTTCATTATCTTAGAAATTACATTGCCTGAGAATTTGGATTGGGAGCTTTGAAATAACAACGTTCCCAACCACCGCGCTCGGCAGCACGTTAATTTCTATAAGAATACTTCACACAAAACACTCTCCCCACATCTCAGTCAAATTAATGCCTTTTCATTCCCTTAGAAATTACATTGCTTGAGAACTTGGATTGGGAGCTTTGAAACGACAACGTTCCCAACCACCGCGCTCGGCAGCACGTTAATTTCTATAAGAATACTTCACACAAATTACTCTCCCCACATCTCAGTCAAATAAATGCCTTTTCATTCCCTTAGAAATTACATTGCCTGAGAACTTGGATTGGGAGCTTTGAAATGACAATGTTCCCAACCACCGCGCTCGGCAGCACGTTAATTTCTATAAGAATACTTCACACAAAACACTCTCCCCACATCAGAGTGAAATAAATGCCTTTTCATTCCCTTAGAAATTACATTGCCTGAGAACTTGGATTGGGAGCTTTGAAATGACAACGTTCCCAACCACCGCGCTCGGCAGCACGTTAATTTCTGTAAGAATACTTCACACAAAACACTCTCCCCACATCACAGTGAAATAAATGCCTTTTCATTCCCTTAGAAATTACATCGCCTGAGAACTTGGATTGGGAGCTTTGAAATGACAACGTTCCCAACCACCGCGCTCGGCAGCACGTTAATTTCTATCAGAATACTTCACACAAAACACTCTCCCCACATCTCAGTCAAATAAATGCCTTTTCATTCCCTTAGAAATTACATTGCCTGAGAACTTGGATTGGGAGCTTTGAAATGACAACGTTCCCAACCACCGCGCTCGGCAGCACGTTAATTTCTATCAGAATACTTCACACAAAACACTCTCCCCACATCTCAGTCAAATAAATGCCTTTTCATTCCCTTAGAAATTACATTGCCTGAGAACTTGGATTGGGAGCTTTGAAATGACAACGTTCCCAACCACCGCGCTCGGCAGCACGTTAATTTCTATAAGAATACTTCACACAAAACACTCTCCCCACATCTCAGTCAAATTAATGCCTTTTCATTCCCTTAGAAATTACATAGCCTGAGAACTTGGATTGGGAGCTTTGAAATGACAATGTTCCCAACCACCGCGCTCGGCAGCACGTTAATTTCTATAAGAATTTATCACACAAAACACTCTCCCCATATCTCAGTCAAATAAATGCCTTTTCATTATTTTAGAAATTACATCGCCTGAGAATTTGGATTGGGAGCTTTGAAATAACAACGTGCCCAACCACCGCGCTCGGCAGCACGTTAATTTCTATAAGAATACTTCACACAAAACACTCTCCCCACATCTCAGTCAAATTAATGCCTTTTCATTCCCTTAGAAATTACATAGCCTGAGAACTTGGATTGGGAGCTTTGAAATGACAATGTTCCCAACCACCGCGCTCGGCAGCACGTTAATTTCTATAAGAATACTTCACACAAAACACTCTCCCCACATCACAGTGAAATAAATGCCTTTTCATTCCCTTAGAAATTACATCGCCTGAGAACTTGGATTGGGAGCTTTGAAATGACAACGTTCCCAACCACCGCGCTCAACAGCACGTTAATTTCTATCAGAATACTTCACACAAAACACTCTCCCCACATCTCAGTCAAATAAATGCCTTTTCATTCCCTTAGAAATTACATTGCCTGAGAACTTGGATTGGGAGCTTTGAAATGACAACGTTCCCAACCACCGCGCTCGGCAGCACGTTAATTTCTATAAGAATTTATCACACAAAACACTCTCCCCATATCTCAGTCAAATAAATGCCTTTTCATTATCTTAGAAATTACATCGCCTGAGAATTTGGATTGGGAGCTTTGAAATAACAACGTTCCCAACCACCGCGCTCGGCAGCACGTTAATTTCTATAAGAATACTTCACACAAATTACTCTCCCCACATCTCAGTCAAATAAATGCCTTTTCATTCCCTTAGAAATTACATTGCCTGAGAACTTGGATTGGGAGCTTTGAAATGACAATGTTCCCAACCACCGCGCTCGGCAGCACGTTAATTTCTATAAGAATACTTCACACAAAACACTCTCCCCACATCAGAGTGAAATAAATGCCTTTTCATTCCCTTAGAAATTACATTGCCTGAGAACTTGGATTGGGAGCTTTGAAATGACAACGTTCCCAACCACCGCGCTCGGCAGCACGTTAATTTCTGTAAGAATACTTCACACAAAACACTCTCCCCACATCACAGTGAAATAAATGCCTTTTCATTCCCTTAGAAATTACATCGCCTGAGAACTTGGATTGGGAGCTTTGAAATGACAACGTTCCCAACCACCGCGCTCGGCAGCACGTTAATTTCTATCAGAATACTTCACACAAAACACTCTCCCCACATCTCAGTCAAATAAATGCCTTTTCATTCCCTTAGAAATTACATTGCCTGAGAACTTGGATTGGGAGCTCTGAAATGACAACGTTCCCAACCACCGCGCTCGGCAGCACGTTAATTTCTATCAGAATACTTCACACAAAACACTCTCCCCACATCTCAGTCAAATAAATGCCTTTTCATTCCCTTAGAAATTACATTGCCTGAGAACTTGGATTGGGAGCTTTGAAATGACAATGTTCCCAACCACCGCGCTCGGCAGCACGTTAATTTCTATAAGAATTTATCACACAAAACACTCTCCCCATATCTCAGTCAAATAAATGCCTTTTCATTATCTTAGAAATTACATCGCCTGAGAATTTGGATTGGGAGCTTTGAAATAACAACGTTCCCAACCACCGCGCTCGGCAGCACGTTAATTTCTATAAGAATACTTCACACAAAACACTCTCCCCACATCTCAGTCAAATAAATGCCTGTTCATTATCTTAGAAATTACATTGCCAGAGAACTTGGATTTGGAGCTTTGAAATGACAACGTTCCCAACCACCGCGCTCGGCAGCACGTTAATTTCTATAAGAATACTTCACACAAAACACTCTCCCCACATCTCAGTCAAATAACTGCCTTTTCATTCCCTTAGAAATTACATCGCCTGAGAACTTGGATTGGGAGCTTTGAAATGACAACGTTCCCAACCACCGCGCTCGGCAGCACGTTAATTTCTATAAGAATACTTCACACAAAACACTCTCCCCACATCTCAGTCAAATAAATGCCTTTTCATTCCCTTAGAAATTACATAGCCTGAGAACTTGGATTGGGAGCTTTGAAATGACAATGTTCCCAACCACCGCGCTCGGCAGCACGTTAATTTCTATAAGAATACTTCACACAAAACACTCTCCCCACATCACAGTGAAATAAATGCCTTTTCATTCCCTTAGAAATTACATCGCCTGAGAACTTGGATTGGGAGCTTTGAAATGACAACGTTCCCAACCACCGCGCTCGGCAGCACGTTAATTTCTGTAAGAATACTTCACACAAAACACTCTCCCCACATCTCAGTCAAATAAATGCCTTTTCATTCCCTTAGAAATTACATTGCCTGAGAACTTGGATTGGGAGCTTTGAAATGACAATGTTCCCAACCACCGCGCTCGGCAGCACGTTAATTTCTATAAGAATACTTCACACAAAACACTCTCCCCACATCACAGTGAAATAAATGCCTTTTCATTCCCTTAGAAATTACATTGCCTGAGAACTTGGATTGGGAGCTTTGAAATGACAACGTTCCGAACCACCGCGCTCGGCAGCACGTTAATTTCTATAAGAATACTTCACACAAAACACCATCCCCACATCTCAGTCAAATAAATGCCTTTTCATTCCCTTAGAAATTAAATTGCCTGAGAACTTGGATTGGGAGCTTTAAAATGACAACGTTCCCAACCACCGCGCTCGGCAGCACGTTAATTTCTGTAAGAATACTTCACACAAAACACTCTCCCCACATCTCAGTCAAATAAATGCCTTTTCATTCCCTTAGAAATTACATTGCCGGAGAACTTGGATTGGGAGCTTTGAAATGACAACGTTCCCAACCACCGCGCTCGGCTTCACGTTAATTTCTATAAGAATACTTCACACAAAACACTCTCCCCACATCACAGTGAAATAAATGCCTTTTCATTCCCTTAGAAATTACATTGCCTGAGAACTTGGATTGGGAGCTTTGAAATGACAACGTTCCGAACCACCGCGCTCGGCAGCACGTTAATTTCTATAAGAATACTTCACACAAAACACCATCCCCACATCTCAGTCAAATAAATGCCTTTTCATTCCCTTAGAAATTAAATTGCCTGAGAACTTGGATTGGGAGCTTTAAAATGACAACGTTCCCAACCACCGCGCTCGGCAGCACGTTAATTTCTGTAAGAATACTTCACACAAAACACTCTCCCCACATCTCAGTCAAATAAATGCCTTTTCATTCCCTTAGAAATTACATTGCCGGAGAACTTGGATTGGGAGCTTTGAAATGACAACGTTCCCAACCACCGCGCTCGGCTTCACGTTAATTTCTATAAGAATACTTCACACAAAACACTCTCCCCATATCTCAGTCAAATAAATGCCTTTTCATTATCTTAGAAATTACATTGCCTGAGAACTTGGATTGGGAGCTTTGAAATGACAACGTTCCCAACCACCGCGCTCGGCAGCACGTTAATTTCTATAAGAATACTTCAAACAAAACACTCTCCCCACATCTCAGTCAAATAAATGCCTTTTCAGTCCCTTAGAAATTACATCGCCTGAGAACTTCGATTGGGAGCTTTGAAATGACAACGTTCCCAACCACCGCGCTCGGCAGCACGTTAATTTCTATAAGAATACTTCACACAAAACACTCTCCCCACATCTCAGTCAAATAAATGCCTGTTCATTATCTTAGAAATTACATTGCCAGAGAACTTGGATTTGGAGCTTTGAAATGACAACGTTCCCAACCACCGCGCTCGGCAGCACGTTAATTTCTATAAGAATACTTCACACAAAACACTCTTCCCACATCTCAGTCAAATAAATGCCTTTTCATTATCTTAGAAATTACATTGCCTGAGAACTTGGATTGGGAGCTTTGAAATGACAACGTTCCCAACCACCGCGCTAGTTAGCACGTTAATTTCTATAAGAATACTTCACACAAAACACTCTCCCCACATCTCAGTCAAATAAATGCCTGTTCATTATCTTAGAAATTACATTGCCAGAGAACTTGGATTTGGAGCTTTGAAATGACAACGTTCCCAACCACCGCGCTCGGCAGCACGTTAATTTCTATAAGAATACTTCACACAAAACACTCTCCCCACATCTCAGTCAAATAACTGCCTTTTCATTCCCTTAGAAATTACATCGCCTGAGAACTTGGATTGGGAGCTTTGAAATGACAACGTTCCCAACCACCGCGCTCGGCAGCACGTTAATTTCTATAAGAATACTTCACACAAAACACTCTCCCCACATCTCAGTCAAATAAATGCCTTTTCATTCCCTTAGAAATTACATCGCCTGAGAACTTGGATTGGGAGCTTTGAAATGACAACGTTCCCAACCACCGCGCTCGGCAGCACGTTAATTTCTATAAGAATACTTCACACAAAACACTCTCCCCACATCTCAGTCAAATAAATGCCTTTTCATTCCCTTAGAAATTACATAGCCTGAGAACTTGGATTGGGAGCTTTGAAATGACAATGTTCCCAACCACCGCGCTCGGCAGCACGTTAATTTCTATAAGAATACTTCACACAAAACACTCTCCCCACATCACAGTGAAATAAATGCCTTTTCATTCCCTTAGAAATTACATCGCCTGAGAACTTGGATTGGGAGCTTTGAAATGACAACGTTCCCAACCACCGCGCTCGGCAGCACGTTAATTTCTGTAAGAATACTTCACACAAAACACTCTCCCCACATCTCAGTCAAATAAATGCCTTTTCATTCCCTTAGAAATTACATTGCCTGAGAACTTGGATTGGGAGCTTTGAAATGACAATGTTCCCAACCACCGCGCTCGGCAGCACGTTAATTTCTATAAGAATACTTCACACAAAACACTCTCCCCACATCACAGTGAAATAAATGCCTTTTCATTCCCTTAGAAATTACATTGCCTGAGAACTTGGATTGAGAGCTTTGAAATGACAACGTTCCGAACCACCGCGCTCGGCAGCACGTTAATTTCTATAAGAATACTTCACACAAAACACCATCCCCACATCTCAGTCAAATAAATGCCTTTTCATTCCCTTAGAAATTAAATTGCCTGAGAACTTGGATTGGGAGCTTTAAAATGACAACGTTCCCAACCACCGCGCTCGGCAGCACGTTAATTTCTGTAAGAATACTTCACACAAAACACTCTCCCCACATCTCAGTCAAATAAATGCCTTTTCATTCCCTTAGAAATTACATTGCCGGAGAACTTGGATTGGGAGCTTTGAAATGACAACGTTCCCAACCACCGCGCTCGGCTTCACGTTAATTTCTATAAGAATACTTCACACAAAACACTCTCCCCATATCTCAGTCAAATAAATGCCTTTTCATTATCTTAGAAATTACATTGCCTGAGAACTTGGATTGGGAGCTTTGAAACTACAACGTTCCCAACCACCGCGCTCGGCAGCACGTTAATTTCTATAAGCATACTTCAAACAAAACACTCTCCCCACATCTCAGTCAAATAAATGCCTTTTCAGTCCCTTAGAAATTACATCGCCTGAGAACTTCGATTGGGAGCTTTGAAATGACAACGTTCCCAACCACCGCGCTCGGCAGCACGTTAATTTCTATAAGAATACTTCACACAAAACACTCTCCCCACATCTCAGTCAAATAAATGCCTTTTCATTCCCTTAGAAATTACATTGCCTGAGAACTTGGATTAGGAGCTTTGAAATGACAACGTTCCCAACCACCGCGCTCGGCAGCACGTTAATTTCTATAAGAATACTTCACACAAAACACTCTCCCCACATCTCAGTCAAATAAATGCCTTTTCATTATCTTAGAAATTACATTGCCTGAGAACTTGGATTGGGAGCTTTGAAATGACAACGTTCCCAACCACCGCGCTCGGCAGCACGTTAATATCTATAAGAATACTTCACACAAAACCCTCTCCCCACATCTCAGTCAAATAAATGCCTGTTCATTATCTTAGAAATTACATTGCCAGAGAACATGGATTGGGAGCTTTGAAATGACAACGTTCCCAACCACCGCGCTCGGCAGCACGTTAATTTCTATAAGAATACTTCACACAAAACACTCTCCCCATATCTCAGTCAAATAAATGCCTTTTCATTATCTTAGAAATTACATCGCCTGAGAATTTGGATTGGGAGCTTTGAAATAACAACGTTCCCAACCACCGCGCTCGGCAGCACGTTAATTTCTATAAGAATACTTCACACAAAACACTCTCCCCACATCTCAGTCAAATTAATGCCTTTTCATTCCCTTAGAAATTACATTGCTTGAGAACTTGGATTGGGAGCTTTGAAACGACAACGTTCTCAACCACCGCGCTCGGCAGCACGTTAATTTCTATAAGAATACTTCACACAAATTACTCTCCCCACATCTCAGTCAAATAAATGCCTTTTCATTCCCTTAGAAATTACATTGCCTGAGAACTTGGATTAGGAGCTTTGAAATGACAACATTCCCAACCACCGCGCTCGGCAGTACGTTAATTTCTATAAGAATACTTCACACAAAACACTCTCCCCACATCTCAGTCAAATAAATGCCTTTTCATTCCCTTAGAAATTACATTGCCTGAGAACTTGGATTGGGAGCTTTGAAATGACAATGTTCCCAACCACCGCGCTCGGCAGCACGTTAATTTCTATAAGAATACTTCACACAAAACACTCTCCCCACATCACAGTGAAATAAATGCCTTTTCATTCCCTTAGAAATTACATTGCCTGAGAACTTGGATTGGGAGCTTTGAAATGACAACGTTCCGAACCACCGCGCTCGGCAGCACGTTAATTTCTATAAGAATACTTCACACAAAACACCATCCCCACATCTCAGTCAAATAAATGCCTTTTCATTCCCTTAGAAATTAAATTGCCTGAGAACTTGGATTGGGAGCTTTAAAATGACAACGTTCCCAACCACCGCGCTCGGCAGCACGTTAATTTCTGTAAGAATACTTCACACAAAACACTCTCCCCACATCTCAGTCAAATAAATGCCTTTTCATTCCCTTAGAAATTACATTGCCGGAGAACTTGGATTGGGAGCTTTGAAATGACAACGTTCCCAACCACCGCGCTCGGCTTCACGTTAATTTCTATAAGAATACTTCACACAAAACACTCTCCCCATATCTCAGTCAAATAAATGCCTTTTCATTATCTTAGAAATTACATTGCCTGAGAACTTGGATTGGGAGCTTTGAAATGACAACGTTCCCAACCACCGCGCTCGGCAGCACGTTAATTTCTATAAGAATACTTCAAACAAAACACTCTCCCCACATCTCAGTCAAATAAATGCCTTTTCAGTCCCTTAGAAATTACATCGCCTGAGAACTTCGATTGGGAGCTTTGAAATGACAACGTTCCCAACCACCGCGCTCGGCAGCACGTTAATTTCTATAAGAATACTTCACACAAAACACTCTCCCCACATCTCAGTCAAATAAATGCCTGTTCATTATCTTAGAAATTACATTGCCAGAGAACTTGGATTTGGAGCTTTGAAATGACAACGTTCCCAACCACCGCGCTCGGCAGCACGTTAATTTCTATAAGAATACTTCACACAAAACACTCTTCCCACATCTCAGTCAAATAAATGCCTTTTCATTATCTTAGAAATTACATTGCCTGAGAACTTGGATTGGGAGCTTTGAAATGACAACGTTCCCAACCACCGCGCTCGGCAGCACGTTAATTTCTATAAGAATACTTCACACAAAACACTCTCCCCACATCTCAGTCAAATAAATGCCTGTTCATTATCTTAGAAATTACATTGCCAGAGAACTTGGATTTGGAGCTTTGAAATGACAACGTTCCCAACCACCGCGCTCGGCAGCACGTTAATTTCTATAAGAATACTTCACACAAAACACTCTCCCCACATCTCAGTCAAATAACTGCCTTTTCATTCCCTTAGAAATTACATCGCCTGAGAACTTGGATTGGGAGCTTTGAAATGACAACGTTCCCAACCACCGCGCTCGGCAGCACGTTAATTTCTATAAGAATACTTCACACAAAACACTCTCCCCACATCTCAGTCAAATAAATGCCTTTTCATTCCCTTAGAAATTACATCGCCTGAGAACTTGGATTGGGAGCTTTGAAATGACAACGTTCCCAACCACCGCGCTCGGCAGCACGTTAATTTCTATAAGAATACTTCACACAAAACACTCTCCCCACATCTCAGTCAAATAAATGCCTTTTCATTCCCTTAGAAATTACATAGCCTGAGAACTTGGATTGGGAGCTTTGAAATGACAATGTTCCCAACCACCGCGCTCGGCAGCACGTTAATTTCTATAAGAATACTTCACACAAAACACTCTCCCCACATCACAGTGAAATAAATGCCTTTTCATTCCCTTAGAAATTACATCGCCTGAGAACTTGGATTGGGAGCTTTGAAATGACAACGTTCCCAACCACCGCGCTCGGCAGCACGTTAATTTCTGTAAGAATACTTCACACAAAACACTCTCCCCACATCTCAGTCAAATAAATGCCTTTTCATTCCCTTAGAAATTACATTGCCTGAGAACTTGGATTGGGAGCTTTGAAATGACAATGTTCCCAACCACCGCGCTCGGCAGCACGTTAATTTCTATAAGAATACTTCACACAAAACACTCTCCCCACATCACAGTGAAATAAATGCCTTTTCATTCCCTTAGAAATTACATTGCCTGAGAACTTGGATTGAGAGCTTTGAAATGACAACGTTCCGAACCACCGCGCTCGGCAGCACGTTAATTTCTATAAGAATACTTCACACAAAACACCATCCCCACATCTCAGTCAAATAAATGCCTTTTCATTCCCTTAGAAATTAAATTGCCTGAGAACTTGGATTGGGAGCTTTAAAATGACAACGTTCCCAACCACCGCGCTCGGCAGCACGTTAATTTCTGTAAGAATACTTCACACAAAACACTCTCCCCACATCTCAGTCAAATAAATGCCTTTTCATTCCCTTAGAAATTACATTGCCGGAGAACTTGGATTGGGAGCTTTGAAATGACAACGTTCCCAACCACCGCGCTCGGCTTCACGTTAATTTCTATAAGAATACTTCACACAAAACACTCTCCCCATATCTCAGTCAAATAAATGCCTTTTCATTATCTTAGAAATTACATTGCCTGAGAACTTGGATTGGGAGCTTTGAAACTACAACGTTCCCAACCACCGCGCTCGGCAGCACGTTAATTTCTATAAGAATACTTCAAACAAAACACTCTCCCCACATCTCAGTCAAATAAATGCCTTTTCAGTCCCTTAGAAATTACATCGCCTGAGAACTTCGATTGGGAGCTTTGAAATGACAACGTTCCCAACCACCGCGCTCGGCAGCACGTTAATTTCTATAAGAATACTTCACACAAAACACTCTCCCCACATCTCAGTCAAATAAATGCCTTTTCATTCCCTTAGAAATTACATTGCCTGAGAACTTGGATTAGGAGCTTTGAAATGACAACGTTCCCAACCACCGCGCTCGGCAGCACGTTAATTTCTATAAGAATACTTCACACAAAACACTCTCCCCACATCTCAGTCAAATAAATGCCTTTTCATTATCTTAGAAATTACATTGCCTGAGAACTTGGATTGGGAGCTTTGAAATGACAACGTTCCCAACCACCGCGCTCGGCAGCACGTTAATATCTATAAGAATACTTCACACAAAACCCTCTCCCCACATCTCAGTCAAATAAATGCCTGTTCATTATCTTAGAAATTACATTGCCAGAGAACATGGATTGGGAGCTTTGAAATGACAACGTTCCCAACCACCGCGCTCGGCAGCACGTTAATTTCTATAAGAATACTTCACACAAAACACTCTCCCCATATCTCAGTCAAATAAATGCCTTTTCATTATCTTAGAAATTACATCGCCTGAGAATTTGGATTGGGAGCTTTGAAATAACAACGTTCCCAACCACCGCGCTCGGCAGCACGTTAATTTCTATAAGAATACTTCACACAAAACACTCTCCCCACATCTCAGTCAAATTAATGCCTTTTCATTCCCTTAGAAATTACATTGCTTGAGAACTTGGATTGGGAGCTTTGAAACGACAACGTTCTCAACCACCGCGCTCGGCAGCACGTTAATTTCTATAAGAATACTTCACACAAATTACTCTCCCCACATCTCAGTCAAATAAATGCCTTTTCATTCCCTTAGAAATTACATTGCCTGAGAACTTGGATTAGGAGCTTTGAAATGACAACATTCCCAACCACCGCGCTCGGCAGTACGTTAATTTCTATAAGAATACTTCACACAAAACACTCTCCCCACATCTCAGTCAAATAAATGCCTTTTCATTATCTTAGAAATTACATTGCCTGAGAACTTGGATTGGGAGCTTTGAAATGACAACGTTCCCAACCACCGCGCTCGGCAGCACGTTAATTTCTATAAGAATACTTCACACAAAACACTCTCCCCACATCTCAGTCAAATAAATGCCTGTTCATTATCTTAGAAATTACATTGCCAGAGAACATGGATTGGGAGCTTTGAAATGACAACGTTCCCAACCACCGCGCTCGGCAGCACGTTAATTTCGATAAGAATACTTGACACAAAACACACTCCCCACATCTCAGTCAAATAAATGCCTTTTCATTCCCTTAGAAATTACATTGCCTGAGAAATTGGATTGGGAGCTTTGAAATGACAACGTTCCCAACCACCGCGCTCGGCAGCACGTTAATTTCTATAAGAATACTTCACACAAAACACTCTCCCCATATCTCAGTCAAATAAATGCCTTTTCATTATCTTAGAAATTACATTGCCTGAGAACTTGGATTGGGAGCATTGAAATGACAACGTTCCCAACCACCGCGCTCGGCAGCACGTTAATTTCTATAAGAATACTTCAAACAAAACACTCTCCCCACATCTCAGTCAAATAAATGCCTTTTCAGTCCCTTAGAAATTACATCGCCTGAGAACTTCGATTGGGAGCTTTGAAATGACAACGTTCCCAACCACCGCGCTCGGCAGCACGTTAATTTCTATAAGAATACTTCACACAAAACACTCTCCCCACATCTCAGTCAAATAAATGCCTTTTCATTCCCTTAGAAATTACATTGCCTGAGAACTTGGATTAGGAGCTTTGAAATGACAACGTTCCCAACCACCGCGCTCGGCAGCACGTTAATTTCTATAAGAATACTTCACACAAAACACTCTCCCCACATCTCAGTCAAATAAATGCGTTTTCAGTCCCTTAGAAATTACATCGCCTGAGAACTTGGATTGGGAGCTTTGAAATGACAACGTTCCCAACCACCGCGCTCGGCAGCACGTTAATTTCTATAAGAATACTTCACACAAAACACTCTCCCCGCATCTCAGTCAAATAAATGCCTTTTCATTCCCTTAGAAATTACATTGCCTGAGAACTTGGATTGGGAGCTTTGAAATGACAATGTTCCCAACCACCGCGCTCGGCAGCACGTTAATTTCTATAAGAATACTTCACACAAAACACTCTCCCCACATCACAGTGAAATAAATGCCTTTTCATTCCCTTAGAAATTACATTGCCTGAGAACTTGGATTGGGAGCTTTGAAATGACAACGTTCCGAACCACCGCGCTCGGCAGCACGTTAATTTCTATAAGAATACTTCACACAAAACACTCTCCCCACATCTCAGTCAAATAAATGCCTTTTCATTCCCTTAGAAATTACATTGCCTGAGAACTTGGATTGGGAGCTTTGAAATGAACACATTCCCAACCACCGCGCTCGGCAGCACGTTAATTTCTATAAGAATACTTCACACAAAACACTCTCCCCACATCTCAGTCAAATAAATGCCTTTTCATTATCTTAGAAATTACATTGCCTGAGAACTTGGATTGGGAGCTTTGAAATGACAACGTTCCCAACCACCGCGCTCGGCAGCACGTTAATATCTATAAGAATACTTCACACAAAACCCTCTCCCCACATCTCAGTCAAATAAATGCCTGTTCATTATCTTAGAAATTACATTGCCAGAGAACATGGATTGGGAGCTTTGAAATGACAACGTTCCCAACCACCGCGCTCGGCAGCACGTTAATTTCTATAAGAATACTTCACACAAAACACTCTCCCCATATCTCAGTCAAATAAATGCCTTTTCATTATCTTAGAAATTACATCGCCTGAGAATTTGGATTGGGAGCTTTGAAATAACAACGTTCCCAACCACCGCGGTCGGCAGCACGTTAATTTCTATAAGAATACTTCACACAAAACACTCTCCCCACATCTCAGTCAAATTAATGCCTTTTCATTCCCTTAGAAATTACATTGCTTGAGAACTTGGATTGGGAGCTTTGAAACGACAACGTTCTCAACCACCGCGCTCGGCAGCACGTTAATTTCTATAAGAATACTTCACACAAATTACTCTCCCCACATCTCAGTCAAATAAATGCCTTTTCATTCCCTTAGAAATTACATTGCCTGAGAACTTGGATTAGGAGCTTTGAAATGACAACATTCCCAACCACCGCGCTCGGCAGTACGTTAATTTCTATAAGAATACTTCACACAAAACACTCTCCCCACATCTCAGTCAAATAAATGCCTTTTCATTATCTTAGAAATTACATTGCCTGAGAACTTGGATTGGGAGCTTTGAAATGACAACGTTCCCAACCACCGCGCTCGGCAGCACGTTAATTTCTATGAGAATACTTCACACAAAACACTCTCCCCACATCTCAGTCAAATAAATGCCTGTTCATTATCTTAGAAATTACATTGCCAGAGAACATGGATTGGGAGCTTTGAAATGACAACGTTCCCAACCACCGCGCTCGGCAGCACGTTAATTTCTATAAGAATACTTCACACAAAACACTCTCCCCACATCTCAGTCAAATAAATGCCTTTTCATTCCCTGAGAAATTACATCGCCTGAGAACTTGGATTGGGAGCTTTGAAATGACAACGTTCCCAACCACCGCGCTCGGCAGCACGTTAATTTCTATAAGAATACTTCACACAAAACACTCTCCCCACATCACAGTGAAATAAATGCCTTTTCATTCCCTTAGAAATTACATTGCCTGAGAACTTGGATTGAGAGCTTTGAAATGACAACGTTCCGAACCACCGCGCTCGGCAGCACGTTAATTTCTATAAGAATACTTCACACAAAACACCATCCCCACATCTCAGTCAAATAAATGCCTTTTCATTCCCTTAGAAATTAAATTGCCTGAGAACTTGGATTGGGAGCTTTAAAATGACAACGTTCCCAACCACCGCGCTCGGCAGCACGTTAATTTCTGTAAGAATACTTCACACAAAACACTCTCCCCACATCTCAGTCAAATAAATGCCTTTTCATTCCCTTAGAAATTACATTGCCGGAGAACTTGGATTGGGAGCTTTGAAATGACAACGTTCCCAACCACCGCGCTCGGCTTCACGTTAATTTCTATAAGAATACTTCACACAAAACACTCTCCCCATATCTCAGTCAAATAAATGCCTTTTCATTATCTTAGAAATTACATTGCCTGAGAACTTGGATTGGGAGCTTTGAAACTACAACGTTCCCAACCACCGCGCTCGGCAGCACGTTAATTTCTATAAGAATACTTCAAACAAAACACTCTCCCCACATCTCAGTCAAATAAATGCCTTTTCAGTCCCTTAGAAATTACATCGCCTGAGAACTTCGATTGGGAGCTTTGAAATGACAACGTTCCCAACCACCGCGCTCGGCAGCACGTTAATTTCTATAAGAATACTTCACACAAAACACTCTCCCCACATCTCAGTCAAATAAATGCCTTTTCATTCCCTTAGAAATTACATTGCCTGAGAACTTGGATTAGGAGCTTTGAAATGACAACGTTCCCAACCACCGCGCTCGGCAGCACGTTAATTTCTATAAGAATACTTCACACAAAACACTCTCCCCACATCTCAGTCAAATAAATGCCTTTTCATTATCTTAGAAATTACATTGCCTGAGAACTTGGATTGGGAGCTTTGAAATGACAACGTTCCCAACCACCGCGCTCGGCAGCACGTTAATATCTATAAGAATACTTCACACAAAACCCTCTCCCCACATCTCAGTCAAATAAATGCCTGTTCATTATCTTAGAAATTACATTGCCAGAGAACATGGATTGGGAGCTTTGAAATGACAACGTTCCCAACCACCGCGCTCGGCAGCACGTTAATTTCTATAAGAATACTTCACACAAAACACTCTCCCCATATCTCAGTCAAATAAATGCCTTTTCATTATCTTAGAAATTACATCGCCTGAGAATTTGGATTGGGAGCTTTGAAATAACAACGTTCCCAACCACCGCGCTCGGCAGCACGTTAATTTCTATAAGAATACTTCACACAAAACACTCTCCCCACATCTCAGTCAAATTAATGCCTTTTCATTCCCTTAGAAATTACATTGCTTGAGAACTTGGATTGGGAGCTTTGAAACGACAACGTTCTCAACCACCGCGCTCGGCAGCACGTTAATTTCTATAAGAATACTTCACACAAATTACTCTCCCCACATCTCAGTCAAATAAATGCCTTTTCATTCCCTTAGAAATTACATTGCCTGAGAACTTGGATTAGGAGCTTTGAAATGACAACATTCCCAACCACCGCGCTCGGCAGTACGTTAATTTCTATAAGAATACTTCACACAAAACACTCTCCCCACATCTCAGTCAAATAAATGCCTTTTCATTATCTTAGAAATTACATTGCCTGAGAACTTGGATTGGGAGCTTTGAAATGACAACGTTCCCAACCACCGCGCTCGGCAGCACGTTAATTTCTATAAGAATACTTCACACAAAACACTCTCCCCACATCTCAGTCAAATAAATGCCTGTTCATTATCTTAGAAATTACATTGCCAGAGAACATGGATTGGGAGCTTTGAAATGACAACGTTCCCAACCACCGCGCTCGGCAGCACGTTAATTTCGATAAGAATACTTGACACAAAACACACTCCCCACATCTCAGTCAAATAAATGCCTTTTCATTCCCTTAGAAATTACATTGCCTGAGAAATTGGATTGGGAGCTTTGAAATGACAACGTTCCCAACCACCGCGCTCGGCAGCACGTTAATTTCTATAAGAATACTTCACACAAAACACTCTCCCCATATCTCAGTCAAATAAATGCCTTTTCATTATCTTAGAAATTACATTGCCTGAGAACTTGGATTGGGAGCATTGAAATGACAACGTTCCCAACCACCGCGCTCGGCAGCACGTTAATTTCTATAAGAATACTTCAAACAAAACACTCTCCCCACATCTCAGTCAAATAAATGCCTTTTCAGTCCCTTAGAAATTACATCGCCTGAGAACTTCGATTGGGAGCTTTGAAATGACAACGTTCCCAACCACCGCGCTCGGCAGCACGTTAATTTCTATAAGAATACTTCACACAAAACACTCTCCCCACATCTCAGTCAAATAAATGCCTTTTCATTCCCTTAGAAATTACATTGCCTGAGAACTTGGATTAGGAGCTTTGAAATGACAACGTTCCCAACCACCGCGCTCGGCAGCACGTTAATTTCTATAAGAATACTTCACACAAAACACTCTCCCCACATCTCAGTCAAATAAATGCGTTTTCAGTCCCTTAGAAATTACATCGCCTGAGAACTTGGATTGGGAGCTTTGAAATGACAACGTTCCCAACCACCGCGCTCGGCAGCACGTTAATTTCTATAAGAATACTTCACACAAAACACTCTCCCCGCATCTCAGTCAAATAAATGCCTTTTCATTCCCTTAGAAATTACATTGCCTGAGAACTTGGATTGGGAGCTTTGAAATGACAATGTTCCCAACCACCGCGCTCGGCAGCACGTTAATTTCTATAAGAATACTTCACACAAAACACTCTCCCCACATCACAGTGAAATAAATGCCTTTTCATTCCCTTAGAAATTACATTGCCTGAGAACTTGGATTGGGAGCTTTGAAATGACAACGTTCCGAACCACCGCGCTCGGCAGCACGTTAATTTCTATAAGAATACTTCACACAAAACACTCTCCCCACATCTCAGTCAAATAAATGCCTTTTCATTCCCTTAGAAATTACATTGCCTGAGAACTTGGATTGGGAGCTTTGAAATGAACACATTCCCAACCACCGCGCTCGGCAGCACGTTAATTTCTATAAGAATACTTCACACAAAACACTCTCCCCACATCTCAGTCAAATAAATGCCTTTTCATTATCTTAGAAATTACATTGCCTGAGAACTTGGATTGGGAGCTTTGAAATGACAACGTTCCCAACCACCGCGCTCGGCAGCACGTTAATATCTATAAGAATACTTCACACAAAACCCTCTCCCCACATCTCAGTCAAATAAATGCCTGTTCATTATCTTAGAAATTACATTGCCAGAGAACATGGATTGGGAGCTTTGAAATGACAACGTTCCCAACCACCGCGCTCGGCAGCACGTTAATTTCTATAAGAATACTTCACACAAAACACTCTCCCCATATCTCAGTCAAATAAATGCCTTTTCATTATCTTAGAAATTACATCGCCTGAGAATTTGGATTGGGAGCTTTGAAATAACAACGTTCCCAACCACCGCGGTCGGCAGCACGTTAATTTCTATAAGAATACTTCACACAAAACACTCTCCCCACATCTCAGTCAAATTAATGCCTTTTCATTCCCTTAGAAATTACATTGCTTGAGAACTTGGATTGGGAGCTTTGAAACGACAACGTTCTCAACCACCGCGCTCGGCAGCACGTTAATTTCTATAAGAATACTTCACACAAATTACTCTCCCCACATCTCAGTCAAATAAATGCCTTTTCATTCCCTTAGAAATTACATTGCCTGAGAACTTGGATTAGGAGCTTTGAAATGACAACATTCCCAACCACCGCGCTCGGCAGTACGTTAATTTCTATAAGAATACTTCACACAAAACACTCTCCCCACATCTCAGTCAAATAAATGCCTTTTCATTATCTTAGAAATTACATTGCCTGAGAACTTGGATTGGGAGCTTTGAAATGACAACGTTCCCAACCACCGCGCTCGGCAGCACGTTAATTTCTATGAGAATACTTCACACAAAACACTCTCCCCACATCTCAGTCAAATAAATGCCTGTTCATTATCTTAGAAATTACATTGCCAGAGAACATGGATTGGGAGCTTTGAAATGACAACGTTCCCAACCACCGCGCTCGGCAGCACGTTAATTTCTATAAGAATACTTCACACAAAACACTCTCCCCACATCTCAGTCAAATAAATGCCTTTTCATTCCCTGAGAAATTACATCGCCTGAGAACTTGGATTGGGAGCTTTGAAATGACAACGTTCCCAACCACCGCGCTCGGCAGCACGTTAATTTCTATAAGAATACTTCACACAAAACACTCTCCCCACATCTCAGTCAAATAAATGCCTTTTCATTCCCTTAGAAATTACATCGCCTGAGAACTTGGATTGGGAGCTTTGAAATGACAACGTTCCCAACCACCGCGCTCGGCAGCACGTTAATTTCTATAAGAATACTTCACACAAAACACTCTCCCCACATCTCAGTCAAATAAATGCCTTTTCAGTCCCTTAGAAATTACATCGCCTGAGAACTTGGATTGGGAGCTTTGAAATGACAACGTTCCCAACCACCGCGCTCGGCAGCACGTTAATTTCTATAAGGATTTATCACACAAAACACTCTCCCCATATCTCAGTCAAATAAATGCCTTTTCATTATCTTAGAAATTACATCGCCTGAGAATTTGGATTGGGAGCTTTGAAATAACAACGTTCCCAACCACCGCGCTCGGCAGCACGTTAATTTCTATAAGAATACTTCACACAAAACACTCTCCCCACATCTCAGTCAAATTAATGCCTTTTCATTCCCTTAGAAATTACATTGCTTGAGAACTTGGATTGGGAGCTTTGAAACGACAACGTTCCCAACCACCGCGCTCGGCAGCACGTTAATTTCTATAAGAATACTTCACACAAATTACTCTCCCCAAATCTCAGTCAAATAAATGCCTTTTCATTCCCTTAGAAATTACATTGCCTGAGAACTTGGATTGGGAGCTTTGAAATGACAACGTTCCCATCCACCGCGCTCGGCAGCACGTTAATTTCGATAAGAATACTTGACACAAAACACACTCCCCACATCTCAGTCAAATAAATGCCTTTTCATTCCCTTAGAAATTACATTGCCTGAGAACTTGGATTGGGAGCTTTGAAATGACAACGTTCCCAACCACCGCGCTCGGCAGCACGTTAATTTCTATAAGAATACTTCACACAAAACACTCTCCCCATATCTCAGTCAAATAAATGCCTTTTCATTATCTTAGAAATTACATCGCCTGAGAATTTGGATTGGGAGCTTTGAAACGACAACGTTCCCAACCACCGCGCTCGGCAGCACGTTAATTTCTATAAGAATACTTCACACAAATTACTCTCCCCACATCTCAGTGAAATAAATGCCTTTTCATTATCTTAGAAATTACATTGCCTGAGAACTTGGATTGGGAGCTTTGAAATGACAACGTTCCCAACCACCGCATTCGGCAGCACGTTAATTTCTATAAGAATACTTCACACAAAACACTCTCCCCACATCTCAGTCAAATAAATGCCTGTTCATTATCTTAGAAATTACATTGCCAGAGAACATGGATTGGGAGCTTTGAAATGACAACGTTCCCAACCACCGCGCTCGGCAGCACGTTAATTTCTATAAGAATACTTCACACAAAACACTCTCCCCACATCTCAGTCAAATAAATGCCTTTTCATTCCCTGAGAAATTACATCGCCTGAGAACTTGGATTGGGAGCTTTGAAATGACAACGTTCCCAACCACCGCGCTCGGCAGCACGTTAATTTCTATAAGAATACTTCACACAAAACACTCTCCCCACATCTCAGTCAAATAAATGCCTTTTCATTCCCTTAGAAATTACATTGCCTGAGAACTTGGATTGGGAGCTTTGAAATGACAACGTTCCCATCCACCGCGCTCGGCAGCACGATAATTTCGATAAGAATACTTGACACAAAACACACTCCCCACATCTCAGTCAAATAAATGCCTTTTCATTCCCTTAGAAATTACATTGCCTGAGAACTTGGATTGGGAGCTTTGAAATGACAACGTTCCCAACCACCGCGCTCGGCAGCACGTTAATTTCTATAAGAATACTTCACACAAAACACTCTCCCCATATCTCAGTCAAATAAATGCCTTTTCATTATCTTAGAAATTACATCGCCTGAGAATTTGGATTGGGAGCTTTGAAACGACAACGTTCCCAACCACCGCGCTCGGCAGCACGTTAATTTCTATAAGAATACTTCACACAAATTACTCTCCCCACATCTCAGTGAAATAAATGCCTTTTCATTATCTTAGAAATTACATTGCCTGAGAACTTGGATTGGGAGCTTTGAAATGACAACGTTCCCAACCACCGCATTCGGCAGCACGTTAATTTCTATAAGAATACTTCACACAAAACACTCTCCCCACATCTCAGTCAAATAAATGCCTGTTCATTATCTTAGAAATTACATTGCCAGAGAACATGGATTGGGAGCTTTGAAATGACAACGTTCCCAACCACCGCGCTCGGCAGCACGTTAATTTCTATAAGAATACTTCACACAAAACACTCTCCCCACATCTCAGTCAAATAAATGCCTTTTCATTCCCTGAGAAATTACATCGCCTGAGAACTTGGATTGGGAGCTTTGAAATGACAACGTGCCCAACCACCGAGCTCGGCAGCACGTTAATTTCTATAAGAATACTTCACACAAAACACTCTCCCCACATCTCAGTCAAATAAATGCCTTTTCATTCCCTTAGAAATTACATCGCCTGAGAACTTGGATTGGGAGCTTTGAAATGACAACGTTCCCAACCACCGCGCTCGGCAGCACGTTAATTTCTATAAGAATACTTCACACAAAACACTCTCCCCACATCTCAGTCAAATAAATGCCTTTTCAGTCCCTTAGAAATTACATCGCCTGAGAACTTGGATTGGGAGCTTTGAAATGACAACGTTCCCAACCACCGCGCTCGGCAGCACGTTAATTTCTATAAGGATTTATCACACAAAACACTCTCCCCATATCTCAGTCAAATAAATGCCTTTTCATTATCTTAGAAATTACATCGCCTGAGAATTTGGATTGGGAGCTTTGAAACGACAACGTTCCCAACCACCGCGCTCGGCAGCACGTTAATTTCTATAAGAATACTTCACACAAATTACTCTCCCCACATCTCAGTGAAATAAATGCCTTTTCATTATCTTAGAAATTACATTGCCTGAGAACTTGGATTGGGAGCTTTGAAATGACAACGTTCCCAACCACCGCATTCGGCAGCACGTTAATTTCTATAAGAATACTTCACACAAAACACTCTCCCCACATCTCAGTCAAATAAATGCCTGTTCATTATCTTAGAAATTACATTGCCAGAGAACATGGATTGGGAGCTTTGAAATGACAACGTTCCCAACCACCGCGCTCGGCAGCACGTTAATTTCTATAAGAATACTTCACACAAAACACTCTCCCCACATCTCAGTCAAATAAATGCCTTTTCATTCCCTGAGAAATTACATCGCCTGAGAACTTGGATTGGGAGCTTTGAAATGACAACGTGCCCAACCACCGAGCTCGGCAGCACGTTAATTTCTATAAGAATACTTCACACAAAACACTCTCCCCACATCTCAGTCAAATAAATGCCTTTTCATTCCCTTAGAAATTACATCGCCTGAGAACTTGGATTGGGAGCTTTGAAATGACAACGTTCCCAACCACCGCGCTCGGCAGCACGTTAATTTCTATAAGAATACTTCACACAAAACACTCTCCCCACATCTCAGTCAAATAAATGCCTTTTCAGTCCCTTAGAAATTACATCGCCTGAGAACTTGGATTGGGAGCTTTGAAATGACAACGTTCCCAACCACCGCGCTCGGCAGCACGTTAATTTCTATAAGGATTTATCACACAAAACACTCTCCCCATATCTCAGTCAAATAAATGCCTTTTCATTCCCTTAGAAATTACATCGCCTGAGAATTTGGATTGGGAGCTTTGAAATAACAACGTTCCCAACCACCGCGCTCGGCAGCACGTTAATTTCTATAAGAATACTTCACACAAAACACTCTCCCCACATCTCAGTCAAATTAATGCCTTTTCATTCCCTTAGAAATTACATTGCTTGAGAACTTGGATTGGGAGCTTTGAAACGACAACGTTCCCAACCACCGCGCTCGGCAGCACGTTAATTTCTATAAGAATACTTCACACAAATTACTCTCCCCAAATCTCAGTCAAATAAATGCCTTTTCATTCCCTTAGAAATTACATTGCCTGAGAACTTGGATTGGGAGCTTTGAAATGACAACGTTCCCATCCACCGCGCTCGGCAGCACGTTAATTTCGATAAGAATACTTGACACAAAACACACTCCCCACATCTCAGTCAAATAAATGCCTTTTCATTCCCTTAGAAATTACATTGCCTGAGAACTTGGATTGGGAGCTTTGAAATGACAACGTTCCCAACCACCGCGCTCGGCAGCACGTTAATTTCTATAAGAATACTTCACACAAAACACTCTCCCCATATCTCAGTCAAATAAATGCCTTTTCATTATCTTAGAAATTACATCGCCTGAGAATTTGGATTGGGAGCTTTGAAACGACAACGTTCCCAACCACCGCGCTCGGCAGCACGTTAATTTCTATAAGAATACTTCACACAAATTACTCTCCCCACATCTCAGTGAAATAAATGCCTTTTCATTATCTTAGAAATTACATTGCCTGAGAACTTGGATTGGGAGCTTTGAAATGACAACGTTCCCAACCACCGCATTCGGCAGCACGTTAATTTCTATAAGAATACTTCACACAAAACACTCTCCCCACATCTCAGTCAAATAAATGCCTGTTCATTATCTTAGAAATTACATTGCCAGAGAACATGGATTGGGAGCTTTGAAATGACAACGTTCCCAACCACCGCGCTCGGCAGCACGTTAATTTCTATAAGAATACTTCACACAAAACACTCTCCCCACATCTCAGTCAAATAAATGCCTTTTCATTCCCTGAGAAATTACATCGCCTGAGAACTTGGATTGGGAGCTTTGAAATGACAACGTTCCCAACCACCGCGCTCGGCAGCACGTTAATTTCTATAAGAATACTTCACACAAAACACTCTCCCCACATCTCAGTCAAATAAATGCCTTTTCATTCCCTTAGAAATTACATCGCCTGAGAACTTGGATTGGGAGCTTTGAAATGACAACGTTCCCAACCACCGCGCTCGGCAGCACGTTAATTTCTATAAGAATACTTCACACAAAACACTCTCCCCACATCTCAGTCAAATAAATGCCTTTTCAGTCCCTTAGAAATTACATCGCCTGAGAACTTGGATTGGGAGCTTTGAAATGACAACGTTCCCAACCACCGCGCTCGGCAGCACGTTAATTTCTATAAGGATTTATCACACAAAACACTCTCCCCATATCTCAGTCAAATAAATGCCTTTTGATTATCTTAGAAATTACATCGCCTGAGAATTTGGATTGGGAGCTTTGAAATAACAACGTTCCCAACCACCGCGCTCGGCAGCACGTTAATTTCTATAAGAATACTTCACACAAAACACTCTCCCCACATCTCAGTCAAATTAATGCCTTTTCATTCCCTTAGAAATTACATTGCTTGAGAACTTGGATTGGGAGCTTTGAAACGACAACGTTCCCAACCACCGCGCTCGGCAGCACGTTAATTTCTATAAGAATACTTCACACAAATTACTCTCCCCACATCTCAGTCAAATAAATGCCTTTTCATTCCCTTAGAAATTACATTGCCTGAGAACTTGGATTGGGAGCTTTGAAATGACAACGTTCCCATCCACCGCGCTCGGCAGCACGTTAATTTCGATAAGAATACTTGACACAAAACACACTCCCCACATCTCAGTCAAATAAATGCCTTTTCATTCCCTTAGAAATTACCTTGCCTGAGAACTTGGATTGGGAGCTTTGAAATGACAACGTTCCCAACCACCGCGCTCGGCAGCACGTTAATTTCTATAAGAATACTTCACACAAAACACTCTCCCCATATCTCAGTCAAATAAATGCCTTTTCATTATCTTAGAAATTACATCGCCTGAGAATTTGGATTGGGAGCTTTGAAACGACAACGTTCCCAACCACCGCGCTCGGCAGCACGTTAATTTCTATAAGAATACTTCACACAAAACACTCTCCCCACATCTCAGTCAAATAAATGCCTTTTCATTATTTTAGAAATTACATCGCCTGAGAATTTGGATTGGGAGCTTTGAAATAACAACGTTCCCAACCACCGCGATCGGCAGCACGTTAATTTCTATAAGAATACTTCACACAAAACACTCTCCCCACATCTCAGTCAAATTAATGCCTTTTCATTCCCTCAGAAATTACATTGCTTGAGAACTTGGATTGGGAGCTTTGAAACGACAACGTTCCCAACCACCGCGCTCGGCAGCACGTTATTTTCTATAAGAATACTTCACACAAATTACTCTCCCCACATCTCAGTCAAATAAATGCCTTTTCATTCCCTTAGAAATTACATTGCCTGAGAACTTGGATTGGGTGCTTTGAAATGACAACATTCCCAACCACCGCGCTCGGCAGCACGTTAATTTCTATAAGAATACTTCACACAAAACACTCTCCCCACATCTCAGTCAAATAAATGCCTTTTCATTCCCTTAGAAATTACATCGCCTGAGAACTTGGATTGGGAGCTTTGAAATGACAACGTTCCCAAACACCGCGCTCGGCAGCACGTTAATTTCTATCAGAATACTTCACACAAAACACTCTCCCCACATCTCAGTCAAATAAATGCCCTTTCATTCCCTTAGAAATTACATAGCCTGAGAACTTGGATTGGGAGCTTTGAAATGACAATGTTCCCAACCACCGCGCTCGGCAGCACGTTAATTTCTATAAGAATACTTCACACAAAACACTCTCCCCACATCTCAGTCAAATAAATGCCTTTTCATTCCCTTAGAAATTACATAGCCTGAGAACTTGGATTGGGAGCTTTGAAATGACAACGTTCCCAACCACCGCGCTCGGCAGCACGTTAATTTCTATAAGAATTTATCACACAAAACACTCTCCCCATATCTCAGTCAAATAAATGCCTTTTCATTATCTTAGAAATTACATCGCCTGAGAATTTGGATTGGGAGCTTTGAAATAACAACGTTCCCAACCACCGCGCTCGGCAGCACGTTAATTTCTATAAGAATACTTCACACAAAACACTCTCCCCACATCTCAGTCAAATTAATGCCTTTTCATTCCCTTAGAAATTACATAGCCTGAGAACTTGGATTGGGAGCTTTGAAATGACAATGTTCCCAACCACCGCGCTCGGCAGCACGTTAATTTCTATAAGAATACTTCACACAAAACACTCTCCCCACATCACAGTGAAATAAATGCCTTTTCATTCCCTTAGAAATTACATCGCCTGAGAACTTGGATTGGGAGCTTTGAAATGACAACGTTCCCAACCACCGCGCTCGGCAGCACGTTAATTTCTATCAGAATACTTCACACAAAACACTCTCCCCACATCTCAGTCAAATAAATGCCTTTTCATTCCCTTAGAAATTACATTGCCTGAGAACTTGGATTGGGAGCTTTGAAATGACAACGTTCCCAACCACCGCGCTCGGCAGCACGTTAATTTCTATAAGAATTTATCACACAAAACACTCTCCCCATATCTCAGTCAAATAAATGCCTTTTCATTATCTTAGAAATTACATCGCCTGAGAATTTGGATTGGGAGCTTTGAAATAACAACGTTCCCAACCACCGCGCTCGGCAGCACGTTAATTTCTATAAGAATACTTCACACAAAACACTCTCCCCACATCTCAGTCAAATTAATGCCTTTTCATTCCCTTAGAAATTACATTGCTTGAGAACTTGGATTGGGAGCTTTGAAATGACAATGTTCCCAACCACCGCGCTCGGCAGCACGTTAATTTCTATAAGAATACTTCACACAAAACACTCTCCCCACATCACAGTGAAATAAATGCCTTTTCATTCCCTTAGAAATTACATTGCCTGAGAACTTGGATTGGGAGCTTTGAAATGACAACGTTCCGAACCACCGCGCTCGGCAGCACGTTAATTTCTATAAGAATACTTCACACAAAACACTCTCCCCACATCTCAGTCAAATAAATGCCTTTTCATTCCCTTAGAAATTACATTGCCTGAGAACTTGGATTGGGAGCTTTAAAATGACAACGTTCCCAACCACCGCGCTCGGCAGCACGTTAATTTCTGTAAGAATACTTCACACAAAACACTCTCCCCACATCTCAGTCAAATAAATGCCTTTTCATTCCCTTAGAAATTACATAGCCTGAGAACTTGGATTGGGAGCTTTGAAATGACAATGTTCCCAACCACCGCGCTCGGCAGCACGTTAATTTCTATAAGAATACTTCACACAAAACACTCTCCCCACATGACAGTGAAATAAATGCCTTTTCATTCCCTTAGAAATTACATCGCCTGAGAACTTGGATTGGGAGCTTTGAAATGTCAACGTTCCCAACCACCGCGCTCGGCAGCACGTTAATTTCTATAAGAATACTTCACACAAAACACTCTCCCCACATCTCAGTCAAATAAATGCCTTTTCATTCCCTTAGAAATTACATTGCCTGAGAACTTGGATTGGGAGCTTTGAAATGACAATGTTCCCAACCACCGCGCTCGGCAGCACGTTAATTTCTATAAGAATACTTCACACAAAACACTCTCCCCACATCAGAGTGAAATAAATGCCTTTTCATTCCCTTAGAAATTACATTGCCTGAGAACTTGGATTGGGAGCTTTGAAATGACAACGTTCCGAACCACCGCGCTCGGCAGCACGTTAATTTCTATAAGAATACTTCACACAAAACACTCTCCCCACATCTCAGTCAAATAAATGCCTTTTCATTCCCTTAGAAATTACATTGCCTGAGAACTTGGATTGGGAGCTTTAAAATGACAACGTTCCCAACCACCGCGCTCGGCAGCACGTTAATTTCTGTAAGAATACTTCACACAAAACACTCTCCCCACATCTCAGTCAAATAAATGCCTTTTCATTCCCTTAGAAATTACATTGCCTGAGAACTTGGATTGGGATCTTTGAAATGACAACGTTCCCAACCACCGCGCTCGGCAGCACGTTAATTTCTATAAGAATACTTCACACAAAACACTCTCCCCACATCACAGTGAAATAAATGCCTTTTCATTCCCTTAGAAATTACATCGCCTGAGAACTTGGATTGGGAGCTTTGAAATGACAACGTTCCCAACCACCGCGCTCGGCAGCACGTTAATTTCTATCAGAATACTTCACACAAAACACTCTCCCCACATCTCAGACAAATAAATGCCTTTTCATTCCCTTAGAAATTACATTGCCTGAGAACTTGGATTGGGAGCTTTGAAATGACAACGTTCCCAACCACCGCGCTCGGCAGCACGTTAATTTCTATAAGAATTTATCACACAAAACACTCTCCCCATATCTCAGTCAAATAAATGCCTTTTCATTATCTTAGAAATTACATCGCCTGAGAATTTGGATTGGGAGCTTTGAAATAACAACGTTCCCAACCACCGCGCTCGGCAGCACGTTAATTTCTATAAGAATACTTCACACAAAACACTCTCCCCACATCACAGTGAAATAAATGCCTTTTCATTCCCTTAGAAATTACATCGCCTGAGAACTTGGATTGGGAGCTTTGAAATGACAACGTTCCCAACCACCGCGCTCGGCAGCACGTTAATTTCTATCAGAATACTTCACACAAAACACTCTCCCCACATCTCAGTCAAATAAATGCCTTTTCATTCCCTTAGAAATTACATTGCCTGAAAACTTGGATTGGGAGCTTTGAAATGACAACGTTCCCAACCACCGCGCTCGGCAGCACGTTAATTTCTATAAGAATTTATCACACAAAACACTCTCCCCATATCTCAGTCAAATAAATGCCTTTTCATTATCTTAGAAATTACATCGCCTGAGAATTTGGATTGGGAGCTTTGAAATAACAACGTTCCCAACCACCGCGCTCGGCAGCACGTTAATTTCTATAAGAATACTTCACACAAAACACTCTCCCCACATCTCAGTCAAATAAATGCCTTTTCATTCCCTTAGAAATTACATTGCCTGAGAACTTGGATTGGGAGCTTTAAAATGACAACGTTCCCAACCACCGCGCTCGGCAGCACGTTAATTTCTGTAAGAATACTTCACACAAAACACTCTCCCCACATCTCAGTCAAATAAATGCCTTTTCATTCCCTTAGAAATTACATAGCCTGAGAACTTGGATTGGGAGCTTTGAAATGACAATGTTCCCAACCACCGCGCTCGGCAGCACGTTAATTTCTATAAGAATACTTCACACAAAACACTCTCCCCACATCACAGTGAAATAAATGCCTTTTCATTCCCTTAGAAATTACATCGCCTGAGAACTTGGATTGGGAGCTTTGAAATGACAACGTTCCCAACCACCGCGCTCGGCAGCACGTTAATTTCTATAAGAATACTTCACACAAAACACTCTCCCCACATCTCAGTCAAATAAATGCCTTTTCATTCCCTTAGAAATTACATTGCCTGAGAACTTGGATTGGGAGCTTTGAAATGACAATGTTCCCAACCACCGCGCTCGGCAGCACGTTAATTTCTATAAGAATACTTCACACAAAACACTCTCCCCACATCAGAGTGAAATAAATGCCTTTTCATTCCCTTAGAAATTACATTGCCTGAGAACTTGGATTGGGAGCTTTGAAATGACAACGTTCCGAACCACCGCGCTCGGCAGCACGTTAATTTCTATAAGAATACTTCACACAAAACACTCTCCCCACATCTCAGTCAAATAAATGCCTTTTCATTCCCTTAGAAATTACATTGCCTGAGAACTTGGATTGGGAGCTTTAAAATGACAACGTTCCCAACCACCGCGCTCGGCAGCACGTTAATTTCTGTAAGAATACTTCACACAAAACACTCTCCCCACATCTCAGTCAAATAAATGCCTTTTCTTTCCCTTAGAAATAACATTGCCTGAGAACTTGGATTGGGATCTTTGAAATGACAACGTTCCCAACCACCGCGCTCGGCAGCACGTTAATTTCTATAAGAATACTTCACACAAAACACTCTCCCCACATCTCAGACAAATAAATGCCTTTTCATTCCCTTAGAAATTACATTGCCTGAGAACTTGGATTGGGAGCTTTGAAATGACAACGTTCCCAACCACCGCGCTCGGCAGCACGTTAATTTCTATAAGAATTTATCACACAAAACACTCTCCCCATATCTCAGTCAAATAAATGCCTTTTCATTATCTTAGAAATTACATCGCCTGAGAATTTGGATTGGGAGCTTTGAAATAACAACGTTCCCAACCACCGCGCTCGGCAGCACGTTAATTTCTATAAGAATACTTCACACAAAACACTCTCCCCACCTCTCAGTCAAATTAATGCCTTTTCATTCCCTTAGAAATTACATAGCCTGAGAACTTGGATTGGGAGCTTTGAAATGACAATGTTCCCAACCACCGCGCTCGGCAGCACGTTAATTTCTATAAGAATACTTCACACAAAACACTCTCCCCACATCACAGTGAAATAAATGCCTTTTCATTCCCTTAGAAATTACATCGCCTGAGAACTTGGATTGGGAGCTTTGAAATGACAACGTTCCCAACAACCGCGCTCGGCAGCACGTTAATTTCTATCAGAATACTTCACACAAAACACTCTCCCCACATCTCAGTCAAATAAATGCCTTTTCATTCCCTTAGAAATTACATTGCCTGAGAACTTGGATTGGGAGCTTTGAAATGACAACGTTCCCAACCACCGCGCTCGGCAGCACGTTAATTTCTATAAGAATTTATCACACAAAACACTCTCCCCATATCTCAGTCAAATAAATGCCTTTTCATTATCTTAGAAATTACATCGCCTGAGAATTTGGATTGGGAGCTTTGAAATAACAACGTTCCCAACCACCGCGCTCGGCAGCACGTTAATTTCTATAAGAATACTTCACACAAAACACTCTCCCCACATCTCAGTCAAATTAATGCCTTTTCATTCCCTTAGAAATTACATTGCTTGAGAACTTGGATTGGGAGCTTTGAAACGACAACGTTCCCAACCACCGCGCTCGGCAGCACGTTAATTTCTATAAGAATACTTCACACAAATTACTCTCCCCACATCTCAGTCAAATAAATGCCTTTTCATTCCCTTAGAAATTACATTGCCTGAGAACTTGGATTGGGAGCTTTGAAATGACAATGTTCCCAACCACCGCGCTCGGCAGCACGTTAATTTCTATAAGAATACTTCACACAAAACACTCTCCCCACATCAGAGTGAAATAAATGCCTTTTCATTCCCTTAGAAATTACATTGCCTGAGAACTTGGATTGGGAGCTTTGAAATGACAACGTTCCCAACCACCGCGCTCTGCAGCACGTTAATTTCTGTAAGAATACTTCACACAAAACACTCTCCCCACATCACAGTGAAATAAATGCCTTTTCATTCCCTTAGAAATTACATCGCCTGAGAACTTGGATTGGGAGCTTTGAAATGACAACGTTCCCAACCACAGCGCTCGGCAGCACGTTAATTTCTATCAGAATACTTCACACAAAACACTCTCCCCACATCTCAGTCAAATAAATGCCTTTTCATTCCCTTAGAAATTACATTGCCTGAGAACTTGGATTGGGAGCTTTGAAATGACAACGTTCCCAACCACCGCGCTCGGCAGCACGTTAATTTCTATCAGAATACTTCACACAAAACACTCTCCCCACATCTCAGTCAAATAAATGCCTTTTCATTCCCTTAGAAATTACATTGCCTGAGAACTTGGATTGGGAGCTTTGAAATGACAACGTTCCCAACCACCGCGCTCGGCAGCACGTTAATTTCTATAAGAATTTATCACACAAAACACTCTCCCCATATCTCAGTCAAATAAATGCCTTTTCATTATCTTAGAAATTACATCGCCTGAGAATTTGGATTGGGAGCTTTGAAATAACAACGTTCCCAACCACCGCGCTCGGCAGCACGTTAATTTCTATAAGAATACTTCACACAAAACACTCTCCCCACATCTCAGTCAAATTAATGCCTTTTCATTCCCTTAGAAATTACATTGCTTGAGAACTTGGATTGGGAGCTTTGAAACGACAACGTTCCCAACCACCGCGCTCGGCAGCACGTTAATTTCTATAAGAATACTTCACACAAATTACTCTCCCCATATCTCAGTCAAATAAATGCCTTTTCATTCCCTTAGAAATTACATTGCCTGAGAACTTGGATTGGGAGCTTTGAAATGACAACGTTCCCAACCACCGCGCTCGGCAGCACGTTAATTTCTATAAGAATACTTCACACAAAACACTCTACCCACATCTCAGTCAAATAAATGCCTATTCATTATCTTAGAAATTACATTGCCTGAGAACTTGGATTGGGATCTTTAAAATGACAACGTTCCCAACCACCGCGCTCGGCAGCACGTTAATTTCTATAAGAATACTTCACACAAAACACTCTCCCCACATCCCAGTCAAATAAATGCCTTTTCATTCCCTTAGAAATTACATTGCCTGAGAACTTGGATTGGGAGCTTTGAAATGACAACGTTCCCAACCACCGCGCTCGGCAGCACGTTAATTTCTATAAGAATACTTCACACAAAACACTCTCCCCACATCTCAGTCAAATAAATGCCTTTTCATTATCTTAGAAATTACATTGCCTGAGAACTTGGATTGGGAGCTTTGAAATGACAACGTTCCCAACCACCGCGCTCGGCAGCACGTTAATTTCTATAAGAATACTTCACACAAAACACTCTCCCCACATCTCAGTCAAATAAATGCCTGTTCATTATCTTAGAAATTACATTGCCACAGAACTTGGATTGGGAGCTTTGAAATGACAACGTTCCCAACCACCGCGCTCGGCAGCACGTTAATTTCTATAAGAATACTTCACACAAAACACTCTCCCCACATCTCAGTCAAATAACTGCCTTTTCATTCCCTTAGAAATTACATCGCCTGAGAACTTGGATTGGGAGCTTTGAAATGACAACGTTCCCAACCACCGCGCTCGGCAGCACGTTAATTTCTATAAGAATACTTCACACAAAACACTCTCCCCACATCTCAGTCAAATAAATGCCTTTTCATTCCCTTAGAAATTACATCGCCTGAGAACTTGGATTGGGAGCTTTGAAATGACAACGTTCCCAACCACCGCGCTCGGCAGCACGTTAATTTCTATAAGAATACTTCACACAAAACACTCTCCCCACATCTCAGTCAAATAAATGCCTTTTCATTCCCTTAGAAATTACATAGCCTGAGAACTTGGATTGGGAGCTTTGAAATGACAATGTTCCCAACCACCGCGCTCGGCAGCACGTTAATTTCTATAAGAATACTTCACACAAAACACTCTCCCCACATCACAGCGAAATAAATGCCTTTTCATTCCCTTAGAAATTACATCGCCTGAGAACTTGGATTGGGAGCTTTGAAATGACAACGTTCCCAACCACCGCGCTCGGCAGCACGTTAATTTCTGTAAGAATACTTCACACAAAACACTCTCCCCACATCTCAGTCAAATAAATGCCTTTTCATTCCCTTAGAAATTACATTGCCTGAGAACTTGGATTGGGAGCTTTGAAATGACAATGTTCCCAACCACCGCGCTCGGCAGCACGTTAATTTCTATAAGAATACTTCACACAAAACACTCTCCCCACATCACAGTGAAATAAATGCCTTTTCATTCCCTTAGAAATTACATTGCCTGAGAACTTGGATTGGGAGCTTTGAAATGACAACGTTCCGAACCACCGCGCTCGGCAGCACGTTAATTTCTATAAGAATACTTAACACAAAACACCATCCCCACATCTCAGTCAAATAAATGCCTTTTCATTCCCTTAGAAATTAAATTGCCTGAGAACTTGGATTGGGAGCTTTAAAATGACAACGTTCCCAACCACCGCGCTCGGCAGCACGTTAATTTCTGTAAGAATACTTCACACAAAACACTCTCCCCACATCTCAGTCAAATAAATGCCTTTTCATTCCCTTAGAAATTACATTGCCGGAGAACTTGGATTGGGAGCTTTGAAATGACAACGTTCCCAACCACCGCGCTCGGCAGCACGTTAATTTCTATAAGAATACTTCACACAAAACACTCTCCCCATATCTCAGTCAAATAAATGCCTTTTCATTATCTTAGAAATTACATTGCCTGAGAACTTGGATTGGGAGCTTTGAAATGACAACGTTCCCAACCACCGCGCTCGGCAGCACGTTAATTTCTATAAGAATACTTCAAACAAAACACTCTCCCCACATCTCAGTCAAATAAATGCCTTTTCAGTCCCTTAGAAATTACATCGCCTGAGAACTTCGATTGGGAGCTTTGAAATGACAACGTTCCCAACCACCGCGCTCGGCAGCACGTTAATTTCTATAAGAATACTTCACACAAAACACTCTCCCCACATCTCAGTCAAATAAATGCCTTTTCATTCCCTTAGAAATTACATTGCCTGAGAACTTGGATTAGGAGCTTTGAAATGACAACGTTCCCAACCACCGCGCTCGGCAGCACGTTAATTTCTATAAGAATACTTCACACAAAACACTCTCCCCACATCTCAGTCAAATAAATGCCTTTTCAGTCCCTTAGAAATTACATCGCCTGAGAACTTGGATTGGGAGCTTTGAAATGACAACGTTCCCAACCACCGCGCTCGGCAGCACGTTAATTTCTATAAGAATACTTCACACAAAACACTCTCCCCGCATCTCAGTCAAATAAATGCCTTTTCATTCCCTTAGAAATTACATTGCCTGAGAACTTGGATTGGGAGCTTTGAAATGACAATGTTCCCAACCACCGCGCTCGGCAGCACGTTAATTTCTATAAGAATACTTCACACAAAACACTCTCCCCACATCACAGTGAAATAAATGCCTTTTCATTCCCTTAGAAATTACATTGCCTGAGAACTTGGATTGGGAGCTTTGAAATGACAACGTTCCGAACCACCGCGCTCGGCAGCACGTTAATTTCTATAAGAATACTTCACACAAAACACTCTCCCCACATCTCAGTCAAATAAATGCCTTTTCATTCCCTTAGAAATTACATTGCCTGAGAACTTGGATTGGGAGCTTTAAAATGACAACGTTCCCAACCACCGCGCTCGGCAGCACGTTAATTTCTGTAAGGCTACTTCACACAAAACACTCTCCCCATATCTCAGTCAAATAAATGCCTTTTCATTCCCTTAGAAATTACATTGCCGGAGAACTTGGATTGGGAGCTTTGAAATGACAACCTTTCCCATCCACCGCGCTCGGCAGCACGTTAATTTCGATAAGAATACTTGACACAAAACACACTCCCCACATCTCAGTCAAATAAATGCCTGTTCATTATCTTAGAAATTACATTGCCACAGAACTTGGATTGGGAGCTTTGAAATGACAACGTTCCCAACCACCGCGCTCGGCAGCACGTTAATTTCTATAAGAATACTTCACACAAAACACTCTCCCCACATCTCAGTCAAATAACTGCCTTTTCATTCCCTTAGAAATTACATCGCCTGAGAACTTGGATTGGGAGCTTTGAAATGACAACGTTCCCAACCACCGCGCTCGGCAGCACGTTAATTTCTATAAGAATACTTCACACAAAACACTCTCCCCACATCTCAGTCAAATAAATGCCTTTTCATTCCCTTAGAAATTACATCGCCTGAGAACTTGGATTGGGAGCTTTGAAATGACAACGTTCCCAACCACCGCGCTCGGCAGCACGTTAATTTCTATAAGAATACTTCACACAAAACACTCTCCCCACATCTCAGTCAAATAAATGCCTTTTCATTCCCTTAGAAATTACATAGCCTGAGAACTTGGATTGGGAGCTTTGAAATGACAATGTTCCCAACCACCGCGCTCGGCAGCACGTTAATTTCTATAAGAATACTTCACACAAAACACTCTCCCCACATCACAGCGAAATAAATGCCTTTTCATTCCCTTAGAAATTACATCGCCTGAGAACTTGGATTGGGAGCTTTGAAATGACAACGTTCCCAACCACCGCGCTCGGCAGCACGTTAATTTCTGTAAGAATACTTCACACAAAACACTCTCCCCACATCTCAGTCAAATAAATGCCTTTTCATTCCCTTAGAAATTACATTGCCTGAGAACTTGGATTGGGAGCTTTGAAATGACAATGTTCCCAACCACCGCGCTCGGCAGCACGTTAATTTCTATAAGAATACTTCACACAAAACACTCTCCCCACATCACAGTGAAATAAATGCCTTTTCATTCCCTTAGAAATTACATTGCCTGAGAACTTGGATTGGGAGCTTTGAAATGACAACGTTCCGAACCACCGCGCTCGGCAGCACGTTAATTTCTATAAGAATACTTAACACAAAACACCATCCCCACATCTCAGTCAAATAAATGCCTTTTCATTCCCTTAGAAATTAAATTGCCTGAGAACTTGGATTGGGAGCTTTAAAATGACAACGTTCCCAACCACCGCGCTCGGCAGCACGTTAATTTCTGTAAGAATACTTCACACAAAACACTCTCCCCACATCTCAGTCAAATAAATGCCTTTTCATTCCCTTAGAAATTACATTGCCGGAGAACTTGGATTGGGAGCTTTGAAATGACAACGTTCCCAACCACCGCGCTCGGCAGCACGTTAATTTCTATAAGAATACTTCACACAAAACACTCTCCCCATATCTCAGTCAAATAAATGCCTTTTCATTATCTTAGAAATTACATTGCCTGAGAACTTGGATTGGGAGCTTTGAAATGACAACGTTCCCAACCACCGCGCTCGGCAGCACGTTAATTTCTATAAGAATACTTCAAACAAAACACTCTCCCCACATCTCAGTCAAATAAATGCCTTTTCAGTCCCTTAGAAATTACATCGCCTGAGAACTTCGATTGGGAGCTTTGAAATGACAACGTTCCCAACCACCGCGCTCGGCAGCACGTTAATTTCTATAAGAATACTTCACACAAAACACTCTCCCCACATCTCAGTCAAATAAATGCCTTTTCATTCCCTTAGAAATTACATTGCCTGAGAACTTGGATTAGGAGCTTTGAAATGACAACGTTCCCAACCACCGCGCTCGGCAGCACGTTAATTTCTATAAGAATACTTCACACAAAACACTCTCCCCACATCTCAGTCAAATAAATGCCTTTTCAGTCCCTTAGAAATTACATCGCCTGAGAACTTGGATTGGGAGCTTTGAAATGACAACGTTCCCAACCACCGCGCTCGGCAGCACGTTAATTTCTATAAGAATACTTCACACAAAACACTCTCCCCGCATCTCAGTCAAATAAATGCCTTTTCATTCCCTTAGAAATTACATTGCCTGAGAACTTGGATTGGGAGCTTTGAAATGACAATGTTCCCAACCACCGCGCTCGGCAGCACGTTAATTTCTATAAGAATACTTCACACAAAACACTCTCCCCACATCACAGTGAAATAAATGCCTTTTCATTCCCTTAGAAATTACATTGCCTGAGAACTTGGATTGGGAGCTTTGAAATGACAACGTTCCGAACCACCGCGCTCGGCAGCACGTTAATTTCTATAAGAATACTTCACACAAAACACTCTCCCCACATCTCAGTCAAATAAATGCCTTTTCATTCCCTTAGAAATTACATTGCCTGAGAACTTGGATTGGGAGCTTTAAAATGACAACGTTCCCAACCACCGCGCTCGGCAGCACGTTAATTTCTGTAAGGCTACTTCACACAAAACACTCTCCCCATATCTCAGTCAAATAAATGCCTTTTCATTCCCTTAGAAATTACATTGCCGGAGAACTTGGATTGGGAGCTTTGAAATGACAACCTTTCCCATCCACCGCGCTCGGCAGCACGTTAATTTCGATAAGAATACTTGACACAAAACACACTCCCCACATCTCAGTCAAATAAATGCCTTTTCATTCCCTTAGGAATTACATTGCCTGAGAACTTGGATTGGGAGCTTTGAAATGACAACGTTCCCAACCACCGCGCTCGGCAGCACGTTAATTTCTATAAGAATACTTCACACAAAACACTCTCCCCATATCTCAGTCAAATAAATGCCTTTTCATTATCTTAGAAATTACATTGCCTGAGAACTTGGATTGGGAGCTTTGAAATGACAACGTTCCCAACCACCGCGCTCGGCAGCACGTTAATTTCTATAAGAATACTTCAAACAAAACACTCTCCCCACATCTCAGTCAAATAAATGCCTTTTCAGTCCCTTAGAAATTACATCGCCTGAGAACTTCGATTGGGAGCTTTGAAATGACAACGTTCCCAACCACCGCGCTCGGCAGCACGTTAATTTCTATAAGAATACTTCACACAAAACACTCTCCCCATATCTCAGTCAAATAAATGCCTTTTCATTATCTTAGAAATTACATTGCCTGAGAACTTGGATTGGGAGCTTTGAAATGACAACGTTCCCAACCACCGCGCTCGGCAGCACGTTAATTTCTATAAGAATACTTCAAACAAAACACTCTCCCCACATCTCAGTCAAATAAATGCCTTTTCAGTCCCTTAGAAATTACATCGCCTGAGAACTTCGATTGGGAGCTTTGAAATGACAACGTTCCCAACCACCGCGCTCGGCAGCACGTTAATTTCTATAAGAATACTTCACACAAAACACTCTCCCCACATCTCAGTCAAATAAATGCCTTTTCATTCCCTTAGAAATTACATTGCCTGAGAACTTGGATTAGGAGCTTTGAAATGACAACGTTCCCAACCACCGCGCTCGGCAGCACGTTAATTTCTATAAGAATACTTCACACAAAACACTCTCCCCACATCTCAGTCAAATAAATGCCTTTTCAGTCCCTTAGAAATTACATCGCCTGAGAACTTGGATTGGGAGCTTTGAAATGACAACGTTCCCAACCACCGCGCTCGGCAGCACGTTAATTTCTATAAGAATACTTCACACAAAACACTCTCCCCGCATCTCAGTCAAATAAATGCCTTTTCATTCCCTTAGAAATTACATTGCCTGAGAACTTGGATTGGGAGCTTTGAAATGACAATGTTCCCAACCACCGCGCTCGGCAGCACGTTAATTTCTATAAGAATACTTCACACAAAACACTCTCCCCACATCACAGTGAAATAAATGCCTTTTCATTCCCTTAGAAATTACATTGCCTGAGAACTTGGATTGGGAGCTTTGAAATGACAACGTTCCGAACCACCGCGCTCGGCAGCACGTTAATTTCTATAAGAATACTTCACACAAAACACTCTCCCCACATCTCAGTCAAATAAATGCCTTTTCATTCCCTTAGAAATTACATTGCCTGAGAACTTGGATTGGGAGCTTTAAAATGACAACGTTCCCAACCACCGCGCTCGGCAGCACGTTAATTTCTGTAAGGCTACTTCACACAAAACACTCTCCCCATATCTCAGTCAAATAAATGCCTTTTCATTCCCTTAGAAATTACATTGCCGGAGAACTTGGATTGGGAGCTTTGAAATGACAACCTTTCCCATCCACCGCGCTCGGCAGCACGTTAATTTCGATAAGAATACTTGACACAAAACACACTCCCCACATCTCAGTCAAATAAATGCCTTTTCATTCCCTTAGGAATTACATTGCCTGAGAACTTGGATTGGGAGCTTTGAAATGACAACGTTCCCAACCACCGCGCTCGGCAGCACGTTAATTTCTATAAGAATACTTCACACAAAACACTCTCCCCATATCTCAGTCAAATAAATGCCTTTTCATTATCTTAGAAATTACATTGCCTGAGAACTTGGATTGGGAGCTTTGAAATGACAACGTTCCCAACCACCGCGCTCGGCAGCACGTTAATTTCTATAAGAATACTTCAAACAAAACACTCTCCCCACATCTCAGTCAAATAAATGCCTTTTCAGTCCCTTAGAAATTACATCGCCTGAGAACTTCGATTGGGAGCTTTGAAATGACAACGTTCCCAACCACCGCGCTCGGCAGCACGTTAATTTCTATAAGAATACTTCACACAAAACACTCTCCCCACATCTCAGTCAAATAAATGCCTTTTCATTCCCTTAGAAATTACATTGCCTGAGAACTTGGATTAGGAGCTTTGAAATGACAACGTTCCCAACCACCGCGCTCGGCAGCACGTTAATTTCTATAAGAATACTTCACACAAAACACTCTCCCCACATCTCAGTCAAATAAATGCCTTTTCAGTCCCTTAGAAATTACATCGCCTGAGAACTTGGATTGGGAGCTTTGAAATGAAAACGTTCCCAACCACCGCGCTCGGCAGCACGTTAATTTCTATAAGAATACTTCACACAAAACACTCTCCCCGCATCTCAGTCAAATAAATGCCTTTTCATTCCCTTAGAAATTACATTGCCTGAGAACTTGGATTGGGAGCTTTGAAATGACAATGTTCCCAACCACCGCGCTCGGCAGCACGTTAATTTCTATAAGAATACTTCACACAAAACACTCTCCCCACATCACAGTGAAATAAATGCCTTTTCATTCCCTTAGAAATTACATTGCCTGAGAATTTGGATTGGGAGCTTTGAAATGACAACGTTCCGAACCACCGCGCTCGGCAGCACGTTAATTTCTATAAGAATACTTCACACAAAACACTCTCCCCACATCTCAGTCAAATAAATGCCTTTTCATTCCCTTAGAAATTACATTGCCTGAGAACTTGGATTGGGAGCTTTAAAATGACAACGTTCCCAACCACCGCGCTCGGCAGCACGTTAATTTCTGTAAGGCTACTTCACACAAAACACTCTCCCCACATCTCAGTCAAATAAATGCCTTTTCATTCCCTTATAAATTACATTGCCTCAGAACTTGGATTGGGAGCTTTGAAATGACAACGTTCCCATCCACCGCGCTCGGCAGCACGTTAATTTCGATAAGAATACTTGACACAAAACACACTCCCCACATCTCAGTCAAATAAATGCCTTTTCATTCCCTTAGAAATTACATTGCCTGAGAACTTGGATTGGGAGCTTTGAAATGACAACATTCCCAACCACCGCGCTCGGCAGCACGTTAATTTCTATAAGAATACTTCACACAAAACACTCTCCCCACATCTCAGTCAAATAAATGCCTTTTCATTATCTTAGAAATTACATTGCCAGAGAACATGGATTGGGAGCTTTGAAATGACAACGTTCCCAACCACCGCGCTCGGCAGCACGTTAATTTCTATAAGAATACTTCACACAAAACACTCTCCCCATATCTCAGTCAAATAAATGCCTTTTCATTATCTTAGAAATTACATCGCCTGAGAATTTGGATTGGGAGCTTTGAAATAACAACGTTCCCAACCACCGCGCTCGGCAGCACGTTAATTTCTATAAGAATACTTCACACAAAACACTCTCCCCACATCTCAGTCAAATTAATGCCTTTTCATTCCCTTAGAAATTACATTGCTTGAGAACTTGGATTGGGAGCTTTGAAACGACAACGTTCTCAACCACCGCGCTCGGCAGCACGTTAATTTCTATAAGAATACTTCACACAAATTACTCTCCCCACATCTCAGTCAAATAAATGCCTTTTCATTCCCTTAGAAATTACATTGCCTGAGAACTTGGATTAGGAGCTTTGAAATGACAACATTCCCAACCACCGCGCTCGGCAGTACGTTAATTTCTATAAGAATACTTCACACAAAACACTCTCCCCACATCTCAGTCAAATAAATGCCTTTTCATTATCTTAGAAATTACATTGCCTGAGAACTTGGATTGGGAGCTTTGAAATGACAACGTTCCCAACCACCGCGCTCGGCAGCACGTTAATTTCTATAAGGATTTATCACACAAAACACTCTCCCCATATCTCAGTCAAATAAATGCCTTTTCATTATCTTAGAAATTACATCGCTTGAGAATTTGGATTGGGAGCTTTGAAATAACAACGTTCCCAACCACCGCGCTCGGCAGCACGTTAATTTCTATAAGAATACTTCACACAAAACACCCTCCCCACATCTCAGTCAAATTAATGCCTTTTCATTCCCTTAGAAATTACATTGCTTGAGAACTTGGATTGGGAGCTTTGAAACGACAACGTTCCCAACCACCGCGCTCGGCAGCACGTTAATTTCTATAAGAATACTTCACACAAATTACTCTCCCCAAATCTCAGTCAAATAAATGCCTTTTCATTCCCTTAGAAATAACATTGCCTGAGAACTTGGATTGGGAGCTTTGAAATGACAACGTTCCCATCCACCGCGCTCGGCAGCACGTTAATTTCGATAAGAATACTTGACACAAAACACACTCCCCACATCTCAGTCAAATAAATGCCTTTTCATTCCCTTAGAAATTACATTGCCTGAGAACTTGGATTGGGAGCTTTGAAATGACAACATTCCCAACCACCGCGCTCGGCAGCACGTTAATTTCTATAAGAATACTTCACACAAAACACTCTCCCCACATCTCAGTCAAATAAATGCCTTTTCATTATCTTAGAAATTACATTGCCAGAGAACATGGATTGGGAGCTTTGAAATGACAACGTTCCCAACCACCGCGCTCGGCAGCACGTTAATTTCTATAAGAATACTTCACACAAAACACTCTCCCCATATCTCAGTCAAATAAATGCCTTTTCATTATCTTAGAAATTACATCGCCTGAGAATTTGGATTGGGAGCTTTGAAATAACAACGTTCCCAACCACCGCGCTCGGCAGCACGTTAATTTCTATAAGAATACTTCACACAAAACACTCTCCCCACATCTCAGTCAAATTAATGCCTTTTCATTCCCTTAGAAATTACATTGCTTGAGAACTTGGATTGGGAGCTTTGAAACGACAACGTTCTCAACCACCGCGCTCGGCAGCACGTTAATTTCTATAAGAATACTTCACACAAATTACTCTCCCCACATCTCAGTCAAATAAATGCCTTTTCATTCCCTTAGAAATTACATTGCCTGAGAACTTGGATTAGGAGCTTTGAAATGACAACATTCCCAACCACCGCGCTCGGCAGTACGTTAATTTCTATAAGAATACTTCACACAAAACACTCTCCCCACATCTCAGTCAAATAAATGCCTTTTCATTATCTTAGAAATTACATTGCCTGAGAACTTGGATTGGGAGCTTTGAAATGACAACGTTCCCAACCACCGCGCTCGGCAGCACGTTAATTTCTATAAGAATACTTCACACAAAACACTCTCCCCACATCTCAGTCAAATAAATGCCTGTTCATTATCTTAGAAATTACATTGCCAGAGAACATGGATTGGGAGCTTTGAAATGACAACGTTCCCAACCACCGCGCTCGGCAGCACGTTAATTTCTATAAGAATACTTCACACAAAACACTCTCCCCACATCTCAGTCAAATAAATGCCTTTTCATTCCCTGAGAAATTACATCGCCTGAGAACTTGGATTGGGAGCTTTGAAATGACAACGTTCCCAACCACCGCGCTCGGCAGCACGTTAATTTCTATAAGAATACTTCACACAAAACACTCTCCCCACATCTCAGTCAAATAAATGCCTTTTCAGTCCCTTAGAAATTACATCGCCTGAGAACTTGGATTGGGAGCTTTGAAATGACAACGTTCCCAACCACCGCGCTCGGCAGCACGTTAATTTCTATAAGGATTTATCACACAAAACACTCTCCCCATATCTCAGTCAAATAAATGCCTTTTCATTATCTTAGAAATTACATCGCTTGAGAATTTGGATTGGGAGCTTTGAAATAACAACGTTCCCAACCACCGCGCTCGGCAGCACGTTAATTTCTATAAGAATACTTCACACAAAACACCCTCCCCACATCTCAGTCAAATTAATGCCTTTTCATTCCCTTAGAAATTACATTGCTTGAGAACTTGGATTGGGAGCTTTGAAACGACAACGTTCCCAACCACCGCGCTCGGCAGCACGTTAATTTCTATAAGAATACTTCACACAAATTACTCTCCCCAAATCTCAGTCAAATAAATGCCTTTTCATTCCCTTAGAAATTACATTGCCTGAGAACTTGGATTGGGAGCTTTGAAATGACAACGTTCCCATCCACCGCGCTCGGCAGCACGTTAATTTCGATAAGAATACTTGACACAAAACACACTCCCCACATCTCAGTCAAATAAATGCCTTTTCATTCCCTTAGAAATTACATTGCCTGAGAACTTGGATTGGGAGCTTTGAAATGACAACGTTCCCAACCACCGCGCTCGGCAGCACGTTAATTTCTATAAGAATACTTCACACAAAACACTCTCCCCATATCTCAGTCAAATAAATGCCTTTTCATTATCTTAGAAATTACATCGCCTGAGAATTTGGATTGGGAGCTTTGAAACGACAACGTTCCCAACCACCGCGCTCGGCAGCACGTTAATTTCTATAAGAATACTTCACACAAATTACTCTCCCCACATCTCAGTCAAATAAATGCCTTTTCATTCCCTTAGAAATTACATTGCCTGAGAACTTGGATTAGGAGCTTTGAAATGACAACATTCCCAACCACCGCGCTCGGCAGTACGTTAATTTCTATAAGAATACTTCACACAAAACACTCTCCCCACATCTCAGTCAAATAAATGCCTTTTCATTATCTTAGAAATTACATTGCCTGAGAACTTGGATTGGGAGCTTTGAAATGACAACGTTCCCAACCACCGCGCTCGGCAGCACGTTAATTTCTATAAGAATACTTCACACAAAACACTCTCCCCACATCTCAGTCAAATAAATGCCTTTTCATTCCCTGAGAAATTACATCGCCTGAGAACTTGGATTGGGAGCTTTGAAATGACAACGTTCCCAACCACCGCGCTCGGCAGCACGTTAATTTCTATAAGAATACTTCACACAAAACACTCTCCCCACATCTCAGTCAAATAAATGCCTTTTCATTCCCTTAGAAATTACATCGCCTGAGAACTTGGATTGGGAGCTTTGAAATGACAATGTTCCCAACCACCGCGCTCGGCAGCACGTTAATTTCTATAAGAATACTTCACACAAAACACTCTCCCCACATCTCAGTCAAATAAATGCCTTTTCAGTCCCTTAGAAATTACATCGCCTGAGAATTTGGATTGGGAGCTTTGAAATGACAACGTTCCCAACCACCGCGCTCGGCAGCACGTTAATTTCTATAAGGATTTATCACACAAAACACTCTCCCCATATCTCAGTCAAATAAATGCCTTTTCATTATCTTAGAAATTACATCGCCTGAGAATTTGGATTGGGAGCTTTGAAATGACAACGTTCCCAACCACCGCGCTCGGCAGCACGTTAATTTCTATAAGAATACTTCACACAAAACACTCTCCCCACATCTCAGTCAAATTAATGCCTTTTCATTCCCTTAGAAATTACATTGCTTGAGAACTTGGATTGGGAGCTTTGAAACGACAACGTTCCCAACCACCGCGCTCGGCAGCACGTTAATTTCTATAAGAATACTTCACACAAATTACTCTCCCCACATCTCAGTCAAATAAATGCCTTTTCATTCCCTTAGAAATTACATTGCCTGAGAACTTGGATTGGGAGCTTTGAAATGACAACGTTCCCATCCACCGCGCTCGGCAGCACGTTAATTTCGATAAGAATACTTGACACAAAACACACTCCCCACATCTCAGTCAAATAAATGCCTTTTCATTCCCTTAGAAATTACATTGCCTGAGAACTTGGATTGGGAGCTTTGAAATGACAACGTTCCCAACCACCGCGCTCGGCAGCACGTTAATTTCTATAAGAATACTTCACACAAAACACTCTCCCCATATCTCAGTCAAATAAATGCCTTTTCATTATCTTAGAAATTACATTGCCTGAGAACTTGGATTGGGAGCTTTGAAATGACAACATTCCCAACCACCGCGCTCGGCAGCACGTTAATTTCTATAAGAATACTTCACACAAAACACTCTCCCCACATCTCAGTCAAATAAATGCCTTTTCATTATCTTAGAAATTACATTGCCTGAGAACTTGGATTGGGAGCTTTGAAATGACAACGTTCCCAACCACCGCGCTCGGCAGCACGTTAATTTCTATAAGAATACTTCACACAAAACACTCTCCCCACATCTCAGTCAAATAAATGCCTGTTCATTATCTTAGAAATTACATTGCCAGAGAACATGGATTGGGAGCTTTGAAATGACAACGTTCCCAACCACCGCGCTCGGCAGCACGTTAATTTCTATAAGAATACTTCACACAAAACACTCTCCCCATATCTCAGTCAAATAAATGCCTTTTCATTATTTTAGAAATTACATCGCCTGAGAATTTGGATTGGGAGCTTTGAAATAACAACGTTCCCAACCACCGCGATCGGCAGCACGTTAATTTCTATAAGAATACTTCACACAAAACACTCTCCCCACATCTCAGTCAAATTAATGCCTTTTCATTCCCTTAGAAATTACATTGCTTGAGAACTTGGATTGGGAGCTTTGAAACGACAACGTTCCCAACCAACGCGCTCGGCAGCACGTTATTTTCTATAAGAATACTTCACACAAATTACTCTCCCCACATCTCAGTCAAATAAATGCCTTTTCATTCCCTTAGAAATTACATTGCCTGAGAACTTGGATTGGGTGCTTTGAAATGACAACATTCCCAACCACCGCGCTCGGCAGCACGTTAATTTCTATAAGAATACTTCACACAAAACACTCTCCCCACATCTCAGTCAAATAAATGCCTTTTCATTCCCTTAGAAATTACATCGCCTGAGAACTTGGATTGGGAGCTTTGAAATGACAACGTTCCCAACCACCGCGCTCGGCAGCACGTTAATTTCTATAAGAATACTTCACACAAAACACTCTCCCCACATCTCAGTCAAATAAATGCCCTTTCATTCCCTTAGAAATTACATAGCCTGAGAACTTGGATTGGGAGCTTTGAAATGACAATGTTCCCAACCACCGCGCTCGGCAGCACGTTAATTTCTATAAGAATACTTCACACAAAACACTCTCCCCACATCACAGTGAAATAAATGCCTTTTCATTCCCTTAGAAATTACATCGCCTGAGAACTTGGATTGGGAGCTTTGAAATGACAACGTTCCCAACCACCGCGCTCGGCAGCACGTTAATTTCTATAAGAATACTTCAAACAAAACACTCTCCCCACATCTCAGTCAAATAAATGCCTTTTCATTCCCTTAGAAATTACATTGCCTGAGAACTTGTATTGGGAGCTTCGAAATGACAATGTTCCCAATCACCGCGCTCGGCAGCACGTTAATTTCTATAAAAATACTTCACACAAAACACTCTCCCCACATCACAGTGAAATAAATGCCTTTTCATTCCCTTAGAAATTACATTGCCTGAGAACTTGGATTGGGAGCTTTGAAATGACAACGTTCCGAACCACCGCGCTCGGCAGCACGTTAATTTCTATAAGAATACTTCACACAAAACACTCTCCCCACATCTCAGTCAAATAAATGCCTTTTCATTCCCTTAGAAATTACATTGCCTGAGAACTTGGATTGGGAGCTTTGAAATGACAACGTTCCCAACCACCGCGCTCGGCAGCACGTTAATTTCTATAAGAATACTTCACACAAAACACTCTCCCCACATCTCAGTCAAATAAATGCCTGTTCATTATCTTAGAAATTACATTGCCAGAGAACATGGATTGGGAGCTTTGAAATGACAACGTTCCCAACCACCGCGCTCGGCAGCACGTTAATTTCTATAAGAATACTTCACACAAAACACTCTCCCCATATCTCAATCAAATAAATGCCTTTTCATTATTTTAGAAATTACATCGCCTGAGAATTTGGATTGGGAGCTTTGAAATAACAACGTTCCCAACCACCGCGATCGGCAGCACGTTAATTTCTATAAGAATACTTCACACAAAACACTCTCCCCACATCTCAGTCAAATTAATGCCTTTTCATTCCCTTAGAAATTACATTGCTTGAGAACTTGGATTGGGAGCTTTGAAACGACAACGTTCACAACCACCGCGCTCGGCAGCACGTTAATTTCTATAAGAATACTTCACACAAATTACTCTCCCCACATCTCAGTCAAATAAATGCCTTTTCATTCCCTTAGAAATTACATTGCCTGAGAACTTGGATTGGGAGCTTTGAAATGACAACATTCCCAACCACCGCGCTCGGCAGCACGTTAATTTCTATAAGAATACTTCACACAAAACACTCTCCCCACATCTCAGTCAAATAAATGCCTGTTCATTATCTTAGAAATTACATTGCCAGAGAACATGGATTGGGAGCTTTGAAACGACAACGTTCCCAACCACCGCGCTCGGCAGCACGTTAATTTCTATAAGAATACTTCACACAAAACACTCTCCCCACATGTCAGTCAAATAAATGCCTTTTCATTCCCTGAGAAATTACATCGCCTGAGAACTTGGATTGGGAGCTTTGAAATGACAACGTTCCCAACCACCGCGCTCGGCAGCACGTTAATTTCTATAAGAATACTTCACACAAAACACTCTCCCCACATCTCAGTCAAATAAATGCCTTTTCATTCCCTTAGAAATTACATCACCTGAGAACTTGGATTGGGAGCTTTGAAATGACAACGTTCCCAACCACCGCGCTCGGCAGCACGTTAATTTCTATAAGAATACTTCACACAAAATACTCTCCCCACATCTCAGTCAAATAAATGCCCTTTCATTCCCTTAGAAATTACATAGCCTGAGAACTTGGATTGGGAGCTTTGAAATGACAATGTTCCCAACCACCGCGCTCGGCAGCACGTTAATTTCTATAAGAATACTTCACACAAAACACTCTCCCCACATCACAGTGAAATAAATGCCTTTTCATTCCCTTAGAAATTACATCGCCTGAGAACTTGGATTGGGAGCTTTGAAATGACAACGTTCCCAACCACCGCGCTCGGCAGCACGTTAATTTCTATAAGAATACTTCACACAAAACACTCTCCCCACATCTCAGTCAAATAAATGCCTTTTCATTATCTTAGAAATTACATCGCCTGAGAATTTGGATTGGGAGCTTTGAAATAACAACGTTCCCAACCACCGCGATCGGCAGCACGTTAATTTCTATAAGAATACTTCACACAAAACACTCTCCCCACATCTCAGTCAAATTAATGCCTTTTCATTCCCTTAGAAATTACATTGCTTGAGAACTTGGATTGGGAGCTTTGAAACGACAACGTTCCCAACCACCGCGCTCGGCAGCACGTTAATTTCTATAAGAATACTTCACACAAATTACTCTCCCCACATCTCAGTCAAATAAATGCCTTTTCATTCCCTTAGAAATTACATTGCCTGAGAACTTGGATTGGGAGCTTTGAAATGACAACATTCCCAACCACCGAGCTCGGCAGCACGTTAATTTCTATAAGAATACTTCACACAAAACACTCTCCCCACATCTCAGTCAAATAAATGCCTGTTCATTATCTTAGAAATTACATTGCCAGAGAACATGGATTGGGAGCTTTGAAACGACAACGTTCCCAACCACCGCGCTCGGCAGCACGTTAATTTCTATAAGAATACTTCACACAAAACACTCTCCCCACATCTCAGTCAAATAAATGCCTTTTCATTCCCTTAGAAATTACATCGCCTGAGAACTTGGATTGGGAGCTTTGAAATGACAACGTTCCCAACCACCGCGCTCGGCAGCACGTTAATTTCTATAAGAATACTTCACACAAAACACTCTCCCCACATCTCAGTCAAATAAATGCCCTTTCATTCCCTTAGAAATTACATAGCCTGAGAACTTGGATTGGGAGCTTTGAAATGACAATGTTCCCAACCACCGCGCTCGGCAGCACGTTAATTTCTATAAGAATACTTCACACAAAAAACTCTCCCCACATCACAGTGAAATAAATGCCTTTTCATTCCCTTAGAAATTACATCGCCTGAGAACTTGGATTGGGAGCTTTGAAATGACAACGTTCCCAACCACCGCGCTCGGCAGCACGTTAATTTCTATAAGAATACTTCACACAAAACACTCTCCCCACATCTCAGTCAAATAAATGCCTTTTCATTATCTTAGAAATTACATCGCCTGAGAATTTGGATTGGGAGCTTTGAAATAACAACGTTCCCAACCACCGCGATCGGCAGCACGTTAATTTCTATAAGAATACTTCACACAAAACACTCTCCCCACATCTCAGTCAAATTAATGCCTTTTCATTCCCTTAGAAATTACATTGCTTGAGAACTTGGATTGGGAGCTTTGAAACGACAACGTTCCCAACCACCGCGCTCGGCAGCACGTTAATTTCTATAAGAATACTTCACACAAATTACTCTCCCCACATCTCAGTCAAATAAATGCCTTTTCATTCCCTTAGAAATTACATTGCCTGAGAACTTGGATTGGGAGCTTTGAAATGACAACATTCCCAACCACCGCGCTCGGCAGCACGTTAATTTCTATAAGAATACTTCACACAAAACACTCTCCCCACATCTCAGTCAAATAAATGCCTGTTCATTATCTTAGAAATTACATTGCCAGAGAACATGGATTGGGAGCTTTGAAACGACAACGTTCCCAACCACCGCGCTCGGCAGCACGTTAATTTCTATAAGAATACTTCACACAAAACACTCTCCCCACATGTCAGTCAAATAAATGCCTTTTCATTCCCTGAGAAATTACATCGCCTGAGAACTTGGATTGGGAGCTTTGAAATGACAACGTTCCCAACCACCGCGCTCGGCAGCACGTTAATTTCTATAAGAATACTTCACACAAAACACTCTCCCCACATCTCAGTCAAATAAATGCCTTTTCATTCCCTTAGAAATTACATCGCCTGAGAACTTGGATTGGGAGCTTTGAAATGACAACGTTCCCAACCACCGCGCTCGGCAGCACGTTAATTTCTATAAGAATACTTCACACAAAACACTCTCCCCATATCTCAGTCAAATAAATGCCTTTTCATTATCTTAGAAATTACATCGCCTGAGAATTTGGATTGGGAGCTTTGAAACGACAACGTTCCCAACCACCGCGCTCGGCAGCACGTTAATTTCTATAAGAATACTTCACACAAATTACTCTCCCCACATCTCAGTCAAATAAATGCCTTTTCATTCCCTTAGAAATTACATTGCCTGAGAACTTGGATTAGGAGCTTTGAAATGACAACATTCCCAACCACCGCGCTCGGCAGTACGTTAATTTCTATAAGAATACTTCACACAAAACACTCTCCCCACATCTCAGTCAAATAAATGCCTTTTCATTATCTTAGAAATTACATTGCCTGAGAACTTGGATTGGGAGCTTTGAAATGACAACGTTCCCAACCACCGCGCTCGGCAGCACGTTAATTTCTATAAGAATACTTCACACAAAACACTCTCCCCACATCTCAGTCAAATAAATGCCTGTTCATTATCTTAGAAATTACATTGCCAGAGAACATGGATTGGGAGCTTTGAAATGACAACGTTCCCAACCACCGCGCTCGGCAGCACGTTAATTTCTATAAGAATACTTCACACAAAACACTCTCCCCACATCTCAGTCAAATAAATGACTTTTCATTCCCTGAGAAATTACATCGCCTGAGAACTTGGATTGGGAGCTTTGAAATGACAACGTTCCCAACCACCGCGCTCGGCAGCACGTTAATTTCTATAAGAATACTTCACACAAAACACTCTCCCCACATCTCAGTCAAATAAATGCCTTTTCATTCCCTTAGAAATTACATCGCCTGAGAACTTGGATTGGGAGCTTTGAAATGACAACGTTCCCAACCACCGCGCTCGGCAGCACGTTAATTTCTATAAGAATACTTCACACAAAACACTCTCCCCACATCTCAGTCAAATAAATGCCTTTTCAGTCCCTTAGAAATTACATCGCCTGAGAACTTGGATTGGGAGCTTTGAAATGACAACGTTCCCAACCACCGCGCTCGGCAGCACGTTAATTTCTATAAGGATTTATCACACAAAACACTCTCCCCATATCTCAGTCAAATAAATGCCTTTTCATTATCTTAGAAATTACATCGCCTGAGAATTTGGATTGGGAGCTTTGAAATAACAACGTTCCCAACCACCGCGCTCGGCAGCACGTTAATTTCTATAAGAATACTTCACACAAAACACTCTCCCCACATCTCAGTCAAATTAATGCCTTTTCATTCCCTTAGAAATTACATTGCTTGAGAACTTGGATTGGGAGCTTTGAAACGACAACGTTCCCAACCACCGCGCTCGGCAGCACGTTAATTTCTATAAGAATACTTCACACAAATTACTCTCCCCACATCTCAGTCAAATAAATGCCTTTTCATTCCCTTAGAAATTACATTGCCTGAGAACTTGGATTGGGAGCTTTGAAATGACAACGTTCCCATCCACCGCGCTCGGCAGCACGTTAATTTCGATAAGAATACTTGACACAAAACACACTCCCCACATCTCAGTCAAATAAATGCCTTTTCATTCCCTTAGAAATTACATTGCCTGAGAACTTGGATTGGGAGCTTTGAAATGACAACGTTCCCAACCACCGCGCTCGGCAGCACGTTAATTTCTATAAGAATACTTTACACAAAACACTCTCCCCATATCTCAGTCAAATAAATGCCTTTTCATTATCTTAGAAATTACATCGCCTGAGAATTTGGATTGGGAGCTTTGAAACGACAACGTTCCCAACCACCGCGCTCGGCAGCACGTTAATTTCTATAAGAATACTTCACACAAATTACTCTCCCCACATCTCAGTCAAATAAATGCCTTTTCATTCCCTTAGAAATTACATTGCCTGAGAACTTGGATTGGGAGCTTTGACATGACAACATTCCCAACCACCGCGCTCGGCAGCACGTTAATTTCTATAAGAATACTTCACACAAAACACTCTCCCCACATCTCAGTCAAATAAATGCCTTTTCATTATCTTAGAAATTACATTGCCTGAGAACTTGGATTGGGAGCTTTGAAATGACAACGTTCCCAACCACCGCGCTCGGCAGCACGTTAATTTCTATAAGAATACTTCACACAAAACACTCTCCCCACATCTCAGTCAAATAAATGCCTGTTCATTATCTTAGAAATTACATTGCCAGAGAACATGGATTGGGAGCTTTGAAATGACAACGTTCCCAACCACCGCGCTCGGCAGCACGTTAATTTCTATAAGAATACTTCACACAAAACACTCTCCCCATATCTCAGTCAAATAAATGCCTTTTCATTATTTTAGAAATTACATCGCCTGAGAATTTGGATTGGGAGCTTTGAAATAACAACGTTCCCAACCACCGCGATCGGCAGCACGTTAATTTCTATAAGAATACTTCACACAAAACACTCTCCCCACATCTCAGTCAAATTAATGCCTTTTCATTCCCTTAGAAATTACATTGCTTGAGAACTTGGATTGGGAGCTTTGAAACGACAACGTTCCCAACCACCGCGCTCGGCAGCACGTTATTTTCTATAAGAATACTTCACACAAATTACTCTCCCCACATCTCAGTCAAATAAATGCCTTTTCATTCCCTTAGAAATTACATTGCCTGAGAACTTGGATTGGGTGCTTTGAAATGACAACATTCCCAACCACCGCGCTCGGCAGCACGTTAATTTCTATAAGAATACTTCACACAAAACACTCTCCCCACATCTCAGTCAAATAAATGCCTTTTCATTCCCTTAGAAATTACATCGCCTGAGAACTTGGATTGGGAGCTTTGAAATGACAACGTTCCCAACCACCGCGCTCGGCAGCACGTTAATTTCTATAAGAATACTTCACACAAAACACTCTCCCCACATCTCAGTCAAATAAATGCCCTTTCATTCCCTTAGAAATTACATAGCCTGAGAACTTGGATTGGGAGCTTTGAAATGACAATGTTCCCAACCACCGCGCTCGGCAGCACGTTAATTTCTATAAGAATACTTCACACAAAACACTCTCCCCACATCACAGTGAAATAAATGCCTTTTCATTCCCTTAGAAATTACATCGCCTGAGAACTTGGATTGGGAGCTTTGAAATGACAACGTTCCCAACCACCGCGCTCGGCAGCACGTTAATTTCTATAAGAATACTTCAAACAAAACACTCTCCCCACATCTCAGTCAAATAAATGCCTTTTCATTCCCTTAGAAATTACATTGCATGAGAACTTGTATTGGGAGCTTTGAAATGACAATGTTCCCAATCACCGCGCTCGGCAGCACGTTAATTTCTATAAAAATACTTCACACAAAACACTCTCCCCACATCACAGTGAAATAAATGCCTTTTCATTCCCTTAGAAATTACATTGCCTGAGAACTTGGATTGGGAGCTTTGAAATGACAACGTTCCGAACCACCGCGCTCGGCAGCACGTTAATTTCTATAAGAATACTTCACACAAAACACTCTCCCCACATCTCAGTCAAATAAATGCCTTTTCATTCCCTTAGAAATTACATTGCCTGAGAACTTGGATTGGGAGCTTTGAAATGACAACGTTCCCAACCACCGCGCTCGGCAGCACGTTAATTTCTATAAGAATACTTCACACAAAACACTCTCCCCACATCTCAGTCAAATAAATGCCTGTTCATTATCTTAGAAATTACATTGCCAGAGAACATGGATTGGGAGCTTTGAAATGACAACGTTCCCAACCACCGCGCTCGGCAGCACGTTAATTTCTATAAGAATACTTCACACAAAACACTCTCCCCATATCTCAGTCAAATAAATGCCTTTTCATTATTTTAGAAATTACATCGCCTGAGAATTTGGATTGGGAGCTTTGAAATAACAACGTTCCCAACCACCGCGATCGGCAGCACGTTAATTTCTATAAGAATACTTCACACAAAACACTCTCCCCACATCTCAGTCAAATTAATGCCTTTTCATTCCCTTAGAAATTACATTGCTTGAGAACTTGGATTGGGAGCTTTGAAACGACAACGTTCCCAACCACCGCGCTCGGCAGCACGTTAATTTCTATAAGAATACTTCACACAAAAAACTCTCCCCACATCTCAGTCAAATAAATGCCTTTTCATTCCCTTAGAAATTACATTGCCTGAGAACTTGGATTAGGAGCTTTGAAATGACAACATTCCCAACCACCGCGCTCGGCAGTACGTTAATTTCTATAAGAATACTTCACACAAAACACTCTCCCCACATCTCAGTCAAATAAATGCCTTTTCATTATCTTAGAAATTACATTGCCTGAGAACTTGGATTGGGAGCTTTGAAATGACAACGTTCCCAACCACCGCGCTCGGCAGCACGTTAATTTCTATAAGAATACTTCACACAAAACACTCTCCCCACATCTCAGTCAAATAAATGCCTGTTCATTATCTTAGAAATTACATTGCCAGAGAACATGGATTGGGAGCTTTGAAATGACAACGTTCCCAACCACCGCGCTCGGCAGCACATTAATTTCTATAAGAATACTTCACACAAAACACTCTCCCCACATCTCAGTCAAATAAATGACTTTTCATTCCCTGAGAAATTACATCGCCTGAGAACTTGGATTGGGAGCTTTGAAATGACAACGTTCCCAACCACCGCGCTCGGCAGCACGTTAATTTCTATAAGAATACTTCACACAAAACACTCTCCCCACATCTCAGTCAAATAAATGCCTTTTCAGTCCCTTAGAAATTACATCGCCTGAGAACTTGGATTGGGAGCTTTGAAATGACAACGTTCCCAACCACCGCGCTCGGCAGCACGTTAATTTCTATAAGGATTTATCACACAAAACACTCTCCCCATATCTCAGTCAAATAAATGCCTTTTCATTATCTTAGAAATTACATCGCCTGAGAATTTGGATTGGGAGCTTTGAAATAACAACGTTCCCAACCACCGCGCTCGGCAGCACGTTAATTTCTATAAGAATACTTCACACAAAACACTCTCCCCACATCTCAGTCAAATTAATGCCTTTTCATTCCCTTAGAAATTACATTGCTTGAGAACTTGGATTGGGAGCTTTGAAACGACAACGTTCCCAACCACCGCGCTCGGCAGCACGTTAATTTCTATAAGAATACTTCACACAAATTACTCTCCCCACATCTCAGTCAAATAAATGCCTTTTCATTCCCTTAGAAATTACATTGCCTGAGAACTTGGATTGGGAGCTTTGAAATGACAACGTTCCCATCCACCGCGCTCGGCAGCACGTTAATTTCGATAAGAATACTTGACACAAAACACACTCCCCACATCTCAGTCAAATAAATGCCTTTTCATTCCCTTAGAAATTACATTGCCTGAGAACTTGGATTGGGAGCTTTGAAATGACAACGTTCCCAACCACCGCGCTCGGCAGCACGTTAATTTCTATAAGAATACTTCACACAAAACACTCTCCCCATATCTCAGTCAAATAAATGCCTTTTCATTATCTTAGAAATTACATCGCCTGAGAATTTGGATTGGGAGCTTTGAAACGACAACGTTCCCAACCACCGCGCTCGGCAGCACGTTAATTTCTATAAGAATACTTCACACAAATTACTCTCCCCACATCTCAGTCAAATAAATGCCTTTTCATTCCCTTAGAAATTACATTGCCTGAGAACTTGGATTGGGAGCTTTGAAATGACAACATTCCCAACCACCGCGCTCGGCAGCACGTTAATTTCTATAAGAATACTTCACACAAAACACTCTCCCCACATCTCAGTCAAATAAATGCCTTTTCATTATCTTAGAAATTACATTGCCTGAGAACTTGGATTGGGAGCTTTGAAATGACAACGTTCCCAACCACCGCGCTCGGCAGCACGTTAATTTCTATAAGAATACTTCACACAAAACACTCTCCCCACATCTCAGTCAAATAAATGCCTGTTCATTATCTTAGAAATTACATTGCCAGAGAACATGGATTGGGAGCTTTGAAATGACAACGTTCCCAACCACCGCGCTCGGCAGCACGTTAATTTCTATAAGAATACTTCACACAAAACACTCTCCCCATATCTCAGTCAAATAAATGCCTTTTCATTATTTTAGAAATTACATCGCCTGAGAATTTGGATTGGGAGCTTTGAAATAACAACGTTCCCAACCACCGCGATCGGCAGCACGTTAATTTCTATAAGAATACTTCACACAAAACACTCTCCCCACATCTCAGTCAAATTAATGCCTTTTCATTCCCTTAGAAATTACATTGCTTGAGAACTTGGATTGGGAGCTTTGAAACGACAACGTTCCCAACCACCGCGCTCGGCAGCACGTTATTTTCTATAAGAATACTTCACACAAATTACTCTCCCCACATCTCAGTCAAATAAATGCCTTTTCATTCCCTTAGAAATTACATTGCCTGAGAACTTGGATTGGGTGCTTTGAAATGACAACATTCCCAACCACCGCGCTCGGCAGCACGTTAATTTCTATAAGAATACTTCACACAAAACACTCTCCCCACATCTCAGTCAAATAAATGCCTTTTCATTCCCTTAGAAATTACATCGCCTGAGAACTTGGATTGGGAGCTTTGAAATGACAACGTTCCCAACCACCGCGCTCGGCAGCACGTTAATTTCTATAAGAATACTTCACACAAAACACTCTCCCCACATCTCAGTCAAATAAATGCCCTTTCATTCCCTTAGAAATTACATAGCCTGAGAACTTGGATTGGGAGCTTTGAAATGACAATGTTCCCAACCACCGCGCTCGGCAGCACGTTAATTTCTATAAGAATACTTCACACAAAACACTCTCCCCACATCACAGTGAAATAAATGCCTTTTCATTCCCTTAGAAATTACATCGCCTGAGAACTTGGATTGGGAGCTTTGAAATGACAACGTTCCCAACCACCGCGCTCGGCAGCACGTTAATTTCTATAAGAATACTTCAAACAAAACACTCTCCCCACATCTCAGTCAAATAAATGCCTTTTCATTCCCTTAGAAATTACATTGCATGAGAACTTGTATTGGGAGCTTTGAAATGACAATGTTCCCAATCACCGCGCTCGGCAGCACGTTAATTTCTATAAAAATACTTCACACAAAACACTCTCCCCACATCACAGTGAAATAAATGCCTTTTCATTCCCTTAGAAATTACATTGCCTGAGAACTTGGATTGGGAGCTTTGAAATGACAACGTTCCGAACCACCGCGCTCGGCAGCACGTTAATTTCTATAAGAATACTTCACACAAAACACTCTCCCCACATCTCAGTCAAATAAATGCCTTTTCATTCCCTTAGAAATTACATTGCCTGAGAACTTGGATTGGGAGCTTTGAAATGACAACGTTCCCAACCACCGCGCTCGGCAGCACGTTAATTTCTATAAGAATACTTCACACAAAACACTCTCCCCACATCTCAGTCAAATAAATGCCTGTTCATTATCTTAGAAATTACATTGCCAGAGAACATGGATTGGGAGCTTTGAAATGACAACGTTCCCAACCACCGCGCTCGGCAGCACGTTAATTTCTATAAGAATACTTCACACAAAACACTCTCCCCATATCTCAGTCAAATAAATGCCTTTTCATTATTTTAGAAATTACATCGCCTGAGAATTTGGATTGGGAGCTTTGAAATAACAACGTTCCCAACCACCGCGATCGGCAGCACGTTAATTTCTATAAGAATACTTCACACAAAACACTCTCCCCACATCTCAGTCAAATTAATGCCTTTTCATTCCCTTAGAAATTACATTGCTTGAGAACTTGGATTGGGAGCTTTGAAACGACAACGTTCCCAACCACCGCGCTCGGCAGCACGTTAATTTCTATAAGAATACTTCACACAAATTACTCTCCCCACATCTCAGTCAAATAAATGCCTTTTCATTCCCTTAGAAATTACATTGCCTGAGAACTTGGATTGGGAGCTTTGAAATGACAACATTCCCAACCACCGCGCTCGGCAGCACGTTAATTTCTATAAGAATACTTCACACAAAACACTCTCCCCACATCTCAGTCAAATAAATGCCTGTTCATTATCTTAGAAATTACATTGCCAGAGAACATGGATTGGGAGCTTTGAAACGACAACGTTCCCAACCACCGCGCTCGGCAGCACGTTAATTTCTATAAGAATACTTCACACAAAACACTCTCCCCACATGTCAGTCAAATAAATGCCTTTTCATTCCCTGAGAAATTACATCGCCTGAGAACTTGGATTGGGAGCTTTGAAATGACAACGTTCCCAACCACCGCGCTCGGCAGCACGTTAATTTCTATAAGAATACTTCACACAAATTACTCTCCCCACATCTCAGTCAAATAAATGCCTTTTCATTCCCTTAGAAATTACATTGCCTGAGAACTTGGATTGGGAGCTTTGAAATGACAACATTCCCAACCACCGCGCTCGGCAGCACGTTAATTTCTATAAGAATACTTCACACAAAACACTCTCCCCACATCTCAGTCAAATAAATGCCTTTTCATTATCTTAGAAATTACATTGCCTGAGAACTTGGATTGGGAGCTTTGAAATGACAACGTTCCCAACCACCGCGCTCGGCAGCACGTTAATTTCTATAAGAATACTTCACACAAAACACTCTCCCCACATCTCAGTCAAATAAATGCCTGTTCATTATCTTAGAAATTACATTGCCAGAGAACATGGATTGGGAGCTTTGAAATGACAACGTTCCCAACCACCGCGCTCGGCAGCACGTTAATTTCTATAAGAATACTTCACACAAAACACTCTCCCCATATCTCAGTCAAATAAATGCCTTTTCATTATTTTAGAAATTACATCGCCTGAGAATTTGGATTGGGAGCTTTGAAATAACAACGTTCCCAACCACCGCGATCGGCAGCACGTTAATTTCTATAAGAATACTTCACACAAAACACTCTCCCCACATCTCAGTCAAATTAATGCCTTTTCATTCCCTTAGAAATTACATTGCTTGAGAACTTGGATTGGGAGCTTTGAAACGACAACGTTCCCAACCACCGCGCTCGGCAGCACGTTATTTTCTATAAGAATACTTCACACAAATTACTCTCCCCACATCTCAGTCAAATAAATGCCTTTTCATTCCCTTAGAAATTACATTGCCTGAGAACTTGGATTGGGTGCTTTGAAATGACAACATTCCCAACCACCGCGCTCGGCAGCACGTTAATTTCTATAAGAATACTTCACACAAAACACTCTCCCCACATCTCAGTCAAATAAATGCCTTTTCATTCCCTTAGAAATTACATCGCCTGAGAACTTGGATTGGGAGCTTTGAAATTACAACGTTCCCAACCACCGCGCTCGGCAGCACGTTAATTTCTATAAGAATACTTCACACAAAACACTCTCCCCACATCTCAGTCAAATAAATGCCCTTTCATTCCCTTAGAAATTACATAGCCTGAGAACTTGGATTGGGAGCTTTGAAATGACAATGTTCCCAACCACCGCGCTCGGCAGCACGTTAATTTCTATAAGAATACTTCACACAAAACACTCTCCCCACATCACAGTGAAATAAATGCCTTTTCATTCCCTTAGAAATTACATCGCCTGAGAACTTGGATTGGGAGCTTTGAAATGACAACGTTCCCAACCACCGCGCTCGGCAGCACGTTAATTTCTATAAGAATACTTCAAACAAAACACTCTCCCCACATCTCAGTCAAATAAATGCCTTTTCATTCCCTTAGAAATTACATTGCATGAGAACTTGTATTGGGAGCTTTGAAATGACAATGTTCCCAATCACCGCGCTCGGCAGCACGTTAATTTCTATAAAAATACTTCACACAAAACACTCTCCCCACATCACAGTGAAATAAATGCCTTTTCATTCCCTTAGAAATTACATTGCCTGAGAACTTGGATTGGGAGCTTTGAAATGACAACGTTCCGAACCACCGCGCTCGGCAGCACGTTAATTTCTATAAGAATACTTCACACAAAACACTCTCCCCACATCTCAGTCAAATAAATGCCTTTTCATTCCCTTAGAAATTACATTGCCTGAGAACTTGGATTGGGAGCTTTGAAATGACAACGTTCCCAACCACCGCGCTCGGCAGCACGTTAATTTCTATAAGAATACTTCACACAAAACACTCTCCCCACATCTCAGTCAAATAAATGCCTGTTCATTATCTTAGAAATTACTTTGCCAGAGAACATGGATAGGGAGCTTTGAAATGACAACGTTCCCAACCACCGCGCTCGGCAGCACGTTAATTTCTATAAGAATACTTCACACAAAACACTCTCCCCATATCTCAGTCAAATAAATGCCTTTTCATTATTTTAGAAATTACATCGCCTGAGAATTTGGATTGGGAGCTTTGAAATAACAACGTTCCCAACCACCGCGATCGGCAGCACGTTAATTTCTATAAGAATACTTCACACAAAACACTCTCCCCACATCTCAGTCAAATTAATGCCTTTTCATTCCCTTAGAAATTACATTGCTTGAGAACTTGGATTGGGAACTTTGAAACGACAACGTTCCCAACCACCGCGCTCGGCAGCACGTTAATTTCTATAAGAATACTTCACACAAATTACTCTCCCCACATCTCAGTCAAATAAATGCCTTTTCATTCCCTTAGAAATTACATTGCCTGAGAACTTGGATTGGGAGCTTTGAAATGACAACATTCCCAACCACCGCGCTCGGCAGCACGTTAATTTCTATAAGAATACTTCACACAAAACACTCTCCCCACATCTCAGTCAAATAAATGCCTGTTCATTATCTTAGAAATTACATTGCCAGAGAACATGGATTGGGAGCTTTGAAACGACAACGTTCCCAACCACCGCGCTCGGCAGCACGTTAATTTCTATAAGAATACTTCACACAAAACACTCTCCCCACATGTCAGTCAAATAAATGCCTTTTCATTCCCTGAGAAATTACATCGCCTGAGAACTTGGATTGGGAGCTTTGAAATGACAACGTTCCCAACCACCGCGCTCGGCAGCACGTTAATTTCTATAAGAATACTTCACACAAAACACTCTCCCCACATCTCAGTCAAATAAATGCCTTTTCATTCCCTTAGAAATTACATCGCCTGAGAACTTGGATTGGGAGCTTTGAAATGACAGCGTTCCCAACCACCGCGCTCGGCAGCACGTTAATTTCTATAAGAATACTTCACACAAAACACTCTCCCCACATCTCAGTCAAATAAATGCCCTTTCATTCCCTTAGAAATTACATAGCCTGAGAACTTGGATTGGGAGCTTTGAAATGACAATGTTCCCAACCACCGCGCTCGGCAGCACGTTAATTTCTATAAGAATACTTCACACAAAACACTCTCCCCACATCACAGTGAAATAAATGCCTTTTCATTCCCTTAGAAATTACATCGCCTGAGAACTTGGATTTTGAGCTTTGAAATGACAACGTTCCCAACCACCGCGCTCGGCAGCACGTTAATTTCTATAAGAATACTTCAAACAAAACACTCTCCCCACATCTCAGTCAAATAAATGCCTTTTCATTCCCTTAGAAATTACATTGCATGAGAACTTGTATTGGGAGCTTTGAAATGACAATGTTCCCAATCACCGCGCTCGGCAGCACGTTAATTTCTATAAAAATACTTCACACAAAACACTCTCCCCACATCACAGTGAAATAAATGCCTTTTTATTCCCTTAGAAATTACATTGCCTGAGAACTTGGATTGGGAGCTTTGAAATGACAACGTTCCGAACCACCGCGCTCGGCAGCACGTTAATTTCTATAAGAATACTTCACACAAAACACTCTCCCCACATCTCAGTCAAATAAATGCCTTTTCATTCCCTTAGAAATTACATTGCCTGAGAACTTGGATTGGGAGCTTTGAAATGACAACGTTCCCAACCACCGCGCTCGGCAGCACGTTAATTTCTATAAGAATACTTCACACAAAACACTCTCCCCACATCTCAGTCAAATAAATGCCTGTTCATTATCTTAGAAATTACATTGCCAGAGAACATGGATTGGGAGCTTTGAAATGACAACGTTCCCAACCACCGCGCTCGGCAGCACGTTAATTTCTATAAGAATACTTCACACAAAACACTCTCCCCATATCTCAGTCAAATAAATGCCTTTTCATTATTTTAGAAATTACATCGCCTGAGAATTTGGATTGGGAGCTTTGAAATAACAACGTTCCCAACCACCGCGATCGGCAGCACGTTAATTTCTATAAGAATACTTCACACAAAACACTCTCCCCACATCTCAGTCAAATTAATGCCTTTTCATTCCCTTAGAAATTACATTGCTTGAGAACTTGGATTGGGAGCTTTGAAACGACAACGTTCCCAACCACCGCGCTCGGCAGCACGTTAATTTCTATAAGAATACTTCCCACAAATTACTCTCCCCACATCTCAGTCAAATAAATGCCTTTTCATTCCCTTAGAAATTACATTGCCTGAGAACTTGGATTGGGAGCTTTGAAATGACAACATTCCCAACCACCGCGCTCGGCAGCACGTTAATTTCTATAAGAATACTTCACACAAAACACTCTCCCCACATCTCAGTCAAATAAATGCCTGTTCATTATCTTAGAAATTACATTGCCAGAGAACATGGATTGGGAGCTTTGAAACGACAACGTTCCCAACCACCGCGCTCGGCAGCACGTTAATTTCTATAAGAATACTTCACACAAAACACTCTCCCCACATGTCAGTCAAATAAATGCCTTTTCATTCCCTGAGAAATTACATCGCCTGAGAACTTGGATTGGGAGCTTTGAAATGACAACGTTCCCAACCACCGCGCTCGGCAGCACGTTAATTTCTATAAGAATACTTCACACAAAACACTCTCCCCACATCTCAGTCAAATAAATGCCTTTTCATTCCCTTAGAAATTACATCGCCTGAGAACTTGGATTGGGAGCTTTGAAATGACAACGTTCCCAACCTCCGCGCTCGGCAGCACGTTAATTTCTATAAGAATACTTCACACAAAACACTCTCCCCACATCTCAGTCAAATAAATGCCCTTTCATTCCCTTAGAAATTACATAGCCTGAGAACTTGGATTGGGAGCTTTGAAATGACAATGTTCCCAACCACCGCGCTCGGCAGCACGTTAATTTCTATAAGAATACTTCACACAAAACACTCTCCCCACATCACAGTGAAATAAATGCCTTTTCATTCCCTTAGAAATTACATCGCCTGAGAACTTGGATTGGGAGCTTTGAAATGACAACGTTCCCAACCACCGCGCTCGGCAGCACGTTAATTTCTATAAGAATACTTCACACAAAACACTCTCCCCACATCTCAGTCAAATAAATGCCTTTTCATTCCCTTAGAAATTACATTGCCTGAGAACTTGTATTGGGAGCTTTGAAATGACAATGTTCCCAATCACCGCGCTCGGCAGCACGTTAATTTCTATAAAAATACTTCACACAAAACACTCTCCCCACATCTCAGTCAAATAAATGCCTTTTCATTCCCTTAGAAATTACATTGCCTGAGAACTTGGATTGGGAACTTTAAAATGACAACGTTCCCAACCACCGCGCTCGGCAGCACGTTAATTTCTGTAAGAATACTTCACACAAAACACTCTCCCCACATCTCAGTGAAATAAATGCCTTTTCATTCCCTTAGAAATTACATCGCCTGAGAACTTGGATTGGGAGCTTTAAAATGACAACGTTCCCAACCACCGCGCTCGGCAGCACGTTAATTTCTGTAAGAATACTTCACACAAAACACTCTCCCCACATCTCAGTCAAATAAATGCCTTTTCATTCCCTTAGAAATTACATTGCCTGAGAACTTGGATTGGGAGCTTTGAAATGACGACGTTCCCATCCACCGCGCTCGGCAGCACGTTAATTTCGATAAGAATACTTCACACAAAACACTCTCCCCATATCTCAGTCAAATAAATGCCTTTTCATTATCTTAGAAATTACATTGCCTGAGAACTTGGATTGGGAGCTTTTAAATGACAACGTTCCCAACCACCGCGCTCGGCAGCACGTTAATTTCTATAAGAATACTTCACACAAAACACTCTCCCCACATCTCAGTCAAATAAATGCCTTTTCATTCCCTTAGAAATTACATTGCTTGAGAACTTGGATTGGGAGCTTTGAAACGACAACGTTCCCAACCACCGCGCTCGGCAGCACGTTAATTTCTATAAGAATACTTCACACAAATTACTCTCCCCACATCTCAGTCAAATAAATGCCTTTGCATTCCCTTAGAAATTACATTGCCTGAGAACTTGGATTGGGAGCTTTGAAATGACAACATTCCCAACCACCGCGCTCGGCAGCACGTTAATTTCTATAAGAATACTTCACACAAAACACTCTCCCCACATCTCAGTCAAATAAATGCCTGTTCATTATCTTAGAAATTACATTGCCAGAGAACATGGATTGGGAGCTTTGAAACGACAACGTTCCCAACCACCGCGCTCGGCAGCACGTTAATTTCTATAAGAATACTTCACACAAAACACTCTCCCCACATGTCAGTCAAATAAATGCCTTTTCATTCCCTGAGAAATTACATCGCCTGAGAACTTGCGCGGCACGTTAATTTCTATAAGAATACTTCACACAAAACACTCTCCCCACATCTCAGTCAAATAAATGCCTTTTCATTCCCTTAGAAATTACATCGCCTGAGAACTTGGATTGGGAGCTTTGAAATGACAACGTTCCCAACCACCGCGCTCGGCAGCACGTTAATTTCTATAAGAATACTTCACACAAAACACTCTCCCCACATCTCAGTCAAATAAATGCCCTTTCATTCCCTTAGAAATTACATAGCCTGAGAACTTGGATTGGGAGCTTTGAAATGACAATGTTCCCAACCACCGCGCTCGGCAGCACGTTAATTTCTATAAGAATACTTCACACAAAACACTCTCCCCACATCACAGTGAAATAAATGCCTTTTCATTCCCTTAGAAATTACATCGCCTGAGAACTTGGATTGGGAGCTTTGAAATGACAACGTTCCAAACCACCGCGCTCGGCAGCACGTTAATTTCTATAAGAATACTTCACACAAAACACTCTCCCCACATCTCAGTCAAATAAATGCCTTTTCATTCCCTTAGAAATTACATTGCCTGAGAACTTGTATTGGGAGCTTTGAAATGACAATGTTCCCAATCACCGCGCTCGGCAGCACGTTAATTTCTATAAAAATACTTCACACAAAACACTCTCCCCACATCACAGTGAAATAAATGCCTTTTCATTCCCTTAGAAATTACATTGCCTGAGAACTTGGATTGGGAGCTTTGAAATGACAACGTTCCGAACCACCGCGCTCGACAGCACGTTAATTTCTATAAGAATACTTCACACAAAACACTCTCCCCACATCTCAGTCAAATAAATGCCTTTTCATTCCCTTAGAAATTACATTGCCTGAGAACTTGGATTGGGAGCTTTAAAATGACAACGTTCCCAACCACCGCGCTCGGCAGCACGTTAATTTCTGTAAGAATACTTCACACAAAACACTCTCCCCACATCTCAGTGAAATAAATGCCTTTTCATTCCCTTAGAAATTACATCGCCTGAGAACTTGGATTGGGAGCTTTAAAATGACAACGTTCCCAACCACCGCACTCGGCAGCACGTTAATTTCTGTAAGAATACTTCACACAAAACACTCTCCCCACATCTCAGTCAAATAAATGCCTTTTCATTCCCTTAGAAATTACATTGCCTGAGAACTTGGATTGGGAGCTTTGAAATGACGACGTTCCCATCCACCGCGCTCGGCAGCACGTTAATTTCGATAAGAATACTTCACACAAAACACTCTCCCCATATCTCAGTCAAATAAATGCCTTTTCATTATCTTAGAAATTACATTGCCTGAGAACTTGGATTGGGAGCTTTTAAATGACAACGTTCCCAACCACCGCGCTCGGCAGCACGTTAATTTCTATAAGAATACTTCACACAAAACACTCTCCCCACATCTCAGTCAAATAAATGCCTTTTCAGTCCCTCAGAAATTACATCGCCTGAGAACTTGGATTGGGAGCTTTGAAATGACAACGTTCCCAACCACCGCGCTCGGCAGCACGTTAATTTCTATAAGAATTTATCACACAAAACACTCTCCCCATATCTCAGTCAAATAAATGCCTTTTCATTATCTTAGAAATTACATCGCCTGAGAATTTGGATTGGGAGCTTTGAAATGACAACGTTCCCAACCACCGCGCTCGGCAGCACGTTAATTTCTATAAGAATACTTCACACAAAACACTCTCCCCACATCTCAGTGAAATAAATGCCTGTTCATTCCCTTAGAAATTACATTGCCTGAGAACTTGGATTGGGAGCTTTGAAATGGCAATGTTCCCAACCACCGCGCTCGGCAGCACGTTAATTTCTATAAGAATACTTCACACAAAACACTCTCCCCACATCTCAGTCAAATAAATGCCTTTTCATTCCCTTAGAAATTACATTGTCTGAGAACTTGGATTGGGAGCTTTGAAATGACAACGTTCCCATCCACCGCGCTCGGCAGCACGTTAATTTCGATAAGAATACTTCACACAAAACACTCTCCCCACATCTCAGTCAAATAAATGCCTTTTCATTCCCTTAGAAATTACATTGCCTGAGAACTTGGATTGGGAGCTTTGAAATGACAACGTTCCCGACCACCGCGCTCGGCAGCACGTTAATTTCTATAAGAATACTTCACACAAAACACTCTCCCCACATCTCAGTCAAATAAATGCCTTTTCAGTCCCTTAGAAATTACATCGCCTGAGAACTTGGATTGGGAGCTTTGAAATGACAACGTTCCCAACCACTGCGCTCGGCAGCACGTTAATTTCTATAAGAATTTATCACACAAAACACTCTCCCCATATCTCAGTCAAATAAATGCCTTTTCATTATCTTAGAAATTACATCGCCTGAGAATTTGGATTGGGAGCTTTGAAATGACAACGTTCCCAACCACCGCGCTCGGCAGCACGTTAATTTCTATAAGAATACTTCACACAAAACACTCTCCCCACATCTCAGTCAAATAAATGCCTGTTCATTCCCTTAGAAATTACATTGCCTGAGAACTTGGATTGGGAGCTTTGAAATGACAATGTTCCCAACCACCGCGCTCGGCAGCACGTTAATTTCTATAAGAATACTTCACACAAAACACTCTCCCCACATCTCAGTCAAATAAATGCCTTTTCATTCCCTTAGAAATTACATTGCCTGAGAACTTGGATTGGGAGCTTTGAAATGACAACGTTCCCATCCACCGCGCTCGGCAGCACGTTAATTTCGATAAGAATACTTCACACAAAACACTCTCCCCACATCTCAGTCAAATAAATGCCTTTTCATTCCCTTAGAAATTACATTGCCTGAGAACTTGGATTGGGAGCTTTGAAATGACAACGTTCCCAACCACCGCGCTCGGCAGCACGTTAATTTCTATAAGAATACTTCACACAAAACACTCTCCCCATATCTCAGTCAAATAAATGCCTTTTCATTATCTTAGAAATTACATTGCCTGAGAACTTGGATTGGGAGTTTTGAAATGACAACGTTCCCAACCACCGCGCTCGGCGGCACGTTAATTTCTATAAGAATACTTCACACAAAACCCTCTCCCCACATCTCAGTCAAATAAATGCCTTTTCATTCCCTTAGAAATTACATTGCCTGAGAACTTGGATTGGGAGCTTTGAAATGACAACGTTCCGAACCACCGCGCTCGACAGCACGTTAATTTCTATAAGAATACTTCACACAAAACACTCTCCCCACATCTCAGTCAAATAAATGCCTTTTCATTCCCTTAGAAATTACATTGCCTGAGAACTTGGATTGGGAGCTTTAAAATGACAACGTTCCCAACCACCGCGCTCGGCAGCACGTTAATTTCTGTAAGAATACTTCACACAAAACACTCTCCCCACATCTCAGTGAAATAAATGCCTTTTCATTCCCTTAGAAATTACATCGCCTGAGAACTTGGATTGGGAGCTTTAAAATGACAACGTTCCCAACCACCGCGCTCGGCAGCACGTTAATTTCTGTAAGAATACTTCACACAAAACACTCTCCCCACATCTCAGTCAAATAAATGCCTTTTCATTCCCTTAGAAATTACATTGCCTGAGAACTTGGATTGGGAGCTTTGAAATGACGACGTTCCCATCCACCGCGCTCGGCAGCACGTTAATTTCGATAAGAATACTTCACACAAAACACTCTCCCCATATCTCAGTCAAATAAATGCCTTTTCATTATCTTAGAAATTACATTGCCTGAGAACTTGGATTGGGAGCTTTTAAATGACAACGTTCCCAACCACCGCGCTCGGCAGCACGTTAATTTCTATAAGAATACTTCACACAAAACACTCTCCCCACATCTCAGTCAAATAAATGCCTTTTCAGTCCCTCAGAAATTACATCGCCTGAGAACTTGGATTGGGAGCTTTGAAATGACAACGTTCCCAACCACCGCGCTCGGCAGCACGTTAATTTCTATAAGAATTTATCACACAAAACACTCTCCCCATATCTCAGTCAAATAAATGCCTTTTCATTATCTTAGAAATTACATCGCCTGAGAATTTGGATTGGGAGCTTTGAAATGACAACGTTCCCAACCACCGCGCTCGGCAGCACGTTAATTTCTATAAGAATACTTCACACAAAACACTCTCCCCACATCTCAGTGAAATAAATGCCTGTTCATTCCCTTAGAAATTACATTGCCTGAGAACTTGGATTGGGAGCTTTGAAATGGCAATGTTCCCAACCACCGCGCTCGGCAGCACGTTAATTTCTATAAGAATACTTCACACAAAACACTCTCCCCACATCTCAGTCAAATAAATGCCTTTTCATTCCCTTAGAAATTACATTGTCTGAGAACTTGGATTGGGAGCTTTGAAATGACAACGTTCCCATCCACCGCGCTCGGCAGCACGTTAATTTCGATAAGAATACTTCACACAAAACACTCTCCCCACATCTCAGTCAAATAAATGCCTTTTCATTCCCTTAGAAATTACATTGCCTGAGAACTTGGATTGGGAGCTTTGAAATGACAACGTTCCCAACCACCGCGCTCGGCAGCACGTTAATTTCTATAAGAATACTTCACACAAAACACTCTCCCCATATCTCAGTCAAATAAATGCCTTTTCATTATCTTAGAAATTACAATGCCTGAGAACTTGGATTGGGAGCTTTTAAATGACAACGTTCCCGACCACCGCGCTCGGCAGCACGTTAATTTCTATAAGAATACTTCACACAAAACACTCTCCCCACATCTCAGTCAAATAAATGCCTTTTCAGTCCCTTAGAAATTACATCGCCTGAGAACTTGGATTGGGAGCTTTGAAATGACAACGTTCCCAACCACTGCGCTCGGCAGCACGTTAATTTCTATAAGAATTTATCACACAAAACACTCTCCCCATATCTCAGTCAAATAAATGCCTTTTCATTATCTTAGAAATTACATCGCCTGAGAATTTGGATTGGGAGCTTTGAAATGACAACGTTCCCAACCACCGCGCTCGGCAGCACGTTAATTTCTATAAGAATACTTCACACAAAACACTCTCCCCACATCTCAGTCAAATAAATGCCTGTTCATTCCCTTAGAAATTACATTGCCTGAGAACTTGGATTGGGAGCTTTGAAATGACAATGTTCCCAACCACCGCGCTCGGCAGCACGTTAATTTCTATAAGAATACTTCACACAAAACACTCTCCCCACATCTCAGTCAAATAAATGCCTTTTCATTCCCTTAGAAATTACATTGCCTGAGAACTTGGATTGGGAGCTTTGAAATGACAACGTTCCCATCCACCGCGCTCGGCAGCACGTTAATTTCGATAAGAATACTTCACACAAAACACTCTCCCCACATCTCAGTCAAATAAATGCCTTTTCATTCCCTTAGAAATTACATTGCCTGAGAACTTGGATTGGGAGCTTTGAAATGACAACGTTCCCAACCACCGCGCTCGGCAGCACGTTAATTTCTATAAGAATACTTCACACAAAACACTCTCCCCATATCTCAGTCAAATAAATGCCTTTTCATTATCTTAGAAATTACATTGCCTGAGAACTTGGATTGGGAGTTTTGAAATGACAACGTTCCCAACCACCGCGCTCGGCGGCACGTTAATTTCTATAAGAATACTTCACACAAAACCCTCTCCCCACATCTCAGTCAAATAAATGCCTTTTCAGTCCCTTAGAAATTACATTGCCTGAGAACTTGGATTGGGAGCTTTGAAATGACAACGTTCCCATCCACCGCGCTCGGCAGCACGTTAATTTCTATAAGAATACTTCACACAAAACACTCTCCCCACATCTCAGTCAAATAAATGCCTTTTCATTCCCTTAGAAATTACTATCCTGAGAACTTGGATTGGGAGCTTTGAAATTACAACGTTCCCAACCACCGCGCCCGGCAGCACGTTAATTTCTATAAGAATACTTCACACAAAACACTCTCCCCACATCTCAGTCATATAAATGCATTTTCATTCCCTTAGAAATTACATTGCCTGAGAACTTGGATTGGGAGCTATGAAATGACAACGTTCCCAACCACCGCGCTCGGCAGCACGTTAATTTCTATAAGAATACTTCACACAAAACACTCTCCCCACATCTCAGTCAAATAAATGCTTTTTCATTCCCTTAGAAATTACATTGCCTGAGAACTTGGATTGGGAGCTTTGAAATGACGACGTTCCCAACCACCGCGCTCGGCAGCACGTTAATTTCGATAAGAATACTTCACACAAAACACTCTCCCCACATCTCAGTCGTATAAATGCCTTTTCATTCCCTTAGAAATTACATTGCCTGAGAACTTGGATTGGGAGCTTTGAAATGAGAACGTTCCCAACCACCGCGCTCGGCAGCACGTTAATTTCTATCAGAATACTTCACACAAAACACTCTCCCCACATATCAGTCTAATAAATGCCTTTTCATTCCCTTAGAAATTACTTTGCCTGAGAACTTGGATTGGGAGCTTTGAAATGACGACGTTCCCATCCACCGCGCTCGGCAGCACGTTAATTTCGATAAGAATACTTCACACAAAACACTCTCCCCATATCTCAGTCAAATAAATGCCTTTTCATTATCTTAGAAATTACATTGCCTGAGAACTTGGATTGGGAGCTTTTAAATGACAACGTTCCCAACCACCGCGCTCGGCAGCACGTTAATTTCTATAAGAATACTTCACACAAAACACTCTCCCCACATCTCAGTCAAATAAATGCCTTTTCAGTCCCTTAGAAATTACATCGCCTGAGAACTTGGATTGGGAGCTTTGAAATGACAACGTTCCCAACCACCGCGCTCGGCAGCACGTTAATTTCTATAAGAATTTATCACACAAAACACTCTCCCCATATCTCAGTCATATAAATGCATTTTCATTCCCTTAGAAATTACATTGCCTGAGAACTTGGATTGGGAGCTATGAAATGACAACGTTCCCAACCACCGCGCTCGGCAGCACGTTAATTTCTATAAGAATACTTCACACAAAACACTCTCCCCACATCTCAGTCAAATAAATGCTTTTTCATTCCCTTAGAAATTACATTGCCTGAGAACTTGGATTGGGAGCTTTGAAATGACGACGTTCCCAACCACCGCGCTCGGCAGCACGTTAATTTCGATAAGAATACTTCACACAAAACACTCTCCCCACATCTCAGTCGTATAAATGCCTTTTCATTCCCTTAGAAATTACATTGCCTGAGAACTTGGATTGGGAGCTTTGAAATGAGAACGTTCCCAACCACCGCGCTCGGCAGCACGTTAATTTCTATCAGAATACTTCACACAAAACACTCTCCCCACATATCAGTCTAATAAATGCCTTTTCATTCCCTTAGAAATTACATTGCCTGAGAACTTGGATTGGGAGCTTTGAAATGACGACGTTCCCATCCACCGCGCTCGGCAGCACGTTAATTTCGATAAGAATACTTCACACAAAACACTCTCCCCATATCTCAGTCAAATAAATGCCTTTTCATTATCTTAGAAATTACATTGCCTGAGAACTTGGATTGGGAGCTTTTAAATGACAACGTTCCCAACCACCGCGCTCGGCAGCACGTTAATTTCTATAAGAATACTTCACACAAAACACTCTCCCCACATCTCAGTCAAATAAATGCCTTTTCAGTCCCTTAGAAATTACATCGCCTGAGAACTTGGATTGGGAGCTTTGAAATGACAACGTTCCCAACCACCGCGCTCGGCAGCACGTTAATTTCTATAAGAATTTATCACACAAAACACTCTCCCCATATCTCAGTCAAATAAATGCCTTTTCATTATCTTAGAAATTACATCGCCTGAGAATTAGGATTGGGAGCTTTGAAATGACAACGTTCCCAACCACCGCGCTCGGCAGCACGTTAATTTCTATAAGAATACTTCACACAAAACACTCTCCCCACATCTCAGTCAAATAAATGCCTGTTCATTACCTTAGAAATTACATTGCCTGAGAACTTGGATTGGGAGCTTTGAAATTACAATGTTCCCAACCACCGCGCTCGGCAGCACGTTAATTTCTATAAGAATACTTCACACAAAACACTCTCCCCACATCTCAGTCAAATAAATGCCTTTTCATTCCCTTAGAAATTACATTGCCTGAGAACTTGGATTGGGAGCTTTGAAATGACAACGTTCCCATCCACCGCGCTCGGCAGCACGTTAATTTCGATAAGAATACTTCACACAAAACACTCTCCCCACATCTCAGTCAAATAAATGCCTTTTCATTCCCTTAGAAATTACATTGCCTGAGAACTTGGATTGGGAGCTTTGAAATTACAACGTTCCCAACCACCGCGCCCGGCAGCACGTTAATTTCTATAAGAATACTTCACACAAAACACTCTCCCCACATCTCAATCATATAAATGCATTTTCATTCCCTTAGAAATTACATTGCCTGAGAACTTGGATTGGGAGCTATGAAATGACAACGTTCCCAACCACCGCGCTCGGCAGCACGTTAATTTCTATAAAAATACTTCACACAAAACACTCTCCCCACATCTCAGTCAAATAAATGCTTTTTCATTCCCTTAGAAATTACATTGCCTGAGAACTTGGATTGGGAGCTTTGAAATGACGACGTTCCCAACCACCGCGCTCGGCAGCACGTTAATTTCGATAAGAATACTTCACACAAAACACTCTCCCCTCATCTCAGTCGTATAAATGCCTTTTCATTCCCTTAGAAATTACATTGCCTGAGAACTTGGATTGGGAGCTTTGAAATGAGAACGTTCCCAACCACCGCGCTCGGCAGCACGTTAATTTCTATAAGAATACTTCACACAAAACACTCTCCCCACATATCAGTCAAATAAATGCCTTTTCATTCCCTTAGAAATTACTATCCTGAGAACTTGGATTGGGAGCTTTGAAATTACAACGTTCCCAACCACCGCGCCCGGCAGCACGTTAATTTCTATAAGAATACTTCACACAAAACACTATCCCCACATCTCAGTCATATAAATGCATTTTCATTCCCTTAGAAATTACATTGCCTGAGAACTTGGATTGGGAGCTATGAAATGACAACGTTCCCAACCACCGCGCTCGGCAGCACGTTAATTTCTATAAGAATACTTCACACAAAACACTCTCCCCACATCTCAGTCAAATAAATGCTTTTTCATTCCCTTAGAAATTACATTGCCTGAGAACTTGGATTGGGAGCTTTGAAATGAGAACGTTCCCAACCACCGCGCTCGGCAGCACGTTAATTTCTATCAGAATACTTCACACAAAACACTCTCCCCACATATCAGTCAAATAAATGCCTTTTCATTCCCTTAGAAATTACATTGCCTGAGAACTTGGATTGGGAGCTTTGAAATGACGACGTTCCCATCCACCGCGCTCGGCAGCACGTTAATTTCGATAAGAATACTTCACACAAAACACTCTCCCCATATCTCAGTCAAATAAATGCCTTTTCATTATCTTAGAAATTACATTGCCTGAGAACTTGGATTGGGAGCTTTTAAATGACAACGTTCCCAACCACCGCGCTCGGCAGCACGTTAATTTCTATAAGAATACTTCACACAAAACACTCTCCCCACATCTCAGTCAAATAAATGCCTTTTCAGTCCCTTAGAAATTACATCGCCTGAGAACTTGGATTGGGAGCTTTGAAATGACAACGTTCCCAACCACCGCGCTCGGCAGCACGTTAATTTCTATAAGAATTTATCACACAAAACACTCTCCCCATATCTCAGTCAAATAAATGCCTTTTCATTATCTTAGAAATTACATCGCCTGAGAATTAGGATTGGGAGCTTTGAAATGACAACGTTCCCAACCACCGCGCTCGGCAGCACGTTAATTTCTATAAGAATACTTCACACAAAACACTCTCCCCACATCTCAGTCAAATAAATGCCTGTTCATTACCTTAGAAATTACATTGCCTGAGAACTTGGATTGGGAGCTTTGAAATTACAATGTTCCCAACCACCGCGCTCGGCAGCACGTTAATTTCTATAAGAATACTTCACACAAAACACTCTCCCCACATCTCAGTCAAATAAATGCCTTTTCATTCCCTTAGAAATTACATTGCCTGAGAACTTGGATTGGGAGCTTTGAAATGACAACGTTCCCATCCACCGCGCTCGGCAGCACGTTAATTTCGATAAGAATACTTCACACAAAACACTCTCCCCACATCTCAGTCAAATAAATGCCTTTTCATTCCCTTAGAAATTACATTGCCTGAGAACTTGGATTGGGAGCTTTGAAATTACAACGTTCCCAACCACCGCGCCCGGCAGCACGTTAATTTCTATAAGAATACTTCACACAAAACACTCTCCCCACATCTCAATCATATAAATGCATTTTCATTCCCTTAGAAATTACATTGCCTGAGAACTTGGATTGGGAGCTATGAAATGACAACGTTCCCAACCACCGCGCTCGGCAGCACGTTAATTTCTATAAAAATACTTCACACAAAACACTCTCCCCACATCTCAGTCAAATAAATGCTTTTTCATTCCCTTAGAAATTACATTGCCTGAGAACTTGGATTGGGAGCTTTGAAATGACGACGTTCCCAACCACCGCGCTCGGCAGCACGTTAATTTCGATAAGAATACTTCACACAAAACACTCTCCCCTCATCTCAGTCGTATAAATGCCTTTTCATTCCCTTAGAAATTACATTGCCTGAGAACTTGGATTGGGAGCTTTGAAATGAGAACGTTCCCAACCACCGCGCTCGGCAGCACGTTAATTTCTATAAGAATACTTCACACAAAACACTCTCCCCACATATCAGTCAAATAAATGCCTTTTCATTCCCTTAGAAATTACTATCCTGAGAACTTGGATTGGGAGCTTTGAAATTACAACGTTCCCAACCACCGCGCCCGGCAGCACGTTAATTTCTATAAGAATACTTCACACAAAACACTCTCCCCACATCTCAGTCATATAAATGCATTTTCATTCCCTTAGAAATTACATTGCCTGAGAACTTGGATTGGGAGCTATGAAATGACAACGTTCCCAACCACCGCGCTCGGCAGCACGTTAATTTCTATAAGAATACTTCACACAAAACACTCTCCCCACATCTCAGTCAAATAAATGCTTTTTCATTCCCTTAGAAATTACATTGCCTGAGAACTTGGATTGGGAGCTTTGAAATGAGAACGTTCCCAACCACCGCGCTCGGCAGCACGTTAATTTCTATCAGAATACTTCACACAAAACACTCTCCCCACATATCAGTCAAATAAATGCCTTTTCATTCCCTTAGAAATTACATTGCCTGAGAACTTGGATTGGGAGCTTTGAAATGACGACGTTCCCATCCACCGCGCTCGGCAGCACGTTAATTTCGATAAGAATACTTCACACAAAACACTCTCCCCATATCTCAGTCAAATAAATGCCTTTTCATTATCTTAGAAATTACATTGCCTGAGAACTTGGATTGGGAGCTTTTAAATGACAACGTTCCCAACCACCGCGCTCGGCAGCACGTTAATTTCTATAAGAATACTTCACACAAAACACTCTCCCCACATCTCAGTCAAATAAATGCCTTTTCAGTCCCTTAGAAATTACATCGCCTGAGAACTTGGATTGGGAGCTTTGAAATGACAACGTTCCCAACCACCGCGCTCGGCAGCACGTTAATTTCTATAAGAATTTATCACACAAAACACTCTCCCCATATCTCAGTCAAATAAATGCCTTTTCATTATCTTAGAAATTACATCGCCTGAGAATTAGGATTGGGAGCTTTGAAATGACAACGTTCCCAACCACCGCGCTCGGCAGCACGTTAATTTCTATAAGAATACTTCACACAAAACACTCTCCCCACATCTCAGTCAAATAAATGCCTGTTCATTACCTTAGAAATTACATTGCCTGAGAACTTGGATTGGGAGCTTTGAAATTACAATGTTCCCAACCACCGCGCTCGGCAGCACGTTAATTTCTATAAGAATACTTCACACAAAACACTCTCCCCACATCTCAGGCAAATAAATGCCTTTTCATTCCCTTAGAAATTACATTGCCTGAGAACTTGGATTGGGAGCTTTGAAATGACAACGTTCCCATCCACCGCGCTCGGCAGCACGTTAATTTCGATAAGAATACTTCACACAAAACACTCTCCCCACATCTCAGTCAAATAAATGCCTTTTCATTCCCTTAGAAATTACATTGCCTGAGAACTTGGATTGGGAGCTTTGAAATGACAACGTTCCCAACCACCGCGCTCGGCAGCACGTTAATTTCTATAAGAATACTTCACACAAAACACTCTCCCCATATCTCAGTCAAATAAATGCCTTTTCATTATCTTAGAAATTACATTGCCTGAGAACTTAGATTGGGAGTTTTGAAATGACAACGTTCCCAACCACCGCGCTCGGCGGCACGTTAATTTCTATAAGAATACTTCACACAAACCCTCTCCCCACATCTCAGTCAAATAAATGCCTTTTCAGTCCCTTAGAAATTACATCGCCTGAGAACTTGTATTGGGAGATTTGAAATGACAACGTTCCCAACCACCGCGCTCGGCAGCACGTTAATTTCTATAAGAATACTTCACACAAAACACTCTCCCCACATCCCAGTCAAATAAATGCCTTTTCATTCCCTTAGAAATTACATTGCCTGAGAACTTGGATTGGGAGCTTTGAAATGACAACGTTCCCAACCACCGCGCTCGGCAGCACGTTAATTTCTATAAGAATACTTCACACAAAACACTCTCCCCACATCTCAGTCAAATAAATGCCTTTTCATTCCTTTAGAAATTACTATCCTGAGAACTTGGATTGGGAGCTTTGAAATTACAACGTTCCCAACCACCGCGCCCGGCAGCACGTTAATTTCTATAAGAATACTTCACACAAAACACTCTCCCCACATCTCAATCATATAAATGCATTTTCATTCCCTTAGAAATTACATTGCCTGAGAACTTGGATTGGGAGCTATGAAATGACAACGTTCCCAACCACCGCGCTCTACAGCACGTTAATTTCTATAAGAATACTTCACACAAAACACTCTCCCCACATCTCAGTCAAATAAATGCTTTTTCATTCCCTTAGAAATTACATTGCCTGAGAACTTGGATTGGGAGCTTTGAAATGACGACGTTCCCAACCACCGCGCTCGGCAGCACGTTAATTTCGATAAGAATACTTCACACAAAACACTCTCCCCTCATCTCAGTCGTATAAATGCCTTTTCATTCCCTTAGAAATTACATTGCCTGAGAACTTGGATTGGGAGCTTTGAAATGAGAACGTTCCCAACCACCGCGCTCGGCAGCACGTTAATTTGTATAAGAATACTTCACACAAAACACTCTCCCCACATATCAGTCAAATAAATGCCTTTTCATTCCCTTAGAAATTACATTGCCTGAGAACTTGGATTGGGAGCTTTGAAATGACGACGTTCCCATCCACCGCGCTCGGCAGCACGTTAATTTCGATAAGAATACTTCACACAAAACACTCTCCCCATATATCAGTCAAATAAATGCCTTTTCATTATCTTAGAAATTACATTGCCTGAGAACTTGGATTGGGAGCTTTTAAATGACAACGTTCCCAACCACCGCGCTCGGCAGCACGTTAATTTCTATAAGAATACTTCACACAAAACCCTCTCCCCACATCTCAGTCAAATAAATGCCTTTTCAGTCCCTTAGAAATTACATCGCCTGAGAACTTGGATTGGGAGTTTTGAAATGACAACGTTCCCAACCACCGCGCTCGGCAGCACGTTAATTTCTATAAGAATACTTCACACAAAACACTCTCCCCATATCTCAGTCAAATAAATGCCTTTTCATTATCTTAGAAATTACATTGCCTGAGAACTTAGATTGGGAGTTTTGAAATGACAACGTTCCCAACCACCGCGCTCGGCGGCACGTTAATTTCTATAAGAATACTTCACACAAAACCCTCTCCCCACATCTCAGTCAAATAAATGCCTTTTCAGTCCCTTAGAAATTACATCGCCTGAGAACTTGGATTGGGAGATTTGAAATGACAACGTTCCCAACCACCGCGCTCGGCAGCATGTTAATTTCTATAAGAATACTTCACACAAAACACTCTCCCCACATCCCAGTCAAATAAATGCCTTTTCATTCCCTTAGAAATTACATTGCCTGAGAACTTGGATTGGGAGCTTTGAAATGACAACGTTCCCAACCACCGCGCTCGGCAGCACGTTAATTTCTATAAGAATACTTCACACAAAACACTCTCCCCACATCTCAGTCAAATAAATGCCTTTTCATTCCTTTAGAAATTACTATCCTGAGAACTTGGATTGGGAGCTTTGAAATTACAACGTTCCCAACCACCGCGCCCGGCAGCACGTTAATTTCTATAAGAATACTTCACACAAAACACTCTCCCCACATCTCAATCATATAAATGCATTTTCATTCCCTTAGAAATTACATTGCCTGAGAACTTGGATTGGGAGCTATGAAATGACAACGTTCCCAACCACCGCGCTCTACAGCACGTTAATTTCTATAAGAATACTTCACACAAAACACTCTCCCCACATCTCAGTCAAATAAATGCTTTTTCATTCCCTTAGAAATTACATTGCCTGAGAACTTGGATTGGGAGCTTTGAAATGACGACGTTCCCAACCACCGCGCTCGGCAGCACGTTAATTTCGATAAGAATACTTCACACAAAACACTCTCCCCTCATCTCAGTCGTATAAATGCCTTTTCATTCCCTTAGAAATTACATTGCCTGAGAACTTGGATTGGGAGCTTTGAAATGAGAACGTTCCCAACCACCGCGCTCGGCAGCACGTTAATTTGTATAAGAATACTTCACACAAAACACTCTCCCCACATATCAGTCAAATAAATGCCTTTTCATTCCCTTAGAAATTACATTGCCTGAGAACTTGGATTGGGAGCTTTGAAATGACGACGTTCCCATCCACCGCGCTCGGCAGCACGTTAATTTCGATAAGAATACTTCACACAAAACACTCTCCCCATATATCAGTCAAATAAATGCCTTTTCATTATCTTAGAAATTACATTGCCTGAGAACTTGGATTGGGAGCTTTTAAATGACAACGTTCCCAACCACCGCGCTCGGCAGCACGTTAATTTCTATAAGAATACTTCACACAAAACCCTCTCCCCACATCTCAGTCAAATAAATGCCTTTTCAGTCCCTTAGAAATTACATCGCCTGAGAACTTGGATTGGGAGATTTGAAATGACAACGTTCCCAACCACCGCGCTCGGCAGCACGTTAATTTCTATAAGAATACTTCACACAAAACACTCTCCCCACATCCCAGTCAAATAAATGCATTTTCATTCCCTTAGAAATTACATTGCCTGAGAACTTGGATTAGGAGCTATGAAATGACAACGTTCCCAACCACCGCGCTCGGCAGCACGTTAATTTCTATAAGAATACTTCACACAAAACACTCTCCCCACATCTCAGTCAAATAAATGCTTTTTCATTCCCTTAGAAATTACATTGCCTGAGAACTTGGATTGGGAGCTTTGAAATGACGACGTTCCCAACCACCGCGCTCGGCAGCACGTTAATTTCGATAAGAATACTTCACACAAAACACTCTCCCCTCATCTCAGTCGTATAAATGCCTTTTCATTCCCTTAGAAATTACATTGCCTGAGAACTTGGATTGGGAGCTTTGAAATGAGAACGTTCCCAACCACCGCGCTCGGCAACACGTTAATTTCTATAAGAATACTTCACACAAAACACTCTCCCCACATATCAGTCAAATAAATGCCTTTTCATTCCCTTAGAAATTACATTGCCTGAGAACTTGGATTGGGAGCTTTGAAATGACGACGTTCCCATCCACCGCGCTCGGCAGCACGTTAATTTCGATAAGAATACTTCACACAAAACACTCTCCCCATATCTCAGTCAAATAAATGCCTTTTCATTCCCTTAGAAATTACTATCCTGAGAACTTGGATTGGGAGCTTTGAAATTACAACGTTCCCAACCACCGCGCCCGGCAGCACGTTAATTTCTATAAGAATACTTCACACAAAACACTCTCCCCACATCTCAGTCATATAAATGCATTTTCATTCCCTTAGAAATTACATTGCCTGAGAACTTGGATTGGGAGCTATGAAATGACAACGTTCCCAACCACCGCGCTCGGCAGCACGTTAATTTCTATAAGAATACTTCACACAAAACACTCTCCCCACATCTCAGTCAAATAAATGCTTTTTCATTCCCTTAGAAATTACATTGCCTGAGAACTTGGATTGGGAGCTTTGAAATGACGACGTTCCCAACCACCGCGCTCGGCAGCACGTTAATTTCGATAAGAATACTTCACACAAAACACTCTCCCCACATCTCAGTCGTATAAATGCCTTTTCATTCCCTTAGAAATTACATTGCCTGAGAACTTGGATTGGGAGCTTTGAAATGAGAACGTTCCCAACCACCGCGCTCGGCAGCACGTTAATTTCTATCAGAATACTTCACACAAAACACTCTCCCCACATATCAGTCAAATAAATGCCTTTTCATTCCCTTAGAAATTACATTGCCTGAGAACTTGGATTGGGAGCTTTGAAATGACGACGTTCCCATCCACCGCGCTCGGCAGCACGTTAATTTCGATAAGAATACTTCACACAAAACACTCTCCCCATATCTCAGTCAAATAAATGCCTTTTCATTATCTTAGAAATTACATTGCCTGAGAACTTGGATTGGGAGCTTTTAAATGACAACGTTCCCAACCACCGCGCTCGGCAGCACGTTAATTTCTATAAGAATACTTCACACAAAACACTCTCCCCACATCTCAGTCAAATAAATGCCTTTTCAGTCCCTTAGAAATTACATCGCCTGAGAACTTGGATTGGGAGCTTTGAAATGACAACGTTCCCAACCACCGCGCTCGGCAGCACGTTAATTTCTATAAGAATTTATCACACAAAACACTCTCCCCATATCTCAGTCAAATAAATGCCTTTTCATTATCTTAGAAATTACATCGCCTGAGAATTAGGATTGGGAGCTTTGAAATGACAACGTTCCCAACCACCGCGCTCGGCAGCACGTTAATTTCTATAAGAATACTTCACACAAAACACTCTCCCCACATCTCAGTCAAATAAATGCCTGTTCATTACCTTAGAAATTACATTGCCTGAGAACTTGGATTGGGAGCTTTGAAATTACAATGTTCCCAACCACCGCGCTCGGCAGCACGTTAATTTCTATAAGAATACTTCACACAAAACACTCTCCCCACATCTCAGTCAAATAAATGCCTTTTCATTCCCTTAGAAATTACATTGCCTGAGAACTTGGATTGGGAGCTTTGAAATGACAACGTTCCCATCCACCGCGCTCGGCAGCACGTTAATTTCGATAAGAATACTTCACACAAAACACTCTCCCCACATCTCAGTCAAATAAATGCCTTTTCATTCCCTTAGAAATTACATTGCCTGAGAACTTGGATTGGGAGCTTTGAAATGACAACGTTCCCAACCACCGCGCTCGGCAGCACGTTAATTTCTATAAGAATACTTCACACAAAACACTCTCCCCATATCTCAGTCAAATAAATGCCTTTTCATTATCTTAGAAATTACATTGCCTGAGAACTTAGATTGGGAGTTTTGAAATGACAACGTTCCCAACCACCGCGCTCGGCGGCACGTTAATTTCTATAAGAATACTTCACACAAAACCCTCTCCCCACATCTCAGTCAAATAAATGCCTTTTCAGTCCCTTAGAAATTACATCGCCTGAGAACTTGGATTGGGAGATTTGAAATGACAACGTTCCCAACCACCGCGCTCGGCAGCACGTTAATTTCTATAAGAATACTTCACACAAAACACTCTCCCCACATCCCAGTCAAATAAATGCCTTTTCATTCCCTTAGAAATTACATTGCCTGAGAACTTGGATTGGGAGCTTTGAAATGACAACGTTCCCAACCACCGCGCTCGGCAGCACGTTAATTTCTATAAGAATACTTCACACAAAACACTCTCCCCACATCTCAGTCAAATAAATGCCTTTTCATTCCTTTAGAAATTACTATCCTGAGAACTTGGATTGGGAGCTTTGAAATTACAACGTTCCCAACCACCGCGCCCGGCAGCACGTTAATTTCTATAAGAATACTTCACACAAAACACTCTCCCCACATCTCAATCATATAAATGCATTTTCATTCCCTTAGAAATTACATTGCCTGATAACTTGGATTGGGAGCTATGAAATGACAACGTTCCCAACCACCGCGCTCGGCAGCACGTTAATTTCTATAAGAATACTTCACACAAAACACTCTCCCCACATCTCAGTCAAATAAATGCTTTTTCATTCCCTTAGAAATTACATTGCCTGAGAACTTGGATTGGGAGCTTTGAAATGACGACGTTCCCAACCACCGCGCTCGGCAGCACGTTAATTTCGATAAGAATACTTCACACAAAACACTCTCCCCTCATCTCAGTCGTATAAATGCCTTTTCATTCCCTCAGAAATTACATTGCCTGAGAACTTGGATTGGGAGCTTTGAAATGAGAACGTTCCCAACCACCGCGCTCGGCAGCACGTTAATTTGTATAAGAATACTTCACACAAAACACTCTCCCCACATATCAGTCAAATAAATGCCTTTTCATTCCCTTAGAAATTACATTGCCTGAGAACTTGGATTGGGAGCTTTGAAATGACGACGTTCCCATCCACCGCGCTCGGCAGCACGTTAATTTCGATAAGAATACTTCACACAAAACACTCTCCCCATATCTCAGTCAAATAAATGCCTTTTCATTATCTTAGAAATTACATTGCCTGAGAACTTGGATTGGGAGCTTTTAAATGACAACGTTCCCAACCACCGCGCTCGGCAGCACGTTAATTTCTATAAGAATACTTCACACAAAACACTCTCCCCACATCTCAGTCAAATAAATGCCTTTTCAGTCCCTTAGAAATTACATCGCCTGAGAACTTGGATTGGGAGCTTTGAAATGACAACGTTCCCAACCACCGCGCTCGGCAGCACGTTAATTTCTATAAGAATTTATCACACAAAACACTCTCCCCATATCTCAGTCAAATAAATGCCTTTTCAGTCCCTTAGAAATTACATCGCCTGAGAATTAGGATTGGGAGCTTTGAAATGACAACGTTCCCAACCACCGCGCTCGGCAGCACGTTAATTTCTATAAGAATACTTCACACAAAACACTCTCCCCACATCTCAGTCAAATAAATGCCTGTTCATTCCCTTAGAAATTACATTGCCTGAGAACTTGGATTGGGAGCTTTGAAATGACAATGTTCCCAACCACCGCGCTCGGCAGCACGTTAATTTCTATAAGAATACTTCACACAAAACATTCTCCCCACATCTCAGTCAAATAAATGCCTTTTCATTCCCTTAGAAATTACATTGCCTGAGAACTTGGATTGGGAGCTTTGAAATGACAACGTTCCCATCCACCGCGCTCGGCAGCACGTTAATTTCGATAAGAATACTTCACACAAAACACTCTCCCCACATCTCAGTCAAATAAATGCCTTTTCAGTCCCTTAGAAATTACATCGCCTGAGAACTTGGATTGGGAGCTTTGAAATGACAACGTTCCCAACCACCGCGCTCGGCAGCACGTTAATTTCTATAAGAATTTATCACACAAAACACTCTCCCCATATCTCAGTCAAATAAATGCCTTTTGATTATCTTAGAAATTACATCGCCTGAGAATTTGGATTGGGAGCTTTGAAATGACAACGTTCCCAACCACCGCGCTCGGCAGCACGTTAATTTCTATAAGAATACTTCACACAAAACACTCTCCCCACATCTCAGTCAAATAAATGCCTGTTCATTCCCTTAGAAATTACATTGCCTGAGAACTTGGATTGGGAGCTTTGAAATGACAATGTTCCCAACCACCGCGCTCGGCAGCACGTTAATTTCTATAAGAATACTTCACACAAAACACTCTCCCCACATCTCAGTCAAATAAATGCCTTTTCATTCCCTTAGAAATTACATTGCCTGAGAACTTGGATTGGGAGCTTTGAAATGACAACGTTCCCATCCACCGCGCTCGGCAGCACGTTAATTTCGATAAGAATACTTCACACAAAACACTCTCCCCACATCTCAGTCCAATAAATGCCTTTTCATTCCCTTAGAAATTACATTGCCTGAGAACTTGGATTGGGAGCTTTGAAATGACAACGTTCCCAACCACCGCGCTCGGCAGCACGTTAATTTCTATAAGAATTTATCACACAAAACACTCTCCCCATATCTCAGTCAAATAAATGCCTTTTCATTATCTTAGAAATTACATCGCCTGAGAATTAGGATTGGGAGCTTTGAAATGACAACGTTCCCAACCACCGCGCTCGGCAGCACGTTAATTTCTATAAGAATACTTCACACAAAACACTCTCCCCACATCTCAGTCAAATAAATGCCTGTTCATTCCCTTAGAAATTACATTGCCTGAGAACTTGGATTGGGAGCTTTGAAATGACAATGTTCCCAACCACCGCGCTCGGCAGCACGTTAATTTCTATAAGAATACTTCACACAAAACACTCTCCCCACATCTCAGTCAAATAAATGCCTTTTCATTCCCTTAGAAATTACATTGCCTGAGAACTTGGATTGGGAGCTTTGAAATGACAACGTTCCCATCCACCGCGCTCGGCAGCACGTTAATTTCGATAAGAATACTTCACACAAAACACTCTCCCCACATCTCAGTCAAATAAATGCCTTTTCAGTCCCTTAGAAATTACATCGCCTGAGAACTTGGATTGGGAGCTTTGAAATGACAACGTTCCCAACCACCGCGCTCGGCAGCACGTTAATTTCTATAAGAATTTATCACACAAAACACTCTCCCCATACCTCAGTCAAATAAATGCCTTTTGATTATCTTAGAAATTACATCGCCTGAGAATTTGGATTGGGAGCTTTGAAATGACAACGTTCCCAACCACCGCGCTCGGCAGCACGTTAATTTCTATAAGAATACTTCACACAAAACACTCTCCCCACATCTCAGTCAAATAAATGCCTGTTCATTCCCTTAGAAATTACATTGCCTGAGAACTTGGATTGGGAGCTTTGAAATGACAATGTTCCCAACCACCGCGCTCGGCAGCACGTTAATTTCTATAAGAATACTTCACACAAAACACTCTCCCCACATCTCAGTCAAATAAATGCCTTTTCATTCCCTTAGAAATTACATTGCCTGAGAACTTGGATTGGGAGCTTTGAAATGACAACGTTCCCATCCACCGCGCTCGGCAGCACGTTAATTTCTATAAGAATACTTCACACAAAACACTCTCCCCACATCTCAGTCAAATAAATGCTTTTTCATTCCCTTAGAAATTACATTGCCTGAGAACTTGGATTGGGAGCTTTGAAATGACGACGTTCCCAACCACCGCGCTCGGCAGCACGTTAATTTCGATAAGAATACTTCACACAAAACACTCTCCCCATATCTCAGTCAAATAAATGCCTTTTCATTATCTTAGAAATTACATTGCCTGAGAACTTGGATTGGGAGCTTTTAAATGACAACGTTCCCAACCACCGCGCTCGGCAGCACGTTAATTTCTATAAGAATACTTCACACAAAACACTCTCCCCACATCTCAGTCAAATAAATGCCTTTTCAGTCCCTTAGAAATTACATCGCCTGAGAACTTGGATTGGGAGCTTTGAAATGACAACGTTCCCAACCACCGCGCTCGGCAGCACGTTAATTTCTATAAGAATTTATCACACAAAACACTCTCCCCATATCTCAGTCAAATAAATGCCTTTTCAGTCCCTTAGAAATTACATCGCCTGAGAATTAGGATTGGGAGCTTTGAAATGACAACGTTCCCAACCACCGCGCTCGGCAGCACGTTAATTTCTATAAGAATACTTCACACAAAACACTCTCCCCACATCTCAGTCAAATAAATGCCTGTTCATTCCCTTAGAAATTACATTGCCTGAGAACTTGGATTGGGAGCTTTGAAATGACAATGTTCCCAACCACCGCGCTCGGCAGCACGTTAATTTCTATAAGAATACTTCACACAAAACATTCTCCCCACATCTCAGTCAAATAAATGCCTTTTCATTCCCTTAGAAATTACATTGCCTGAGAACTTGGATTGGGAGCTTTGAAATGACAACGTTCCCATCCACCGCGCTCGGCAGCACGTTAATTTCGATAAGAATACTTCACACAAAACACTCTCCCCACATCTCAGTCAAATAAATGCCTTTTCAGTCCCTTAGAAATTACATCGCCTGAGAACTTGGATTGGGAGCTTTGAAATGACAACGTTCCCAACCACCGCGCTCGGCAGCACGTTAATTTCTATAAGAATTTATCACACAAAACACTCTCCCCATATCTCAGTCAAATAAATGCCTTTTGATTATCTTAGAAATTACATCGCCTGAGAATTTGGATTGGGAGCTTTGAAATGACAACGTTCCCAACCACCGCGCTCGGCAGCACGTTAATTTCTATAAGAATACTTCACACAAAACACTCTCCCCACATCTCAGTCAAATAAATGCCTGTTCATTCCCTTAGAAATTACATTGCCTGAGAACTTGGATTGGGAGCTTTGAAATGACAACGTTCCCAACCACCGCGCTCGGCAGCACGTTAATTTCTATAAGAATTTATCACACAAAACACTCTCCCCATATCTCAGTCAAATAAATGCCTTTTCATTATCTTAGAAATTACATCGCCTGAGAATTAGGATTGGGAGCTTTGAAATGACAACGTTCCCAACCACCGCGCTCGGCAGCACGTTAATTTCTATAAGAATACTTCACACAAAACACTCTCCCCACATCTCAGTCAAATAAATGCCTGTTCATTCCCTTAGAAATTACATTGCCTGAGAACTTGGATTGGGAGCTTTGAAATGACAATGTTCCCAACCACCGCGCTCGGCAGCACGTTAATTTCTATAAGAATACTTCACACAAAACACTCTCCCCACATCTCAGTCAAATAAATGCCTTTTCATTCCCTTAGAAATTACATTGCCTGAGAACTTGGATTGGGAGCTTTGAAATGACAACGTTCCCATCCACCGCGCTCGGCAGCACGTTAATTTCGATAAGAATACTTCACACAAAACACTCTCCCCACATCTCAGTCAAATAAATGCCTTTTCAGTCCCTTAGAAATTACATCGCCTGAGAACTTGGATTGGGAGCTTTGAAATGACAACGTTCCCAACCACCGCGCTCGGCAGCACGTTAATTTCTATAAGAATTTATCACACAAAACACTCTCCCCATACCTCAGTCAAATAAATGCCTTTTGATTATCTTAGAAATTACATCGCCTGAGAATTTGGATTGGGAGCTTTGAAATGACAACGTTCCCAACCACCGCGCTCGGCAGCACGTTAATTTCTATAAGAATACTTCACACAAAACACTCTCCCCACATCTCAGTCAAATAAATGCCTGTTCATTCCCTTAGAAATTACATTGCCTGAGAACTTGGATTGGGAGCTTTGAAATGACAATGTTCCCAACCACCGCGCTCGGCAGCACGTTAATTTCTATAAGAATACTTCACACAAAACACTCTCCCCACATCTCAGTCAAATAAATGCCTTTTCATTCCCTTAGAAATTACATTGCCTGAGAACTTGGATTGGGAGCTTTGAAATGACAACGTTCCCATCCACCGCGCTCGGCAGCACGTTAATTTCTATAAGAATACTTCACACAAAACACTCTCCCCACATCTCAGTCAAATAAATGCTTTTTCATTCCCTTAGAAATTACATTGCCTGAGAACTTGGATTGGGAGCTTTGAAATGACGACGTTCCCAACCACCGCGCTCGGCAGCACGTTAATTTCGATAAGAATACTTCACACAAAACACTCTCCCCTCATCTCAGTCGTATAAATGCCTTTTCATTCCCTTAGAAATTACATTGCCTGAGAACTTGGATTGGGAGCTTTGAAATGAGAACGTTCCCAACCACCGCGCTCGGCAGCACGTTAATTTGTATAAGAATACTTCACACAAAACACTCTCCCCACATATCAGTCAAATAAATGCCTTTTCATTCCCTTAGAAATTACATTGCCTGAGAACTTGGATTGGGAGCTTTGAAATGACGACGTTCCCATCCACCGCGCTCGGCAGCACGTTAATTTCGATAAGAATACTTCACACAAAACACTCTCCCCATATCTCAGTCAAATAAATGCCTTTTCATTATCTTAGAAATTACATTGCCTGAGAACTTGGATTGGGAGCTTTTAAATGACAACGTTCCCAACCACCGCGCACGGCAGCACGTTAATTTCTATAAGAATACTTCACACAAAACACTCTCCCCACATCTCAGTCAAATAAATGCCTTTTCAGTCCCTTAGAAATTACATCGCCTGAGAACTTGGATTGGGAGCTTTGAAATGACAACGTTCCCAACCACCGCGCTCGGCAGCACGTTAATTTCTATAAGAATTTATCACACAAAACACTCTCTCCATATCTCAGTCAAATAAATGCCTTTTCAGTCCCTTAGAAATTACATCGCCTGAGAATTAGGATTGGGAGCTTTGAAATGACAACGTTCCCAACCACCGCGCTCGGCAGCACGTTAATTTCTATAAGAATACTTCACACAAAACACTCTCCCCACATCTCAGTCAAATAAATGCCTGTTCATTCCCATAGAAATTACATTGCCTGAGAACTTGGATTGGGAGCTTTGAAATGACAATGTTCCCAACCACCGCGCTCGGCAGCACGTTAATTTCTATAAGAATACTTCACACAAAACACTCTCCCCACATCTCAGTCAAATAAATGCCTTTTCATTCCCTTAGAAATTACATTGCCTGAGAACTTGGATTGGGAGCTTTGAAATAACAACGTTCCCATCCACCGCGCTCGGCAGCACGTTAATTTCGATAAGAATACTTCACACAAAACACTCTCCCCACATCTCAGTCAAATAAATGCCTTTTCAGTCCCTTAGAAATTACATCGCCTGAGAACTTGGATTGGGAGCTTTGAAATGACAACGATCCCAACCACCGCGCTCGGCAGCACGTTAATTTCTATAAGAATTTATCACACAAAACACTCTCCCCATATCTCAGTCAAATAAATGCCTTTTGATTATCTTAGAAATTACATCGCCTGAGAATTTGGATTGGGAGCTTTGAAATGACAACGTTCCCAACCACCGCGCTCGGCAGCACGTTAATTTCTATAAGAATACTTCACACAAAACACTCTCCCCACATCTCAGTCAAATAAATGCCTGTTCATTCCCTTAGAAATTACATTGCCTGAGAACTTGGATTGGGAGCTTTGAAATGACAATGTTCCCAACCACCGCGCTCGGCAGCACGTTAATTTCTATAAGAATACTTCACACAAAACACTCTCCCCACATCTCAGTCAAATAAATGCCTTTTCATTCCCTTAGAAATTACATTGCCTGAGAACTTGGATTGGGAGCTTTGAAATGACAACTTTCCCATCCACCGCGCTCGGCAGCACGTTAATTTCGATAAGAATACTTCACACAAAACACTCTCCCCACATCTCAGTCAAATAAATGCCTTTTCATTCCCTTAGAAATTACATTGCCTGAGAACTTGGATTGGGAGCTTTGAAATGACAACGTTCCCAACCACCGCGCTCGGCAGCACGTTAATTTCTATAAGAATTTATCACACAAAACACTCTCCCCATATCTCAGTCAAATAAATGCCTTTTCATTATCTTAGAAATTACATCGCCTGAGAATTAGGATTGGGAGCTTTGAAATGACAACGTTCCCAACCACCGCGCTCGGCAGCACGTTAATTTCTATAAGAATACTTCACACAAAACACTCTCCCCACATCTCAGTCAAATAAATGCCTGTTCATTCCCTTAGAAATTACATTGCCTGAGAACTTGGATTGGGAGCTTTGAAATGACAATGTTCCCAACCACCGCGCTCGGCAGCACGTTAATTTCTATAAGAATACTTCACACAAAACACTCTCCCCACATCTCAGTCAAATAAATGCCTTTTCATTCCCTTAGAAATTACATTGCCTGAGAACTTGGATTGGGAGCTTTGAAATGACAACGTTCCCATCCACCGCGCTCGGCAGCACGTTAATTTCGATAAGAATACTTCACACAAAACACTCTCCCCACATCTCAGTCAAATAAATGCCTTTTCAGTCCCTTAGAAATTACATCGCCTGAGAACTTGGATTGGGAGCTTTGAAATGACAACGATCCCAACCACCGCGCTCGGCAGCACGTTAATTTCTATAAGAATTTATCACACAAAACACTCTCCCCATACCTCAGTCAAATAAATGCCTTTTGATTATCTTAGAAATTACATCGCCTGAGAATTTGGATTGGGAGCTTTGAAATGACAACGTTCCCAACCACCGCGCTCGGCAGCACGTTAATTTCTATAAGAATACTTCACACAAAACACTCTCCCCACATCTCAGTCAAATAAATGCCTGTTCATTCCCTTAGAAATTACATTGCCTGAGAACTTGGATTGGGAGCTTTGAAATGACAATGTTCCCAACCACCGCGCTCGGCAGCACGTTAATTTCTATAAGAATACTTCACACAAAACACTCTCCCCACATCTCAGTCAAATAAATGCCTTTTCATTCCCTTAGAAATTACATTGCCTGAGAACTTGGATTGGGAGCTTTGAAATGACAACGTTCCCATCCACCGCGCTCGGCAGCACGTTAATTTCTATAAGAATACTTCACACAAAACACTCTCCCCACATCTCAGTCAAATAAATGCTTTTTCATTCCCTTAGAAATTACATTGCCTGAGAACTTGGATTGGGAGCTTTGAAATGACGACGTTCCCAACCACCGCGCTCGGCAGCACGTTAATTTCGATAAGAATACTTCACACAAAACACTCTCCCCTCATCTCAGTCGTATAAATGCCTTTTCATTCCCTTAGAAATTACATTGCCTGAGAACTTGGATTGGGAGCTTTGAAATGAGAACGTTCCCAACCACCGCGCTCGGCAGCACGTTAATTTGTATAAGAATACTTCACACAAAACACTCTCCCCACATATCAGTCAAATAAATGCCTTTTCATTCCCTTAGAAATTACATTGCCTGAGAACTTGGATTGGGAGCTTTGAAATGACGACGTTCCCATCCACCGCGCTCGGCAGCACGTTAATTTCGATAAGAATACTTCACACAAAACACTCTCCCCATATCTCAGTCAAATAAATGCCTTTTCATTATCTTAGAAATTACATTGCCTGAGAACTTGGATTGGGAGCTTTTAAATGACAACGTTCCCAACCACCGCGCTCGGCAGCACGTTAATTTCTATAAGAATACTTCACACAAAACACTCTCCCCACATCTCAGTCAAATAAATGCCTTTTCAGTCCCTTAGAAATTACATCGCCTGAGAACTTGGATTGGGAGCTTTGAAATGACAACGTTCCCAACCACCGCGCTCGGCAGCACGTTAATTTCTATAAGAATTTATCACACAAAACACTCTCTCCATATCTCAGTCAAATAAATGCCTTTTCAGTCCCTTAGAAATTACATCGCCTGAGAATTAGGATTGGGAGCTTTGAAATGACAACGTTCCCAACCACCGCGCTCGGCAGCACGTTAATTTCTATAAGAATACTTCACACAAAACACTCTCCCCACATCTCAGTCAAATAAATGCCTGTTCATTCCCATAGAAATTACATTGCCTGAGAACTTGGATTGGGAGCTTTGAAATGACAATGTTCCCAACCACCGCGCTCGGCAGCACGTTAATTTCTATAAGAATACTTCACACAAAACACTCTCCCCACATCTCAGTCAAATAAATGCCTTTTCATTCCCTTAGAAATTACATTGCCTGAGAACTTGGATTGGGAGCTTTGAAATGACAACGTTCCCATCCACCGCGCTCGGCAGCACGTTAATTTCGATAAGAATACTTCACACAAAACACTCTCCCCACATCTCAGTCAAATAAATGCCTTTTCAGTCCCTTAGAAATTACATCGCCTGAGAACTTGGATTGGGAGCTTTGAAATGACAACGATCCCAACCACCGCGCTCGGCAGCACGTTAATTTCTATAAGAATTTATCACACAAAACACTCTCCCCATATCTCAGTCAAATAAATGCCTTTTGATTATCTTAGAAATTACATCGCCTGAGAATTTGGATTGGGAGCTTTGAAATGACAACGTTCCCAACCACCGCGCTCGGCAGCACGTTAATTTCTATAAGAATACTTCACACAAAACACTCTCCCCACATCTCAGTCAAATAAATGCCTGTTCATTCCCTTAGAAATTACATTGCCTGAGAACTTGGATTGGGAGCTTTGAAATGACAATGTTCCCAACCACCGCGCTCGGCAGCACGTTAATTTCTATAAGAATACTTCACACAAAACACTCTCCCCACATCTCAGTCAAATAAATGCCTTTTCATTCCCTTAGAAATTACATTGCCTGAGAACTTGGATTGGGAGCTTTGAAATGACAACGTTCCCATCCACCGCGCTCGGCAACACGTTAATTTCGATAAGAATACTTCACACAAAACACTCTCCCCACATCTCAGTCAAATAAATGCCTTTTCATTCCCTTAGAAATTACATTGCCTGAGAACTTGGATTGGGAGCTTTGAAATGACAACGTTCCCAACCACCGCGCTCGGCAGCACGTTAATTTCTATAAGAATTTATCACACAAAACACTCTCCCCATATCTCAGTCAAATAAATGCCTTTTCATTATCTTAGAAATTACATCGCCTGAGAATTAGGATTGGGAGCTTTGAAATGACAACGTTCCCAACCACCGCGCTCGGCAGCACGTTAATTTCTATAAGAATACTTCACACAAAACACTCTCCCCACATCTCAGTCAAATAAATGCCTGTTCATTCCCTTAGAAATTACATTGCCTGAGAACTTGGATTGGGAGCTTTGAAATGACAATGTTCCCAACCACCGCGCTCGGCAGCACGTTAATTTCTATAAGAATACTTCACACAAAACACTCTCCCCACATCTCAGTCAAATAAATGCCTTTTCATTCCCTTAGAAATTACATTGCCTGAGAACTTGGATTGGGAGCTTTGAAATGACAACGTTCCCATCCACCGCGCTCGGCAGCACGTTAATTTCGATAAGAATACTTCACACAAAACACTCTCCCCACATCTCAGTCAAATAAATGCCTTTTCAGTCCCTTAGAAATTACATCGCCTGAGAACTTGGATTGGGAGCTTTGAAATGACAACGTTCCCAACCACCGCGCTCGGCAGCACGTTAATTTCTATAAGAATTTATCACACAAAACACTCTCCCCATATCTCAGTCAAATAAATGCCTTTTGATTATCTTAGAAATTACATCGCCTGAGAATTTGGATTGGGAGCTTTGAAATGACAACGTTCCCAACCACCGCGCTCGGCAGCACGTTAATTTCTATAAGAATACTTCACACAAAACACTCTCCCCACATCTCAGTCAAATAAATGCCTGTTCATTCCCTTAGAAATTACATTGCCTGAGAACTTGGATTGGGAGCTTTGAAATGACAATGTTCCCAACCACCGCGCTCGGCAGCACGTTAATTTCTATAAGAATACTTCACACAAAACACTCTCCCCACATCTCAGTCAAATAAATGCCTTTTCATTCCCTTAGAAATTACATTGCCTGAGAACTTGGATTGGGAGCTTTGAAATGACAACGTTCCCATCCACCGCGCTCGGCAGCACGTTAATTTCGATAAGAATACTTCACACAAAACACTCTCCCCACATCTCAGTCAAATAAATGCCTTTTCATTCCCTTAGAAATTACATTGCCTGAGAACTTGGATTGGGAGCTTTGAAATGACAACGTTCCCAACCACCGCGCTCGGCAGCACGTTAATTTCTATAAGAATACTTCACACAAAACACTCTCCCCACATCCCAGTCAAATAAATGCCTTTTCATTCCCTTAGAAATTACATTGCCTGAGAACTTGGATTGGGAGCTTTGAAATGACAACGTTCCTAACCACCGCGCTCGGCAGGACGTTAATTTCTATAAGAATACTTCACACAAAACACTCTCCCCACATCTCAGTCAAATAAATGCCTTTTCATTCCCTTAGAAATTACTATCCTGAGAACTTGGATTGGGAGCTTTGAAATTACAACGTTCCCAACCACCGCGCCCGGCAGCACGTTAATTTCTATAAGAATACTTCACACAAAACACTCTCCCCACATCTCAGTCATATAAATGCATTTTCATTCCCTTAGAAATTACATTGCCTGAGAACTTGGATTGGGAGCTATGAAATGACAACGTTCCCAACCACCGCGCTCGGCAGCACGTTAATTTCTATAAGAATACTTCACACAAAACACTCTCCCCACATCTCAGTCAAATAAATGCTTTTTCATTCCCTTAGAAATTACATTGCCTGAGAACTTGGATTGGGAGCTTTGAAATGACGACGTTCCCAACCACCGCGCTCGGCAGCACGTTAATTTCGATAAGAATACTTCACACAAAACACTCTCCCCACATCTCAGTCGTATAAATGCCTTTTCATTCCCTTAGAAATTACATTGCCTGAGAACTTGGATTGGGAGCTTTGAAATGAGAACGTTCCCAACCACCGCGCTCGGCAGCACGTTAATTTCTATAAGAATACTTCACACAAAACACTCTCCCCACATATCAGTCAAATAAATGCCTTTTCATTCCCTTAGAAATTACATTGCCTGAGAACTTGGATTGGGAGCTTTGAAATGACAACGTTCCCATCCACCGCGCTCGGCAGCACGTTAATTTCGATAAGAATACTTCACACAAAACACTCTCCCCATATCTCAGTCAAATAAATGCCTTTTCATTATCTTAGAAATTACATTGCCTGAGAACTTGGATTGGGAGCTTTTAAATGACAACGTTCCCAACCACCGCGCTCGGCAGCACGTTAATTTCTATAAGAATACTTCACACAAAACACTCTCCCCACATATCAGTCAAATAAATGCCTTTTCATTCCCTTAGAAATTACATTGCCTGAGAACTTGGATTGGGAGCTTTGAAATGACAACGTTCCCATCCACCGCGCTCGGCAGCACGTTAATTTCGATAAGAATACTTCACACAAAACACTCTCCCCATATCTCAGTCAAATAAATGCCTTTTCATTATCTTAGAAATTACATTGCCTGAGAACTTGGATTGGGAGCTTTTAAATGACAATGTTCCCAACCACCGCGCTCGGCAGCACGTTAATTTCTATAAGAATACTTCACACAAAACACTCTCCCCACATCTCAGTCAAATAAATGTATCTTCATTCCCTTAGAAATTACATCGCCTGAGAACTTGGATTGGGAGCTTTGAAATGACAACGTTCCCAACCACCGCGCTCGGCAGCACGTTAATTTCTATAAGAATACTTCACACAAAACACTCTCCCCACATCTCAGTCAAATAAATGCCTTTTCATTCCCTTAGAAATTACATTGCCTGAGAACTTGGATTGGGAGCTTTGAAATGACAACGTTCCCATCCACCGCGCTCGGCAGCACGTTAATTTCGATAAGAATACTTGACACAAAACACTCTCCCCACATCTCAGTCAAATAAATGCCTTTTCATTCCCTTAGAAATTACATTGCCTGAGAACTTGGATTGGGAGCTTTGAAATGACAACGTTCCCAACCACCGCGCTCGGCAGCACGTTAATTTCTATAAGAATACTTCACACAAAACACTCTCCCCATATCTCAGTCAAATAAATGCCTTTTCATTCCCTTAGAAATTACTATCCTGAGAACTTGGATTGGGAGCTTTGAAATTACAACGTTCCCAACCACCGCGCCCGGCAGCACGTTAATTTCTATAAGAATACTTCACACAAAACACTCTTCCCACATCTCAGTCATATAAATGCATTTTCATTCCCTTAGAAATTACATTGCCTGAGAACTTGGATTGGGAGCTATGAAATGACAACGTTCCCAACCACCGCGCTCGGCAGCACGTTAATTTCTATAAGAATACTTCACACAAAACACTCTCCCCACATCTCAGTCAAATAAATGCTTTTTCATTCCCTTAGAAATTACATTGCCTGAGAACTTGGATTGGGAGCTTTGAAATGACGACGTTCCCAACCACCGCGCTCGGCAGCACGTTAATTTCGATAAGAATACTTCACACAAAACACTCTCCCCACATCTCAGTCGTATAAATGCCTTTTCATCAACTTAGAAATTACATTGCCTGAGAACTTGGATTGGGAGCTTTGAAATGAGAACGTTCCCAACCACCGCGCTCGGCAGCACGTTAATTTCTATAAGAATACTTCACACAAAACACTCTCCCCACATATCAGTCAAATAAATGCCTTTTCATTCCCTTAGAAATTACATTGCCTGAGAACTTGGATTGGGAGCTTTGAAATGACGACGTTCCCATCCACCGCGCTCGGCAGCACGTTAATTTCGATAAGAATACTTCACACAAAACACTCTCCCCATATCTCAGTCAAATAAATGCCTTTTCATTATCTTAGAAATTACATTGCCTGAGAACTTGGATTGGGAGCTTTTAAATGACAACGTTCCCAACCACCGCGCTCGGCAGCACGTTAATTTCTATAAGAATACTTCACACAAAACACTCTCCCCACATCTCAGTCAAATAAATGCCTTTTCAGTCCCTTAGAAATTACATCGCCTGAGAACTTGGATTGGGAGCTTTGAAATGACAACGTTCCCAACCACCGCGCTCGGCAGCACGTTAATTTCTATAAGAATTTATCACACAAAACACTCTCCCCATATCTCAGTCAAATAAATGCCTTTTCATTATCTTAGAAATTACATCGCCTGAGAATTAGGATTGGGAGCTTTGAAATGACAACGTTCCCAACCACCGCGCTCGGCAGCACGTTAATTTCTATAAGAATACTTCACACAAAACACTCTCCCCACATCTCAGTCAAATAAATGCCTGTTCATTCCCTTAGAAATTACATTGCCTGAGAACTTGGATTGGGAGCTTTGAAATGACAATGTTCCCAACCACCGCGCTCGGCAGCACGTTAATTTCTATAAGAATACTTCACACAAAACACTCTCCCCACATCTCAGTCAAATAAATGCCTTTTCATTCCCTTAGAAATTACATTGCCTGAGAACTTGGATTGGGAGCTTTGAAATGACAACGTTCCCATCCACCGCGCTCGGCAGCACGTTAATATCGATAAGAATACTTCACACAAAACACTCTCCCCACATCTCAGTCAAATAAATGCCTTTTCATTCCCTTAGAAATTACATTCCCTGAGAACTTGGATTGGGAGCTTTGAAATGACAACGTTCCCAACCACCGCGCTCGGCAGCACGTTAATTTCTATAAGAATACTTCACACAAAACACTCTCCCCATATCTCAGTCAAATAAAGGCCTTTTCATTATCTTAGAAATTACATTGCCTGAGAACTTGGATTGGGAGTTTTGAAATGACAACGTTCCCAACCACCGCGCTCGGCGGCACGTTAATTTCTATAAGAATACTTCACACAAAACCCTCTCCCCACATCTCAGTCAAATAAATGCCTTTTCAGTCCCTTAGAAATTACATCGCCTGAGAACTTGGATTGGGAGATTTGAAATGACAACGTTCCCAACCACCGCGCTCGGCAGCACGTTAATTTCTATAAGAATACTTCACACAAAACACTCTCCCCACATCCCAGTCAAATAAATGCCTTTTCATTCCCTTAGAAATTACATTGCCTGAGAACTTGGATTGGGAGCTTTGAAATGACAACGTTCCCAACCACCGCGCTCGGCAGCACGTTAATTTCTATAAGAATACTTCACACAAAACACTCTCCCCACATCTCAGTCAAATAAATGCCTTTTCATTCCCTTAGAAATTACTATCCTGAGAACTTGGATTGGGAGCTTTGAAATTACAACGTTCCCAACCACCGCGCCCGGCAGCACGTTAATTTCTATAAGAATACTTCATACAAAACACTCTCCCCACATCTCAGTCATATAAATGCATTTTCATTCCCTTAGAAATTACATTGCCTGAGAACTTGGATTGGGAGCTATGAAATGACAACGTTCCCAACCACCGCGCTCGGCAGCACGTTAATTTCTATAAGAATACTTCACACAAAACACTCTCCCCACATCTCAGTCAAATAAATGCTTTTTCATTCCCTTAGAAATTACATTGCCTGAGAACTTGGATTGGGAGCTTTGAAATGACGACGTTCCCAACCACCGCGCTCGGCAGCACGTTAATTTCGATAAGAATACTTCACACAAAACACTCTCCCCACATCTCAGTCGTATAAATGCCTTTTCATTCCCTTAGAAATTACATTGCCTGAGAACTTGGATTGGGAGCTTTGAAATGAGAACGTTCCCAACCACCGCGCTCGGCAGCACGTTAATTTCTATAAGAATACTTCACACAAAACACTCTCCCCACATATCAGTCAAATAAATGCCTTTTCATTCCCTTAGAAATTACATTGCCTGAGAACTTGGATTGGGAGCTTTGAAATGACGACGTTCCCATCCACCGTGCTCGGCAGCACGTTAATTTCTATAAGAATACTTCACACAAAACACTCTCCCCACATCTCAGTCAAATAAATGCATTTTCAGTCCCTTAGAAATTACATCGCCTGAGAACTTGGATTGGGAGCTTTGAAATGACAACGTTCCCAACCACCGCGCTCGGCAGCACGTTAATTTCTATAAGAATTTATCACACAAAACACTCTCCCCATATCTCAGTCAAATAAATGCCTTTTCATTATCTTAGAAATTACATCGCCTGAGAATTAGGATTGGGAGCTTTGAAATGACAACGTTCCCAACCACCGCGCTCGGCAGCACGTTAATTTCTATAAGAATACTTCACACAAAACACTCTCCCCACATCTCAGTCAAATAAATGCCTGTTCATTCCCTTAGAAATTACATTGCCTGAGAACTTGGATTGGGAGCTTTGAAATGACAATGTTCCCAACCACCGCGCTCGGCAGCACGTTAATTTCTATAAGAATACTTCACACAAAACACTCTCCCCACATCTCAGTCAAATAAATGCCTTTTCATTCCCTTAGAAATTACATTGCCTGAGAACTTGGATTGGGAGCTTTGAAATGACAACGTTCCCATCCACCGCGCTCGGCAGCACGTTAATTTCGATAAGAATACTTCACACAAAACACTCTCCCCACATCTCAGTCAAATAAATGCCTTTTCAGTCCCTTAGAAATTACATCGCCTGAGAACTTGGATTGGGAGCTTTGAAATGACAACGTTCCCAACCACCGCGCTCGGCAGCACGTTAATTTCTATAAGAATTTATCACACAAAACACTCTCCCCATATCTCAGTCAAATAAATGCCTTTTGATTATCTTAGAAATTACATCGCCTGAGAATTTGGATTGGGAGATTTGAAATGACAACGTTCCCAACCACCGCGCTCGGCAGCACGTTAATTTCTATAAGAATACTTCACACAAAACACTCTCCCCACATCTCAGTCAAATAAATGCCTGTTCATTCCCTTAGAAATTACATTGCCTGAGAACTTGGATTGGGAGCTTTGAAATGACAATGTTCCCAACCACCGCGCTCGGCAGCACGTTAATTTCTATAAGAATACTTCACACAAAACACTCTCCCCACATCTCAGTCAAATAAATGCCTTTTCATTCCCTTAGAAATTACATTGCCTGAGAACTTGGATTGGGAGCTTTGAAATGACAACGTTCCCATCCACCGCGCTCGGCAGCACGTTAATTTCGATAAGAATACTTCACACAAAACACTCTCCCCACATCTCAGTCAAATAAATGCCTTTTCATTCCCTTAGAAATTACATTGCCTGAGAACTTGGATTGGGAGCTATGAAATGACAACGTTCCCAACCACCGCGCTCGGCAGCACGTTAATTTCTATAAGAATACTTCACACAAAACACTCTCCCCACATCTCAGTCAAATAAATGCTTTTTCATTCCCTTAGAAATTACATTGCCTGAGAACTTGGATTGGGAGCTTTGAAATGACGACGTTCCCAACCACCGCGCTCGGCAGCACGTTAATTTCGATAAGAATACTTCACACAAAACACTCTCCCCACATCTCAGTCGTATAAATGCCTTTTCATTCCCTTAGAAATTACATTGCCTGAGAACTTGGATTGGGAGCTTTGAAATGAGAACGTTCCCAACCACCGCGCTCGGCAGCACGTTAATTTCTATAAGAATACTTCACACAAAACACTCTCCCCACATATCAGTCAAATAAATGCCTTTTCATTCCCTTAGAAATTACATTGCCTGAGAACTTGGATTGGGAGCTTTGAAATGACGACGTTCCCATCCACCGTGCTCGGCAGCACGTTAATTTCTATAAGAATACTTCACACAAAACACTCTCCCCACATCTCAGTCAAATAAATGCATTTTCAGTCCCTTAGAAATTACATCGCCTGAGAACTTGGATTGGGAGCTTTGAAATGACAACGTTCCCAACCACCGCGCTCGGCAGCACGTTAATTTCTATAAGAATTTATCACACAAAACACTCTCCCCATATCTCAGTCAAATAAATGCCTTTTCATTATCTTAGAAATTACATCGCCTGAGAATTAGGATTGGGAGCTTTGAAATGACAACGTTCCCAACCACCGCGCTCGGCAGCACGTTAATTTCTATAAGAATACTTCACACAAAACACTCTCCCCACATCTCAGTCAAATAAATGCCTGTTCATTCCCTTAGAAATTACATTGCCTGAGAACTTGGATTGGGAGCTTTGAAATGACAATGTTCCCAACCACCGCGCTCGGCAGCACGTTAATTTCTATAAGAATACTTCACACAAAACACTCTCCCCACATCTCAGTCAAATAAATGCCTTTTCATTCCCTTAGAAATTACATTGCCTGAGAACTTGGATTGGGAGCTTTGAAATGACAACGTTCCCATCCACCGCGCTCGGCAGCACGTTAATTTCGATAAGAATACTTCACACAAAACACTCTCCCCACATCTCAGTCAAATAAATGCCTTTTCAGTCCCTTAGAAATTACATCGCCTGAGAACTTGGATTGGGAGCTTTGAAATGACAACGTTCCCAACCACCGCGCTCGGCAGCACGTTAATTTCTATAAGAATTTATCACACAAAACACTCTCCCCATATCTCAGTCAAATAAATGCCTTTTGATTATCTTAGAAATTACATCGCCTGAGAATTTGGATTGGGAGCTTTGAAATGACAACGTTCCCAACCACCGCGCTCGGCAGCACGTTAATTTCTATAAGAATACTTCACACAAAACACTCTCCCCACATCTCAGTCAAATAAATGCCTGTTCATTCCCTTAGAAATTACATTGCCTGAGAACTTGGATTGGGAGCTTTGAAATGACAATGTTCCCAACCACCGCGCTCGGCAGCACGTTAATTTCTATAAGAATACTTCACACAAAACACTCTCCCCACATCTCAGTCAAATAAATGCCTTTTCATTCCCTTAGAAATTACATTGCCTGAGAACTTGGATTGGGAGCTTTGAAATGACAACGTTCCCATCCACCGCGCTCGGCAGCACGTTAATTTCGATAAGAATACTTCACACAAAACACTCTCCCCACATCTCAGTCAAATAAATGCCTTTTCATTCCCTTAGAAATTACATTGCCTGAGAACTTGGATTGGGAGCTTTGAAATGACAACGTTCCCAACCACCGCGCTCGGCAGCACGTTAATTTCTATAAGAATACTTCACACAAAACACTCTCCCCATATCTCAGTCAAATAAATGCCTTTTCATTATCTTAGAAATTACATTGCCTGAGAACTTGGATTGGGAGTTTTGAAATGACAACGTTCCCAACCACCGCGCTCGGCGGCACGTTAATTTCTATAAGAATACTTCACACAAAACCCTCTCCCCACATCTCAGTCAAATAAATGCCTTTTCAGTCCCTTAGAAATTACATCGCCTGAGAACTTGGATTGGGAGATTTGAAATGACAACGTTCCCAACCACCGCGCTCGGCAGCACGTTAATTTCTATAAGAATACTTCACACAAAACACTCTCCCCACATCTCAGTCAAATAAATGCCTTTTCATTCCCTTAGAAATTACATTGCCTGAGAACTTGGATTGGGAGCTTTGAAATGACAACGTTCCCATCCACCGCGCTCGGCAGCACGTTAATTTCGATAAGAATACTTCACACAAAACACTCTCCCCACATCTCAGTCAAATAAATGCCTTTTCATTCCCTTAGAAATTACATTGCCTGAGAACTTGGATTGGGAGCTTTGAAATGACAACGTTCCCAACCACCGCGCTCGGCAGCACGTTAATTTCTATAAGAATACTTCACACAAAACACTCTCCCCATATCTCAGTCAAATAAATGCCTTTTCATTATCTTAGAAATTACATTGCCTGAGAACTTGGATTGGGAGTTTTGAAATGACAACGTTCCCAACCACCGCGCTCGGCGGCACGTTAATTTCTATAAGAATACTTCACACAAAACACTCTCCCCACATCTCAGTCAAATAAATGCCTTTTCAGTCCCTTAGAAATTACATCGCCTGAGAACTTGGATTGGGAGATTTGAAATGACAACGTTCCCAACCACCGCGCTCGGCAGCACGTTAATTTCTATAAGAATACTTCACACAAAACACTCTCCCCACATCCCAGTCAAATAAATGCCTTTTCATTCCCTTAGAAATTACATTGCCTGAGAACTTGGATTGGGAGCTTTGAAATGACAACGTTCCCAACCACCGCGCTCGGCAGCACGTTAATTTCTATAAGAATACTTCACACAAAACACTCTCCCCACATCTCAGTCAAATAAATGCCTTTTCATTCCCTTAGAAATTACTATCCTGAGAACTTGGATTGGGAGCTTTGAAATTACAACGTTCCCAACCACCGCGCCCGGCAGCACGTTAATTTCTATAAGAATACTTCACACAAAACACTCTCCCCACATCTCAGTCATATAAATGCATTTTCATTCCCTTAGAAATAACATTGCCTGAGAACTTGGATTGGGAGCTATGAAATGACAACGTTCCCAACCACCGCGCTCGGCAGCACGTTAATTTCTATAAGAATACTTCACACAAAACACTCTCCCCACATCTCAGTCAAATAAATGCTTTTTCATTCCCTTAGAAATTACATTGCCTGAGAACTTGGATTGGGAGCTTTGAAATGACGACGTTCCCAACCACCGCGCTCGGCAGCACGTTAATTTCGATAAGAATACTTCACACAAAACACTCTCCCCACATCTCAGTCCTATAAATGCCTTTTCATTCCCTTAGAAATTACATTGCCTGAGAACTTGGATTGGGAGCTTTGAAATGAGAACGTTCCCAACCACCGCGCTCGGCAGCACGTTAATTTCTATAAGAATACTTCACACAAAACACTCTCCCCACATATCAGTCAAATAAATGCCTTTTCATTCCCTTAGAAATTACATTGCCTGAGAACTTGGATTGGGAGCTTTGAAATGACGACGTTCCCATCCACCGCGCTCGGCAGCACGTTAATTTCGATAAGAATACTTCACACAAAACACTCTCCCCATATCTCAGTCAAATAAATGCCTTTTCATTATCTTAGAAATTACATTGCCTGAGAACTTGGATTGGGAGCTTTTAAATGACAACGTTCCCAACCACCGCGCTCGGCAGCACGTTAATTTCTATAAGAATACTTCACACAAAACACTCTCCCCACATCTCAGTCAAATAAATGCCTTTTCAGTCCCTTAGAAATTACATCGCCTGAGAACTTGGATTGGGAGCTTTGAAATGACAACGTTCCCAACCACCGCGCTCGGCAGCACGTTAATTTCTATAAGAATTTATCACACAAAACACTCTCCCCATATCTCAGTCAAATAAATGCCTTTTCATTATCTTAGAAATTACATCGCCTGAGAATTTGGATTGGGAGCTTTGAAATGACAACGTTCCCAACCACCGCGCTCGGCAGCACGTTAATTTCTATAAGAATACTTCACACAAAACACTCTCCCCACATCTCAGTCAAATAAATGCCTGTTCATTCCCTTAGAAATTACATTGCCTGAGAACTTGGATTGGGAGCTTTGAAATGACAATGTTCCCAACCACCGCGCTCGGCAGCACGTTAATTTCTATAAGAATACTTCACACAAAACACTCTCCCCACATCTCAGTCAAATAAATGCCTTTTCATTCCCTTAGAAATTACATTGCCTGAGAACTTGGATTGGGAGCTTTGAAATGACAACGTTCCCAACCACCGCGCTCGGCGGCACGTTAGTTTCTATAAGAATACTTCACACAAAACCCTCTCCCCACATCTCAGTCAAATAAATGCCTTTTCAGTCCCTTAGAAATTACATCGCCTGAGAACTTGGATTGGGAGATTTGAAATGACAACGTTCCCAACCACCGCGCTCGGCAGCACGTTAATTTCTATAAGAATACTTCACACAAACACTCTCCCCACATCCCAGTCAAATAAATGCCTTTTCATTCCCTTAGAAATTACATTGCCTGAGAACTTGGATTGGGAGCTTTGAAATGACAACGTTCCCAACCACCGCGCTCGGCAGCACGTTAATTTCTATAAGAATACTTCACACAAAACACTCTCCCCACATCTCAGTCAAATAAATGCCTTTTCATTCCCTTAGAAATTACTATCCTGAGAACTTGATTGGGAGCTTTGAAATTACAACGTTCCCAACCACCGCGCCCGGCAGCACGTTAATTTCTATAAGAATACTTCACACAAAACACTCTCCCCACATCTCAGTCATATAAATGCCTTTTCATTCCCTTAGAAATTACATTGCCTGAGAACTTGGATTGGGAGCTATGAAATGACAACGTTCCCAACCACCGCGCTCGGCAGCACGTTAATTTCTATAAGAATACTTCACACAAAACACTCTCCCCACATCTCAGTCAAATAAATGCTTTTTCATTCCCTTAGAAATTACATTGCCTGAGAGCTTGGATTGGGAGCTTTGAAATGACGACGTTCCCAACCACCGCGCTCGGCAGCACGTTAATTTCGATAAGAATACTTCACACAAAACACTCTCCCCACATCTCAGTCGTATAAATGCCTTTTCATTCCCTTAGAAATTACATTGCCTGAGAACTTGGATTGGGAGCTTTGAAATGAGAACGTTCCCAACCACCGCGCTCGGCAGCACGTTAATTTCTATAAGAATACTTCACACAAAACACTCTCCCCACATCTCAGTCGTATAAATGCCTTTTCATTCCCTTAGAAATTACATTGCCTGAGAACTTGGATTGGGAGCTTTGAAATGACAACGTTCCCAACCACCGCGCTCGGCAGCACGTTAATTTCTATAAGAATACTTCACACAAAACACTCTCCCCACATCTCAGTCAAATAAATGCCTTTTCATTCCCTTAGAAATTACTATCCTGAGAACTTGGATTGGGAGCTTTGAAATTACAACGTTGTCAACCACCGCGCCCGGCAGCACGTTAATTTCTATAAGAATACTTCACACAAAACACTCTCCCCACATCTCAGTCATATAAATGCCTTTTCATTCCCTTAGAAATTACATTGCCTGAGAACTTGGATTGGGAGCTATGAAATGACAACGTTCCCAACCACCGCGCTCGGCAGCACGTTAATTTCGATAAGAATACTTCACACAAAACACTCTCCCCACATCTCAGTCAAATAAATGCCTTTTCATTCCCTTAGAAATTACATTGCCTGAGAACTTGGATTGGGAGCTTTGAAATGAGAAGGTTCCCAACCACCGCGCTCGGCAGCACGTTATTTTCTATAAGAATACTTCACACAAAACACTCTCCCCACATCTCAGTCAAATAAATGCCTTTTCATTATCTTAGAAATTACATTGCCTGAGAACTTGGATTGGGAGCTTTGAAATGACAACGTTCCCAACCACCGCGCTCGGCAGCACGTTAATTTCTATAAGAATACTTCACACAAAACACTCTCCCCACATCTCAGTCAAATAAATGCCTGTTCATTATCTTAGAAATTACATTGCCTGAGAACTTGGATTGGGAGCTTTGAAATGACAACGTTCCCAACCACCGCGCTCGGCAGCACGTTAATTTCTATAAGAATACTTCACACAAAACACTCTCCCCACATCTCAGTCAAATAAATGCCTTTTCATTCCCTTAGAAATAACATTGCCTGAGAACTTGCATTGGGAGCTTTGAAATGACAACGTTCCCAACCACCGCGGTCGGCAGCACGTTAATTTCTATAAGAATACTTCACACAAAACACTCTCCCCACATCTCAGTCAAATAAATGCCTTTTCATTCCCTTAGAAATTACTATCCTGAGAACTTGGATTGGGAGCTTTGAAATTACAACGTTCCCAACCACCGCGCCCGGCAGCACGTTAATTTCTATAAGAATACTTCACACAAAACACTCTCCCCACATCTCAGTCATATAAATGCCTTTTCATTCCCTTAGAAATTACATTGCCTGAGAACTTGGATTGGGAGCTATGAAATGACAACGTTCCCAACCACCGCGCTCGGCAGCACGTTAATTTCTATAAGAATACTTCACACAAATCACTCTCCCCACATCTCAGTCAAATAAATGCTTTTTCATTCCCTTAGAAATTACATTGCCTGAGAACTTGGATTGGGAGCTTTGAAATGACGACGTTCCCAACCACCGCGCTCGGCAGCACGTTAATTTCGATAAGAATACTTCACACAAAACACTCTCCCCACATCTCAGTCGTATAAATGCCTTTTCATTCCCTTAGAAATTACATTGCCTGAGAACTTGGATTGGGAGCTTTGAAATGAGAACGTTCCCAACCACCGCGCTCGGCAGCACGTTAATTTCTATAAGAATACTTCACACAAAACACTCTCCCCACATCTCAGTCGTATAAATGCCTTTTCATTCCCTTAGAAATTACATTGCCTGAGAACTTGGATTGGGAGCTTTGAAATGACAACGTTCCCAACCACCGCGCTCGGCAGCACGTTAATTTCTATAAGAATACTTCACACAAAACACTCTCCCCACATCTCAGTCAAATAAATGCCTTTTCATTCCCTTAGAAATTACTATCCTGAGAACTTGGATTGGGAGCTTTGAAATTACAACGTTGTCAACCACCGCGCCCGGCAGCACGTTAATTTCTATAAGAATACTTCACACAAAACACTCTCCCCACATCTCAGTCATATAAATGCCTTTTCATTCCCTTAGAAATTACATTGCCTGAGAACTTGGATTGGGAGCTATGAAATGACAACGTTCCCAACCACCGCGCTCGGCAGCACGTTAATTTCGATAAGAATACTTCACACAAAACACTCTCCCCACATCTCAGTCAAATAAATGCCTTTTCATTCCCTTAGAAATTACATTGCCTGAGAACTTGGATTGGGAGCTTTGAAATGAGAAGGATCCCAACCACCGCGCTCGGCAGCACGTTATTTTCTATAAGAATACTTCACACAAAACACTCTCCCCACATCTCAGTCAAATAAATGCCTTTTCATTATCTTAGAAATTACATTGCCTGAGAACTTGGATTGGGAGCTTTGAAATGACAACGTTCCCAACCACCGCGCTCGGCAGCACGTTAATTTCTATAAGAATACTTCACACAAAACACTCTCCCCACATCTCAGTCAAATAAATGCCTGTTCATTATCTTAGAAATTACATTGCCTGAGAACTTGGATTGGGAGCTTTGAAATGACAACGTTCCCAACCACCGCGCTCGGCAGCACGTTAATTTCTATAAGAATACTTCACACAAAACACTCTCCCCACATCTCAGTCAAATAAATGCCTTTTCATTCCCTTAGAAATTACATTGCCTGAGAACTTGCATTGGGAGCTTTGAAATGACAACGTTCCCAACCACCGCGGTCGGCAGCACGTTAATTTCTATAAGAATACTTCACACAAAACACTCTCCCCACATCTCAGTCAAATAAATGCCTTTTCATTCCCTTAGAAATTACTATCCTGAGAACTTGGATTGGGAGCTTTGAAATTACAACGTTCCCAACCACCGCGCCCGGCAGCACGTTAATTTCTATAAGAATACTTCACACAAAACACTCTCCCCACATCTCAGTCAAATAAATGCCTTTTCATTATCTTAGAAATTACATTGCCTGAGAACTTGGATTGGGAGCTTTGAAATGACAACGTTCCCAACCACCGCGCTCGGCAGCACGTTAATTTCTATAAGAATACTTCACACAAAACACTCTCCCCACATCTCAGTCAAATAAATGCCTGTTCATTATCTTAGAAATTACATTGCCTGAGAACTTGGATTGGGAGCTTTGAAATGACAACGTTCCCAACCACCGCGCTCGGCAGCACGTTAATTTCTATAAGAATACTTCACACAAAACACTCTCCCCACATCTCAGTCAAATAAATGCCTTTTCATTCCCTTAAAAATTACATTGCCTGAGAACTTGCATTGGGAGCTTTGAAATGACAACGTTCCCAACCACCGCGGTCGGCAGCACGTTAATTTCTATAAGAATACTTCACACAAAACACTCTCCCCACATCTCAGTCAAATAAATGCCTTTTCATTCCCTTAGAAATTACTATCCTGAGAACTTGGATTGGGAGCTTTGAAATTACAACGTTCCCAACCACCGCGCCCGGCAGCACGTTAATTTCTATAAGAATACTTCACACAAAACACTCTCCCCACATCTCAGTCATATAAATGCCTTTTCATTCCCTTAGAAATTACATTGCCTGAGAACTTGGATTGGGAGCTATGAAATGACAACGTTCCCAACCACCGCGCTCGGCAGCACGTTAATTTCTATAAGAATACTTCACACAAATCACTCTCCCCACATCTCAGTCAAATAAATGCTTTTTCATTCCCTTAGAAATTACATTGCCTGAGAACTTGGATTGGGAGCTTTGAAATGACGACGTTCCCAACCACCGCGCTCGGCAGCACGTTAATTTCGATAAGAATACTTCACACAAAACACTCTCCCCACATCTCAGTCGTATAAATGCCTTTTCATTCCCTTAGAAATTACATTGCCTGAGAACTTGGATTGGGAGCTTTGAAATGAGAACGTTCCCAACCACCGCGCTCGGCAGCACGTTAATTTCTATAAGAATACTTCACACAAAACACTCTCCCCACATCTCAGTCGTATAAATGCCTTTTCATTCCCTTAGAAATTACATTGCCTGAGAACTTGGATTGGGAGCTTTGAAATGACAACGTTCCCAACCACCGCGCTCGGCAGCACGTTAATTTCTATAAGAATACTTCACACAAAACACTCTCCCCACATCTCAGTCAAATAAATGCCTTTTCATTCCCTTAGAAATTACTATCCTGAGAACTTGGATTGGGAGCTTTGAAATTACAACGTTGTCAACCACCGCGCCCGGCAGCACGTTAATTTCTATAAGAATACTTCACACAAAACACTCTCCCCACATCTCAGTCATATAAATGCCTTTTCATTCCCTTAGAAATTACATTGCCTGAGAACTTGGATTGGGAGCTATGAAATGACAACGTTCCCAACCACCGCGCTCGGCAGCACGTTAATTTCGATAAGAATACTTCACACAAAACACTCTCCCCACATCTCAGTCAAATAAATGCCTTTTCATTCCCTTAGAAATTACATTGCCTGAGAACTTGGATTGGGAGCTTTGAAATGAGAAGGTTCCCAACCACCGCGCTCGGCAGCACGTTATTTTCTATAAGAATACTTCACACAAAACACTCTCCCCACATCTCAGTCAAATAAATGCCTTTTCATTATCTTAGAAATTACATTGCCTGAGAACTTGGATTGGGAGCTTTGAAATGACAACGTTCCCAACCACCGCGCTCGGCAGCACGTTAATTTCTATAAGAATACTTCACACAAAACACTCTCCCCACATCTCAGTCAAATAAATGCCTGTTCATTATCTTAGAAATTACATTGCCTGAGAACTTGGATTGGGAGCTTTGAAATGACAACGTTCCCAACCACCGCGCTCGGCAGCACGTTAATTTCTATAAGAATACATCACACAAAACACTCTCCCCACATCTCAGTCAAATAAATGCCTTTTCATTCCCTTAGAAATTACATTGCCTGAGAACTTGCATTGGGAGCTTTGAAATGACAACGTTCCCAACCACCGCGGTCGGCAGCACGTTAATTTCTATAAGAATACTTCACACAAAACACTCTCCCCACATCTCAGTCAAATAAATGCCTTTTCATTCCCTTAGAAATTACTATCCTGAGAACTTGGATTGGGAGCTTTGAAATTACAACGTTCCCAACCACCGCGCCCGGCAGCACGTTAATTTCTATAAGAATACTTCACACAAAACACTCTCCCCACATCTCAGTCATATAAATGCCTTTTCATTCCCTTAGAAATTACATTGCCTGAGAACTTGGATTGGGAGCTATGAAATGACAACGTTCCCAACCACCGCGCTCGGCAGCACGTTAATTTCTATAAGAATACTTCACACAAATCACTCTCCCCACATCTCAGTCAAATAAATGCTTTTTCATTCCCTTAGAAATTACATTGCCTGAGAACTTGGATTGGGAGCTTTGAAATGACGACGTTCCCAACCACCGCGCTCGGCAGCACGTTAATTTCGATAAGAATACTTCACACAAAACACTCTCCCCACATCTCAGTCGTATAAATGCCTTTTCATTCCCTTAGAAATTACATTGCCTGAGAACTTGGATTGGGAGCTTTGAAATGAGAACGTTCCCAACCACCGCGCTCGGCAGCACGTTAATTTCTATAAGAATACTTCACACAAAACACTCTCCCCACATCTCAGTCGTATAAATGCCTTTTCATTCCCTTAGAAATTACATTGCCTGAGAACTTGGATTGGGAGCTTTGAAATGACAACGTTCCCAACCACCGCGCTCGGCAGCACGTTAATTTCTATAAGAATACTTCACACAAAACACTCTCCCCACATCTCAGTCAAATAAATGCCTTTTCATTCCCTTAGAAATTACTATCCTGAGAACTTGGATTGGGAGCTTTGAAATTACAACGTTGTCAACCACCGCGCCCGGCAGCACGTTAATTTCTATAAGAATACTTCACACAAAACACTCTCCCCACATCTCAGTCATATACATGCCTTTTCATTCCCTTAGAAATTACATTGCCTGAGAACTTGGATTGGGAGCTATGAAATGACAACGTTCCCAACCACCGCGCTCGGCAGCACGTTAATTTCGATAAGAATACTTCACACAAAACACTCTCCCCACATCTCAGTCAAATAAATGCCTTTTCATTCCCTTAGAAATTACATTGCCTGAGAACTTGGATTGGGAGCTTTGAAATGAGAAGGTTCCCAACCACCGCGCTCGGCAGCACGTTATTTTCTATAAGAATACTTCACACAAAACACTCTCCCCACATCTCACTCAAATAAATGCTTTTTCATTCCCTTAGAAATTACATTGCCTGAGAACTTGGATTGGGAGCTTTGAAATGACGACGTTCCCAACCACCGCGCTCGGCAGCACGTTAATTTCGATAAGAATACTTCACACAAAACACTCTCCCCACATCTCAGTCGTATAAATGCCTTTTCATTCCCTTAGAAATTACATTGCCTGAGAACTTGGATTGGGAGCTTTGAAATGAGAACGTTCCCAACCACCGCGCTCGGCAGCACGTTAATTTCTATAAGAATACTTCACACAAAACACTCTCCCCACATCTCAGTCGTATAAATGCCTTTTCATTCCCTTAGAAATTACATTGCCTGAGAACTTGGATTGGGAGCTTTGAAATGACAACGTTCCCAACCACCGCGCTCGGCAGCACGTTAATTTCTATAAGAATACTTCACACAAAACACTCTCCCCATATCTCAGTAAAATAAATGCCTTTTCATTCCCTTAGAAATTACTATCCTGAGAACTTGGATTGGGAGCTTTGAAATTACAACGTTGTCAACCACCGCGCCCGGCAGCACGTTAATTTCTATAAGAATACTTCACACAAAACACTCTCCCCACATCTCAGTCATATAAATGCCTTTTCATTCCCTTAGAAATTACATTGCCTGAGAACTTGGATTGGGAGCTATGAAATGACAACGTTCCCAACCACCGCGCTCGGCAGCACGTTAATTTCGATAAGAATACTTCACACAAAACACTCTCCCCACATCTCAGTCAAATAAATGCCTTTTCATTCCCTTAGAAATTACATTGCCTGAGAACTTGGATTGGGAGCTTTGAAATGAGAAGGTTCCCAACCACCGCGCTCGGCAGCACGTTATTTTCTATAAGAATACTTCACACAAAACACTCTCCCCACATCTCAGTCAAATAAATGCCTTTTCATTATCTTAGAAATTACATTGCCTGAGAACTTGGATTGGGAGCTTTGAAATGACAACGTTCCCAACCACCGCGCTCGGCAGCACGTTAATTTCTATAAGAATACTTCACACAAAACACTCTCCCCCATCTCAGTCAAATAAATGCCTTTTCATTCCCTTAGAAATTAAATCGCCTGAGAACTTGGATTGGGAGCTTTGAAATGACAACGTTCCCAACCACCGCGCTCGGTAGCACGTTAATTTCTATAAGAATACTTCACACAAAACACTCTCCCCACATCTCAAACAAATAAATGCCTTTTCATTCCCTTAGAATTTACATCGCCTCAGAACTTGGATTGGGAGCTTTGAAATGACAATGTTCCCAACCACCGCGCTCGGCAGCACGTTAATTTCTATAAGAATACTTCACACAAAACACTCTCCCCACATCTCAGTCAAATAAATGCCTTTTCATTCCCTTAGAAATTAAATCGCCTGAGAACTTGGATTAGGAGCTTTGAAATGACAATGTTCCCAACCACCGCGCTCGGCAGCACGTTAATTTCTATAAAAATACTTCACACAAAACACTCTCCCCACATCTCAGTCGTATAAATGCCTTTTCATTCCCTTAGAAATTACATTGCCTGAGAACTTGGATTGGGAGCTTTGAAATGAGAACGTTCCCAACCACCGCGCTCGGCAGCACGTTAATTTCTATAAGAATACTTCACACAAAACACTCTCCCCACATCTCAGTCAAATAAATGCCTTTTCATTCCCTTAGAAATTACATTGCCTGAGAACTTGGATTGGGAGCTTTGAAATGAGAAGGTTCCCAACCACCGCGCTCGGCAGCACGTTATTTTCTATAAGAATACTTCACACAAAACACTCTCCCCACATCTCACTCAAATAAATGCTTTTTCATTCCCTTAGAAATTACATTGCCTGAGAACTTGGATTGGGAGCTTTGAAATGACGACGTTCCCAACCACCGCGCTCGGCAGCACGTTAATTTCGATAAGAATACTTCACACAAAACACTCTCCCCACATCTCAGTCGTATAAATGCCTTTTCATTCCCTTAGAAATTACATTGCCTGAGAACTTGGATTGGGAGCTTTGAAATGAGAACGTTCCCAACCACCGCGCTCGGCAGCACGTTAATTTCTATAAGAATACTTCACACAAAACACTCTCCCCACATCTCAGTCGTTTAAATGCCTTTTCATTCCCTTAGAAATTACATTGCCTGAGAACTTGGATTGGGAGCTTTGAAATGACAACGTTCCCAACCACCGCGCTCGGCAGCACGTTAATTTCTATAAGAATACTTCACACAAAACACTCTCCCCATATCTCAGTCAAATAAATGCCTTTTCATTCCCTTAGAAATTACTATCCTGAGAACTTGGATTGGGAGCTTTGAAATTACAACGTTGTCAACCACCGCGCCCGGCAGCACGTTAATTTCTATAAGAATACTTCACACAAAACACTCTCCCCACATCTCAGTCATATAAATGCCTTTTCATTCCCTTAGAAATTACATTGCCTGAGAACTTGGATTGGGAGCTATGAAATGACAACGTTCCCAACCACCGCGCTCGGCAGCACGTTAATTTCGATAAGAATACTTCACACAAAACACTCTCCCCACATCTCAGTCAAATAAATGCCTTTTCATTCCCTTAGAAATTACATTGCCTGAGAACTTGGATTGGGAGCTTTGAAATGAGAAGGTTCCCAACCACCGCGCTCGGCAGCACGTTATTTTCTATAAGAATACTTCACACAAAACACTCTCCCCACATCTCAGTCAAATAAATGCCTTTTCATTATCTTAGAAATTACATTGCCTGAGAACTTGGATTGGGAGCTTTGAAATGACAACGTTCCCAACCACCGCGCTCGGCAGCACGTTAATTTCTATAAGAATACTTCACACAAAACACTCTCCCCCATCTCAGTCAAATAAATGCCTTTTCATTCCCTTAGAAATTAAATCGCCTGAGAACTTGGATTGGGAGCTTTGAAATGACAACGTTCCCAACCACCGCGCTCGGTAGCACGTTAATTTCTATAAGAATACTTCACACAAAACACTCTCCCCACATCTCAAACAAATAAATGCCTTTTCATTCCCTTAGAATTTACATCGCCTCAGAACTTGGATTGGGAGCTTTGAAATGACAATGTTCCCAACCACCGCGCTCGGCAGCACGTTAATTTCTATAAGAATACTTCACACAAAACACTCTCCCCACATCTCAGTCAAATAAATGCCTTTTCATTCCCTTAGAAATTAAATCGCCTGAGAACTTGGATTAGGAGCTTTGAAATGACAATGTTCCCAACCACCGCGCTCGGCAGCACGTTAATTTCTATAAGAATACTTCACACAAAACACTCTCCCCACATCTCAGTCGTATAAATGCCTTTTCATTCCCTTAGAAATTACATTGCCTGAGAACTTGGATTGGGAGCTTTGAAATGAGAACGTTCCCAACCACCGCGCTCGGCAGCACGTTAATTTCTATAAGAATACTTCACACAAAACACTCTCCCCACATCTCAGTCGTATAAATGCCTTTTCATTCCCTTAGAAATTACATTGCCTGAGAACTTGGATTGGGAGCTTTGAAATGACAACGTTCCCAACCACCGCGCTCGGCAGCACGTTAATTTCTATAAGAATACTTCACACAAAACACTCTCCCCACATCTCAGTCAAATAAATGCCTTTTCATTCCCTTAGAAATTACTATCCTGAGAACTTGGATTGGGAGCTTTGAAATTACAACGTTGTCAACCACCGCGCCCGGCAGCACGTTAATTTCTATAAGAATACTTCACACAAAACACTCTCCCCACATCTCAGTCGTATAAATGCCTTTTCATTCCCTTAGAAATTACATTGCCTGAGAACTTGGATTGGGAGCTTTGAAATGAGAACGTTCCCAACCACCGCGCTCGGCAGCACGTTAATTTCTATAAGAATACTTCACACAAAACACTCTCCCCACATCTCAGTCGTATAAATGCCTTTTCATTCCCTTAGAAATTACATTGCCTGAGAACTTGGATTGGGAGCTTTGAAATGACAACGTTCCCAACCACCGCGCTCGGCAGCACGTTAATTTCTATAAGAATACTTCACACAAAACACTCTCCCCATATCTCAGTCAAATAAATGCCTTTTCATTCCCTTAGAAATTACTATCCTGAGAACTTGGATTGGGAGCTTTGAAATTACAACGTTGTCAACCACCGCGCCCGGCAGCACGTTAATTTCTATAAGAATACTTCACACAAAACACTCTCCCCACATCTCAGTCATATAAATGCCTTTTCATTCCCTTAGAAATTACATTGCCTGAGAACTTGGATTGGGAGCTATGAAATGACAACGTTCCCAACCACCGCGCTCGGCAGCACGTTAATTTCGATAAGAATACTTCACACAAAACACTCTCCCCACATCTCAGTCAAATAAATGCCTTTTCATTCCCTTAGAAATTACATTGCCTGAGAACTTGGATTGGGAGCTTTGAAATGAGAAGGTTCCCAACCACCGCGCTCGGCAGCACGTTATTTTCTATAAGAATACTTCACACAAAACACTCTCCCCACATCTCAGTCAAATAAATGCCTTTTCATTATCTTAGAAATTACATTGCCTGAGAACTTGGATTGGGAGCTTTGAAATGACAACGTTCCCAACCACCGCGCTCGGCAGCACGTTAATTTCTATAAGAATACTTCACACAAAACACTCTCCCCCATCTCAGTCAAATAAATGCCTTTTCATTCCCTTAGAAATTAAATCGCCTGAGAACTTGGATTGGGAGCTTTGAAATGAAAACGTTCCCAACCACCGCGCTCGGTAGCACGTTAATTTCTATAAGAATACTTCACACAAAACACTCTCCCCACATCTCAAACAAATAAATGCCTTTTCATTCCCTTAGAATTTACATCGCCTCAGAACTTGGATTGGGAGCTTTGAAATGACAATGTTCCCAACCACCGCGCTCGGCAGCACGTTAATTTCTATAAGAATACTTCACACAAAACACTCTCCCCACATCTCAGTCAAATAAATGCCTTTTCATTCCCTTAGAAATTAAATCGCCTGAGAACTTGGATTAGGAGCTTTGAAATGACAATGTTCCCAACCACCGCGCTCGGCAGCACGTTAATTTCTATAAGAATACTTCACACAAAACACTCTCCCCACATCTCAGTCGTATAAATGCCTTTTCATTCCCTTAGAAATTACATTGCCTGAGAACTTGGATTGGGAGCTTTGAAATGAGAACGTTCCCAACCACCGCGCTCGGCAGCACGTTAATTTCTATAAGAATACTTCACACAAAACACTCTCCCCACATCTCAGTCGTATAAATGCCTTTTCATTCCCTTAGAAATTACATTGCCTGAGAACTTGGATTGGGAGCTTTGAAATGACAACGTTCCCAACCACCGCGCTCGGCAGCACGTTAATTTCTATAAGAATACTTCACACAAAACACTCTCCCCACATCTCAGTCAAATAAATGCCTTTTCATTCCCTTAGAAATTACTATCCTGAGAACTTGGATTGGGAGCTTTGAAATTACAACGTTGTCAACCACCGCGCCCGGCAGCACGTTAATTTCTATAAGAATACTTCACACAAAACACTCTCCCCACATCTCAGTCATATACATGCCTTTTCATTCCCTTAGAAATTACATTGCCTGAGAACTTGGATTGGGAGCTATGAAATGACAACGTTCCCAACCACCGCGCTCGGCAGCACGTTAATTTCGATAAGAATACTTCACACAAAACACTCTCCCCACATCTCAGTCAAATAAATGCCTTTTCATTCCCTTAGAAATTACATTGCCTGAGAACTTGGATTGGGAGCTTTGAAATGAGAAGGTTCCCAACCACCGCGCTCGGCAGCACGTTATTTTCTATAAGAATACTTCACACAAAACACTCTCCCCACATCTCACTCAAATAAATGCTTTTTCATTCCCTTAGAAATTACATTGCCTGAGAACTTGGATTGGGAGCTTTGAAATGACGACGTTCCCAACCACCGCGCTCGGCAGCACGTTAATTTCGATAAGAATACTTCACACAAAACACTCTCCCCACATCTCAGTCGTATAAATGCCTTTTCATTCCCTTAGAAATTACATTGCCTGAGAACTTGGATTGGGAGCTTTGAAATGAGAACGTTCCCAACCACCGCGCTCGGCAGCACGTTAATTTCTATAAGAATACTTCACACAAAACACTCTCCCCACATCTCAGTCGTATAAATGCCTTTTCATTCCCTTAGAAATTACATTGCCTGAGAACTTGGATTGGGAGCTTTGAAATGACAACGTTCCCAACCACCTCGCTCGGCAGCACGTTAATTTCTATAAGAATACTTCACACAAAACACTCTCCCCATATCTCAGTCAAATAAATGCCTTTTCATTCCCTTAGAAATTACTATCCTGAGAACTTGGATTGGGAGCTTTGAAATTACAACGTTGTCAACCACCGCGCCCGGCAGCACGTTAATTTCTATAAGAATACTTCACACAAAACACTCTCCCCACATCTCAGTCATATAAATGCCTTTTCATTCCCTTAGAAATTACATTGCCTGAGAACTTGGATTGGGAGCTATGAAATGACAACGTTCCCAACCACCGCGCTCGGCAGCACGTTAATTTCGATAAGAATACTTCACACAAAACACTCTCCCCACATCTCAGTCAAATAAATGCCTTTTCATTCCCTTAGAAATTACATTGCCTGAGAACTTGGATTGGGAGCTTTGAAATGAGAAGGTTCCCAACCACCGCGCTCGGCAGCACGTTATTTTCTATAAGAATACTTCACACAAAACACTCTCCCCACATCTCAGTCAAATAAATGCCTTTTCATTATCTTAGAAATTACATTGCCTGAGAACTTGGATTGGGAGCTTTGAAATGACAACGTTCCCAACCACCGCGCTCGGCAGCACGTTAATTTCTATAAGAATACTTCACACAAAACACTCTCCCCCATCTCAGTCAAATAAATGCCTTTTCATTCCCTTAGAAATTAAATCGCCTGAGAACTTGGATTGGGAGCTTTGAAATGACAACGTTCCCAACCACCGCGCTCGGTAGCACGTTAATTTCTATAAGAATACTTCACACAAAACACTCTCCCCACATCTCAAACAAATAAATGCCTTTTCATTCCCTTAGAATTTACATCGCCTCAGAACTTGGATTGGGAGCTTTGAAATGACAATGTTCCCAACCACCGCGCTCGGCAGCACGTTAATTTCTATAAGAATACTTCACACAAAACACTCTCCCCACATCTCAGTCAAATAAATGCCTTTTCATTCCCTTAGAAATTAAATCGCCTGAGAACTTGGATTAGGAGCTTTGAAATGACAATGTTCCCAACCACCGCGCTCGGCAGCACGTTAATTTCTATAAGAATACTTCACACAAAACACTCTCCCCACATCTCAGTCGTATAAATGCCTTTTCATTCCCTTAGAAATTACATTGCCTGAGAACTTGGATTGGGAGCTTTGAAATGAGAACGTTCCCAACCACCGCGCTCGGCAGCACGTTAATTTCTATAAGAATACTTCACACAAAACACTCTCCCCACATCTCAGTCGTATAAATGCCTTTTCATTCCCTTAGAAATTACATTGCCTGAGAACTTGGATTGGGAGCTTTGAAATGACAACGTTCCCAACCACCGCGCTCGGCAGCACGTTAATTTCTATAAGAATACTTCACACAAAACACTCTCCCCATATCTCAGTCAAATAAATGCCTTTTCATTCCCTTAGAAATTACTATCCTGAGAACTTGGATTGGGAGCTTTGAAATTACAACGTTGTCAACCACCGCGCCCGGCAGCACGTTAATTTCTATAAGAATACTTCACACAAAACACTCTCCCCACATCTCAGTCATATAAATGCCTTTTCATTCCCTTAGAAATTACATTGCCTGAGAACTTGGATTGGGAGCTATGAAATGACAACGTTCCCAACCACCACGCTCGGCAGCACGTTAATTTCGATAAGAATACTTCACACAAAACACTCTCCCCACATCTCAGTCAAATAAATGCCTTTTCATTATCTTAGAAATTACATTGCCTGAGAACTTGGATTGGGAGCTTTGAAATGACAACGTTCCCAACCACCGCGCTCGGCAGCACGTTAATTTCTATAAGAATACTTCACACAAAACACTCTCCCCATATCTCAGTCAAATAAATGCCTTTTCATTCCCTTAGAAATTACTATCCTGAGAACTTGGATTGGGAGCTTTGAAATTACAACGTTGTCAACCACCGCGCCCGGCAGCACGTTAATTTCTATAAGAATACTTCACACAAAACACTCTCCCCACATCTCAGTCATATAAATGCCTTTTCATTCCCTTAGAAATTACATTGCCTGAGAACTTGGATTGGGAGCTATGAAATGACAACGTTCCCAACCACCGCGCTCGGCAGCACGTTAATTTCGATAAGAATACTTCACACAAAACACTCTCCCCACATCTCAGTCAAATAAATGCCTTTTCATTATCTTAGAAATTACATTGCCTGAGAACTTAGATTGGGAGCTTTGAAATGACAACGTTCCCAACCACCGCGCTCGGCAGCACGTTAATTTCTATAAGAATACTTCACACAAAACACTCTCCCCCATCTCAGTCAAATAAATGCCTTTTCATTCCCTTAGAAATTAAATCGCCTGAGAACTTGGATTGGGAGCTTTGAAATGACAACGTTCCCAACCACCGCGCTCGGTAGCACGTTAATTTCTATAAGAATACTTCACACAAAACACTCTCCCCACATCTCAAACAAATAAATGCCTTTTCATTCCCTTAGAATTTACATCGCCTCAGAACTTGGATTGGGAGCTTTGAAATGACAATGTTCCCAACCACCGCGCTCGGCAGCACGTTAAATTCTATAAGAATACTTCACACAAAACACTCTCCCCACATCTCAGTCAAATAAATGCCTTTTCATTCCCTTAGAAATTAAATCGCCTGAGAACTTGGATTAGGAGCTTTGAAATGACAATGTTCCCAACCACCGCGCTCGGCAGCACGTTAATTTCTATAAGAATACTTCACACAAAACAGTCTTCCCACATCTCAAAACAAATAAATGCCTTTTCATTCCCTTAGAAATTAAATCGCCTGAGAACTTGGATTAGGAGCTTTGAAATGACAATGTTCCCAACCACCGCGCTCGGCGGCACGTTAATTTCTATAAGAATACTTCACACAAAACACTCTCCCCACATCTCAGTCAAATAAATTCCTTTTCAGTCCCTTAGAAATTACATCGCCTGAGAACTTGGATTGGGAGATTTGAAATGACAACGTTCCCAACCACCGCGCTCGGCAGCACGTTAATTTCTATAAGAATACTTCACACAAAACACTCTCCCCACATCCCAGTCAAATAAATGCCTTTTCATTCCCTTAGAAATTACATTGCCTGAGAACTTGGATTGGGAGCTTTGAAATGACAACGTTCCCAACCACCGCGCTCGGCAGCACGTTAATTTCTATAAGAATACTTCACACAAAACACTCTCCCCACATCTCAGTCAAATAAATGCCTTTTCATTCCCTTAGAAATTACTATCCTGAGAACTTGGATTGGGAGCTTTGAAATTACAACGTTCCCAACCACCGCGCCCGGCAGCACGTTAATTTCTATAAGAATACTTCACACAAAACACTCTCCCCACATCTCAGTCATATAAATGCATTTTCATTCCCTTAGAAATAACATTGCCTGAGAACTTGGATTGGGAGCTATGAAATGACAACGTTCCCAACCACCGCGCTCGGCAGCACGTTAATTTCTATAAGAATACTTCACACAAAACACTCTCCCCACATCTCAGTCAAATAAATGCTTTTTCATTCCCTTAGAAATTACATTGCCTGAGAACTTGGATTGGGAGCTTTGAAATGACGACGTTCCTAACCACCGCGCTCGGCAGCACGTTAATTTCGATAAGAATACTTCACACAAAACACTCTCCCCACATCTCAGTCCTATAAATGCCTTTTCATTCCCTTAGAAATTACATTGCCTGAGAACTTGGATTGGGAGCTTTGAAATGAGAACGTTCCCAACCACCGCGCTCGGCAGCACGTTAATTTCTATAAGAATACTTCACACAAAACACTCTCCCCACATATCAGTCAAATAAATGCCTTTTCATTCCCTTAGAAATTACATTGCCTGAGAACTTGGATTGGGAGCTTTGAAATGACGACGTTCCCATCCACCGCGCTCTGCAGCACGTTAATTTCGATAAGAATACTTCACACAAAACACTCTCCCCATATCTCAGTCAAATAAATGCCTTTTCATTATCTTAGAAATTACATTGCCTGAGAACTTGGATTGGGAGCTTTTAAATGACAACGTTCCCAACCACCGCGCTCGGCAGCACGTTAATTTCTATAAGAATACTTCACACAAAACACTCTCCCCACATCTCAGTCAAATAAATGCCTTTTCAGTCCCTTAGAAATTACATCGCCTGAGAACTTGGATTGGGAGCTTTGAAATGACAACGTTCCCAACCACCGCGCTCGGCAGCACGTTAATTTCTATAAGAATTTATCACACAAAACACTCTCCCCATATCTCAGTCAAATAAATGCCTTTTCATTATCTTAGAAATTACATCGCCTGAGAATTTGGATTGGGAGCTTTGAAATGACAACGTTCCCAACCACCGCGCTCGGCAGCACGTTAATTTCTATAAGAATACTTCACACAAAACACTCTCCCCACATCTCAGTCAAATAAATGCCTGTTCATTCCCTTAGAAATTACATTGCCTGAGAACTTGGATTGGGAGCTTTGAAATGACAATGTTCCCAACCACCGCGCTCGGCAGCACGTTAATTTCTATAAGAATACTTCACACAAAACACTCTCCCCACATCTCAGTCAAATAAATGCCTTTTCATTCCCTTAGAAATTACATTGCCTGAGAACTTGGATTGGGAGCTTTGAAATGACAACGTTCCCATCCACCGCGCTCGGCAGCACGTTAATTTCGATAAGAATACTTCACAAAAAACACTCTCCCCACATCTCAGTCAAATAAATGCCTTTTCATTCCCTTAGAAATTACATTGCCTGAGAACTTGGATTGGGAGCTTTGAAATGACAACGTTCCCAACCACCGCGCTCGGCAGCACGTTAATTTCTATAAGAATACTTCTAACAAAACACTCTCCCCATATCTCAGTCAAATAAATGCCTTTTCATTATCTTAGAAATTACATTGCCTGAGAACTTGGATTGGGAGCTTTGAAATGACAACGTTCCCAACCACCGCGCTCGGCGGCACGTTAGTTTCTATAAGAATACTTCACACAAAACCCTCTCCCCACATCTCAGTCAAATAAATGCCTTTTCAGTCCCTTAGAAATTACATCGCCTGAGAACTTGGATTGGGAGATTTGAAATGACAACGTTCCCAACCACCGCGCTCGGCAGCACGTTAATTTCTATAAGAATACTTCACACAAACACTCTCCCCACATCCCAGTCAAATAAATGCCTTTTCATTCCCTTAGAAATTACATTGCCTGAGAACTTGGATTGGGAGCTTTGAAATGACAACGTTCCCAACCACCGCGCTCGGCAGCACGTTAATTTCTATAAGAATACTTCACACAAAACACTCTCCCCACATCTCAGTCAAATAAATGCCTTTTCATTCCCTTAGAAATTACTATCCTGAGAACTTGATTGGGAGCTTTGAAATTACAACGTTCCCAACCACCGCGCCCGGCAGCACGTTAATTTCTATAAGAATACTTCACACAAAACACTCTCCCCACATCTCAGTCATATAAATGCCTTTTCATTCCCTTAGAAATTACATTGCCTGAGAACTTGGATTGGGAGCTATGAAATGACAACGTTCCCAACCACCGCGCTCGGCAGCACGTTAATTTCTATAAGAATACTTCACACAAAACACTCTCCCCACATCTCAGTCAAATAAATGCTTTTTCATTCCCTTAGAAATTACATTGCCTGAGAGCTTGGATTGGGAGCTTTGAAATGACGACGTTCCCAACCACCGCGCTCGGCAGCACGTTAATTTCGATAAGAATACTTCACACAAAACACTCTCCCCACATCTCAGTCGTATAAATGCCTTTTCATTCCCTTAGAAATTACATTGCCTGAGAACTTGGATTGGGAGCTTTGAAATGAGAACGTTCCCAACCACCGCGCTCGGCAGCACGTTAATTTCTATAAGAATACTTCACACAAAACACTCTCCCCACATCTCAGTCGTATAAATGCCTTTTCATTCCCTTAGAAATTACATTGCCTGAGAACTTGGATTGGGAGCTTTAAAATGACAACGTTCCCAACCACCGCGCTCGGCAGCACGTTAATTTCTATAAGAATACTTCACACAAAACACTCTCCCCACATCTCAGTCAAATAAATGCCTTTTCATTCCCTTAGAAATTACTATCCTGAGAACTTGGATTGGGAGCTTTGAAATTACAACGTTGTCAACCACCGCGCCCGGCAGCACGTTAATTTCTATAAGAATACTTCACACAAAACACTCTCCCCACATCTCAGTCATATAAATGCCTTTTCATTCCCTTAGAAATTACATTGCCTGAGAACTTGGATTGGGAGCTATGAAATGACAACGTTCCCAACCACCGCGCTCGGCAGCACGTTAATTTCGATAAGAATACTTCACACAAAACACTCTCCCCACATCTCAGTCAAATAAATGCCTTTTCATTCCCTTAGAAATTACATTGCCTGAGAACTTGGATTGGGAGCTTTGAAATGAGAAGGTTCCCAACCACCGCGCTCGGCAGCACGTTATTTTCTATAAGAATACTTCACACAAAACACTCTCCCCACATCTCAGTCAAATAAATGCCTTTTCATTATCTTAGAAATTACATTGCCTGAGAACTTGGATTGGGAGCTTTGAAATGACAACGTTCCCAACCACCGCGCTCGGCAGCACGTTAATTTCTATAAGAATACTTCACACAAAACACTCTCCCCACATCTCAGTCAAATAAATGCCTGTTCATTATCTTAGAAATTACATTGCCTGAGAACTTGGATTGGGAGCTTTGAAATGACAACGTTCCCAACCACCGCGCTCGGCAGCACGTTAATTTCTATAAGAATACTTCACACAAAACACTCTCCCCACATCTCAGTCAAATAAATGCCTTTTCATTCCCTTAGAAATTACATTGCCTGAGAACTTGCATTGGGAGCTTTGAAATGACAACGTTCCCAACCACCGCGGTCGGCAGCACGTTAATTTCTATAAGAATACTTCACACAAAACACTCTCCCCACATCTCAGTCAAATAAATGCCTTTTCATTCCCTTAGAAATTACTATCCTGAGAACTTGGATTGGGAGCTTTGAAATTACAACGTTCCCAACCACCGCGCCCGGCAGCACGTTAATTTCTATAAGAATACTTCACACAAAACACTCTCCCCACATCTCAGTCATATAAATGCCTTTTCATTCCCTTAGAAATTACATTGCCTGAGAACTTGGATTGGGAGCTATGAAATGACAACGTTCCCAACCACCGCGCTCGGCAGCACGTTAATTTCTATAAGAATACTTCACACAAATCACTCTCCCCACATCTCAGTCAAATAAATGCTTTTTCATTCCCTTAGAAATTACATTGCCTGAGAACTTGGATTGGGAGCTTTGAAATGACGACGTTCCCAACCACCGCGCTCGGCAGCACGTTAATTTCGATAAGAATACTTCACACAAAACACTCTCCCCACATCTCAGTCAAATAAATGCCTTTTCATTCCCTTAGAAATTACTATCCTGAGAACTTGATTGGGAGCTTTGAAATTACAACGTTCCCAACCACCGCGCCCGGCAGCACGTTAATTTCTATAAGAATACTTCACACAAAACACTCTCCCCACATCTCAGTCATATAAATGCCTTTTCATTCCCTTAGAAATTACATTGCCTGAGAACTTGGATTGGGAGCTATGAAATGACAACGTTCCCAACCACCGCGCTCGGCAGCACGTTAATTTCTATAAGAATACTTCACACAAAACACTCTCCCCACATCTCAGTCAAATAAATGCTTTTTCATTCCCTTAGAAATTACATTGCCTGAGAGCTTGGATTGGGAGCTTTGAAATGACGACGTTCCCAACCACCGCGCTCGGCAGCACGTTAATTTCGATAAGAATACTTCACACAAAACACTCTCCCCACATCTCAGTCGTATAAATGCCTTTTCATTCCCTTAGAAATTACATTGCCTGAGAACTTGGATTGGGAGCTTTGAAATGAGAACGTTCCCAACCACCGCGCTCGGCAGCACGTTAATTTCTATAAGAATACTTCACACAAAACACTCTCCCCACATCTCAGTCGTATAAATGCCTTTTCATTCCCTTAGAAATTACATTGCCTGAGAACTTGGATTGGGAGCTTTGAAATGACAACGTTCCCAACCACCGCGCTCGGCAGCACGTTAATTTCTATAAGAATACTTCACACAAAACACTCTCCCCACATCTCAGTCAAATAAATGCCTTTTCATTCCCTTAGAAATTACTATCCTGAGAACTTGGATTGGGAGCTTTGAAATTACAACGTTGTCAACCACCGCGCCCGGCAGCACGTTAATTTCTATAAGAATACTTCACACAAAACACTCTCCCCACATCTCAGTCATATAAATGCCTTTTCATTCCCTTAGAAATTACATTGCCTGAGAACTTGGATTGGGAGCTATGAAATGACAACGTTCCCAACCACCGCGCTCGGCAGCACGTTAATTTCGATAAGAATACTTCACACAAAACACTCTCCCCACATCTCAGTCAAATAAATGCCTTTTCATTCCCTTAGAAATTACATTGCCTGAGAACTTGGATTGGGAGCTTTGAAATGAGAAGGTTCCCAACCACCGCGCTCGGCAGCACGTTATTTTCTATAAGAATACTTCACACAAAACACTCTCCCCACATCTCAGTCAAATAAATGCCTTTTCATTATCTTAGAAATTACATTGCCTGAGAACTTGGATTGGGAGCTTTGAAATGACAACGTTCCCAACCACCGCGCTCGGCAGCACGTTAATTTCTATAAGAATACTTCACACAAAACACTCTCCCCACATCTCAGTCAAATAAATGCCTGTTCGTTATCTTAGAAATTACATTGCCTGAGAACTTGGATTGGGAGCTTTGAAATGACAACGTTCCCAACCACCGCGCTCGGCAGCACGTTAATTTCTATAAGAATACTTCACACAAAACACTCTCCCCACATCTAAGTCAAATAAATGCCTTTTCATTCCCTTAGAAATTACATTGCCTGAGAACTTGCATTGGGAGCTTTGAAATGACAACGTTCCCAACCACCGCGGTCGGCAGCACGTTAATTTCTATAAGAATACTTCACACAAAACACTCTCCCCACATCTCAGTCAAATAAATGCCTTTTCATTCCCTTAGAAATTACTATCCTGAGAACTTGGATTGGGAGCTTTGAAATTACAACGTTCCCAACCACCGCGCCCGGCAGCACGTTAATTTCTATAAGAATACTTCACACAAAACACTCTCCCCACATCTCAGTCATATAAATGCCTTTTCATTCCCTTAGAAATTACATTGCCTGAGAACTTGGATTGGGAGCTATGAAATGACAACGTTCCCAACCACCGCGCTCGGCAGCACGTTAATTTCTATAAGAATACTTCACACAAATCACTCTCCCCACATCTCAGTCAAATAAATGCTTTTTCATTCCCTTAGAAATTACATTGCCTGAGAACTTGGATTGGGAGCTTTGAAATGACGACGTTCCCAACCACCGCGCTCGGCAGCACGTTAATTTCGATAAGAATACTTCACACAAAACACTCTCCCCACATCTCAGTCGTATAAATGCCTTTTCATTCCCTTAGAAATTACATTGCCTGAGAACTTGGATTGGGAGCTTTGAAATGAGAACGTTCCCAACCACCGCGCTCGGCAGCACGTTAATTTCTATAAGAATACTTCACACAAAACACTCTCCCCACATCTCAGTCGTATAAATGCCTTTTCATTCCCTTAGAAATTACATTGCCTGAGAACTTGGATTGGGAGCTTTGAAATGACAACGTTCCCAACCACCGCGCTCGGCAGCACGTTAATTTCTATAAGAATACTTCACACAAAACACTCTCCCCACATCTCAGTCAAATAAATGCCTTTTCATTCCCTTAGAAATTACTATCCTGAGAACTTGGATTGGGAGCTTTGAAATTACAACGTTGTCAACCACCGCGCCCGGCAGCACGTTAATTTCTATAAGAATACTTCACACAAAACACTCTCCCCACATCTCAGTCATATACATGCCTTTTCATTCCCTTAGAAATTACATTGCCTGAGAACTTGGATTGGGAGCTATGAAATGACAACGTTCCCAACCACCGCGCTCGGCAGCACGTTAATTTCGATAAGAATACTTCACACAAAACACTCTCCCCACATCTCAGTCAAATAAATGCCTTTTCATTCCCTTAGAAATTACATTGCCTGAGAACTTGGATTGGGAGCTTTGAAATGAGAAGGTTCCCAACCACCGCGCTCGGCAGCACGTTATTTTCTATAAGAATACTTCACACAAAACACTCTCCCCACATCTCACTCAAATAAATGCTTTTTCATTCCCTTAGAAATTACATTGCCTGAGAACTTGGATTGGGAGCTTTGAAATGACGACGTTCCCAACCACCGCGCTCGGCAGCACGTTAATTTCGATAAGAATACTTCACACAAAACACTCTCCCCACATCTCAGTCGTATAAATGCCTTTTCATTCCCTTAGAAATTACATTGCCTGAGAACTTGGATTGGGAGCTTTGAAATGAGAACGTTCCCAACCACCGCGCTCGGCAGCACGTTAATTTCTATAAGAATACTTCACACAAAACACTCTCCCCACATCTCAGTCGTATAAATGCCTTTTCATTCCCTTAGAAATTACATTGCCTGAGAACTTGGATTGGGAGCTTTGAAATGACAACGTTCCCAACCACCGCGCTCGGCAGCACGTTAATTTCTATAAGAATACTTCACACAAAACACTCTCCCCATATCTCAGTCAAATAAATGCCTTTTCATTCCCTTAGAAATTACTATCCTGAGAACTTGGATTGGGAGCTTTGAAATTACAACGTTGTCAACCACCGCGCCCGGCAGCACGTTAATTTCTATAAGAATACTTCACACAAAACACTCTCCCCACATCTCAGTCATATAAATGCCTTTTCATTCCCTTAGAAATTACATTGCCTGAGAACTTGGATTGGGAGCTATGAAATGACAACGTTCCCAACCACCGCGCTCGGCAGCACGTTAATTTCGATAAGAATACTTCACACAAAACACTCTCCCCACATCTCAGTCAAATAAATGCCTTTTCATTCCCTTAGAAATTACATTGCCTGAGAACTTGGATTGGGAGCTTTGAAATGAGAAGGTTCCCAACCACCGCGCTCGGCAGCACGTTATTTTCTATAAGAATACTTCACACAAAACACTCTCCCCACATCTCAGTCAAATAAATGCCTTTTCATTATCTTAGAAATTACATTGCCTGAGAACTTGGATTGGGAGCTTTGAAATGACAACGTTCCCAACCACCGCGCTCGGCAGCACGTTAATTTCTATAAGAATACTTCACACAAAACACTCTCCCCCATCTCAGTCAAATAAATGCCTTTTCATTCCCTTAGAAATTAAATCGCCTGAGAACTTGGATTGGGAGCTTTAAAATGACAACGTTCCCAACCACCGCGCTCGGTAGCACGTTAATTTCTATAAGAATACTTCACACAAAACACTCTCCCCACATCTCAAACAAATAAATGCCTTTTCATTCCCTTAGAATTTACATCGCCTCAGAACTTGGATTGGGAGCTTTGAAATGACAATGTTCCCAACCACCGCGCTCGGCAGCACGTTAATTTCTATAAGAATACTTCACACAAAACACTCTCCCCACATCTCAGTCAAATAAATGCCTTTTCATTCCCTTAGAAATTAAATCGCCTGAGAACTTGGATTGGGAGCTTTGAAATGACAATGTTCCCAACCACCGCGCTCGGCAGCACGTTAATTTCTATAAGAATACTTCACACAAAACAGTCTTCCCACATCTCAAAACAAATAAATGCCTTTTCATTCCGTTAGAAATTACATCGCCTGAGAACTTGGATTGTGAGCTTTGAAATAACAACGTTCCCAACCACCGCGCTCGGCAGCACGTTAATTTCTATAAGAATACTTCACACAAAACACTCTCCTCACATCTCAGTCAAATAAATGCCTTTTAATTCCCTTAGAAATTACATCGCCTGAGAACTTGGATTGGGAGCTTTGAAATGACAACGTTCCCAACCACCGCGCACGGCAGCACGTTGATTTCTATAAGAATACTTCACACAAAACACTCTCCCCACATCTCAGTCAAATAAATGCCTTTTCATTCCCTTAGAAATTAAATCGCCTGAGAACTTGGATTGGGAGCTTTGAAATGCCAACGTTCCCAACCACCGAGCTCGGCAGCACGTTAATTTCTATAAGAATACTTCACACAAAACACTCTCCCCACATCTCGGTCAAATAAATGTATCTTCATTCCCTTAGAAATTACATCGCCTGAGAACTTGGATTGGGAGCTTTGAAATTACAACGTTCCCAACCACCGCGCTCGGCAGCACGTTAATTTCTATAAGAATACTTCACACAAAACACTCTCCTCACATCTCAGTCAAATAAATGCCTTTTAATTCCCTTATAAATTACATCGCTTGAGAACTTCGATTGGGAGCTTTGAAATGACAACGTTCCCAACCACCGCGCTCAGCAGCACGTTAATTTCTATAAGAATACTTCACACAAAACACTCTCCCACATCTCAGTCAAATAAATGCCTTTTCATTCCCTTAGAAATTAAATCGCCTGAGAACTTGGATTGGGAGCTTTGAAATGACAATGTTCCCAACCACCGCGCTCGGCAGCACGTTAATTTCTATAAGAATACTTCACACAAAACACTCTCCCCACATCTCAGTCAAATAAATGCCTTTTCATTCCCTTAGAAATTAAATCGCCTGAGAACTTGGATTGTTAGCTTTGAAATGCCAACGTTCCCAACCACCGCGCTCGGCAGCACGTTAATTTCTATAAGAATACTTCACACAAAACACTCTCCCCACATCTCAGTCAAATAAATGTATCTTCATTCCCTTAGAAATTACATCGCCTGAGAACTTGGATTGGGAGCTTTGAAATGACAACGTTCCCAACCACCGCGCTCGGCAGCACGTTAATTTCTATAAGAATACTTCTCACAAAACACTCTCCTCACATCTCAGTCAAATAAATGCCTTTTAATTCCCTTAGAAATTACATCGCCTGAGAACTTCGATTGGGAGCTTTGAAATGACAACGTTCCCAACCACCGCGCTCGGCAGCATGTTAATTTCTATAAGAATACTTCACACAAAACACTCTCCCACATCTCAGTCAAATAAATGCCTTTTCATTCCCTTAGAAATTAAATCGCCTGAGAACTTGGATTGGGAGCTTTGAAATGACAACGTTCCCAACCACCGCGCTCGGCAGCACGTTAATTTCTATAAGAATACTTCACACAAAACACTCTCACCACATCTCCGTCAAATAAATGCCTTTTCATTCCCTTAGAAATTACATCGCCTGAGAACTTGGATTGGGAGCTTTGAAATGACAACGTTCCCAACCACCGCGCACGGCAGCACGTTAATTTCTATAAGAATACTTCACACAAAACACTCTCCCCACATCTCAGTCAAATAAATGCCTTTTCATTCCCTAAGAAATTAAATCGCCTGAGAACTTGGATTGGGAGCTTTGAAATGACAATGTTCCCAACCACCGCGCTCGGCAGCACGTTAATTTCTATAAGAATACTTCACACAAAACACTCTCCCCACATCTCAAACAAATAAATGCCTTTTCATTCCCTTAGAAATTACGTCGCCTGAGAACTTGGATTGGGAGCTTTGAAATGACAACGTTCCCAACCACCGCGCTCGGCAGCACGTTAATTTCTATAAGAATACTTCACACAAAACACTCTCCCCACATCTTAGTCCAAAAAATGCCTCTTCATTCCCTTAGAAATTACATCGCCTGAGAACTTGGATTAGGAGCTTTGAAATGACAACGTTCCGAACCACCGCGCTCGGCAGCACGTTATTTTTTTTAAAAAAATACTTCACACAAAACTCTCTCCCCACATCTCAGTCAAATAAATGTCTCTTCATTCCCTTAGAAATTACATCGCCTGAGAACTTGGATTGGGAGCTTTGAAAGGACAACGTTCCCAACCACCGCGCTCGGCAGCACGTTAATTTCTATAAGAATACTTCACACAAAACACTCTCCCCCATCTCAGTCAAATAAATGCCTTTTCATTCCCTTAGAAATTAAATCGCCTGAGAACTTGGATTGGGAGCTTTGAAATGCCAACGTTCCCAACCACCGCGCTCGGCAGCACGTTAATTTCTATAAGAATACTTCACACAAAACACTCTCCCACATCTCAGTCAAATAAATGCCTTTTCATTCCCTTAGAAATTAAATCGCCTGAGAACTTGGATTGGGAGCTTTGAAATGACAATGTTCCCAACCACCGCGCTCGGCAGCACGTTAATTTCTATAAGAATACTTCACACAAAACACTCTCCCCACATCTCAGTCAAATAAATGCCTTTTCATTCCCTTAGAAATTAAATCGCCTGAGAACTTGGATTGTTAGCTTTGAAATGCCAACGTTCCCAACCACCGCGCTCGGCAGCACGTTAATTTCTATAAGAATACTTCACACAAAACACTCTCCCCACATCTCAGTCAAATAAATGTATCTTCATTCCCTTAGAAATTACATCGCCTGAGAACTTGGATTGGGAGCTTTGAAATGACAACGTTCCCAACCACCGCGCTCGGCAGCACGTTAATTTCTATAAGAATACTTCTCACAAAACACTCTCCTCACATCTCAGTCAAATAAATGCCTTTTAATTCCCTTAGAAATTACATCGCCTGAGAACTTCGATTGGGAGCTTTGAAATGACAACGTTCCCAACCACCGCGCTCGGCAGCATGTTAATTTCTATAAGAATACTTCACACAAAACACTCTCCCACATCTCAGTCAAATAAATGCCTTTTCATTCCCTTAGAAATTAAATCGCCTGAGAACTTGGATTGGGAGCTTTGAAATGACAACGTTCCCAACCACCGCGCTCGGCAGCACGTTAATTTCTATAAGAATACTTCACACAAAACACTCTCACCACATCTCCGTCAAATAAATGCCTTTTCATTCCCTTAGAAATTACATCGCCTGAGAACTTGGATTGGGAGCTTTGAAATGACAACGTTCCCAACCACCGCGCACGGCAGCACGTTAATTTCTATAAGAATACTTCACACAAAACACTCTCCCCACATCTCAGTCAAATAAATGCCTTTTCATTCCCTAAGAAATTAAATCGCCTGAGAACTTGGATTGGGAGCTTTGAAATGACAATGTTCCCAACCACCGCGCTCGGCAGCACGTTAATTTCTATAAGAATACTTCACACAAAACACTCTCCCCACATCTCAAACAAATAAATGCCTTTTCATTCCCTTAGAAATTACGTCGCCTGAGAACTTGGATTGGGAGCTTTGAAATGACAACGTTCCCAACCACCGCGCTCGGCAGCACGTTAATTTCTATAAGAATACTTCACACAAAACACTCTCCCCACATCTTAGTCCAAAAAATGCCTCTTCATTCCCTTAGAAATTACATCGCCTGAGAACTTGGATTAGGAGCTTTGAAATGACAACGTTCCGAACCACCGCGCTCGGCAGCACGTTATTTTTTTTAAAAAAATACTTCACACAAAACTCTCTCCCCACATCTCAGTCAAATAAATGTCTCTTCATTCCCTTAGAAATTACATCGCCTGAGAACTTGGATTGGGAGCTTTGAAAGGACAACGTTCCCAACCACCGCGCTCGGCAGCACGTTAATTTCTATAAGAATACTTCACACAAAACACTCTCCCCCATCTCAGTCAAATAAATGCCTTTTCATTCCCTTAGAAATTAAATCGCCTGAGAACTTGGATTGGGAGCTTTGAAATGCCAACGTTCCCAACCACCGCGCTCGGCAGCACGTTAATTTCTATAAGAATACTTCACACAAAACACTCTCCCCACATCTCAGTCAAATAAATGTATCTTCATTCCCTTAGAAATTACATCGCCTGAGAACTTGGATTGGGAGCTTTGAAATGACAACGTTCCCAACCACCGCGCTCGGCAGCACGTTAATTTCTATAAGAATACTTCTCACAAAACACTCTCCTCACATCTCAGTCAAATAAATGCCTTTTAATTCCCTTAGAAATTACATCGCCTGAGAACTTCGATTGGGAGCTTTGAAATGACAACGTTCCCAACCACCGCGCTCGGCAGCATGTTAATTTCTATAAGAATACTGCACACAAAACACTCTCCCACATCTCAGTCAAATAAATGCCTTTTCATTCCCTTAGAAATTAAATCGCCTGAGAACTTGGATTGGGAGCTTTGAAATGACAACGTTCCCAACCACCGCGCTCGGCAGCACGTTAATTTCTATAAGAATACTTCACACAAAACACTCTCACCACATCTCCGTCAAATAAATGCCTTTTCATTCCCTTAGAAATTACATCGCCTGAGAACTTGGATTGGGAGCTTTGAAATGACAACGTTCCCAACCACCGCGCACGGCAGCACGTTAATTTCTATAAGAATACTTCACACAAAACACTCTCCCCACATCTCAAACAAATAAATGCCTTTTCATTCCCTTAGAAATTACGTCGCCTGAGAACTTGGATTGGGAGCTTTGAAATGACAACGTTCCCAACCACCGCGCTCGGCAGCACGTTAATTTCTACAAGAATACTTCACACAAAACACTCTCCCCACATCTTAGTCCAAAAAATGCCTCTTCATTCCCTTAGAAATTACATCGCCTGAGAACTTGGATTAGGAGCTTTGAAATGACAACGTTCCGAACCACCGCGCTCGGCAGCACGTTATTTTTTTTAAAAAAATACTTCACACAAAACTCTCTCCCCACATCTCAGTCAAATAAATGTCTCTTCATTCCCTTAGAAATTACATCGCCTGAGAACTTGGATTGGGAGCTTTGAAAGGACAACGTTCCCAACCACCGCGCTCGGCAGCACGTTAATTTCTATAAGAATACTTCACACAAAACACTCTCCCCACATCTCAAACAAATAAATGCCTTTTCATTCCCTTAGAAATTACATCGCCTCAGAACTTGGATTGGGAGCTTTGAAATGACAATGTTCCCAACCACCGCGCTCGGCAGCACGTTAATTTCTATAAGAATACTTCACACAAAACACTCTCCCCACATCTCAGTCAAATAAATGCCTTTTCATTCCCTTAGAAATTAAATCGCCTGAGAACTTGGATTAGGAGCTTTGAAATGACAATGTTCCCAACCACCGCGCTCGGCAGCACGTTAATTTCTATAAGAATACTTCACACAAAACAGTCTTCCCACATCTCAAAACAAATAAATGCCTTTTCATTCCGTTAGAAATTACATCGCCTGAGAACTTGGATTGTGAGCTTTGAAATAACAACGTTCCCAACCACCGCGCTCGGCAGCACGTTAATTTCTATAAGAATACTTCACACAAAACACTCTCCCCACATCTCAGTCAAATAAATGTATCTTCATTCCCTTAGAAATTACATCGCCTGAGAACTTGGATTGGGAGCTTTGAAATGACAACGTTCCCAACCACCGCGCTCGGCAGCACGTTAATTTCTATAAGAATACTTCACACAAAACACTCTCCTCACATCTCAGTCAAATAAATGCCTTTTCATTCCCTTAGAAATTACATCGCCTGAGAACTTGGATTGGGAGCTTTGATATGACAACGTTCCCAACCACCGCGCACGGCAGCACGTTAATTTCTATAAGAATACTTCACACAAAACACTCTCCCCACATCTCAGTCAAATAAATGCCTTTTCATTCCCTAAGAAATTAAATCGCCTGAGAACTTGGATTGGGAGCTTTGAAATGACAATGTTCCCAACCACCGCGCTCGGCAGCACGTTAATTTCTATAAGAATACTTCACACAAAACACTCTCCCCACATCTCAAACAAAGAAATGCCTTTTCATTCCCTTAGAAATTACGTCGCCTGAGAACTTGGATTGGGAGCTTTGAAATGACAACGTTCCCAACCACCGCGCTCGGCAGCACGTTAATTTCTATAAGAATACTTCACACAAAACACTCTCCCCACATCTTAGTCCAAAAAATGCCTCTTCATTCCCTTAGAAATTACATCGCCTGAGAACTTGGATTAGGAGCTTTGAAATGACAACGTTCCCAACCACCGCGCACGGCAGCACGTTAATTTCTATAAGAATACTTCACACAAAACACTCTCCCCACATCTCAGTCAAATAAATGCCTTTTCATTCCCTAAGAAATTAAATCGCCTGAGAACTTGGATTGGGAGCTTTGAAATGACAATGTTCCCAACCACCGCGCTCGGCAGCACGTTAATTTCTATAAGAATACTTCACACAAAACACTCTCCCCACATCTCAAACAAATAAATGCCTTTTCATTCCCTTAGAAATTACGTCGCCTGAGAACTTGGATTGGGAGCTTTGAAATGACAACGTTCCCAACCACCGCGCTCGGCAGCACGTTAATTTCTATAAGAATACTTCACACAAAACACTCTCCCCACATCTTAGTCCAAAAAATGCCTCTTCATTCCCTTAGAAATTACATCGCCTGAGAACTTGGATTAGGAGCTTTGAAATGACAACGTTCCGAACCACCGCGCTCGGCAGCACGTTATTTTTTTTTAAAAAATACTTTACACAAAACTCTCTCCCCACATCTCAGTCAAATAAATGTCTCTTCATTCCCTTAGAAATTACATCGCCTGAGAACTTGGATTGGGAGCTTTGAAAGGACAACGTTCCCAACCACCGCGCTCGGCAGCACGTTAATTTCTATAAGAATACTTCACACAAAACACTCTCCCCCATCTCAGTCAAATAAATGCCTTTTCATTCCCTTAGAAATTAAATCGCCTGAGAACTTGGATTGGGAGCTTTGAAATGACAACGTTCCCAACCACCGCGCTCGGCAGCACGTTAATTTCTATAAGAATACTTCACACAAAACACTCTCCCCACATCTCAGTCAAATAAATGTATCTTCATTCCCTTAGAAATTACATCGCCTGAGAACTTGGATTGGGAGCTTTGAAATGACAACGTTCCCAACCACCGCGCTCGGCAGCACGTTAATTTCTATAAGAATACTTCTCACAAAACACTCTCCTCACATCTCAGTCAAATAAATGCCTTTTAATTCCCTTAGAAATTACATCGCCTGAGAACTTCGATTGGGAGCTTTGAAATGACAACGTTCCCAACCACCGCGCTCGGCAGCATGTTAATTTCTATAAGAATACTGCACACAAAACACTCTCCCACATCTCAGTCAAATAAATGCCTTTTCATTCCCTTAGAAATTAAATCGCCTGAGAACTTGGATTGGGAGCTTTGAAATGACAACGTTCCCAACCACCGCGCTCGGCAGCACGTTAATTTCTATAAGAATACTTCACACAAAACACTCTCACCACATCTCCGTCAAATAAATGCCTTTTCATTCCCTTAGAAATTACATCGCCTGAGAACTTGGATTGGGAGCTTTGAAATGACAACGTTCCCAACCACCGCGCACGGCAGCACGTTAATTTCTATAAGAATACTTCACACAAAACACTCTCCCCACATCTCAAACAAATAAATGCCTTTTCATTCCCTTAGAAATTACGTCGCCTGAGAACTTGGATTGGGAGCTTTGAAATGACAACGTTCCCAACCACCGCGCTCGGCAGCACGTTAATTTCTACAAGAATACTTCACACAAAACACTCTCCCCACATCTTAGTCCAAAAAATGCCTCTTCATTCCCTTAGAAATTACATCGCCTGAGAACTTGGATTAGGAGCTTTGAAATGACAACGTTCCGAACCACCGCGCTCGGCAGCACGTTATTTTTTTTAAAAAAATACTTCACACAAAACTCTCTCCCCACATCTCAGTCAAATAAATGTCTCTTCATTCCCTTAGAAATTACATCGCCTGAGAACTTGGATTGGGAGCTTTGAAAGGACAACGTTCCCAACCACCGCGCTCGGCAGCACGTTAATTTCTATAAGAATACTTCACACAAAACACTCTCCCCCATCTCAGTCAAATAAATGCCTTTTCATTCCCTTAGAAATTAAATCGCCTGAGAACTTGGATTGGGAGCTTTGAAATGACAACGTTCCCAACCACCGCGCTCGGTAGCACGTTAATTTCTATAAGAATACTTCACACAAAACACTCTCCCCACATCTCAAACAAATAAATGCCTTTTCATTCCCTTAGAAATTACATCGCCTCAGAACTTGGATTGGGAGCTTTGAAATGACAATGTTCCCAACCACCGCGCTCGGCAGCACGTTAATTTCTATAAGAATACTTCACACAAAACACTCTCCCCACATCTCAGTCAAATAAATGCCTTTTCATTCCCTTAGAAATTAAATCGCCTGAGAACTTGGATTAGGAGCTTTGAAATGACAATGTTCCCAACCACCGCGCTCGGCAGCACGTTAATTTCTATAAGAATACTTCACACAAAACAGTCTTCCCACATCTCAAAACAAATAAATGCCTTTTCATTCCGTTAGAAATTACATCGCCTGAGAACTTGGATTGTGAGCTTTGAAATAACAACGTTCCCAACCACCGCGCTCGGCAGCACGTTAATTTCTATAAGAATACTTCACACAAAACACTCTCCCCACATCTCAGTCAAATAAATGTATCTTCATTCCCTTAGAAATTACATCGCCTGAGAACTTGGATTGGGAGCTTTGAAATGACAACGTTCCCAACCACCGCGCTCGGCAGCACGTTAATTTCTATAAGAATACTTCACACAAAACACTCTCCTCACATCTCAGTCAAATAAATGCCTTTTCATTCCCTTAGAAATTACATCGCCTGAGAACTTGGATTGGGAGCTTTGATATGACAACGTTCCCAACCACCGCGCACGGCAGCACGTTAATTTCTATAAGAATACTTCACACAAAACACTCTCCCCACATCTCAGTCAAATAAATGCCTTTTCATTCCCTAAGAAATTAAATCGCCTGAGAACTTGGATTGGGAGCTTTGAAATGACAATGTTCCCAACCACCGCGCTCGGCAGCACGTTAATTTCTATAAGAATACTTCACACAAAACACTCTCCCCACATCTCAAACAAATAAATGCCTTTTCATTCCCTTAGAAATTACGTCGCCTGAGAACTTGGATTGGGAGCTTTGAAATGACAACGTTCCCAACCACCGCGCTCGGCAGCACGTTAATTTCTATAAGAATACTTCACACAAAACACTCTCCCCACATCTTAGTCCAAAAAATGCCTCTTCATTCCCTTAGAAATTACATCGCCTGAGAACTTGGATTAGGAGCTTTGAAATGACAACGTTCCCAACCACCGCGCACGGCAGCACGTTAATTTCTATAAGAATACTTCACACAAAACACTCTCCCCACATCTCAGTCAAATAAATGCCTTTTCATTCCCTAAGAAATTAAATCGCCTGAGAACTTGGATTGGGAGCTTTGAAATGACAATGTTCCCAACCACCGCGCTCGGCAGCACGTTAATTTCTATAAGAATACTTCACACAAAACACTCTCCCCACATCTCAAACAAATAAATGCCTTTTCATTCCCTTAGAAATTACGTCGCCTGAGAACTTGGATTGGGAGCTTTGAAATGACAACGTTCCCAACCACCGCGCTCGGCAGCACGTTAATTTCTATAAGAATACTTCACACAAAACACTCTCCCCACATCTTAGTCCAAAAAATGCCTCTTCATTCCCTTAGAAATTACATCGCCTGAGAACTTGGATTAGGAGCTTTGAAATGACAACGTTCCGAACCACCGCGCTCGGCAGCACGTTATTTTTTTTTAAAAAATACTTTACACAAAACTCTCTCCCCACATCTCAGTCAAATAAATGTCTCTTCATTCCCTTAGAAATTACATCGCCTGAGAACTTGGATTGGGAGCTTTGAAAGGACAACGTTCCCAACCACCGCGCTCGGCAGCACGTTAATTTCTATAAGAATACTTCACACAAAACACTCTCCCCCATCTCAGTCAAATAAATGCCTTTTCATTCCCTTAGAAATTAAATCGCCTGAGAACTTGGATTGGGAGCTTTGAAATGACAACGTTCCCAACCACCGCGCTCGGTAGCACGTTAATTTCTATAAGAATACTTCACACAAAACACTCTCCCCACATCTCAAACAAATAAATGCCTTTTCATTCCCTTAGAAATTACATCGCCTCAGAACTTGGATTGGGAGCTTTGAAATGACAATGTTCCCAACCACCGCGCTCGGCAGCACGTTAATTTCTATAAGAATACTTCACACAAAACACTCTCCCCACATCTCAGTCAAATAAATGCCTTTTCATTCCCTTAGAAATTAAATCGCCTGAGAACTTGGATTAGGAGCTTTGAAATGACAATGTTCCCAACCACCGCGCTCGGCAGCACGTTAATTTCTATAAGAATACTTCACACAAAACAGTCTTCCCACATCTCAAAACAAATAAATGCCTTTTCATTCCGTTAGAAATTACATCGCCTGAGAACTTGGATTGTGAGCTTTGAAATAACAACGTTCCCAACCACCGCGCTCGGCAGCACGTTAATTTCTATAAGAATACTTCACACAAAACACTCTCCCCACATCTCAGTCAAATAAATGTATCTTCATTCCCTTAGAAATTACATCGCCTGAGAACTTGGATTGGGAGCTTTGAAATGACAACGTTCCCAACCACCGCGCTCGGCAGCACGTTAATTTCTATAAGAATACTTCACACAAAACACTCTCCTCACATCTCAGTCAAATAAATGCCTTTTCATTCCCTTAGAAATTACATCGCCTGAGAACTTGGATTGGGAGCTTTGATATGACAACGTTCCCAACCACCGCGCACGGCAGCACGTTAATTTCTATAAGAATACTTCACACAAAACACTCTCCCCACATCTCAGTCAAATAAATGCCTTTTCATTCCCTAAGAAATTAAATCGCCTGAGAACTTGGATTGGGAGCTTTGAAATGACAATGTTCCCAACCACCGCGCTCGGCAGCACGTTAATTTCTATAAGAATACTTCACACAAAACACTCTCCCCACATCTCAAACAAATAAATGCCTTTTCATTCCCTTAGAAATTACGTCGCCTGAGAACTTGGATTGGGAGCTTTGAAATGACAACGTTCCCAACCACCGCGCTCGGCAGCACGTTAATTTCTATAAGAATACTTCACACAAAACACTCTCCCCACATCTTAGTCCAAAAAATGCCTCTTCATTCCCTTAGAAATTACATCGCCTGAGAACTTGGATTAGGAGCTTTGAAATGACAACGTTCCGAACCACCGCGCTCGGCAGCACGTTATTTTTTTTTTTAAATACTTCACACAAAATTCTCTCCCCACATCTCAGTCAAATAAATGCCTTTTCATTCCCTTAGAAATTAAATCGCCTGAGAACTTGGATTGTTAGCTTTGAAATGCCAACGTTCCCAACCACCGCGCTCGGCAGCACGTTAATTTCTATAAGAATACTTCACACAAAACACTCTCCCCACATCTCAGTCAAATAAATGTATCTTCATTCCCTTAGAAATTACATCGCCTGAGAACTTGGATTGGGAGCTTTGAAATGACAACGTTCCCAACCACCGCGCTCGGCAGCACGTTAATTTCTATAAGAATACTTCTCACAAAACACTCTCCTCACATCTCAGTCAAATAAATGCCTTTTAATTCCCTTAGAAATTACATCGCCTGAGAACTTCGATTGGGAGCTTTGAAATGACAACGTTCCCAACCACCGCGCTCGGCAGCATGTTAATTTCTATAAGAATACTTCACACAAAACACTCTCCCACATCTCAGTCAAATAAATGCCTTTTCATTCCCTTAGAAATTAAATCGCCTGAGAACTTGGATTGGGAGCTTTGAAATGACAACGTTCCCAACCACCGCGCTCGGCAGCACGTTAATTTCTATAAGAATACTTCACACAAAACACTCTCACCACATCTCCGTCAAATAAATGCCTTTTCATTCCCTTAGAAATTACATCGCCTGAGAACTTGGATTGGGAGCTTTGAAATGACAACGTTCCCAACCACCGCGCACGGCAGCACGTTAATTTCTATAAGAATACTTCACACAAAACACTCTCCCCACATCTCAGTCAAATAAATGCCTTTTCATTCCCTAAGAAATTAAATCGCCTGAGAACTTGGATTGGGAGCTTTGAAATGACAATGTTCCCAACCACCGCGCTCGGCAGCACGTTAATTTCTATAAGAATACTTCACACAAAACACTCTCCCCACATCTCAAACAAATAAATGCCTTTTCATTCCCTTAGAAATTACGTCGCCTGAGAACTTGGATTGGGAGCTTTGAAATGACAACGTTCCCAACCACCGCGCTCGGCAGCACGTTAATTTCTATAAGAATACTTCACACAAAACACTCTCCCCACATCTTAGTCCAAAAAATGCCTCTTCATTCCCTTAGAAATTACATCGCCTGAGAACTTGGATTAGGAGCTTTGAAATGACAACGTTCCGAACCACCGCGCTCGGCAGCACGTTATTTTTTTTAAAAAAATACTTCACACAAAACTCTCTCCCCACATCTCAGTCAAATAAATGTCTCTTCATTCCCTTAGAAATTACATCGCCTGAGAACTTGGATTGGGAGCTTTGAAAGGACAACGTTCCCAACCACCGCGCTCGGCAGCACGTTAATTTCTATAAGAATACTTCACACAAAACACTCTCCCCCATCTCAGTCAAATAAATGCCTTTTCATTCCCTTAGAAATTAAATCGCCTGAGAACTTGGATTGGGAGCTTTGAAATGCCAACGTTCCCAACCACCGCGCTCGGCAGCACGTTAATTTCTATAAGAATACTTCACACAAAACACTCTCCCCACATCTCAGTCAAATAAATGTATCTTCATTCCCTTAGAAATTACATCGCCTGAGAACTTGGATTGGGAGCTTTGAAATGACAACGTTCCCAACCACCGCGCTCGGCAGCACGTTAATTTCTATAAGAATACTTCTCACAAAACACTCTCCTCACATCTCAGTCAAATAAATGCCTTTTAATTCCCTTAGAAATTACATCGCCTGAGAACTTCGATTGGGAGCTTTGAAATGACAACGTTCCCAACCACCGCGCTCGGCAGCATGTTAATTTCTATAAGAATACTGCACACAAAACACTCTCCCACATCTCAGTCAAATAAATGCCTTTTCATTCCCTTAGAAATTAAATCGCCTGAGAACTTGGATTGGGAGCTTTGAAATGACAACGTTCCCAACCACCGCGCTCGGCAGCACGTTAATTTCTATAAGAATACTTCACACAAAACACTCTCACCACATCTCCGTCAAATAAATGCCTTTTCATTCCCTTAGAAATTACATCGCCTGAGAACTTGGATTGGGAGCTTTGAAATGACAACGTTCCCAACCACCGCGCACGGCAGCACGTTAATTTCTATAAGAATACTTCACACAAAACACTCTCCCCACATCTCAAACAAATAAATGCCTTTTCATTCCCTTAGAAATTACGTCGCCTGAGAACTTGGATTGGGAGCTTTGAAATGACAACGTTCCCAACCACCGCGCTCGGCAGCACGTTAATTTCTATAAGAATACTTCACACAAAACACTCTCCCCACATCTTAGTCCAAAAAATGCCTCTTCATTCCCTTAGAAATTACATCGCCTGAGAACTTGGATTAGGAGCTTTGAAATGACAACGTTCCGAACCACCGCGCTCGGCAGCACGTTATTTTTTTTAAAAAAATACTTCACACAAAACTCTCTCCCCACATCTCAGTCAAATAAATGTCTCTTCATTCCCTTAGAAATTACATCGCCTGAGAACTTGGATTGGGAGCTTTGAAAGGACAACGTTCCCAACCACCGCGCTCGGCAGCACGTTAATTTCTATAAGAATACTTCACACAAAACACTCTCCCCCATCTCAGTCAAATAAATGCCTTTTCATTCCCTTATAAATTAAATCGCCTGAGAACTTGGATTGGGAGCTTTGAAATGACAACGTTCCCAACCACCGCGCTCGGTAGCACGTTAATTTCTATAAGAATACTTCACACAAAACACTCTCCCCACATCTCAAACAAATAAATGCCTTTTCATTCCCTTAGAAATTACATCGCCTCAGAACTTGGATTGGGAGCTTTGAAATGACAATGTTCCCAACCACCGCGCTCGGCAGCACGTTAATTTCTATAAGAATACTTCACACAAAACACTCTCCCCACATCTCAGTCAAATAAATGCCTTTTCATTCCCTTAGAAATTAAATCGCCTGAGAACTTGGATTAGGAGCTTTGAAATGACAATGTTCCCAACCACCGCGCTCGGCAGCACGTTAATTTCTATAAGAATACTTCACACAAAACAGTCTTCCCACATCTCAAAACAAATAAATGCCTTTTCATTCCGTTAGAAATTACATCGCCTGAGAACTTGGATTGTGAGCTTTGAAATAACAACGTTCCCAACCACCGCGCTCGGCAGCACGTTAATTTCTATAAGAATACTTCACACAAAACACTCTCCCCACATCTCAGTCAAATAAATGTATCTTCATTCCCTTAGAAATTACATCGCCTGAGAACTTGGATTGGGAGCTTTGAAATGACAACGTTCCCAACCACCGCGCTCGGCAGCACGTTAATTTCTATAAGAATACTTCACACAAAACACTCTCCTCACATCTCAGTCAAATAAATGCCTTTTCATTCCCTTAGAAATTACATCGCCTGAGAACTTGGATTGGGAGCTTTGATATGACAACGTTCCCAACCACCGCGCACGGCAGCACGTTAATTTCTATAAGAATACTTCACACAAAACACTCTCCCCACATCTCAGTCAAATAAATGCCTTTTCATTCCCTAAGAAATTAAATCGCCTGAGAACTTGGATTGGGAGCTTTGAAATGACAATGTTCCCAACCACCGCGCTCGGCAGCACGTTAATTTCTATAAGAATACTTCACACAAAACACTCTCCCCACATCTCAAACAAATAAATGCCTTTTCATTCCCTTAGAAATTACGTCGCCTGAGCACTTGGATTGGGAGCTTTGAAATGACAACGTTCCCAACCACCGCGCTCGGCAGCACGTTAATTTCTATAAGAATACTTCACACAAAACACTCTCCCCACATCTTAGTCCAAAAAATGCCTCTTCATTCCCTTAGAAATTACATCGCCTGAGAACTTGGATTAGGAGCTTTGAAATGACAACGTTCCCAACCACCGCGCACGGCAGCACGTTAATTTCTATAAGAATACTTCACACAAAACACTCTCCCCACATCTCAGTCAAATAAATGCCTTTTCATTCCCTAAGAAATTAAATCGCCTGAGAACTTGGATTGGGAGCTTTGAAATGACAATGTTCCCAACCACCGCGCTCGGCAGCACGTTAATTTCTATAAGAATACTTCACACAAAACACTCTCCCCACATCTCAAACAAATAAATGCCTTTTCATTCCCTTAGAAATTACGTCGCCTGAGAACTTGGATTGGGAGCTTTGAAATGACAACGTTCCCAACCACCGCGCTCGGCAGCACGTTAATTTCTATAAGAATACTTCACACAAAACACTCTCCCCACATCTTAGTCCAAAAAATGCCTCTTCATTCCCTTAGAAATTACATCGCCTGAGAACTTGGATTAGGAGCTTTGAAATGACAACGTTCCGAACCACCGCGCTCGGCAGCACGTTATTTTTTTTTAAAAAATACTTTACACAAAACTCTCTCCCCACATCTCAGTCAAATAAATGTCTCTTCATTCCCTTAGAAATTACATCGCCTGAGAACTTGGATTGGGAGCTTTGAAAGGACAACGTTCCCAACCACCGCGCTCGGCAGCACGTTAATTTCTATAAGAATACTTCACACAAAACACTCTCCCCCATCTCAGTCAAATAAATGCCTTTTCATTCCCTTAGAAATTAAATCGCCTGAGAACTTGGATTGGGAGCTTTGAAATGACAACGTTCCCAACCACCGCGCTCGGTAGCACGTTAATTTCTATAAGAATACTTCACACAAAACACTCTCCCCACATCTCAAACAAATAAATGCCTTTTCATTCCCTTAGAAATTACATCGCCTCAGAACTTGGATTGGGAGCTTTGAAATGACAATGTTCCCAACCACCGCGCTCGGCAGCACGTTAATTTCTATAAGAATACTTCACACAAAACACTCTCCCCACATCTCAGTCAAATAAATGCCTTTTCATTCCCTTAGAAATTAAATCGCCTGAGAACTTGGATTAGGAGCTTTGAAATGACAATGTTCCCAACCACCGCGCTCGGCAGCACGTTAATTTCTATAAGAATACTTCACACAAAACAGTCTTCCCACATCTCAAAACAAATAAATGCCTTTTCATTCCGTTAGAAATTACATCGCCTGAGAACTTGGATTGTGAGCTTTGAAATAACAACGTTCCCAACCACCGCGCTCGGCAGCACGTTAATTTCTATAAGAATACTTCACACAAAACACTCTCCCCACATCTCAGTCAAATAAATGTATCTTCATTCCCTTAGAAATTACATCGCCTGAGAACTTGGATTGGGAGCTTTGAAATGACAACGTTCCCAACCACCGCGCTCGGCAGCACGTTAATTTCTATAAGAATACTTCACACAAAACACTCTCCTCACATCTCAGTCAAATAAATGCCTTTTCATTCCCTTAGAAATTACATCGCCTGAGAACTTGGATTGGGAGCTTTGATATGACAACGTTCCCAACCACCGCGCACGGCAGCACGTTAATTTCTATAAGAATACTTCACACAAAACACTCTCCCCACATCTCAGTCAAATAAATGCCTTTTCATTCCCTAAGAAATTAAATCGCCTGAGAACTTGGATTGGGAGCTTTGAAATGACAATGTTCCCAACCACCGCGCTCGGCAGCACGTTAATTTCTATAAGAATACTTCACACAAAACACTCTCCCCACATCTCAAACAAATAAATGCCTTTTCATTCCCTTAGAAATTACGTCGCCTGAGAACTTGGATTGGGAGCTTTGAAATGACAACGTTCCCAACCACCGCGCTCGGCAGCACGTTAATTTCTATAAGAATACTTCACACAAAACACTCTCCCCACATCTTAGTCCAAAAAATGCCTCTTCATTCCCTTAGAAATTACATCGCCTGAGAACTTGGATTAGGAGCTTTGAAATGACAACGTTCCGAACCACCGCGCTCGGCAGCACGTTATTTTTTTTTTTTAAATACTTCACACAAAACTCTCTCCCCACATCTCAGTCAAATAAATGTCTCTTCATTCCCTTAGAAATTACATCGCCTGAGAACTTGGATTGGGAGCTTTGAAAGGACAACGTTCCCAACCACCGCGCTCGGCAGCACGTTAATTTCTATAAGAATACTTCACACAAAACACTCTCCCCCATCTCAGTCAAATAAATGCCTTTTCATTCCCTTAGAAATTAAATCGCCTGAGAACTTGGATTGGGAGCTTTGAAATGACAACGTTTCCAACCACCGCGCTCGGTAGCACGTTAATTTCTATAAGAATACTTCACACAAAACACTCTCCCCACATCTCAAACAAATAAATGCCTTTTCATTCCCTTAGAAATTACATCGCCTCAGAACTTGGATTGGGAGCTTTGAAATGACAATGTTCCCAACCACCGCGCTCGGCAGCACGTTAATTTCTATAAGAATACTTCACACAAAACACTCTCCCCACATCTCAGTCAAATAAATGCCTTTTCATTCCCTTAGAAATTAAATCGCCTGAGAACTTGGATTAGGAGCTTTGAAATGACAATGTTCCCAACCACCGCGCTCGGCAGCACGTTAATTTCTATAAGAATACTTCACACAAAACAGTCTTCCCACATCTCAAAACAAATAAATGCCTTTTCATTCCGTTAGAAATTACATCGCCTGAGAACTTGGATTGTGAGCTTTGAAATAACAACGTTCCCAACCACCGCGCTCGGCAGCACGTTAATTTCTATAAGAATACTTCACACAAAACACTCTCCTCACATCTCAGTCAAATAAATGCCTTTTAATTCCCTTAGAAATTACATCGCCTGAGAACTTGGATTGGGAGCTTTGAAATGACAACGTTCCCAACCACCGCGCACGGCAGCACGTTGATTTCTATAAGAATACTTCACACAAAACACTCTCCCCACATCTCAGTCAAATAAATGCCTTTTCATTCCCTTAGAAATTAAATCGCCTGAGAACTTGGATTGGGAGCTTTGAAATGCCAACGTTCCCAACCACCGCGCTCGGCAGCACGTTAATTTCTATAAGAATACTTCACACAAAACACTCTCCCCACATCTCGGTCAAATAAATGTATCTTCATTCCCTTAGAAATTACATCGCCTGAGAACTTGGATTGGGAGCTTTGAAATGACAACGTTCCCAACCACCGCGCTCGGCAGCACGTTAATTTCTATAAGAATACTTCACACAAAACACTCTCCTCACATCTCAGTCAAATAAATGCCTTATAATTCCCTTAGAAATTACATCGCCTGAGAACTTCGATTGGGAGCTTTGAAATGACAACGTTCCCAACCACCGCGCTCGGCAGCACGTTAATTTCTATAAGAATACTTCACACAAAACACTCTCCCACATCTCAGTCAAATAAATGCCTTTTCATTCCCTTAGAAATTAAATCGCCTGAGAACTTGGATTGGGAGCTTTGAAATGACAATGTTCCCAACCACCGCGCTCGGCAGCACGTTAATTTCTATAAGAATACTTCACACAAAACACTCTCCCCACATCTCAGTCAAATAAATGCCTTTTCATTCCCTTAGAAATTAAATCGCCTGAGAACTTGGATTGTTAGCTTTGAAATGCCAACGTTCCCAACCACCGCGCTCGGCAGCACGTTAATTTCTATAAGAATACTTCACACAAAACACTCTCCCCACATCTCAGTCAAATAAATGTATCTTCATTCCCTTAGAAATTACATCGCCTGAGAACTTGGATTGGGAGCTTTGAAATGACAACGTTCCCAACCACCGCGCTCGGCAGCACGTTAATTTCTATAAGAATACTTCACACAAAACACTCTCCTCACATCTCAGTCAAATAAATGCCTTTTAATTCCCTTAGAAATTACATCGCCTGAGAACTTCGATTGGGAGCTTTGAAATGACAACGTTCCCAACCACCGCGCTCGGCAGCACGTTAATTTCTATAAGAATACTTCACACAAAACACTCTCCCACATCTCAGTCAAATAAATGCCTTTTCATTCCCTTAGAAATTAAATCGCCTGAGAACTTGGATTGGGAGCTTTGAAATGACAACGTTCCCAACCACCGCGCTCGGCAGCACGTTAATTTCTATAAGAATACTTCACACAAAACACTCTCACCACATCTCCGTCAAATAAATGCCTTTTCATTCCCTTAGAAATTACATCGCCTGAGAACTTGGATTGGGAGCTTTGAAATGACAACGTTCCCAACCACCGCGCACGGCAGCACGTTAATTTCTATAAGAATACTTCACACAAAACACTCTCCCCACATCTCAGTCAAATAAATGCCTTTTCATTCCCTAAGAAATTAAATCGCCTGAGAACTTGGATTGGGAGCTTTGAAATGACAATGTTCCCAACCACCGCGCTCGGCAGCACGTTAATTTCTATAAGAATACTTCACACAAAACACTCTCCCCACATCTCAAACAAATAAATGCCTTTTCATTCCCTTAGAAATTACGTCGCCTGAGAACTTGGATTGGGAGCTTTGAAATGACAACGTTCCCAACCACCGCGCTCGGCAGCACGTTAATTTCTATAAGAATACTTCACACAAAACACTCTCCCCACATCTTAGTCCAAAAAATGCCTCTTCATTCCCTTAGAAATTACATCGCCTGAGAACTTGGATTAGGAGCTTTGAAATGACAACGTTCCGAACCACCGCGCTCGGCAGCACGTTATTTTTTTTAAAAAAATACTTCACACAAAACTCTCTCCCCACATCTCAGTCAAATAAATGTCTCTTCATTCCCTTAGAAATTACATCGCCTTAGAACTTGGATTGGGAGCTTTGAAAGGACAACGTTCCCAACCACCGCGCTCGGCAGCACGTTAATTTCTATAAGAATACTTCACACAAAACACTCTCCCCCATCTCAGTCAAATAAATGCCTTTTCATTCCCTTAGAAATTAAATCGCCTGAGAACTTGGATTGGGAGCTTTGAAATGACAACGTTCCCAACCACCGCGCTCGGTAGCACGTTAATTTCTATAAGAATACTTCACACAAAACACTCTCCCCACATCTCAAACAAATAAATGCCTTTTCATTCCCTTAGAAATTACATCGCCTCAGAACTTGGATTGGGAGCTTTGAAATGACAATGTTCCCAACCACCGCGCTCGGCAGCACGTTAATTTCTATAAGAATACTTCACACAAAACACTCTCCCCACATCTCAGTCAAATAAATGCCTTTTCATTCCCTTAGAAATTAAATCGCCTGAGAACTTGGATTAGGAGCTTTGAAATGACAATGTTCCCAACCACCGCGCTCGGCAGCACGTTAATTTCTATAAGAATACTTCACACAAAACAGTCTTCCCACATCTCAAAACAAATAAATGCCTTTTCATTCCGTTAGAAATTACATCGCCTGAGAACTTGGATTGTGAGCTTTGAAATAACAACGTTCCCAACCACCGCGCTCGGCAGCACGTTAATTTCTATAAGAATACTTCACACAAAACACTCTCCTCACATCTCAGTCAAATAAATGCCTTTTAATTCCCTTAGAAATTACATCGCCTGAGAACTTGGATTGGGAGCTTTGAAATGACAACGTTCCCAACCACCGCGCACGGCAGCACGTTGATTTCTATAAGAATACTTCACACAAAACACTCTCCCCACATCTCAGTCAAATAAATGCCTTTTCATTCCCTTAGAAATTAAATCGCCTGAGAACTTGGATTGGGAGCTTTGAAATGCCAACGTTCCCAACCACCGCGCTCGGCAGCACGTTAATTTCTATAAGAATACTTCACACAAAACACTCTCCCCACATCTCGGTCAAATAAATGTATCTTCATTCCCTTAGAAATTACATCGCCTGAGAACTTGGATTGGGAGCTTTGAAATGACAACGTTCCCAACCACCGCGCTCGGCAGCACGTTAATTTCTATAAGAATACTTCACACAAAACACTCTCCTCACATCTCAGTCAAATAAATGCCTTTTAATTCCCTTAGAAATTACATCGCCTGAGAACTTCGATTGGGAGCTTTGAAATGACAACGTTCCCAACCACCGCGCTCTACAGCACGTTAATTTCTATAAGAATACTTCACACAAAACACTCTCCCACATCTCAGTCAAATAAATGCCTTTTCATTCCCTTAGAAATTAAATCGCCTGAGAACTTGGATTGGGAGCTTTGAAATGACAATGTTCCCAACCACCGCGCTCGGCAGCACGTTAATTTCTATAAGAATACTTCACACAAAACACTCTCCCCACATCTCAAACAAATAGATGCCTTTTCATTCCCTTAGAAATTACATCGCCTGAGAACTTGGATTGGGAGCTTTGAAATGACAATGTTCCCAACCACCGCGCTCGGCAGCACGTTAATTTCTATAAGAATACTTCACACAAAACACTCTCCCCACATCTCAGTCAAATAAATGCCTTTTCATTCCCTTAGAAATTAAATCGCCTGAGAACTTGGATTGGGAGCTTTGAAATGACAATGTTCCCAACCACCGCGCTCGGCAGCACGTTAATTTCTATAAGAATACTTCACACAAAACAGTCTTCCCACATCTCAAAACAAATAAATGCCTTTTCATTCCCTTAGAAATTACATCGCCTGAGAACTTGGATTGGGAGATTTGAAATGACAACGTTCCCAACCACCGCGCTCGGCAGCACGTTAATTTCTATAAGAATACTTCACACAAAACACTCTCACCACATCTCCGTCAAATAAATGCCTTTTCATTCCCTTAGAAATTACATCGCCTGAGAACTTGTATTGGGAGCTTTGAAATGACAACGTTCCCAACCACCGCGCACGGCAGCACGTTAATTTCTATAAGAATACTTCACACAAAACACTCTCCCCACATCTCAGTCAAATAAATGCCTTTTCATTCCCTTAGAAATTAAATCGCCTGAGAACTTGGATTGGGAGCTTTGAAATGACAATGTTCCCAACCACCGCGCTCGGCAGCACGTTAATTTCTATAAGAATACTTCACACAAAACACTCTTCCCACATCTCAAACAAATAAATGCCTTTTCATTCCCTTAGAAATTACATCGCCTGAGAACTTGGATTGGGAGCTTTGAAATGACAACGTTCCCAACCACCGCGCTCGGCAGCACGTTAATTTCTATAAGAATACTTCACACAAAACACTCTCCCCACATCTTAGTCAAAAAAATGTCTCTTCATTCTCTTAGAAATTACATCACCTGAGAACTTGGATTAGGAGCTTTGAAATGACAACGTTCCCAACCACCGCGCTCGGCAGCACGTTAATTTCTATAAGAATACTTCACACAAAACACTCTCCCCACATCTCAGTCAAATAAATGCCTCTTCATTCCCTTAGAAATTACATCGCCTGAGAACTTGGATTGGGAGCTTTGAAATGACAACGTTCCCAACCACCGCGCACGGCAGCACGTTAATTTCTATAAGAATACTTCACACAAAACACTCTCCCCACATCTCAGTCAAATAAATGCCTTTTCATTCCCTAAGAAATTAAATCGCCTGAGAACTTGGATTGGGAGCTTTGAAATGACAATGTTCCCAACCACCGCGCTCGGCAGCACGTTAATTTCTATAAGAATACTTCACACAAAACACTCTCCCCACATCTCAAACAAATAAATGCCTTTTCATTCCCTTAGAAATTACGTCGCCTGAGAACTTGGATTGGGAGCTTTGAAATGACAGCGTTCCCAACCACCGCGCTCGGCAGCACGTTAATTTCTATAAGAATACTTCACACAAAACACTCTCCCCACATCTTAGTCCAAAAAATGCCTCTTCATTCCCTTAGAAATTACATCGCCTGAGAACTTGGATTAGGAGCTTTGAAATGACAACGTTCCCAACCACCGCGCTCGGCAGCACGTTAATTTCTATAAGAATACTTCACACAAAACACTCTCCCCACATCTCAAACAAATAAATGCCTTTTCATTCCCTTAGAAATTACGTCGCCTGAGAACTTGGATTGGGAGCTTTGAAATGACAGCATTCCCAACCACCGCGCTCGGCAGCACGTTAATTTCTATAAGAATACTTCACACAAAACACTCTCCCCACATCTCAGTCAAATAAATGCCTTTTCATTCCCTTAGAAATTAAATCGCCTGAGAACTTGGATTGGGAGCTTTGAAATGACAATGTTCCCAACCACCGCGCTCGGCAGCACGTTAATTTCTATAAGAATACTTCACACAAAACAGTCTTCCCACATCTCAAAACAAATAAATGCCTTTTCATTCCGTTAGAAATTACATCGCCTGAGAACTTGGATTGGGAGCTTTGAAATAACAACGTTCCCAACCACCGCGCTCGGCAGCACGTTAATTTCTATAAGAATACTTCACACAAAACACTCTCCTCACATCTCAGTCAAATAAATGCCTTTTAATTCCCTTAGAAATTACATCGCCTGAGAACTTGGATTGGGAGCTTTGAAATGACAACGTTCCCAACCACCGCGCACGGCAGCACGTTAATTTCTATAAGAATACTTCACACAAAACACTCTCCCCACATCTCAGTCAAATAAATGCCTTTTCATTCCCTTAGAAATTAAATCGCCTGAGAACTTGGATTGGGAGCTTTGAAATGACAACGTTCCCAACCACCGCGCTCGGCAGCACATTAATTTCTACAAGAATACTTCACACAAAACACTCTCCCCCATCTCAGTCAAATAAATGCCTTTTCATTCCCTTAGAAATTAAATCGCCTGAGAACTTGGATTGGGAGCTTTGAAATGACAACGTTCCCAACCACCGCGCTCGGTAGCACGTTAATTTCTATAAGAATACTTCACACAAAACACTCTCCCCACATCTCAAACAAATAAATGCCTTTTCATTCCCTTAGAAATTACATCGCCTCAGAACTTGGATTGGGAGCTTTGAAATGACAATGTTCCCAACCACCGCGCTCGGCAGCACGTTAATTTCTATAAGAATACTTCACACAAAACACTCTCCCCACATCTCAGTCAAATAAATGCCTTTTCTTTCCCTTAGAAATTAAATCGCCTGAGAACTTGGATTGGGAGCTTTGAAATGACAATGTTCCCAACCACCGCGCTCGGCAGCACGTTAATTTCTATAAGAATACTTCACACAAAACAGTCTTCCCACATCTCAAAACAAATAAATGCCTTTTCATTCCGTTAGAAATTACATCGCCTGAGAACTTGGATTGGGAGCTTTGAAATAACAACGTTCCCAACCACCGCGCTCGGCAGCACGTTAATTTCTATAAGAATACTTCACACAAAACACTCTCCTCACATCTCAGTCAAATAAATGCCTTTTAATTCCCTTAGAAATTACATCGCCTGAGAACTTGGATTGGGAGCTTTGAAATGACAACGTTCCCAACCACCGCGCACGGCAGCACGTTAATTTCTATAAGAATACTTCACACAAAACACTCTCCCCACATCTCAGTCAAATAAATGCCTTTTCATTCCCTTAGAAATTAAATCGCCTGAGAACTTGGATTGGGAGCTTTGAAATGCCAACGTTCCCAACCACCGCGCTCGGCAGCACGTTAATTTCTATAAGAATACTTCACACAAAACACTCTCCCCACATCTCGGTCAAATAAATGTATCTTCATTCCCTTAGAAATTACATCGCCTGAGAACTTGGATTGGGAGCTTTGAAATGACAACGTTCCCAACCACCGCGCTCGGCAGCACGTTAATTTCTATAAGAATACTTCACACAAAACACTCTCCTCACATCTCAGTCAAATAAATGCCTTTTAATTCCCTTAGAAATTACATCGCCTGAGAACTTCGATTGGGAGCTTTGAAATGACAACGTTCCCAACCACCGCGCTCGGCAGCACGTTAATTTCTATAAGAATACTTCACACAAAACACTCTCCTCACATCTCAGTCAAATAAATGCCTTTTAATTCCCTTAGAAATTACATCGCCTGAGAACTTGGATTGGGAGCTTTGAAATGACAACGTTCCCAACCACCGCGCACGGCAGCACGTTAATTTCTATAAGAATACTTCACACAAAACACTCTCCCCACATCTCAGTCAAATAAATGCCTTTTCATTCCCTTAGAAATTAAATCGCCTGAGAACTTGGATTGGGAGCTTTGAAATGACAACGTTCCCAACCACCGCGCTCGGCAGCACATTAATTTCTACAAGAATACTTCACACAAAACACTCTCCCCCATCTCAGTCAAATAAATGCCTTTTCATTCCCTTAGAAATTAAATCGCCTGAGAACTTGGATTGGGAGCTTTGAAATGACAACGTTCCCAACCACCGCGCTCGGTAGCACGTTAATTTCTATAAGAATACTTCACACAAAACACTCTCCCCACATCTCAAACAAATAAATGCCTTTTCATTCCCTTAGAAATTACATCGCCTCAGAACTTGGATTGGGAGCTTTGAAATGACAATGTTCCCAACCACCGCGCTCGGCAGCACGTTAATTTCTATAAGAATACTTCACACAAAACACTCTCCCCACATCTCAGTCAAATAAATGCCTTTTCTTTCCCTTAGAAATTAAATCGCCTGAGAACTTGGATTGGGAGCTTTGAAATGACAATGTTCCCAACCACCGCGCTCGGCAGCACGTTAATTTCTATAAGAATACTTCACACAAAACAGTCTTCCCACATCTCAAAACAAATAAATGCCTTTTCATTCCGTTAGAAATTACATCGCCTGAGAACTTGGATTGGGAGCTTTGAAATAACAACGTTCCCAACCACCGCGCTCGGCAGCACGTTAATTTCTATAAGAATACTTCACACAAAACACTCTCCTCACATCTCAGTCAAATAAATGCCTTTTAATTCCCTTAGAAATTACATCGCCTGAGAACTTGGATTGGGAGCTTTGAAATGACAACGTTCCCAACCACCGCGCACGGCAGCACGTTAATTTCTATAAGAATACTTCACACAAAACACTCTCCCCACATCTCAGTCAAATAAATGCCTTTTCATTCCCTTAGAAATTAAATCGCCTGAGAACTTGGATTGGGAGCTTTGAAATGCCAACGTTCCCAACCACCGCGCTCGGCAGCACGTTAATTTCTATAAGAATACTTCACACAAAACACTCTCCCCACATCTCGGTCAAATAAATGTATCTTCATTCCCTTAGAAATTACATCGCCTGAGAACTTGGATTGGGAGCTTTGAAATGACAACGTTCCCAACCACCGCGCTCGGCAGCACGTTAATTTCTATAAGAATACTTCACACAAAACACTCTCCTCACATCTCAGTCAAATAAATGCCTTTTAATTCCCTTAGAAATTACATCGCCTGAGAACTTCGATTGGGAGCTTTGAAATGACAACGTTCCCAACCACCGCGCTCGGCAGCACGTTAATTTCTATAAGAATACTTCACACAAAACACTCTCCCACATCTCAGTCAAATAAATGCCTTTTCATTCCCTTAGAAATTAAATCGCCTGAGAACTTGGATTGGGAGCTTTGAAATGACAATGTTCCCAACCACCGCGCTCGGCAGCACGTTAATTTCTATAAGAATACTTCACACAAAACACTCTCCCCACATCTCAAACAAATAAATGCCTTTTCATTCCCTTAGAAATTACGTCGCCTGAGAACTTGGATTGGGAGCTTTGAAATGACAACGTTCCCAACCACCGCGCTCGGCAGCACGTTAATTTCTATAAGAATACTTCACACAAAACACTCTCCCCACATCTCAAACAAATAAATGCCTTTTCATTCCCTTAGAAATTACATCGCCTGAGAACTTGGATTGGGAGCTTTGAAATGACAATGTTCCCAACCACCGCGCTCGGCAGCACGTTAATTTCTATAAGAATACTTCACACAAAACACTCTCCCCACATCTCAGTCAAATAAATGCCTTTTCATTCCCTTAGAAATTAAATCGCCTGAGAACTTGGATTGGGAGCTTTGAAATGACAATGTTCCCAACCACCGCGCTCGGCAGCACGTTAATTTCTATAAGAATACTTCACACAAAACAGTCTTCCCACATCTCAAAACAAATAAATGCCTTTTCATTCCCTTAGAAATTACATCGCCTGAGAACTTGGATTGGGAGATTTGAAATGACAACGTTCCCAACCACCGCGCTCGGCAGCACGTTAATTTCTATAAGAATACTTCACACAAAACACTCTCACCACATCTCCGTCAAATAAATGCCTTTTCATTCCCTTAGAAATTACATCGCCTGAGAACTTGGATTGGGAGCTTTGAAATGACAACGTTCCCAACCACCGCGCACGGCAGCACGTTAATTTCTATAAGAATACTTCACACAAAACACTCTCCCCACATCTCAGTCAAATAAATGCCTTTTCATTCCCTTAGAAATTAAATCGCCTGAGAACTTGGATTGGGAGCTTTGAAATGACAATGTTCCCAACCACCGCGCTCGGCAGCACGTTAATTTCTATAAGAATACTTCACACAAAACACTCTTCCCACATCTCAAACAAATAAATGCCTTTTCATTCCCTTAGAAATTACATCGCCTGAGAACTTGGATTGGGAGCTTTGAAATGACAACGTTCCCAACCACCGCGCTCGGCAGCACGTTAATTTCTATAAGAATACTTCACACAAAACACTCTCCCCACATCTTAGTCAAAAAAATGCCTCTTCATTCCCTTAGAAATTACATCGCCTGAGAACTTGGATTAGGAGCTTTGAAATGACAACGTTCCCAACCACCGCGCTCGGCAGCACGTTAATTTCTATAAGAATACTTCACACAAAACACTCTCCCCCATCTCAGTCAAATAAATGCCTTTTCATTCCCTTAGAAATTACATCGCCTCAGAACTTGGATTGGGAGCTTTGAAATGACAATGTTCCCAACCACCGCGCTCGGCAGCACGTTAATTTCTATAAGAATACTTCACACAAAACACTCTCCCCACATCTCAGTCAAATAAATGCCTTTTCATTCCCTTAGAAATTAAATCGCCTGAGAACTTGGATTGGGAGCTTTGAAATGACAATGTTCCCAACCACCGCGCTCGGCAGCACGTTAATTTCTATAAGAATACTTCACACAAAACACTCTCCCCACATCTCAAACAAATAAATGCCTTTTCATTCCCTTAGAAATTACGTCGCCTGAGAACTTGGATTGGGAGCTTTGAAATGACAACGTTCCCAACCACCGCGCTCGGCAGCACGTTAATTTCTATAAGAATACTTCACACAAAACATTCTCCCCACATCTCAAACAAATAAATGCCTTTTCATTCCCTTAGAAATTACATCGCCTGAGAACTTGGATTGGGAGCTTTGAAATGACAATGTTCCCAACCACCGCGCTCGGCAGCACGTTAATTTCTATAAGAATACTTCACACAAAACACTCTCCCCACATCTCAGTCAAATAAATGCCTTTTCATTCCCTTAGAAATTAAATCGCCTGAGAACTTGGATTGGGAGCTTTGAAATGACAATGTTCCCAACCACCGCGCTCGGCAGCACGTTAATTTCTATAAGAATACTTCACACAAAACAGTCTTCCCACATCTCAAAACAAATAAATGCCTTTTCATTCCCTTAGAAATTACATCGCCTGAGAACTTGGATTGGGAGATTTGAAATGACAACGTTCCCAACCACCGCGCTCGGCAGCACGTTAATTTCTATAAGAATACTTCACACAAAACACTCTCACCACATCTCCGTCAAATAAATGCCTTTTCATTCCCTTAGAAATTACATCGCCTGAGAACTTGGATTGGGAGCTTTGAAATGACAATGTTCCCAACCACCGCGCTCGGCAGCACGTTAATTTCTATAAGAATACTTCACACAAAACACTCTTCCCACATCTCAAACAAATAAATGCCTTTTCATTCCCTTAGAAATTACATCGCCTGAGAACTTGGATTGGGAGCTTTGAAATGACAACGTTCCCAACCACCGCGCTCGGCAGCACGTTAATTTCTATAAGAATACTTCACACAAAACACTCTCCCCACATCTTAGTCAAAAAAATGCCTCTTCATTCCCTTAGAAATTACATCGCCTGAGAACTTGGATTAGGAGCTTTGAAATGACAACGTTCCCAACCACCGCGCTCGGCAGCACGTTAATTTCTATAAGAATACTTCACACAAAACACTCTCCCCCATCTCAGTCAAATAAATGCCTTTTCATTCCCTTAGAAATTACATCGCCTCAGAACTTGGATTGGGAGCTTTGAAATGACAATGTTCCCAACCACCGCGCTCGGCAGCACGTTAATTTCTATAAGAATACTTCACACAAAACACTCTCCCCACATCTCAGTCAAATAAATGCCTTTTCATTCCCTTAGAAATTAAATCGCCTGAGAACTTGGATTGGGAGCTTTGAAATGACAATGTTCCCAACCACCGCGCTCGGCAGCACGTTAATTTCTATAAGAATACTTCACACAAAACACTCTCCCCACATCTCAAACAAATAAATGCCTTTTCATTCCCTTAGAAATTACGTCGCCTGAGAACTTGGATTGGGAGCTTTGAAATGACAACGTTCCCAACCACCGCGCTCGGCAGCACGTTAATTTCTATAAGAATACTTCACACAAAACATTCTCCCCACATCTCAAACAAATAAATGCCTTTTCATTCCCTTAGAAATTACATCGCCTGAGAACTTGGATTGGGAGCTTTGAAATGACAATGTTCCCAACCACCGCGCTCGGCAGCACGTTAATTTCTATAAGAATACTTCACACAAAACACTCTCCCCACATCTCAGTCAAATAAATGCCTTTTCATTCCCTTAGAAATTAAATCGCCTGAGAACTTGGATTGGGAGCTTTGAAATGACAATGTTCCCAACCACCGCGCTCGGCAGCACGTTAATTTCTATAAGAATACTTCACACAAAACAGTCTTCCCACATCTCAAAACAAATAAATGCCTTTTCATTCCCTTAGAAATTACATCGCCTGAGAACTTGGATTGGGAGATTTGAAATGACAACGTTCCCAACCACCGCGCTCGGCAGCACGTTAATTTCTATAAGAATACTTCACACAAAACACTCTCACCACATCTCCGTCAAATAAATGCCTTTTCATTCCCTTAGAAATTACATCGCCTGAGAACTTGGATTGGGAGCTTTGAAATGACAATGTTCCCAACCACCGCGCTCGGCAGCACGTTAATTTCTATAAGAATACTTCACACAAAACACTCTTCCCACATCTCAAACAAATAAATGCCTTTTCATTCCCTTAGAAATTACATCGCCTGAGAACTTGGATTGGGAGCTTTGAAATGACAACGTTCCCAACCACCGCGCTCGGCAGCACGTTAATTTCTATAAGAATACTTCACACAAAACACTCTCCCCACATCTTAGTCAAAAAAATGCCTCTTCATTCCCTTAGAAATTACATCGCCTGAGAACTTGGATTAGGAGCTTTGAAATGACAACGTTCCCAACCACCGCGCTCGGCAGCACGTTAATTTCTATAAGAATACTTCACACAAAACACTCTCCCCCATCTCAGTCAAATAAATGCCTTTTCATTCCCTTAGAAATTAAATCGCCTGAGAACTTGGATTGGGAGCTTTGAAATGACAACGTTCCCAACCACCGCGCTCGGTAGCACGTTAATTTCTATAAGAATACTTCACACAAAACACTCTCCCCACATCTCAAACAAATAAATGCCTTTTCATTCCCTTAGAAATTACATCGCCTCAGAACTTGGATTGGGAGCTTTGAAATGACAATGTTCCCAACCACCGCGCTCGGCAGCACGTTAATTTCTATAAGAATACTTCACACAAAACACTCTCCCCACATCTCAGTCAAATAAATGCCTTTTCATTCCCTTAGAAATTAAATCGCCTGAGAACTTGGATTGGGAGCTTTGAAATGACAATGTTCCCAACCACCGCGCTCGGCAGCACGTTAATTTCTATAAGAATACTTCACACAAAACACTCTCCCCACATCTCAAACAAATAAATGCCTTTTCATTCCCTTAGAAATTACGTCGCCTGAGAACTTGGATTGGGAGCTTTGAAATGACAACGTTCCCAACCACCGCGCTCGGCAGCACGTTAATTTCTATAAGAATACTTCACACAAAACATTCTCCCCACATCTCAAACAAATAAATGCCTTTTCATTCCCTTAGAAATTACATCGCCTGAGAACTTGGATTGGGAGCTTTGAAATGACAATGTTCCCAACCACCGCGCTCGGCAGCACGTTAATTTCTATAAGAATACTTCACACAAAACACTCTCCCCACATCTCAGTCAAATAAATGCCTTTTCATTCCCTTAGAAATTAAATCGCCTGAGAACTTGGATTGGGAGCTTTGAAATGACAATGTTCCCAACCACCGCGCTCGGCAGCACGTTAATTTCTATAAGAATACTTCACACAAAACAGTCTTCCCACATCTCAAAACAAATAAATGCCTTTTCATTCCCTTAGAAATTACATCGCCTGAGAACTTGGATTGGGAGATTTGAAATGACAACGTTCCCAACCACCGCGCTCGGCAGCACGTTAATTTCTATAAGAATACTTCACACAAAACACTCTCACCACATCTCCGTCAAATAAATGCCTTTTCATTCCCTTAGAAATTACATCGCCTGAGAACTTGGATTGGGAGCTTTGAAATGACAACGTTCCCAACCACCGCGCACGGCAGCACGTTAATTTCTATAAGAATACTTCACACAAAACACTCTCCCCACATCTCAGTCAAATAAATGCCTTTTCATTCCCTTAGAAATTAAATCGCCTGAGAACTTGGATTGGGAGCTTTGAAATGACAATGTTCCCAACCACCGCGCTCGGCAGCACGTTAATTTCTATAAGAATACTTCACACAAAACACTCTTCCCACATCTCAAACAAATAAATTCCTTTTCATTCCCTTAGAAATTACGTCGCCTGAGAACTTGGATTGGGAGCTTTGAAATGACAACGTTCCCAACCACCGCGCTCGGCAGCACGTTAATTTCTATAAGAATACTTCACACAAAACACTCTCCCCACATCTTAGTCAAAAAAATGCCTCTTCATTCCCTTAGAAATTACATCGCCTGAGAACTTGGATTAGGAGCTTTGAAATGACAACGTTCCCAACCACCGCGCTCGGCAGCACGTTAATTTCTATAAGAATACTTCACACAAAACACTCTCCCCACATCTCAGTCAAATAAATGCCTCTTCATTCCCTTAGAAATTACATCGCCTGAGAACTTGGATTGGGAGCTTTGAAATGACAACGTTCCCAACCACCGCGCTCGGTAGCACGTTAATTTCTATAAGAATACTTCACACAAAACACTCTCCCCACATCTCAAACAAATAAATGCCTTTTCATTCCCTTAGAAATTACATCGCCTGAGAACTTGGATTGGGAGCTTTGAAATGACAATGTTCCCAACCACCGCGCTCGGCAGCACGTTAATTTCTATAAGAATACTTCACACAAAACACTCTCCCCACATCTCAGTCAAATAAATGCCTTTTCATTCCCTTAGAAATTAAATCGCCTGAGAACTTGGATTGGGAGCTTTGAAATGACAATGTTCCCAACCACCGCGCTCGGCAGCACGTTAATTTCTATAAGAATACTTCACACAAAACAGTCTTCCCACATCTCAGTCAAATAAATGCCTTTTCATTCCCTTAGAAATTACATCACCTGAAAACTTGGATTGGGAGCTTTGACTCGCTTCTTGAATCACAACGTGCTCAACAAAATGCTCATTTAGCAGTGTAGATATTTTGTTGGTAAAGCGAAAGAATCCATCCTTGGTGACTTCCTGCATTGAGAAGGATTGGATTTTGTTGAAATGCAATATAAATTGTATTATTTGAGTTGTATACTTCGAAAGGTTTCTTTAATTAGCCTTTATTTACGTAACACTACACTTACACATTTGTTTTTGAGGAATACCAGTGTTTGTAGAAATGGCTTGTCGTGATTTAAAGTTATGAATAAATTCCAATAATATCTTTTTAAGATTTCGTTGAGATTCTATACGTGTTAGGAATTAAATTTTCTTTGAAAATATTTTTTGTTATTAGAAGCGTCATTATTCACTATGTTATATTTCAGAAACATTAATGTGTTGAAAAACTTAAAGCGGGGGTTTGGGGCCTGCCTCGGTTTTATAAAATTATTATATGTTTTACATTTCGATAATGTTAGTCTGTTTTCACATTATGAAAAATGATTAACTTGGCTACATCTAACATGAGTTATCTAATTTTGTTTGTTTGTAACAGTAATTTTGAAGGATTTAACTCCAGACTTTTTGTTAGCATATATGGGGAAGTTGACCAAGTATAAGGTACTTGCCTAATCCTCATCACGTTCAATTCGTAGAGTCCAAATTGTGTAGTTATTGCCGTTTTACACGGGTCCTCTTCTGCAATTGGAATCTGGAAATAAGCTTTTAATAGGTCAATCTTTGAAAATATCTCGGTGTCTTGTAATATGTAATGGAAATATTCTATTCGGGAAATAGGATATCTGTCTGCTACTGTTTGGGCGTTAAGCCTTCTGTAATCACCACAAGGCCTAATCGTTCCATCTTTCTTGTTCACCAGATGTAAGGGATTAGCCTACTGTGATTTGGAAGGACGAATGATGTCATTGTTCAGCATGAATTCAAATTGTTGCCTGGCCAGTTTAAGTTTCCCAGGATCCAGATGTCTTGCTCTTGAGTATGTCGGTTGATCAGTTGTCACAATGTGATGTTTGACATCATGCTTGATTACCTTGCAGAGTAAATTCGGTTTGGAGAGTTCCGGGTACTGTTGTAACATTTCGAAGTATTTTGTTGATTTGTTTACCATGCTTAAATTGCTATTTTCTAGAATGGATGTTACTTCCCCTGCGATTAAAAGGTTGGTTACAACATTAATTAGCTTTTAGTTGTCAATGTCATTCAACAATTTGAATTTGTTTAGAAAATCAGCACAAGTATGTCTTTTGACACTTTTGCTATGACAAATGGCCATTGAAACTGGCGACAAAGGCCCAGATGTAGGGTTAGAATTTTTATACCATAAGTAGGGATCTCTGTAACGTTTTCTGCATACTGTTTGTACTCACCGTTTTTTTTTTTGTGTCGGTCTTGGAAGGTGCCATTATTGAGATATCTGCCCCACTGTCCACAACAAAATGTTGTCTTGTCGTATGGTCTGGCACAAAAAATCTGTAGTTGCGGCCATCAAACCCTCCGCAGCAGCAGGACTTGCCGCTGAGTCTACTGCTGTGAAAAGTTTTCCGACGTATCCTTCCAGCTGTATGTCTGTACACACTTTTCCGGCAAGCAGATCTTTCCAAATCGGTGATGGTCGAAACAGTACTTCACATTCGAGTTGAAACGCTTCCTGGAATTATTGCGATTCCTGTTGCCTCTGTACTTTCCTCTGTTGGGGTTCCTGAATTTCGCATATCCAGTTCTTCGATTTTTATCTCCAACGCAGCGAGCCTTTTGGAAATCAGGTCTTCGACTGGAGCTAGTGGCTTCTGAACAGCAGACAATTCTGACGCTCGTGGGGACATCTCGATTATCTTTTCTGCCATCGTCGCTAGTTTTTTCTGTGAGAGTGATTCGTCACTGACGATGAATATACCCTTTACTCCGACCGGCACCGTGTCTAACTATAAAGATCGCAGAACTTTGTCCGAAATCACGTCGCTTCCGCCGCCGAGAAATCTCATCTACCTCAGGAACTGGCTGGGCAGCAGGTTTCCAAGCTCAAGTCCCGTCAAGAGGAGCTTGATTTTATTGTTTTCGCTTTCGGCGAAAGTATCCAACGGGAATTATTACTACCGAAGGATTTGTAGTGACACACTACTCTGCAGTTTGGACCGCTTGCCGAAAGTTCTGGATAGAAACGGCGTGACCAGCACATTTTGTCATACTAGTTTTCTCCTGAGACTTTGAGAAAACTTTGCTCACAAAACTAGAAGCCTTTACTGTGCTTTCGGAGTTAAGAATGCTATTTTGATTTCACCTCGTGTAGCTTCCGACTGTTGAGTCTAGATCTAAGCTCCACAGGTTTTCTACCATCCATTCCATTATCTCTTATGGAATGGGTGTCCTCAATATCCCTAATCAGGAAGTTGCATTTTTTTCTCCAGGGGTTCTTGTCGAATGCGGGTATTGGTTTTCCAACAAAATACCGTTTTACCTTCACCTCATGGGCGAAATACTCCTTTTGTGGCAACTCGTCATATTCTGTTTGCACTTGAACGCTTTTCGTTCGCACCTTCTGTTTTTCTTCCCATAGGTTTGGTTTCACAACGTAATCAGATTCCAGTGCGACTGTAAGTACGGGTTTTGGATACTTCTTTTCTGGTATCACGTCGCTTTCACGCCAGGAATTCGTGGTTATTAGGAGGTTCTTAAAGAGACTTGCACAGAAAAAGTTGAGAACAAAGTGAAAGCGACGAGATGCCAGAAAAAGAAGTATCCAAAACCCGTACTTGCGGTCGCACTGGAAGCTGATTCCGTTGTGAAACCAAACCCATGGAAAGGAAAACAGAAAGTGCGAACGAAAAGCGTTCAAGTGCAAACAGAATATGACGAGTTGCCGCAAAAAGAGTATTTCTCCCATGAGGTGAAGGTAAAACGGTATTTTGTTGGAAAACCAATACCCGCATTCGACAAGAACCCCTGGAGAAAAAAATGCAACTTCCTGATTAGGGATATTGAGGACACCCATTCCATTAGACATAATGGAATGAATAGTAGAAAACCTGAGGAATTTAGAACTAGACTCAACTGTCGGAAGCTACGCGAGGTGATATCTAAATGGCGTTCTTAACTCCGAAGTCAAATAAAAGGCTTCTACTTTTGTGATCAAAGTTTTCTCGAAGCAGGAGAAATCTAGGATGACAACATGTGCTGGTAACGCCGTTGCTATCCACAACTTTTGGCAAGCGGTCCAAACTGCAGATTATTCACTACAAATCCTTCTGTTGTAAGCAGACAGTCTACCTCAGCCTAAGAAGAGCTAATGAAGACTTTGATCTCATGAATTGAAAGTTCATGAGCCATCCGAAGGAATAATTTAAACAAATCCCTGAAAAAAACTGGAGTCAAAAGAACACCTATAGATAGGTGAACCGGACAGAACAAAATTGGACAGTAAAATGGTGGACAAATCGGTGCACAGCTGGTGCAGTCAGTATAAAACTTCCACCGTTCTGGAGCGACAAACCGGAAATGTGGTTTTACCAGGTAGAGGCACAGATCAAAATATGCGGAATCACCCAAGAAGAGACCAAATTCAACTACCTCCTTGCACAGCTGCAACCTATATATGTAAAATATCTGGGACAGAATAAAAAGGATTCCAACACCAAATATAAAGCTGCAAAAGAATGCCCGTTGGATACTTTCATCGAAAGCGAAAACAAGAAGTTCAAGCGCCTCTTGACGAGACTTGATCTCGGAGACCTGCTGATAAGCCAGTTCCTGAGGTAGATGAGATCTCTCGGTGGCGGAAGCGACGTGGTTTTCGGACAAAGTTCTGCGCACTTTATGGTCAGACAAGATGCCTGTCGGAGTGAAGGGTATATTCATCGTCAGTGACGAATCACTCTCACAGAAGAAACTAACGACGATGGCGGAGAAGATCATCGAGATGTCCCCACGAGCTTCAGAATTGCCGGCTGTTCAGATGCCACTAGCTCCAGTCGAAGACCTTATTTCCAAAAGGCTCGCTGCGTTGGAGATGAAAATCGAAGCACTGGATACGTGAAATTTCAGGAGCCGCAACAGAGGAAAGTACAGAGGCAACAGAAATCGCAATAATTCCAGGAAGCGTTTCAGATTTTCTGCGTAGACAATCTTATCGTAATTCTCCAGCCTGTGGCTCGGTGCATGTTTCCCATCTGTGTCGACTGACCTTTGAATATGAAATCACTGCCGGGTTGAGTGTTATTTTCTTTATATGCAACGATCACCCAATTGTGTGATGATTCGTCAGACTGGTCTAAGGTCGTTTCTTTGGCTAATTTTAAGACTAGGCTGGCATATGTTGGGGAGTGTCTGATATCTTTACGGCGTTTTTGGTGAGGCGGCAGACGTATTTCCACAAGCATCATAAGGCTTCTGGAATCGGATTCCGACCAATGATCTCGTTCTGCTTGGCCGTTAATAATTCCACTCTCATATGTCTCTCTATGCTGAGGCATTTTACGATTACCGTTGCCGTTGTGAGCTATTTGATGGTCCGTTTCCATCCATTTCAGCAGGATGTTTTTTGTGGGTTTCCTCCGGACATCTGTGCCGACCAATCGGTATAGTGGTTAAGGTGTTATCCTCTAGATAGGAAGGTTCCTGGTTCGATTCCGGGTCCGGTCATGGATGTTTGTAAAAGATGGCAGGAGGAATGGGAAACAGGAACAACAGGAAGGAGAACCTTCACTTTTTTCCCAAAAGTCAACCCCAGAAAAGAGCCGTATGGTCCCTACCTCACGTCATATTTCACAGGCCATGGACCCTTCCCCAGCTACTTGAGCCGATTCAATGTGGCAAATTCTAGCAACTGCACCTGTGGACAAACAGGAACGCCCAATCATTACATCTTCAAATGCCCTCTAACGTGTTCTCATCATCTCACGCAGCCATCAGATGTTAATTATGCGGCATGGGCAAAAGACACAGCCAGCAACGATCAAGCCCAGTCAAAGATAATATCAGTCATGAGTTTCCTTTCAGACAACATAGACTACCTCATCCAATAAACTGTTCAAGTGCCTCTACATATCCGGATCCAAGAGTATCTTGACCACGACTAGACTAATTTGTCTTTTTTTGTATTATTACAGTATACATAATGTAGTGCATAACGGGAAACCTCATTATGAGAAGTTCTGACCATGAAACCATAGAAAGAGTGCCTTCACGGTTTAAACCAAACCACTTTTCCGCAGCGTGTCCACAAAAAACCACTTTTACCTGTCCTATGGATGGGGGGTAAGGGGGACACCTGCGGTGTCCAAGTCCAAGCGTATGGTGTAGAGGCGGCTGGTGTACGGTTATTTTTCTTAACTTTTACTATGGTGTTTTTTTTATTCAAAACTAAACCATCGACAACGTTAAAACAGCGACAATGTTAAAACATCGATGTTAAACAACCATCGGTTCCAATAAATCGATGGTAAATACAACAATGTTTTTTTATAAAACATCGACATCAATGTCTCATCCCTAATTATCACACCCTTTACCCTTGGCCACTTAGGTCTAAAAATATGTTCAATTTATTGATTATTGAAATTATACTACTTGGTTATTTTTTTTATTTTAATAATGGTACATTTTTCATTTAAAAATAAAACATCAACTACGTAAAAACATCGACGATTACAAACATCGATGTTAAAAAAACATCGGTTCCAATACATAGATGTTAAAAGAACATCGGTTCCAATATATCGATGTTAAATACATCGATGTTTTTTATAAAACATTGACATCGATGTCGCATTCCTAATCCGAAGTAGTACTTCTTAAAAAAAAAAAAAACAGGATATTTTATTTAAATCTCAACTCTTGTAATTAAAACTGCTTTTCTAATGTATTTGGTAATTTTTAATTAACATAGTACTAGAGCTACACAACGGGGTATTGATGACGTTCCGTGATCAATCCCCTAAGGAAAAGATTCGAGGACAACACCAAGTGATTTTGAAGCAGTTCGCCTAACATACAAAAAAAAAAGGAAATGGAAGCTCATTGTTCGTGCTGATTAAAACCAATGAGAGCAATATTTTTTGTGGTAGGTAGATATTTCAACTGGTCACACTGGAGCAACTCAAAAGGCTATTAGCGATGATCCGGGACCAATTCCTTAAGGAAAAGATCTGAGGAAAACACTAGCCGACCAACCGTTATAGTGGTTAAGGTGTTAGCCTCTAGGTCGGAAGGTTCCAGGTTCGAATCCGGGTCCAGGCATGGATGTTTGTAAGTGTATGCTGTAGAGGCCGAAAGTCCTCACGTTGCGTTGGTGTGGAAGTTTGGAGAGTGGGGTGCCAGCTCAGGTGTTGCTTCGTCATCTGACCTTGGTTCAAAATTACGAGGTGTTGTCCTCGGATCTTTCCCATAAGTGACTGATCCCGGACCGTCGTCAATAGCCCGCTGTGTTGCTCTTGTACGACGTTAACTAAAATTACCAATTACCAATTACCTGAGTACAACACTACGTCATTTTGAACCACGGTCAGATGACGAGTAAGGTTTGTAGTAGACCGGTTGGAGGGAATGTAAGGTAAGTATTTTTATTAACGTCGTACTGAATCAACACAACGAGCCATTGACGAAGGTCCGGGATCAAACCCGTAAGGAAAAGATCCGGGGACAACACCAAGTAATTCTGAACCACTTTATTTTAATTAATGTCGTACTAGAGAAACTCAACGGGCTATTGACGACTTTCCGGGATCAATCCCTCAAGGGAAAGATTCGAGGACAACCCACGTCATTTTGAACCTCGGTCAAATGAAGAGGTCACACTTGAGCTCCCGCGTTTACTGAGAAGTAAAAAGATTTTATAAAATTAAACCATTTGCGTACCTGAACCATGTATCAAATATTCAAATCATCACATCATTCGATGATGACGCTTCATTCGATTTCATCTTTTAAAGGATGCTGTCCAGTTCCGACCCTGGTCTTCTATTGATTCGTAGTATTTTAGTTATTTTTAACAAGACAACATCGTGTTTAACCAAGAGTGCAGTATGTTTTCTAGAGAAGCACAATTTTATGAAAGAATTAAGAGGTATTGGGAAAATCCCCCGAGTCTTGTAAAAATTCCTGTAGATTATCCGGATATCCACGATGTCGCTCACACTTGCGACATTAAAGAATCCTCCGAGTTTATCGCGCAGTTCCTACAGGTAAGTGAGGGATCTCTCTTTAACCCTCTCCTACCCTTTTGAGTTTTATTCCTCTATGTGTGTTCCTGTTTCGAATTCTGGTTTGTGCATGGATGTTTGTAAGCGTATCGTGTAGAGGCGGCCAGTGCAACTTAAATCTGTCGTGACCGAAAGCCCTCGCGTTGGGTTGTTGTGGAAGTTTGGAGAGTGGGGTCAGGTGTTGACACGTCATCTGACTGGTTCAAAATGACGTGGTGTTGTCCTCGGATCGTCAATAGCCCGTTGTATTGCTCTAGTATGACGTTTTAAAAATTACTAAATCTTCAATGCGTTTGGTGCCTTGTGTTTAGTATAGCTTGGCCAAATATGAGTTTTGTGCCAAAAAACCCAAAGTCATACCAACCCTCGTTAAATGCGTGGTGTCGACTAAAAATAATTTGGACCGTTTTTCTATCATTGCTACAGTTTGTGAATTTTCATATGGTTCGTTAGGCCACGGTGGGGCCCAGTTGGGAAAAGTAGAGGATTCGGAGTCCGAAACGCGGATCTCAAAGACTAGTGTTCATGGGGGCTGGTGCACGTTTGGTTGGGCCTCAAATGTACTCCTCTGTAGATGTGTTGGGGCAGCAGTAGCACAGTTGCAAGTTTAGCATTCGTTGGGATGAGAAGTTTGATATTCTGCATCCAAAAACCGTGTATACGAGGACTGGAACACGTTAAAACTGTCGTGGCCTCGCGTCGGCATGGTGTGGAAGTTTGGGAAGCCTGGTCGAGTGTTTTTGTCACCTGACCGTGATTCAAAATTGCGAGGTGTCCTTTTCCATCGGGATCAATTCCGTAGTGTCTCCCGAACCTTTTCTGTTGCTCCGGTGTGACGTTAATGAACTGTCTACCTTAAAAGAACGTGTACACTGGGGTTGGTGCAAGGTAATCTATTGTGTCCTCGAATATCCTTGCGTTGGCGTGGTTTGGAAGTTCGGAGGGTGGGGTGCCAGCTAGGGTGTTGAACCCGGACTGTTGCCAATAGCCCAATGTTTTTATCCAGTGCGATATTCAATGCCTACCTACGAACCAAAGTAAAGCCATCAGCGAGATCAGAAAGCACTTTGAACGAGTCCTGGTGTAGCAGAAAAGGGACGGTGTAAAGTACGAATTCTTTTGATTTGAGAAATCATTTCAGTTTCGTTAGATTGAAGCTCCGTAGACAAAAACACAAAACCTTTTTAAAACCTCCTCGTATGTGAATCTATTCCCTCTTTTTGTTGTATCGATTAGTGACAGCTCTGGTATTGCCTCGTCATCTGACCGAGGTTCACAATTACATTCATAATTACTGTCGACCCACCGGTCTGGTGGTTAAAGTGTTAGCCTCTAGATCGGAAGGTTCCTTATTCAAATTTTATTATAAACCTTTATTATAAAAAAAATTAAAAAACTAACAAAACTAAAGTGCATGTAAATAAAAACAATTTTTGCTTTTCTTTCTCGATTTGGAATGTTTGCTTTAGTCTGCAGCAATAACTTCATATTTTTTATTTTACGGTTCATTTTTAAAAACATAAAAAAACTAAATATCTTAATATATTTGGAGTGATGTGTCCCTCAAACATCTAATAAAACCAAAACGAGTTTATACCTCTTACATGGTGATGCTTCCACGTCTATTACAATTGGCTTGACAAGTTTTGATGCTTTTTAAGGACCGTCTCCATTGAAAGAAAATTGACGTTCAATCCCGTATCACTAATTTAGTATTTGAAGAAATCTCAAAGACTCGTAATTTGTCATCGAAACGAAAAATCTGAAGCTACAGAAAATGTATTTAAAATAATAATAAATTACATTGTGACTGTGTGCAAAGAATTCTTCCTGGAAGCGGGCGAACAAGCGACAAACTCTTCTTACACTCGCAAGCAGTTTATTAATCTAAATTATATTACGTGGATGAGTAAATTAAAAATTGCCGAATTATTTACTTGTTGTTGGTCTATTGTATTTGGCACAGATTGGCCAAATACGTAATCGACCTCAACTGAATGTATTTATTTTTTTGCAGGATAGAGACAGGCCTCTCGGCAGAAGGCGAGCCCTGGACTGCGGAAGTGGCATTGGACGAATCACCAAGCACTTGCTGGCCACGTTCTTCAGACGTGTGGATATGTTGGACCAGAATCGAGATTTCTTGTTCTCTTCTTTCGACTACCTCGAGGATTATTCAAATGTGGTAGGAGGAAGATACAGCGGCAGTGAGTATCTGTCAACTGCGGATGTCGCGTTTCGACCCCATTGATATATCTATTATAAAAGGAAGTTTCTCAGTCTTCTGTCGGTCGGTTTCTCTAATCTTTATCTTGACGAATATATGGCCCTTACAGTTATGAAATTAGCACGCAGGTAGTCCGAAAATTTTTGAGAATTTTGTATAGCGCCCGAATTTAAAAATTTAATCTAGAACATTTTTTAATTAGTTTTTTCACCTTTCGTTCTTCTCTCCGGAATGTGACTTCTTTGAAGAAGCGAGCGGATTTTGGGATTTTCGACCGCTGACGTCACAAGTGTTTAGTCCGAATAACTTTGGAACCATGCCAAATTTTCCGATTCTAGCGTGTGTTTAGTTACGTTGTTGATAAGACACTCGGAGGCCATCACGGCGTTACCCGTGGAGTTCGTTTGCGAAGCAAACCAAATGGGAATGCGTAGCAATCACCGGGAGTTTGCGAGCGTTTGCTAAAGTGGTCATACCTGACCCCACGAAAAGAACTATCACGAGCAACGCCGTGCTGGCCACGCAGTGACTAGTAGCATATACGCGCGGAATGTTAAGTGGTTGCGTGAAGCAAAGATCGGTGTTTAAAGTCGCACTGCAGCAACACAACGGGCTATTGTTGTAGTACCGGGATCAAACCAAACGCGGTAGCCCGGTTCGAAGAGCAACCGCAGCGTTGAGAGTACGAATTTAGTCGGACCTTCGTGTTCGAGGGGAGGGGGAGCTTGTGCACGTTTAATCTGCCGTGACCTCTAATGTAGTCGTGATGGAAGTTTGGAGAGTTGTGGTAGCTCGGTTGTGATATCGTCTTCTGACCGAGGTTGAAAATTGTGTCTTCCTCGGGACTTTCCGTTTGAGTTTAAAATTTTAAAATAGCCCGTTGTGGTGTTCTAGAACGACGTTTATTAAAATATCTACCTACGAAGCCTTGTATATGAAATTTCCCCCCATGAGTGCTTTACTATAAATTATGTTTCGTACAACGAAAGAAAATCTGGAGTTATATCTATTTTTGTGATTATCCGAGGGGGATATGAAACATTAAAACCCTGAGACACTTGCTCATTTAAAGTTAATAATTAAGCGCTTATTTCTTTCTCTTTAGCACTTCAAAACTTCGTGCCTGAAAAAAGCTACGATCTGATTTGGATCCAATGGACTATGGGCTACCTGTTGCATTCAGAGTGCATCAACACTTTGGTGAGCCTCAAAGAGAGTCTGCATGAGAATGGACTCGTAATAATAAAGGACAATGTGGTGCCAAGAGAATCCAGCATAATGCACAATGATGGCTCCATACTTCGCTCTCGTGAGAGCTTCGAAAGGATGTTTCTCGACGCTGGAATGACACTGGTAGCCGAGAGGAAACAGATTTCATTTCCAGATTGCTTGTACGATGTGACTATGTTTGCGTTGAGATGATGTTGTTGTTTTTAAGGTTTTAGCTTCTACATGGTTTAATAAAATTTACCCGACAGGCGCATAGCACGTGCGCTGAATTTTCTAAATGGCTTGCATCTATTAATGGCGAAGCGTCGTTACACACGTTTTATCTTATGCTGAATGCCATTAGAAATGGAAATAATTATTATAATGAATATAATAAAAGAAATGGAAATTAAAATAATTTAATCGTTTGTCCCTTTTATAAACCACTAGACACTGCGTGGCCAGCGTGGTGTTGCACGTGACGGTTCTTTTCGTAGGGTCGGGTGTAACCACTGCTCGCTAACACTTGCAAACCCCCGGTGATTGCTACGCATTCCCATTTGGTTTGCTTCGAAAACGAACTCCACAGGTAACTCCTTGATGGCCTCGAAGTGGCTAGTAATAAATAATTCCAATAAATTAACTTTGAAGTATTTTTTGATGAATACTTAAAAATCGGGCCGGATACATTAAATCTTTCCGATACTGAAAAGATTAAAAGAAAAAACAATTTTAACCAGTCGCACCTTTACCCGACATGACACGTTACACGGGTTACGATAGAAAATTGTTTATTTAAAGAAAATTATATTTAAGGTTCTTAAAATGCATAAAAAAATGAATTCATTGTTAAGAAAATTATATTAAGGTAAGGATTATCTGGTGTAAAATTTTCCGCAGATTTTGAATCCGTTGAAATTTTTTATACTCGATCTTTAACGATCGCGAAGATAGAAAACCTCAAATTGTCTGCCCGTGAGAAATTTGAAATCACTAGCAATATTTATACTAATTAATAGCGCAATTCAAGACGAACTAGAATCTTGAAATTTGGCATAATTCCATAGGCAGTAGGACGAAAAACGTAGAATCTGTTCTTTCTTCAATGTGATCTCAATTTTTCTTTAATCAAAGAAGCCTTCCCCGAAAGAAGAAAGGAAGGTGAAAAACTAATAAATTAACTAAAGAATATCCTAGATTTAATTTGGAAATTCGTTTTGGACAAAATGTGGCAAAAAAATTAAAACTAGGTGTGCCAAATTTCATTATTTCAAGTGCCATGATTCATCAGGACACTGCTCACAGAACAGACGCAGTGAAACGCATCCTTTTATAATAGAGATCGGCACAGTTTTAATAGCAGCTAGATTAGACTGGTGCAAATGAAATCTCATGGCTTCAAATGTCCTCACGTGCGCGTGATGTGAAAGTTTGAACAGTGGCATGTGACCTCGTCATCTGACCATGGTTAAAATGACGTGGGATTGTCCTCGATCTTCCCCTTCGGAGGTTGATCCCGGACTATCCCTAATAGCCCGTTGTGTTGCTCCAATGAGCTCGTGAACGTTTTGGAACATAGAAACCCGTCGTAGTGGTCTATCCAAATAGCTATATTTCGACCCATATTTCAGTCGCCAATCTGCCGATGAGCGATTTTTTTTTTATTGTGTGGTTCTAACACAATCCGTCTACTCTTACTGGACCGGTATAGTGGTTAAGATGTTAGCCTCTAGATCGGAAGGTTCCTGGTTCGAATCCAGGTCAGTGTATGGATATTTGTAATCGTATGGTGTAGAGGCGGCTGGTGCACCTTCAATCTGTCGTGGCCGAAAGTCCTCACGTTGTGTTGGTGTGGAAGTTTGGAGAGTGGGGTGCCAGCTCAGGTGTTGCTTCGTCATCTGACCGTGGTTCAAAATTACGAGGTGTCGTCCTCGGATCTTGCCCTTAAGGGACTGATCCCGGACCGTCGTTAATAGCCCGTTGTGTTGCTCTAGTACGACGTTAACTAAAAAAATTACCAAATTACCCGGACTGTCGTCAATAACCCGTTGTGTTGCTCTAGTACGACGTTAACCAAAAATTACCAATTACCTACTCTTACTGGTGTCAATTGTTTTGGTATGTGGAAAAATATCTTCCCCATTCGAAAAATGACCTCTGTCAAAGGCGGTTTGTTTTGACACTAAACTTAATTTCGCGCTGTAGCAGAACAATTTTTTTCCAGAGCGCAACGAGGCCGACTTGGAAGGGTTTAGTAACAGAGAGGTTGCGAGTTCGAATGGAGGCACAAAGACTGTCGTGTATGCGAAGGCTGGTGCACGTTAAATTTGCCATGGCTTTGAATGTCCTTATGATGGAGAGTTGTGAAAGTTTGGAGAATGGGATGCCAAAACTTTAGCACCCTAACTGTATTCTTTTTCAAGGAGAGTTGCGAGTACGAATCCAGACAAAAATCGTGTACAAAGAAGGCTGGTGCTCGTTAAATCTCGTGGGACCCAAATGTCGTTGGTGTGGAAGTTTGGAGAGCGGGGTGCCAGCAGAGGTGTGGCCCTTTTATCGTGGTTCAAAATGACAGTGTCGTTCTCGGATCGTCGCCAGTAGAACCCGTTGTGTCGCTCCATTCTGATCGATAAATTGATCCAATCTTTTTCGTAGCTGATGTAAATTCAATAAAAAAACTTCGCTTGGGTAATTCGTAATTTTATAATTAGCGTCGTACTAGAGCAATACAACTGGCTATTGACGACAGTCTGGGACCAATATCCTATACTTCGCTTAGGGGACGTCGTCGTTATTTCTTGTGACATGCAAGCCAACCAATTAAGGTGAACGTATGCACAAGAAGATTTTTTAAAATTTGACTTTAAAAATCCATTTTTTAACACAGGTAATTGATGTGTTATTGAAATCATTTCAGTCGGAACACATCAAATTCTACAAATAATTATCCATTTAAGATATAATTAACAAATTAGCGTGTTTTTTTAAACATGATACCTCGAATTCTAATTTGTACAGAAAGACGATTCTTTGGAAATTATTCAAAATATTATTTTTCATGTTTTGAACCTCTATTAAGTTGCTAGAAAAAATAGTTTTTTGTTATAGTTTTTAATGAAAGAAGCGTAAGAAAAATCAACTTTTTTTAGGAATATGAACATTTAGAAATCAATTAGAAATCCCTTTATTGACTAAATACTCTGAGGTTCAATTATTGTATTGGTTGTACTAAAAGATGATGATGCGAAAATGATTAAAATGGGTGAATTCATTGTGGATTTATCACATTGCTAAAACGCAGTTGTTCAGAAATAGAGTTTAAAATTTAGGAAACATGTCTGTTCGTGGTGACAGTACCTACCGGAAACCCTTGTAACTAGAAAACTATTTCGAATTGTTGAAAGATCTTGGCATCGTTTGAAAGCTAAGGAATTGGAAAATATTTAGAATCAATAACACAAATATTGATATTATATTTCGTGTTTTCTAGTGTATACAGACGCGTTAAGAAATACACTCTCGTGCCTTTCATCGTTTGTGTAATGAGCCAGGTATCTGGTTTCTTTAATTATGAAAGCATGCAGCTTTTCCTAAAAGGAACAATCTACAATACCCATGCTCTTAAATCTGCATTTTGAACCCGAAATCTTGGTGACAGACAAACGCTATAACCTAACCACGATACTTACAGTTGGGTGGCCTGTAGTGCCAGCCTAATCCAGGTCAGTGTATGGATATTTGTAATCGTATGGTGTAGAGGCGGCTGGTGCACCTTCAATCTGTCGTGGCCGAAAGTCCTCACGTCGAGGTTGGTGTGGAAGTTGGAGAGTGGGGTGCCATCTCAGGTGTTGCCTCGTCCTCTGACCGTGGCTAAAAATTACGTAGTGTTCTCCGATCTGTCCCTTAGGTATTGATCCCGTACCGTCACCAATAGCCCGCTGTGTTGCTTCACTGCCAGGTTAGTTTAAATTTATACATACCTATCTTTGTATAAGCTTCAATAGAATATTATTTTATTATTTTTTATTTATCTATTATTATTGTTTTAATACATTTTATTTTGAAATTATATTTTATTTGGTCGCTCCTCTTCTGCGAACAATGTTTACTTAAAGAATTCCAGGTCATACAGAAACTTTCTAAGGAAATGCAAGCTCATTGTTCATACTGATTAATACCAACGAGAATTTTTTTTTTTTTGTGATAGGTAGGTATTTCAATTAACGTCATACTTGAGCAACACAAAAGGCTATTAGCGACGATCTGGGACCAATCTTTGGAAAGATCTGAGGACAACACCAAGTCATTCTGAACCACGGTCAGATGACCAATTTTTGTGTGATTTTTTCTTTCATTTAAGGACTGCGGTTGTCTGGTTGGAAGGAAGGTATGGTAAGTATTTTCATAGACGTCGTACTGGAGCAACACAACGGGCCATTGACGACGGTCCGGGCAATTGGTAATTTTTTAATTAGCGTCGTACTAGAGCAAGACAACGGGTTATTGACGATTGTCCGGGGTCGATCCCCTAAGGGTAAGATCCGAGGACAACACCAAGTCATTTTGAACCACGGTCCGATGACGAGGAGCACCCCACTCTCCAAACCTCTACATCAACCCAACTTGAGGACTTTGGGCCATGACAGATTGAAGGTGCACCAGCCGCCTCTACACCCTACGCTTACAAACATCCATGCACTGACCCGGATTCAAACCAGGAACCTTTCGATCTAGAGGCTAACACCTTAACCACCTGACCGGTTGGTCGTCGGAAAGATCCGAGGACACCAGGTAATTTTGAACCACGGTCAGATGACGAGTTCGGTTGGAGGAGTAACTGACTACCATTCGGAGGGTTGCGTGTTCGAATCTAACCGAAGACCGCCGTGTTCAAACGGGGCTGGTGCACGTTAAACCTGTTGTGGTCTCAAATGTCCTCACGTTGACGTGGTGTGCAAGCTTGAAGACCGGAGACAGTTCACAAGTGACCTCGTCATTCGACCGAGTTTCAAAATTATGTGGTGTTGTCCTCGGATCGTTCCTCGTCAATAGCCCGTTATTTTTCTTCAGTTTGATGTCAATTAAAAACCTACTGCCGCGAATGAAATACGCCAATTATCGTTTATGTTTCGTTTGATCGAAAAGGTTGTTTGTCTCTGGGTGTCCTGACGTTTTCTTATTTTGACGCGTTTTTAAAAGTTAGAGGTTTCTTGCAAGTCTAGAGTTCGTTAAACTAAGAGGGAATTATGGAAGGAATACCGAGTAAACAATTTTATGAAAAAATGAAAGTCTTCTGGGAAAAAGTTCCTGCTACTGTAGACGGTGTATTGGAAGGCCACGCGTACGTTCATGAAGCTGATATTCAAGCATCCTCGGATTTTATCATGGAGTTCATCCTAGTATGTAGAAACTACAAAATTTTATTTTTATGTACATTATATTACACTCTGTATTGCGAAATTTTAACAGCATTGCACTACTTATCTGGTCCCTATAAAAATATATCTGTGTACTGCGTTTTTATAATCACTACTATTTTGAAACTCTTAGTGTTCATAAGTTTTGAGATTGGTTTGCCGGTTCAAGTGGGATCTCATCATTTGACCGTGGTTCAAAGTTTACGTGGTCTTCGGATCTTTTCCGTCGGGTTTCATTCCAGACCATCGCCAATAATCAGTCGGGTTTAACCAGTGCGATGTTAGCTAAATTGCATACCTACCTAAGTGTTCATAGATAAATTATCTTAGTGACTTGAGATTAACAGAGATGTGACTGATCTCCCTTTCATGTTTCACCGGTATAGTGGTTAAGGTGTTAGCCTCTTGATCGGAAGGTTCCTGGTTCTAATCCGGGTCCGGATGTTTGTAAACGTATGGTGTAGAGGCGGCTGGTGCACCTTAAATCTGTCGTGGCCGAAAGTCCTCACGTTGGGTTGGCGTGGAAGTTTGGAGAGTGGAGTGCCAGCTCAGGTGTTGCTTCGTCATCTGACAGTGGTTCAAAATTACGAGGTGTTGTCCTCGAATCTTTCCCTTAAGGGACTGATTCCGGACCGTCGTCAATAGCCCGTTGTGTTGCTCTAGTACGACGTTAACTAAAATTACCATTACCATTACCCTTTCATGTTTCAAAATGGTAATTTTAATAAACGTCATACTTGAGCAACACAACGGGCTATTGACGACGGTCTGAGATCAATCCCCTAATGGAAAGATCCGATGAAAATTTAAATTACGGTCAGATGACGAGGCAACACCTGAAATGGTACCTCACTCTCCGATTTTCCACACCAACCCCAAGGTGAGGACTTTCGGCCTTGACAGATTTAAGATAATCCAGCCACCTCTACAGCATGCGCTTACTAACATCCATGCACTGACCCCGATTCCGATCTAGAGGCTAACACCTTAACCACCAGATCGGTTGGTTGGCTTCATGTCGTAAAGCCGACCACCTGTCTGGCAATTTAAGGTGTTAGTCTCTAGATCGGAAGGTTCCTGGTTCGAATCCGGGTCAGTACATGGATGTTAGTAAGCACATGGTGTAGAGGCGGCTGGTTCATCTTAAATCTGTCGTGGCCGAAAGTTCTCACTTGACGCAGCTTGGCCAAATATGACACCTTCTCTCCAGAAGACACGCAACAATTCAATTAAAAATTGAATTTTTTTCCCTACAGGATGGAGATAAGCCTCTTGGCACAGAGCGAGCCCTGGACTGTGGCAGTGGCATTGGACGAGTTACGAAGCACTTGCTGCTCAAGTTCTTCAAAAGTGTGGATATGGTGGAACAGAATAAGAACTTTTTGGATGCTTCTCACGCCTACCTTGGAGAAGATTCGAAATGTATATCAGTAAGATACAACTGCGGTGAGTGCCTCGGGGTTGATAGGTTGAAATACTCGTATCTAGAAAGTTAACGAGAAACTAGTAGAAGGGATTCAGAAAATTTTGGATTGGTTTTCATTGTGGCAAGGGATGGGTTAGAGCAGGGCTCGAAATAAGATTTCGTAGCTGGCAGCAAATATTGCTGTGAGTTTTTATACGAGTAGGCTGGCAGCAAAAACTATTCAGCTCATGGCAAAACCTAAAATTTCCTTCATAAGGGTAAGGTGCAGTTGCAAATTTTTCGCTAAACTTCAAAACAATTGAATTAATAATGCAATGAGAAAAAGAAAAAAAAATACTTCACTTTTCTTGTAAGTTTTCTGCGATTTCATACAAAACCCTAAAATACATCTGAGATTTAAAAAAAAAAAGAAACACTCAAATAATATAGTGTAGACGTTTATTTCCTTAATTATCGAGTTTACGAAGGCATGAGTCAATAATTAGGCTAGAGAAAATTGCAGTTGTTTCATAACTACATAGCTAAAAGCAAGGTCTGCGATCACATCATGCACGAAACCATTTCTGAACGACTCGATCAGCCTTAAAATCTGAAAGCGAAGGACCATCCGTACTTTTATCCTCATTAAAGCACCATAGTTTTTTCTTTTTAAATTTATTTTAATAGCTAGTATTTGAAAGAGATAATGCACCACTCGGTTTCAAATACCTCGCAGCAAAACTTGCCGTGAGAACGGTTGATCGTCGCGGTGATTTAGGCTAAGCTCACGGCATTTGCCTTGGTTTCCACGACATATTTCGAGCCCTGAGTCTCCGTCAGCGTCTGGTTGTTTGGGGTAACCTTCACAAATGCGTTCCTTGCGCCATAAAGCCCAAAACCAGCAGTCAATTTAATGAGTATTAACGTGCAAGGAATGTTTGTGTAATTCACAAGAGAAATACACCCAGGTTAGTTGCAATCGAAATCAGGGATGCACAGACCGCGTGTCGCGTGAGTCTCTATTGATTTGTTATTCAAGGGAACAAACAAGTTAAAAATGTCGTTTTTGACCAAAAATTAAAAAAAAAACGTGTTTGATGTTATTTGATAGTGTTTATTTGACTTTACAAAATATATTTGATTTTTTTTCTCTAAATTAATTAGTTAGTTATTAAAATTTCTCAATCAAGGCGGGAAAACCGGAAGTAGGTATGGAAAATACCGGAAGTTGTCGTTAAAAGACCAAAAATTCAATTTAAATTTAAAATTTACTTTTTTTTGGCAAATATAATTTAGAAAGTTTTTTCAAATATTTAAATGGTTTCTCTCTTGGAAATAGTGTTAACATTTTTAAGGAAGCGAAGAACAAAAGTGTTTACACAAACAGTATAAACAAGAGAGAGCAAACAATACACTTCAAATTATTTTTTACTCAAAATTAATTTTTATACATTATTTCCTCACTTCAAATGTTGTAACACAAAAAGTTGTGTACGGATTCTCTGTAAACTTTGAGAACTTGTTCGTTATAGTGTCGTCTTAGGGAATGAACTAGAATAATTATGCTGAGTTTAAAAGTATATTTAAATTATGGCCATCTATATATATTTAAAAATAGGGCTAAAACTATCAAAAATATTGCATTCATTTTCGATCGCTTGTAATTTTTTTTTTAAATATCTTTTTGATTCTAGTTTATTTTCTAGAAAAATGCGTGTAGTTTATTTTGGTAAAGTCATTTTTCAAATGTGTTGAATGGATTTTCATGTAGCACATGACGTTTTTGACAAATTTCTTTAAAATTTCATTTATAATTATCATTTTTACAAAATTATTAATATATATTTTAAATATTTATAGACCAATGCTATTGTTTAATAACACTAATCATAAAAATATCATTACAATTTTTCTATACCACATTTAATAAAAGGGTCCCGAACGTGTTCGGATACTTTAAACTTTAGCGAGTCAAGTGATACTATCAGAGTTGCGGTTTCGACAATTAATTTCGTAAAATCCCGTGGCCTTCATCAAATTCAGAAAGATTCTTGAAGGCATTGAAAGTGGTGACCTTAGTCTTAGACAGAAGTGAGGTGGCCAAGTCACGTTTAAACATTGGAGTGGTTTTTAAAGTAAATTGATGGAATTCAACTTTACATAACTGAAAAAACTAAAACGTCCCTGAGAAAAAAAAGTTCTTCTCTGTGACAGTTTTTCTGGAGAATATTACTGATAATTTAACTTTGTTAAATGCGTGACCGGAGGGGAAAGATCTATAGATTACTCAACTTTAAGGTAATATTTTGTCTTTTCAGAACAAGTTGAGTCTGTTTGAAACCCAATCAAATCGGGCCATACGTCCATTTTCTTAGTTGCATTTCTTCTAATGCCAATTTTAAAAACGTTAAAAAGATTGATAATTTGATACAAGCCAACAACAATCGTTTTCCTTTCCCAAAACGTAAAAAGCTTGCTATATTTATTTACTAAGTTTCTATTGTATCGATAAAAATAATTGTAAATCGTTGTTAGAATAATGCATTCAAATGTACAACACCTATATCCGAACAAACTTTTTCAGTTATAAATATTAGGGGGTCTGGGACACATTGAAAAAAAAATTTTATTAGTTAATTTAGAATTTTGAATTTTTTTTGTACTGTTTATATATACCCATCTAACTAATAAGCAAAATCCCAGCACAAAAGTTTTCCAAAAGTTTTTTAAACATTTTAAATTAAAAATTTTTGAAAAAAAGAGGGGTCATTTTAAATTGCTAAAACTTAAAATATTCTGTATCAATTTTCAAAATTCTTGCAGTAAATTATTCACAAATTTATAAACTTTAATTTTGACTCAGCAATTTAAAAAATATTAATTTAATAAAAAATAAAAAATATTTGAATGAAAATTTCTGAAAATTTTAAGGTACTTTTTTTTTTAAGTCATTTTTTTAAAAGTAAATATTTGTTCCAAATTTGCTGAATCTAAATTCAAGTATACTGTTTGAAAAATATGTATTCCAAATTTCAACCTTTAAACTTATCGACGACGAGGTTTTCGACTTATAGCAATTTGAATACAGGACATCTTGAAAAAAAGTATCATGGAGAAAAATGCATTTAAAGTTTTGAAGACAGATGTCGTTGTCATGACAACTGTCAAGAGTGTTAGATTTTCAAAACAACGCACCACAAAAATTCTTATATCTCTAGTTCTTATTAAGATAGAAACATGATTTAGACGTCATTTTATGCAGAAAAATACAGAGAATTTCTTAAAATAATAAAAAATCATTCGAAATTGTGACGATTTTTGTGTCCCGGACCCCCTTAACAAATAAAAGTAGGAACCTCTTGACTAGCAAAAATTTAAAATCGATTTAGCATTTGCTTCAATATTTGGTTCCATCCTTGTAGCCACTTTTTAAATCAATGCCATGTCACGCATAAAATTAAATTCTTTATTCGCCTTTTATATTTCTAACGATCTATGGTAAATAATATACAATACATAAATCTGTCGTGTTTTTTGGTGGTTATCCAACGAGTTACACATAGTGTACCAAAATTTTCCTTTGACTTAACAAGTTTGCATTTTGACCTAAATGAATTAAACCTGCGCCGCCTACAGGCTACAAGTGCACCCACTAAGCCCAGCTATATCCTAGAAACCATTGGAATTTTAAAAATAGAGTTGGATCTTCTGTGCTAGTATATTTGAGGTATGAAACTTTCAGTTCCGAGAGAATTGAATTGCGTTTTTAGATTTTTTTTTAATATTTTCATTAAATACGAATGAAACTTATTTTGAAAGTAAATTAGGTTATAGCAATTTAAATCGCCTGTTTCCAAAACTTAGCAAGTTGAACTGCGGGGATTCAATGAGTATACCGGAGCCTTAGTGTCTCAGTGGTTATGCCCACTGCGCTAGCAACCATCGAATTAAGGCAGCGCAGGTATGATTCCTGTCAGGTGCATTCCTCCCCGGATGTAGTTCTATCTTCTGTGTCATTAAAACTTCCATCGTGTCTGTCTATTACTTGGTACTGTATGTTTTGTGTCTGGTGTAGCATGGCCTTGCGCCATAAAAACACCAAACGCAAGCAGTTTGGGGCTCTGAAGTACATCCTTTAGAGTGAAGGTTTTGTGAGACTTCTTGCTAGATATGATAAAAGTTAGATGTACATATAAATTGAATTTTTTTTTAATTTTGACTTTAAAAATCCAGTTTTTTTTTTTAACACAGGTAATTGGTGTATTCTTAAAATCATTTCAGAGAGGAAAAATCCGATTGTACAAATAATTATCTAATTAAGATACAATTAACAAATTAGCAAGTTTTCTTGAAACATATCTCAAATTCTAATTTGTTCAGAAAGACTATTCCTGTTGGAAATTATTCAAAATATTATTCTTCATGTTTTGAAACTCCATTAAGTTGCTAGTAAAAATAGTTTTTGTTACAGCTTTTTAATGAAGGAAGCGCAAAAAAAAATTAGCTTTTTATTTTAGGAATATCAATGTTTAGAAGTTAATTAAAAATCCATTTCTAGAAGAAATACTCTGAGGTTCAAAGGATCCACTGTAATTATATAGATCATAATGATGCAAAATTATTTAAAGTGGGTGAATTCATTGTGGAGTTATCACACATTGCAAAAACACAGTTCTTCAGAAATCGAGTGTACAGTTTAGGAAAAATGTCTGTTCATGGTGGCAGTACCTAACAAAACCCCTTGTAACTAGAAAACTATTTTAAATATTTGCAAGATCACATGACATTGTTTGAAAGCTTTGAAATTGGAAATTATTTTGAATTAATAAAATTAATATTGATATTCTGGTCGATTTTTGTGATTTCTAGTGTGTACATACACTTTAGGTGCTATCTTCAACAATGAGGTCGAAAATAATTACTTTGTTTTTGGCTGATTTTCTAAACTGTAGGGCAAATGCTTTTGCAATACTGCTGGAAAGAATTGGTTCTTGTGTGATAGTAGTAGAAATGCAATTATTTCGGATCTATAAGACATTTTTTGATTTCCTATATTTTTTAGAATTCTACAGAGTGTTTTAGAATTTTGAATTGCTGTAAGGATTAAGTTGGAATTTATCGTCGTTAGGAGTTCTTCGTCTCTATTTTCATCATTTCGTCCATCTCTGAAAATTGTCTCTTTGGGAGATGAAATATCTTGTAGGATATTATCCTCTCGACGATCGACACACCAGCGCCCTCTGTTGTGCGTGGCGACTGGCTTGTTAGTAGTAAGACGTACTGCACTCCCTGATGTTCAGATCTAATGAACGGATGTCGTGTTCAGATGCGATGGTCAAATGTTATTAATCACTATAAATAAATGTATTTAGTGCTTCACCCTCTCTCTGTTACGATGTATAGACTCCCTAGACTCCAACAATCTGCTGGTCGTAAAAGCGTTTTATAGAAAAACTAAAATGGTTACTTATGTGAAAAAAATATGAAAGAATTCCACACTCATTTGGATTGGGTTCTTCTAGCATTCCATTACATAACTAATACTTTTTCAATGTTAAATTTTAAAAGCAAGTTAACACAAAAAATTCAATAGCCCGAAGTTATGCTCCAGTGCGATGTTAATTCTACTACAAGTCACAATAAATCCAGAGAATAAAGCAGTTGAGATAAGTGTTTTAGTTTTTGGTAACTCTCAAAGAACAATCCTTATTTACTGATCGCTTGGAAAGACTACATTTTGTACATTATGTCCCTCTTAATTTTCTTTCTGGTGAGAGAACTAGTTGACGTTGATCCACGGTTTATTTGCTTCATGATTATAGATATCGATGCTAAAATTGTAAGAATATTGTTCTTTCATTGTCGAGTATCTGAAATGAAGTTGGGAAGAAATAAGGGATTTTAAAGAGCTTTCGATAAAATAAAGAGAAATTGCAAAGGGACCTACATTAATCAACTTCAAAAATTCCGTAACTCCGATTTTACAGGGTGTTCCGCTGAGAGCTAATAAAAAAAACTATAATTTTTCTTACAGTATATTTCTAAACTTTCTCGCGTTCATACATAAACTCGGAAAAAACTAATATAAAACTTGAAATTGCATCTTAAGTTTATATTTAAACTTATTTTTCCTTCTAGCATTGCAACGCTTCAAGCCAAGGAAGAAATACGATCTGATATGGGCACAGTGGAGTATGGGATACCTCTTAGATCTTGAATTCCGCATCTTTTTAATCTACCTCAAGAAGAACATTCGTAAGAATGGACTTATTATAGTAAAAGACAATTTAACACACAAATCAGTAACCGTAATGCATAAAGATGGCTCCATAATTCGCTCTCGTGACAACTTAGTACGGTTGTTCAGTGAAGCTGGTCTAACACTGATAGCCGAGAGGAAACAGCCCGACTTTCCAGAAAACTTACACGAAGTTAAAATGTTTGCATTCAGATGATATTGTTCTTACTTGTTTTAGCTTCTACTTTTTTTAATAAAAATTAGCAGACCCGGGCATAGCATGTGAGCTATATTTCCTAAATTGCTTATATCTATTAATTATATGTCGTTAAACTCCTTTCGTCTTTATTGTTGATTCCATTCAGCATATTTTAATAGTTTGACCCTTTTATAACCATCACTACCGTTTTAACAGCTGTATTATAATTGCGGAATTTCATTGGAGAAAAATCCCATTAAAATATTTTTAACTTACTCTCAGTGTTTGCTTTTGTCATTCTCGTACTGTTTTATAGTATCTACAACTAGCCCGTGACAGTTCTTTTCGTGGGGTCAGATGTGAACATTGCTCGCTAACCCTCGGTGATTGCTACGATTGCTTCGCAAACCAAATGGGAATTCGTAGCCTATTGGATATCGAATTGCGAAGAGATCCAATCGGCGGGACGTCACAATCTCTTACGAAAATAAAAATAATTAATTGAAAAATTAGTTATTAAAAGAAAAGAAAATGTATAAGGTATCTGTCAAGTGTAAAATTTTCCGCAGATTTCAAATCCGCTGAAATATTCAATCTATCTTTAACGATCCCGATTTTACAAAAAAAGAACTAAACAATGCCAGTCAAAATGTTTATTTTTGCTTTCTTTCGCTGTGCAATCGTTTGAGCGCAGGAAATGGAAACAGTGATTTCCCTAATCTCCAATCAAACGAAGGTCATTCTTCGCAGCGGGGTTCGTTTTGCAAAAAATATAAAAGCTACAATTTTTAAAAATTATTTATTTAAAGAAAATTATATTTTTAAGTAACGATCTCAAATGTGAAATTTTCCGCAGATTTCAAATCCGTTACAATTTTTACTCTATCCTTAACTATATATCTAGTGTGATAGAAAAATATAACTACAAAACTCCTGTTGAAGTAACCGCATATGTTGAAAAAGCCAATTTTGACGAAAATATGAATTTTTTTTATTCTACTGACAAATTTTTCATGTACTTTTGTGCTTCTAAAATAGTTTCAACTTTTAATATGCAACTAATAGAAAAAAAAGTTGGGTCAATTTAAAATTTTAACGAAATTGGCAAGTTATACCGGAAGTTGTATAACGAAACCGGAACTGCTAATAGGAATATTCTATTTTTACCATAATTTCTACCCTTTATCTGTTATAGTAAGTTAAAATATATAATAATTATGGTGCTATAAATGGTCTACTTCAATTTTTTAATAAAATTCATTTATTTGTTAGAAGAATTTCGCAATATCTTTTTTTACTCTCTTGGATTTTGTTTACAAGCATTTTTCGCAGAATTACATTTTAGGTATAAACATTGAATTCCAGAAATGATAACTAAAAAAGTTATTGATATATATTTATAAAATTTTGTATGCGCTTTCGAAATAGTGTTTGCTAGTGCATGCACTAGAATCATATTGATGTCTTTATTTTTTTCTTATTTATGAGCTTACATTTGAATATCGATGCTGGAAAATGGTCAAAAATCATTTAACAATTTTTCGATGGGGCATCAAAACCTTTATTTTTTTTAAATATCTTTCTACTTCTAGTAGAAGCACTAGATAACATTATGAAGTTTACTCTGATCATGTTTTTTTGTTGCTAATTTAAATTGTATGTCGGTATAATTTTTAAAACTTGAAAAAAAAACTTCAAATTTACACACAAAATTTCACTTTTAGGAAAATTTCTTTTTTTAATTTTAATTATTAGTAGTGCAAAAGTAATTTTGAGCACAAATAATTATAAAAAGTAATATTAAATTTTTTCTACATATCATTTAAAAAAAAAAGTGCTCCGATCGAATGCGGAACCTTAAACATGATACCATCGCCAACTGTTTTTTTAAGATCCCTCCCCGGGTCCGCTCGCCATTGAGGCATGCCATATTTATTAAAAATCAATTATTTAAGTGTACAAGTGGCAACAGGCCAGAATAAAAACATGAACAACGGCACAACGCCGGAACTTGCGAGTAAATTCTGTTTAAAAAAAAAACAGAATATATCATCGGTCAGAAAAGGCATGTAAAAAAAGTACTACCTAATATTAAAACGAAGACAGTTAAAAAGGTTTTGAAAAGTTTAAATAGGTCTGAACATAGTTCCAGTCCCTTACATAAAACCCAGGATGGAGGGGCACGAGAAGATCACAGAACCACCAGTCTCACCAGGCGTAGCGCGATTGGAGATAACCCCGCTGCAGATTGTAAATAAATATAAATAAATGAACAAATATTCGAATCCGAGAGACAGCACAGTGGCATAACAGAACAGTGAAACCTACAGGGAAAGATAAACTACTAAAAGGATAACACCAGACAGTTGTCCAAAAGGAACAGCGAGAATACCCACTACAATGAAGAGAAGTGAACAAAAGCGTGAAATAAACATTAAAATAGGTAAAAAATTTAACAGTCTAAAAAGTTAAAATTTTTATTAAAATTAAAGGCTTTAAAATGTGCCGGCATAGTCTCAGGCTCTACATCATCAGCGAGCAAGGGATCCCTAAACAGCGGGGACCGCCGCCACCACTGCGGCCGCCAACAGTCTCAATCTGTAGACTGGGGGTTGCTAAGGTCCCTGTTCAGCTCTCGGGTTTATTCGAGTCCAAAGGCCTGGAAATGTGAAAGTCTTTTGTGCGCCGGCCGCCGAAGAGGTAATGGTCGGCGTCATCTACACAGACAGTTCACCATCTCTTAGTCCAAATCTACAAAGATTTGCAATAAACGGGTCATGGCCCGTCAAGATGTGATCATGTGCAGTTCGGTAACAAGGGTTTTTAGGTTTATTTTGGGCAGAAAATGTTTAACACACGAAGGCCCCTTTCCGGGTCCTTATGATGCTCCTGCCATTTATTTACAGTAAATTCTTTCAGTTGACGTTTAACAATACTAGCAGGAGCTTGGAAATAGAGCCCCTCACCTTCGACCGAGGCACGTTTGTCATAATGATCGTCGAGTTCGGTGTCGGCTGTGCCGACATGGGTCCGTACCCAGCTCAGGCCAAAGTTTTTAGAGTTCACGGGGTATTGTAGATTTAATGTTAAAAAGAAATAATTTATTTTCTGAAGATGTCAAGGCATGAATTGAGCTTAGGCTGTCACTAAAAATATTAATTCTGACCCTATTTTCTATTTCCCCAACTGTTGAATATTTTGGGATATAGAAACTTGTCGAAGGTCTATAACTGCATGGCGATAAAACTTTTGTCGTCAATTTCGCGTTGGGCCGATAGTTTAACCCAGAATTCTGTTAACAGTTTACTATCGTCCAATCTCATATTCTCAATAAAATGCATGTCAAAAAGCTCTTCCCAATCGTTGGATTCTGATCAAATACTTCAATTTCCCTCCATTTCCTTGTTTAAAGGCGATTCGGCCTGTTTTGACACAGCCTTATTTTCGCTCTTTCTTTTCATCAATCTGATTACAGAAAGCAATTTGGAATCCGTGAACTATAATCGGTCAATTAAACTTGATTCGTGAGAACGCGTATTTATTGACCCAATATGTCCTTTCTGACCTAAAACCCAACCAACCCTACGTCCTATATTATTGATGATTTTGTCAATATTACAATCTTTGGAAATAGCAAAATGTAAACCAGCTGTGCTTGCTTAAATATCTTCCTGAAAGTTTAAACAAAGCAGGCAAAATTGACGAATGTGAATCCTGTAACAGTCAATTTTATATTGTTTGTATCCGTTGTTGCCATTCGACAGTAAACAAATAGCATATACTTCTCTACCACGTGCGTCATTGAAATATAAAAGGGCCGACCAACCGGTATAGTGGTTAAGGTATTAGAGCCTCTAGATCGGAAGGTTCCTGGTTCGAATCCGGGTCTGGGCATGGATGTTTTTAAACGTATGGTGTAGAGGCGGCTGGTGCACCTTAAATCTGTCGTGGTCGAAACTCCTCACGTTGGGTTGGTGTGGAAGTTTGGAGTGTGGGGTGCCAGCTCAGGTGTTTCTTCGTCATCTGACCGTGGTTCAAAATTACGAGGTGTTGTCCTCGAATCTTTCCCTTATGGGAATGATCCCGGACCGTCGTCAATAGCCCGTTGTGTTGTTCTAGTATGACGTTAACTAAAATTACCATTACCATCCAACTGGACTATTGTGTTAGCCTCTAGATCGGAAGGTTCCTGGTTCGAATCCGGGTCCGGGCATGGGGGTTTGTAAACGTATGGTGTAGAGGCGGCTGGTGCACCTTAAATATGTCGTGGTCGAAACTCCTCACGTTGGGTTGGTGTTGAAGTTTGGAGTGTGGGGTGCCAGCTCAGGTGTTTCTTCGTCATCTGACCGTGGTTAAAAAATTACGAGGTGTTGTCGTCGAATCTTTCCCTTAAGGGAATGATCCCGGACCGTCGTCAATAGCCCGTTGTGTTGCTCTAGTACGACGTTAACTAAAATTACCATTACCATTACCATTACCAACTGGACTACTGTGACGCAATTAAGTTTTAAATTTATTTGGCTTTGTAGCCTAAGAGGACTGAGTTGTAGAGCATTTCTGTGCTTCAAATTAACATTACTATTACTGGAGCGAAAATACTCACTCGATAGTAAGGCTTTTTGAAATAAATGCGATACGAGATTCTATGGCTGAACTTTATTTTAAATATTTGGCACTTCAATACCTCGAGTATCATTTGGAAATTAATTTTAACCAAACTTCTTCAATTCCTGAAGTACACCTTTAAGTTCTGAGACTTTAACATTCATCTGGCTCTTGCGACGTACCGCTGATTTCTGCAAACATTGCTCCAGAATTTCAATTGACTGCTGCACCTATTTAAATAAAATAACAACGATCATTAACTGCGATAATTCGTTTATAAGTTAAATTGAGAGAGCTTTTATATTGCATATAGTTTCGTAATTTATTCTTTCTAATTCCCAAATGTTTCTGATCTAATTATTCTAAATGATCTTTCCCTTAGGGGATTGATCCTGACCGTCGTCAATAGCCCATTGTGTTGCTCTAGTACGACGTTAATTAAAAATTACTAATTATTATTACTGGCATTTAAATTGCCTTAATTTTTATTGAACACTGGTCAGGGTGGAGATTAAAACGTTTATAAAGACGTCGAATAATTATACACAAGGGCCAAGGTAAACAAACGTAACCTTAAGGGTAAGGTGTCAACAGTTGCATTTTGTTTTCAGGTCACCTAACTCAGCACCCTACTCCAAATATCCACACCACGTGAAGACAGTTGTGGCTACTGTTGATTTATCGTTCGCCAGCCCTTACGTGCACGATGGTTTATACTTGTATCGAGTTTTGAACTCTCAATCCTCTGGTTGCTGATCCGCGTTTTAAGCAAACCCAACTGGGCTACTGCGCCCCCCAAAATAACGTAACTACACGACGGCCTTTGGTGGGATTAAGTCTCAAACTCTGGTTACCAATTCTTAACTCTACAAATTGGGCTACCGTGACCCACAAAAATCTAGGAATACCTGTTGCCCCCATCATTTTCGGTCATTTAGCTTTACGATACAAAAATACACTCGATAACAAAAAAATAGACTCACCAAGAAGGAGTTGTGTCTGGCTCGATCCACTTGGAACGACACTGACTGGGGACGTATAGTCTTTAGTGACGAGTCATGTTTCCAACTTTGTCCTGACGACAGTCGCATACGTTTCTTGAGACGTCCAGGGCAGCGTGGGGATCCTGCCCTTACTATCGCACGCCACACATGCCCACAACAGGGCGTTAGGGTCTGGGGTCATCGCCTTTGATAGCCGGACCCCTTTGGTAGTCATTTCTGGCACACATATATCAGAGCGGTACGTAGACGATATTCTACGACCGGTTGTGTTACCATTCCTTTTGCGACACCCCGGACTTACTTTTCAACACGACAATTCCGCACACGGCACGCGTTGCTACGAATTGTCTTCAATCTTTCCCAGCATTTCCTTGGCCAGATAGGTCTCCTGATCTCTTCCCTTAGGGCACATTTCGGACGTTATGGGAAGGCGATTCAATCATCCCGGAATGTTGATCCTTTAGCCCGACGGTTGAATACACTTTGGCAAGAAATTCCACAGGAAACCATCCTGGAACTGTTTCAGTCTATGCCACGCCGGGTGACGCATCCAGGCCCAGAGGTGGACCAACGTCTTATTTATTTCCTCCCTTTGTTACTTTCAAACTCTGAAATAAAGCATTGAATTGCTCTGAAATTTGAATCGTTTGTTTTTCTATGTAGTATGTTTTTTTAACATCCACCCATTTTTATCGCAATCGGACAACTCCTTCTTGGTACGTCGCTTTTTTTTTTGTTATAAAGTGTACTTTTGATTCTTAAATTACCTTACTTCTATATTCGCTCCTGCGATAAAAAAAATAATAAGAGGTATATTTCAATAATCAAGATACTGGACCTATCAATACCTTTCGTTTAATATTTTCCGAAAACTCAGAAAACAGCTGTTCATCTCTCTGTCTCTTTTGATTGAGTTCGGATATTGTGTCTTCCATCATTGTTTCAATCATTTCTTTTCTTTCCAACAAGTGGAGGTGCGTGCCATGGGACGCATTTACATTCTCACTAAAATAACAATTTAAGATTTTCGTTAAGAAAATTGTTTAATTGGAATTGAGTACATTAAAATAAGCAATTGGACATATTCAACTCTTTCCGATACAGTGCAACCTGCTGGAAAATAAAAGCATGCAACGTAAAATTATGTTTTCGTGCATGCTAACATTAGACTTTGCTTTCCTTGAATAAAAACCACACAAATATGTAAATATATTCAGGATATAAGTTATTTTGGTCTCTGGTTACATGTATGTTCGAGAGTTTATCTCAAAATATCTCCCTCTTGATATAGCTTATTGAAGAGTGATTTTATTATAAGAAGGTATGCTAATATTATTTTAACTATTTGGCCCTCTTTCTTCTGCCAAGGTACATATATATCAATATCTATTTTGTAAAATTTATATAGCAGCTGATTTAGCAATTTTTATTTTTATTTAATTTTTAATACAGTTAGTATTTTTTCCTATGTTTTAATTCATTCATAATGTATTGGCGCAAGAGAACATTGACATAATTTTCTATTATAACTTTTATTACATTGAAGTTATTTTGTGGACTTTCAATGGATTCCGGAAGATTCACGTAGCTACTTCAATTTAAATTGCAACAAGTTTCATTACAGTGATACGTGGGCATATTCTAAATATATTAGCTTCTTATAACACGCACAACAGAAGCTGCGCATTTTAAATTTCTTGAAGTTCATAAACCATGTTACATGGCGACTCGATATTTCCCTCATTCGGTTATATTGCTCCCTTTTACTTGTCCCCCTGGTGCAATTTCAATACATGGAAATAGAGGAATTCTCTGCTCGATGGCTGGTGAGCGTTGATTCTGTTGTGGCCTGGAATGTTTTCACGTTGGCGTGGTGTGGATGTTTGGAGAGTGGAGTCCCAGCTAAGGTGTTGACCTCGTCATCTAACCGTGGTTCAAAATTACGTCTTCAGATCTTTCCCTTCGAGAAGGATTCTAGAACGTCGCCAATAGCTCCAGTGCGATGTAAATTCGTCTACTACCTTATAAGGATTTCTTTACAAAGGGTTTTGAGATTTTTATACATTATAACCTGCATAACCTTATTTATTACCCTGCATTTTATTAATTAACGAAAGAATGCATTCAATACTTGCCAGGGATTTTTCTCCCATTGCTTGAAATCCTGTATTTCTTCGTGTACGTGCTCTACCCTTGTGAGAACGGCAGTCACTTCATTTAGGTTGGTATCAAGCTCTTTGGCAGACTTAGCATGCATAACCTGCATCGAATGCTTCACAATGCTTAATGCCCTTCTGGCCTGAAATATTAATAGTACCTAAATATCAATCAACATTTTTCTAAATGATAAGGGTACAAATAAATTGAACATTTTATCCGTGAAAATGTGAGCTGTTCCATGTCATGCTAACAGAAGACTGTCGTGTCCACGAAAGAAAATATCGTTATCGAGTCTAAATATGATTTACATTTTCTATTCTACCTTAAGTGATGGGTTTCTAAGTTCAGCATTACCTTACCTATATTGTACAGCTATGAAGGGAAATATATCCCCTTTATTCATGCGTCTTTCATGGTAGAGTAAATTCGAATATATCCTTAAATAGGAAACAAAGTCTAATCTATATCAAAACTGAACCTCGGATATCGTTTGAAATCATTTTGGTAAAACTATAACTGGTTTATGAGTGAAAAATCTTGGACTCCTACTTTTAAATTAGTTTTCCAAACTTTAATTTATATCTTTCGAAACTATCTTCCGATCATGCTGAATTTTTGTTTTGTTTTATGGAACCCAAAGAAAATCTAAGTAATGTTTGTTTACGTTAATTTTTAATACACAATATCAATCAATTAAATTAATACACTTATGTCCAAAATTATCTTTAGATACGCCATAATCCATTTTTGCAGGGAATGTGTGAAATACGAGCCTAATTAGAATTATGCAATCAAATGTGTTCAAACGTTTTCTGATATGCAAATCAAGGCGTTACTTCATCCGACGGTGAATCAAGTGCTTCGCGCAAAGTGCATATCTAAGTGAATTTCTGCAATACAGCGTTTGATTTCAGTGACTCGAAACGGTTTGTTATGGCTCCGATGTATCATTTGGAAAAATTTGTGAAGTGGCGCATTATCGGCCGTTTAGAAGCTGGGCAGACTATCATGGAAGCAGCGAGATGTGTGGATATTTCAAGACAGAGTCTCTGCACTAGGGAAACAATTTTAGAACTCTGGAACTGTTTTAAGGAGGCCTGGACAAGGTCGTAAACGTATAAAAACTGCTTATCAAGATCGATATATGGCAATAACTGCTCGTCGTAACAGGAAGTCTACTGACTGGGAATTTTCACAGCATGCAGTCGCCACGGAAACTGTTGTATCACGGCAAACTGTATCAGAAGGCTTAATGAAAATGTGGCATTTATGCCAGAAAGCCAAGGGTATGTGTTTCACTGTCTTTACAACACAAGAAGGATCGCTATAATCGGTGCAAAGAATGTCAAAACCGGAGTCAACACTAATGGACCCATGTTCTCTTTACTGATGAGACGAGGTTTAGTTTAACATCTTATTCTAAATGTTTTTACATCTGGAGGGAGTCAGGAACGCGAAATCCTTGAACATTATGGAATGTGACTGTTTTAATAATGCAGGTGTGATGAGGTATAATAATCGATGGACGTACGCCCCTACACGTTTTTAACAGAGGCTCTGTGACCGGCTAGAGATATCGGGGTGAGCTCTTGGAACGTTATGTAAGACTTTTCAAAGGTACATATGGATCTGATTTTTATTTATGGACGATAATGCTCGTCCTTATCGAGCAAACCTCGTTGACAGATTCCTTGAAAATGAAGTCATTGAGCAAATACTGTGAGTCGCAAAATCTCCTGATCTGAACCCGACAGAACTTATGAGACTACTTTGGAAAAGCAGTTGCACGGAGACATCCTCCTCCAAGAGATATAAATGTCCTGAAGACCACATTGCTGGAGAAGTGGTACTTAATTCCCCAAACTGTGACTAACAACATTATTGCCAGCATGAAATCACGTTGTGAAATGTGTGTACAAGTCGGGGACGATCACATTCCATATTAAATTCATAAGCATTTTTTTCTGAGTTATTCATTTTTTATGAACTTTCCTTGTCTTATATTACTGCCATTTTTATGATTTCGTGCTACAGTTTTATATCATGCAGTGTTCTTAAAATTATTTCCTTTGTATTTATGTGTAGTCTTATTCCAGACAAATTCATAAAATTATAGTTCATAGTTTCTGAGAAATCCGTGATTGTAAACATAGTTTAGGAAGCCAATGTACTTAAAAAGATTTTGAATAACAACCTTTGTATATTTTGAAAGAACTGCGATTCAGATTTTTTTTTTCTCAATTTTTATTCGCACTATAAAATTTAGTCTTTCTACAAGTAAAAGTTAATAATTTCTTTTTGTACAAAACTGCTCTTTTCTTTAAGTAAAAATCAATCATATCTTCTAAAAAATGTCTAAAAATAATGATTAAATTTATTATGATGAAAAATCTAGGATGGAAAGAGCTAAAAATTTTCTGAATGAAGGAAGTTCAAATGTTTTTCTTTAAGTTGCAATCAATAACAAATTTTAGCTTTTGAGAACTGTAACACTGCTCTGCATGAAAAAAAGCCCCGTCACCACTCCAGCTGATTCTTATGTAAAATGAACTGAATACGAATATGAACCCCGTTTTCCCCGATCAAGTACCGTATTCTGGGGACGCACACCCATATGTTTATCACTTATGAGACTCCAAATGGTGGAAGTTATACAAAAGTAACAATCTGTGAGATGACAGCGAGGTTCGCGCTGTCATCTCACAGGTTGGTGAGATCACAGGTTGTCATCTCACCATGGGCACAGCAAATGGCATTGATTTACGGGTACCTTTGGGCCATTTGGCCAATCTACTTTAACAAGTTCTGCAGAAAAACTTAGGAGCCCAATCCTTGTCCTGATCGCCAACTTGGCAATCAGAGTAAAATTGATCAGCAGTTTTAAGAAACGGATAAAGGGGTTTTCGTTGCGCTTTTAAAGTCAATTCACCGCAAACATAGCAGAACCTATCGGGATGATTTTACACTCGGGTGGAATAATTAAACAGTAAATCAATGCCCGGTATTAATCACAACTTACACTCACGTACCGTAATTCAATTTGAAAAAGCTGGACCAAAAAATTTGGTTCGTTTTACACAATTTAAACAACTTGGAAACACAGTCTCCTCCAAGAATACCGAAAAGTTGACTACGCTCGCGAAAGATGTAATGAGGGGAGGTAACGATATCAGTTCATAACTATAGCGATAAAAGCAATGGAAGTTTAAAATTGTCAAAGTATGAAAATTCCTGCGCAAACCACGAAGCGCGCGAGTTATTTTCTCGCTCGTGGACACAGGGCTTACAAACTTTCTTGCGAGGGATTCGGGACCTCACCCACTTTTAGCCAAAATTGTTGCTATATATTTTTATTAGTTCGGGGTGTTAGGGGGAGGAAAAGGAGGGGCTGGAATATGTAAAAAATAAATGAAAAAATTGCAAAAAAAAACCCAGAAAAAACAATAATTTTTAACGATTTTTTTGACAATTACCTTTTTTGTGCAGTGCATCTGCCTTCATATTGATTCTTCTCAAAGCACTTTCAAAGATTAATATAACTAGCTTTTTATTTTATTGAATGGAAATTCCTGAATGTATACTTCTTCTTTATCAATGGTTTTGCGGTAGCTATTCGGAATATTGTGTTTGTCAACGGATGTGATTTTTAATGTCATTGACCATTATTTTTTAACTATCGACTAAATAAAGAGTTAACTGATATTAAAACAAGGAAAATTCAAGTTGTTCGCTACAGAATGTTTAATTATCTCCTACAGGGTAATACTGTGGGTTTAGGGCAAAAACTCATTAACTTACATTTTTCTAGTGTATAATTCTTCAAAAAGACTGATAATTAGTTTTTAGATCAAAAAATAAAAGTTAAAGAGAGAGAGAGCATTTCTGTAGGGTTATATTTATTTTAAGTATATATATAGATTACAATATGATTATGTTCTTATAATCATCATAAAAATATTCATCGAGGGTCTCCTAAAAAATATCAGTTCATGAGTTTCTGCTCTAAGCCGACGTTATACTAGGATAGGCATATTCAAATTTGGTCTCCCCATTCAAGTTAGTTATTTTTTTTATAACTAACGAAGAGAAAAATGCAATCACACGATTCAGTGATCATGGATAAATATACACTTATTAGTAGATGAACTCCTATAAAGAAGTTAAAACATCAAATACTAGATGTACTGGTTAATAATGCGAATTTTTTCAATAGATGAAGTTACACATATGTTCATATACGTACATGTGATTTGACACGTATGCTATTTTGTTTTATTGACAACAAGCTTCATAACCTCATGTCAAATTTTCGAAAGGTGCTCACATCATAGATATTTTTAAAAAAAAGGGCATTTGCGGGAAGTTTTAATTAACGAGTATTGCTTAATTTTGAAGAAAAGTGCTGCTGAAAGTTATTGTATCTTCAGGAAGCTTACGGTGAACATGCTATATCTTAAGATACTACCGACCAACCGGTCTGGTAGTTAAGGTGCTAGCCTCAAGATCGGATGATTCCTGTTTTGAATCCGGGTCAGGGCATGTATATTTGTAAGCGTATGGTGTAGAGGCGGCTGGTTCACCTTCAATCTGTCGTGTCCGAAAGTCCTCACGTCGATGAACTCCAATGAGTCTGATGGCTTCTCTCTCCAGAGTGTGAGCAAGGTGGCCTCGTGTTGAATGAAAACTATGAGCTGGGACGGACACCTTTTGCTTTTGGGCGGGGGTTGTGCAGGCTGTTGGGGGACTCTGATCACGTCTCGGATAACCTGGCGCACCTAGCACTCCTCCCACATGCCCGGGTCTTCTTTCGTTTTATCATTAGAGACCTTCCCTGCTAATCCGCTGTGGGTTTTCAGTACCTCGGTACGGAGGGGATTGTTTCCATTCAGAAGAAGAAGATGAAGGTATAGACGTTTGGAGAGTTGGGTGCCTAGCTCTCAGATGTTACCTCGTCATTTGACTGTGGTTCAAAATGACGTGGCGATACACCGAATGGCTTAGGCTGGGACGGTGGTAGCTAGTTGAATATCTTAAGAAAAATGCTGGTGAACGCTGGTTTAAATGCTTTAAAAGTGTCGATTTCGATAGGAAATACAAAAGGCTTCCAGGTCAACCTAAAAAGTTTAAAGACCAACAACCACTTGAAATCGTTAAAACAGATTGATATCAACAACAAATAAGGAATTTGTTCCACGCTTTCATCGTAAAACAACGTGAATGGGCCAGAAGGCACGGAAAAGTGATTTTGCTTCATGTTAACGTACAATCACACACTTCTAAAAAAATAAATACACGTTAAACGATCTTCAATTGGAAGTATTAAATCCACTCCGTCGTATTCACCAGACCCTGATCCTTTAGACTACCACTTGTTCTGATCGATAGCCAACGCACTTTCTGAGCAGCACTTCAAAACGTACGAAGGGGAAAATTGGATCTCTGAATGTTTTGCCTCAAAAGAAGAAGAGTTTTATTGGGACGGTATCCACAAATTACCTTAAAGATGTGGAAAATGTGTAGCTAGACATGGACATTACTTCGAATAAATTACTTTTGATATTTCCCTTGAAATATGAACGCGTTTTCTTTAATAAAATATCCTTATTATTAACCTAGTACAAAATGGATTAAAACTTCGACATCTTCAATACCTCTCGTGGAAGAGCCTCTTTGATTTCCAAGAGCAAAGCTCTCTCTCGACTTGTGACTAAATCCACACTTTCCATGCATTTTTCAGCAGCATATAGGAATCGTTGCTGGATACCTGACACTTCTATGGTCTCATTCATGCTACAGTCAGATTCGTGGACGTCTGCACTGGAATGCAAAGCAATTGCAATTAGTGTGAAATGTATATTTAAAAAAAAAAAAAAACTTTTTTTTATAGATGTTTCGTTTCCAACGATTAAAATCTCTTTTGGTGTAACCTGGAGTGATTACACCACCCCTATTATTCGTCAATAGCCCGTTGTGTTGCTTTAGTACGACGTGAATTAAAAATTACAATTCCACCCCCATTACTTCTAACGTAAGACGAGCAATACAAGATTTTGATTTACTCGGAACCACTTTAGATCGGAAGGTTCCTGGTTCGAATCCGGGCCAGTGCATGGATGTTTGTAAGCGTATGGTGTAGAGGCGGCTGGTGCACTTTCAATCTGTCGTGGCCGAAAATCCTCACGTTGGGTTGGTGTGGAAGTTTGGTGAGTGAAGTACCAGTTCAGGTGTTAACCTCGTCATCTTAGCGTGGCTTAAAGTGATGAGATTTTCTCCTCGTATCTTCTGAGGAACTGATCCCGGACAGTCCTAGAGCACAATGCACGTCTTCATTTTCAACCTTTATCGATGATTGGCCAGTCTTATATTTTGGAAAAAGTCATCAACAATGTCTGCAGGAATATAGTCTAAGGTTTTTTAGATCACTATTTTTTAATGTTTATTACACAATTTTGTTGGTTAGCACAGGTTTTAGGAAGTTCTGAAGAGTCGGCATGTGGTTTTTATCAAGTCAAATCTATGTTCATTAAGTCCATTAAGGAAGGTTCTAGCTTTTACTTCAAACACATGTTTGTTCGAATAAATTAGCTCCATAAAACTTGAAACGTTGAACTTTTATTTGTTTTCCCTTGGAATGATTCTTGCTTGTGTCTCAGTTGATACTAGATTCTTTTTATAAAATTGGGGCCACCATGATTTTGAATCCTTTACTTCTTTTTTACGTTCTACAACTTCTACTTGGAACTTATCGTGAACTACCGTGGAATGTAACATTAGTCCTGCATACTGCTTTATTATAAAAATCCTGTCACATTTTTCTTTGGATGACACTAATGTCCCGGTCGCATCGGAGTTATAAATGAACTCGTATAGGAGAGTAATGATGGATGCTGTCAAGGAAAAGCGTTACAACATCGATATTGTTCTGTCCTGCCGTACCGTCAGAAAAACATGCAGATGCCTAGTATTATTTACATCAAGAATATCACTAATATAATGATCCAAAAATGAGCATATTTCATTCCGGCCTTTCTTCACCTCGTGATAGTAATAAAATTTAGCTTGGTTACTTTTGATATCGTGAATGTTAAACTGAATCTCCAAACTGAATGCCATTTGAAAAACAACTTATCTCCTGGAGAAGTGTTGTTTCTCAAATGAACCAAAATTTTAACATCTCGTTTCCATGTGCCAGTATATTGGAGGTGTAATGTATCATGCTTATGTGGCTTGCCCTGACCAGTAAATTAGCATTGTAAGCTCAATTTTGATAAAAATGAGGTGTTTCTCAAATGACTGATTCAATTGTACTCAACAGGGGAATTAAGAAAATACTATTTTAGCTTGTTATGACACTCCTGGATGGAATCGACTTTTAAACGTCACAATCACTTCACACACATAGCACTGGAAATTTTAATTAATTAACCTCACACTCGAGCAACACAACGGGCAATTAGTGAAGGTCTGGGATCAAACCCCAAGAGAATGATCCGAGACAACACCTCGTAATTTTGAACCTTGGTCATATGACGAGGTCAACACCTGTGCTGGCACCTTATACCAAATTTCCACACTATGCCACCGTGAGGACATTTGAGGCCACGACAGGTTTGATGAACAAAAAACTCCGTGAACACGACGGTCTATGGTTGGACCTAGTTTCGAAATCGCAACCATACGATTGCTAATCCGATACTCTTACAAATCTCTTACCAACCAAGCTACCGTGAACCCCACCTAGCACTGGAAAATGCACAGGCGACAAGGAAAAATGTCTCCTTAACATTATTTCCCCAAGAGAAATCTATTCATCTGACCGTGGTTCAATATTACGGGTTGCTGTCCTTGGTTTTTTCCCTTTGTGTTTGATCCCGGACCAGGGTCGTGGAAGCCCGGTTGGAAGAGTAACGGATCAGCAAGGGTTGGAGGTTCAGAAACCGGAGGTTTGCGAGTTATAATCCTATCAAACCCCGTCGTATCCAAAGGGACCTGGTGCACGTTAAATCTGTCGTGGCCTCAAATGTCCTCACGTCGTGGTGTGCAAGTTTGGAGAGTACGTTGCCTACTCAGATGCTGACCTCGTCATCTGACCATGGTTCAAAATGACGAGGTCTTGTCCTCGGATATTTGCCTTCTTGAATCTCTTCTGTTTTGGTCTCGGACTATCTTCAATTGCTCGTTGTGTTACTCTCTCTCTCTAGTATGTCGTTAATTAAAACATCTACCTACCTTCCAAGAAACACATAGGGCGGAGATCGACCGTCGCTCAAAATTACGCGGTGTTGTCCTTGGATTCCTTCTGGATTGATCCAGGACCGTCGCCACACTTTTCACTAATGAGACGAAAATTAACTACCTAATCTGGACCGTAGTAGCCCAGCTCGTAGAGTTGTGTATTTGCAACCAGAAAGTTACGAGTTCGAGACTCAATCCAACTAAAGATCGTGATATATGCTTAGCTGGAGCACGTTGAGTCTGTCTTGACCTCAAATGTCCTCCCGTTGACTTGGTGTGGAAGTTTGGAGAGTGAAGTACCAGCACAGGTGTTAATCACGTCCTATTAGCGTGGCTCAAAGTGATGAGGTTTTGTCCTCGAATCATCTTAGGAACTGATCCCGGACCGTCGTAGGGCGCAAGTGCGACGCAAATTCAACTACCTACCGAACACGAAGGACTACTTTTAATTAGTCCTATTTCCGATATGTAACGACCAACCGGTGGTTAAGGTGTTGGCCTCAGGCTCGGAAGGTTCCTGGTTCGAATCCGGGATCAGGGCCTGGATGTAATATTGTACTGTCCTTTGTTAGGAACAATGATGGTCCTCCCACTGGGTGCTCCTTCACAAGTGGCCATCACTTCCGGACTTGTAGTGGCCTATGACTGAGTTCATAAGTGCCCGCCATTGGAAAAATATATATATTTCCGATATGTCGTTCCTTTAGAAACTGGAGCTCAGTGCCCGCCCACCCGTGGGGGCCGTTTGCAACGACATTGCTGGTGATTCATCAGCAATATCGTAGAGATTCAATTCTCTCAGTTGAATTAGTTTAGGTATGTATGGTAGGTAGTTATAACTAACGTCACACTGAAGCACCATAATGGGTTATTGGCTATGGTCCAATTGACGACTCATATAAATTTTATCATGTTTTATACATCAATTACGTACACACAAACGAGCTTTAGTTTTAAGTATTTTTTATTGCCCACTCTATTTTTGCCCTAAGTTAAATCAAGTTGAATTAACCTCGTACTGGAGCGCCATAACAGTATCGGCGATGGCCCTTCAATTGATCCCGAAAGGAAAGATCTCGTCACTTTGAACCTCAGTCAGATGACGAGGTCAGACCTGAGCTGACACCCAACTCTCTAAACTTCAACACCACGCCAAAGTGAGAACATTTGAGGCCACGACAGATTTAACTTGCACCAGACCTCGTGTCTTTGGTTGCATTGAGTTTCGAAATCGCAACCTTACGGTTGTCAATCCGCTACTCTTCCAATCGGTCTATGATGGCTCCGCTTAAATCAAGAGATCTATTGCGAAGTAATGCTTCTCCTTTTCCAATACCAATGAATACCTTGATGGTGTACTTCACCTCTATTAAAGAGTGTACGTCTGGTAGAATACTGACTATCTCTGCTCTGTTCAGGAAACCATTCAGAGGCAACGTACAGGTTAGTTGTTTTCAGGTTTTATGGCTGAAGAACCATATTTGGCCAGACAGACAACACAATGAGGATGGAAGAAAAGTAAGAAGGTAGGAAGGATGATCACTCTGGTATCTCGGGTGCAACAAGCAGGTATACTGTTTATTTACTACTTTACTATGATACTTACTTCACCAAGCACACGTCCCTTGCACTTTCCACGAGTCTCAATGGTAACGTGTCATCGTCCAGCACCGAAATTCCTGAGCTGTATTCGAGAGACCCTGAAACAAACACACAACTGCATAACGCGAATGTGAATTGTTCTAAAACAGAAAATAAAAAATAACATAAATTATCGAATAAATATTATTTAACATTCCGATACTTAATCTGCAATTTGATTTCCCCTACTTATATGATTTAAAAACTGAAGTTTTGTTGCGGTACAAGGGATTTCAAGTATTCAAAAACGGACAGAATGCGAAGATTTTATTTCTGCTTCCAAATGCTCTCGTATCGTGTATATCGGGGTTACCTTTAAATGTAGTGTATCGTCCTTTATCAATTTAGAATTCGGTCTGCAATTCTACAGTTGAAGTGCTGAACTCGTATTCGAAAACTAAGCCAAGACGTCACGTTCAGAATACGTATAAGAAACGGTCGCAGAAGAAATACTACCACCATTACATAAAGCTTGACAGAAAATGCCTCTAATATGGATGACAATTAATCTACCATTTTAGTGTTTTCAAAAAGGGACACTTTTTAAGTAGACAACCTTATTTCTTGTTCATATAATGGGTTGTAATCAATTAGCACTCTGGCTCTGGGTTCGAATACCTTAAAGAAGTCAGCCGCTATAGTTCAGGTCTCGCGGAAAATATTCAATGTCCCCCCCCCCCTAGCCAAAATAAACTTTTAAGGAAAACATATTCCATTTTTTTCTCTTATTCTTTTATGTTCTAGAAAGTAGTCATTAAAAATATGAATAACATGTTTTTAATTAAACTTGCAGCTAGTTGAGTTTAATAACAGTGACTGATTCCCAGTAAAAGACCTGATTATCATGTCGCTCACCGGCTGCAATACCACCATTACTAACAACAATTTCTAGTATTATTGTAGAAAGACTAAATACGTGCTTCTGCATGTTTCAAAACTGTCCTCTACGGGTGACAACAGTTTTGCAGTATGCAGAAATATGTATCTATTTTTTCTAAATATTGAATTATGTAATTTTTTTTTGTTATGGCGGTATTGCTACAGCGGGGTTCTTTAAGTTGATAATGAATCTATTTGCTAATGGGTTACCTATCAACCTCTCTTATGCTGCAAGTTCTTTTTGGTAGATCTTTCAACTGGACGTTCATTAAAATTAAATTACAACTGCCTTTGATTATCTATAATGACTGACAATCCTGAATTTGACAGAAAAGCTCTGAACTATGTAACTATATTTCTCACAGCTTGTTTGTGTGGAAATCATGTTTTGTTTTCAACTTAATGAATATACGTTTCTATGATATACACCAGGAGTGACCAACCTGTGGCGCATTAGATGATTACAAGTGACGCATTGCATTCTTGCGCGTATTTATTTTTTTGAAGTAAGCGTCATAACTGAGAGAATCTATCTTCTGTTATGTCTTGTAATATAGAAATAAAAGCGCACTCTAAAGTTCAACAAGACATTCAATAATTATAAATAAACATCGCAACAGACAAGTATAAGAACGATATGATCCGCGTAAAGACACAGGCAATTGGCTCAATGCATTACGCGAGACAAGGATTGCATCAGACAAAATTAACTGAGCATTAATGTAAACACAGAAATTAGTATTATAAACACTCACAGGGAAATAGTAATATATACACGCATAGAAAATATGCAACAGCTTTATATTTTCAACACCCGAGTGCTCACAGTTCAATTCGTACAGCCTTCTTAGTGCGAAAGAAAATTAGCAAAAGAAGCGCAGAAAGTGATAATAAGCATGAATTTAATGAACAGTGGGAATATGAACTGTTATTTATAGCAAGTCCATCAGGAAAACCGTTTTGAATTGTTTGTGAAAATACTACTTTGATATAAGTAAATGATTAGAAAATCAAAGAAAAAGGATCATTTATTGCAGAAAAAAGTACAAATGGACGGAAGTTTTAGTACTTTGTTGGACCCCCTCTAGCGTGAATGCAAGATGCGATGCGAGTGAGCATTGAGGCATGCAAGTTCCGTAAGATGTCCTGAGACATTTCGTTCCACAGTTGCTGTAAACGCGCCTCTAGTTCGACCAAAATCGTAGGGTTTCCAACTTGCCGTCACAAATGATCCCAGATATGCTATATTGGTGACAAATCTGGGGATCGAGCAGACCAGGGAAGGGTGGTAATGTGGCTAAGGCAGTCTTGTGATATACTTGCTGTGTGTGGCCGAGCATTGTCTTGTTGAAAAATGGCTCCTGGGAGCCCTGCCATGAGTGGCATTACATGTGGCTGAAGGATGTCATAGACGTACCGCTGGGCTGTCATTGTGCCATGGATCAATATTAGGGGTGACCGTGTATCGTAAGCAATGGCACCCCATACCATCACATCAGCTGTGGGAGCGGTGTGTCGCTGTAAAGTGAAGGCAAGATTGAGGCGTTCACCACGGGGCCTCCACACGAACACGATTGTCATCACTGCTCAAATTGAATCTAGATTCGTCGCTGAAGACGACCTGGTTCCATTCCGTTGCAGTCCAATCCCGTCGTGCGCGACACCACTCCAAACGGAGGAGTCGATGGGTGGGTGGGTGTCATTGGCAACACACGTAATGGGCGCCGCGATACCAGATGTCCTTCAGTCAGGCGCTTTGCGATGGTTCGGGAAGACACAGGGGCCCGTAGTGAAGGTGCTGCCTGTGTCTGGATAGCGGCCAATGAGGCAGTTGGCTCTACGCGTGCGTTTCGTATGATGTGACGGTCTTCTAGACGACTGGTCTGTCGAAAGCGTCCTGAGCCTGGTCGCCGTGTAAATGACGTATCTTCTGTCCACTGGTCCCAACACCTTCTCACAGTAAAATCAGAACGGCCTACTTGACGAGCTACTCGCCGAGCTGACCACCCAGCTTCCATCATCCCAATGATTCTTCCCCTCTCGAACTCTGACAGCTGCTCATATTGTCTTCGATGTCGGCGTAACGGCATGTCTACCTCAGCGTTTCCTTTGAAAAACATTAAGTACACTCAAACAAGCTCTGCTTACTTGTTTTATACTCCAAGGAGAACGAAGTTCAACGCCCTCTAGTGGCATTACGCAAAGCGCAATCACGCTGCATTTCTAATCATTTGCATATTTGGCCGACATGTACCTTCATGCCAAGTTTCGTTACGATTCCACAATTATTTCTTGGTGCGCAAATTTTTATGGCAATGAGTGTATTTAGTAACGGGTAAGCTCTCCTTTTGCTTGTATTACAGTTGCAACACGTTGATGTATACTTTCCACAAGTTATTTGTAAATCTGGGAAGGAATAGCTTGTCATGCTTCTTGCAAGGCTGTGAGAAGTGACTATTGTGGAGATGGGGGTACGTAGCGGTGTCGTACTCAGTTTATCCCACAAGTCCTCAATCGGATTGAGATCGGGGCTCTAAACAGGCTGGTCAAGCAAATTCGCCTAATCTTCAGGAAACCAGTCCAGCACACGTTTTGTAGTATGTCATGGAGCTCGATCCTGTTGAAAGAAACACGCATTCTCGCCGTAGTATTACCATAGTGTAGGCAAGGCCGAAGTATCCAGAACGTTGAGGTACACGTCAGCGTTCATGGTACTAGGTACATAAAGCAATGGCCGAGTCCTAACAAGGAAATCATTCCCCCACTAAGATGGATCCTTCTCCGAATTTCTGCAGTGTCTAAATACTTTTGTCCGTATAGTGTATATGATCAGTGTATTTTTTACAAAAGACGATTTTGAGGAAGGATTAGGAACACAAGTTTGTTTTTAGGAGCGAAAACATTTTGTCTTGAAAATTCCGTTCTGTGGCACATGCAATAATAAAAGAACTTGTTTTAAAATTGAAGGTCTTCAGTACAGATGAAGCATATGTATCCTATTATCACTTTTTAATGGTAAATTTAATGGTAAAATTGACTTTCTGTTGCTATGACAAAGAATTTTTGATATTTCATAAGTTTTAGTTAGGATATTTTTAACATTAACGTTCTTTCAATGATGGCAAAATTCCACATACAAATTGCTTTATTTTAACTTGCATGCCGTATTAAATCAAATATTCTGCGGTGGTGTTGCGTGTGATGAAAAGGAAAACAATTTATTAAAATAACAAATATTTTAAACAAAAAACAGAGAATTAAAACAAAATAAAAATTGGCGGGTAAAACAGTTGTTCTAAAGATATAAATTCGTGATTCTTTTTTATCTTTTGATTTCGCACAATAGCCACAACTTACAACAAATATTTAGAATAAATTTAAAATCACGAAATTAAATGGAAATGAACACGAGTTTCCGTTACGTTGCAGAATATCGTTTGTCTCAAATATTCGGAAATAATTTAAATTTTCAAAAGAAATTCAATGAGGCTCAAATACAAATGTATTAGAACTTAAATTAAGTAAAAGTAGTTTTGGGAAAAAATATTTTATTTTTCAGCAGTACTGGAAAAATAATCCAAGTAATTACATTGCTCAATCTACCTACCACTTATCCTAAACTACCAAATTATGGTTGATTTAAGTATAGTTAATCACATATATTTTAGCATGAAGCCCATCTAAATATGCAAGCAAAGGAATGTACAATAACGTATTCCTTAAATTGGAATATGATATGTCAAATACAGAACATAGCATTAACATATGTTTAATTAATTTTGTGTGAAACTCGTACAGACCGACTCAAAATCGAACATAAAATGGAAAGACGAACAGACTTACATAACCAATTTCAGTCACTAAATGAATGGAAGTACTCACAGGTATGCAAAGTTTCATGGAAATGTATTCAATTGTTTAGACGTAGCATGGGCAATGTTTGTATAGACAGATGAACAGACAGACGGATACCAGACGCACAAGAGATTTTGCATTAGGACCCAAAATGGATAGAACTTGAAATGGGTCGAAAATATTCAATGTACAAACACTTCATTCTTTTTACATACAGATGAATACTACTCCAGTTGTGTTGTAACCTAGGATATTCAGTACAAATTCCCAAATCCAGAATCCTCCAGACCTAGGCCATTCTGAATTTTGGATAATTTGAATTTTTTGTCAAACAAATTTTAATCTAACCCCCCTCGCCCGAATTTTGCGTTTGCAATAGTAAAATAGCAGATATATAAATAGGAATAATTTTAAAAAAGGAAAAAAACCTTTTTTAATACAATGCAACAAATTTTACTTGCAAATCTTCTAATTTTTCTGTGTGGTATTTACTCTGAACATGTTCATTATATTGCGTTGTTTCATCAATTAGGCACAGGTTTAACTCCTTGTTATAAAACTTGTCATAAAGATGTAAAAAAGTGAGGAAAAAAAACCACCGATTAGCAAAACGTCCGGATTTGGGACTTTGTACTTTTGAGAATTTTATGCTCAATCCATGGCACCAATTGGGAAAGTCTCTAAGTCGGCCGTTCTAAATTAATTTTGATTCGAACAAAAACAAAAATTGGACAGTAGAATCCATCCAAGACTTTGTATGTATATTCACAAATCTTTGAATACAAAATTTGATTTTTTTTGGATTATCTCTCTCTGTTTAAATTATTCAGCTGCAAAAGCTTATTTTGAATTCGATAAAGTATTGTTTCGCAACTTTTAAAAATGGAAACTCGAGAACATTCCGGTGTTTTTAACATTCTTACACAAATTAAATACTTTTTAATTTAAAGCTAAACGTTTGAAGGATTTTTTTTTTAATTTTAAAAATATTCTTTATTATAGCAAACATTTTTTGAATTACATGAAGTTACCTACCTTTATCAGACATTAGTTTCTTCAGCTGATGAAAAATTTATCTAAAAATATAGTGTGATTTATTTTTAATTCCACCAAATAAATCAAACCTTGTTCAGACGATAAAAACTTTCCAAAAGATTTTTCCACGTCATGTGATAGATTTTATTTCTTCAAACAGGATCATTCTCTTAATTATCATTTTTATAAGATGATTATATGCCCTATATAATTTTTATAAACAAACGAGCTTTTAACGAGAAAATTTATGAAAAAACTTTTGAATTTGTTTTTTGGATCCAACTAGATCTTTCTTATTTGGTAAACCGTTGTGTTGCTCTAGTACGACGAAAATTAAAAAAATTACCATATTGGTTAATAAATAGTAAAAACGTCGTCTTCGGGGTTTTTGACAACACTGAAAAATTCATGGAGAACAATGAAAGCCGACATCATGGAGCAGGCACTGTTGTGTTGTATATGTTTTAAATAAAACAAAGAAAATTCAAACTGTAGTTTCGAGAGGGATTTTCGTAGAAAAGAAGCGAACCAGATGGTCAGCGATGATTTTACTTCTGTCCAAATGCTCTCTCTCTCTCTCTCTCTCTCATCTGACTGTGGTTCAAAATTACGAGGCGTTGTTCTTGTATCTTTCCCTTCGGGATTCATATCTGACCGTCGCCAATAGCCTATGTGCTGCTCCAGTGAGTCGTTAATAAACTACCTTTCAAATGCTTTCATGATACATTACCGAGTTGCCTTAAAATAAATGTCGTTTATCACTGTTTTGGAGATTAATCTAAGTGGTGTTAGTCAACCGTTATATATTCATTCGGAAATCATTCTTTGTAATTTTTATTCCCGTATTTCTAAAATCGCATTTGAAAAACAAGTCACATTCACAATACTCACAGGAAAGACGTATTGCCACAGAAACACTAATGTCACCAAAAATTAGACTGACAGATATTTCCTCTTTCAAACGCAATTGGGAAAATATTTCGTTTTTCGTATCATCCGTAATGGAACAAAAAGTACTTGCTCCCACATCGCTCCTTGATTTAACCACAGACTCCACACTTTCTTTGGGTGTTGGTAGATAGTTGGATTAACGTCGTACCAACACATCAGGTTTGGAGGACGGTTCGGATCGAACCCGAAGGGAAAGATTCGAGGACAGCTTCCTGATGGCATCCCACTCTCCACACCACGCAAAAATGGTGGCATTTGAAACCACGAGAGATTCGATGTGTGCCAACCCCTACATACGTCAAGGTCTTTGATTGGATCTAGTTTCGAAGGCGGAAACCTCCTTTTACTAATCGGGCCGCGGTGGCCGAGGCCAACGAAAATATAAGGCCTAGGAAGTCTTTCGTGACGTCACCAACGGCGGCTTAGAAATCTCACATCGCTGTTTTCTTGTGTAGGACAACTTATTACTTCAGATAATTTATTTTGAATTTGTAAAGTTACTTTAAAAATAAATATGCAGGTTCAAGATAACATTTTATTCTTCATTAACACTTGAGTTTGATTAGTGATATATTTTTCTTTTAATATATTATTCAATACAGAGAAAAATGTAACTTTATTTTTACGGAATAGATCCGATTGCATATACATTTTACACCTTTTTCACACAAAAAGCATTTTTAAATTTTCCCCAACTCTATTTTTGTTAATAAAATAATGAAATTAATATATTTTTTAAATTCATTATTTGAAACAGCATTAAACAATATATACAAATTTTATTCCCCCTTCTTTTGAGTTAAGTATTATTGATACGATGTTGAAATAACATGATTTTAAAATTGTTACTTGATTTTAAAATCTGCACAGTTCTCCAAAATCTCTACCCTCGCGGTGGCCCGGTTGGAAGGATAATGTAACGGATTAGCAACCGGAGTTTTGCGAATTCAAATCCAACAAACACTGTGGTGTATGAAGGGGGCTGGTGCCAGTTAAATCTGTCGTAGCCTCAAATGTCCTCACGCTGGCGTGGTGTGGAAGTTTGAAGAGTGGAGTGCCAGTTCAGGTGTTGCTTCGTCATGTGACAGTGATCATAGAGGATATATAATTTTTTGAAGTCTATGGCAGTGATTCAAAATTACGTGATGTTGCCTCGTCATCTGACCGTGCTTCAAATAACGTGTTGTTGTCCTTGGATCTTTCCCATGGGGGATTGATCCCGGACTATCGTCAACAGCCCATTGTGTTGCTCCAGTCTAATGTTAATAAAAATATCTACCTACCTTTTATCTCTACCATCTGGGCTACCGCTGCCTCCGTAATAGCCAGCTGCAATAAAAAATTAGAACATCTGGTCATGGAACATAGACTTTTGGAAACAATTCATAATTTAACCTTTGGAGAGTGGGGGTGCCAGCTCAGGTGTTGCTTCGTCATCTGACCGTGGTTCAAAATTACGATGTGTTGTCCTCGAATCTTTCCCTCAAGGGACTGATCACGGACCGTCGTCAATAGCCCGTTGTGTTGCGTACGACGTTACGTAGTTACCCTAGTACGGCGTTAACTAAAAAATTACCAAATTACCATAATTTAACCAATTTGTATTAGCTAAGTTTTATAAATTGTGAAAATATGATCAGAGGTCTGTAACATTAAATAAAGTTATAAACATTCTGTATCTGCAAATGGCAACAAAAGAAATTATTAGTTTTGTTTTGATTTTCAATTTTCACAGAAATGTCAAATTGCGGTACGGCTCTTGTATAGATTTTAAAGAAATCTGTTTTGTTTTTTTATTAAATTTGAAACTTTGTGTCATGGATGATGCAAAGTTGAAGGTCATGGATAATCGAAGAAACATAAAGTTTGTCCACTTTCTTTTTTTTGCTTAGCTTAATTTAAAAAAAAATTGTCTTGTAAATTGAGTGCAAAAGAAAATTATACAACTTTTTTATTTACTCCGTGAAGAAAATTTTACGAAAATTTTGTGTTGGTTGAACACTTATCCAATTTCATGTCCTTCAAGTGAATCGATACTCTTCTTGTCTGGAATCGGTGTGTCGTTTAAGATTCGAAACAATCATGAAATGTCATTTCTGATTTAACATTAAATACTTACTAAATACCATTTAATATTTTCACAGATATTGATTTTTATTGAAACAGGATGGATAATATTTTCTCAAATGATATCGATCGGCATGTAGTTTTGAACCATATGGAGTTCTTGTACACCAGTTCAATCCAACTAAAAGTACACAAAGGTGAAAACGCATCACTCTACTTTATGTACCTTTGTCTATACACTTAACTATGAGAGAGTGAACAACATTTGGATAACATATTTTATTAAGATTCACCTTCATCGTACTGTATTTATAAAAGTCCGTGTATACAGATCTGTATTTAGATTTGATGTAAATGTGCTTTGACCTATACAGAAATTCTCGGTCATTTTCAAACAACCACCTGAATGTCTTTTATGAAATGCACTCATCAGAAATGTGTGGATTTTAAATCTAAGTTCTCTCACTATTACATAAAACAATTTTGTATGGAGTTTCTAATTAGAATTATTTTAAAATACTGTTTGCATATTTTGAAGACATATATTTAAAACGTATTCTTCATAAATTATGTACTACTAGCCACTGTGTGGCTAGTGTACTAAGTAATTCTGTTCCCCTCAATTACTCCAGTGGTGGCCAAATTATTAAGGTAAAGCTAATTTTTAAAGTAAATTCTTAGAACTTTAATAGACACTTTACCTATATTAGACCTCAAGATATTTTTGTTTTTAAATATTAATATTTATCTGATATGTCTAAAACACTTGCAAAAAAGTCTTGCACTGTTAATTAGCTCACCATTTGCTATGATGAAAGTTCTTATATACTTTGTAAAAGATTGGGAAGTTCTGGATCATGGAACTTTATAGATTATAATAAGCTTTGCAATTAATACTATTAGCTTATTTGTTAGTAGGGTGCAATACCATTTATTTTAAATTGCTTATAAATATCATGGGCTATAAAAACTAATATTTCCTTACCAATATAAATGATGTAAGCAAATATAATTGTTTTTATTTCAACCCATTTTAGCATTCAACACCATTTTGAATTTTGATGATAATCCAGTCTTCCTAAATGTTATCTCAAAATTGTTGATTGAAGAGCCTTTGTCACCAAATGTTTATAGCCACAATATATGAAAATTGTGTACAATTAGGTATTTTATTTGGAAATCTTATCGGCAAACAAAGCAACAATAAAAATCAGCTTTAAGATACTAATTTGGTCCATTAGTGCTATTATCTATTGTTTTTGCTAAAAAAAATACTTTTGTATAGATGTTAATTATTTATGAAAATGAATCTGAAGGTTTTTACCCTGCTACTTGCCTCTGAATATTTTATTTCAATTTTCAAAGGATTCATCAGAAAATTATGTGGAATGGGTTGAAGCTCCAGTCTCCAAGAATGATTCTCCTGAAATGAAGGTATGTTTTATCTTTGGTTTTGAGATATGAGTGTTGTGATACTCTTATTACATCACATTTATACCATCAGAAAATTGAAGACACTTTAACTGATGTAATTTGAAAAGTAATTTATTATTTCCGCTAAAGGAAGTAGCACAGTTTTCAAAATGAGTCTATCTTACCTCCCAAATAAAAACTGAGTACTCACGCTATTAATCTTATGTACTAGCATATATGGCAACTCTTCTGGAAAACCTGTTTTACTGAACAGAAATAGCATCTTAAGGATTGTTGCTTCTTGGCACCAAGACATGGCAACATTCATAAATAAAAGATACTGGAATCAGGTTGACAAGTTGCCAAAGAAAATATTTCTAGGCAAAGTAACTTTAGGAAATGGGCATTTTATGCAGACCACAAAAGAAATTTTCAATTGTTAGTAAGGTATCTATTACAACTTCAATTGGTGGTGTTTGTTTTTTGAACTTTGGCATTGGCTTCTATGCCACTAAAAATCTTCCAGATTTTTGATCCTCTTAAAAATAAATCAAGTGCGTTTAAATGGAAGAAATTCCAACGCCAACAAATACAAACTTGTAGGGGCAACAAAATAATTTTAAAAAAATCTGATTTAAATAAAATATCTGACTTTTAATTATATTTTAGAAAAATCATGATTTTCATGTTCTATTGTGATTGTGACAAGATGATTTTAGTATATGTAACCAAAGACAATAATGTCATTAATAAAGTAACAGCTTCTTGTATTTGTGTGTGCAACAAGTATTTTAAGCTAACAGTTCAGTTCACTCAAAGCAAATTAGGTAAATCTTGGGAAATAATTGTATTCTAAAGAAATGAGCAAGGAAATCTTTCCTAAGATTCTATTCTAATTAAAAGAGCAATAGAGGATTCTCTTTGTGAGCAATGGAATCTTTTGAAAGGATTCTTTTCAAAGGTAATGAGCCCCCAAGCATGGATTTATAAAAAATAATAAAAGCAGATGAGAGATATTCATGTGAAATGATAACATTTTAAACATGAATAATTTCCTATTGTTACGCATCTTTTATTCCAATGAATATTTTTCGTTTGCTGTATTTTATTACAAAAGCCAATAAACCGATTATCAACCTTTTTCTGTTACTTACGAATTAAAACAGTTTATGATTTTTTTAAGTAACTTATTCTATCTCTACTATTTTAAAAGGATGTGTTTGTGTGCATGTATCTCTGCAGTGTATTGATGAATGTATGGCACTTATAATAAGGAAATTTGGCACACAGATAGTCCTGAATTTATGTCCAGCTCGAATTTAAAAATTTAATCTAAAACGTTTTAAAATTAATTTATTAGTTTTTTCCCCTATGTTCATTCTTTTGTGGGGCTGACATCATAGCTCCTCTATTAAAGGAAGCAAAGGATTCTGCGTTTATCGTCCCAATGCCTTTTGAACCATGCTAAGTTAAGACGCTTCGTTTTGGGAGAGAAAAACCAGCTAACGTTTTTTTTTAGTCCAAGTTACTATTTTCACAATCGTTAAAGATAGAGTAAAAATATTTCAACAGATTTGAAATCTGGAAATTTTTGTATCAAATCAATACCTTAAATATGATTTTCTTTAAATAAATAATTTTTAAATTGAAATTTTTATATATTTTCAAATACGAAAGCCACTGCGCAGAATGACCTTTGTTTGATTCGTGATTCTAGAAACCATCAAATCAAGAAAGTATCTTTATGAAAGATTGCAATCAATATCTTGCTACATTTTAATCAGCCATTTTTTGCTCTTTTAGAAAGCCATTCTGGAGTCTGAAGAAGAGTGGGCTCACAATGTGAAGTTAGTGGACCTTACGAAAAAAGGATTGCGTAGATCCGTAAGTCATTTCTTTCGGCTAATGAATTTCTAATTCCATTCTTGTTTGGGGTCTCACTAAAAAAGGGTCATGTCTCATTTTCTAAAGTTTTCAGGAGAGGGGGGAAAAAACGCATTCGTCAATAGTTCATTTTGAGTCAAAAATTTAGTTGTGGTGTCTTTGGAATACGTTTAATGAAGCCTTGAGGCAGGATTTAAAATCTGACTTGCTTTAGAATAGCCACAAACGAGTTAAGCTTCATACGGACATGACCCTGTTTTTCAATTAAACTTCCCATTTCCCTAATGAAAAATCTCAATGGTATTAACAAATAATTAAACAATAATTGAACAAATATATACATAATTAAACAAATATACACAAAAAAACTTTTTTAAGCTTTGTGTTCTATACAAACTCTATTAGACAGGAATCAAAAATACTCCCCTTCCTGGTATCTTTCTAATGAATTAACGGTTAGTGCCCAAAAATCATTATAATAAGCCCTGCTTTGGGGTATTATCAGTGGTACACCAGATTTTATGAGTGTGAAGATTTATGAGCAATACCATTGATGTAAACTGTACATTTCACTGTATGGAATGAATGTTTGTGCAGAAAATATTAATGGTATTTGTCAATTGAGGAACAAACCTTTTGTTCTCTTCGGACCTTCTTTCTCCTGCTTTCCAAACTCAAGACTTTCTTGTACAGATTGGGGCCCCACGTCTTTAAATCAGTAGTGCCCTTACTTTCAAGTTTTACTACAGTAAACATTGATGCATTCTGGTTGATCAAACCCATATATTGGTGCACTGTGTACAATGTCTCACTCTTTTTTATAACTCTTTTTATCAGGATGAAATTCCTAGCACAGGGTAAAAAAGAATGCCCTCTGATGGGGAAATGGAGTTTAATTTTCTCAAAACATTCAGACTCCACTAAGAACATCAAAAACCTCATCAATGTGTGATTTTTATTCTGCCCTCCACAGTTATCCATAAAATGGTACAAGATCTTCCCATCTTCAGCTGCATTGATACATTTTTTCAAAAGTAACGTAACTTCATTAAGCCCTGTGTCTCTATTTGTTTGGTCAAAAACGAAGCATTTTATTTTACCATCTCTTAGGTTATGAATACCAAAAGGTATCAGCACTCAGCTGCCTAAAATAGTAGATATCTTGCACTGGAATCCGAGGTAAGGATACAGAGCCATATAGTCAATACACAGACAGAGAACATTGCTGTTTTCTTGGCAAAACTTTTTCGCTTCTTTGATTGCATAATAAAATTTTTGCTCCTTCTTTTATGCACTAATAATTCTATCACAGCAGTTCGCTTAGGTGATTCACAAGGGACAGGACTTTTTATCTTTATGTTTAACCCGGGAGGACGCACGCTAGTTCCTGTAACACGGAAGCGCGCGCCGGGCCTCGCAGGCCCGACGCACATTTTCCTTACTAAACATTAAATATATTTAAATTTTATAAGAAAAAACATAATAAATTTATCAGGTTATCATTTTAAATAGTTAGGAAAATTATTTTTTCATAGGGAAATTGTTTTAAAGACAGTAAAATTTTAGATTTATAACCGATATTAAAATTTTAGAATAATTTTTTTGACAATTCCTAACAAACGTAAAATAATAATAATAAACTAATTACTTTAAGTAAATTTAATAATACCTTGGGTACAGTAATGTTTTGAATAATAAATAATCAAAATAAATTCAACATACGTTTTACAGACATTTTTTACAAATTATGCTGCTGTGTTCACCACATACATTTTGACTGCATTTAGCACAAGTTATTTGTGATTTTCTGTCCTTTGAGCTAGGACGCATATGGCATCTTTTTCTCAAAATTTTCTGTTTTTGCTAGTGGCGCAGACATATTTTCATGCTCTCGGACACATTTTTCGTACACTCCATAATCGTCGATAGAATCTTTTCGTCGATAAGTAATTGCCAAGAGTCAATGGGCCTTCACAGCAGTAGCATTTCCGGGCAATTTGCTTACAATATTGTGAGCAGATGTTCTCACATTTTTCCTTGGTGCTTTTTTATTCCATTTAGTTGATGAATCTTTGCCAAGATAAAATTCACCTGACTCACAGCAATCGAATTCATTGCTTGAATCTAATTCATCTTCAGAATTTGACTGATGGTCGCAAAATATTCTTCGTCTACTATTTCCTCATCTTCTTCATTAACTGACTCTTCGTCCGTTGATACTTCAGCTAATAATTGTTGTAATCTTTTCATTTCATCATTATAACTTAAATAATGAGACATTTTGAAGCATTCGCTTCGCTCACAAAATCCGATTAAAAAATTCCACGAAGATGCGCGCCGGGCTTCCGAGGCCCGAACAACTTTCCACGTAAGAAAAGAATACTACGCACTTGAAATGCCAGGTGGTTTACGAGGGTTACCTTCAACGCAGCTATACGCGGTGAGATCCATTTCTCTTAAAAAGGGGAGTTTCTGTGAATATTTATTTTTGCAACCGGGCCTCGCAGACCCAGTGCGCGTCTTCCCGGGTTAACTCTTTGCACGTTTTCTTTTCTGGCTTTCCAAATCTCAAAAAGGTTTTCCTTGAAGTACTGCCAGTAAAACTGGTAAAAAATCTTCTCATCAGGGTGAATTTCTTTGAACAGGGCATGCATAGTTTTCATGTTGAGATCAGAATTCAAGGTCATTTTCCCAGTATAATGAGCAGCTTGGGTCGGAAATAATGCAATATGGGAGTCTACACTACCACACAAACACTTCCTTTTATAATAGTAGAGATGTCCAATATTACCCCAATCGTTGTTCAACAAACAACAAAAGCGATGAAAACCTATTCATGAAGGTAGGATCAACAGGATACCCTGCTGCCACCTGTTAACCTGTAACCTTTTAAGGTTCATTTTTTCTTGGCATCTAGAAGCGAGACGACCCATTTTACCATTAAACGGCGTGTTAGCATTTCTGTTACACAAATCCATCAAAATTGAAAAAGGGAAGCGTGACCCCATTTTGCATTTATCGATTTATTTTTAAGTGTAGTTTGAATTGTAAGTAAAATAAGACCTACACTGTTACAACTATTGTAATTTTGAGTCTTACAATAGTTGGTACATCTTATACAATATATTACTTTATGTTGTTTGTCTTGTGTTTGGCACAGAGTGGCCTAATATGGCCCTTGTGCTATAAAACTCAACCAACCAACCTTTACAAATGGGATGCCTTTGTATGGCTGATCTTAAATATACCCTATTTGTATGGAAATATCTCTAAGCTATTGCCTTTAGAAAGTGCATTCTGTCTTTTCAATTGGCATGTGTTTGCTGATGTTGTCTGGAACTTTGGGATGACGAAAAGCAAGTGTTGGATATCTGCATGACTTGTATTTTTTCTTATAGCTCATGTTCTGACGATTCAGGATACCACAGTTCACTGTCACTCAGTGAACTTCAATACAAGTGAAAAGAAATGGGACTATTTTCACTGACTAGTCGCTTCAATCGAGTTTGGCTAGAAACAGCTACGAAATTCAGTGGATTAATGTTTCTTAAGTGCACGCTTTTTATTCCAACTTAGAAAATCTTAACATCAACAACAGCATCTTAACCCAAAAATGTTTTCAACTTTGGGACAATGAAAGGCAAGTTTTCTAGATTGTCATGCCTTGCATACTTGTACTGCTTTCCCCTGAGCAGGCCATTTTCATTAATATTGGTTGTGGAAATGAATTTTTGGATTATTCTTGTACTGATTGGTAGATCCATATGTTACACCAGGTTGTATTGTTTTGAATTGCGAGTCCAAAATACAATGCTGTTTAAAAAAATCTTTTACAAAATAAACTTAATCTTGATAAAAAATACACTAAAATATTGCACCAAGATGGAGTTGTACCGGGCTTGATCCACTTGGAACAGCGCTGACTGTACACAGTTTCGTATTACTTTTATTTTATGAATTGCATTTTTCAACCGATTTTCAAAGAAACTGATTATATTTAACTAGTAAAGAAATTAGTTTCGCCCACTGGCTGAAATTGAAGAATTCCGTGCTTATGGTACATTAAATCACAAATTGATTTAAGTCATGTGTTGGATTATTTGAATAAGTTACTTTAATGGAAAATTGCATGTGCATTGTGTATTAATATTTACAGCGTATGATTCTTAAATTGCTTTTTACTGTTGGCTATTGAATGCTAAATTATTTCTTGGTTTTTCACCTCAAAAATGATATGAATTGCTTAAGTATAACCTGGAATTTTGTAAAAATTTGTCTCGAAAATCTGGAAAAGGCAAAATTTGTTTCTGATATACAGTGGGAACCCTGACTCGCTCTTACGCCCTAAAACCCAAAAACAACCAACTACACCTCGCAACCTTTCTCGAAGACCCGGTGCCAAGTATTGGGGGGATAACTGAAATAAATTCGTTAAGATGACTTATTTTGCTGCTGTTTTTAAGAATTTATGCTACTGAAGCTACTACTTCACAAGTGGTTTGGCTGTGATAGTTCTGTATGTCCATCTCGAGTGCTGTGGTGCACTGGACAATCACACAGGAAGAAGAAATAAACATCACAAATGCATCACACACATCTGATGTCATGGTTAGCTGATTGAGAATGTAATCAAAGTGTTCTAAATATGCATTGGGGATTGAACTGGATGTCCTAGCAGTGGATTGAAGCTGGCAAAGAGTGCTAAGGTCACACTTTTCCCATATGTCTGTCTAGTGTTAATGACTAAACTGAAGCTTTAACCTATCCCCTACAACAGACTTTATTATATTTATATCAGTCAAGTAATAACTTATGAGGAGTAATATACACAGCGTAAATAACTTTCTATATGCTTCTGTAATGTCTTTCCAATGATCTACAACTCAAATGTATTTCATTTAAAATTTTTGTAGGAAGTAATTGGTAGTATGCTGGACTTCCACTACAGTCACTTGTATAAGAATAGGAGAGAAGACCCTTTAAAGAAATCAAGTGAAGCCTTGGAATTCACTAATATTCTGGAAGAATTTAATGCCGGAAGCATGTAGCATCTGTAAAAGTGAGTATCGCAAAAGATAATTACATAGCTGAAATGTGTACATTTAATGACTGTTGAAGTATGAAACGTTAAAAATGTCGTTTTTACCAAAAATATTTTTATCTTATTTGATAGAGTATTTATTTGACTTTCCAGAGTATATATGATTTTTTTCTCTACGTTAATTAGTCGCAAAGATATTAAGATTTTAATCAAGGCTGGGAAACCGGAAGTAGATATGAAAACACCGGAAGTGGCCGTTAAAAAACCAAAAACCTGTAAAAATTTTATTTTAAAACTTTTTTTTGCAAATACAATTTTTAAAAGGTTTCTCTTTTGGAAATAGTGTGAACATATTAAAAGAGAAGTGAAGAACAAAATCGTTTACACAAACAGTAAAAGCAAGAAAGAACAAATGATACACTTCAAACTATTTTTACTCTAAATTAATATTTATTTATTATTTACTCACTTCAAATGTTATAACACAAAAAGGTATTGATGGATTCTCGTAAAAGTTTTTGAGAACATGTTCTTTATAATGTTGTCTAGGGAATGAACTAGTATAATTAGATGAAAGGTTTTTAAATTGTGGGCATTTATTTAAGAAATAGGACTATAAAACTATCAAAAATCTTATATTCATTTTCCGATCGCTTGTAAAATTTTTGTTTATTTAAATGTCCTTTTGATTCTAGTTCATCCCTTGAAAAATGCATGTTGTTTATTTTGGTAGTATCATTTTTCAAATGGGTTGAATAAATTTTCATGTAGCACATTTGAAGTTTTTGACAAATTTCTTTAAAATTTGATACATAATCATCATTTTTACAAAATTATTAATATATATTTTAAATAGTAATAACACTAATCATAAAAACATGATTAAAATGTTTCTATACCACTTTTTAAAAAAAGGAGGTTATACCTTAAATATATTTTTTGTGTTGCTGACCAATATTTAATTTCCCTCTACTAATGTTTGTCTTTTCTTCCCTTGATCAGCATATTTTACTGTTATTCCCTCTTTTATTCCTTTGTGTCTTACTCTATATTGTGCTTGGTACAGCTGGGACAAATGTGACCCTTGCATCATAAAACCTAACAACAACCAACCCTGGGCAAAATGAACTCTCCATCCAAAGAGGCACGTCGGTCTCTCCTCGCAATGGCTGATCTACACACTCCAAGGGATGATCCGTTCAATTTCCTCAGCCCAGTTTGAAGAATGCATTGCATCCTGAAGAAGCAAGTGTACCTGTGCACTGTCATCTGGAGAGCATTAGCACTTGCTGGAAAGAATCCATGTGTTAATGCTCTCCAGACAGTGGTGTAGAGGATGTCTTCCATTCATGGCTTGTCTCTGCCATAAAACCCTCAAAACAACCATCCATTTATGGCTACTCATGGTCTAACGGAATAAGCTGATGTCTTAAGACCCGGTAAAGATAACCTCTTTATAGATTTCTCAGTGTTGTGGCATTAGGAAGAATTTCAAAAATTAATGTTTTCTGCTATAGTATTCATAATTTCTCATTAGTGGAAAAGAATAGTCCATATCTTTAGTTCAGGCCCTATATTATATACACTCTTAAGACAAAAAAAAGTTGAACCTAGAAGGAATTGTCATAAAGCAATGAAATTTACTAGGTTCGTAAAGTGCGCTATAGTGAATGAATAAATTATTAAAATTTGAGACTGAAATATGCAAACTTTTTCGAGAATTTTTTTTAAAAATTGGTATTATTCAGTATGGTAGTGAGTCATACAGGCTCTTATTGAAGTCCTGCGACAGTCTATCCCATGCTGCTTGAACCCTGTCACGTAGTTCCAGCAGATTACGCAGTATAGGTGGAGTGGTGACATCTTGTCCAATGGCATGCCATACATTCTCGATCGTGGACAGGTCCGGCGAGTATGCCTGCCATGGTAAGATATCGTTGTGTCGTAGGAAGCTCGAAAGATGGCAGCAATATGGGGTCAAGCATTGTCGTTGTAAAAGGGGGTTAGCCTAGGAATTCAAGAATGGAAGCATAACTGCCTGTAAAATTTCTTGTACGTACCACTGGCCGGTCAAAGTTGATTTGGCAACACACACAATTACACCATGACACTAGTCACCAGACAATTCTAGACCTGTGACGTTGCACAACAAACCTTGATTCTTGGCGGAGACCACGTTGCCTTCATACGCGGATTCGATTATGGTTTCCACCCAGACAGAAGCAGGATTTGTCAGTGAAGACCACTCGATGTCATTCAACACCCCATGTCCGTCTTGCACTGTACCATTCCGGTCTTTGACTGTGATGCAATGCTGTTAAAGGCTACAAGAGTTTAGTCCCATGTCGTGAAGCCGTCGACAAATGGTGCGATCACGTATTGGTTGATCATGAGAGGTTCCCACTGCCCCTTGGATGCCTGCAACAGTAGCTGTTGGATCAGTATGCACTTGTCTTACAACACGTCGATCTTCTCTCTGTCCGGTTTCTTTAGGCCTGGTTGACACTGGCATGTGCCTTGTTGGATCCATTGCTTCCAACAGTAACACAGCCAATTACTACTCTCTACAACCAATATGTTGCACAATCCGTTGATTAGATCATACACCTTTTAGGAGGCCAATTACTTGGTCTCTGTCAAACTCTCCCAGTTGCTTAAATTACTGTCAAACTATTTTCCGAGGCAAAATTCGATGAGACACGATGTCACCAACACAATAGCATGAGTCGAAATGAATTTGCTGTGCTACTAGATGTCCTTTTTTCCCTGGTATGCAGCATTTTCAAGAGCTGCCCTCTGCGTGGTGTATACTCAAACGATTCTGAAAATGTGATCATTTGCATTACCAACGCAGATGTCATGCCACTCTTCCAAATTTCCTTTATACCTGTCTACTCCTTCCGGGTGCAACTTTTTTTTGTCTTGGAGCATATTTTGGAGATTATGCAATAAATTATAAAAACACGTAAGAAAACAAATATCACCAAGATCTATTATAAGTTGTTTTACTTTAAAAAATAGTACAGAAAAAATTTTTTAAATGTCACCGAATGTTGTTGGTGACTTTAAAGAAGAAACTTTTGTGGGAGACGCCAATTCGTGGCAATCATGAAAAAAAAATGTTGGAATCTGTAGTTGCTAGATTGTCACGAGAACCTTATCAAGAAAATATTTAATTTTTTAAATTTCCCATCGAGATCTTCGGCAACTCTTTCGTACTTAATCGGCACGTTATTACATTTACTCGGAGATTTACCGACTTTTGTGCTTTATCCAATTTGTTTTGTATCTGAGCAACTGAAATTGCTACCAAAATAGGGTTTAGAATGGGACTTTTTGTGCTATTTTTTAAAATTTACACTTCAATTTCATGGGTGTTTCCATTGGCAGCACTGCTGATGAGAACCAGCTCTTTTAATGCATGGTGGTCTACTCATTACTTCAATTAATTAATGCAAATTATGCCATTTGTCAGTTGAGATTGAAGCAATCAGTTCAGGCAACATCTTAAAGATGTATAGTTTGTGTGCTTAAATAAAATTCCTTTGACTGAAAAATATAAACCTTAACTATTGCTACCGTTTTCAGTAAACTCACTTTTAGAGCATCACTTGCCTTTAACAGCAAAACATTTTTAATTTCCAAAAAAATGCAATTGATTGCTTTTTTCTTTTTGAAAATTCATTGTGGCATTCCAAAAAGATTTTATAGCGAACCTTTTGTAGCATTGGTATCCCTCGGGGCGTGGTATACTGGTGTAATATTATTTACAAGACTAGTTAAATATGCATTTTTATGCGATAGCTGTTTGCGCTCGCCGTCGTTCGGGAACGAAAATTAACCTTTCGTGGTAAACTCAACAACAAATGAGAAATAATTCCACCTGCTGATGACAATTTTTCAATACCAATTTATGCATTAAATGCTAAAGGAAACATTTTCCTTTTTACTTAATCTTACTCAAGTTAAAGACTTGTTCTTTACTTCTAAAATTAGTATTATATTTTTGTCAGTATATTTTGCATTTCTTCTAATTCATATAATTTCTTTTCTAGCTCAGCTGTATTAGAAGAATCCAGATTCTTTCTGAACAGATATTTTTGACTTGTGCAATTACTTGATTGTACGTGTGTTGACTGTATACTTTAAAAGTGACCAGAATCGCTTTTCTTTTTCATAGAAAATGTCAACACCATTCAAGTCTCAGGAAGCTAATTTGTACCATTTTTTTTAACATTTTTATAGCTTTAACAACTGTGGACACTGTAACGTCCCTAACACCACCACTGACCTTTGATCGAAAATTTCTGAACCATCTGCCCGAGCCGCACCGATGTTCTTCAACAACCGCCCCCTTTGTTTTGAGTGCAAGTGATTTTAGCTGACTCAATCAAAAATCTGGCAACACAGAAAGATCTGCTGGAGAGCTCGATCTGAGCAGTGGTGTTTGTTTTGTGGGGCTCGTTTAAGAAGCCACGACCGTTGAGTTTTTGCCTGCTTTGCAGCAACCACGACATAGGGATGAAAATCTCTATTGTAATGTAGTATATATATAATTATTTGCAAAATAAATGCAAGTCATTTGTAAGTTAGGCTGTTTTGTTGTGTTGATGGGCACACAACTCGGCCCACTACGTATCTCATACACATCATATACATGCATATTCATCCCTATAATACATTTCACATGCATCTCATCCCTGCTGTATGACAAAACCATGAAAGATGATGCAAAAGTGACTAGTACAGAAGTCGATTTTGAACTTGGGGTAGTAAATACCCCTTCTTGAGTTCGTTTCCTGTAAATTGGTCTCACCTCAATTAGGTAAAAGTGCCAAATCTATGGCAAATACTTGAGCACTCATAGTTTTTCTACCTTTAAGGAAAGCATGACAAATTAATTCATTACAATATTTTAAAGTGAATAATATTTTCTTGAAAACTCCAATGAAAAAACACTTTTTTTAATATTTCTTTTATAGTAAATATTCCAAACTTTCAAGTCTTAGTTTGGATTTTTCTAGCATTAATATTACTGGCAAAGTTCCATTGTTGCAGTTTTAAATTGATTTCTTTGTAGAATTGTTCCATGCTACTAAAAGAAAATACAATTTTCTAAAAAATAAATACTTATGAAATTTACATCCACGAAAAAACAGTGAAATTAAAATAAAGTTGACGGGATAAAAAGTTGCTCTGAACATTAATTCATGATTATTATTTTTATATCATTATCTCACATAGTTTTTACAAATTACGACCAAAAATAGAACAAAATATAAAAATGCAAAACTAACTGTTAAGTGAAAAGGTCAGGAAATAATACCATGACATGTGGTCAATGAAAAAAAGTTTTTGTTTCATTGATCACGAGCTACATTTATAGCACTTTTTTCAACTCAAAGATTGCTTTGAATAGAAATCTCATTTGTGTTTAGAATGAGAATGATGGCATTACTTGGCTATTGAGTGCAGCTTTCAGTTAAATGAAGTCACTTTATTTGAAACTTTAAAAAGACATGCACATTTTAATGAGCTTAATCGTTTTGTGAAGGAAACCAATACAAATTTTAAAAATATTTGGAATCAATTCGATTAGCTGAGTCTGGTTCAAAAGGTTTTGTGCTTTTTGTCTTCTTTTCCCTAGCTTGACTTACTCAGACCCAAAATGAATAAATAACTGAAAATGGGATAAAAATATTCAATGTAAAAATACTCCATTTTTATTTGCATGAATGTAGCCATGGGGAAAAAACGAACCAAATCCTTTATTTCGAGCACTATTCATACAGAGCAAATTCAGAAGTATCATTCAATACGGAATAATGACCTCTACAAATTCAAATCTGAAAAAAATTGCATAAGGGGTTGTCGTCATAAAATTTTGCACAAACAACAAAATTTCTAATAGAAACACCATGTAATCAGATTCTGCATAGTTAAATTGTGGTGGTCCTAAAATGTGTGTCAATTTTAAGGAACTTATCCATGTAGAAAGTCGGTATTTGCAGATCAAGATTAATTGTAGTTATTGCTACCCGAATTTCAAATTTGAACACTTTCAAACGTATTTTTCGGCAATACGAGAAATATTGTATTTATTATGCAAGTGCAATAGGTTTGTCAGATGTTTTTGTAGCTTTTGGCTGTCCCCTAAAATCGCAATAATGAGGAACATTTAATGTAGAGCAAAATCTGATTATCTGAATGAGCTTAAATTTTGTATGATCATTTTAGAAATCCTTTTGAATCAATTCCTGTGTCAAAATATAATAAGGTTCCAATTAGTACTTTTTCAAAAATTAATACAATTATTTTTACATACTAAAAACTATTTTTAATAGCCTTGGAACGAGGATTGTACAAATCTTTATCACTAAATGTAGATATGTATTTAAAGTTCTCTTTACACACATTTGTTTCAATCCTAGGAGCATCATCAAAAAGATCACTAGTATTGATATTAGTTTTAGACTTAGTGGAATGCACTTTATGTATGTGCTTAGCTCACATAAATTAGAAGTATCTTAGTAGTTGCAGTTGCACCAATGACTGCATAATGACATGCAACTAATTTCAAGACATTTAAAATAACAGTGATCAATCATAGGGGACACATAGTGCATACAAGTTTTATAATGTACTCTTTTTGTTTCAACTGATTGGAACTTCACAAACCAAGCATTAAAATTATGTAAAATCAAATCTGCTTCAGGAAATTTGTTACCATTTTTATGTCTGGATTATCTGCTTTTGGTGGAAAGTTATCTAAAGTTCTGTTTTTGTACATTAAAAAGTTATTATTTTCAATGTTAAGAAGTTATTTTTATTATTGAATGTTATTTTTAACAAGGTATCTAATTTTCTTTAAAACTTGCACATGAAGTAAATTGTTTTTAACTTATTGTGAAATGATAAACAATAAAATTATTTGTATTAACTGAAACATGATAATACACTATAACAAAAAAATCGACGCACCAAGAAGGAGTTGTCCGATCGAGACAAAAATTGGTGGGCAGGAAAATTATGTACAGAATAGAAAATGATTAAAATTTCAGAAAAAATGAATGATTTATTTCAGAGTTACAGTAACGAACTCAATAAGGTGTTGACCCGCCTCTAGCCTGGATGCAAGCTACCACACGGCGTGGCATAGACCGATAAAGCTCCCGGATGGTCTCCTGCGGTATTTCTTGCCAAATTTGCTCCAATTGTCGGATTTCGGCAGTCGCCTTCCCATCATATCCCAGACATGCTCGATGGGAGATAGATCTGGTGATCTGGCTGGCCAAGGAAGTGTTTGACAAGCTTGAAGACAGTTCATAGCAACACGTGCCGTATGTGGTCTGGCATTGTCTTGCTGAAAAATAAGCCCAGGGTATTGCGAAAGGAACGGTAGCAAAACAGGTCTCAGAATGTCGTCAACGTACCGCTGTGCAGTAAGTGTACCTCTAATGACGACCAAAGGGGTCCAGCTATCAAGAAAAATGGCTCCCCAGAACATAACTCCTTGTTGAGGGCCCGTGTGGCGTGCAATAGTGAAAGCAGGATTGGCACGCCGCCCTGGGCGTCTCCAGTCACGTCTTCGATGATCGTCAGGACACAGTTGGAAGCGGAATTCGTCGCTAAAGACTATACGTCCCCAGTCAGCATCATTCCAGCCTGATCGAGCCAAGCACCACTGTAATCTGGCTCGACAGTGTGCACGCGGGAGTGGCAGGTGGCGTAACGGTCGGTACGAGCGTAGATATTTCGCTCTCTCAGCCGTCTATGAATGGTCATGGTGGACACTCGTGTGTGGGTCGCACGACTGATGGTTGATAGCGATGAATCAGGCGCTGTGACAGCTGATCTGACAATCACTCTGTCCTCGCCATCTGCTGTGGCCCTATGTCGACCGCTACCATCATGACGCTGAAATCTGCCACTGTCCACCCACTCTTGCCAGCAGTCAACGCTAACTAAAAGTTAACATGCTTTTAAAAAGGCAATAAATTTTTGAAAGGATATCCAGTTATCAGGCGGCTACACGGCAACGGATACACACGCGCAGTAAATACGGATTCATTCAATACCGATTCATCACTGTTGCCATTCGGAAGAAAGAAAATAATAATTAAACATCGCATTAAATTAATTTTAAAATTTTCAAGATTAAATTTTAAAAAAATCGGGCTAGTCTATAAAATCGCTAAAAATTCGTACTACATGTGTGCCAAATTTCATTAGTGTGAATGACATAAATTCGTCAGGCCTGTACACTCACATACAAAAACTTCATTTTATAATAGTGGAGACGGGAAGATTGTATCTACAGCCGTTTTTTTTTTTTTTTTAATCAGTAGCACTCATGTATTGTAAAGACGAGCCAAAGAGTCAGCAAAAATCGTCACATAGTTTAAATTTTTTGACAACGCCAATCTATTTGAGACAATAGGGTCATGAACACTAAATTTGTATTTTAAATAATTCTTCGCGTGTCTAGTTACTTCCTTCATCTGGTGTTTCATCTATTTCCACTATCTTAACTCTTCTCGTTCGTTTATTAAGAAAAATCCCTTCTCTATACCCATTTCTTCAGCCAAATTTTGTACTTCCTGGAAATTTTGTTCAAAACCTGTATCTCGAAGCGCTTGCAATGTACTACGTAATCCAGCAATTAATTTTGTTCCACAATCTATTGACAAAACCTTCTGTTGTAATGCTTTATTTGTTCGATCGATGCGTTGTATAATTTTATTCCATATAGAAAGAGTACAGATAAATCTATAATTAATTTGCAAAATCAAACTTTATGCATTCGATAGATACAACTTCCGGATTTAAAAAAATCGTTTGCAGTCCTTAGGTAATTGTAAATACAGCGCTTTTATTACACTGGCCTTTGATGACCACCTTGTAACAGAAAAACTTTTAAGTGCTAATTTTAGGCACTTCATTGAAATGTCTCCATGTGTTGTTGAGGACGAGAAAAAAAAATTAAATAATCTGCACAGTACCAGAAAAGAAATCATTTCTGGAGTTATAGATGCAGTGTGGACACCAGCTAAATTTAGATTATGAGCTGCACAAGATACAATTATTGCTAAATTATTAATTTCCAAAATAAGCGCACTTACTTCCTTATAGTATTTGCCATACATATTGGCACCGTTGTCAAATCCTTGCCCCCTGCAATCCTGAAAATATCCAATTTGTCAACTTCTAGTTTATTTAAAATTTCAGTCGAAAAACCGTGTCCCGTTTTTTTATGTGACTGAATAAAGTTAACGAAGCTTTCTTCAATCATTACTAGCCCCCAGGGGCATTCCTTCTTTAGGTTTGTACGGGCTTCACAACCCCGGGGTACCTGAGTGATCTTCCCTCCCTTTCGTTGTTCTCCTCCTCTACCCTTTGCTTTTTCATCCTCCCTCATTGTGGTTGCCTCTTCGGAGGTGAGGGCTCCCCTTGTGAAGCTTTTCGCCAGTCTGTGCTTTTAGCTCCTCTTGGGGATTATATCACCCACGTGTTTGCCGTGCGTGGAGACCTGTGTCTTCGGAAAGGGTGATTGAGGGACGACATCCCCCCCCAATACATTGCTTCTGCTCCTGCTTCGAACAAACAGGAAGTGTACTTTGGTCCCAGTACATTAATCGGCTGGTGGGATTACTCTGCTTGGGCTAAGGACCCGCTCACCAACTAGCTCCTTAGGACAGTCATAGAGGTGAGTTGGGTTCGCATAGTCCCTGGCTAGCACCGGTACAGGAACCTGTATCCCCTCGTTCGACTCCATGGTGGGTGGTGCCGCCGGGGACCGAAAATTTATTATTTAATCATGGAAAATCAAAAACCCACTTCTCCTTCAGTGGAGCACTTATCTAGTAAAAATATTGAAAATAATTTAACCGAACACAAATTTTTTATAATAAAATGTAACGAAGGAAATATAAAAAACAAATCGGCTATTCTACTTCACAAAACTATTTTAGGAATGGTTGGAGAAACAAAACCATAAAAAAAAACCTAGCAGGAGATGTACTTGTTGAGGTTTCGAATAAAACCCAATCTTTAAACATACAAAAAATAAAATCCGTCGGTACAATAGAAGTAACTGTAACACCCCATAAAACTTTAAATTCATCTAGAGGCGTAATTTCTGAATCAGACTTAGTATATGACACTGAACAAGACATTTTAGAATCCCTGTCCAATCAATCTGTAATCAATATTAGACGAATCACAATTCAAAGAAACGGTCAAAAAATACCCACCAAGCACTTAATACTAACTTTCAATACACCAAGTCTACCTAAACATGTTAAAATAGCCTATATTAATTGCCCAGTTCGACCTTTCATACCTAACCCAGTTCGTTGTTTCAAATGCCAAAGATTCGGTCACTCTTCAATGGCTTGCCGTGGCAAAGAGACCTGTGCAAAATGCTCCAGTACTGATCATAAGACCGATATCTGTACATCATCATCAATTTGCTGTGTAAACTGCAAAGGTGACCATCCAGCTTTTGTCAAATCTTGCCCTAAATTCCAAACCGAAAAAGAAATTCAGACTATTAAAGTGCAGCAAAACATTTCCTTTCCGGAGGCCCGAAAAATTGTTAATGATCGCACCCCGAAACTAGGAATATCTTACCCTACAATAGTAAAAAAACTTTCAAAACTAACGGAACTCAAACCAATGTAACTAGTTTTAAGCCATCTGACCAATATAAAACTTAAACGAACCTACCTAAAACGCCTTTTTCTAAAGCATCAGCTACAACCTCATCAAATACAGAAAATATAAACCAATCAAATCGATCTGTAAATACCTCTCTTAAGAGAACCATACCACCTGGGAAAAATAATATCAAAATAACAAGAAATTCTTCTCAAACCTCTCTACTGCCTAGATCTGGATCTAGCACCACTGGAACAGGTCAACCATCGGGCCAGTTACAGCCTGATGTTTCATCCAGAAACGTAATAACCGATCCTTCTACCAGTGACCTAATAAATCTTTACAACAGCGAAAGTGATATTTCCTCTGTAGAGAGTGATGGCTTGGAGACTTCGCCACCCAAGTCAAGGAGGGACAAACCTCGTCCGAGGACAAGAAAACACAAATAGTTTTTTCTTTTCTTTTAAATTTTATTTTTATGGCTTCCTTTCTTTCCTGGAACTGCCGAGGTTTTCGTCAAAAAATTGATGATGTTAAAGATATCATAAATAAACACAATCCAGTTGCAATCGCCCTTCAGGAGACATATTTAAGAAACAATGATTCCACCAACATTCGTTATTTCAGTATATTTAGAAAAGATTACGATGAAGGCCAAAGAGCATGTGGAGGTGTTGCATTGCTTACCTTTCACGACTTACCAGTCACCCAAATTAACATTAGAACAAATCTCCAAGCTGTTGCTGTAAGACTGCATGTCAATATACTAATAACAATATGTGATTTATACTTACCTCCTAACACCCATATCGCCACTTCTGACTTCAATAATTTAATAGATGAACTTCCGCAACCATTCATCATACTCGGTGACCTAAATGACCATCATTTTCTCTGGGGCAGTTCGGACATTAATAATAGAGGCAAACAAATTGAAAAAATAATAACAGACAATGATTTATGTACTATGAATGACGGCCAACCTACCTACTTTCACTCACTTTTACTTACTTACCATTCAATAGATCTGGCAATTTGCACTCCTTCAATTTTACCATTTGGACTTTTTCTATGGATCCTTACCTATACAATAGTGACCATTATCCTATAAAAGTAAAATAGGCAGGCCAATACCAACCTCCCTCTGTCAGCCAACCTCAATATATATTTGATACTGCCAACTGGCCACTTTTTACTAGCCTTGCTGACCTTACTAATATGGTAAAAAATGATGATATAAATGAAGTTACTAATAAAATTACAGACATAATTATAGCAAGTGCGGACGCCTCACAATTAAAAAAGTCAGAAATGCGCCTAAAAACAAAAGAAACCTTGGTGGAATGAGGAATGTAGCGATGCGTATCGGAAGCAAAGGAAAGCCTGGAATATCTTCAATAGATATCCAACCACAGAGAAAACTTTATTATTTACAAAAAAACAAAAGCGGCATTTCGAAAAATACAAAGATTTAGTAGGAGGGATTCTTGGATAAATTATGTCAATAGCATAAATAGTAAGACCACAAGTAAACAATTATGGAAAAGAATTAAAAGAATTTCTGGTGTTTACCCCAATAGACAAATTCTGATTCTAGAATACAATAACCAAATACTATCAGCACCTAAAGAAATAGCAAACGCAATTGCTTCATGCCTCTCCGAAATATCCAGCTCCACTAACTACTCTGAAAGTTGAAAAAAAAAATTAAAATTGAATCGGAAAAGAACAAAGCTAATTTCACTTCAAATCGTATATTATCTTATAATTGTGATTTTACTTTTCCCGAATTGACAAAGGCTTTATCATTAGTTCACAAATCAACTCCAGGGCCAGATAATATTAGTTACATATAATGCTCAAACATTTATCAAATAGTTCTCTAACCTCTTGAAATATTACAACAGAATTTGGACCGAGCACACTTTTCCGCAGTCATGGCGATATGCCACTATAATACCCATACTGAAGCCGAATAAAGACCCCAAGAACCCTTCGAACTACCGTCCAATAGCCCTGACAAGTTGCTTATGCAAAATTCTAGAAAAGATGGTCAACGCAAGGCTAATGTATATTTTAGAAAAGGATAAATGTCTCTCTCCACTTCAAAGTGGTTTCGGGAAAAATAGATCCACTATTGACAATTTGGTCGCTCTCGAGACGGAAATAAGAAACGCATTTGTCCAAAATAAGCATTTCGTCTCGATTTTTTTCGATATAGAAAAAACCTACGATCGAACATGGCGACATAGAATTTTAAAGGATATTTTTAATAATGACATAAAAGGAAATCTGCCTATTTTTATACAAAATTTTTTAGAAAAAAGATATTTTAAAGTAAGGATTGGATCGATTTTTTCAGATGTTTTTACTCAAGAGGGGAGAGGGAATGCCACAAGGCAGTGTTTTAAGTGTGACTGTATTTATTTTAAAAATCAACAATATTGTTTCTCAATTGCCGCCATCAGTTAAGGGTCTTATTTACGTTGACGATCTGCAAATTTCATGCGCAGCTAATTACATTCGTTTAATAGAGAGACAACTTCAACAGGCCGTTAACAAAATTACTAATTGGACAAATGAAAATGGTTTAAGTTTTTCACCATCAAAAACTGCATGTGTTCATTTTTGTAGAAAACGAAATCTTCACCTTGACCCTGAAATATTCTTCAAAGAAATTTTAATCAATGTTGTGGACAGTGTGAAATTTTTAGGCATTACCTTTGACAAGAAGTTGACTTTTCAACCGCATATTTTAAATCTACGCAAACGTTGCGAAAAGGCCCTTAACATCTTACGCGTTTTATCAAAATTATCATGGGGATCTGATAGTACTTGTCTTTTGAAAATATATAGAGCTCTAATTCGATCAAAATTGGATTACGGCTGCGCGGTGTATGGCTCAGCAAGAAAATCTGCACTTCAAACTCTGAACACCATCCACCACACAGCTTTGCGCTTATGTACTGGTGCATTTAGAACTTCACCCGTAAACAGCTTATATGTGAACGCTTTTGAACCTTCTCTAGACTTAAGGCGACAGTTGTTGTCCTTAGAATATTATTTTAGAATTTCCTCAATACCTCATCACCCATTGCATACCATTCATCGCAGTCCATATTTAAAACGCCTCTATCGAGCTAAAACATCCTTCATCCCTACATTCCACTTAAGAATGCTTAATGTGATGAACGGATCCGAACTTTCTTCACTTGATGTCACTCAGAAAAAGCTGTTTTCTTTCTCTCCCTGGTTTAATAATTATTTTGAATTTCAAAACCCATTCCAAAATTTTTATAAAGCAGATACCTTTGATATTATCTACAAACAACTCTTTCAAAACCATATAGAAAAATACTCAAATTTTATACAAGTTTACACGAACGGATCGAAAAGGGCAAACTATGTTGGACTATTAATCACTCTGTTCACAGTTTTAAACTTCATTCTTCATGTTTGTTTTTACCTCTGAAATCATGGCCATTTACAAAGCATTAGAATATATATCTGATCATTGTCATAAAAAATGTATTATTTTCACAGATTCATTAAGTGTTTTACAGTCATTGAAACATCCTGATCATGACAGTCATCCCATTGTTTTAGAGTCACTGAAAAAAATTTATCACCTTTCATCCAAAAATTTTAACTTGGTATTTTGTTGGATTCCATCTCATGTTGGGATATCCGGAAATGAACTAGTTGACAAAGCCGCCAAATCGGCCGTAAATAATTTTAATCATACCATTCCTTATCGTGACTTAAAATCTTGCATTTACGAATTTTTAGAAGAGAAATGGCAGAACGAATGGAATGAACAAACGGAAAACAAACTTCACGCCATCAAACCAAATATAACTGAATGGAAATCGCTACCTTTAAGAAGGCAGCAGGTAATAATAACACTACTCCGTATTGGACATACTAGGATCACCCATAGATACCTCCTCCTCGGAGAAGATCATCCCATTTGTAACTACTGCATTTGCCCACTAACCGTGAAACATATTTTAATAGAATGTTCTCATTTTAACAGTCAACGACTGAAACATTTTAATTCATATACCTTGGTTTTTGAAGACATGGTTGGAGAAAATCCTCATCCAAATATTTTTAGCTTTTTACATGACATTGGTTTTATCCATCACATTTAATTTTATATAGTATTCATTCATTATGCTTTGACTCATTTCACTTTATTATTATATTATATATCTGATTTTTTTATCTTGAGTTTGTCATATTATGTCCCAAGAGGACTCAATGCCACAAAACTATACCCAATCCAATCCATTCAATCATTACTAGAGACCGGATTTTAATGCAGTAAAAACTGCCAAAATATGCAGTTAAAAATGCTAAAATATGCAAGTAATATGCAGTAAAAAATGACGAAATATGCAAAACATGCATTTTTATGCACTACAAATTAAAATTTAAAATGAAAAGGACTATATTTGAAGAAGCACTATAGCGAAGGAACAAAATGATAAAATCAACTTAGACATCAAGTTTCAAATGCAGATGCACTTTTATTGCTTTTACATTGCACAGAATTTTATTTATTACAGTTTTATTGATAAACTACTAATGGATTAAAAAAGTCTTTAAAATCAGAGAAATAATATATACACATAAATTATATCGACATATTAAAAAAATGATATAAAAAATATTTAAAAGTACTATGGTTATTATTGGTGTAATTTTCCTGTATTGTACTTGCGAATAATTTAAGTTAATAAACAAGTATTTTTCTAAATTATCTTCCGTAGAATTATGTCTACGGTCACTTAAAATTCTTTTATACGATGAAAAAGAGCGTTCCACATCCACAAACGTTATGGGGCGAATTTCAAGGAACTTTTTTGGGTCCCACGTGTCATTTTTATTTAGTTTGGTCTCTTCCTCGCCTTAAGGATTTTATTAATAGTTATCAATTTTGTCAACCCGAGATTTTTTTTAACACATCATCCAGCTTTTCTTTAAGTATGTTACCAGTTAAAGTTTTTGGATCGAATTTAACAATTTTCGATGAGTCATATAGCATTTTTTTTAATATCTTTCTACTTCTAGTAGAAGCACTAGATAACATCAGGAAGTTTACTCTGAACATGTATTTTTGCTGCTAATTTAAATTGTATGCCCTGTATCATTTTCAAAATCTTGGAAGAAAAAAACTTCAAATTTACATACAAAATTTCATTTTTTTGTTAAATTTCTTCTTTAAATTTTAATTATTGATAGTGCAAAATTAATTTTGAACACAAATAATAACAATAAAATATTAAATTGCTTCTGCAGAGCTTCTTTGAAAATAATAACTTTTTAATGTACAAAAATAGAATTTAAAATGACATTCCACCAAAAGCAGAAAATCCAGACATAAAAAAGGTAATACAATTCCTGATGCAGATTTGGTTTTACATAATTCTAATGCTTGGTTTGTGAACTTCCAATCAATGAAACATAAAGAGTACATTGTAAAGCTTGTAAACACTAAGTGTCCTATAATTGACCACTGTTATTTGAAATGTCTTGAAATTAATTGCATGGGATTTGTTCTACTGCAGCTACCCAGATAGTTCTAATTTATGTAAGCATGTACATAAAATGTATACCACTAAGCTTAAAACTAATATCAATACAAGTGATCTTTTTGATGATGCTCCTAGGATTGAAACAGATGCGTGTAAGAACTTAAAATATATTATCTACGTTTAGTGATAAAGTACAATACTCGTTCCAAGGCTGGGAAACTAAAAGCATGTCAAAAGTTATAGGATTGCTTATCGCAAAAATTACAAGATCCACGAGTTCAAGAATTCACGCTTGACAAGGTATAGTATATACGACATTGCAAAGATTATTTGCTGGCTGCCGTGGCATTTTAAACTCAGACTTATAAAAATTCTAACCTTTCTGCGTCAAATTCTATTCAAAAGCATTAAAAAAACAGAAAGTCACAATGCTTTGCAAGAGCAGTAGTACTAATAGGTTCTAGTTTCTAAAGATGTTGACCATTCTTTTTTAAATATGTACCCATGCAAGAAGGTAAAAATAGATTCATATGAAGCATTTGCTGCAAAATTAAACAATGAAACAGGTGAATCTTTTACTAAAACAATTGTGGTCTTCAAATTGTGTCAAACATCTTTAAAATCTCTGAATCCGTTTATTAATATCAATGAAGAAAGAGCTATAAAATTAACGTCCCAAGATTTTATCAGAGGATGGTTATATGTTATCATTGATGCATTTCTTTATGTACTATGTACAGTTAATACAGACTTTGTTTTAATTGATTCTGCTACTACAACCCTAATAAGAAACAGCAACTGATCAATCACTAGCTGGCAATCCATTAATTTTATTATCAAAAAAAAATTTCTACCTGTTTGCATAGAAAATTATTGGTGCTTGACAAGGTTTCCACGGGTCAGGGAAAACCTAAAATTGTTAGTGAATTTAATTTTGTCCAAAAAATCAGGGAAAATTACCTCATAACCTGGAAAATGATTGATCACGGCTTATCAGATACTTTGGAAAAAAATATCCAATAATATTCGTACACAGTTTGGTATAACTTTATTTTGTGAATTGAATTTTTGAACTGATTTTAAAAGAAACGGCTAATATTTAACAGGTCAAGAATTTTGTTTCATGCTCTGGATACATTAAATCACAAATTGATTTAAGTCAAATATGCTGGATTATTTGAATAAGTTGTTTTAATGGAAAATTACTTTTGCTTTATGTATTAATTTTTACAGTGCACGATTCTTAAATTGAGTTTTATTATTGGCTATTGAATGCTAAATTATTTCTTGGTTTTTCACCTTTAAAATGTCGTGAATTGCTTTAGTATGACCTAGAATTTTGTAAAAATTTGTCTCCAAAACCTGGAAAAGTGATTGAAATAGGGTGGGAACCCTGGTTTGATACCTATTAATAAAGAAAAAAATGCATTGATATTTATGATCCATCAAATAATTATAGTTCTGACAAGTATTACAAAATTTTAGATTATAGTATGCCTTTGAGCAGGGTTTCCCAAACTATGTTCCGCTTAACACCAGTGTTCCGCTGAACCTGGATAGGTGTTCCGCGACAAATTGGAAAGGTTTTTTCACTGCAACACGTTTGAAGATCTACTTCAATCGTGTGCGAGTGAAAGGCGAGTGATGATCAATCTACACTGACATATGTTTATGGCTCTGTTTTCTTCTCGTTCTATCACAGTCACACGCGTTACATATGACTCATCTGTTAGTTTTGGGAGCCATAAATGACCATGATATACCCTTTAATGTAAGCAAATTCTTTGTCAGCATTCTACTAACACCGGGAAGAGGTTACATAGAGTCGTTCTCGATGGAAGCGGAGTGCTGTGACACCAATCTTCTAATGAATCTGATAAAAAAAAAGCTTGAAAATACGTGTTAAATATTCAGCATATCAGTGTATAAATTCTGGATGGAAAAGTCTGCGAGAAGGTTTCATAACTAAGTCCGTGTTGTTTTTTTAAACCTTAAAATTTGATCGACTTTGAACTGAAATTTTCTGTTAATCAATCACAAGTCGTTAGGTCTACACCCAGTCCTCTTATGCGAATTTTATTTACATGATTTCACTTTTATGCAAATTTTTGGGTGGCACGGTTTTCACTTATTCTCGCAAATTCGCTCAGATATACACAATTTTTTTTGCGGGAATTCAAAGAACCATTATAGCTTTCTGGTACATATTTGATACTCTTTTACACGATTTCTCAATAATGGGATCCAATCTATCAAATTTACAATAGGTTGTTGTAATATTCGACGTGTCATTTTCTGGAACCAATGTATTGCGTTAAAACAGGATTGGGTGTATACTTTTCAAAAATACAAATGAATTAAATTTGCATAAAAATGTAACGATATTCTTGTATATTAATTTAGTCTGATTGCTTACAATATCTAATTTTGTCCATTTTGACAAAAAGTTTGTTTTTATTACAGAATTTAAATATTATTCAAAAACTACCCATGAATTTTGTTGAATGCAGGAACTTCAAGAAAAGGAAGGCCAAGTACATCTACTGATACTTCTATCATTAAAGAAGAAAATGATCCAAAAACTGTGGTTTCTTCAAAATCTAATATTAAAGAACAATTGTCATCTATGAACAGACCAAAACTGAAGTACGATGAAAATTATTAAAATTTGGGATTTACATATAATGGCAATTTAGATGCTCCTGTAGCAATGTGTGGGGTTTTATATCATAAAATACTCGCAAACAGTTCTTTGGCTCCAGTAAAACTTCACAAGCACTTCGAAACGATACACATTGATTATTAAGGAAAAGACATGCAATTTTTTAAGAGACAATGTGATTCAGTAGAAAAGTTTAAACTTCAAATGATTACAATGGCTAAAACTGAAAATGAAAATGCAAGTAAAGCATCGTATCGCGTAAGTTATCGCATTGCACTTAATGGTGAAGCTCATACAATTGGAGAGACACTCATTAAGCCATGTGCGAAAGACATGGTGTCATGTGTTCTTAACGAACAAGCTACTAACAAAATAGATGTAATTCAATTATCAAATCATACTGTTTCATTAAAGATCTTTCAACTAGCATAGAGAAAAAGTTAATTAATCGTCTTGGACTTTGCAATGAATATGCATTGCAAATGGTTGAATTTACAGATGTCGCAGGACTAGCTGTACTACTAGTATTTGTTTGTTACAGGTATGATAAAAGTATTGAAGATTTACTCATGTGCGCATATTTACATGGACAGGGAGTATATATTCAACTGTATTAATGATTACATTTCAAATCATGAGATAGGTTGGGAGAAGTGTTTTGATATTTGTACAGATGGTGCTCGAGCAATGATAGGATAGATGAAAGGTGCTGTATCACGTATCTAGAAAGTACCTACAAGAGACACCAGCAGTCATTGTATTTTGCATAGGCAAGCACTGGGGGATAAACAGATTTCCACAAATTTAAAAAATGTTATGGATGAAGCCGTGAAAGTGATAAACTATGTAAAATCAAGACCACTTCAATCCATAGATTATTTAAAAATTTGTGCGATAAAATGGGTAGTGGTCATAAAGCACTTATGTTACAATACATATTGAAGTGAGATGGCTATCCCGGGGAAAAGCACCAGGGGCGGCGAACCTTTTTAAGAAGTGGGTCAAATTTTGTTCATTATTTTTTTAGCACTAGCTGGTAGGTCACTTGAAAATGGGGTAGGGAGCATGGTAAAAAACTACTTTTTTGCTCTCAATTTTTTAATCCATTAATAAGTTAACGATTCCTTTTTGTTTTACAACTTTTACTTTTGCAAGTGAAGGGCAAGAAATCGATATAAAAGGGGAGAAATCATGCCTAGCTCCCTTGCACTGAGTTTTTAATAAACAAGGAAAAGAAAACAACATAGTATAGATAAAGATGAAATGTTATATTTTAATAAATAATATAGTTAAAGGTATGTGTGTGTAGAATAAAGTTAAAGTATATTTAATGAGAACTCTGTTGTTTTATGTCAGATAATTTCTTAATATTAGGTCTTAATATTCGTAATATTCCTATTCAGTATTCATTAGTTTAACGCATTTTGCAGTCAATTCATTTCCGAGCTTATTTTTATTGGTAGACTTTTCAAAATTCATCGAAGAAAACAATTTTTCACTTGAATATTTGGATCCAAACATTGTTAAAAGAGCAATAGCAAGTTTCGTCATTGTTATAAAATTATTTGGTAAAGAATCCCATACGTTCAATATAATATTTTCAATTTTTAACGTGGGATCATTGTAATTTGCACTAATTTCAGACATTTTCCCTTCTACTTCGGAAATCAAGTTATCAAATTTATTTTTCTAAACTATGATGCTTTAAGCGTTGAAATTCAACTAATTCCATTTCGAAATTTTGGATACCTAGCCACTTAAATTCGTTCAACACCATTGTTTCGAATTTCGTTTTGTATGGATATGAAATAAAGTGAAATGTATTTTCCATACTCTTAAATTGATTAAATCTCTCCTCAAAGGCTTGTTTTATTTCCTGTATAATCATTAAATATTTTTTGATTGCATTTTCTTGAACGTCAAGCGTATTTTCCATTGTTATTGTGTTTTGAAAATGTTTTTGTAATTGAGGAAAATATTTCATGATTTTCATTTACAAATCCTTTGTAAAGATGTCAAGTTTCGTCATAAATATCCTAATGTTCTCATATAAATCTTAAAACAGCATTATGTATAATCAATGAATCTAAAACATTTTACAAATCATTATACATTTTTTTTTTTCATTTTTAATTTCTTTGTTAACGCTTGTATTTTCTTCGTATTTTTTAAAAGAGGGGTTCAAAAAATAATTAAAATTCTTTAGGTGTATGATAAGCTTATAAAAATCAATGCGTGGGTAATTTAAAAAGCCTGCGTGGGTCAGTGTCTGACCCGAGGGTCATAGGTTCGCCATCCCTGAAAAGCACTATTAAGACTTGTGAACTTCGAAGGGAGTTATTGTTCTTCTTGAAGGCACAAAATAATTCAGGACAAAATTGTGTTGAAATTTTAACAAATCCTTCATGATTAATAAAACTTGCATATCTGACAGATATTTTTACCAAGTAAAATGAAGTTTACTTATCAGTACAAGGAAAAAGTATTACAATTTTTAATACACGAGATAAAATTGCATCTTTTGATAACAAAATACAATTTTAAATTTCATCAGTTGAATCTAATAATTTTGATTGTTTTCCTGCCATACATGAATGTTTGAATGAATTAAATTTTAAATTAGATGAAGAAGTTTCCAAAGTATTTTTAGAACACCTAAATAACTTAAAAACAACTATTTTGGAATATTTTCCGAAATCTTGGACGATTCCTTGGTTTGGAATCCATTTTCCGTGACCTTTAAACCAGTAGGTTTAAGCGCAAGTGACTGAAAATCGAATTGATTTAAATAGGGACTCTGATTTGAAACAGAAATACAAAGATCAGCCTTCAAATCACTGGCGGATCAAGTCAAGTGGGGGCCTCAAACAGTAAAATTTTCGGGGCCCTCCAACCATAGACTAAGGATTATAGTAGACCGCTCACGCTATAGAAAACTCCGCGATCGGAGTGAAGCAAGCACCTAGGTCGAAAATCAACTCGTCACGTGACGAAAGAAGAACTTGTTGGCTTCTTATCGCCACATTTGGCGAAGCGAGTATGAGGTTTATTGGAAACGAGTAGTATTTCGACAAGTAGTGAAACATTACTCTGTTGGTGCAAAAAAAAACTAATTCACAAACGGAAAAAATCAAAATAATTGGATTTTATGTGAACAAAATTTTTATTTCTTTTAAATCTCCAATAATATAATACTCCAAACTGACTGTAACAATAACAAATTATACTAAGTCTATGCCTCCAACTCAAGTTAGAAAAAGAAAGTTTCAAGGAAACTCGTTAAATTTGTAAGAAAAAAGAAAAGTAATCAAAAATTTCATACCATAGCACATTAAATAAATTTATTAAAAAAATACATTTTTTATATGAATTTCCGTCTTGCTTTATTGCAAATTCGTCAATTATTTTGGAAATGTCAATTCGGTTTACGATTTCTTGCTCTATATACAGAATGGCCATATTAATTAATCTCTCTTCTCCCATAGACCTCCTTAAATAGTTTTTTACATGCTTTAAAACCTGAAACGACCTTTCTCCTGTTGCTTTAGATAAGGCGAAGTACGTGTTTGATCAGTATGAATGCCGATTCGGGCGTCGTAACCAATGTAAACAATATTATGTGATCGTGAGGAGACGGTAGTAGCCAATCACAGCGAGCGTCTCATTTTAATCCCCGGATCACTTAACACACCGTTTGAGAATACCGTTCTTGATAATCCTCGAGCTAACTCTTACACGCAGATCAACTGATCCTCGAGTTAACTCGAGACTTGTGAATATGGCCGTAAGTGTTCCGTTACAATTTCCGAGTTTGCAAAGTGTTCCATTACAGAAAAAGTTTGGGAAACCTTGCATTAGAGAATCACTCCTTGAAGCTGTCGGATACTCCTCCTCGACTTCTACAAATTCTTTATTTGCATATTATTTACATCGAGGAATTCACATGTTTTCAGAAACATCTGAAATACCCGATCTTCTTTCGGCTCCCACGCCCCCCACACACTCTCGCTAGCTAATTAGCGTCTTACGCAACTGCTGATTTCAAATTTCAACTAGACTTTTAACATATTATGCCACCGTATACCACTAAACTATTACATTTGCATTATAGCCTGACTCATTTGACGTGCGCAGAACAAAAAATTACTTGCAGAAGTCTGCGGAACTGATAAATAGTGCTTAAATTTCAGAATGTCACTGGGAATTTTTCGTCAGTTCATTTTTGACATTTGGGTGATAAATTCGAAGCAAACGAAAACCGATGCTATTTTAACTTATGTTTCTCAAGAAATGGTTGAATATTTGTTAACAAATACTGTTTTGAATGTTTTAAATACGGTTAAAGCGAAAATTTTCGAATTACCCGCCAAAGAATTGAGCAAAAGAAGAGTAAAATGAACGGGTACAAAGAACTGTTCCTCAGAAATAATTCTTCTTGACTTCAAAGAAATCTAACCTTTTCTCACACTGATTCACGATCTACTAATTCCCAAGGAAGTTTGAAAATAGGCCTAGAAGTCCTCAAAAAGATTTTTAAGCCTGTAGTTCCAAGGTATAGAAAACGAAACCTTGTAGAGACAGCTAGTCAAAAAGAATTGTCAATGACTACTGAAGTAAAATTCGAAAGTCAGGTGTACGATATTCTACTTCACATCATCAGGGAGTTCATTGCTGCTTTTAAGGAAGATGTACAATTATGAAAACGATCCGTGTCTTAGTAAAACGTCAGTAAAATTGTCTGAAAATCATGTGCTTGGACTAAGAGTTGACATTAATCTTTCTATGCACCAATATAAAATTACATAAACAACATAGAGATCATTAACTCTAATTTGTTTACTCCATATAACACAAAAATGAGCTCTCCTAGGATGATTATCACGGAAACTTCAGTTGTACAACTCACTACCAGTCACTTATAAACTGCTCTGTTAAACGGTTACGTACAATCCTTTATTCTGATTTTGTCGAAAAATAATATCAGTAATACAATTTTAATGAGGGGCTGTGATGGCGCTGAACAAAAAACTTTCCAGCAATTTTTCTCAAGGAGGTTTGTCTATAAAACCCTCTGAAACATCTTTTTTTTCGAGTTCCAGTTGACATGGCTCTGGAACAAACAGTGAACTCTGACGCAGCATCAATACTTACTGGTATTACAGCGTTTGCCAACTCTGATTCAGCTAGGGCTGGGTGGATTAAAACTAAATCATTACGGAGCAAAATAGTAACAAGTTTGTTGGAAGACAAGTGGTGTATCCAGGAAACCAGACTCTAAACAGGACCTTCAAGAAAGTCGGATCGAAAGAGACAACAAAGATGTTGAGTGTGTAATATCTTCACTCAAGAGCTTTTCAGATCCTTTTAAAGAAATGGACAGAGAAACTCCTTTTAAAAATATATCCAATGGGAATGTTGTAGACGATAACGTAAGTAAAGATCTCCTAAGTGCATACTTCAAAGGCACAGAGACCTTTGAAATTTTTAAGACATTGTATCTTAGTGATTCAAGAAATGTTAAACTTCCAATACCAAGAAAAATTGTTTTGAACTGTGCTTCTAAAACTATTCAAGGATCAGATAAAAAAGACTACATGTCGTAAAATGCACACGTGATCGTTTTGAAAGGCTTCTCAATATTGCCTCTGAACAGAAGTGTGATATGAGGGATGTTTTGGCCTCTCCTCTTACCCCATTTCCCCTAGCTCTTGGACAGATGGAGGGCTTACTGAATAAAACATGCAAATCAAAACTTATGCATAAGTTGGAAGAAGTTCAAAAAGAATAAATCGTATCTGCTCCAGTAGCTGTGGACATAATAGTCTTTGATGCCATGTTCATCCTGCACCCAATTCAATTCCCGGATAATTATGGAGCTCTTCCCAACAACATTCTGAGATTAATCTATAAAGGAGAGGCAAGAGTAATTATCTTAGTGTTTGACGTTTATGGCATACGTAATGCTAAAACATTAATGAGTGAAATAAAAGTTCTTGGACCTAAACAAAAAAAAAACTCAAAAAAAGTCTTGAGTGACTCTATGAAGCGAGTCGTTTAAGATATCTTTAACAAAGTTTTTATGCAAAGATTGGATATCTTTCAAATAGTGTCACTTGCTGGGCAATAAAAAGTTATGTATTGCTGTAGAAAAGACTTGTTACTTGTACTTATGTATAGGTACCAACATGAACGTAAATGGGGCGAAAGAACTTGCCTGCCAACACAATGAAACAGATACGGGGATAATTTGGCATATTACACACTCGACTCGAAATGATGAAGATAAATATGTTTTGGTGAGTGCAAACGACTCTGTAAAAGATCTATCACCAAAAGAACTTAAGGAATGCTCACTTATGGCTTGAATGTGGTGTATCTTCAAACAACTCTAGAAGGTATATTAGCTCTTCAAAAATAGCAAAAGAAATAGGAAGTGAAATAGCTGACGGCCTGCCAGGCTTTCACACCTTGACTGGTTCAGATTATACTGCTGCTTTTACCAGACAAGGTAAAATCCAACCATTTAATATTCTCGCAAAAAGCATGGCTCATCAAAAAAATTTGTCCAAATTAGGAGAATCCGTCTTGGTGGATGAATCATTGCTGATTGGTGTAGAGACATTTGTGTGTGGTATGTATGGCCATTCTTCGTACGTCTCAGTATCAGAGGTGAGATACAGTATTTTAAAAAAGAAAACGTTTCCTCTTCTAACAAGTAAACCGTTGACAAAACTTACGCCCTGTTGATCCTACTCTTCTTCCTCCTTCAAAAGCTGATTTGAAACAAAATCGTCAAGGGAGCAATGCTGTATCTTGGATGTGGGAACGTGTAAACCTCTGTAACCCTCTGGAAAACATTGACCCAATCTGTCATGGATGGAACTTATAAAACGAGAAATACCAGGTTAAGTGGTATGAAGGTCATCTGGTATTATTCCGCTGAAAATGACGTTACTTCTACAGAGGATCAAGTTGCTTTAAAAAGCAATGATATTGACACAGACTCCGATGATGCTGTAAAATTGCTTAAACAAGAACGCAAGTGCTAATTTTAAATTGTTTTTGTTTAAAGCATTTTTTTTTTTAATTTAACATCTATTGTTAGATTTAGCATTAGTTTTAGATTTAGTTATTTAGAAGATAAATATTACGTTAGAGCCGTCCTCGAAATAGATTTTTTAATACAGGTGCACAAGGTGCACCTAAGTTGTTAAATTAGGCTCAGGTTATATTTTAGGTGCACATTAAAAAAAAAACGTAATATAGGAGCATTGATATAATGTAAACTACTTTATTAGTTAGGTATGTTTATATAGGTTAGTAGTAGATAGTAAATAAAAATATTTAAACATCTCTAAATTCTCCGACGCACGGCTGTCTCGATAGTCGCTTCAACAGAGCCATCTGGAAAATGTTTCGATCATCGGAAAGTTCTGGTGGCAGTGACACAAGTAAACCTTCCTTCTGTGTAAACCCGTTACGTCCCAGCGATTTTGTTTTCGCATAGTGTGTATTTCTAAATTTTAATTACGTTCCTTTAGAGCGAGAGAGGACGATACTAAAATTTGGTCAAGCATCAAAATAACATAAAACGTTCCCTCCCCTTTTTTAACGTTAGATGCACGGCATGCACCTAGCGGGAAAAAATTATATGCACAATTTTATTTTCATGTGCACATTGCACCTGTGCACCCGTGTATTTCGAGCCCTGCGTTAGAGTAACTATTAAAACATATTTTAGAGGTACATAAGTCCGAGGTACTATTGTGAAGACACGCACAATACAATAGAAGAAATATAGTTATTTTATTTGTTTGTTATTTAGTCTGTTTGTGATTATAATACATTACAAGTTCACACTAATACATCAGAGAGGTCAGTGCTAACTCTCAAGGTCCCCGCCACAGAGGACTGGTCAAGCAGCTCTTGGCTTCAAGAGTAAGACAATAACCGCCATTTACTATCTCCTTATGCATCCAGTGCCATGTTTATGGCATTTTTTAAATCCCCTCAATCTTAGCAAACATTTAAAATTTTGCCTATTTTTTATTTTCTTAACGATTTAAGAGTTGTTGGGCTTTAAATATTCATTATGAAACAAAAAAAACTCGTAAAATGTACTTTTCGAGCTAAATATCAGAAAAACTATTACACTAACTAAATCTAATCCGCCGCTAGGTGTCGAGCAGTGTGCGTCGCGTTTTCGGAGCTCCCGCGAAATTCAAGTTTTTTTTAGTTATTCTTCATTTATTTAGTACTAAGCAGTGTATTACTTCTTTTTCTATCAGTTCAAACATTTCTAATTGTTTTTAAAGTACTTGTACTTAGTTTTTGACTTGTCAAATAGTCCTAAGTCAAGTCTCGTTAGGCCTAATTCACGTATGTCTCGTTAGGCCTAATTCACGTATGTCTCGTTGGGCCTAAATATTTTGTCTTGTTTGTTTTCATTCATTTCATTCAAGTGCAGTGCTTTTTCTGTGTAATTGACTTAGTGCTTTTTCTGTGTGTTTGATTTTGTGTAGTGCTTTTTCTGTGCATTGAGTGTTACTTTGCATAAGCATGGGTATAGTTAGAATGTTCAAGGAGATGAGGACAGAGGGAGCCAGTGGGGAGTTCTATGTGGAATGTGACTTGTGTGGGAATATGGTTGAGGCAGGAAAGGGGTGTGTGAGCGGGGTTAAAATGTCAGAGAAGGTTGAATTTACATGCAAGAGTTGTTTAGAGGTGGGTGATTTGAGGAAGGAGCTGGAGGCTTTGAAGGTGAGGGCTGTAGAGGGAGTGGAAAAGGGTGTCCAATGTGTAAACTTGGGGCATGTTGATCAGGGGGATAAGGTAACTAGAGGAGTAGTGGTTGGTGATTCAATGGTCAGGGTTTTGGGAGAAGTGGTAGGGCGTAAAAAGCGCAATTTTGCAAGGTGTTGTTTGCCAGGTGCCAGGGTAAAACATGTAGTTGAGGCAGTTAAGGCAGGTGTGGTTAAAGGGGAGGAAAAGGCAGTAGTGTGGGTGGGAACAAATGACGTAGAGAGGACTACAAATGTCGAGTTTAAGAGGGAAGCAGAAACACTTTTAAGAGGCATTAAGTCTCATGGGGCAGAAGTAACAGTATTAGGATTACTACCTAGGTATGGGTTAGGCAATGGGTGGTTAAATCAAAGGGCCAATAAGATGAACGGGTTGTTAAGGGATTTGTGTGAGAGGGAGGAGGTTAGATTTTTAGATGTTTGGAAGGAGTGTAGGAGGGATTGGATAAGCAGGGACAATTTGCATTTAAGCTTGATAGGTAATAGGGAGGTTGGCAAGCGGGTTTTGAATATTCTGGAGTCAAAAAACTAGTATACAAGCAGGGATGGGAAGGACATAGAGGGTTGACAGTACACAGTAATTGCTTAGGAAAACTAACAGGGTCTAAATTGCAGGAGACAAACAATACAAAGGGAAAGTGCAATGTAAGGGAGAAAAACAATACCAAAACAAATAATACAAGGGGAAAGTGCAATCTAAGGGTGAAAAATAAGCTAAAAGTATTTTATTGTAATGCTCGCAGTGTGAGAAATAAAATGGATGAGCTCAAGGGAATTGCACAAGCAGAGGATATAGATATCATTGGGATTACTGAAAGTTGGGCAAGCAGTGAAGATGCACAAATTTTAGAATTAAGTGGATTCACAATGTTTAGGGAGGACAGAGAGAATAGGAAAGGGGGTGGGGTTTTGATTTATGTGAGAGAATTCTTAAACTGTACAGAAATAAAGTTAAATAGTAAAACTGAGGGTATAGAATCAGTCTGGGTGAAACTGAATACAGACAAAGGCAAAGGACTAATTCTGGGTAATATATATAGACCTCCTGTTTGTAGTGAAGAGCAGGAAAAGGGCATGTGCAATCTGATAAACGAAGCATGTCAAAAAGGAGAATTAATTTTAATGGGGGACTATAACTATCCAAATATTGACTGGACAAACAATCTAGCTACAAATGGGAAAGGGGCAGAATTTTTGGAAGTGATACAGGATTGTTTTTTGTACCAGATGGTGTATGAGGATACTAGGGACAATGCAATATTGGATTTGATTTTAAGCAATGATGAGGATAGGGTGCAGGATTTGGTTATAGGTGAGCCACTGGGAGAAAGTGATCATAGAAGTATCAGATTAAGTATAAATTTTCAGTCAGCATACACAATCAATAGTAGAATAATTCCAAATTTCAGAAAGGTAAATTTTCATAAGATAAGGGAAGAGTTAAAGGAAACATTCAAAGGGGGATTATTAGCACTGCATCATTCTGAACAATGGGAGGAATTCAAGAATAAGTTAGACATGGTGTTAAAAAAACATGTAACGTTCAGGAAAAAAGGAAAATCTAGAAAATTGCTCCCTATGTGGTTTTCAGGGGAAACACACAAAGCTTTAAAATTAAAACAAAGAACATACAGGGTATATAAAAGCACTGGTAACGACAGGGACATGGAGGCATATCAGAAAGCCAGAAAGGAGTTTAAAACTATTAGTCGGAAGCAAAAGGTGTCCTTGGAGGAAAAATTAGCAAGGGAAATAAATATAAAACCAAAAGAATTTTTTGCATATGCAAGTGGTAAAAATAAATTTAGCACTACACTGGGACCGTTAGAGGGGAAGGGAGGTGAATTAATTCAAGACGAGGAGGGAATGGCAAACGTGTTAAATGACTTTTTTCTGGGGGTTTTCAATGGTAACTATAGTTTAAAAAAGGACCCCAAGGATGGAGCCTTTGCAGGGGGTATAATTAAAGAATGCAAATTCAACAGGGAAGAAATAGTACATCAGTTGAAAAGAATTAAGCCATCTAAAGCACCAGGGCCAGACGATATTTATCCGAGAGTACTAGTGGAATGCGCGGAAGAACTGGGGGAAGTAATTCACACGATATTTAATTCAACATATAGCACAGGTTGGGTGCCAATGAATTGGAAGTTGGCCAACATAACTCCAATTTTCAAAAAGGGAATACAAAGTGATCCGGGTAACTATAGACCAGTAAGTCTAACATAAGTAATTTGCAAAATATTTGAATCTCTGTTAAAAAAGCATATAATGTTATACTTGGAGGAGGGGGGACTGTTATCAGAGAATCAGTATGGGTTTAGGAAGGGCAGATCCTGTTTTACAAACCTTTTGAAGTTCTACGAAAAAATTACTGAGGAGCTGGATAATAAGAGCAGTGTGGATATCATGTACATAGATTTTCAAAAGGCTTTTGATAAAGTACCTCATGAGGCATTACTGTTTAAATTGGAAAGGCTGGGGATTCAGGGAAAAACATTAATATGGATAAAGAATTGGTTATTGGGTAGAAAGCAGAGAGTGCAGGTAAAAGGAAATTATTCACAGTGGACAGAATTTATAAGTGGGGTGCCTCAGGGATCAGTTTTGGGACCAATTTTATTTATACTTTTCATAGATGATATAGGTCAGGGGATCAAGAATAGAATCAGTATATTTGCAGATGACTTAAAAATATGGGGGACAGTGGATACCAAGTTACAGATAGAAAATTTACAAGGGGATTTTGATAAGATATCCGAATGGGCTGTAAAATGGGGTATGTCATTTAATGTAGGGAAATGTCAAGTTCTGCATATGGGTTACAGGAATAGTGGAGCCGAGTACTGTCTGCAGGGAGTAAAGGTAAAGGAGGGAGAAACAGTCAAGGATCTTGGGGTGATAATTCACAGGGATTTTAAAATGGGTCACCAATGTTCAGCTGCGGGTAAAAAGGCTAATAGGTTATTGGGGTATATTAAAAAGACTGTAACTTCAAGGGATAAGAATATAATCTTGCCATTATATAAGGGTTTAGTAAGACCACATCTAGAATATGCTGTACAATTCTGGGCTCCATATATGAGAAAGGACATAGAATCAATTGAAAGGGTTCAGCACAGAGCTACAAAAATAATAAAGGGGCTAGCAAATTTCGACTATAATGAACGTTTAAGTAAGCTAAACATGTATACACTGGAAAGAAGAAGAAGGAGGGGGGATTTGATTCAGCTTTTCAAGTTTGTAAAACAAGGGGACACAGAGGGCTTAAATTTCAATAGGGATAACAGAACAAGGGGCCATGGGTATAAATTGAATAAGACACATTTTAATCGGGATTTAAGGAAAAACTACTACTTTAATAGGGTAATAGACAGTTGGAACGCATTGCCAGAAAATATAGTTAATTCAAAGGGAGTGTACGAATTTAAGACACAATTGGATAGTCAGTGGGAATTGGAGAATTCATAAACAAAGGACCAGCCTTGTTGGGCTTGAGCCTGTAGCTGGTCGTCAATATTTGTATTTGTATTTGTATTTGTACTTACGAACTATATTGTTATTACAAAAAACACACACAATGGTTATTTCATTACGAGCAATTAAAAAAAAGAACAATGCTCTTCGATGCTTCGCTGAGGATCTAGGTTCGTTTAAGTAAAGTGTCACACGTTTGCGCGGCAGCCATATAGATGACGTCTTTACTCGGCTCCCTACCACTCGCCAACCTTAATAAAGGCCTTTCTGAAGACTGTAAGTTATGGGTATTTTGAAACACGCAACAAAATGTATGGTAAATTTGGGGAAAATAAAAGAGGTATATCTCTTGGTCTAGTGCGCTTAAAAAATCAATTTCGTCCCTTGGCCTCAAAAGGACAACGTGACTCTGCGGCCTACCAGTGATGGACTCTTCGACGCGCCTAGAGGCAACGTCGACATAAGGTGGTGCAATGGCATGACAGGGCTCTGTAAAGTCTCTTATCACTAAGGCAATTTTTTTTGTTGCGTTAAAAATGGGAAAAGTTGCATTTATTATTCCCTAAAGTTGCATTTATTTTTGATGCACTAAAATCTAAAATAAACTATTCATAAAAAGGGGGAAAAAATCAGAATTTATTGGCAATTTTAGAGGCATACAAAGGTTTTATTATACATAATTAAATACTGAAGAACATTGACATTGTTGAATGGCTAATCCTTGGCCAGTACTCTCTTTGACATTGAAAAACTGCACTCATCAGAGAATGATGTTGCCTGTATTGTTGCAGTAGAAAATAATCACTTGGAGAAATATCGTATCGGGAAAGTGTAGCAATAACCATCAGGTCGTTATTTTTGACCAATCGTTTTTTAAGATACGGTTATAATTAAGGTTGTAAGGAACTTCAAGTAAAATCCTCCATCTGTTATCTTCATTCGCTGTCTCGATGTTGAACGCTTTCGATTCCGTTTTTCCTACGAGACGAATCAAAGATTCATAGCTGCTTTTGATTTTCAGCAAACGTTTTGGCAGATCTGGGTGAACGAAGTTTTGCATTCCAATCATCTGCATGGTTTTATGTATACATATATATATATATTCGGAAATATTACCCTGCAAAATAGTTATTAAATAGTTGCCTATTTAATTTTGTGCTAAATTTGCAAAATTAAATAGTTGCATATTTAATTTTGAGCTAAATTTTAAAAAGTTGCAGGTGGTTGCATTTATGCAAAAAATTGCATTTATGGAAAAAGTTGCATTTATGTAGCGGTTATAACTCACTTACAATACACCCCATGCGGGAGGAAGTTTGGTTTTAGAACTTTATATGCAGCGTGGAATGTGTGAAAAAAAGTTGCATTTGTTGCAAAAAGTTGTCCTAATCACTCTTGGTGACATCTCCTGATGTCTTAGGCTTTGGAGGGCGCAGCGGTATCAATGGCTTAGTAGCTTTTCCTTTTATGAAATCAGGGCTGATGTATGATGAACACCAAGTGATATGCTGTGATTCTCTGGACTAACTATCTCATACGAAGTTGTAGATCGTTGAGTTTTTATTACATAGGGTCTATCTCTTCGAGGTATTAACTTGCTTGTCAGTGACAATCGTATGCCTCAGAACAATTAATTTTTGCTCGAAATGTGATCGGTTCTTTTGTATTACGAAAAAAAATGGAATTATTCAACTATCACAAAATGAAAACGAGTCAGTTTTAGAATTTATGATACTTAGGTTGATTGATTAGTTGCTATTGGACAATTTATATCACAAGGATCGTAGAGAACTTTAACTTTGTTAGATTACACGTCTTTTAATTGTTGAGAGACGCTTTTTCGTATTTTTGTACGCATCCCGGGAACCTGGAAAAACATTTCTCTTTTAATAATTGTAAATGATTTTCTAAATTTTAGTAAAGTTGCTTAAGTTTAGTTGCATTCGAAGTCTTCATTTTCTAAAGACTAATATAATTATGGAAAAGAGGAAAACAATTAGTCGAAAATGTTCAATAAACTGAATGAAATATTGAAAAATGACAAAAAAAAACCTGATTTTTTGAAGAAAGCTTGCTAATAAAGTTGTTTCCAATTTGTTAGGAAAGAAATTTATCCTTAAACCTATCACAACAATCGAAGAATCACTGGAAGCATATGTTATATTGGAATATTAAACAAGCAAAAATGCTTTTTTGAGAAATGTAACAAATAAAAACGAATTTCATTATGAAATATTTTTTACGAACGATACGAAATTTTATCTCTTAAATCCGAATTATTCACAAAAACAATCTGAAAATACACGATTCAAAAACACGCCTAAGTCCAAGCGATTGTATCTTCTAAATATAGAAAATAAAAGCTAATATTTTATTTATAAAGCAAACTCACTTTCGAATTTTTATAAAAACCGTACTTTCTCTCCCGTTTCATGAATTCGAAAATAGAAATTCTGAATCTCATTAACCTCGTTGGCGCCTTTTTTTTCTCGATCGCTCTATAACCTCGTTGTTCTAATGATGTATATCCGTTTTCACTTGATGAAACCAGACTGGGTTCTGAACTTTCTAAAAGATGCCCAGTGCCCGTTTCGTCTTTCTGGGTTCGTAATTATAACAAGGTCAGGAAATGAGCGCTGTTCTGGTTCGGAAATCTTTTGTTCTGATCTTTTTTCACTGTTGTCCGCTGCTTTTTTTGGATCAAATGGTTCGTTGACACAGTTTCCATCAGTATGCAGAACAGTCATAGATTTTGTTCCGAACGACGGATTTTTTTTTATTTCTGAATCGCGTGCTTTAAAAGAGGGTGCAAAACGTCCACACGCCCATTTGTTTACCTCTTCTGCTGCGCCTCGACGGGTTTATTCGAATTCACCATTCTAGCAAACGATATTATACCACACTACCGTGAGGATGATCAAATCCATCGTGATTTTGCTTCTGTGTTCTTGGTTGGGAGATATAGTAGCAGCTCAAGAAGATTTTGAAGAGGATCAGTTCATGAATGCATTATGCGGTAAGAAATAATTATTTTCTTGTAAATTTTTTCCTCTTTTAAAAGTATAAGATTGGTGTTCCAAATATCGCCTAACCTTATTTCTCTGTATCTCAGCCTCCTGGTTTGGGAAATCAAGCTGGAAACTAAATGAATATCACTAGGAACTATTCTCCTTTGGTTTCCAGAGATTCTATACCTTCTTTATTTATGTCCATTTAAGTTAACTACTCAAACTTCAAAAGTTTCCCAAGAGAATTTTCAAGAGTGGGTTCCAAATATCGCCTACCCCTGTTTCTATTATCACCCCCTTAGGAGCTACTATTCAAAACGAGTTGCTAGTAGAGCATACCTGCCTATCTTTAGTATTGAATGTACTTTCGAGTCGTATAAACGAAATGATGATTTGGAAACATTTACCAGGATATTCCTCGAATGGATTGGAGACAAGAAATACGGCGCTATCCCGGCCTCCAATACTTCAGATGCAATGATGTTGTTGATAGAACTGATAGAAAACTTGCCGGTGGTGCTACGTGTGATAAAACCCTAGACCGTGAAGGTAACTACATGAACTCGTAGATGTCGCGCATAGTAGCTTGCAAACACGAGTAGGCGATAGTAAGCACAGGGGCGATATTTGGAACACCAAACCCTAACTACCATTTTCTTCCATTGAGCATCAGACATTGTCATCCTAGAGCACAATCCGCAATGTAGAATTTGTGTTTTAGGAAATCGGAAATTGGTCCGTAGATTTTGTATGTCTGAAAATATCTGGGAATAAACTTTATGGAATTTCACAGACACGAATTCTGTTAATTCAGATAACATGAGGTCCAACGATTTTATTCACTCATTGAAGCCGATCGACACACCAATTTTAATTCCTAATATTGAAGAAATTGAAATGATTAAAACTGATTTAAAAAAATTTCAATAATAATTAAAAACAAGACTTTTTAATCAAGATATTTCTTGTGGTTTCTTAATTTTTCTAAGGTAATTATTTTGGGTATAATTTTTTTTTTTTTGGTTAATAAGGTTTTTCACTCTTTTAGTGTATTTTATTTAAGTAATTCCAATTGGTATTGTAGTCCTTCTGGTGATTGTCTTTATCAGGTCTATCGTCATTTGAAAACAGCCCATGCTACTCTTCTAACCAACCGGGCTACCGCGGCCCGACTTTGGACAAGGTAGCACGTAGTTTGATTATTGTGTACTCGATTCTGTCCACCCAATTCAGGCACTCTACCCCGTACCACTAGAAAAATGATAATTTCACACTATCTACCATCACGATATAACCAATATGTACCACGGTGTGCTAATCCAGAATAACTAATTTTTAGGTAGCAAAGCTTGGAATTTTGTATGAATTTGTCATCAATACCCTTGGGGTATTGATGACAAATTCATACGAAATTCCCATTAAAATGCATTCGTGGCTGGTATAGCCACTGCGCTAGCAACCTTAGAGTTAGTTGTAGGTAGAGTTGCCAACTTTTTCTGAGACAATTCCTGGACATATTGCCCCAAACTGAAATATATATATATATGTAATTTCACAATATTCTCCACTGAAAAATCATCTAACATAACATACCTAGTTTTCCAAGAAATTTGTTTTTCATGTACAATAAATACGTAAAAAATGATAGTTTTTTTCATGACTTTTTTAAAATTGTAATTAATATACGAGCCTGATGGTCCTCTCATATTCATAGCAATAATAATAAATCTAAACCTATCCTCTTGTTGCATTGAAACCATTAAAAAATTAAAATGGTAGTGTTTGTATACAAAATAGATATTGTTCGTGTTTAGTTATACAGAACAGAGAGTGTTCCAAATTCTATTTTAAGAAATTCGAATATGAAAACTTATTTTCGTCTTCAGCTCTAATTTTAAAAATAAAAGTCAAATGCAATATAATTGAATTGGAAGGCTTCTAATACCATTTCTTCACGTTGATCCTGCTCTGAACAGACTGACATTATATAGTATTGGCTTTGGATAGTAGTGGGTGATGGACGTTCAATGGATGGATACGAAGTCATGTGCAATAGAAATAACTATTTCGGAGTGTAGGTAATATTGGGGTCGATAGATTTCTCGGAAATTCTGCGGCAATTTTATATTAAACTGGGATTCTGGACAGCAACTTAAATTCCGGAACTATTCGGGACGGTTGGCAATCCTAGTTGAAGGTGGCGCAGGTTCCATTTCTGTCAAGTGCATTCCACCCTGGGTGCATTTATCTCCAATATGTCAGTGACACTTTCACTATGTGTATGTCTATAATGTGATATTGCATGTCTTGTATGTGGCGCAGCATGTCTAAAAAATAGGATTAGCAAATTTAAGAGTTGTGAGTACCAAACTCAATCCAAATACCTTAATATACATGAGAGCTCGTGCACATTAAATCTTTCCTGGCTTCAAATGTCCTCACGCTGGCATGGTGTGGAAGTTTGGAGAGTGGGATTCCATCCCAAGTGTCTACCTCGTCATCTGACCGTGGTATAAAATGACGATGGAATTATTGGATTTTACATTTCGGGATGGATCCCAAAGCCAATTACCCGCTGTGTTGCTTCATTGCGACGTCCATTCGAATACCTACCCAGTAAAATGCATTAATGACAACAACTTATGCTCTAACAAATTACATTTTTTGAAGGACATTTTATAAAGCAAAGAGTTTTAAGACCATTAAAAAGAAACTACAAAAAATACCCTTCAAAATAAATTGAACTTATTACAGTTTCTCTGTGCCAAACTACACTTCCCTCCAAAAGTTAAGGTACAGGAGGTTTTTCGAAGCTCACCATTAAAAAAATTGCAGTAACAACAAAATTCATAGTTTATATGAATGATATTAACGAACTTTAAGAACACTTGTGCAAAAAACGATAATCACTACATTTATTTTAAAGAAATGGACACTTTATAAAAATATGCAAAAATCAAACATTCGTAACTTCGTGTGTAAGTTTTGCGCATGATTGTTGATTTTCATTTGTTGTTGGCAATTTCGTTGACAATATCCAGGAGTGTCTAGCAATGTCTAGGAGATGTCGTTCACCCGATTCCTTAAGGTTTCGGTTGGTCGGATGGATGGAAATGGGGTTGGGACAAGCTGATGCTTCTAGACGTCTCAGTGTGTCTCGCAGTGTGGTCCAACGACAGTGGAATCAGTTTCAACCCTGTGTCTAGAAAACATGTTCCAGGCTGATCACGAGTTTCAACGCCTGTGGGAGACCGTTTTCTAGCTCTTTCTGTCCGAAGGAGGAAAAGCACTACTGGGCCTCAGCTCGTCGCAGATCATTTTGTCGCATCAGGAACAAGAATCTCCGCTACTACGGTGCGAAGACGCCTTCACAATGCAGGTCTCTATGCAAGACGACCATTTGTGTGTCCCCTTCTGAACCGAAGTCATAGAAGTGCCCGTTTATGCTGGGCAAGAGAACACGTTTCGTGGACCAGACAACAATGGGTTTCTGTATTCTTCACAGATGAGTCCAGGTTCACACTGGAGAGCGATTTAGGGCGTCTGCTGATCTGGAGGGAGCAACGCGCCAGGTACAACCCATCCAACATTGTTGAAAGACACAGTTACAGAAATGGTAGAATCATGGTTTCGGCAGGAATCTCTTTCGGTGGTCACACTGACCTGCATGTGTTCCATGGAGGAACTCTGACTGGTGTGAGATATCGGGATGTGATCCTTGATCCATATGTCCGCCCATACACCGCTGCTATTGGTAATGGTTTCATTCTAATGAATGATAATGCTAGACCTTAAAGAGCTGTGCTTGTTGAGGACTATCTTGAGGGTCACAGTTTGGAGCGAATGGAATGACCAGGTCAATCTCCAAACCTTTATCCAATAGAGCTAGTTTGGGACTACCTTGGCAGACACGTTGCTGTTTTAAGTCCTCCTCCAAGGTCGTTACATGAGCTGGAACAAAGGTCACTTCGTGTCTGGTCTTCGCTTCCCCTTTCGGTCTCCGACAACTTCATTGGCGGCATGGAAAGTCGATGCCGCTAATGCATTGCAGTTACAAGTGGACACATTTCGTATTAGAACCCATTTTTTAATGATTCCACGGCATTTTTCCACATAAACCCGTGTTGTACTGTTTTCTCCAGGAATGGACTTTTCTGCCAAGAGTGCTTTTTGTTGTTGTTGAAAATCATGTTTGTGTTGACCGTATGTAAATTTCTAGGTCGCATTCAATAAATAACTGTTAAGTGCACATTTCCCCCAAATTTATTGTATCTATGTTCATTCATTTTCAAATTTAATGAAAAAAAACATCCTGTACCTTAACTTTGGAGGGCAGTGTGTAATATCTTTAATTCGTTAATAAAAACTATATGCTATGGGTTGTTGCTGAACGGTCGCCTTTTTCTGCACTAAGGATAATTAGATCGAGTAGGTAGGTAGATAGTTAATTAACGTGGCACTGGAGCAACACAGTGGGCTATTGGTGACTGTCTGTGATCAGTCCCCAAAGGAAAGATCCGAGGACAACACCACATAATTTTGAACCTCGAGGTAACTCCTGAGCTGACATCCCACTCTTTCCGAAGAACAGAAAATTCTTGCGCCCAATTGAATTCTACTAAGGGATTTTATTAGTTTGACATCGCAAAGCAGAACGAAAACCATATGTAGTATCTTAATAGAATGGTTTTACACGAACAGCCAAGAAAGTTTTATGCATACTAAAAAACTCCTTCAAGCTTCTAGTTAGCAGTTGGACGCGTATAACAATTAAATTCACGGAGCACTTGTGCGTGCTGACAATGATATTTTTACCCTTCAAGTAGTTTCGACGCGATATCTCGTTCATCAAGATAGGGTCAATTTTGCTAATGGCGAGATAGCTCATCCATCAAGACCTGATAAATTTTACTAATGACGAGATGCTTTGTGATGCTTAGAATGGCAACAGTATAAAGAGGTCACATATTCTAAATTAATTTTTTTCCATTTCATTTTCCGAGCAACGATTTCATTATTTACATTTTATGTTCTTTAAATTAATAATTTTTAAATTGTAATTTTTTTATTTTTGCAATACGAATATGGGTGCATAGACAATGACGTCATGACTTTTACGTCCTTTGGAATCATGTTCACTATTGTTTTCGGTAGGTATTTATTTAACGTTGCACCGGACCAACACAATGGGCTATAGCGATCGTTTTTGGAATTGCGTAGCAATCACAGGGGGTTGTCGAGCGTCATTTGTTTCTCTTTTTTATGGTAATGAAATTTAACACAAAGGTAGTCCTAACTTTTTGTCAATTTTGTGCCCAGTCCGAATTTTAAATTTAATCTAGAACACTTTTAAATGAATTTATTAGTTGTTTTACTCCCTTGAACTAACATTTTCGACCTGTTCAGAATTGTCACGGGCAACGCCGTGCTGGCCACGCAGTGGCTAGTGAATTATGTTCTTAAATTGTTTGCCAACGCACTTAACCCTCCCTGTGGTTGTCTTGCCTAAGTACCTCGGCGATAAGCAAAACTGACCAGATCTTGATCGGCCAGACATTTCGACATTAGAATAAAACTTATCGGATTTCCATCTAGTCATCATCAAAAATCGGTAGCATCTTGGCAAGATGGATGGTCATTAACAAAATGCGTCAGATCTTGGTGGACGCGATGCCTATTCGAAACCACTCGATGGGCTAAATTATTGCTTATGCTTAAATGCTTATTTTCACTTTAAAAAGGTTATCTACTCCAACAACTCAACTCACTTCGTTTCAAAATACCGTCATTTAATCAAATTATTCCTTTTTAAAACTTGGTTGGCCCGCAGGGATTGATCGTTTTGAATTCCACACTTTGTTACGTCGACTCTGCAGGCCACTACAGGGCAATATTCCACGCCACCTCCAAGAAGGTTAAGATTTTAGTGACTTATGTAATCTTATATATGAACTGTAGAAAATATTGTATATCTAAATCTAAAATCACATGTAACTTGAATTTTTTTGTGCCTTGAGTACCTGATGAATTACTTGAATCCTTACTTCAATACATGAAACAATTTCATTCAGAGAATGAACTACAAATCTTTATTTTTTATAGCCCCTAAAAACATGCGAAACGTTGCTCAATGTGGAGAAGTCTTACCTCCTACGGTACGTATGATTGTTTTTTAAATTTTTCTATTATAACCTATTAATTTGTATAATGGAAGAGTAATTTAATTATATTTTGAACCGTGTGTTGCTTAAAGCCTGTGTCCAATTAAAAAAGTATTAAAATCATGCAGTCTATTTTCTCTACGATTATAAAAGGAAGTGTTTTCCCGTGTCTGATGTGCAGTGTTCTGGCGAATCTACGTCATTTATAATAATGAAATTTGTTACACAGGAAGTCCTAATTTTTTGCGATTTTTGTGTCCAGCCCGAATTTTAAAATTCCAACTGTTGATGAATCATCTAGTTTATTCATATCATTATTATGTCCATGATTTGAAGCAAGATTCGGACACAAAATTGCCGAATGTCTCTTTCCACACAAAATGCATCTCATATTCGCCTTACATCTTTGAGATAAATGACCATATTTTAAACATGCGAAGCAGCATTTTTTATCTTTCAGTATTTTGCGTTTTTCATTGAGACTCATCCTCTGTGCTTTAAAACAATCCGTGTTAAGGTGTTTACCATCAAAAAATACCCAATTTTTTGACTTGTTGGCATCAACTGTCAGTAAATCTGTGGCAGAAGGTATACCTTCTTGTATACCCGTTTTGTAAAACTGATACTCTCTTTTTCTTTTTCGTTTGCATGTCGAAACCGGTCGAAGCAAGATTAATCCGTTCTTCTCCTTCAGCTTCACTTGTATAAAAAAACTAACATGTGTACAAAAAATTCAAATCAATACACATAAAAGATTCTGAGAAAATGTTCATAAAAACTTAACCATTTTAACTTTACGGCTTGGACAAATATGCCTCTTGCGCCATAAAACCCCAAAACAGTCAACAATGCAATTATCCTAGCCAGTCTTTCTCACTGTTCGGTAGGAACAGGGGTTGGAACAATAAATATGCACCCTTCTTTTGTAAAAGGGGGAGTTTTGGAATTATTTTCTCCTCGCTCCTCACAACTAGCAACAACGCAATTAACTTCAAATCATTTTTATAGTTGGAGATAAATAGGTGGAGCTTGACCAAATCTGGCGGCCCGTTCGCCATAAAAAATTCATCTATTCATCAAATAATTATTTAAGAAAATCTGTACAACTACTTTAAAAAAATCTGTTGCATTACTACCTGTAAGTTGGTAATTAAATTCCGATTGCATCAGGAAATGAAAGGTTAAGTCAACGTTCCAGTTTTTAACTCACAAAAAAAAAGCGACTGATCAATGACTTTGAACAATAATTATGTAAATTCCATAAGGGGAAAGGTACCATGCTGCCATCTATATTATTAACTTAGAACTATTATTTCAATAAGCAATACCTGTCATATCTCAACCTAAACAACCTTTCCTTGTCGTCATTCACTTTACCAACTGAGCTTCCAAGTTAAGCACATAAGCCCTGTTAGCGTTAACTAATGTGTCCGACTAGTAAAAATTAGCAAGGTTTTCATTTAAAGATTTTGGATTGCGGAGACTTTCCGAAACTATCACTACATAAAGGTAACGGAAGGTGGAAAAAGTTTTCACACCCCATTTCCAAGCTATTTCAGACAAAAGAAAAGATAAAATCATTGTTTTCAATATTATCATGCGATAATATCTTGAGGTAACGTTCGTGAATAGGAATCGGGTAGTGACGAATTCTAAATCTCCCAAATCTATCACGAAAAATCGCATATACACTACTCTACAATAATGGACAAGGACGCCAGCGGATTTGCATAAAATCCGACTGCTGGTTTGGGGGTGGTTTACGTGGTATGGCCTGGGACCTTTGCATGCTGTTCCTGGTCAATTGAACGCCGACGCCTACATGAACATTTTGGACAATCAAGTTCTTCCTACGTTCTGGGAATTTTATGGAATGGACGAATGTTACTTCCAGGACGACAACGCTCCGTGTCACGTTGCAGCCTCTGTCAAGCAGTGGTATCGAGATCTGGATGTAAAACGTCTTCCCTGGCCTGCTCAGAGTCCCGACCTAAACCCCATCGAACATTTGTGGGACGCGTTACAGCGACGCTTACGAAACAGGGAACCACGTCCGAAATCGACAGCTGAGTTGGCGACATTTTTGCAGCAGATATGGACACAAATACCCATAGCTGTGTATCAAAACCATGTTGGAAGAATGCCCAGAAGAGTTTCTAGTGTAATTGCAGCACGTGGGGATTATCCCCCTATTATAGCATGTGTTCTTTCCCTTATACCATCACATCTTGCTGCCCGGTCCATTATAGTAGGGTAGTGTATGTACCTGAAAGTATTGCCCTGGAACAAATTTTGAAATTAAAATTGCTTTAGTAACTACCAGGTAACCAAGAAATCTCGTAATGCTTAAGCCAACAGTGGCAAATGATTCATGAAAAGGATTAGGGTAGGTAATTAACATCGCACTGAGATGCAATTGAACGGGCTAATGACGACTGTCCGGTATTATACAAAATACGAGGGCACCACCACGTCATTTTGAACCACGGTCAGATGACGAGAACAATACCCGAGCAGGCACCCCACTCTCCAAACTTACACATCACGTCAAAGTTAAGGACACGACAGGCTTAACGTGCACCTCCTACAAGAGGTGTGGTACACGCCCTCTCTTGGCGACCTAAGAAAGTCATTAAATATCGCCACATTGCTGCTAGTACACAACATCATTCCTGAGAACGAACCTCCGAGTTTGATGAAATGGTGCACCCTTCACACGCTCGCCGTTTCCTTTTCTCTCTTCGGACTATTTCATGCACTGTCATCCCTATTCACACTGCTGCATCGTGTCATGTCCAAATAAGTTGCCTTTTCAAGTCAGCCACTCTGCACACGATTGTTTCGTTTAAACCGACCTACAAGGCGAGTGATCAGAATGGATAGCCCTTGCAACCATTTTTGCTGTTCCTTCTTTTACCTCTCAACCAGACACAGTCGGCGGAAAAAAATCCGTTTTGTTTGGAAGTGCATGCATCTCTGATGACTGTGATAAGATAAGACGCGGTAGAGCAATAAAGGAGGTGTTGTTACGGTTTTCAGATAAGAAAATTGAGAAATCATGTTTCGCGCGCATTCCTTCTTATCCTTAGTTCTCCATTGAGTTTTATTTGAAACAACAGTCAGTGTGACTGCAAAACGCTGAGTGTTATCGCACATAACCGAATAGCATGTTAAAAATAAAAAATAAGAAAGATTGCTTTCGAATTTTATCTTTCTCTGCTGCTTGAAACGGTTGTAACAAGCTATCACATTGTGCGTTTGCATCCACTAAACCAATAATGCATTCAACTTGGGATCTGAGACTTTTCCCCAGTAAAAAAAAGTTATTGAGATCAAACATCCACTAGGTCAGTGGTGCTCAAACAGTGGGTTGCGACCCCTCTAGGGGGTCGCGTGAATATGGTTGTGGGTCGCCAAATTCAAAGAAATTTATTTGACCAAAAAAAATATAAGGCTTTTCTTCAACAAGTATCAGGTACCAGTAAAATAGTGAAACGAGATAACATCTCTACTATTATAAAAGGAAGTGTTTGTCTGTCTGTTTGTTTGTCTGTTTGACGCAAAATCCTGACGATTCTATGGCACTTACAGCAGTGAAATTTGACACACAGGTAGTCCGAATTTTTTGCAATTATTGGGTCTCGGCGAATTTTAAAATTCAATCGAGAACATTTTTAAATGAATTTAATGAAATTTAACAGCATAGACATACAGCATAGAAGAGATCACAGATTTTTAATTGATTGCTTTCATTTCCGTTTGGATTTTGATCAGAGGAATAATTTTTCAGCTAGACGATAAAAACAAACAATCTCTTAACTGGAGTCAATTAGTTCTTTTTCGATCTCCTAGACCGTTAAAGATAGAGTAAAAATTTCAGCGGATTTGAAATCTGCTTAAAATTTCGCATTAGATCCATACCTAAAAATACGATTTTTTTTTACATAAATAAGTTTTAAATTGAATATATCTTTTATATTTTCGAGATTGTGACGTCACGGTAACTTTTACTTTCCAAAAATAAACAAATTACTTTTCGTGCCGTTCGCGTTAAAAAAAACAGATTATATTTCCTGCACCATTTCAGCGAATGAGAGCAAGAGATAAAAAAAACCTATGACTGGGATTGTTAAGCTTTTTTTTCGTAAAATCGGAATCGCTAAAGATAGATTAAAAATTTCAACGGATTTGAAATCTGAGGAAAATTTTACACCAGATCAATACCTTACACCACGGCACGGGGAACGCCGGGCTAGCCACGCAGTGGCTAGTTATTTCTAAAAAAATGAACTATATTTTTGAAAGAAAACAATTGTCTGTGTTAGTATATACCTATACTATGTGTGTACCTATACTTCGGCAACCGGCATGCGAACAGACATAGTGATAAAAGATACACTTCCCTACAATAATGGACCGGACGCCAGCGGATTTGCATAAAATCCGGCTACTTGTTTGGGGGTGTTTTTTGTGGTATGGCCTGGAACCTTTGCATGTTGTTCCTGGTCAATTGAACGCAGATGCCTACATGAACATTTTGGACAATCAGGTTCTTCCTACGCTCTGGCAATTTCATGGAATGGACGAATGTTACTTCCAGGACATCGCTCCGTGTCACGTTGCAGCCTCTGTCAAGCAGTGGTATCGAGATCTGGATGTAAAACGTCTTCCCTGGCCTGCTCAGAGTCCCAACCTAAGCCCAATCGAACATTCGTGGGACTCGTTAGAGAAACAGGGAACGACGTCCGAAATCTACAGCTGAGCTGGCGACAATCTTGCGGCAGAAATGGACACAAATACCCATAGCTGCGTATCAAAATCTCGTTGAGAAAGTATGCCCAGAAGGGTTGCTTGTGTCATTGCAGCACGTGGGGGGGGGGAACCATCCCCCTATTAAAGCATGTATTCTTTCCCTCATACCATCACACCTAGCTGTCCGGTCCGTTATTGTAGAGTAGTGCAATTTTCAATTTGAGATGCCCTTTACCAGCTCTCTGCTGGTGGGATTCACATGCAACTTGGATCGGTCTGACGTTTCACACTAGAGCTTTGTTTTCTTTACTAGAGCTTTTTCAATCTTGCTAGTTAGATTTTCCCCATGCTATTTAGACTTTATACTGTGATCGCAGCGAGGACCGTACATTCTTTCCGTTTGTGCCTCAGTAATTTGTTTTTGCTGCCTCTTACGTTCATTCAAGTTTTTTCTGTAATTCTGTTTGTACACTGCTTTTTTGTTAATATAATAGCGTTTTAAAAACGATACCATTATCAAGAGATAGCGTTTCTCGCCGAATATCCGCCATATCACGGAATATAGAATCAGTTCTTTTCAATCGATTACAATACTCTCCTGTATTTAGTCTACAACTTCAAGAAACTACTGACATTACTTAACTATTTCTGTGAGATACGTTTATGAACAAATGGAGAGAAAATATTTAAAACTATTAATAGATATTTTGAAATAACCTGTACACGCTGTGTCGCGGTTTGCAGTGATGGTGCTGTGTGACCAACTTTTGATTGCATCGAATTTATTTATGAACCGATTTTAAAAATAATTGTACCGTAAGAAAGAGTACATTCTGAGGTATACTGCGATATTTTCAGAATTAAAACCTAATAGTAATAATATATAGATATGACAATTTTAGTTTTGTATTGGAAATTACGATCTGAAAGTTCCGAAAATTGTATGACCAAATTTTAATTGCATCGACTTTATTTATTTACCAATATAAAAAATAATTATACCATCAGAAAAAGTACAATGTAAGGTATTTAGTGATGTTCTCAAATTTAAAAAATAATGGTATTTGTTGTAAATATAACGGTTTTAACAAAAAATACCGAAGATATCCAAAGATTCCGAATTTTGTGTGACCAACTTTTGATCGCATCGAACTTATTTATAACCAATTTAAAAAATAACTATACCGTAAGAAAGAGTACATTCTGAGGTATACTGCGATATTTTTAAAATTAAAAACTAAGGATAATAAGATATAGATATGACAGTTTAAAAAAAAATAACGAAAATGTCACGATTTTTCCCGAATTTCAAAAATATATATATATTTTTTTTAAGAACCAAATTGAAATTTCTAAAAAAACTCGACGAGCTGTAAAAATTTACGTTGAGATGTACTCTTTAAAAAAAACTTATGGCTTAAGACTGAAAATTTGTATGTATTTTGCTCACTCGCGGAAGAAATTTCGCTTTTCAAACTTTGACACTTAATAAACCCTAAACTAATAACCGCATCGAAAAAAGATCTTTACAGTTCTGCAGGGAACACGATGAAGAACAAACCATGTTAATTTCATATTTTTCTGATCCGATCTAGGGAAACCGTCTAATAATCGAGCTAAACAGCACAGTTTTCAATCCTGCGGCGGCGGTAACTTTTTTTTAATATAGAGAGATAACATTTTAGGTGAGGAAATAATGCACAAATATTAATTTAGAATTAAAAAATAGTTTGAAGTGTATCGTTTACTTTCTCTTGCTTTTACTGTTTGTGAAAGCAATTTTGTTCTTCACTTCTCTTTAAATATTTAAACTATATTTCAAGAGAGAAACCATTTAAACATTTGAGAAAACTTTCCAAAATAATATTTGCCAAACAAAAAAAAGTTATTTTAAATTGAAATTTTGATAGATTTTTGTTCTTTTAACAATCCCCGCGGTGTTTTCCATACCTACTTCCGGTTTTACCGCCTTGATTAAAATCTTAATAACACTTCACCTAACTAACAAATGTAATAAGCAAAACAAATTTAAAAATTTGAACTGCCATTATTTAATTCGTTTTTTTCTGTAAAATTGAGATCGTTAAAGATAGATTGAAAGTTTCAACGTATTTGAAATCAGCGGAAAATTTTTCTTTTAATAGATAATTTTTCAATTAAATATTTATATTTTCGCAAGAGATTATGATGTCACGCGATTGGATCTCTTCGCAATTAGAATTTGGCCACATTCGACAGTGACGAGGCTATCACGGCGTTGCCCGTGGTGTTGATTTGCTTCGGAAACCAACCACTGCATAGATGTTCATGTCTAACCAAGACTTTCAAAATCACCCTTTCCCAATCCACCATGTCTTAAATGTTATTTTAAACTTGGAATAATCTCATGAATTACAAGCCAACACGCAAAGCATTTGGACTACCTGTGTGTCGAATCCCATTGTTGTAAGTGCCATAAAGTCGTCAGGACAGTACACACACAAACATTTTGTTTTATAATATTAGAGATGAAATTAGAATTCGAAAAAATAATGAATAGTGCATTTGTTCAAAATTTGATTTGGGACTCTTTATAGGACCACGTAAAATTTCAGGGGGTAACAGATGCTACTCGCTTTAAAAAATGTTTGCTTTGAATTTGCTCTACTGTAAACGACACTCGAATAATCGGCTGTTTCGATTTTTACCCATATCTATTTTAAGATGAAGTTTACTAAAAGAGCAGAATACCAATACTAGAAATACTTGGCCTATGTTTGTATCGGGAACAAAGGGCAGTAGATTTTAGGTGAGCCTATAAGCGGCGAAACGATTGCCACGGCCTTGGGCTCTGAAGTGTTATAGAAATCTAAAGAGGTTTGAGGATACAGTATTTTGCGATTTCAGGTCGCATAAAACGCTACGAGCAACACTTAATGTCAATTATCGTCGGATAATATCCACCATCGTATGAGAAAAACTTTAATTCGTGTCGTTTTTCAAGTTCCTTATGATGACCTTCGGGGAAAAAATAAATTCGAACTTTCTTTTCTGCAACTCGTTTTATAGAATGATTGTTTTTCCTCGTTAAATACGTGAGGAAAATTTTTCTCAGCCTTGTAAGTCGTGCTAAAAATAACCACCGTTCAAATGATAAAAACCGGCACTAGGTACGGAAAAGGTCCAAAAAAACTAGTAGTGTAACTCTGTTTCGGAGTCAATCTATATATATACACATGTAGTCCTCATGTGTGTATATAATTTTTTTACAAACCTACACCGGTTGACCCATCCACACACATTTTGGTACACTTATACTTTAGAGCACTGCGTAAAACATAGGCTTATTTTCTTGTCTTCAGACCAATCTATAGCACTTACAACCATGAAAATTGGCACATTTGGTAGTGCTAAAAGTGCCTCAATTTTAAAATATAAAGTTTGTTTACTTACAATAAATGAATATTGACAAGGAAACACGATCTACAGTGTTTGTCTGTTTGAGTTAATACAGGAAAATTGTCATACTTGAACATTACATTTCACAAATCCTTATCATCTTTATCAATATTTTTCTGTCTTTTTTTTTAATTACTCTATTTTAGCTCAGGAAATCCAAATTCGACACTTTTCACATCTTTCGTTTTTCAAAATTCTGCATTTTTTCATCGGAATTTCGTTTCTGTTTACATAAGTCTTAATCTTTTGCATATAATAATACATTATTCCGGAATTAAATGTATATAGTTGCATCCGAAGTAAATTGTAGAAGCTATAAAGAAGTTAAAACGAAGTTAAAAAGTATTTTCTGTACAACTTATGTGATTGCCTTTTTCTATGTAAGATAAGTGATTATTCTAATTCATTTTTTAATCAACACTTAACCATTTCAACCCGAGGGTTATTCAGCTAGTCTTCTTATAAAGCGGTGTTATAGTTCAAATACAATCCATCTAAAAATTATCCCATAAGTTCAGAGATTTCATTAAATGGTATCAAGATCCGACCCGTTTTGCATACGACGAGATATCTCGTTCATCAAAATCTGACCCATTTGCAGATGACGAGATATCTCGTTCATAAAGATCCGCCACATTTTGCAAATGACGAGATATCTCGTTCAACAAGATCTTAATGATTTTGCGAATGACGAGATATCTCGTCCATCAAGATACTGTCCCATTCTTTGACGATGGCGAGATATCTCGTCCATCAAGATACTGCCCACTCTTTGACGAGGGCAAGATCAAGATGTGGTCAGTTTTTTCCCCTTCTAAAAACGAGATATCTGGTGGAGACAACCACCAGAGGCATGGTGCTTCTTGACTGTGATCATCAAATGAATGCAATTGAATAGCAGTGTTTGCGTTTGCAGGGAGCTGATGTTGTCTTCAAGTGCGGCCACGACGTGACTGGAGCTTACAGCGAAAACATGCTTCAAGCAGCCGAGACGTTTTGCTACCGAGAGGACATCCGAGATACGGTAAGAGAAACTTCTCTTTCGACATGAGGGGCGCATTTCCTTTAGGTGATTGACGGACCCTAGTGATGTACCCTAGGGATCTCTTTTTTCCCCCATGGTGTACAATATCTTTGGTAATCATGGGTGTCTCTCAGCGATTTTCTTCTGATTTCATCCCGCTACTCTATTCCCAAAATCTTCTTTTCCTCGGGGCACTTCTTTCTTAGGTGCGTACGTTCTTCGCGAACATGGGGTTGAGGTTGCCACAACATCTCTGTCGGAGTGACCGAGCGATGTCTAATTTGATAGACAGTGGGTATAGTAGTGGCCAATAACAGAGGGACGCTGCATACCTAATTTGGACAGTGATATTCATTTACAATATAATACGTATAAAGTTACAAATATACATGCCGGTGCAAAAACAAGTCTCACTCCTCTCAAGTGTACAACAAATCTGTCCTCATTCGTAGTATTCTTTTTCAGAATAGCACCCAACATTTCATATTCTGATTCGTATCAGAACACATGCACTGTCATCCACTAGAACATAAGAACAACTGTTCTTATAACCTATCTGTGTTCGTAACCAACGTGGTGAAAGACAGGGAATCGCTATAATCTCTTTTAAAGAGAACATGTCCTCTTTTCCCGCTCGTATCTTTTTTTTCACTCTCTTTTTTTAAGTCGGATCTTTTACGTTCTCATTTTGTTCCCTTTGGAATGCATTTTCGGATTGCGTTAAAATATATTACACATTTCGAACTTTACGGGCTAATCTATTCACATTGCCTACTATATCGTTTTATGTAAACCACAGCTATTCAAATACGTACTAGATCTAGTACATTGTACGAAATCGTACATATTATTAAAACGCATCAACGTAAAATAGGAAGTTCAACCTATTGTGTATATTGAGAACCATGTTAAACACCTCATTGGAAGATCAAATAGATAACCAATGAGAATTTAGATTCGTGTTAGAATATGAATAAGAAATATCGTTCTTATTATATCAGAATAAATAGTAAGAAATATTGTTCTTATTATATCAGAACGAATAGCAAGAAATATTGTTCTTCTTGTATCAGAATGAATGGTTAAAAATAGTGTTCTTATTACATCATAATGAATAGTAAGACGGACGATTCTCAGCCTTTTTGAGTTTGGAAGGAAATCGTGTTGCTAACCTAGCCACCTTTTAGCATTAAATCGAAGTCGACAACTCAACTATGATTGCTGCGCAAAATTCGGTGAGTTATAATTATTGTGTGATGGCGTATTATTTACTTGTGTTGTTTATCAGTATTTGTATTAGTTTTGCCCATTGTTAAATTAAATTTTCTCGTATTTGTTTATGTGATAAAGTTAAAAAAATGTAATATTTATTGCAGTTCATTTATTAATTGAAATTCTAAACAGGCTGTACATTTGGATACATAATTGTAAGGAGGTATAGAGTCTCATCCATGTATTTTGAGACATAATCTTTTCAATAATGTTTCCCGCAATCTTTTCAAATTATCGTACACTCATTCGGAAGTAATTAAAAAACTTTTCCTGATTTTCACTTTTCGTGTCCTTTTTTTTGTCCTCTTTTTTAAAAGAATTTTCCCAAATGTTATTTTTTCTGATATTTATCTTCTGGCAACCCTATTGTGGAGTGCATGAAGCAGACATACAAAGTTGGAGCTATTGTTTATTGTGTGAATATTCAACTATTAATTTGTAGTTGGAACGATTAAGTTGCACTTTGATATTCATATTGAAGGATAATTTTGGAGATTAAAGGCGTAGTAAAGGTTTGAATCGGAGAGTAGTTTTGTGGCTTTCAAATGACAACACTTTGGCAGTTCTCCCTGCACTCAACCCAAAGTCACACTGGCCCAAAGTTCGACCAGCACCTTAGAACTTCGACGTAATGCATACACTCTCCACAAACTCAGTGCATCTGCGCACTCTTCTGGATGTTTCTTGTAGTTTTGAAATAAAAAAACAAAACATTTGTAACGCTTAACTTTTGATGTATACCCCATTGCTGTTCCGATTTTAAAGACGTATTCACGTCAATAAAAAATAATAGAGATCTAAAACATCGTACATATCTAGAGTCAGAAGCTAGCAAAAGGAATTTCTATCTATTAGGGCAACGTCACGAAGAGCTTACAAAAGATGACATGGCAACAAAATACGGCCATGAAAATTATTTATGTTGGTTGCCTTTCGCTATTTGATATGAGAATTGTTTTCCAAATATGAACGTCTGTTTCTGTCTTGCAGTTATTCCTGTGTTGGGAAAGAGGCCTTAGTGGACTGCATGTAAGTATGCAACATTCAACCTTCTTTTCATTATTCAACTCACCAAATAACACACCTTCACGTGAAAAGTGGTACAACTCCAAAAATGCACTCTATAACAAAACAAAAAAATCGACGTACCATGTCGTTGTCCGATTGCGATACAAATGGGTGGATGTTAAGAACATACGTCGAAAAACAAACGATTCAAATTTCAGAACAATTGAATGATTGATTTAATAGTTTGACCTTTACAACGGGAGAAAGTCAATAAGGCGTGGGTCCACCTCTGGCCTGGATGCCTCACCCGGCACGGCATAGACCGAAAAATATCCCGGATGGAGCCCTGCGGAATTTCTTGCCTTCTTCAAATATCGGGCTAAAGGGTCCACATTCCGGGATGGTTGCAATCGCCTTCCCATAACGTCCCAAATGTGCTCCATGGGAGAAAGATCGGGAGACCTAGCTGGCCAAGGAAGTGTTGGGAAAGCTTGAAACAATTCAGAACAACACGGGCCGTATGCGGCATTATCTTGTTGAAAAGTACGTCCGGGGTGACGCAAAAGGAACATGGCCGGTCGTAGAATGACGTCTACGTACCGCTGTGGTGTAAGTGTGCCAGAAAATACTACCACAAGGGCTATTGAAGGAGGTGGCACCCCAGACCCTAACGCCCTGTAGTGAGCGTGTGTGGTGTGCGATAGTAAGGGCAGGATCCCTGCCCTGGACGTCTCCTCTCAGGAAACAGTTGTAAACGGGTCTAGTCAATACAGACTATACGTCCCTAGTCAGCGCCGTTCCAAGAGGATCGAGCCCGGCACAACTCCTGGACAACTTGTCTTGGTGTGTCGAATTTTTTGTTATAGAATGTATATTGTTTTCAGTTAACAAGTATTCAGTACGATACCCATTTTCTGTGTTGATGGATATTGGATTTTTGTCATAGTTCTTATCGTTAGCCGCGGCGGCCCAATTCCCAGTCGTGGATTATCAATCGTAGGATTTAGAATTCGATATGCGGTCCAACCAAAGGCTGTTGCTATGAGGGTGCTGGTGCACGTTAAATATGTCGTGGCCAAATATTGGGTAGTTTAGAAAATGTTGCCCAGGTGTTGACTTATTTATGAGACCGAGGTTAAAGATGAAGAGGTGTTGTCCTTGATTCTTCCCCTTCGGGATTGATACCGGATCGTCACCAATTCGTTGAATTGTTTCGGCTAAACACAAATTTTTTTATCATTTTTTTGACGTTATCACTTAACGAGTTAACGCCTTTCCACATTATAATGCCCCTAACGAGGTCTATTTAAATTAGGAAACGCTCCCACAGGTGGCGCGCGGATTCTAATTCTGAGTTGATCGCTGGGTTCCGAAAACGATAACAGTATTAACGCGATTGGGGGGGGGGATCAGCCACGGTGATCGCCAATCATACTGGCAGCCTTCTCCGAACGCACTTTCACACACTTTTACAGAAATCAGCTGTTCCATTGTTGGCGATAACGTTCTAGTGATCTGTCCTGTCCTTGACTTTTCATGTTTTCTTTGTTTTTCATCATTGGTATTGATTTGATATTTCTCACCCTATTTTACATGAGCTTTTGACAGATTCCTTCCACAGCCTCACAATTTTTTATAAATGACAGTGATTTTATGAACGATATTAGTTTTTATACCTGACTGATATTCGGTTTGGATTCGCAACATATTGAATTTTATAGTTGGTTTTAAAGGTGATGCTTTGATTTGAGAAGCACTGGTTTTAAATACATGGAGTCCAAAAGCAAACAAACCAAAAACCCATGTTGATATGAATAATATCTGGTAAATACCTTAGTTTCAGAATCTTGTCTAGTAGTTAAGGTGTTAGCCTCTAGATCGGAAGGTTCCTGGTTCGAATCCGGGTCAGTGCATGGATGTTTGTAAGCGTATGGTGTAGAGGTGGCTGGTGCACCTTAAAAAATCAAATTACCGGGTTATACACCCGGAGATCAAAACGATGTTATGTTAACGATTTAAAAAAAATTTCGTTTTTCGCTTACTTCAGCTTTGAAAAATAATACTGCTTTTTAACAGTTAGGAAATAATTTATAGACATTGAAAGACTTGGTTACATAATTTGTTCGTTCGACTGAATTCCGTGGTTTCGGGGAAAAAAATGATTGCGGCATGAAAGACGTCATGTTCAGAGTATTCTGTGGAAATTGGAGAGTTACGAAACACGTACTTTGTAATTTCCCCGAACTACACGGACAAAAATGTAGGCAGTTTATTCCGTATACAATGAGCGGAACCGGTGAGACTGAAAACAATGACAACATATTAACCTTATTTCAGTTTTGAAAACCTCAAATCATTTCGATTTTCATTCAGTGTTTCCGGATTGGGCGCATTTGCACTTTGGGGGGCTACTTTTTAACTTTTAGGATTGAAACACGTGATAGTATTAGGTATTTATAACTAACGTCGCACTTCAGCAACATAAAGGCTATTCGCAACGGTCCGGGATTAACCTTAGAAGAGAAAGATCCTAGGACAACACCACGTCATTATGAACCACGGTCAGATGACGAAGCAACACCTGAGCTGGCACACCACTCTCCGAACCTCCACTCCACGACAAATTAAAACACGTGAATCAACCCCTCCAGCTTGGAAATAGTATATTTCCAAGTTTTTACTCAGTTGGAGGATTTTTTATGTTCGGTAAGGGGGAAACTAAAACATGCTGATGAATGCCATGATAACCATATATAGTCGAATTCTAGTTTATAATAATTTGGTAATTTTTTATTAACTCGTACTAGAGAAACGCAACGGGCTATTGACGACGATCCGGGAGCATTCCCCTAAGGGAAACATCCGAGGACAACACCACGTCATTTTGAACTACGGTCAGATAACGAGGCAACACCCCACTCTCCAAACTTTCACACCCACCCAACGTGAGGACTTTCGACCACGACAGATTTAAGGTGCACCAGCAGCCTCTACACCAAACGCTTACAAACATTCCTGCACTGACCCGGATTCGAACCAGGAACCTTCCGGTCTAGAGGCTAACACCTTAACCTCCAGACCGGTTAGAGGACCTTATCTTTGAGTAAATACTTTATTTGTAGCCAAACCCCTACAGAGACTGAATGTAATAGTCCGATGACAAGCCCGATAACAGATGCTGACTAATACGCTTCGTCAGCTGGTTTAATAAATACTGCGTGAGGTTTCCAGCATTGGGGAGATGAAACAACTTTTATTTTTATCATTTTTTATCGAGTTAAAAAACGGGAGAAACCTATTTCAAGCGAATAGAAAAGCCATCTGTCAACTAATACACAACAGGTTATTATTGTCACCGTTGCTTTTAATTGCGTCATCTGGAAAGGGAAGTTTTTTTTCAAGGTTACATGGTCACGTATTCCTTTACCTTCTGTGATTCTTGAATCCTGAAGGAATTGATTTAGCTACAATCATTTGAATTCCCATGAATGAATTGCTTCCAGTTGTAGGCGGCGCAAGTTCGATTCCTGTCAGGTGCATTTCTCTCTTCTGTATCTCACGTTCGCGTGGTGTGGAAATTTGGAGAGTGGGATGCCAGCTCAGGTGTGGTCATCTTACCGTGGTTGAAAATGACATGATGTTGTCCACTGATATTTACCTTTTGAATGAATCCGACCGTCACCAACTGCTCATTGCGTTCCAGCAGATCACTTTAATTAAAGATCTACCTGTACCCAAAAAAAGTGTGCATAGTGATTTTCAATCTTTTAAGCGTCTTATCACTTTTCACTAGAAGGTACACCCGTCAAAAAAAAAAAAAACGACTCGCACTATTGCAATTGCACAATTTACATCACAGAACGGAAGGCAGCAATCGAATGGGGATGATTGTTTTCTACAGACATCAATACTTAAAATTTATCTAAGGGGCTGTCTTAATAATAAAATTGGGTGCTTGCTCCAATAATTTCAATACGAACCCCCATCTTTTATCACAATTTTGACAAATACTTTATTATATTTACTATGCAAGTGCAAACGATCCTAGAACTACTATTCGAAGTTTGTCAAAATACTTTTAAATTTTTTGGTTGCCCCCTAAAATCATAATAATGAGGAAAATTTAGTGTAGCGCATAAACGAATAATTGGAATGAGCTGAAATTTTGCATGGCCATACTAGAAGTCCTTCTGAATCGATTTCTATCAAAATATAATAATCAAATTCATAATTTTTTCAAACATTAATTTAATAATTATTATTACATACCCTAAAAACTAGTTTTTAAATAAAATACTTGTTGGATTTTGTTTGGGTGTTTAACAGTATAACATTGTACAAAATATCAGCGCAATAGAAATGCTATTTAGATTATTTTGCATGGGTCTAAGGAACACTGATTTAACGTTGAGAGCTCCAATCTTTCCCTTCTCATAACTTCGAAACGGTAAGACCTAACGACCTGAAATTTGGTACCTGAAGTTAAATTTTGATATAGATTCGAAGGGGTTTCTATTGGAAACTATGAAGTTGGTGCTCAACTTAATATGAAGACGGCCCCTTATGCCAATTATTTGAATTTATAGAAGGACGTCAATTGCAGTCAAACGACATCTTTGAACTTTCTCTACTGCTAAAATTGCTCGAATGAAGAGCGTTTGGTTTTTTTCCCGTGACGACATTTTATTGTTGTACATCCGGAATATATTCTTTTCTCCTCCCATTTAGGATTCTATTCGGAATGAGGAAGAAAGGAGGCACATGAATGACTTCGAGGTTTGTATAAAATGTTTATTCACCTGTCGGTACGGATTGTTTTTTTTTAACTTCTCTCCTGTTATTTTATCACACTCATTGCCATAATCATGCTTCAGTACGAAAATAGAAATGACGATAAAAATACGATTAAATACCTCATTGCGATCTTGTTTTCTTGTAAAATTTATTATGTAACCATCCCTGTACCTCCAAGAGACAAGACCGTCGTGTTCGTGTGGACTGTTGCACGTTAAATCTGCCGTGACCTCAAATGCCCTTATGTTGGCGTGATGTGGAAATTTCGAGAGGGGAGGGCCAGCTCAAGTGTTGAACTTGTCATCTGACCCTGGTTTAAAATTACGAGATACTGTCCTCAGATATTTCTCTTCGGAATTGATCCCACACAGTCGCCAACAGCTTGTATTACTCCATTGCGAAGTGAATTCAACTACCTACGTACTTACCCACCAGAAGACTGGCTTGTCCGTTACTGGTTGTTGAGCCGAGATATTTCATCAATCCTCCCGTCGAAAGACATGAAAGGTTTTTTATTGAAATTTATAAATTTTATTAGAGTTGATTCTCGTCAGGGACAAATAAGAAAATAATTTTTTTTGAATGTTCTCCCTTCAGACATTGGCTTTTGAGGTCACTGATCCGTAATTACACCCAAACTTATAAACAACGAATTTGCACAATTGTATTTGAGAAACACGTATTTTTATTATGATAACGCATGAAAATACCACCTCTGAACACAGGTAGGTTACCAGAACATCTCTTTTAAAGAGAGCATGTCCTCTTTTTCCCCTCGGAACTTTTTTTTCACTCTCTTTTTTAAGTCAGATCTTTTTGTCCTCTTTTTTTTTTCTTTTCACTTTTTGTTCTCTGTTCATAATTTTGGATTCCGTTAAAAAATATACTTTCGATTTCAAACTTTACGCGCTATAATATATTCACATTGCCTACTATGCATATTGTTATTTAAACTACGGCTATTCAAATACATACTATATCTAGTACATTGTACGAAAATTTTAATTTTTTATTAAAACGCATCAACTTATAATAGGAGGCATCCTCGTCATGTAAGATATATATATAATTTCATATTTGTATAATTTTCAAGAAGAAATTAGAGAAGTAAGTGGTAAGAACATAAACATAATTAAAACAGCTCGTATTTAAAATTCACACAAATACTTCAATTGTGCTTAAATAGGAAAACACGTGTAAGTGAAAATTGAAATAAAACAAATAAAATTACCTTCAACATTCTTGGAGGTACGTATATGTGTGTTTAGTGCAACGGGTGAGCCTGCTGCTCACTGCACATTGTTCGAATCGTGGTATTAAGATACAGCTACTCGCGATATGCTAGTGATACAGCTACTCGTATTTCTTTCACATTAATTTTCGAACTATATTTGCTCCTTATAACAGCTACTGCTTCGTGGGCCCTTCGCGGCACCCCTCATCTCTCTACGTGGCACACACTTTGGGAATCCTGCTCTAGTGTATATTGAGCTCCTTGTTAAAACGTCTCATTAGGAGATCAAATAGATAACCAATTAGAATTTAGATTCGTGTTAGAATAATAAGAATAAGAAATATTGTTCTTATTATATCAAAAAGAATAGCAAGACGGACGATTCGCAACCTTCTTTAGTTTGGAAGGAAATCGCGTTGCTAACCTAGCCTTCTTTTTTGTTAGCATTCAATCGAAGTCGATAACTTAACTATGATTTCTGCGCAGAATTTGGTGAGCAATTAACAGATTTTCTTTCAGTTAGTGGTTAACATAATATTCAAGATTCGTCAAAGAGGATTCTTTTTATTAAATTCCTTACAATTATAATAATGCGTGCTTTTCGTGTCCTCTTTTTTTTTTTTTTAATAATTTTACCAAATGTTCTCTTTTCTGATATTTATTTTCTGGCAACCCTAAACACAGGTAGTGTGAGCTAACAAACTGAAATTACAAACCTGTTTGATTTCAGTAAGCACCTTTCCCGTTTCAGGTTTGTTTGCAGACAGTGATGGACCGACTGTTCGACGCGTGACGTGTTCGTTCGAAGACGTCACAAAGCGACGAATTCATCTCATCTTATCATGACTGTTCATTTCAACGAAAGGGAGCATTTCCACGAAACTTGAAATCGCAGTGACGTCATCTGGTACTGGAATCGTTTTGAAACATTTTAACAGCGTGACGTCCCGGCCTTTTGTGACAACTTCTCAAATTCACTCGTTAAAGAGGAGGTCACGACGTTCTTTGTGCACGATAGTATTATTTGTGGCTTTTGGAGTGGTTGTAATTGAGGTATCCTGGAATTGAAATCCGTTCCCATGCTTCCTATGTTCAAATGATAGATATTTGATGTACCTTTCTTCGCAATCAAAGGCACTGCATCTTTTTTACCTAAAATTGGAGGATTGCATATATCAACCAGCCACTTGCTAAAATTACTGTTAGGAAAAACCTTCCTTTTTCTTTTAATTTTACTTAGCCAACATATTTTATTCGTACTTTATGCAAATCTTATCACGATTATGCAAATATTGTCACGTGATCTTCCATACTATCATATAAAAGCGGTTGCAATCTGTTGCACCAGTATTCCCGCTTTAATTCCCATTCTTGTTTGATCACGTACCCGCTTACTTGATCTCTTCGATCAAGTTATTAGATTTACTTTTAATGTAACTGTGTCGAATGTAATATTTTTACCTTAAACTTAAATTCAATTATTATTTTCTTTGAATAAATTCTAGTTTGGATTTTTAAAGACTTCGTCATTTGTATTTATAGTAATTTACGTTCATATCAGCCTAATAGATGAAAGTTTATTTCAATTCACTGCGTAGTTGCTCTAATTGATCTTAAAATTCAATCAAAGGTTATGAGCCCAGAGTAACTCACGAAATAATCAATCGCCGGCTAATTTAAAAATAACTTGAGACGGCGGGCCTATTGGTCAACAAGTGTAGAATTAACGAAAAATCCTTTCCCCTTTTTCAACATGGAGGCGTCTGTTGAGAAACTGAATGCCACCAACTACAGCACATGGAAAGAAGACATCAAGGTCTTGCTGATGGAAAAAGGAAGTTGGAGGATTGTAACTGACGAGGAGAAGATCCCTACCAAGGCATCAGTTGGTGACAGCACCGATGATCGTTTATATCAAAAGCTGATGAAGGATTATAATCTCCGGAAAGATCGAGCCTACAGTGCCATTTATTTATCTTCAGAGAAAGAATATCGCTTATTGATAGCGGGAAATGAAGACCCTGTAGCTGCATGGAAGATCCTGGAGGAACACTTTAGACCTGATTCAAGAGCTAGAGCGATCGGCCTTACTGACGAATTCTTCTCATGCCATGTATGTCCGGACGAGGACATTGGATTATACGCAGCACGATTAAAGCAGATTTCAGCCCAGCTAGCCGACTGCGGGAAGCCCATCCAGGACTGGTATCAGGCGTTCCAACTCATCAGATACCTACCACCAGTGTATGCGGGTATAGTCCAAGCAATATACAGATGGAAGGATGATGACTTTAAAGCTGACAAGGTCCTGAGCGAACAACTGGCTGAAGAAGCTAGGTTGAAGCAAAGTAACAAAGACCAGGAGATGGTTGCATGCCAGATAAGAAGCTGTTATTCCAACCAACCTAAGGTCAACTTAAGAAAACCCCCAATTGAAAAACAAGATCAAAAAGAACAGACAAGCAGAGGAAGACAAAGAAAGAACCAGAGAAGACCCCACTCAACTTCCCGAAAGCATCTAATGACAAGTTTGGTCATCGAAGCTAATGCAAGTGGAACTTCAAGAATTACACCTGGGACCTGGGTATTTGACACAGCGGCGACTTCACACTTCTGTTGTGAAAGAAATCTGATGCTCAACTACAAGTTTATCAAAGGCACAGAGGTAGCTGTAGCAATCGGAGGTGTGACTTGCCCCGTGGAAGGAACAGGCGAGGTGAAACTGGAATTCTACGTAAATGGTGAGATTGAAATTATAAAATTAACTAATGTTTTATATTCTCCCAAGCTTAAACAAAACTTGATTTCTGGTAGTGTAATAGATAAAGCTGGTCATAATTTTGTCTGTGATAGAAATGTTTTAACTGTATTTCATAAAGATGGTCGCAAATTGTTTTATGCCAGAAGGCAAGGTGGTTTATACTATGTAAAGCCTCACTATCCTAAAAGTATAGTATCAAATATACCTAAAAAGGATTTAAAACCTAAAGTTAACCTTTCAACCTCTTCATTAAATGATTTAAATATTTGGCATAAAAGATATTGTCACATTAATACTAAGTACATTGTAAATACTAGTAATAGTGAAAGTGTAAAAGGTTTACCCAAATTTAAGAATGATAATATTAAATGTGAGCCATGCAAGATCGCCAAATCACGCCGTAAATCATTTAAACCGATCGGGAAAATAAGGTCAAACAAACCATTAGAATTAATTCACATGGATCTTTGTGGCCCAATGCAAAATACTGCAATTGGCGGATACCGCTATTTTCTTTCGATCACTGATGACTTTTCAAGAAAAGTTACAACTTACCCAGTAAAAGAAAAGAGTAATGTTTTCAAATGTTTTCGTAGTTATCAAAATCGAGTTGAACGTTATCTGAATTCTAAAATTGTATGTGTTCGAACAGATAACGGATTGGAATTTTGTAACTCTGAGTTTGAAGCTTTATTTGAGGAACAAGGTATTAGAGCCGAACGCACTAATACTTATACCCCTGAACAAAATGGTGTTTCAGAGCGTTATAATTACACAGCAATGGATGGTGTTAAAACCATGTTGAATGATAGCGGTCTGGGAAATCACTTTTGGGTGGAGGCATTATTTTGTTTCACTTATGTATGGAACCGAATTTGCCATGGCCAACAAAACCTGACTCCTTTCGAACTTTTTAGTGGTAATAAACCGTCAGTTAAACACTTTAAAATTTTCGGAACGACTGCATTTTTGGGTATTCCCAGACAGCACAGACGTAAGCTTGATATGAGAGCTAAGAAGGGAATTATGGTTGGCTATGCCCAAAGAACCAGAGGATATAGAATCTGGCTTCCTACTGAAAGAAAAATAATAGAAACTATTAACGTAAGTTTCGCCGAGGATGTTGGTGATAGCAGTGGAGCAGTACTGGACACTCCTAAAACTTTTTCTTTAAAATGTGACTATCCAACATCTGACTCCGATACGGATCAGGAACCTAATAAAAGTGATTCTAATTCTAAAGATTCGAGTAGTGAATCGGAATTTAAATTGGAACCTAAACCGGGAACTAGTAAAAGTGAAGTAACACAACCAGTTTCCCCCGTAAAATTTTTACTTATAAGGAAAGTCGTACCTCGAAAGAAGGGTTCGAGAATCGATGTCTACTATTATATTTCTGGAAGTAAAACGAGATTGCGTTCACAAAACGATGTCAGGAAATTCTGTGAAGCAAATAATCTACCGTATAATATGGAAAGATTTGATTTCCAAGGTAGAAATGCTCATACTGAAAAGATTAAATTAGAACCTGAAGAGATCAAACTTTCTCAAACTAATATTTCTGAAGCATGACTAGATATTACAATCCCAAATTGTTATAATGATACTTTTCGATCACCTCAAACTAACGAGTGGCGTAAAGCTATGTTAGATGAGATTTCAGTCATGAATAACCGAAAAGTCTGGAACCTGGTACAAAAACCTCCTAACAATAAAGTAATAGGTTGCCGTTGGATTTTTACAGTCAAAAGTGACAAGGGCAATATTGTTAGATATAAAGCTCGATTAGTTGCACAAGGTTTCAGACAAACTAAAGGTGTTCATTATGACGAGGTCTTCAGCCCGGTTGTGAATTTTGAAATTATAAGATTGTGTTTCTCAATTTTTGTATGTAAATTTCAATGGTCACACTGTCAAATTGACGTTAAATGTGCCTATTTATATGCATCACTTGATGAGAACATTCTCATGTCCCAACCTCAAGGTTTTGAAGATCCTAACAAACCTGATTATGTTTGTAAATTAAATAAAAGTATTTATGGACTTCATCAATCAGGAAGAAATTGTTTTCAGGAAATACACAATGTATTAGAAAATCTTAAATTTCATAAAATTGAATGGGCAAACTGTATTTATATTTTTGACGACAGTGTGGTACTTTTAATGTATGTGGATGACATAATTATCTTTGCTATAAATGAATCTTTAATATCTAATATTGTTCAAAAAATAAATCAACAATTTGATATAAAAATTTTAGGAAAGACGCGAAAACTTTTAGGTGTCGAGTTTGAACAAGATGGTAAAACCCTACTGATTCATCAGGGTGAATATATAAATAAAATTTGTTTAACATATAAAAAGTACAACTATCCTCTTGTATCTTTACCAATTGCTGTTGGAACCATTTTATCTAAACAACAGTGCCCGAAATCAAATGAAGAAATTTCATTGATGTCAAAATTACCATACCGTAACTTGTTGGGTTGTTTAGCATTTTTAGCTATGAGGACTCGTCCTGATATAAGCTATGCTATAAACATATTGTCCCAATTCCAATCTAACCCAGGTATTATACACTGGAATACCTTATTAAAATTGTTGGGTTATGTACATCAAACCAGTAACTATAAGTTAAATATTTCTAATATAAATGATATAAATTTAAAATGTTTCAGTGATGCTGATTTTGTAGCCAATCGAGATGATCGTATCTCTATGGGTGGTTTAATTCTATTTATTGATGAATCGCCAATTATGTGGCGTACTTTCAAGCAAAAATGCGTGAGTTTATCAACTTTAGAAGCAGAATACGTTTCTTTAACGGAGGCATCCAAAGAACTCGTATGGATTATTCGTATTCTAAATGAACTGAAAAACTTAAACTTTTTGAAAGTAAACTTTGAAAGCCACCTATTGTGTGATAATCAAGCAGCTATAAATTTTTCAAAATCATCTATAGAGAACCATCGCACTAAACACATTGATATCAAATTTCATTTTATTAGAAACTTGATTCTTGAAAACTTATTTACTTTAAAATATGTAAATACAAAATCTAACTTGGCTGATTTGTTTACCAAACCATTACCGAAAGTAGGATTGAAATCACTAGTTGATAAGATATTTGTATTTTAACATATTTGTAATATTTTTTAAATGTACTTATTTCTTTTTCATGTCTGACTGGCTACTGGCGAGATATCGTCCACTACTTTGGATGGATACAGCTGAGGCGTACGAAAGGCTCCTAATACCTTCTCGGAAGGAATACAATTGTAATCTGCCATGGTACGAGGATGCTGTATGCAGCCAGGGCGGTGGTCGTTATTGAACCCCTCTTTTAGGAGGCCTATTTGGTCTATTTTTATTTTTGTTAGTCCGTAAAAATGTGTCCTCCATTTTTGCATAACAAATTTGCATGCCAGCCCGTCATGCTATAATGAAAATTTTTCATGTATTTTTACAGAGAACTGTTTTTACTCTGTTATTACTTTTTGAATTTTTACAACATAAGATATTGTTGTGTGTTTCTGATTATAAGAATTGACTCCAAGTCTTAAATATTATTAATCTTTGTTAAATTATTTTGTTAAAAGGTTAGTACGATTGATATTCAGAACTTTGAATTCTGGTATTTTTTTTTAAATGTTATTGGCTAGCAAAAAGCGGGCCATTGTTAGGAAAAACCTTCCTTTTTCTTTTAATTTTACTTAGCCAACATATTTTATTCGTACTTTATGCAAATCTTATCACGATTATGCAAATATTGTCACGTGATCTTCCATACTATCATATAAAAGCGGTTGCAATCTGTTGCACCAGTATTCCCGCTTTAATTCCCATTCTTGTTTGATCACGTACCCGCTTACTTGATCTCTTCGATCAAGTTATTAGATTTACTTTTAATGTAACTGTGTCGAATGTAATATTTTTACCTTAAACTTAAATTCAATTATTATTTTCTTTGAATAAATTCTAGTTTGGATTTTTAAAGACTTCGTCATTTGTATTTATAGTAATTTACGTTCATATCAGCCTAATAGATGAAAGTTTATTTCAATTCACTGCGTAGTTGCTCTAATTGATCTTAAAAATTCAATCAATTACTCTTCAGCTGTTTTATGAAATTATGTTATACACTGACAAATGTTTTGATAAAAACACATTTTCAATTTTCATATATATACTAGGATAAAGCAAAAAATATATATATATTTATTTTGGTCGAACTTTATTTATATATTTTAAAACTTAACGGTGCGTGATCACTGGCCGTGATATCCAATTTGAAATAGGGATCCAAAGATTATTTTTGACATTTTGTATCTCGTTTCGCTCTTCATATCACACAACCAAACAAAACAATTATTAAAAAACCCGCCTACTCGTGACGTCACACAACCAATCATAGCCACGGAAACGCAGCAGGTGTTAACATTTTACCTAATTAGATTTATTTAAATACTCTTTTTAAAAGCTCTGGTTAAAACGTGTATTAATCGCATGATGGATTCATAAAAATGTCACATGTTTACTTTTGATACTATTGTGACATGGCATACGAGGTAAAAATATCACTTTTGATAAATAAGTCATTAAACCTCTAAAGGGTTCATTCCAATTCCACCTTACAACCTGCAGTCTTCCCTGCAGGACTTCTGACCCGTTTGACCAATAGAATTTCTTCAAAAAATTCCATTATTGGGAAATATTCATAGAACCATACTATAGGTTATTCTAAGGAGAGCAGTGATGCCAACTAGTACGGATTCTCCGTAGTTTCTACGGAAGTGAATCGGGCACTACGGATTATGAATCTATTTTTTTTTCACCGAAAAATTCAATTTTATTTATTTTTCACGACACATCAATCTTTATTTCAAAATATACAGTATAGAGTCTCAAATCTGAAATTTTCCAGACCTCGAGAATTGCAAATTTTGGATCAAAACGCAATCGAAAAATTTGCAACACGTATTAAATCTGTAATCATAAGAAAGAGAATTAACAATGCACTTGACCTTGTATACATCCAATCCCAATAATTTAATTGACATCCAACACCTCAGTGTTTGTTGGTCCCCCCCCCCCCCCTGTTTCTATTTTTGAAGCCAGTTGGGGGAACTTTCAATGTTCTCCACGGAATCCCCGTACTTTTCTATTTTCTTTGTTTCCATTTTTTGAAACGATTTGTGGGTACTTTATTTGAATGTCTCAATGTAGGGAGGAAACGTTATGTCTTTAAATGGCAGATACTCCAATTAATATTGCTTGGTAAGAGCTGAAAAATTAGGTTGAAATTTACTAATCTTGCCTGATTAGGATTATAGTTTATACTAGCAAAATACCCGACCTTACTCGGTTTGAATTCGTTTACTCTAGATTGAAGAGATAATCAAAATATATAATGACTTACGTTTTTTGTAGAGTAAACATTTATTTTAACACCTTTCGCCATCTTTATATTTTCTACAACTTACTTTGGACACAAATCCTACACATTCATGTAATACATTTCACATACATCGCACAATTGCTGTATGACAAAGCTCAAAAAGACGAAAGGTGATACTAAGGTTACTACTATAAAAGACGATTTATAGGAAGATTTTGAATTCCCTTTCTTAAGTTGTTTTCACATGAGCAGCTCAATTAATTAAAATTACGATTTACGGCGAGTGCTCTCGCACTCATAGTCAACAAAACAATATTTTTTTACCTGTGGCACTCTTGCCTCCGGTATGCGACATTGCGAAATTTTGCAATCTTCTCCTGTCATTACTACAACGAATTTTTTAATGTTGGAAAAAGTTCTAGTTTGGATTTTTAAACATTATTATTATTTCAATAACGACATTATTCTTTAAATAACGGCATTATTCTTTAAATAACGACATTATTCTTTAAATAACGGCATTATTCTTTAAATAACGGCATTATTCTTTAAATAACGGCATTATTCTTTAAATAACGGCATAACTACACTTAAAATTTACTGAAAATTTATACTGACTTACCTAACATTTTCAAGTCTAATACTTTGTGGTGCTGTTGGGTGTGATGAGAAGGAAAACACATTTATTAAAATAATAAATATTTAAAACAGGAAACAGCAAAGTAAAACAAAATAAAAGATGTCGTAAAAAATTGTTCCAAAGATATTAATTTGTGATTCAATTTTATAACTTGATCTCGCACAGTTGCCACAACTTACAACTAAAAGCGTACAAAATTTAGAAATGTGAAATTAATTCAGAGCGAAAGAACCAGAAAAATATCACTGCTCGCGCGATCGTGTTCATTCTCGTTTCATTGAAAAATATCGTCTGTCCCAAATTTTCGGAAATCGTTTTCATTGCGCAAAGAATAAAAATAAGACTCGAAATAAATGACGTATCAGAAATGAAATTCCATAAAAAAAATAATTTTTTGAAGAATAATTACTTTTTCAGCAGTACTGGTAAAGCAATCGAATTAATCGTAATATTCAATAGACATTCCAATTTTTCCAAAACTACCAAATTATGGTTGATTTAAGTATACTTACTCAGGTGTTTTAGCATAAAACTCGTCTAAATATAACAATAAAGAAATGTTTTATATTGCATTCACTAAATTATTAGATAATGTATAAAATAAAATACAATGCAATCAAATATCTGGAATACAATTCATGTGATTCCTACACAAACACACAAACACAAAATCGAGCATAGAACAGAAAGACGGACAGACAGACTTTCGCAACCAATTCCACTCACTAAATCAAGATAAGTACTCTCTGTATGCAAATTTCCATGAAAATATCTTAAACCGCGTGGACGTGTATAGGGCACAACATACAGACAGACAGACAGACAGACAGACAGACAGACACCAAACGAGAAAAAGGCGGATTCGGCATCAGAAGGGTCCAAAACGGATAGAAAACTTGAAATGCGTCGAAAATATTGAATGTACAAACAAACACTCCATTCTTATTTATATAGATACAAAATTTCATTTAATTCTTTTTGCAATTTACTTATTTCTGTATTTTTTTTTTTGATAAATGTGGGAGAAAGAGTGCTTAAATTTAATTACTAAATGTTTTTATGAACCAAAATTTTCAAATTTTTGTAATGTGATGTAATGTTTTCATACACAATTATTGGTTCTATATATGTGTTTTCAAGTATGATATACCTTACTGTAATTATAAATAATGTAATGTGGTGCATATATATTTCAAATTTGTAATTAAATGTTTGAGCTAAGGATATATGCGTGTTATGTAAGCCGATTTGTTAAATTTTTACTTGACTACTGAAAATTTCTTAAAACTACTGCTTTTTTTCCCCTTTGGTACTGCTGAAAACTTCCCATGCTCCGCTAGAGATGCCATCGCAGGTTGGCATCTCTAGCGGAGGAGCATTCGAATCTTTCTAAAGGTTGAGGAAAGAATCCATGCAAATTTTTATCCAATAGATGTGGTTATTAAGCCATTAACCCTAAAAATGTCTCGCAAACTGTTGTATCTTAACCAGATCTTGGTCCCGTCATCGTGAAAAAATCGGCAGTATCTTGATGACGAGATATCTCATCAGCAGTAAAATGGGTCAGATCTTGATGAACGAGGCTGTCGGGTGGGGGGTGATTTGGCTAAATTTGGGATAAATTGTTTTTAAAATGTGTGCTAACTTTTTTGAATTCTTAATTTAGGTGCAGGTAAACACCCTATAGCACTATTTGTAGTCATCAACCCAAGGTCATTAATTACATGAAAAATAATTTGGGACTTCGAAGTCCCGACAGGACTTTACGGAAGCCCTAGTTTTGTTGTAATAATATTATATTATTAGGTAATATTTGAAATGTTAATGGTAATTTGATTAATTTCAAATAATTATGTGCATAATATAAAATAAAAAATAGTGAAAAAATATTCACTCTTTATTTATTTATTACATTTTCTTATATTCAGAAAGCAGATCACTCGCGTATCGCTACTATTTCTTTATAATATTAAACAAAAAACATTTTTTTTCTCATTTACACACACAGAGATATGTTACATTCTGAACACTTTGAATGCGGTCTTGACTCAACTTTCCTAGAAGCCCACATTTCACGTCTTCCTCGGGATGTGACACATGTTGGCCAGTGGCACCCAGTGTTCTGGAAACGAATGTCTTTGGGCACAGATTCCTTCTTTTGGAAGAACGAACTTCATAGAAGTGGACTTTAAAGTCCCAATGGCTCTCAAAGTGTTTAAATTAATGTAGTACCATGATATATCACGGCTTAAAACCTAAATAAACTAACCAACCATCTAGATTCGAATAACATGCGCTCTGTGTAGCAAAAAATAACTGTTGCAAATTACGAGTTCGTTTATAAAATTAAAACAATTGCATTGTTCGTGTTTATCTAATCAAACTTCGCAGGCGAAGGCCTAAAACATGCACTTACAAAATTGTTTAAACTACTTTTAGTAACGTTTATGTCATATTTTTCAGCATTAATGAAATCTATATATACTAGAAAAATTACCCGGCTTTGCTCGGGTTGAACTGATAAAATGTTGATTAAAAAGTCATCATCAATTATTTTTCATAAAAAAATGTTAGCATTATTTAAGTGTACTGAAAAAAATGCTTATATCCATTTTAACTTCTCATTCGCTTCTACAATTTATTTCGTACGTAAATATGCATACATGTTGTATCCATTCATATAATCTCTTTCATATTCGTCTTATTTCTGCTGAAAGTGACTACTACAGAAGTTGATTGAGTTTTCGACTGACTACAAATATTCCCGCGCATTCATTTTCAGCAAAAATGGCGAAATTTTGGCGGATAGTTTTTAACTTTGTTTTCCTATGAATATATTTTATTTGTGCCATTCTTGTACCAAGTATGCGATAATTTCGAATTTCATCATCAATATGAGAGGAGGATAAATTAAATTGTTACGGCATTCGTAATTAATTTAATCTGAAGCAGTCGCGATTTTTCTTGAAAATTCCATACAGCGGCAGTTGGAAAAACGGAACTTCTGTTAGATATATAAAGCAGAGTTGACGTTTGTCTGTTTTCTATAAAAATCTAAACTGTTTGACTAATCCACACATTTGGTATTCTTATATTTTAGAACCCTGTGGGTATGATAGGCTACATATTAACCTGCATTCTATTTGTCCAAGGGGGCTAAAAATTTACGGCATTCGTGACTAATTTAGTTTGAAGAAAACGCACTTTTCCTGAAAATTCCATGCAGCCGCATATGGAATAACGGAGCTTGTGATAGAAATAAATGTTATGATTGTGGACAAATTAAACTCAATCGATAACAATTTTTTAATAAACAGAAGGTTGATTTTACAGCGCTTTTACAAACCAAAAGCACTGCATTCAACGAATGATTCACATGTACCTAAGTTGGGTAAGAACAGCTTCAATATGTAGAGTAAGCAACTTAAACTTTCTGCCACTCAAGACAACAAATTTCAATATTTCAAAATTACTCTAACTGTGATGTTATTCCAATATCAACAAAGTCTTGTTTAAAATTCCCTTTTTTTCCAACAGACATACAGTTTCAAATCGAACTTTTGTGGTACTTTTTTAAATTCAAAGAAATTTGTGTTCTAAATGGAAAGCACATACCTATTTAGCATGATAATTGTAGTGACTTGACTATGAAGTACAGCTTTCAATAACACCCAATGAAACACGAAAAACAAATTAAATTAAATTGATTTTAATCGTCTTTCAACTAAAAGATATATCAGTATTTTGAAATATATTTGAACTACAACGGACTACCCGTTACAATTTAACTTAACCCATCTTATTTTAAAGCTATTTTCAATTTATTTGTTATTTTAAAATAAGAAATTAAAAACTTTAAAATATTTTGATGTCTATACATTATTTATTTTATGGTACAGCAATCTTCACACAATTACGCATTAAACCAGATATTTAAAAAAAGTTGGTCGAAGAATACATATACCACCAAGGAATTGCCCATTGATATTTTGCAGGAAATAAATAAATCGTTAAAATCTAATTCATGAATAATATTTCTGCAATAGGTAATATACCGGAACACAAAAGCAAGCAGAAATAAAATTCCAATCTTGGAAAAAAAATGCAGAATTCTGAAAAAAAAAATTTCTAACGTGTTGAATTTCGACTCCATGAATATATTCTGATGTAGAACAATTCGACTAAAGATTCGAACAATATTGATAAAAACAATAACGATTTATAAGCAAAAAGAACACATATTTGTGATACTTGGGAATCCTTTAATCTGACCGCAACATTACGCTGATCCAAACACAGAATTCTAAATCAAATTAAAAAATTAAACATTAATTATGACGTTGCCAGATACCGAAAAGCAAAATTATGCTTTTTTGATCAATGAGTTTTTCGTTTGGGCTTTCGTGCTCCATTACAAAATGTAAGTTATGTAAAATTATATGCTTTAAATATTCTTTCTTCATTAATAAAATATTCATAACTAGGGGGCCTGCCCCCTGCTCGCTAACGCTCGCCAACCCCCGGAGAATTGCTTCGCAATCCTCATTGGTTCGCTACGCGAACCTATGCTCGCTTCGCTCGCCTCAATGAAGACACGTGTCCTAGCAGAAGGGATTGTTTACAAAATATGTTACCAAAAAAATGTTTTTCAAATCTAAATTTGCTGTATTACAGAACAAATATATACAGTATCTCTAAAATCAGAATTCAAATGACAACTTTGTGCACATTTTGACTCGAAATGTGAGCGTTGCTTTGGAAATTGAATACCCATCATGTTGTTTGTGTGTACATTTTCCCAGCACTCAAACGACCCACACTTTTTCATTGAGTTTGTTGCTGAAAGTTGTAGTGCAAGCGTCTTGTTGAACTGTAATTGTTGGCCCTGAAAAGGACCGTTTTTCAAATGGCCCTGTAAAGATCCTCCGCTTTCTTTGATTTCTATTATAAACTAACTTCAACAGCTCATTAAAATTTCCTTTTTTTTTCTATAAAATTTCATCCGATAACGCTATAAATTCAATCGATGCGCGAGACTTCGCGATAAACAAACAATCGTACAGTGTTGCCAAAACGCGAATTCAAATAACGTCTTTTTCGTGAGCCACGTAAGAGAATTATATATATAGATTAAAAAGGATGTGTGTGTATATTCTCTATACAAGTCTAAACCGTTTGACCCATCAACACCCAATTGGGTACACTTATATTTTAGAACACTGCGGAAAACATAGGCTATTCCTTTCCTGTCTTCAGACCCATCTGTAGCCATAAAAATTGGCACACAGGTAGTCCTAAAAGTGCCCCTCGAAGCCCTATTTAAAGGTGCAATTCCTATAGCGCGCCTGACGCATGCGGCTGACGCAATGTTTTTTTTTTTTTTTTAAATCCTACGCCCAGCTCAAGGCCTTTTGGCCATACGCTGTCTTGCCGTCCAATACAGCGAGGAAAGTCCTTGGGGAGAAGTATCCCTGGTGTCAATGTCCTGTAAATTAGAGCACTCCGCAGGTGTCTGTCTGTCTGTTCATAAGACCATCGTAACAAAGCGGACAGATCGGGGAGGTAGCCACACCAATGCTATGTAGGTGCTTCTGGAGATAGTCATGTCCGGTTAACAAGCGGAAACAGGCCACTCCCATCTCTCTTGGTAGATCAGTAGGGATTCTTCCCTTATTACTCAATAGGCAATCCCAACTTCTTCCCTGTATATCCCTCTGATATTGCAGTTTTCTTTGTTTCTTGAACCGAGATTTTATGTAAGTCCTGCAGTTCCGCAAAGGGAGAGGTGGAGACGGTTGGGGCAGGGAGAGGGCTGATTTAGCCAATCTGTCAGCTTCCTCGTTACCCTTTATCTCACAGTGACTAGGAATCCACTGGAGAACAATCTCACCACCACCCTCAATGAGGTGACTGATAGTTTCTTTGCAATGTGCCTCTGCTATTGAATACACGTCGTTTCTATCAGTATGAGCCTGAATTGCTGCGGTTGAGTCGATAAATAAAACAATTTTCTCATCCCTTCTAGTAGCAAGGGCCTCAACAGCCTTAAGAACAGCGTAAATCTCACCATCAAAGTTGTCACAGTAATTTCCAACAGCCCTACTCAGCTGGAAGTATTGGCAAAAGACCCCAGTACCCGCCCTATTCGATTCAGGGTCGTCAGATCCATCAGTATAGACATGGAGCCAGTCAGGGAGAGGATATCTCTTTGTTTCTGACGCATTGTGGGAATCAGTTCCATAACCGTCCCGAATTAAACATATTACAGCACTTTCATTACTGAACGGATTTTCATATTTAATAGCTCATTTTAAAGAACAGTTTGTTTTCTTTTATATCGGTTGAGGAATGATGTAATTGATCCCAATGTATCTGTAACATCTCATTGCAGCAGTGCTTTCCGTCAGACGCACTATAGGAATTGCACCTTTAAAATATAAAGTTTGTTTTTCTGCAATAAATGAACATGGACAAGGAAACACGTTCTACAGGATTTGAGTTAATGTCGCAGTCCTATTTGAAGCACGAGCAACGCCGGGTTATTCGGCCAGTAGTATTGTATATTTGGTGTTAGTTTTCCCTTAGAACTTTTCTGGTGCTGTCTCGACGCGGTGTCTCGTCATTCAAAAAACTGACCAGTTCTTGATTTCGTCATCAAAAATTCTTTGATTTCTTGATGACTTCTTGTCATTAGTAAAATTGGTCAGATCATAATGGACTAGGTACCTTGTCAAAAGCACTTGGTGGATAAATGTTCCCTCATTGAAACGAAATATAGATGTGCAAACGTAACATTGCAAAAAGTTACCAAAAGTTTTTAACAAAATTAAAATTCTTTTTGTAATCTTACTTCTGGAAATCAATGTTTTAACACTTCAGATTTTCTGATTCATTTTAAAATTTGGTTCAACCCAAACTTTTGTTATTTGTTGTCTTACACATCTAAAGAGTATTCGTATTTTTCAGAGAGAAGGTTTTATATTCGATGAAATGTCTGAACCTTTTCGAAACACAACTCAAAGATGAAGATTGTCTATTAAATTATAACACTGGTGAAACACTGCAGCGAATTGCATAAATAATTTTTTTTAACTAAATGTTTAAAAATAGTTTATTGATTTCCTAAAAGGCTATTTTAAATAAATACTCATTCCATGCTGGTTTTTTTTATTTTGTTCTGTATTAAGTTCAAGTGATCGTTTTAATAAAAATATTATTGATCTTTGTAAAGCCTACTTTCATTCCTTGAATATTCTAAATATTGTGCTCCCCAAAATAACCGATGAGATGGATGTCTCATAACTAGCGCAACTTTTTTCACACGTTCTACGCTGCATGTAAAGTACTTAAACCAAAATGCCTCCTACATGAGGTGTATTGTGAGTAATATCCGCAAAAAGGAACGCAAAACTTCATTCACCCAGAGCTGCCAAAACGTTTGCTGCAAATCCAAAAGCAGCTACGAATGTTTGATTCGTCTCGTAGTAAAATCGGAATCGAAAGCGTACAACATCGAGACTGCGAATGAAGACATCAGATCGATGGGTTTTAAAGAAGATCCTTGCAACCTTAAAGCGTATCTTAAAAAATGATTGGAAAAGAATAACGACCTGACGGTTATTGCCCACATTTTCCCCTCGACGATTTTCCTACAAGTCATTATTTGCTACTGCAACAATGTCAGGCAACTTCAGTCTCTGTTGAGCGCAGTTTTTCAATGTTAAAGATATTTCTGACCAAGAATCGCTATTCAAAGTTCTTCTGTATTTAATTATGTATTATAATACTGTTGTCACAACCAAAATTGGCAGTAAATTCGATTTGTTTCTCATTTTTTACAAATAATTTTGTTAGATTTTACTGTATAAAAAATAATTGCAACTTTAGGGAATGATAAATGCAACTTTTCCCATTTTTACTGCTACAAAAAAGTTGCCCTAATCATAACATAAAAAATTAAATTGCAGCTTGAGGAAAATTTTAAAAGATATCTATAATCAGGAGTGCACCCAGGTTATCATTCTAGAGATTACCCAAATATAGTAGGCTTTATTTCCCTTAGAGGATTGATTGAAATAATTAAAATTATCGAAATAATGTTATGTGATCCAATTAGAACTTCACTAGTATTCAGATTAAGTGTTCACAAACTATAATTTATTGTAATTAATTCTCGATTCACCGATAAATATTTATTTTCCATGTATAACTTAATGTATTCGGGGCCGCAATAAGCCGATTGGAAGAGTAACGGATTAGTAAAAGGAGGGTATCGAATTCGAATAGCATCAAAGACTGTCGTATATATGGAAGCTGGTGCACGTTAAATGTCCTCATGTTTTCGTGGTGTGGTCGTTTAGAGAGTGAAGTGCCAGCACAAATTTACTTTCGTCATCTGACTGGTTAAAAATTACTAGTGGTTGTCCTAGAATCCTACCCTTCGGGATTGATCCCGGTTCGTCGCCAATACCCCATTGTGTTGCTTTAACAGAACGCTAATCAACTACGTACCTATTTTGTACAAAAGATATTTTAACATAATAGACATACAGGTGTTGGACAAAATAATAGGAACACTTGTGAAAAAATAGCACTCGAAAGAAACTTCTCGTATACTCCTGCCATCTAGCTGTGAAGGGCGCTACCTAGCGGATGAGAAAGTACACACATCAGTCTGCTACTAGCAATGATAGAAGTCGGATGCGAAATATATTTGTTTTAAAATTAAATTGCGTTATGGCTGACCTCTCTGATTTCGAAAGAACCATGCTTGTTGGGGCCCGTCTTGCTGGAGCCTCAGTAACGATAACGGCCACCCTTCTAGGTGTTGGGAGAAGTACAGTGTCGACTGTAGTGTCAGCGTATTTGAAACAGGGAAAAACATAATCTAAAAAGTACAACAGTGGTCGAAAATCGAAGCTGAATGACAGAGACAGAATTGTTTTGAAGCGGATTGTGGCAAAAAAACACAAGACAACAACATCCCATATAACATCTAAGATGAACACACATCTACAGGAAGCAGTTTCATCAAAAACTATCCGGCTTGAACTGCATATGGCAAATATTCATGGTATAGCGGCTATTTCAAAACCATTGATTACACCATGCAATGCCTTGAAACGACGAATATGGTGTCGCGAGCATAAAAATTGAACACAACAACAATGGGAGAATGTAATATGGTCAGACGAATCGCGTTCACATTATTAACGACAAATGGACGTGTTAACGTTTGTATAACGCCACCAGAAACATATCAAGTTGACTGTCTTCGACCTACGGTAAAGCATGGCGGCGGTTCAGTGATGATCTGGGGTGCGATATCACATCGTGGTCTTGGCCCACTTGTTGTTCTGAATGGTCGTGTTACAGGAGGCGATTATGTCAGTCTTCTGGCCGACCATCTTCACCCAATGGTGCAAACTGTGATTTTCCTGATAAACGACCAGTCTTCCAAGATGATAATGCCCCCATTCACACCTGTGGAATTGCCCGAGACTGGTTTTATGAACACGACTATGAAATACAGCACCTCATCTGGCCCCCTCAGTTCCCTGATCTCAATATAATTGAACCTTTGTTGGGTATTTTGCAAAACAAGCTGCACAGTCGATTTCCCCCTCCAATGACACTTTCTGAATTAGGGACTCTTTTGCAATTTGAGTGGGAGCGTATCCCTCTGAATGTTGTACGTGACTTCATGCAAAAGGAGGACCAACGGACTATTAATGAAAAAAATATATTTTTCCACAGGTGTTCACATTATTTTGTTCAACCCCTGTAATTTTAAACACCAAATTCCATCACATTTTCATCTATTATGTAAACGAAATGGTTCTTTATTAATGTGCTTGAAAAATATATTGCGTACAAGCAGTTCGACGCCCTTCAACCACCTTTGATTCTTTTTTTTTTATATTTGGGTTGCCAGAGATGCCTACTACTACGAATTCTCCGTAGTTTCTACGAAGTGAATCGGGTATTACGGAATACGAAATCGAATATTTTTTTTTCTACGGAAAAATTCAATTTTATTTATTTTTACAACACATCAATTTTTATTTCAATATATAGAGTACAAAGTCTCAAATCTGAAATTTTCGTGAGCTCGAGGATTTTAATTTTTGGATCACAAACACAGTCGAAAAATTTGCAACACGTGTCAACTCTGTAATCATAAGAAAGAGAATAAACAATGAACTTGACTTTGTATACATCCATGACCCAATCACAATAATTTAACCGACGTCAAGACCCCAGTGTTTGATGGTCCCCTCCCCTCCCCTGTTTAAATTTAATTATTAAATATTTTTTATGAACAAATTTTCAATTTTTAGTATAATGTGAGATAAGTCTTTCATACACAATTATTCGTTTTTTACTAAGTGTTTTTATGCATGATATACCTTATTGTAACTATAAATAACATCAGGTTGAGTAAAACGTTTACGCCAAGGAGAAATACCTCCGCGCCAACAGCTGTCATTTCTGTGGTTGTTCGACTTTCAACAAACGGGTTTTTGAAATCGAAAGCTGAAAATTGAAACTACACGACTGTGTAATTTGTTTGTTGAAATTTTACTATTTTATACGTCGAAAATGTGTTTAAAATGGAGCTATCACGTCAACAGATCAGAACGATTTTGAACTATGATTTCCGAAACAAACTCAGTGCGACTGAGTGTCACCAAAAAAATGTGTAAAAGTTTAGGCATCAATACTGTTTCTTATGATACAGTCAAAATTTGGTTTAGGAGGTTTAAAGCTGGAAATTTCGACATTGACGATGAACCACGTTCTGGCCGCCGTATTGAAGTTGATTGTGAGCAGTTAAAGCAAATCATTGTTCAAGACATAAATTTTTCAACACGAAATGTTGCGTTAGAGCTAGACGTTTGCCAAAAAAAACAATAGTTAACTCTCTGAAACGCATAAATCTAACGTTTAAGTTCAACCTCTGGGTGCCTCACGAATTGACTGCTGAAGACAAGTGCAAATCCTTAGCGGCCTGTTGGCTTTGCTCAGAGATCAAAGGAAAGAGAAAATTCTGGACAGAATTGTGACCTGTGATGAAATATGGGTGTACTACAACAGTACAAGCCGTAAAGGAGGGTGGTCAGCACCTGGGGAATCAACAGGCTCGGTTGCTAGATGAGCCCTAACTAACAAGAAGATGCTTCTCTGTATCTGGTGGCAGGGCCGCCCATAAATTTCCCGGGCCCCCCGACCAAATTTTCGGGAGGGCCCCTAAGTTTTTTCTTGTGTAGGAAGTTTTAATTTCCCAAGTATCCATATATTTACAAATACCCAACTTCAGAAATGTACAAGCAAACCCATAATATATTAATAATGAACTGGTAAGTAATAATGGAATTAAATATGTATATGTGCTATACTCATTACTCCTTGTGGCATGTAAACCAACTAGTCGTTGTCGTAGACTGGTGAAAATGTGAGATCACCTTGACGGGGTCGTTTTAAGGACTTGAAAAGACTATTTTCTGTTCGATATTTTTTTTTGTCAAATTCAGAAAATAACCCTAAAATGAGGCAGATAATTTCTTGAACAAACCTTGGGGCCGCGGGCCCCTTAAACGTCCGGGCCCCCCGACATTTGTCGGGTTTGTCCCCCCTTATGGGCGGCCCTGCTGGTGGGATTGTCGTGGAATTATCTACAAAGAGTACCTGAAAAGCAGACACACTATCAACAGTGCAATATACAGCAACATGTAAATTAAAGTTCGTGATGCCCTTCGCGAAAAACGAGGAAACGAGTTTAAAAGGAATGTGGTTCTCTATCATTAAGGTAACGCCCGGCCACATGTTAGTACGATGATCGGCTGTACGCTATACAAGCTGGAGTGGGATTTGATGCAACATCCACCATACAGACCAGACATGGCCCCTTCGGATTTCTATCTGTTTTCACATCTGCAGCTGCATCTTGATGGTCAATTCAAATGAGGAGGTCATAAATGAGGTCTCTTTCTGGACTCGCGCACGCCACAGTTCTTCACACAAGGTATTGAAAAGTTGCCAAAGCGTTGGCAGACGATTGTAGATTCGAACGGAGATTACTATCCTCATTAGCTTTGCTGTTTTCGTATGTGTTTATCATTTTAAAATTAAAAAAAAAATTTGGCGGAAAACTTTTTACTCAACCTGATATATTGTGTCGCATCTATGCTTCAAATTTGTGATTAAATATTTGAAGTAATGAATATGCGTGTTATGTAAGCCGATTTGTTAAAATTTTATTTAACTGTTGAAAAAATCTTAAAACTACTACTTTTTCCCCTTTTCAACTGCTGAAAACTTCCATCGTAGATTGGTATCTCTAGGTAGCAATATAGAGTAAGAAATTAAACCTAAACTCTCCATTTCGATCAAACTTTTGATACGTTATGATGTCATCATTCGTAATAATAAAATCTAGAATATTGATGCCGGTCTTCCTATTTCCTGTGGGTCGTCTGACCGTAATTACGGGGCGTTATCGTTGGATACATAGAGGAAGTAAAAAAGTAGAGTGAGCTGTGGTAAACTTTTTGAATGCCCAAGGTCATGTGACTAAAACTAGAAGTAACGTGACTAGAAGTTTCGTCTGCTGGGTGAAACCTAACATTCATCATCGGATTGGTGCACGAGACGAGAGGTGACGCCCATTCATTGATTCATCATCTCATTGGTACCAGCTACCTAATAGTAGATTTTTGTCCATATCACCACTTTTATTGCCACTATATGGAAATGCGGATTTATACACCTGCTCTGTCATACTGTCATAAGTTGTATTGCCTAAGGTGACCATTTGATACCAAATCGGTCAATTTTTCACAAAGCAGTCACTTGATTATATGATTATAAGTTGGTTACACTTTTTGAAGCTCCTCTCAAAAGCAATGCTCAGTCTACTGATATTTCACGTTAATGCTTGTATCTTTCCCTTAGGGATTGATTGTCACCAATGGTATGTTTTGTTGCTCTAGAGCGACATTAATTAACTACCAACCTATCTATTTCCAGCAGTTATTGAAGATGGTAATGGTATTTTTAATTTTAATTAACGTCGTACTAGAGCAACACAACGAGTTATTGATAACGGTCCGGGATCAATCCCGTAAGGAAAAGATCGGAGGGCAACACCACGTAATTTTGAATCACGTTCAGATGACGAGGCAACACCTGAGCTAGCATCCCACTCTCCAAACTTCTACATCAACCCAACGTGACGACTTCGTCTACGACAGATTTAAGGTACACCAGCCGCATCTATACCATACGTTTACAAACATCCAGACCAGTTGCTCGCCAAGTTATTGAAGAAAACAATAAAATAATAAAAAGATAAAGGTTGTTTTTGCCCTTTTGCCAGTTTGTATCATAATTTTTCTTACAATACATTCATAAACTGAACATTTTTCTAACCAAATGTTCGGAAAGAAAATTTGATTAACGTCACCCTAGAACAATGTTTCCCAACGTGGGGCCCACGCCCCACAGGGGGGCATTTTTGATTGCTAAGGGGGGCAATTCGAAAATGGACTCGACATGAGTTTAACCCTTTTGCTCCGGGCCATTTAAATGCAATGCTAGATTTCGGTGCCAACATTGAAAGAAAAAAAAACAAATTCTTAAATAATTGCGGCCAATAAATATTATAAATTTGTTTGACGAGACCAAAATATCAACTGGGTTTTTGGCGGCGGCAAGTTAACCTCACTGCGGCACACGGCAGGCTCCGCGTGGACCCCCGCACGTTTTAAAATCTCACTAAAGAACTCAGTTGTTCGCATCTGAATGGCCCGTTGCAACTTCTGTAGTGTTTCGCAGCATTCAGTTGGTGTTAATTTGAAATAGGCGTCCGTAAAAACTGTTGTAAAAGTTTCGTTGATTAAAAAAATATATACATTGTATGGATATAATTGGTAAGTATTTGATTTGATTTTTATTTATTTTAATTTTAGAAGCATAAGTTTCGTGGAAAATTTGTCAAATGGAAAAAATATGTTATTTTGCGGTGACGTTGTGGTAAATGTGTTACATACATTTAAATAAATATGCATTTTTTAGTATACGGTTACTCTATGTCACATTAAATTAATTTTAACACATACTTTAGTTTAAGTTTTTAATTGATCTTATATATATTTCTTTCAGCCCATAGTAAAATGAGTGGTGCAAGCAAGAAAAAAGTTCGTCAATATTCGGAGGAATATTTAAAATTTGGGTTCATACCTGCTGTCCACGATGAGCGGTTTCCTTTTTGTATTTTATGCCAGCAATGCTTGACCAACGAATCAATGAAACGAGGTCGTCTTGAGGCGCATTTGAAGGCGAAACATAATGCTCATATTAATTCAGATTTGAATTACTTTCAAACTTTAAAGAAAAATTTTGAAAAGAGGACAACAGTAAAGTCTCTATTTACTGCTCACACTTTAACTCATAATCGTATTCTTGAGGTCAGATATCAAATTTCTTTATTCATAGCTAATTCTGGAAAAAATCATACTATAGGAGAGAATTTAATAAAACCGCCAATATCAGCATTTCTTAAAACGGTTCTTGACAAAGATGTAAAAGCTATGCCACTTAGTAACAATACTGTTAGCAGAAGAATAGACGAAATGAGTGAAGATATTGAAAAACAACTTGTTGAAAAGCTGAAAACAAGAAAATTATCAGTGCAAATGGATGAATCAACTTTGAGATACAGTGAGGCAGTATTGATAACTTACGTAAGATATATTGATAAAGGGCATTTTGCTGAAGAAATGTTGTTCTGTAAAATATTAGAAAGCAAGAAAATTATATATATATATATATATATATATATATATATATATATATATATATATATATATAATAAGCTAAAAAACTAACTTGGATGTCAATAATATACCAATGAAAAATAAAACATCTTGTGCTGCAGATGGTGCTCCTAATATGATGGGCAAGAAAAATGGCTGCTCAAAATTGATGAAAGATGAGAATCCAGAAACGATTCTTGTGCATTGTGTTATTCATAGGGAAAACGTGGTAGCTAAAAACATCTCGCCTGTTCTAAATGAAGTACTACATTCAGTAATAAAGTGTATCAATGCTATTAAAGCTAATGCCAAATGTGAGCGTCTCTTCAAGCTATTTTGTGAAGAACAAAATGCAGACCATCTGAGACTTTTACTTCACACTGAAGTGAGATGGCTCTCTCAAGGGAACTACTTGAAAAGATTTATGGAACTGTTTGATACTCTTAGTGATTTTTTAAGCGACAAACTTGAAATGAAGTATCTGTTAACAGGCGATGGTAAATCATTTGTGAGTTATTTTAGCCGATATCTTTGAAAAACTAAATATATTAAAAAGCAACTTCAAGGAACAAATAAAACTCTTGTTGATGCAAAAGCGAATATAATTGGTTTCATTACCCTTATTGAGTTATGTCAGAAATATATTAACAACAAAAACTTTGAACAGTTTCATTGGCTCCAAAAATGTGAAGTAAATGATACCACTTTACTTGTTATTGTCGATCATCTGAAAATTCTATCGGCTGATTTAAAAGAAAGATTTTCCGATTTAAAACAAATTGATTTCCAACATGGATGATGCAGCCAATGTTAGTGGATTTGTCTGATATATCAAATATGCAGTATCAAGTAGAACTCGCAGAAATGCAAAATGATGGGTCAGTTAAAACTTTATTTAATATAATAGGAGCGATGGCATGGCTTTGCGAGGAAACAGAAATCAACTACCTAAATTCAACTAAATGTACAAGAAAAGTATTGTTACCGTTTCCATCTTCATATTTAGCCGAATGTGGATTTAGTGCTGTAAATGATCGTCGAAGAAATCGAGAAAATAAAGAAATCGTCTGGATATAACACAACGGGGAGACTTGAGACTGAAGCTGACCAAATTGGAACCTAACATAAAATCTCTGTGCAGCAAGCATCAAGCGCAAGGATCTCTCTAAATTAAAATATTAAATTATTATAGAAAAATCTTTATTAAAATTATTTCGAATTCGAATTTTTCATTATATGTTTGGAAAATTTATTTACTGTGTTTCGTTAACAATTTCCTAGTGATTTTTTCCTAAAACCTATCATTTAAGTTTCTAAAAGAAACAATTCAATTTTTTAATATTAAAAATTATGTATATGTTACAGAGGGGGGCATGAGAATTTTAGAAAGGCTTAGGCATGGCTTAGCTGGGGCATGGCACAAAAAATGTTGGGAAACACTGCCCTAGAACAATGGACTATTAACGACGGTCTGGGATCAATCCCTAAGGGAAGATCGAATACAACTTGTAATTTCGAACCACGGAAGCCAATAGCACAGGTCTAGAGAGCTTAAATCGCCATAGCCCCTCCCGCAGGTACACACATGAATTAAAAATGTTTAGTTTTTTTTCAGGTCTATGAGTCTTGAGTCCCCATATATCCCGTAGATAAGCGTAAGATAAAAAAAAAAAATTCGTATATTATATCTATAGATCTAAAAAGCTAAGCTCCCATAGGTGTACCCATGAAATGAACCCCTCTCCATACTCCTACATCACGCCAACATGAGGACATTTGAGGCCACGATATATTTAATGTACAGTAGCCACCATATGGACGACAGTCTTTGGTGGATCTAGTTTCGAATTCGCCTGAGCTGGCACCCCACTCTCCAAACTTCCACGCCAACCCAACGTGAGGACTTTCGGCCACGACAGATTTAAGGTGCACCAGCCGCCTCTACACCATACGCTTACAAACATCCATGCCCGGACCCGGATTCGAACCAGGAACCTTCCGATCTAGAGACTAACACCTTAACCACTATACCGGTTGGTCGGCTAGAATCATTCTGAAGTTTGTAGAAACGGGAATTAATTTTCATTGGACTCGGCTCCAGCTCCCTTTGTACCCGACGGTCTTTGGCTGGAGTTGTTTGATATGAAGAAAGTAGTAGGTAGGTATTTACTTAACGTCACACTGGAGCAACATAACGGGCTTTGGTGACATCCCGAGATCAATTCGTAAGGTAGTTTTACTTTTAGAACACTCAATCCTAACTTGTATGCCCGTCATGTGACCGTTGTTCAAAATTACGTGGGTGTCCTCGATTATTTCCCTTTGGAATTGATCCAGGACCGTAGACAATAGCCTGTTGTGTTGGTCCAATGCAATGTTAATTAAAATACCTACCTACCTGCCTGACTTGTATGCAAATTTTTTATTCTTCAGGTTAAAATTCACAAGTAAGGTTCTGAAGAATTTTCATTTGCAGAAGATCACGTTTTCCGACTTACTTCAAGAGCCCTCTGTAGTTAAGTTTTTAGTTTCTCGTATTTTGGAATCTGAGTGTATATCAGTTTCGGTTCGTCTTGTCAGAAAGGTAAACAATCAAGTGAAGTGAAAGTCATTAGTCATATGAATATCCCATTTCGTGCGTTGGATTGACGGACGAGGTTTCGATTTTTCTAGTCTTAATTTTGTATTTGTCATTTTGTTTTATTGGTAAGAAATCTTTCTGTGCATATTGTGTGATTCGATTTGTTTCACTGCTGCAAGTATTTCCTCTTTCGTAGAATAATGACGTATCAAATGGAAGAGGAACTCGACAACGTAATGTTAACATTCCTACTATTGAGTTACATTTTAAAATTCCTAAAATTAATGTTCTTCCAACTGTGCAATTCCGATTCTCTCTCACTTTGTTCAATGTAGCTCTTATTCGCTCAATTTTAAGGGATTTATTTGTCCTTGAATGATTAACATTGTGCAGTGTCAGTGAAATCGTCATTGCGTATGAGTCATTTCATCTGCTTTAATGAAATTTAAACTGAATTTTCCCAATGTTTCTACACATTAATTTTGTTTCTGTGGAAAAAGGTAAAAGATTTTCCCCAACAGATCGCAAATGTGAGCTCTCTTATATTTACACCGAGTCCTCTTTATAAATCAAAAGTTCTTGCATATGTAAGTAGGTCATTTTCAGTTTATTGACAGATGATTAATAATTTAATTTTTTTTCATGTACTAATTTTAATAAATAAATGAACAAACCAGTAGTTCCATTCTGTGCATATTCATGAAGTAATTATCCTTGTGCTAGTGTTGATTGAAGTTGCATTAAGATTTCTTTTTTCGAGTTTAGAATAATGATTTGACCACCATGTAACTAGTTCCAATTCCATCACACGAGAGTGGTTAGTATTTAGTGAATTGTTGGCTGTGAGAATATCAAACACATTAATTGATAGATTAGACGCGTTTCTTTAATGAGAAGAAAATAGTCAATTACTCTTTTTATTAACAGTATTCTTTGCTTCATATTACTCTATTGCAGCAATGTACAAGTTTCTTATTAAGGTATTGTAACTAAGCGAATAGAAAGTATGCTCGTTCTACTCTTGGTACTTGAAACTCTAGAAAGAAAATGCATTGTTCTTGAAGCTGTAGAAAGAAAAATCATTCAAATTAACAATGTCTGAAATATTTTTGAAACAAACTAAAAAAGACAATGCATCTACCTACATTAAATGGGTTGCTTTAACAGTGTCTGAAATACTGTTAAAGCAAACTTGAAAGACTACAGTGATGCATCTACCTACATGATGCATGTCAAACTTTTGGGCATCATGCGGCTCACAACAAATATCTGTGGCCCAGCCAGTATTTTATTAAAATTGCGTAGCTTAATTTTTTAATTTTCCTATTAATAACGAACCACAACATTCGCCAATTACCGATTAGTAGAGCTGCACGACATACCATTTCCCCAACAACAATAGTAGAGGATATTTTTGCAGCAGATAATAAAATAATACCTACAACGCTATTAGTCTTCTACTGCAATTGCTGGGTGTGACTAGCAGTAAATATTTCGCTTTCAGAAAACAAGAAAAATATGGGTTTTGTGCATTTTTTTTATTTGTTTATTAATATTAATTTGTGCAGTTATTCTGTGTTTGGTAAGTTAATGTTCAAGAAAAAAATATTAATTTTTACTACAATTTGTTATTATTTTGTGTTAACGATTACTCATTTAATCTAGGCCCTTGCATTCATTACGTCTTTATCGTAAAACTAAATGTAAAACTGCTGATGAACATCAGTATTTCCATGAAAAGTGGGAACTGGAGTATTTTTGCTTTTTTTGTGCTGCCTACAGAAATGTAGACCTTGTTTATTTGGCCCGTGTTAGAATTTGAGTTTGACATGCCTGACCTATATTAAAGGGGTTGCTATACCTCAGAATAAGTTTGAACATTGTGCTAGCAGCAGGCAGTGGAGACTCGATTCCTGTAACTACTTTGTGTGTCTTTCTATCATCTGTTTCAATCGAACTATGTTTATGCCTGTTGACTTGCTTGAAGCTACAATGAAAAACCAGTTTCACAAAGCTTGTCTAGGTCTGGCCCTTGTGTATTTAAAAAAAGCCAACTACCCATGTGGATTCAGCATACATATACTATGACTGGTGCGCTCGATCTTTAAGATCTGCTGATTAAATGCGATAGATTAATGGACGTATGCACAAGTGAAGTATTACTGACACAGGAGAAATATATATTGAAGTAGGAATCGAACCCAAGCTGCTCACAGTTCCCATTTTGCTGGCACAATGGCCAAGGCCACTGAGCAACGTTGATACCACTACCCGTATTAAAAGCAACTACAGTAACAGCATTTATACTAAGCGCATTCATGCAGGGCTAGAAATTAGCAGTTCGTCTTGTTTTGAACCTTTACATTTTGGCACATTCTAGCCCTGGTAATTACCAAGTACAAAGACTTGGAAAAAACTACTATGTTTTTCAGCTTGAAATAGTTACCAAATTTGAATACTAAAATGGAGATTTCAAATTTAACCCTTTTTTATGAAACTAGGGGCTCAGCCCCCTGCTCGCTTACGCTCAGCAATCCCATTTGGTTTGCGAAGCAAACCAACATTACTTTCACAGAGGGAAACTATCTGAATAATTCGTATTATCCTGATTTAACTTTCCTGTCCACGACGTCACAGCGAGGGCTTCGCAACGGTCGCCGACCCCCGTGAATTGCTACGCAATCCCGTTTGGTTTGCTTTGCAAACCAATACTTCTTTTGCAAGTGATTGCACTTTTTTTTTTACTTTAACACTTAATGCACCCTAAACTAATAGCTGCTTGAGTAAAAAATCTTCTGCATCTTGTTCCCTGTCAAATTTTAAGTAAACAGTGTTAATCTCCAAACTTTACGATCTGTACTTTGTACTTTCTCGTTAAACCGTCTGAGTACAGAGGGAAAAAAGCAAGCCTTTTACCTCGCCAAATAAAAATAAATCGTTTTTATGGCAATTGTTACTACGATAAATTTGATATTGGGCAAACCCAACAGTCAAAAATACAACCCTCGTAAGCGTGCCTGATCCGCAAATCCTGCTCCACGAAATAAAAAATGCAAAATTTGTGTGACCCACTTTTGATTGCATCAAATTTATTTATGAACCAATTTAAAAAATAATTTTGGCATAAGAAACTGTGCATTGTAAGCTTTCACATGGTAAGATAGAGTGTAATGTAATGTATTTAGTGATGTTCTCAAATTTAAAAAATAGTGGTTTTTGCTTTAGATATAACGGTTTTAACGAAAAGTAGCGAAAATATCCAAAGATTCTGTATTTTGTAGGACCAACTTTTCATTGCATCCAATCAATTATTAACCGATTTAAAAAATAATAGAACCGTAAAAAAAAGTACATTCTGAGGTATACTGCGATATTTTAAAAATTAAAAACTAACAGTAATAAGATATAGATACGGCAGTTTAAAAAAAAAGTAACAAATGTCCCAATTTTTCCCTAATAAAAAAAAATGTTATCAAGAACCAAATTGAAATTTCAAAAAAAAAAAAAAACGATGAGCTGCAAAATTTTTTGTTGAGAGGTATTCTTAAAAAAAACTCCGAGCTGAAGACTGAAAATTTGTATGTGTTTTGTTCACTCGCGGAAGAAATTTTGCTTCTTCAATTTTAACACTTAATAAACCCTAAACTAATAGCCGCATCGGAAAAATAATCTTAATAATTGTCCAGGGAATAGGATTAAGAACAAACCATGTTAATTTTGTTTTTTTCCAATTGGTACTTTCTCGGGAAATCGTCTAAGAATCGAGCTAAATAAGACAGTTTTCAATCCTGCTGCGGCAACTTTTTTTTAATATAGAGAGATTTCATAAAAGTTTTTTAAATATGTGCAGATTTTTTTAAATACTTAATTTAGGTGCACCGTAGCAAAATTTTCATTATAATTCATCACTAAAATCATTAATTACTTGGAAAATAATTTGAGACTCTAAAAGTCCCAACAGGACTATACGGAAGCATTATTTTTGTAATAATATTAGATTATTTGGTATATTTGAAATTTGAATTTTCCGCAGATTTCAAATCCGTTGAAACTTATTCTATCTTTAACGATCGCTGAGATAGAAAAAAGCAACGAAAAACGCCAGTTCGAACCAGAACGAACAAACTCGAATCCGTTGCTCAGGAAATCAAAAAGAATTAATCTGATTTTTTTAACTAAGAAGGTAGAATTCTTCACGGTGCCGGCGGCCCAATTCGTATTGGAAAAAATATAAAAGTTACAATTTAAAAATGATTTATTTAAAGAAAATCATGTTTTTAGGTATCGATCTGTTGTAAAATTTCCCGCAGATTTGAAATCCGTTGAAATTTTTCTTCTATCTTTAACGATCTAGGAGATAGATAAAAGAACTACATAACTCCAGTTAAAACTTTATTTGTTTTGTTCGTCCGCTAAAATCGTTGTTGAGAAAATCTAACGGAAACGGGAAAAATTAATTTAGAACGTATTGTCTTTATACCGTATGCCATTCTAAAGAAAATAATAATAATTAAATTCCAATTAATTAATTTTAAAATGTTTTAGATTAAATTTTAAAATTCGGCGGAATAGAAAAATTGCAAAAAATTGGGACCACATGTGTGTTAAATTTCACTATTGTAAGTGCCATCGATTCGTCAGGACACTGCGTACAGGACAGGCAGACAAACACTTCCTTTTACCATAGTAGAGATGTACCGAGCGCTGGCGTCATTGACGGATTTAGGGGCTGCTTTTGCAAACACATCAAAATAGTTAAAAATGTAAAATTAAATATTCTATCTATAACTTTATATTATTTGGTCTAATAGTGAATACAGTAAAAATATTCTTTACTTATCTTATTTTTATTCATCTATCAGTCTATAGTTTTTTAGTTCATCAAGTGTCAAGTTTATCATAATTACCGAATAATTGTTCTGCGAACGGATGGAGAACTCAGGTAATTTCATGAAAAATACTCTGTGGAAATCAGGGAAAACTCGGGGAACTTTTTACTTCAATTTTTGTAGCCACCCTGTAATATCAAATAATTCTGTGCATAATACATAAAATAGAAAAAAATAGTCACTATTTATTTATTACATTATCTTATGTTCAGAAAGCAGATCACTTGTATTGCTACTATTTCTTAGTGTATTTAAAAAAAAAAATTCTCCCTTACATACAGAAGAGATATGCTACATTTTGAACACTTTGAATGCGGTCTTGACTCAACTTTCCTAGAAGCACACATTTCATGTCTTCATGATGTGACACATGTTGGTCAGTGGCACCCAGTGTTCTGGAAACAAATGTCTTGTAAACACAGATGCAGATATCTTTTTTGAAGAACGAACTTCGTAGAAGTGGACTTTTAAGTTCCAATGGGTCTCAAAGCGTTTAAGTTAATGCAGTGTCTCCATCAGTAAAAGGGTTAAAAGCACTGAGCTAACTTGGTTTATGTTATATCACTTAATAATTTTTTTGGAATTTTGTTAGGAATTTGTTCTAGAAATCACACACACACTACAAAAGTTACCTTTTGTAGTGGTTGCAGTGAAAATCATTATACGTGTTTGATCGATTTCAACCAATTGCATTAAAATGACTTGCTTATGTGCAAACTACTCAGAAAGTCTTCCTGAAAGCACTCTTAAATCTGATATTCCAGACAGAAAAACTTGTAATTTATATGTACGTTTGCACTTGAAAGCAAGGCTGATCATGGTTGAATTAAGCCGTCAAACGTTGCTAGAAGTCCATAGGCCTTGATGCAGAAATAGCTGGTAGTGTGAGAAATCCCTATAGTATTAATATTAGCAGAGTGACCCCCCTTTTCAAAAGCATGCTTTTTCTAAGAAGTAATTATCATTTCATAAATCTTAAAATCTTACTGGGATACAATTTTGCAGTGACTTTCAAATATTGAATCAATATTTTTGAGTGAAACAAATAAAAACTTTTTTCACGAGGTGATAATTACAAATGTGTTATTTGAATTAATATGGCTAAAATTAGCGCCTTATTTGCAAGCTGTTAAACTGTTTAAAATTTCATATTTGTCTTCAGTGTCTTCTCCACTACATTTTCACTCAATTATCATCCAACCCAGTTCGTTAATGCTTCAAGGAATAATCTGCATATTAAGCTTAATTGCAATGTGCACAAGAATTTATAATATGGTGTTGGGTAGGACTGCACAACCTTATTTATCCATGTCTCGAAATCTACGTCACTGGTCATGGGTTGAGACCAAAGTAAGCTGAACCTTGTGCAAGTACCAGATCAAAAGCATTGCTTACACTTGGCATTTGTAGCACTTTTCTATTTACTTTATCGTGTGATTAATTTTGTTGTTTCCTATGCTGTGTTATTCAAAAATTTACCCTGTTATATTTCCTTAACCATAGTTATTAATGTTTAACGTAAATCAAAACTTCTAGAAACCATACTGATTTGTCTTGTGTTCAATAAATTTAAATTTGTAAAGACAATAAATTAATTAAAGTCATAAAAATAAATTTTAATCCAACTGATTTTAAGTGAAACCTATTAAAAAATAGTTTAATCATGATTTTTTGCACCTTGATTTCAATTTCATGTTATTAGAATAGTTTATATATTTCCTACTGGTGTTATATATGCTCCATCTTCTAGCAATGTGAATGTCTTGTTTAATATTTTTAGTGATTGTTCAAAATGGCAGAGAAGGCAGCTTATGCGCAGATGCCTCAACCTCAACAAGTACCACCTCCATATGGTCCACATGATCCCCCTCCAGCTTATTCTACTGCGGAAGGTACTGGATTCATATTGTCAACTAAGTTGCATTGTATACCATAACTATTATTGCTTGCAAATCGTGTTGAATTTTGGGAATTCTTTTAGTGTCAAATTCATTGAGCATTGTTATACAGTACAAAGTCTAAAATACGGAATCCTCCGATCCTTGGCCATTCTGGATTTCAGATTATTTTCAGTTTTGTTTCAAAAAATCCGTTATCTAACCTCCTGTTATTTATTTCCGTAACATTGTTTGCAATTCTAAAATAGCAGGTAAATAAATTTTTATTTATTATAAGGATTTTTATTTTTTATAAATATTATTCCTTTTAAGAAATAATTTTTAAAAAAATAACCTTTTTATACAACTCAACAAATTTTACTGACAAACCTAATTTTTCTGTGTTGTATTTTTCTCTGAACATGTGTCTGTTATTTTGCGTTGTTTCTTCAATTTGGTTGAAATTGAATGCCTTGTTTAAGAGTTATTGTTAAAAGAGGCGGAAAGATAGAAAAAGTGCGGAAAAAGAGCTGCCAGTTAGCAAAACGTTCTAATTTTTGACAATTTCTGGATTTGTGACTTTGTACTGTATTTAAATTTACTTTTATACACTATATCTGGTCAAGAAAAATAACTGGATAAGTCAAAATTTGGTAAAAATGAGATGCGTGTCTTTTGGAGCATTTGTCTTGGGGGCTTTAAGCTTTGTGGATAAGTAATGTGCATGAAAAAAGAATAACAAAGAATGCAATCAAAATAAATTATTACTAAAACTTGATTTACCAGAAAAGGGCAAATCTTAAACATGCTAAAGTACTTTTTATATTTATCCAGTTATTCCTCTGGACCACAGATATATTGTTGGCTTACAAGTGAAGCACAGGGCGATGTTAGTCCAGTTGGAAGAGATACACATTAGAAACTGGAGGCTTCTCAGTGAACTTGGTACAACCATTATGTACACAGGAACTGGTGCATGCTTAATCAGTCCAGGGTTGGCAAGTTTCTGCTAAGAGGGTTTAAACAGGCATGGCAAAAACTAGTTTCTGACATTAAAGTGGCAATAACTGACTGAAACCCCTAAAATAACTATTTCATGTGATAAAAACTATTGAAGTGCCATAAATAGCACAGAGGAATGCTTTTTAAAGTAAAACAAATACAGTTATAATGTTTACAGTATTTATATTTATTCAAAGGTTTGCTGTATTTTTACAGTATTTATATTTATTCAAAGGTTTGCTGTATTTTTACAGTATTTATATTTATTCAAATGTTACATTGCAGCGAATTCACCATTCAAGTTCACCTTTTCCATGAAGTAGTCTATAGCAAAAGACCAATTTTGCTGCTGTTTCTGAACCCAAACAATTTCTTAATTCGTTGTGAATGAACAAATAGTTTAAGAATATTCTTTCAATCCCAGCAGAATTTGCAGACAATATCATTTTACAAACAAGAGTTATGAAATCTTCATTTACAATTGTTTTCAACTAGCCCACCATGTAGAAGCTGAAATATTTTCTAAGACTTCATTGGAGTAATATGTTTCAGGAAAAGGAGCTGATTTTGCTTGAAATGCTAGATTTATGACACAAAATTTTGGTTGCTGTCATTAAGTAATTCCCAAGCTGTACGTGGTGATCTGTAGACTGGTTAAGTCCACTTAATTGTTTTCTCCTGGCATGAAGGTTGGATTTCTTCTCGACATGCACACTTTGAGATTAAAAAAGTAGTTTCCACCTTCATTTTATCAAAACTGTTTTTCAACTAATGTTTTACTTATAGACTTGTGATATATTTTAAGGTTATGAATTGCTTAACATGTATTTATAAAATCTAATATAGTAGTACAATGGTGGTGGGGGGGAATCATACCATTCACATTATGTATTAGGCATTCATGACATGATGCATTGGATTAGCAACATTAAAGTTTTACTGATTTTAGTTCTCTTGTTTCGAAACTGTTTTCGGACCATTGCCAATAACCCGTTGTGTTGGTCCAGTGTGATATTAATTAGCTACCTACCTAAATTTATTTTGAAATAGAAACCTGTCGTAGTTTTAAAAAATCTTTGAATTACAATGTATGTTGACCTGTCTTATTTTATAATGGGTCTTAACTTTACAAGCTATCTTTTAAAATTATTTTATTTTAATATTACCCTCTTTAAAATAAAACGTTACATTCTTAGGTTAAATGGGTTTTACCTTAGAACACTTGATTTATTTTGTAAAACTGAACTGTACAAAGTATTGAATGAATGATTTTTATTGAAAGTTGTTAAGTATGCACATACTGCCAAAAGAAATAAACTTGTATCTTTAATGAAATTTTTGCAAAACAAACAAAATTCCAATAATTGAAAAGTGTAGATTTTTGAAAAATGAAAGTGTGCAAAATGCATCAGATTTTAACTTATTCTAAAAGAACATATTCATAATACTTAAACAAGTAAATATTAATTATGGCATTGCCAGATCCTGAATATCAACAACACTTATTATCAGTTGGATTTTCACTTGCTCTTTTTACAGTGAACAGATTTGTTTCTTTACAAAACGTAAGTTATGCAGCATTAAATGGTTTTATCTTCTCATTTCATTCGAATATTTTTTCGGATCTTTCCCTTAAGGGACTGATTCCGGACTGTCGTCAATAGCCCGTTGTGTTGCTCTAGTACGACGTTAACCAAAAAATTACCAATTACCATTCGAATATTTATAAATTGATAATTTGGGAAAGAAATAAAAAGTAACTTTAAACATGAGTATTGGAATTTAAATTCTTTGTTTTCTTCTGATGTTCTGGAAAAAATTGTCCCCCCCCCAGCAATGCTGATAAAACAATCAGAGTTGTACAGCAGCAATCCTTATAAAACTCAATTTTATTCCTATGGGATTTCAAATTGTTTTAGTCCTCCCTCTGCACATTTAGGACAGATAAAACGAGTTAATAAGTAACCTATGTTTACCTTGAGGGTTCTAAAGAATAAGTGCAAAATTTGGTTTGGACAATTATTTCCTGTATATCTGGAGGAGTTGGGTTAAACAAATAAAAGATTAATAGATTGCTAATCATAGCAAATGCATCATGCTTTTGCATGGAAATTTGCTGTGTGACATTGTTTGACCATTTTGGTATGGCATAGTTTGCTATTTGTCACTAAATTGATTTCCTCATTAAAATGTTTTTGTGTGTGTTATAGAAAATAATCTGGAGACCCTTTTGACTTTAAAAGGTATGATTTCATTTGTTGAGTCATGTGCAAAATCAATGCACTAATTTCATTATGATTAGACCACGATGTATTACAATGTGATAAAACTACCTTGTTATGAAGGGAATTTTTTTGCCTCCTTTTCAAAACTTTTTGATTAAAATTTTTTATGAAAATTGCCTTTTTTTAGATGGTTTCTGAGTAAATGACAGTGAACTATGTAGGATACAGAACTGATGTCACATTTTAAACCTTTTTTTATAGGCTTTAATAAAAAGCACAGTGCAATTGAATTTTTTTTCAATTTACTAAAAATTAAATTTAAGTATTTTAAAATTCTGAAAAATTACAAATTAATTTTTTCAACACCAAAAGTTTCATGTTGGGATTTTGATGGAATGGGGTCATGCAGGTAAATAAAATTTTTGGAAAATTATGCGTTCCAAACAAATTTAATCCTACACTTTTTAAGCTTGACAAATACGAGTTCAGTTTACAATAAAACGATAGTTTTAGCTAATTTCTCTTTAAAATTAACATTAGGCTGTATGTAATGTGATAGCGGCTGTTTAACTCATTTTTATTGGTCTTTTTGTAAGCCAAGAAGTGCTTTAAGGACCTTTACAAATTCACTCTTTTGTCTTCCCATCGAGTGGATTCACTATCCAGATTACACCAGTAGAAGGAGTGCATAGCACATCAGGAGTTGAGTCATAAAAAAATTGAAATGGAACATTCTAATTCCTGGAGATGTAACTTCCTCTTCATCTCTTTTATTCAACATCGCTCAGCCACCATCTGCCACTGTGTATTCAAATGACATATCCATTCAATTTAAGTAAATTTCACTTATCTCCATGAGTTATACAATACAAGAAACAAAATAGTAGTTATTTTATTGAAGATGGGATAACTCAATTTTCACGCACATTTTTCAAGTATTCTATTGTTATCTAATCTGATACTTTTGATGCATGAAGTGAAATGTTGAATTATTTTCCTACAGGATATCAATATATGAACTACCCTCCACAACAATTTGCAGGTTAGGGGAGAACTTTTCTCTTTGCTAATGTTAAATATTTTGCTATGCAATTGCATGTAAATGTGGCCAGTTTCATTGCCCTAATGTATAGAAAATATGAACTTGGTTGCTAAATTGCTTTTTAGAATACATGTTACGTTCTCAGGACACGACTAAGTGTTCCTTGTATAACAACCAACAGAAATGTCCTAGAGCCCTTGTTTGAGGGACATCCGTTGGATTTGCACTCCTAGTTACTTTATTTAAAAAAGCAAAATAAACAAAAGACTAATAAAATTGCAAAGAGATGTTGAAGAATATCACTGGTATTGCAAACCCTCTTGCAGAGGGAGCTGTTTTCCACTGAAACTAATTTTCCATAATTAAGAACTGCTGTCATTTCATGGCCATACCTCTGAAGGAAATGGATCAGTCCTCAGATTTGTTTCTTTGATTGCAAGTGGTCAAATACCATTTTTCTCCAAGCAATACTCCATTTCACGATAAGCGCTCTATCACATGAAAGGAACTCTGGGGCACATCCTTATGCATGTACCGATTTTGCCACCTTTCGTAATTTCATCTTGTGTCTGGCTCAGCTAGTCTACAATTGGACCTTGCGCCATTAAACCCAACCCAAACCATATCCACCTTTTGTATACAGGCTCGAAACCTCTGGTGAGGGTTGAGAAGGAAGTGTTATTGGCATCATGATCCTGAGGTACCCTGTCCTTCCCTCTGTTTTACTTTATGCTTCTTCTCCTCTCTAATTTTTGTATTGTGTTTGGCTCAGCTTGGCCAAATATGGCCTTTGTGCCATAAAGCCTACTGACATTCCCACGATAATGGCTATGTGAAGAAAGAACCTATTATATGATGATGACCTGTGTGGTCATCAGGCTGAGGTTCTAGCAATCTCTGCTTGTACTTACAACTGCCTCTATAGGTGTGAGTTGTTGTTAAGAGGGTCATAAAGATCTTCTCTAACAACCAAGCAGCCCTGCAGAGTCACAGATTTTCTTCAAAAGCGGTGTGGTAATGTCACAATACACTTGTGGTTCTGGTTAAGAGAAACAAAAGGTCTCTTATTTGGGTCATTGTGGCATTGAGGGTAATGAAATGGCAGACCAGCTAGCAAAACGGGATTTGAAATGCTATTTATTGAACCTAATCCTGTTTTGGGTTTCTTACAATGTGGTTAGAATGACTATCAAAAAGGTTTACTCCTGGCCGAATCCTGCCATACATGGCTTCAATCTAATGACCAAAGACTATCCAAACAGCTCAAGCAACAATCTCCCTGGAACGGATCGAGGGAACTGCTGAATTGAGCAGAAGAGAAATCCGGGTAATTATTGGCCTTCTAACTGGCCACTGTGCCCTAAGTAGACACCTCAACCATATGGGTGTTGTAGAGGCTGTAGGATGGTAGAGGAGAGTCCTGTACACATTCTCTGTTGAGTGTGATTATTACTCTGCCCAACAATTTGAGTATCTTGGATACCGTTGTATCAAACCCTGGGTAATGTCAAACTTTCCAACTGGGTACTGTCAAACTTTCCAACTGGGTACATGCTGAAATTTATTTCGGCAATCGGTCTCGAATTGATCAGTAGGGGGTTACAGTACAATAGACTACTGGTCGCAGTGCTGGCACTCTTTGGAGTCACCCCTACAATAAGTAATGTGGTATAGTGATTGTCTGCCATGTTATAAATCCTGGTTTGTAAGCGCATGGTTGTTGTTGATTGTCGCTGTTGTCAGTAATGACGGCTACCCACTAGTTGCTCGGTCACAAATAGCTGGCAGTTGTATAGGCATTATAAAAAGCTGTATAGGATTGAGGGTGTAATCAAAGATATCCCAATTGGGCCTTATGTGACCGTGGATAAGTGACTCACTTAGATAATGATTCAATTGAGATGATTGGCAAAGAGTTTGAGAGGAGATGAAAGAATTTAAGCTGAATAAAAAGGATGGGTTTTATGTTGCATGACATGCAACTTTGTACAAGTTTACAGTAGGGATTACATTAGATGTCAGCTGATCTTTATTGGGATTGGAAATGCACCCCCCTCAAGATGTTTCATAACTGCATTTCTGCAGTTCACAATTGTGATGGGAATTGGATCTGGAATGAGTCAATATTGCGATGTGGACCTGTTGTAATTCTTTCTGAAAAGTGATTGTGAACACAAATGGTCTAAATGTAGAAGGTATTTGATTTTATGCAGGAAATTCATTTATTCGTTTTTTGAAATTAATTGGGTATTTGTTATCAAAGTGACAAATCAAACTATTAAGCATTCTCAGTGGTCTCAATCATCCCTTCTGTATTCTAGAATTTTGACACGGTCACCATTCTAGGTGTCTGATTGCAAATGATGTTGAGTGGTTCAGCACTTTTACCTTCAGTTCAACAGACCCTGGGCTCAAATCCCAGTATGGGCATGTAATATCTGTAGTGGTTTTGTAGAGTATTGGTTTTCAAAGACCTGTAATTCCTACGTATTCTATTGTGAGAAACGAAAAGATACACTATTTTCTATACGTTTTGAGCATTGATTGTTAGCATGCAAGTAGAAATAGAAAAGCCTGAATTGAATGAAAGTGCATATGCTTTTGTTTCAGGAAGTCATCTACACATTTTGTAGTGAATAGGTATTATTTTAACCTTCAAAAATTTATTATCTTGCCTGTTATATACATTATTTTGGTATGTTTCTATTCTTGAAATTCATTTGATTACATACTTCTGAAAGGATGAAGACTTCTGAGTATTAAGTAACACTTGAAAATGAAGTTGGTTGTCATTGAGTTTATTCATTCATTCATTACATGTTTTAAAAAAAATTGAGTCAAAATGACGAGTTAAGGGATTTTTTCAACCAGATGCCAACATAATTCAATTTTCAACTTGAATTATATAATTCAACTTGGTATTGTTGACCAAATTTCATAGAATACATGAAGCATTCTGGAAAATACATGTCAGATTCCGTAAACAGCATCTTAGTTCATGTACTTCAGATGTGTAAAGGAAATGTTTCAAACCTCTTATAGTAAGTAACCTTTTGGGTTTGAACTTGCAAATTCAGACCAAAAGTTGTTTCTAATTGCTGTTATCTGTCAATTTTTAGAAAAAAGTTTTGAATCTACAAAATATTTTAGCACGCTTGATTATCCAATGTCTTTTGTTTGTGTTCTAAGCCTATTTTGAAGTGTAAAAACCATCTGAACCTTATTGTTCAGCCTTATTATTCAGCATGTCATTTGAATGCTGCCTTGTGTAGAAAGATGCATGCAACTGTTGAATATTTATTTCAATTCTGTTTTTCATTTAGAATAAAGTATTGTTTGTGTCGGAATGAAATGTATTATATTTGGTAATAGCAAATTTTGTTTTCAGGTTATCAAGTGCCTGCTACTGTAATGAGTGCCCCCACAGCTGCTGGAGGACCACGTATGTGTTGCATTTGTTTCTCACTTATCGTTTTGTTGACAGCACTTGAAGATTCAAATAATTTATATTTATGTGCCATACACACTACAGTTTGACCCTATAGTACTTATTTTGGCTGAATTGTACTTTTATACAGGGATACAATAAGATCATGCTTTTTCAACTCACTCGACTTTATCGCAGCTGGACTCTCCGAAAAATCTAGCCTCGAGTTCATTGAGGACAGGAGACTTTTTAAGAAATCATCTCCAGCTACTTCAATATAGGAAAAGTGTTCAAACGAAGTGGAATGGCCATACACAAGGTGGAACATTTTTCTCCCCTTAAACTTCAGGACCACAGTAGTCCGCTTGGAAGAGAACAGGATTTGCAAATGAAGGATTGCGAGTTTAAAACTTGATCTAACTAAAGACTGCCTTGTACGTGAGGGCTGGTGCATGTTAGATGCATCATGGGTCTCGTATGTCCTCGTTTTGGAGTGATGTGGGAGAATGGGATGTTTCTGACCGGGGTTCGAAATGCAGAGGCAGTGTCCTCGAATCTTTCCCGTCGGGATTGAGCCTACGCCAATAGCCCACTGTGATCCTCCAGTGCCATGTTAATCAACAACCCAATCCTTCCAAACTTCATGCTGCTTGTCAAGTTGGGTTGAGTGGACTGTAATTTATAAATGCAATGCAACTATCATTATGCATCTAAAAAGAAAATGCCTCATTTCATTGAGCTTCAGGAAGAATGAATGCCCTATATGCATACTATATAACATTCTAATAAACAAACTATAAAAACTTCTATTATTATCTTTAAGATAGTGGTGTTCTCTTCACACCGGACTTGAACGAGAAATTCTACCGCTTAATCTGGACGTGAGTGATTATCTTCTGTTGTAACATGCCTTAAAACCTGCTTCTGAATTGTGAAGAGGCAGCCATAGTGTTACCAGAAAACTCTAGGTTTGCACTAGAACATCTTTTATTCCAGTCACTATCAAGAGCCCACCAAACAGTCTTTCCCTTTGTGTATATCTCTTCAAAAGTTAATCTACAAGGTAGGGATGCTTCAGGCATCCTTTTGCTACTATTTAAACCTTGGCACAATTAAAGATATTTTTTTAAGCAATGTAGTCTCAAAAGCTCCAATTTTCAGAATTGATATTCACAAGTAATAGTATTTAATAGTTACATTTCTTTTAAGGATTTAAACAAATAAAAAAAATACTTTAATAACAACAAACTTTCTACTGACTAAACTATTAGAACACTTTGGGACCTAGCAAGAAAGAAACTGAGTAAACAAAAGTAGTGTCATGTAAAATTTTTCATGTGCTTGCATTGTAATATTCACCCAGCTCATTTTCCATGGAATAACACATATCCTACTTTGTTCTTATATTGCCAGCTTAGAACAGAAACTCATTAACTGACATTTTTTCCAAGGCGCTGATTGCTTATTTCTTTAAGTACTTAATCATATTGTAACTTGTTTAGAAAATACAGGGTGTTTCAGAAAGGAATCCCTAACTTTGAAATGACATAACTACGAAACGTGATAGATTGAAATATGAAACAAGTGATAAATTTAATGAGCATGTCTGAAATATGAAATAGACTGTCTTAAAAGTTACAATTTTGGGTGATAGATGACACTGCTGTCTTTGTAATCATAAAATACAGCTAAGTAGCTATTTTTCAAATCTCTGTCTCTTCCACTGGCTAAACATAGCAGGAAGTTTAGTTGTAACCTGTTGAAGGAGGAAATTTGAGCCATGTATTGATTGGAACAACGAGTATACACCAGACATTTCATGGTTTATGGAAGATGGTGCCCGAGCACACAGTACTTCTATTGTGTTCCACCTTCCTTGATGAATAATTCAGTGACAGAGGCATTGCTCTAAATTATTCCTAAGAGACCGACACCAGAAAATAGATTGTCCCCCGTATTCTCCAGATCTCGATCCATGCGACTTCTTTCTCTGAACCTATTTGAAGGACATATTTTAATGTAAGGATCCTCGAATGCTATAACAGCTTAATCATTCAACACTAGAACAACATGCATCACAGCATCTTCGAGGCATGTGTATTAGGGTGGAGCGAAAAACACGAATTTTGGAAATTGAAAACGCCTATGGTGGGAATAGTTGGGGACTACCATGCTTATTAACAGTACAAAATATGAGCTAAATCAATTAATATCTTCAGGTGCCCAAATCACTTTGAAATTTCGAAATGTTGCCAATTTTTTCACAAAAATAATAATAATGCATTAAAAAAAATTAAATACATCTTATTTAAAGCCATGGGTGGGCGAAATGAACTTCCCTGCTTGTAAAAAAAAAGTTTTACACTTAACATTATCCCGGAAAAAAAAAATTCCTCTTTTTTTAGAGCGCCATCACGCGCGTCTCCACTCCTCTCAATAGACTCATCATTGCGACCACGCGTTTACACGGGCGCTTCCCCTTGCAGCTCTTCGCTTTTTTTTAATTATGAAAACAACCCAGAACTTAGCACGAGGAGATGGCTGCATATCGAGTTCCACCCCACCCCCCACCCCCTAAAAATTTCAATTTAAGTTGCTAGATTACACTAAAAAATTAAGTTGAAGTTACTGGCAAGTGGTTTAGCTTAAAAGTGGTTGATATTGGCTCTTGGTTTCAAATCTGGGTAAAGCAAGTCTAGAAGCAATTCTTGACCAAATAAATCCATCTCGTGCCTCTGTACCACATACTGTACTATATGCTTCAGTTACTAATTTAACGCAACATTCTACTACTTGTGAATGGCATGGAAAGTTAAACATGTTAGTATTGGTTGGAACGTCTAGAATCTTAGACTTGAGTTGATCATCAGAAAGAGATACTGTAATGGAATCTGATTGCCATTCAATTAAATTTATGTAATCGTCTGCTTCGAAGTTTAACTTGGGAATTTTAAACTCTCAAATATTCTTTTCGATTTTTTTTTTTTTTTTAATTTAAAATTTTTTTGAGGCTCAATTTTCTGACGTGTTTTCTATCATCAGCTAACATTGCCAAAATAATATTTTCTGGATGGGCATAATAAGCATTTCTTATCTACAACAATTTTTATATCCTCAGGCTAAAATCTGAATTTATTTAAAATATGGTAAAAATTAGGAATTCCCTTACCGACATGATGACTGACTTTTAATTTTAAACCACACATATGAGTGTACCTTCACAACATACTCTGTTAATATTTTCAAGTTATGGGTCGGATCTTCTGTTGAAACATATAACCTTAAAATTATATTTGTCGTGGTCAACCATCTGGAATGATTCAATTTTCCTGGATTTTTTTTGTGACAAGCTTAATGGAATATATTTATTTGATATACCTGTGCACATTTCGTAAATGTATCGTTGAACATTGATAAGATCCTCTAGGACAATATCTGGCAAAGTTACTTATATCTTTTCAAAGTTTGTCAAAGGCAATTTTTCACAAGATTCAAACATTTTTCTAATTTTTCCGTTGTATCCTTTTAGTCCTGTGGTTTTCCCTTCTAAACGTTGCAACAAATGACGTAAAGTTAGCTGGGTATTTTGATCCTGGTTCTTGTATTAGAACGATATGTTCTTCTGTTACAGTCTTTCTAGAAATCCTTTCTCTTTCTTTAATCATTACTAAAGTTTAATCCTTTCGCTCATCGAAGTATATTCCATATTCTGATAAAGAGGTAGTTTCCTCATTTTTCCTTTTCAGGTAGCTGCGAGTCTTTGTCCTTTCTCTTCTAAGTTTACTACGATCAACTATGTTTGATGAATCATCCTTGGAAATTTTTCCCATATCCTTCAAAGCAGCATTTATTAGAATTGCTGCTGGTTTATCTGAAACGCCAGTTCTGTCACAAGCCTGAGCTACATTTGGAAGTTTAGTTCTCGTTTGTGAAGTTGAAGAAGAATTATTATCAATGAATGTGTTTATAGCGGTATTAGAATTCTGAAGCAAATTAAAATTTAAAGTAGCTCCCGTAGTAGAGGGCGAGAGATTTTGGATTGTTTTCCTTTACAATCTTTGAGCTAAACGTTTTGGCTCTCTGCTTCCCTTTCTTTGCGCTGCAACCTTTTTTCAAGCATTCTGCTGTTTTTAATGCCAACATTTCCAATGACCATTTTTCGAAATGTCCTTTGATCTGTTAAAAAAGCTCTTTCAGCAATAGGCACTTTAATTTTGAAAGTACAACTGAGAAAGATCTTACATTTACATATGCTAATATCAAATAGATTTTTTTTTCTGCTGATTCCTTGAAGGACACAACCTTTTGAGAAATATAGTTTGCCAGTATTTTTTAATAGTTTCTTAATATTTCTATATGCTTTATGGTATTTTTTCAGCATATATATTATTTGTTGGTTTATTACAGTTGGAATCGAACTTTTCCCCCATAATCCTTTGAGCTCTTTAATTAAAATTGAACATCCATCAGCCACATACTAGCATCTCTTTTACAATCTTTCTGTATGTAAAGATAATACTTCATAAATCTGCATATGTTGGAAGTGTGTTAGGCTTCATTATTTCAGCCATTCCAAACACGGGACATACATCTACTGATCGTGTCCTAGGCATTTCGACTAATTCACAGAACCGTGTATCCTTAACAAACCAAACCCAAACAAAACTGAATTTAAAAATTGAAATTTCTATATAAAAAAATATCTAAAATAAGTAAAAATAAGCAGGGGGGTGGGGGACTCGATATGCAGCCATCTCCTCGTGCTAAGTTCTGGGTTGTTTTAATAATTAAAAAAAACCTGAAGAGCTGCAAGGGGAAGCGCCCGTGTAAACGCGTGGTCGCAATGATGAGTCTATTGAGAGGAGTGGAGACGCGCGTGATGGCGCTCTAGAAAAAGGGGAAATTTTTTATTTTCCGGGATAGTGTTAAGTGTAAAACTTTTTTTTTACACGCAGGGAAGTTCATTTCATCCACCCATGGCTTTAAATAAGATGTATTACATTTTTTTAAATGCGTTATTATTTTTGTGAAAAAATTGGCAAAATTTCGAAATTTCAAAGTGATTTGGGCACTTGAAAATATTAATTGATTTATCTCATATTTTGTACTGTTAATAAGCATGGTAGTCCCCAACTATTCCCACCATAGGCGTTTTCAATTTCCGAAATTCGTGTTTTTCGCTCCACCCTAATGTGTATACATTTCAGTGCAACTTGCATCAAGTGATTGCTGTTCAAGGTGGCCATCTCGAATCTATTGTTATGTGATTTGATGCCTGTTTACAGATGGTAATTTACACACTATTGAAAGGGGAAAAGAATCAAGATTCCAGCGCCATCTATTATCCAAAGTTGTAACTAATTTCGTAATACCGGTCTATTTCAAATTCCAGGTCTGCTCATAAAACATACCACTTATTTCATCTTTCTATCGATCACTGTTTCATAATTATTTCATTTCAAAGTTAGGAAGTCCTTTCTGAAACACCCTGGTTATAACATTATAAAAATTGCTTATAGTTTTTATTTTTGTTACTTCATATGTAATAAAATTTGTCTTACTGCACGTAAAGCTATTTATGAATGTCTTTGTCAGCTAATGAGTTTCAGTTCTAAGCCAACTTTATAACGGTGTGACGTGACTTTTTATTGTTAGCTTGACTGCATGTTTCGAATTCTTTTATCTGTTATTGATTCTTATTTGGTCTTGCATTTGGCACAGCTCGTCCATTCTTTGACTTTGTGCTACAAGACCCAAATTAACTAATCTACTATCATGTCGCTAAACACCGTGTTAAACCAAACCCATTTCAAGATGCTTATCTTAACAATTTGCATTATTCACTTCTAATGCAATGCCTTTTCTTAACAGCCACTGTAGTTACAGTTGTTAAAGTGGGACAGTGGGGTCCTTATCCAGTCCAGGTCGTCTGTCCACAGTGTTCTGCTCGCATAATGACGGAGACGTCGGCTAGTCCAGGATTGCTCACTTGGCTGTTATCTGGAGCATTGGTATTTGTAGGGTAAGTAGAGCTCCACACTTTTTACGATGCACCAGACCTTGCTAAGATTGAATTGGTTAACTTTAGATAGAGAAAGTAACACTTATATATATAGATTGAGAAAGTGACCAGAAAAAAATCGTTTTTCTCATTTGTAGAAAAAATGCCAGCATCATTTCAGTGAGAAAAATAATGTTTCTCTGCTTTTCAACATTTTTGTATCTTGGGACTCGAATCATTTACATGCTTATTCATCCAATTATTATTTCATAAATCTGTTGGATAACAAGGCTACTAGAGGTGACTACTACTGAAATCTACTTTTTGGGATGTGGGGGTCATGAAAACAGCTTCTTAAGTTCATTTCTTGTAAAAGTGTCATAACTGAATTCGTAAAAATAATGAATCGACTGCAAATACTCTTAACTCTCAAAGTTTTCCCTTCCAATCTTTTCTGACTTGTGTATTGCATGCACCAGGCTTGCAACATTTTCGAATTTCACCATCCTTAAAAGAAGGGTGTGACGAATTAGTACAGTACAAAGTCTTGAATCTGGACGTTCAGAATTGTCTAAAATCCGGACATTTTGCTAACCACTATTTTTTGTTTTTCTAACATTTTTAAAGAAAAGGAGTTAAACCCTTGCCTAATTGATGCAACAACGTAAAATAATGGACTTGTTAAGAGTAAATACCACACAGTAAAGTTAGAAGATTTGCAAATAAAATTTGTTGCAATGTATTAAAAAGGTTTTTCCATTTAAAAAATTATTCCTATTTATATATCTGCTATTTTACTATTACAGTCGCAAAATTCATGCAAGTGGGTAGTTAGCTTAAGGTTTTTTTGGACTAAAAATGTTAATAATCCCAAACTCAGGAATGGCAGAGATCTGGAGGATTCCGAATTTGCGACTTTGTACTGTAATTTGTAAAAAGGAAATTAATTTTTTCTTCAAAGTTCCATTCCGTGGTATGTGCAGTAACAAAAGAACCTTTCTAATGAGTTTAACCATTCTGTAAAAAAAAACTATTTAAAAATACTTTGAATAAATTAGATCGGTTACCAGTGGTGGCTCGAAGAAATTAGTGCAGATGTTTTACTTTTTATGAAATGGAATTCTACCACAATGTGTGTAAACCAAAGACTTTTGAGGAAAGTTGGTTCATAATATACCTCCAGAAATGAACACTCGTCTTGAGCCATATTGGACATACGATAGCTAGCTTTTGTGTTGAATTCAAGATTTTATCCTGTCACATTTGTCTGAAATGTTAAAAAGTTATTCGTTTTTTGCAAAGAAAATAAGAAAAGTATTAGTATTTAAATTGGAAAAATTATTATTTTTAGCTATTCCAATTGAATAATTGTTTTTACAGATGTAGTACTGAATTAACAATCTGAGAAGTCTAACTCTCTATTTCCGCAATTTACATTCCAGCTCCTCATACACCATAGCTTGCCTATGTGTGTGTGGGTCTTTAGGGTGGTCACAAGGTATATGGAAAGAAAAATTTTCCGCCCAATCTTCCATGGCACCCCCCCCCCTAAAATTTGCCAATAGGCTAGAAACTTTGATTGGCAAAGTTTCAGCTCGACCTGATAATATTAACCTGTGCCCCGTAATTTTTAGCAAAAAATCGTAGTTTTTATGCTTTAAAATCGTAGTTTTTACGCTTTAAAATCGAAACTATTCGTCCTAGAAACCTGGTTTGTGTCTTAATTTCATCGGAAATTTTACTGACTTGAAGTTTGGTATCATCTGCTTTTTTTGCTAAAATGGATAGAATGGTATTTAGCATTTTACAGGTAAGGTCGTAGTGGATATCCTCAAAATTGAATTTTTATGCAAAGCCCCTAAAAACATTACAATATTCAATTGCATCTGATTTCCAGATTTTGCTTTTGTATTTTTCCTTTTGTACATTAAAAAGGCTTTAGTTGGAGGTATTTTTTAAAATAAATCCAACAACATTCAAATTCAAAATGAAGGAATTAGGGGTAAGAAGAGGAAGCAAGGAGTAAAAATGACAAATAGTGTTCAAATGTATTTTATTAATTATATAGTTGAATTATACATAATTATATTATTATTATTTAAATATACAAATTAAGGGGTAATTACATATTAAGGTGGTAATGTCTTAGATATTGTAGCTTTTGAAGAGTCCAGAAAAATTTGTTTACATTCAGATACTACTTGTAAAAGGAACTGCCGTTGTTCTTCGTCTTTTGACAAAGAGGAATTAAAGTCTAATTAATTGTACTTCTCTCTCAGCAGTATCATTAACAACCCTTAAACCGTTTACTATTTTGTTAGCTTTTAAATAATGTTGATTTTCGCACCATTCATCGGGATCAGTATTTAAAAAATCTGTATCGATTTCAAATCTTATAAAAAAATTTAGAATTCAAGCAGAAACAAAATAATTAACTTCTTAGTCCAATAATTGAACAACTTGTGGGATATTGAGTTTTGGTTTTACATCCCTATCATCCCAACCATCTTCTTCATTTTCTACACCGAACCTTAATTTTTCAACCATGCTTGTTTTGGCATTTTTTCCCAAAGTATCATCGAAAAATGAAAATGCAACTTGCTCCGAGTTCAGATACCACAGATGGTTTATTATTTTAGACATGGTCTTGTCTGCAACCTCTTTATCAATTTTCCTGTATCTAACTAAAGATTTTAATAATTGTAGGTCTAGGTTGGGGGCCATAAAGTGGGTTTGTGGGCATTGAACCATGCTTTTACAAGAATATTGATTATAAATAAACAAATATCTTCAATACCGTTTCTCTCTAAATCAGTTAACGAAAATTGATCCCTGAAAATATGCATTTTAAGAGAATAAATGGCAATTGCCATCCATCTGGCGTGATGAATAGCACCAGGTACTCTAAAAGTAATGTCTTTTTGAGGAAGACGCCCTAAATGAATTAAGCAAAGTTGAAGGAATTCTTTATAATCTTCCCTGGGCTGTCTGTTTTTTAATTGTTCAAAAAAGAAAACTTGAAATTTGGTCTGGATAACTTATTTTATTTCTTAATATTTCCATCTTCTATACCTGTTTGTATTTCTTCTTGTCTAGCTTAGACCACCCAGTCTGGAATTTTTGAAAAATATCTGGCTGAGGACCAGTGGATGTGCCTATTTTGCAATTAAAAACTGCTTTGTAAGCAACTTCTAAAACATGGTGGTGACATGCTAAATTCAGAAAGTTTTTCTCTAATAACTGCTCTAGCAAAATGCAGGTACCCCTAAGATGACCAGTATTTACTGCCGTTGTATCAAAACACAATGCCTGCATTTTCCCAAATGCCCCAATGCTCAACTGCTGATAATACAGCTTTTGCCTGAATTATCCTCGTACTATTTTCAAGGACTGGAACACCTATCAACTGTTCTTCATCGTCACATGTAATCAAAATCCCTATCCGCTCCACATTTTCTTCACTCAACAAATCTCGAAGCAATATCCCATCCCAGTGCACAACAGCTCCCTGTAAATCGGAATTTCTAAATCTATTTTTGATAAGATCAGTTGCGGAGTCGTATGACCCTTCTACCTAGAATTGAATTCTGTGGGTCATGACCTAATGTCTGAAAAGTGCTAAATACCACTCACAAGTTGTATCTGAAGTACTTTAACAAGTTGCATCTGAATGTAGGCACATTTTTCAATGCTCTTTAAAAGCTACAGTATCTAAGACATTACCACCTTAATTTGTAATTACCACCTAATTTGTATGTTTAAATAATAATAATGTAATGATGTATAATTCAACAATATAATTAGTAAATACATTTGAACACTATTTGTTGTAATTTTTACTCTTTGTTTCCTCTTCTTTACCCCTAATTCCTTCATTTTGAATTTGAATGTTGTTGGATTTATTTTTGAAAATACCTCTAACAAAAGCCTGTTTAATGTACAAAATGAAAAATACAAAAGCAAAACCTGGAAAGCAGATGTAATTGAATATTGTTATGATTTTAGGGCTTTGCATAAAAATTCACTTTTGAGGATATCCACTACGATCTTACCTGAAAAATGCTAAATACCATTCTATCAGTTTTAGCAAAAAAAGTGGACGAGATCAAACTTCAAGTCAATAAAATTTCCTATGAAATAAGACAAGAACCAGGTTTCTAGGACGAATAGTTTCAATTTTAAAGTGTAAAAACTATGATTTTTTGCTAAAAATCGCTGTTTTTCTTAACTTTAACCTCAATGAGGCACAGGTTAAAATTATCAGAATGAGCTAAAACTTTGCCAATCACGTTTTCTTGCCCATTGGCAACTTTTAGGGGGGTGCCCCAGTAGAAATTTGAAAGTTGATTTTTTGTGACCACCCTAGGGGCCCTTGCACCATAAAAACATAACCAAACCTCCTACGCTATTTAAGAATGAGTATTCAACCAGCACTGGTAATAGTCTGAGTAATTGTTTTTTTACAAGATCTTTGTTTGAGTAACTTTTGTTTGAATAAGGTTTTAAGGTATACATATACACTATATAATTATTTTTTTAAATTTTGATTTAAAAAATCCAGTTTTTTTTTAACACAGGTAGTTGGTATATTTATAAAATCATTTCGGGGAGAAAAAAAATCAGATTGTGCAAATAATTATCTAATTAAAGCATAATTAGCATGTTTGTTTGAAACATGATACCTCATATTCTAATTTGATCAGAAAGACTTCCTTTTGGAAATTATTCCAAAAATTAATTCATGTTTTGAACCTTCATCATATTGCTAGAAGAAATAGTTTATTTTTTACAATTTTTTATATCAAGGTTGTGTAACAAAAAAATTCAGGAATTTCAACATTTAAAAATAAATTAACAATCCATTTCTTAATGAATCATCTGCTTGCAGTTCCAAACAGCCACTGTATTATATAGATCATAATGATGCAAAAATAATTATAATAAGTGAAGTCATTGTGGAGTAATTGTGTTTTAAACAAAGCATCCTAATGCAAAAATTCTTCAGAAACAGTTTTAAGTTTTGGAAACATATCTTCATGGTGACGGTACATGACGAAAATCCTTATAACTAGAAAACTATTTCAAATAGTTGCAAGATCTTGACATCGTTTGAAAGCTAAAAAATTTGAAAATATTTTGAATTGATAAAAAAAATATTGATATTCTTGTCGATTTTCGTAATTTCTGGTGTATACATGCACCTTTAAGGAGACTTGGCAACTGTTAAAAATAATTATTTTTTCACTGGTGTTTTGACTGTGGTAACCCTGAAATGGCTGGTGTAACAAATTATGCCTTATCTTAACTCTATTTGAACCTCCAGTGTTTCATTTTCAACCATGACTTCATTTTACTCCCATTTCAGATGCTGGTTGGGGTGTTGCTTGATTCCTTGCTGCATTCCAGAGTGCCAGGACATAGAGCACCGTTGTCCTAACTGCAAAGTGCACCTGGGGACATATCGTCGCATATGAACAACCTAAACGACCTCAAAATTTCAAATTGATGGGTTTCAAATGTTTGGAATTTTTTGCATAAAATTGTTTTCCTCCTATATGCATGCCTTTTATTTTGTCCAGTCTCGTAGAGATTGTGTACATTCCTTTGATCAGAGAAAATATTTTATATAAAATGCTAGAAACAGTTTGTTTTATTTTCCCGTGTCGAAGCATCTGAGGATCAAATTTCAAGCATATTTTTCCACTTTTCTATATGCATTGCAGCTAAAATCTCACCGATATTTCTATATTAATCGTATATCTATATTATAAATTGGCACACAGGGTTTTTATTAGTCATCTGAAATGATTGTTTGTGTTTAAATATATTTTATTGGTAGATTAAATTATTAATGTTTGGGCAATTATGTTTAGCTATTAAATATTTTATGTATATATCAGAATGTATAGTCCTATCAAGTTTGGCTTTGAATAAACAGATGTAATTTTAAATGATGCATTTGTGTTGTTATTTTCAATGCATTTATTAACAAATTTTAAGAGAAGATGGAATTGTAATGTATAAGCAATGCAATACCTGTCTGGGCATTGAACTTGCACCTCGTATTCACATGCTCTACAATAGAAGCTGTTCTTCAAACCATCCTGAAGAACAGGTTTACAGGGAAAAAATTAATGCGGATGTCATCAAATCGAATGTCATGCAAATAATGTAGATGTCGCCCTGTGCAAAATGCGCAGGGCGACATCTGGCTCAGAAATGGACACAACAATTACGAGATAAAAATGTATTACAAAATACAGTAAAACCCCCGATAAATGATCACTCGAGGAAGCGAGAAATTTTGACAACTTGAGCAGAGTAGCCATAGAATGTCTCACTATGCTTTAATGTAATGATCATGTGAACTTTTAATTTATAATGGTATTCATAACAATAAATAAATTAATAGAATGAAAATTGTAAATAATAAAGTTAACTTGACCTCTTTTGAGCTTTATTACTTAACATGCATGTTATAATGTCAAGTACCTTTCTTATTTTGACTGAAATGAACATTAAGTGTTAGAATTCATCTGTAGTACCTTCATCTGATGTGGGTAATGTAGAAATTCTCTCCGAGGCTTCAAGAATTTGTTTTTAGTGAAAGGATTTCTCATGTTTACTTTCATTGCTCGTACTTTTACGCTTTACTAAACATTTTTTAGTTCAATCTTTTATGGTCTTTTGACATTAATGCTCTGCAATGTAATCGATATCTATAGTCCTTTCTACCACAAAGGAATAGGTGTCCACTTTATTTTCCATTTCAAATTTGAAAAGGAAATGGCACCACTTTTGACTTAATATATTTATTTACCATATTGGACACAAATTCTAGAAGACCTTACGTAGCATACCTAAGATCTAATGTCCTTTCCACAGTAACAAGGTATCGGGTCGTGTTTAAATTCATGACGAGTAAGTAACGGTTTAATTAAATGGTCATCTATTTGAGAGCTAATGGACAGTGATAAATTTTCTGAATTGATAAATTATCGCTAACATGTACATCTAGCATACATCCAATTTAAAAAATACTTTGTGTAATTTGGAATACAGGTATCCATATTAAAGAAATTATCTCTAAAAATATTTAGTTTTAGTCATTCGATTGAAAATCTCAAGGTTCTTAAACAATAAAATTTGTCTCTAAACTGCTAATTTTTCTGATGCATTAGAAACTTTTTAGTGTTTAGATAGTGGTACAAATGAACTCTCGTTAGGTTGAATGCACTTTTTTTTACTGTATTTCATCGAACAATGCAAGAAAATGGACTGTTCGGTTCCGATGTTAGTAAGCAGTCTGTTTCCAAATGCACATCTTGGCACTTTCTACACCTGAAATGATTGAAATATGGTTTCTCTTATTGTGGATATTATGGCTTAAATATTTCTTAACTTAAAAACATCAAAATAGACTCAACAAAATGTAAATTTTATTTTCAATTAATTTATACAAATGTTCTTGCATTTCATATATATTTTCAAATATATTTTTAAGGTGATTTACTTTCAATTAAGAACATTTTCCATTTTGTAAGTAAAGTTCAGATTACAATCGGGCCAATTTGAATGGGTGAATTTTAAGTTGCAAAAATGTTTTGCACAAGACTTGTAAAATCGTATGTTAAAAAATACAAAAATTTGTATGTAAAATAAATATTAAATTAAAATGCGAGACACAGACTATCTACAAATATCCAGGTAAAAATATATAAACCTGTTATACATCTTTCATTAAATACTAAAATTTGTTCTGTATCTTGGACAGATATAAAGGCTTCCTCCACGGTGGGATTCCTGAGGTAGGGGAGATAAGGTATTTATAAAAAAATTGCAGCTTAATTATAGTCATTAACTATAAATTGCAAGTTGCCACACCATCAAATAACGATGAATAACAAAAATAAAGTAACTTATAACAAAAAAGGTACAAAAATTAAATGAATTATGCAACTCAATTCATAATCTTGATAGAACTTTGTACATATCAATCAACATAAAATGGAAATATTTTCTTTTCCTTTAGGTTTACGGTTTCCGCACAGTTCAAATTTTTAAGTTAATTCTTTTGAGGCAGTTTACTTTTCTCTCCGATAGTAGTGTGTTAATTTCATCATAAAAATATTAAAATTTTGTTTCTTGGAAATTGGCAAGGTGTTGGAACTATTTTTTGTAGGTGTGTTTTAAAAACTTTTGCCTGGCTCCCAAAGCCCTTCATCCTGACTATGCCACTGATATTGGAAGTTTTCAAGTGGATTTCAGTCCGAAACATCGTTCTGAAAAATTGAAATGCTGCAAAACTCGGTGAGTCGTCTGTGTTCGAGGTCATACATCGAGCAATACTAGTCCGAGTAGTTTTATAGAAACAGTTCTCATTGCATTGGGATGAGTGAAATGTTTTTTCAAATACTGTTCATTTTGAAAAACATGCTGTTTTGTACGGATATTGCTCATTTCTGAAATTGTTCTTTACAAAAAATAAGCATGACTAAAACGTCAACGTTTGTGTTTGAATAGATAAACCCTATTGAACTGGAAATGGCTGCTCAAAACTAATACTTTCAACAGACCAAACTGAAAGCATCGAGCACAAAACCATCGCAAGAGGCTTATGGCGAGTTCATTTCACTCTTGTGTAGATATTCCTCTGAATCCTGCGAACATTTTACTTTCTGTCTTGTGTGCAACACCAGTTTAGGTCCAGTGATTCCTAATTAGAGATCAAATGCTCTGGCGTGCAATACTTAACCTCTTCGCATGTGGTCCTCGCCTTAAAAATAATCTTTCTGAAAAAATTGGTAGTTAAGAACTCGGGTACACGTGCGTGGACGTCAAAGCTACCAATTGAGACCAATGGATGGCAGCATAAATCGGTAGTTCGTGTGGAATGTTTATTATTCAAAAGCGATTTGGAAGAAATGGCGTCAACTCAACGTGCTCGTAAAAGTAAGTAAATTTCATTTGTTTTGAATGAATTTTAAATCCTTCAGTTAATGTGTTTTATAGTTGATAATTTATTAAAATATGTGATGACATAGTTTTTCTGATTTAAGATCTTGATCGTATTTGAAAATTATTTTGCTTTCGCCATAATTGAGGTCCACATGGGTACCTAAAATGTTTAGCCCTCTGCGATGCCACCATCTAAAAGACGAATTTACTTGAGATCTTTCAAGTATAATATTTATCACAGAAAAAAAACTGATTTTTAAACAATTTTTATAGGGTTGGTAGTGAAGCGGTTATGAAGCACTATTATTTTTAGAGGCTTTAACCTCAAAATTAAACAAATCTGCCGTGCCGATGATGTGCATTACCAAGAACATTCAAATTTCGGAATCATGAAGACGGGCTCTAACATAGGAAGGGTTGTGCAACGATAGGGAATCATCCACGCCATTCTGCGTGTAAAAGCGGTGCATCCGCGTGTTCCAGTGGTCATGCAACCAACAGAGAACCTTATTTTTCTAGGTCACCCATCTGTCTCGTGGCATCCAGTGTCAGTCAAAGAACACGTGTTGACTTCTGTTCTTGTGTCAGAAAAGCGAATTATCAATAGGAGAGTTGCGAATTCGACACTCGATCCAACCAAGGTAAGGTAAGGTAATTTTAGTTAACGTCGTACTAGAGCAACACAACGGGCTATTGACGACGGTCCGGGATCAGTCCCTTAAGGGAAAGATCCGAGGACAACACCTCGTAATTTTGAACCACGGTCAGATGACGAAGCAACACCTGAGCTGGCACCCCACTCTCCACACTTCCACGCCAACCCAACGTGAGGACTTTCGGCCACGACAGATTTAAGGTGCACCAGCCGCCTCTACACCATACGTTTACAAACATCCATGCCCGGCACCGGATTCGAACCAGGAACCTTCCGATCTAGAGGCTAACACCTTAACCACTATACCGGTTGGTCGGCTCGATCCAACCAAAGGCGTTCGTGAACGTGGGGGCTGGTGCACGTCAAATCTGTCGTGTCCTCGTGTGGTGTGGAAATTTGAAGAGTGGTGTTGATTTCGTCATCCGATCGTGGTTCAAAATGACGAGATATTGCCCTCGGGTCTTTCCCTTCGGGATCAATCCTGGACGGTCGTTAATAGCCCGTTGTGTCGTTCCAGTGCGAGGTTAATTCAACAACCTATCTGTCGTTGCTATAGTTTTATATTTACGTACCGATTTGGTAATTTTCGAAGTACCCTTGGTATTATTTCCCCATATCCAGCTCACCTTCACTGCAAAGCAGTTTGCTGTTCTTTAATCCTGGTGCTTTCCTCGTCACCTGACCCTGCTTCCAAATTAAGTGGTGTCCTCGCTATTTCCCTTCGGATTCGAATCCGGGACCGTCACCAATAGCCTGTTGTCTAGCGACGTTCATTAAATACCTATCTACCTGGTGGTTTTCTCGACGAAGTATGTTGTCATTTGCAACACTGACCAGATTTTGATTTCGTCTTCATCAAAGTATCGGCAAGAGATATGACGAGATATTAGAGGTTACACTTGGAGGGTTAAGCTTTGCACGCCAGTGTAAGACGTTAAAAAGGTCGCCAAAAATTTTAATGGTCACTATCCTACTAGTCACAATACTATCGGATAGCGTCGAAAGACCCGACAGCATTTAAACCCTCTTTTCACGTTCATCTTAGATTACGAAACCACTTTCTTTGTCATCTTCAGTTGTTTCAACTGATTGCAAGAAGTCGGTGCGGAACTATTTTGGAATGAGCAAAAATCTCGCGTTCAACAACTCACTCTCAATGGCACTACATAAATAAAATAGCAGTTTGATTTCATATATATTGACACCCTAAAATGGCACTTATCTTACAAGCGTGTACATGCTTGCCTGATATATAAAAGTATAATCAGCACTGGCTGGTCTCAGCTTTTACTCGCGCAGAGAGATTTGTTCGTAGAGGACTTTTCTCTTATTCTCGTCTGCAAGGTGAGCAGCAGTCCGCTCAGCACGTCGTGGTTGTGCAGCTTTTTGCCGAAGATGAGTTTCCGAACGCTGTCGTCGTAGGTGAGCAGGGCCACCATGTTCTGCAGAAGAAACCCTTGGCAGTACTCCAGCAGGTACACTGCGTTGTACACTTTAGCATGTATGTACATGGAAACGACATTGTCCAAATCCACGAGCTTGGAGCTTCGGGATTCGCAGAAGCGGAGAAGGCCGTCCAACTGGAAGAAGCTGGCTGCAGCCATGAGCTGAAATGAGGTGGAACGGTTTTAGAAAAATTTAGAATGCATAATTATCAAGAGTTCAAAAAGTTGCGTTGTTTGTTCAAATGGTATGCCAAGGTAATCGGATTGGATTTCATTTATTGGGTCACTTCATTTCAAATCGAAACAACCTCACCTCTTTAAACAGCTAGGGTAGGGTTCCAAATATCGCCCCTGCGCTTACTATCGCCTAGTCGTGTTTGCAAGCTACTCTGCGCTACATCTATGAGTTTATGGAGCTACCTTGACGGTCTAGGGTTTTGCCACACGTAGCGCCACCGGAAAGTTTCCTATCACTTCTATCAACGACACTATTGCATCTGATGTATTGGAGGCTGCGATCACGACGTATTTTTTTTGTCTCCAATCCATTCGAGGAAAATCCAGGTACTTGTTTCTATCACTTCGTTAATACGACTTGAAAGTACATTCAATACTAAAAGCAGGTAGGTATGCTCTAAAGCAACTCGTTTTGAATAGTAGCTCCTCATTTCACCTGGTGGGTGATCATGGGAACAGGATTAGGCGATAGTAGGAACCCACTCTTGAAAATTCTCTTGGTTGAAACTTCCTGAAGTTTGGCTAGTTAACTTGAACTGACATAAATGAAGAATTTATATGGAAACCAAAGGAGATTAGTTCCTAGTGAAATTTATTTCGTTTCCAGCTCAATTTTCCAACCCAGGAGGCTGAGATACAGAGAAATAGTTAGGGTAGGCGATATTTGGTACACCTACCCGATTTAATTTACCAGTAGTGTGTAAGGAACGTTTAAAAAAAAATTTAGCCATCTATTTGCAACAGTTTTAGTTTACATTTATAATATATTTGCTGACTTGGTTTATTTCGTGTTATATGGCGCAAGTGCCATATCTCCAGCTGCGCTAAGCACATGTATACATATTAAAAATGTCATGAAAGGGGATAAGAGAGGGATTGGGGAATCGAGTAGTGCCTAGAAAGCAGGGAAAGATAGCTTGCGTATCTTGGAGCTCGACCCCGGTGTTTACCAAAAACCCCATGTGAAAAGGGAAGACCATTAGAGTCTCGAATCCGTTAGGCCAAAGAAGTCCCTGAAGGCAATATTTGATATTGGAAGGAAAAAAAAAAAGCCGCGCATTTTCCATGAATCAAGACTCCCTAAAACGACTGTATATTTTGAGCTAGTCCGGGGCTCAAGCAGGACTTTTATTAAAGATAAATGTATAACCTTTCTTATGATATATTGTATCGCTCAGCGAGTGCCTATTTTTGCATGTCAAGGTTATTCAAATTGACCTTGAATTTTGAAAAAGGGTCTTGCCTACTTATTTAAAATAATACAGCAGTTTTGGGAACAAAAAAGGTTTTTTTTTTTTTTTCGAAATTAAGAGTCAGGTCAATTTGTTTGTCAAAGGTCTGTTGAATACATTTATATATTTTACTTAGATTTGAAGAACATTTCACACTTTATTAAGATTTTGAGAACATTTCAGTTCATTACTTTATTTACTGTTATATTTATCTTTGGATGATCGGTTGTAACGGTTTCTCACCAAATAAAAAACATTTTCGAAATAAACCAGATTATTGTATATTTGTTCCTTGTTTACATTTTTCGTTCGAGAAATTTTAAAATGACGAAATAAGTCGTCTATTTCCTCCAGACAATATGATACAAAAAACTAAAGAAACCTTGCGCATATGGAATTTTTAATCCATATTTTGGTACAGCTGCAGTCTAATTTTATAGAGGTGGCAACGGCCGTGGAGTTTTTTTTTCCGCCAAGGAAATAATTATTTACAAAAATCTTTTTCTTTATAAAACAATGTAATAAGCTCCAGAAAAACATTTGTGAACGTTTAAAAAAATACATTATTCAAACGACGGTTTAACAAATTTTGAAAGAACTTTCTAGAATAATTAAAATTTAAACTCTTCGCTTGTCGAGGTTGCCATAAAAAACGCAATGACCGTAATACAAATGGGTTGCCTTAACCTGCCATTAATAGAAACGCCATTGTCACCGCAATAAACGTAGACTACAGCTGTACTCATATTTTCTTTATTATGCTCTATATTTTAAAGAAAACAGGGACGTGCTCGAAAAAGTTCAGGCATTGTCTCCGTAACATTTTTGACATTTAAAAGCAATCCAAACTACATGTTGACGCTAGTTTTATGAGCATCAAATGAAGATCAAATGAACTTACCTCAAGAACATCATTCTGATCGATACCACAATTTTCATATCCACCTTTATATAAATACTGCATGACCAACTGTAAAGGACAAAAAAATTTTCTCGTTAGATATCTGTGGTGTGCCCATATGGATAAAGAATACACTCTATAACATAGAAATCAACACACCAAGAAGGAGTCGTCCGATTGCGATCAAAATGGATGGATGTGAAGAACATACATAGAAAAACAAACGATTCAAATTTCAGAACATTTGAATGATTTATTTCAGAGCTTGACCGTTACAAAGGGAGGAATTCAAAGGCATGGGTCCACCTCTGACCTGGATGCGTCACCCGGCGTGGTATGGACTGAAAAAGTTCCCGGATGGTGTCTTGCGAAATTTCTTGCCGTCTCCAACTGTCGGGCTAAAGGGTCGACATTCCGAGATGGTTTCCTTCACATGACGTCTCAAATAGGCTCTATGGGAGAGAGATCAGGAGACCTAGCTGGCCGAGGAAGTGTTGGAAAAGCTTGAAGGCAATTCATAGCAACAGGGCATTGACGTGTTGAAAAGTAAGTCCGGGGTGTCGCAAAAGGAAAGGTAACGCAACCGGTCGTAGAATGTCGTCTACGTGCCGCTGTGCTGTAAGTGTACCAGAAATGACTCCCAAAGGGCTATCAAAAGAGATGGCCCCCAGACCCTAACGCTCTGTTGTGGACATGTGTGGCGTGCGATATAAAGGGCAGTATCCCCACACTGCCCTGGACACAGTTGGAAACCGGACTCGTCACTAAAGACTACTCTCCCCAGTCAGCGCCGTTCCAAATCGATCGCACCCGGCACACTCCTTGCTGCGTCGATTTTCTTTTGTTATAGAGTATAAATGCAAACCGAGATCCAATATTGTTTTGCGATAAAAATTTTAAACTGGCACGAAAAAAGTTTAGAATATTTCCTTTCCTAAACTTTTAAGTTTACTTAACACTCTAGGTACCTTGTAATTAAAAAAAAAAAAGGCGGATGAGATCTTGATTTTGTTCTTAAAAAATCGGTACAATCTAGAAATGGGGTTCCCAACCTTTTAGTAACTGCGTACCACTTGAAATTTTTAGAAGTTTTTGGCGTACCACCAGTCTTATATTATATTTTTTGGAAACAGATATCTAATGTCAGAAAAATGCCCAACGGCTTGTTTTATTTTAATTGAAATTCAAAGAAAGCTTCATATTTTATGATTAATGCAATTGTATTTCGTATTAATAATGTTTTAATAAAGGAAAAATAAAACGATTATTGATAATTACAGTTTTATTTTTTAATCACACGTCTAAAAACAAATAATTTTAAATAATTAGTACAAACAAAGATTAACGCAATCAAAAATCAATGTTTAGTGCGAAACTTGTTTGTCTTTTATTAAAATATCAATATCAGGAGCAATGGAGCTTAAGGGGGTCTAGGACTCAAAATATGAAGTAAACGTCCAATATTTTTTTTATTATCTTAAAAAATAATATCGATCTTTGTGAATAAAATTACACCTCAAAATTGTTTTTACCATACGTAGAACCGAAAATACTCAACTTTTTATAAACATGATAGCTGCAAATCCAATGAGCCTTCATAATAACGCTCTTTTCTCCTTTTGTGTAAAATGGGATTTCACTAGTAAAAACCGATATAACAAGATCTACTTGTCATAAATGAACGAAATTTTCAACATTTACTTTTCAAATATATTTTTTTTAATTTGTCTTCAGCAATTGTGTGTATATATAGTAGTTTTTTTTTAAATAATTTTTCGAACTTTGTATACTATGTGTTTTATAAAGTTTATGAACAAATATTAAAAAAAAAAAAAATTATAATTGTTTTAATTAAAAATTCCGAAGACAATTTATAGTTTGAAGTCTTAGAAGTTAATTAATACAAAAATGAAGTGATTTGTTACAAAATATTTTGCAATATATCAATTTTGCCCAACGTCAAAATTTTGACATTTTAAAATTTGAATAAATAAATTTTAAAATTTGTATAAATAATTTTTTAAAGTTTTGAAATATTAAATACTTATTATAATTTCAAAATACAATGTATACCTACCTAAAACATTTCAGAACAAAAGCTTTAAAACTGAAAATTTTAGAATTTTGAGTCCAAACCCACTTAACTTCACTCTTAAGTCCTCTTCAACACTTACTCTGTTTCTATATTTATTTTTCATTTACAAAAGTTCAGAAAAACCACTCTTACACAAGTAACTAGTAACAAATGGCATAACGTGGTTGTACATACTAACAAATCGAACAAACTTCGTAGAATATTTGGGTCGCTCGTATCATCCTTGCGTACCACCTGAAACGTTGACGCGTACCACTAGTGGTACGTGTACCACCGGTTGGGAATACCTGGTCTAGATGACGATGTATCTTCATTCGGTAATGGTAATTTTTAATTAACGTCGTACTAGACAGAGCAACACAACAGGATATTGACGTCGGTCCGTGATCAATCCCCTAATGGAAAGACCCGACGACAACACCGTCATTTTGAACCTCGGTCAGATGACGAGGCAACACCTGAGCTCTTACCCGCCTCTCCACACCAACCCAACGTAAGGACTTTCGGCCACGACACATTCAAGGTGCACCAGCCGCCTCTACGACATACGCTTATAAACATCCATACACTGACCCATCAAAACCACTTGTAGGTTAAACTTGAACAAACGCGTTTGTACTTGCAAACTGGGTTCATCCTCCGTAAAATTATAATTCTTAAAACGCGACAAATTTGCAAAAAAATACAATTTGAAATTTTCAAATCCAATTATTTACTGTTCGTATTTGACGAATAAGATGCCCTCAGAAACCAGAACCTTCTTCTAAAGGGTAACCGTGGTTCAAAATTACGAGGTGTTGTCCTCGGTTCTTTCCCTTAAGGGACTGATCCCGGACCGTCGTCAATAGCCCGTTGTGTTGCTCTAGTACGACGTTAACTAAAATTACCATTACCATTACCATCTTCTAAAGGGTAATGGTAATTTTTAGTTAACGTCGTACTAGAGCAACACAACGGGCTATTGAGGACGGTCCGGATCAATCCCTTAAGGGAAAGATCCGAGGACACCACCTCGTAATTTTGAACCATCGTCAGATGACGAAGCAACACCTGAGCTCTTACCCGGTTGGAAGAGTAACGGATTAGCAACCGGAGAGTTGTGAGTTCAAAGCTGGATCCAACCTAAGATCGTGGGTGCTGGTGCACGTTTACTCTGCCTTGCCCTCAAATGTCTTCGCGTTTGCATGGTGTGGAAATTTGGAGAGTGGGTTGTGATCTCAGGTCTTGATCTCGTCTCCTAACAGTGGTTCAAAATGACGAGGTATTGTCCAAACCCTTCGGGATTGATTCCATACCGTCGCCAATAGCCCGTTGTTTTCTTAGTGTTTTGCTGCTCATGTACGTAGAAAACACTATTTTGTGTTGTCTGGGCCAGGCTCCTGCCTGAACCACCGACACTTTCATTTGCAATACTTTTTTGGATAATTTCTATATTTCCTATCATTATTCAGATTGTATTATAATTATTCCTAATTTTTTAGGCCGAACAACCGGTATAGTGGTTAACGTGTTGGCCCCTAGATCGGAAGGTTCCTGGTTCGAATCTGGGTCCGAACATTGATGTTTGTAAGCGTATCGTGTAGAGGCGGCTGGTGCACCTTAAATCTGTCGTGACCGAAAGTCCTCGCGTTGGGTTGGCGTGGAAGTTTGGAGAGTGGGGTGCCAGCTCAGGTGTTGCTTCGTCATCTGACCGTGGTTCAAAATTACGAGGTGTTGTCCTCGGATCTTTCACTCAAGTGACTGAACCCGGACCGTCGTCAATAGCCCGTTGTGTAGCTCTAGTACGACGTTAACTAAAATTACCATTACCATTACCTAATTTTTTAGTTTAACGCATTTGCCAAGTGTAAACGAAGAGTTTGGTACAACAAACAACAAAATAGGTGCAAAATTTAAATTGCTCTCAGTGTTATTAAAACCCCTTCATATTGTCATAGTTTTTTATTAAATTTTGATTTAAAAAAAAATTATATTTAAAAAAAAAAATTCTTTAAACATTTGTGTGGCTAATACATCACTGATAAGAATATTAAAAGGATCCAAGCAATTTATAAGAAAAAATATTTTTAGGTACCTTAACCGTACTAGTGGTTAATATTTTTGTGTAAACCTACTAGTAACCTACCTCAACCCTCCTATTGGTTGTCTCGACTAGGTATCTCATGATTAGCAAAACTGACCAAATCTTGATAATCAGTTTTGCCAATGATGTCAGGTCATGGTCATGGAATGATGTCGTTTCAGACGAGATGGATGTCTCGTCATTAGAAAAATTGCCCAGATCTTGATGGACGAGATATCTCGTCGAAGTCACTCGGAGGGTTAAGCAACAATTGAGAGAACGAAATATTTTAAACGATCCACTCACTTGGAATATATCATAACGAATATCGTTTATTTGTACAACAGGCGGAACTCCTTCGGAGAATTTCGTGGACAGCATCGACTTGAATCGGGGAGAAGCGTTCACCAGAATGATTTTGTGAGCATAAAACACTCGGCCCTCCACTCGAAATTGCACGTCAGACATCTCCGGATTGTTCACGTAGGTTGGATCTGAAAGGGCAAAACAGATGATCTCACTAAAAAGCAGAGGAATTGGTTTTGCGATCGAGATCAATTGATTAGAATTATTACCAATTCTTGCTCCACCTATGTAAGATACATCTCGTATTTCTTTTATCGCCTCCTTGCTGTAACAGTTGGAGAAGATGTCTGCTAGCAACAAGGTGGTGCCTTCCTTCTGCAAAAGAAATATATATTAAGTATACTTTTGGTTTCGTTCTGTGCCACGATTCCCTGTCTTTGCCCACGTTGGTTACGAACACAGATAAGTTACAAGAACAGCTGTTCTTGTGTTCTAGTTGCTACTTGTTCTAGTGGACGAACATCGATGGATGACAGTGCCTGAGTTCTGATACGATTCCCGTAACCTCACCAGGTTTGGGTAAGGTCGATGGACATGGAATCGAACTCCACGGGGGTCCCCCCCCTCGGGTTTTTGAAAAGGAACCCGTTTGGAGAGGGTTGAAAAGAAAAGTGGACTTGCACGAAGGCCAGCGAGGAAGCAGGACGCGTTGTTTTGCGCTGTAGATCGAAGGGGTTTATTCCCGACCATGTATTATAGACTGAATGATCCTGTAAATAATATAGTCAAGAGTTGTAAATAAATACTGAAATATGCTCATGGACTAGTGTTACTGTTTGGAGGACGACAAGGCAGAGGATTAGGAAATCAGCCTAAGGAAGAACCGTCACAGGGTGCCATTGTGAAAAAGAACACGAATAAGGATAGAATTGTTTTGTAATTCAGAGGAGTAAGACGTGTTTTTGCACCGGAACAAATTTCGGATCGTAATTTCCGATACACAAAACAAAACCTGTCATATCTATAGCTTATTACTATTAGTTTTTAAATTTGAAAACCTCACGGGAAACCTTAGAATGTACTCTTTCTTACAATATAATTATTTTCGAAATTGGTTAATAAATAAATTTGATGCGATTAAAAGTTGGTCATACAAATTTCGTATTTTTTAGATCGCGGAGCGAAATTGTACTTTTTTCATCACGGAAATGAAGGTTACGGTTCTAACTAATAGGTTTGCCAGATATAAAATTTATCATTGCAACAAATACCAGAGCAACGTTTTTTTTTGTTTGGCCGTTCAAACTCGCTCTTTTCACTCCATTCTCAGACGGTTTCCCAAGAAAATACAGATCAGAAAATTACGAGATTAACATGGTTTATTCAAAATTGCACAGGGAACAAGATGGAGAAGGTTTTTTACTGATGCGGCTATTAGTTTCGGGTGCATTAAGTGTTAAAGTAAAAAAAAAAGGAAATCACTTACGAAAGGAGTCTTGGTTTGTGAAGCAAACCAAATGGGATTGCGGATAGTGGAATAGAGTGAAAACCGAAAATGACGTTAAGATTTTACCTCTAACTCTAAAAACACTGCACCCGAGCAGTGTCAAAGAAGAGTGGATGATTAAGGAGGAAAGAAAAGCTACAAGCGGCAGAGATGATGCACAAAAAACACAATCATTTATCATAAAATACCCATTGGTCACCAGTTTTACTAAAGTGTGCAAAGAGCATCCTAGAAGTGCGTTTGACTGGAACTGAAATCTGTTATTCGAAGTTAAAAGTTAGCAAAAGATTCGAAAGTTAAAATAAAAATTGAAAGTTGTCTTTGGCAGTTGCGAAATTTCCGAGCAATTTTATAAGGAGACCGAAGCAAAGTTTATACATATCAATTAATAGACAATTACATATTGAATGGTACCTTTGAATTCCCTTTACTATGGGTGACGCGCGAATAACGATAGATAGTTCGATTGTTTTTTTCCTGATTTGTTCATGAGGAACGAAAGAGATCGAGCCATTCTGAATTATGGATCTCTATTTGATTAACTTGTAAATATTCTCTAGACATAGTAAATAGAAGAATGGATTTAAGAACAGCTTTAAGATTCAGACTACATTCCGAATTCTATTTTCAGTGGATGTATCCTCATTTCACTAGCGAACAGTTAAATAGAATGTGAGGTTTTGAAATGTTCTTCAAATTGTAACCGCATCCATCAAACGTAACAAAAATTCGTTTGTTTCCAAATAGCAAACAGGAGTGTCATATTAATTTCGTTGCTGTAGTTGTTTCATACAGTATCTACCTCTCAAATGGAAAACTATGTCCCTTATTATGATGATTTTTTATAGATACAGCCCTCACCTTCTTGAGCCTTGATGTGATCTACAGAACACAAAAAGTTCCTTGCGCTAAAGCTTGAAAACTATTTTATTCATAAAAATTCCTAGGCACTAGGTAAGTGTTTATAAATATGATGCTTAAAATAAAATGTTTAAACACATAAAACAGACCTTTAAGAATATTCGTGTAGTTAAACACATGTCTCTTATTTCACAGTACAGAATGATTGATGTAAACGGTGGCAACAAAATCCCCGAAAAAAAGTTCCCTGATATTTCATTGATTTTCCTGAAAGTGTCACAAAAATTTCCCTGATTTAACAATTCCCTAAAGAAATGTGATTCGTGATGGGTATCGATATACAGTATCCACACAATCTTTAAAAATATTTAGGGTTAGATGGGGTAAAAGGTTAATTCTTCACAAATATTTTGTATTTTTTCTCTTCAGATATTTTAATTCTTACTGTAAAGGTTGGAACTGTTTATGGAACTCTTTCAATAGCAATTGAAAAAATACAAAATATTTTTATTATGAACTTCTTACATCTGACCCTACATTATCATATATCTATCGAAATCAAATGCAAATATACAATATAAATAAATGCAATATAATAATATAAAAAATTCTACAAAAATGTAATTACAAGCAAAAAATATTAATTTAATGCACAAAAAAACCCCATCGTTAATTGTGTAAATTTTAAACTGTATACCACAAGTTGTATCGCTTACCTCACAACGCTCTGCGGCCGTGAAAACAACGGCGGCGACGGTTTTTACGTTGTTTAAAAATTACGATGCCAGGGTTCTTTATTCGAATAACAATTTCGGCGAATACGATTGATTCGATTCTCAAAAGTACTCCTAATCGCGCATCTAAATAGGACAAACGATAATAGTGGTCGTTTAAATTATCAACATTTCCCTGATTATTTGTGAAATTTGGAAATTTGCCCTGATTTTTCCAGAATTAAAAAGTTTTGTGAGAATTCCGTGCTTTTTCCCGATTTTTCAGGTCCTGTTACCACTCTGATATAAAACAGACTTTAAAGAATGTTTGTGTGGCTTAACAGACTTTTTTTTTCCACAGTATAAAAACTATTAATGTAATTATTTAACCCTCCTATTGGTTGTTTTGACGAGATATCTCGTCATTCGAAAAACTGACCAAATCTTGATGCATCGTCATCAGAAGAAAAGTATCCAGATCCTGATGTCGCCATCCTAAATTTATCAGCAATATCTTGATGACGAGATATCTCGTCATTAGTAGTCATATCAAGATGGACGAGATACCTCGCCGAAACCATTTGTAAGGGAAAACAGATAATAACTTCCATTCGTACTAACTTTGCTGTGCCTGAATATCGTAAAGAGCAGAGGGAGACACTCGTCTACAAACTGTGAACTACAATCTTCTGGCCATACTTGAAGGTAGTCTTGAAGTAATTGGTCAATCATTGGCTCCACCTGTAACTCATACGCCATGGCTAATGTGTTCATCCAACAGTGGAGTGTCCATGGAACACCTGGGAAGAGCAAGAAGCTTTTAAGAACACGAGGACACAACTTATAAAAGTGGACAAAAAGGGAGGGTCAAAAGAAAGATTGGGAAAGGGAAACATATGTATATACATACACTAACCTACAATAATGGGCCGGGCAGCAAGATGTGATGGTATAAGTGAAAGAATATATGCGTTAATAGGAGGATGGTCCCCCACGTGCTGCAATAACACTAGCAACCCTTCTGGGCATACGTTCAATAAGGTTTTGATACACAGCTATGGGTATTTGTGTCCATTCCTGCTGCAAGAATATCGCCTACTCAGTCCGCAAACTCTAACTAAGTCGCTCTAACTCGTTCCGCAAATGTTCTATGGGGTTTAGGTCGAGAGCAGGCCAGTGAAGACGTTTTATATCCATATCTTGATACCACTGCTTGACAGAGGCTGCAACGTGACATGGAACGTTGTCGTCCTGAAAATAACATTCGTCAATTCCGTAAAATTGCCAGAGCGTAGGAATAACCTGATCGTCCAAAATGCCCATGTAGGCGTCGGCATATTCAATTGACCAGGAACAACGTGCAAAGGTCCATACCCACGAAAAACACTCGCTTCATGATTGATCCGGAACCCTCACCAATAGTTCGGAAATGCAACTACCAATTACTATATAGAAATACAACTACCATGCCAAAGAAAAATGATCAGTGTACTTCACCGGCCTCAGGATCATCGCATTCTGGTCTGGAAAAGCTAAAATATCTGACATATTGGCAATTTTGTTTCATTGGCAAGCGAACGATATGATAGTTAATGGGTCGACGCCAATTCGATTGAATGCCAAACATCACCAAAACGGCGATAAACTACATTGTAAGATGACCCTGATATGTATATGCGTATCCTGTTTTAGGGGAAGTAAAATCTCCGTTTTCCGTCTGGTTTGTTTCTTTGCTCGGAAAACCCCGCTCCTAACGCCGTTTCCCAACTAGTATTTTCTTAAATAGAAAGAATTAGGTAGAAAATAATTGGGTACATTCGGCATAAAACAAATCAAATACCTATATTCCGCAGGTCTAGGGTGATGTCTATGTGACCATTTTCTGCACTGTGATACATGGCTTCTTGCAAAGATTTGAGCTGCGCCTTTGTCAACTTGATCACTTGACTGTTGTCCGAAACTGTTGGGATGCTCGAAGTGGATTTGTTCAGGTCATCCACGGAAACGGGAACCACCTGTCACGAAGGAACATTAGATTCAAAGGTTGTGCATTGCAACTTCAGGTTTATTGGAACAGCCCACGAAACTCTTTTTATATGTGTATACACTCTACGGTAACAGAAAAAAAAATCGACGCACCAAGAAGTTAAAAATGGGTGGGTGTGAAAAACATATAGTACTTTTATTAGTTAGGTACTTTAGTTTTATTATTACCTTAGTTTATACTTTATTCAATACTCTTATTATTCCAATAATGAAAATATTTATCTATGTATTAGTTCACAATTAGCTTTGTATTTTAATTTTAAAAGTTTATAAATATTTTATCCAGTGATTGTTACCGTGTTAGCACTTAATTTTAAATTATGGTATTTGTATAGTATTCTGAATATTAATTAATCTGTAAGAAATATTTATTCAACTAAACAATGCGTATTATGTGCTCTGAATATTGGGAACATTGGAAAAACGTCAGGAAGTGAAAGTCTCTAATTTGCATAACACCACACAGCTATAACGTTTAGCTTTATAACATTTGAACGGAGGAAATGATGGCATAAATATTAATTTAGAGCATAGTTTGAAGAATATCGTTTCCTCTTTCTTGTATTTACTTTTTGTGTAAACAATGTAGTTATTAGCTTCACTTTAAAAATGTTTATACTATTTCCAAAAGAGAACGCATTCAAACATTTGAGAAAACCTTCTAAAATTATATTTTCAAAAAAATGTAAATTTTAAATTTAAATTTTGACAGGTTTTTGGTTTTTTAACGGCCATTTCCGGTGTTTTCCATACCTACTTCTGGTTTTCCCACCTGTTTAAAATCTTAATAACTCTGCAACGAATTAACATAGAGAAAAAAATCAAACATATTTGGAAAGTCAAATAAATACACTATCAAATAGGATCAAAAACTTTTTTTGGAATTTTTGGTCAAATATGATATTTTTAAGGTGTTCTGACTATCTCTTCTCTCAATTTACGGTAACCTCATTGTTTATTCAAAACAAACAAACGAGTACGACAAGTAGACGGAGACTAAAACAAGCGTTCTCTTATATTACGATATAGACCCTTCTGGTTATTGTCTCGACGAGGTATCTCGTCATTCGGTAAATTAAGTAAAAACTGACCCCATCTTGATGGACGACATATTTCGTCATTTGAAGAATCTAACCAGATCTTGATCTCGTTAAAATTTTAGAACCGGCAATACCTTGATGACGAGATGTCTCGTCAAAACCACTCGGTGGGATAAATATCGCCAAGTGCTCTGCGGAACCTTTGCCTTAGTGTTTCTTCAGGGAGACAACAAAAACCTTGAAAACACGTTCCCTGATATTTCCCTGACAGTCTCACAAAAATTTCCATGACTCCACAATTCCCTCAAGAAATGTTGTGATTCGTGATGGGTATTATGGGTGACAGATATTTTAATTGTTACTGTGATGGTTGGAATCCTTCATGGAACTCTTACAATAGCAATTGAAAAAACTGGAGAAAAAAAAAATATTTTGTTTTTGAATTTTTTTCACCTGACCCTACACAATATCATACTATTCATCAAAATCATATATACATAAAAAATTCTACAAAAATGTAATTGCAAACAAAAAATGTTAATTAAAAACACAAAAAAAAAACATCATTAGTTACACAAATTTCAAATTGTATATAACCCACGTTTTACCGCTAGCCTCACGGCGACCAAGACGCTGCGACCGCGAAAAAAAACTGCGGCGGCGGTTTTCGCGGTGCTTAAAAATTACGACGCCAGGGTTCTTTATTCGAATTACAATTTCGTCGAATACGATTGATTCGATCCTCAAAAGTACTCGTCATCGCGCATCTCTAAATAGGACAAACGATACTAGAGGCCGTTTAAGTTATCAAAATTTCCCTGATTTTTTGTGAAATTTCCCTGATCTTTCCCGATTTTCCAGGTTTTGTTACGACATTGTTCTTGAACACAGAGATGTATTTTACCTGCAATCTGTTGGCTCTTCTGTCGCACGTGAGCTGCGAGGCCCCTTCAGCGAGTATCTCCTCCAGGGAGAGGACGTCCTTGTTGCTCTTGGTCATGGGCTGGGACAGCAGCAGGTGGAGCATGGTCCTTTGGCCATGGGCCCCTGCGACCGCTATGGCACTGTAGCAGCCTCTCTGGGCATCGCCCCCGTAGGCCAGCGAGTCCCTGAGGGTGGTCGAGAGGAAGGGGTGCGCCCCGTGCATCAGGAGCAACTCGGCCAGTTTCAGACCACCTGAAACACACAACAGAAAGGTTTGAAACGTGAGTGGAACTCAAATCACGAAGAGCGCCAGCAAAATCCCTTAAATTTATCCAGTGGGTGGGTAGGTAATTTAATTAACTTCGTACTGGAGCAACACAACGGGCTATTGACGGCGGTCCGGGATCAATCCCCTAAGGAAAATATCCGAAGACAGCACCTCGTAATTTTGAACCACAGTCAGATGACGAGGTAATACCTAAAGAAGAAAAAAACAGAAGAAACCTCCAGAAGAAATACCTCCAGATCAGCCCCGAAGCTCCGGACCCTAGTTAAATGAAGCTTGCATTTCACAGACATAATGTAAAGAACTGCGTCTTTTTACAGCCTTCTTAGAACTTCTGAACAAATAATTGATAGAAATGTACAGTCGCTATCAAACTTTTAAACTTGTCTGTTTCCAGGCTTTTATAAGAACCAACGAAGCAAAATGTCTCAAATTTTCACTTGCATGTCGTTGATCATTGAAGATCAATTATATCCAGTTTGAGATCGGCGCACACCTGGTCCGAGAAACGCTGTTTCTTAGTCCCAAGAAGTGAGACTTGGATACCTCAAACATGTAATGGAATGCGACTGCGCGTTTCCTTAGAACTCAACTGGCACATTCATCTTATTTCACCGACAATATGATATCTGCATTTTAGAACATGTTGAATTGTACTTTCCAAAAATCGATTCAAATAAAATAATTTTTTTTCTAGACTAATATAGTGTTAATAGTTGTACGACCTTTGCGGACCAGATTAGGTCTGCGGGCCGTGCGAGATACGCCCCTACTCTATACTAATTATTTGACTTGACCAAAAATTATTCTACGTTTGGTAAAATATAAAAATACATGTTATCAAGTCCATTTAATAATGGACCATCTCAAAATTTTAAAGAAGTTGTTAAATAAAAACAAATTGAGGCCTGACACATTTTTCAAGTAATATTTCAGTACCTGATGCAGCAGCTAACTGTAAAGGTGTGACGGTTATCTTCTCTTCACTGAACCTGGCCCCTCCTTCAACATTGGCACCTTTCTCAAGCAACAGCTGCAACGAAACATTGAACGGATTAGCTCAAATAGTGATATGAATATTAAGTTACATAAGCACAATTAAAGCATCTGAAATTGATTCTCGAGAGAACGTTGTACCTCAAAAAAAAATTTTGACTCCCCCTCTCCCAGCTTTTCAACTAGAGCTTAAGGCACTCGAACACAACAGGTAGCCTTGGCGTACATTCAAAGATGTTACATACATAACTATTTGTAATCATCCGTTGCAAGCGGGTACATGATAGTAAACATTTTTAAAACAGACCTCTTTCTAAAATATTAATAATGAAATAAAATTTGAATAAAGATGAGGATAAAAGAGTACCTTAATGACTGACAAATGTCCATGCGTCGTTGCGTAAGTCAAGGCAGTCCAATGCTGAGTTTCGGGATTCACACAGGGATATGCATTGCTGGGAGCCGGTGTCTGAAAAAGAGGAAAACAATAAAACCGTGTGGAAAAGTGGATGTCCAAAAATAACCGTTAAACACATCTAAACATGTGAAATATCAAAATTAATCCGTAAAATACAATTTTTTCACCACAGTTAAGTCTTTTAACGTTCCAGAGTAATTTTCGTTTTCTCTTTTTTTTATCCGCTAGTCTCTTTGTTTCAATGCTATAGCCACCTGGAAGCCCATATGTCCTCCATAAATCTTGTTATCACCTTCACCTTTTGAACTTTTCCCACCTCGCGAACTGACTTCAAACAGATCCGCTCACTCAAGCTGTTCCTTTCTTCTCATTGTCTGTGCATTTCACTACAACACCAAGAGATGTACGTGCGACTTTATAAGAACTCCGCCTTTTCTGTCAATACACTTTCTCAATAGGTCCCCTAATGCAATAATTTTCCTCTAAATCATATTTACCCTAGCGGGTTAATTTCTAAATATGCATTTTTTCACGAATGAGGAGCTCAGAGCCGTTCCAAACCCCCTTCACAGAAACCCCCATCCATTTACAACTTGTATTGTGTAAGGTTAGTAAAAAAAAGTGTTTTCCCTGAATTGTCTACATCTCTACTCGTGAATTCATAACGGTCAACACAATAGACTCAGCCCCAATGGAGCCATTCCCCAACTGCCTACACCGATACAGTCATTTGATTTATATTATTATGATTTGCACAGCCGGCCACTGCTGAGCACTAGGGATGCGACATCGATGTCGATGTTTTGAAAACATCGATTTTTATATCTATCGATGATATTACGCTGTCGATGTTTTATTTTAAATGAAAAAAGTACCATTTTAAAAATTTAAAAAATAACCAAGTAGCATAATTTTCATAATTAGTAAATTGAACATAATTTTAGACCACAGGTGGCCAAGGGTGAAGGGTCTGAAAAGTAGGAATGCGACATCGATGTCGATGTTTTCAAAACATCGATGTTTTATAAAAACATTGTTGTATTTACCATCCATTTATTGGATCCGATTTTGTTTAACATCGATGGTTTTACGTTGCCGATGTTTTATTTTTGAATAAAAAAAAGCACCATAGTAAAAATTAAGAAAAATAACCGTGCAACTAAGTATTAGTCAGTGATGGAGACATATGTCCCATCAGAAATAGGGATGCGAGATCGATGTTTTCAAACCATAAATGTTTTATAAAAAACATCGATGTTTTTACCATCGATTTATTGGAGCCGCTGTTTCTACATTGTCGATGTTTTTGCGTTGTCGATGTTTTATTTTTGAATGAAAAAGGTACCATAGTTAAAAATTAAGAAAAATAATCGTGCAATTAAGTATTTGTCAGTGATGGCGACATCTGTCCTATTAGAAAGAGCTTTTTCCCTAACGGGTGGGATAGTTAGTGAAAAAAGAAATCGGCTTAAGGTGGAGAAAGTTAACTAACTACATTTTTTATAAATTGTAAATAACAAATACGGGGACATATAATATTTATGGTCCGCAATATTTTTTATTTAAAGTAAATAAAATATAAGTTTGTTATGTTTTCTCCCATAAATTGATAAATAATTAATAATAACTAACAATAATTATTGTTATGTACCTACCTAATTACAGATATAGTTAGTAGTACCTATGTCAAATTGTTGTAAATATTTTTTTATATTATTCAATTTGAAAATAAAATATTTGTTAATTGTTCTTATGAACTTTTTTGCCTTTGTTTGGACAGTTAAAAAAACTCTAACTTATAAATTAATAAATATGGCAAATGACAAATTAAATCTCTCCCCCCCCCCCGGCGAACAATAATGTTTGAGGTTGCTAAACCAGTTTTAAGAAATGGCGGGAAAAAAGTTTTAAAAGATCGATGTTTTTTGGGCGATGTATCATCAGCATCGATGTTTTAATTTTGAACATCGATGGTTCAAAACATCGATGTGTTGCGGTCGATATTGCATCCCTACTGAGCACATCTTGGACTCCATGGGTCTCTCTAGAGATGATATCTACTCTGACCCCCTGACTGTGCTTGATTTTCTGGGAGTCCATGTACTTATGAACCTTGTCTGACATACACTAAGGATTAGAAACAACAACAAACAACTACAAAACAATTTCACGATCTACGGGGCACAGGAATAGATGTTACTTTCTTTATTACCAAATGGCAACAACGGATATAAGCTATATAAAATCGACCGTTACGGAATTGATTTACCAATTACGCCGCTTAGATTAAATATGCTTAATTCGAGCTACACGCTAGTGCTGAAATGACACGGACTCCTCACTCGAATGACAAAGTGAGTGATGGCGGATTTCTCCATGAATCATGTCCTATGTTGGCTTCCCTCTGGAAGTAACAGGACATGATTGATGGAGAAATCTGGACTATTACTCTTAAAACTAACGTAGGTGTTCCGAATATCGTCCCTGTGCTTAATATCGCCTACTCGTGTATGCAAGCTACTATGCGCGACATCTATGAGTTTATGGAGTTACCATGACGGTCTAGGATTTTTGCCACACGTAGCGACACCGGCAACTAACCTATCAGTTCTATCAACAACACTATTGCATCTGAAGTAAAAGTATTGGAGGCTGTGATTGACGTATTTTTTGTCTCCAATCCGTCCAGGAAATATCCAGGTAAGTGTTTCCAAATTATCATTTCGTTTAGATGACTCGAAAGTACATTCCATACTAAAGGTAGGTAGGTATGCTCTACTAGCAAGTCGTTTTCAATAGTAGCTCCTCATTTCGCATGGCGGGTGGTTATAGGAACAAGGGTAGGCGTTAATAGGAACCCATTCTTGAAAATTCTCTTGTGAAACATTTTTGAAGTTTTATTTTTGCTAGAATTCTCTCTAAACTGATGATTGAAGAATATAAAATCGATTCATTCACAATCGATTGCTTAATAAACGATTTTGCGAATTTAAAGTTGAATTCGAATAATCGATTATTTAATTAAATATCTATTTATCTAAATGCATATTTATTTAAATATCTATTAAATCTATCGGATTCGGACCGGATCTGATAGATTTTGCTGGATCCGATAGTTAGCCAAATGATGGCGGATTACCGGATTACAATTCCTAGTCCTGACGAACCTGTGGCACTTACAATAATGAAATTTGGCACACAGGTTGTCCGAATTTTTCGCGATTTTTGTGTCCAGACCGAATTTTAAAATTGAATCTAGAACATTTAAAAATTAATTCATTAGTTTTTTTTCATCTTTCTCTCCGTTCTCATTGAAACACCCTGGATACAGAAGCCCGGACCTACCTCTATGTCGACGTCTGCCCCAGCGTCCATGAGCATGTGGACCATGGCCTCGTCTCCCCTGATGCAGGCCATCATGAGGGGAGTGAGGCCGTGCTCGTTGAAGGTGTTCACATGACTGGGGGGCAGCAGCTGCAGGGCGGGTGGCACGAGGTCCGTCCGGCCACTGGCCAGCATCCGGAAAGCCAGCTCCACCTTCAGCATGCGCGTGCACTCGGGGTCGTCGGACCTCTTGCAGCAGTGGAGCCGGTCGTCGTAGATGCTGGAAGAATTCGCGAAAACTGTTAGTGTACGATGAAGACACAGCGTAAAATCTAAACCCAATATGAAGTCAGAAGAATTTTTCAATTGCTATAAGTGCGAGTAGAGTAACGCTGACAACCAAATAAGACATAAACAGGATGATTCTACGGTCATGTGACAAACTTGGAGGGGTGGTACTGTACAGCTTACTAAAACATATATTTTTCGTATAGAAATGTAGGGTCGGAAGTGACGAGTGGAGACATGAACAGAAAAACATTGTTTATTTACAACATCCCTACAAAGTGCTTCTTTGCAGTAACATAATAAAGGCTCAAAATTGCGACCCTCAACAGTAATACAAACTCGGCAGCTGTGATTGGCTGACAATGCTCTGGGTAGAGGGCAGTTGTGCGCCTGGCCATCCGTGATCTGATGCATCTACGGGAAAACGTCATTTCAAACTGTGCTGTCGGCTGTGATGGGATATTTTACAAATAGTGAAAGAGCGGACATGAATATGATGTAGGGTGCTGCTAATGGGAACGGCAGAGCAGCGCAACGGCTGCATCGGTAACGGTTTCCGAACAGGCGTATTCCAAACCACAAACTGTTTGAACGGTTGCATCGGCTGCGCTTAGAATTCTGCCAATGCTTCTTGCAGCAGTGTGCGTTGTAGCCGGATTTCCTAGCTTCTGTGCTATTCACAGATGAGGCGACATTTACACAGGAAGTTGTTTTCAATGTGCACAATATTCACGCGTGGTCAACAGAAAGTCTACACGCTACACGTCCACATGCATTCCAAAAACGCTTCTCTGTGAATGTTTGGGCGGATGTTGTGAACGATTTACTCATATATCCTACCAACGCGACTCAATGGCTCACATAACGTTTTTTTCTGGAAGAGGTTTTACCAGAATTGTGCTCCAATGTTCTCCTATTGCCGTTCGTAGTCATATGTGGTTTCAGCATGATGGTGCGCCACTCATTTCAACATGGTTGTCCCCAATTATCTGGATGCCAGTTTTGCAGGGCGATGGATTGGGTGTGGTGAACCAGTCCGATGACCACCCCGATCGCCAGATTTATCGAACATCGATTACTTCTTCTGGGGGCATTTGAAGACCATCTTGTACGGAACTCCAGTTGACTCAATTGAGGACCTCGTTGCTCGACTATCCATTGCGGCTGCAAGCGTGCGTGAAATGCCTGACACCTCTGGAACTGTTCGCCAATCACTTCTTCGACGCTACCAAGCTATGGGTAGTCGCAATTTTGAGCATTTATTGTAAACATTCCTGCAAAGAAGCCCTTTGGAAGGCTGTTGTAAATAAATAATGTTTTTCTGTCTTGTCTCATTTTTTGTGTTCATGCCTCCACACGTCACTTCCGACCCTACAATTCCTATACGAAAAATGTATGTTTTAGTAAGCTGTACCACCCCTCTAAGTTTGTCCCATGACCGTAGAATCACCCTGTAGATAGATAAGATAGAGATAATTATTGGTCTACAAAAACGTGTTTTCTCCAATTAAGACTTTTTGAATCTTGATTTAGAACTGTTTGTTCTCTTAGGCTATAGGTTTTTATTCATTTCCTTGACATTTGTTTTGTTTAATCCTTGTAATATAAGAGTAAATAAGAAATTCATAAAAAAAAAAAGCTCGCTTGTTTTGAAATTTCAGTCTCAAATTGTTGTTTAACTTATGCATTTATTTGCAAACCTTTTGTGTTTCAGTACAAATTTTTTAGCTTTATTATTGAATCGCATACCGTATGGAATTAATTTGATTCGCAGGTATGCCAACCTCTTCTGAGCAGCTTTAGGAGCATTCTCATAAAACTTCAGGAGTTTTGAGGTTGCTTCAGGAGCAACGCGCAAATAAGGACACAAATGAAAGACAGGCATATTTTTCTTTAAAAACAGTCATAAAATTACCTATTAGTACAAATAATTTCTTTTAGAAGATACAGTACAAAGTCCCAAATCCGGAATTGTCCAAAATCTGGATGTTTTGCTAACCAGCGGTTTTTTCTATCACTTTTTCTATCTTTCCTCCTCTTTTAAGAACAGTTTTTAAAGAACAAGGCATTTAACCTCAACCCAATTGATCAAAGAACGCAAAATAACAGAGGCGATCAGAGTAAATACCACACAGAAAAATTAGATTTGTAAGAAAATGTGTTGCATTGTATTAAAAAAATTTTCTTCCTTTTTAAAAATTATTCCTATTTATATATCTATTTTACTATTGAAAACGTGTTCCGGAAATTTAAATAACGAGCGGAAAAATTCGCGCGCGGGTAGGGGTGAGTGGGTTAAATTAGGGGGGTTTTTGACAAAAAAACTGCAAATAATCCAAAATTCGTTATAAGTCCGAAATCTGGATTGGCCGAGAGGTCCGGGGGATTTTTGAACATGATTTCAGCACAACACCAGTAAAAACTCCAAAGAGTAAATTCTGATTTGATATTCACGGCGTGTTGTGGAGGTTTAGAGAATGGGGTGACCAGCTCACATGTTCACCTATTCATTCGATCGTGGTTCAAGATTACAAGATGTTGTCCTCGGATCATACCATTCAGGATTGATCCCGTCCCTAGAAGACCGGAAAACCATGCGCTTTCTCTGTACACATACCGAAAAGTAGGCAGGTGTATTATGGGTTGATGTAAAACATGTTTTTGAGTTTAGTACTTGAGTACTTGTCTCCGTGCTCACCCGAATTCCCTGATGGGGCAGTCCACTCCAGGAAGTAGCAGACGGGCAGCTTGCATGACGTCATCCTTGTCGACCACCTGCGACCGCCAGTGTTCGGAATGTGCAGAAGCCACGCGCACCCATTCGATGAGAGGGGGGAGAACCAGGTAGGGTCTAAAACGAATGAAAATAGGGCAAAAAGGTTACTGTACGAGAACTGTGTTGATGTAAAATAACAGTTGAAAGCTTATTTGTTTACAGTACTCCGACAGGAAAAAATCGGCAATATCTTGATGACTTGATGCTTATCAAGATATTGCCAATATTTTTGAAGATGACGAGATCAAGATCTGGTCAGTTTGATTAATGACGAGATCAGAGATCCAGTCAGTTTAACTAATGACGAGATCCTAGATCCGGTCAGTTTGATTAATGACGAGAACGAGATCTGGTCAGTTTGACTAATGACGAGATCCAGTCAGTTGAACTAATGACGAGATCCTAGATCCGGTCAGTTTGACTAATCACGAGATCGAGATCTGGTCAGTTTGACTAATGACGAGATCGAGATCTGGTCAGTTTGACTATTGACGAGATCTGGTCAGTTTGACTAATGACGAGATCCAGTCAGTTGAACTAATGACGAGATCCTAGATCCGGTCAGTTTGACTAATCACGAGATCGAGATCTGGTCAGTTTGACTAATGACGAGATCAGAGATCCAGTCAGTTTAACTAATGACGAGATCCTAGATCCGGTCAGTTTGATTAATGACGAGAACGAGATCTGGTCAGTTTGACTAATGACGAGATCCAGTCAGTTGAACTAATGACGAGATCCTAGATCCGGTCAGTTTGACTAATCACGAGATCGAGATCTGGTCAGTTTGACTAATGACGAGATCGAGATCTGGTCAGTTTGACTATTGACGAGATCTGGTCAGTTTGACTAATGACGAGATCCAGTCAGTTGAACTAATGACGAGATCCTAGATCCGGTCAGTTTGACTAATCACGAGATCGAGATCTGGTCAGTTTGACTAATGACGAGATCGAGATCTGGTCAGTTTGACTATTGACGAGATCTGGTCAGTTTGACTATTGACGAGATCTGGTCAGTTTGACTAATGACGATATCCTAGATCCGGTCAGTTTGACTAATCACGAGATCGAGATCGGGTCAGTTTGACTATTGACGAGATCTGGTCAGTTTGACTAATCACGAGATACCTCGTACAGGCAAATCACTGGGAGAGTAAAAGGTTGGTGGCGATATAGCTCATCATGAGCAAAATTGGTCAGATCTGGATGACGATATATCTCGTTGAAACCACCTGTAGGATTGAATTTTGCATGCGGTGTAAAGTAGTACTATTTTTCTTACCTTTCGTAAACTAGTTCCTGAACGGGCGTTTTATGATTGGCGTGTTCCGCATGTTCCAGCTGCGAGCACCGCATGAAGTAGTAGAGGGTGTGCAGGGCCGCGGGACCCCACACTATGCTGTACCGGCCACTGTTGTATCCCTGCATGTGCTGGTAGTACTGCACCACCCTTCGCAGCAGGTCTCCTGTGAGAAGAGTGAAAAGATAAACAAACTGTTGATAACTGTACAGTTGTTAACTGAGAATGTTCTACAAGTATTCAAATTGGGAGAATGTTCGAGGATTTTCTATTTAACCCTCCGGAAGGTTTACCTTCTCGTCTACTTTCTTTTCTTGAGCCGCGATCACATCGTAGTTGCAAATATTCTTCTCCCTTTTTGAAGCGAGAACGTCTTACGTCCCCTAGGCTGACACCTTTTCGACACGCTCCGGTGTAAACGCTTTGTCTACTTTATTGGCAACACCATGGAGTGAGCACTCTTCTCACCCCTTTGTCGAGAAGAGTGATCACCATTCATCACGCCATTTTAATGGAATAGGTCACTCACTGACAGTTTGTCGAGAAGATTATTTTATGCAACATTCAAAATATACATGAGTATTATTTCATAGAAGCTATTTATAATTGCTAGCCATCATTGAAAATCATGATACAGCTATGTATATGAACGCCTAGGGATATCGATTCAATTCCACTTCCAGCCTACGTGGGGTCTTACCCTCTGCCTCTATACGTGATTTCATCCAATTCGCCCGAGGGTTTTTTTTTATCGCGAAATAACCGTGTTTTTTGAAAATTTTCCCATTGGATGTAATGTTAGCCGACCTATAAATTAGGCTATAACTTCCGAAGAAAAATTACTTTTTTAAAATCGCTTGGGGATCCTGTAGAGCATCCACTTTACTAAATAACTGCCAGCTTTGGATGAATTCGCTACGTATTTTCAATCGAAAATCGCTAACTCAATGTAGAACGCTTTCTTTCGTGCAAAGGAGACGTTTTGTCACAACTACACAAATCGGTTGGCCCATTCACGCCAAATATGATACACTTATACTTTAGAACACTGAGGAAAACAGAGGCTATTTCTTTCCTGTCTTCAGATCCATCTGTAGCCATGAAAATTGATACACAAATAGTCCTTAAAATGCCCTCGAAGCCCTAATTTTAAAATCTAAAGTTTGTTTTTCTGCAATATATGGACATGAATAAGGAAACACGTTCTACAGGGTTTGTGTATGAGTTAACACAGGGGAATGTCACGGTAGGAAACACGCTCTACAGAGTTTGTGTATTTGAGTTAACACAGGGAAATGTCGTGGCCCTATTTTAGCTGTCGCGGTCATATTTGAAAGCCGAGCTATTCAGCCAGTTTTTTATATACACTCAGTGCTAAAAGATAAGGGCGGAGAGGAAAATGTTAATTTCCAGAAGCTGAAATCTGAAAGGCTGTAATTTGTTGCAAAGGTAGATGGAAGTATGCAAATGTGTTATGTAACAGCCATTAACGGTTTCGTGTCGATAAATATGCACAAAAGGCAATACTTATAAGAAGCCAGCATTGTGAAGAGTTTAACGAGTTGAATGTAAGTGTTGATAAAATGTGTTTAGAATTTTCGTACGATTAGTTTACAAGACAAACGTGTTTCTATGGCTTCCAAAAGACGAATGGTAGATAGTGAGCGCTGGCGTTTCGTGGGACGCCTAGAAGCAGGACAATCAATCAGTGATGTTGCTCTTTTCTTCGATGTTCATCATTCTGTCATTTCACGACTATGGAAACAATTCCAAATAAGGCAAACAGTTGTCCGAAGACCTGTGTTCGGCCGCCCAAGGGTTACGACTTCCGCGGAAGATCGATATATTGCTGTTGTAGCGAAGCGGAATCGAAGGGCAACCAACACACGTGTGACATCTACGGTTGCTGCGACGATGTCTGCCACTACTGCGCGCCGAAACATACACATGAATAGACTGTACGCCCCGGTACCACGAGTTTGTGTTCCTACATCAGTCTAATCCAGAGGGGCACGATTAAAGTGGTGTCGGCAACATGTGAATCGGACTGTGTCTGATTGGGGTAACATTATGTTCACAGATGAGTCGAGATTTTTGCTATGGAGTCAGATGACAAAGTGTAAGTCTGGAGTTTTTCACACAAGGCACACACAATCGGTCCCAGAAAATCATCCAGCTTCACGAATTCCGAGATGGAAGCATCATGGTGTGGGCCACGATTTCGTAGGGATATCACACCGACCTGCACATCTATAGACGGGGTTCTGTGACGGCTGTTCGGTATTGGAATGGAGTCCTAGAACCCACTGTGAGATTGTACGCTGCAGCAGTTGGTTCTTCTTTCGTTTTAAGGGATGATAATGCGCGTCCCCATAGATCTGGCATCGTCGAAGACTGCCTGGAGAGTGAGGGGTTTGCGCGTATGTTTTGGCCGGCGAACTCGCCGGACCTTAATCCCATTGAAAATCTTTGAGTTGCCCTCGGCCGTGCAGTGTCTGCACGTTTCCCACCCCCAGCTATTCTCTCAGAGTTGCAAATTGCTCTACAGGAGGAATGGCGATTATTTGAATCTGGGGTGGTTGATCACATTATGGAAAGTATGGTCACACGCTATAAACTTTGTATGAGGATGTGGGATGGTCATATACCCTATTAATGTCGGTTTTGTTTATTTGTTTTGGATTTAAACATAATTTTGTTAATGACTTTTTTACCTTTCGTGCTTAACTTTTGGTAGTGAGTGTAGTATTGATGATGTTGTGTAGCCCGATGAAGTTTGGAGATGTGATTAGCAAACCCACACTCTCATACTTCTGCATATACTAGTTTTGTAGCTCACACATTAAGCTTACATTGATTGGGGTTATATTGAAAAGGAATCCTGAGTGAACACGATAATATGCTGTCAAAAAAGTAAATAATTCACACTTCGAGCAAAATGGATGAAAAACAGAGCACAAAAAATATCTGAAATGTTTGTTTCTTTTACTGCCGAGTGAAAAATTTATTTTGTTGGCCGATTTGACATTTTATAGCCTCGTTTGGCGATGTAACATCTTACGAAACTGTAGGTGTAACAGTCTCGTTACTGATTGTTTTGGTTACATGATTCAGTGTACATAAAAAGGTTACCGTTTCCCTTTCTACTTTTGTATCTATGTTTTTAAGTGTATAAAAATTACCTTTGTCCAATGACTATATTAAAACAATTATTGGGATTTGAGTTTTTCTACAAGATATTATGTTTGCTGCAACGAAGGTGAGCGATATCTTTTCACAAAGACGAAAGAAATTGTTTGCATAAAACCTTTTTCGTTAATTTCAAAAGATTTACCTGCTTATCTCTCAGTTCGAGATAATTTCCCACTTGTTTTATCGTTTCCACAAGGAACACAAAAGCAAAAAGCATATACAGCGTTATTTATTGGCGAAATATTTAAACTTTTTTTTTCACCGCGAAAAACATCCCCATTCCTGGATAATCCTTTTCGCACAAACAGCACAATGACAACTGTAAATTCTCGTAAATGCCAAGTCAGTGAAATTAATATATTCCTCAATTTCTCTTTTGAACAGAATTGGAAATGTGAAGTATTTCTACGTAATCAGGTAAGGTAATTTTAATTAACGTCGTACTAGAGCAGCACAATGGGCTGTTGACGACGGTCCGGGATCCATTCCCTAAGGGAAAGGTCCGAGGTTTAATTTAAGGTGCACTAGTTGCCTCTACACCATACGTTTACAAATATCCATCGGATTCGAACCTGGAACTTTTCAATCTTGAGGTAAACACCTTATCCACCAGACGTAATCAATTTTCCTAGCAAGCAGTTTGAAACTAGTAAATGAAAATGGTTACATAATTAATCTCTATTAGGACACCTTACTGCTGCAATTACGAGTACGTATAGTTCAGTAATTTTTCACAAGATGGCAGCACAATTCCAGAACTAAAGAACTAAATGTGTGCTTTTGCATGCATGGCAAAGATTCCACCTAACTGCTAACTATCGGAGCACCAACTGCCCTATAATGGTAATCACATTTTTGCGCAAGCACACGGGCGTTTTAAGGGGACTTAGCGGTCACGTAGGGCCCCGAGATCTTAAAATTTCTTTTCATTAGGTTTAGAGAAAAGTTGTCTTTACAATGTGCGTCTTTAAGTGCAGTGAAAAGGGTTTCGAATACAAGATGGTCAGCAAGAACAGATGCTGTATTAGCTATAAAACTTGGATTCAACAGGAAAAAGTTACCGTAGTGGAGGCGACTTCACTTCTGAAGAAATGGACAAATATGAAACCGCCCTAATGACAGTTATTTGGAATACTATTTTACAAAGAATAAATGCTACTAGTTAATCACTGCTATCAGTGGAATGAAACTACTAAAAGGATCTATCCTACAGAAGTCATTAAAAAATTTTATCAATAATTTCAAGGAATTTGAAAAAGTTGTAAAAGAGGCAACTGATTTATCAGGGATCAGATTTACATTTAAGGTAGAAGGTGGACAAACTCGCAGACAACAAAAGAGAAAAATGTTTTATTGATGAAAACAAAGAAGTCTGGCACATGAATTTACACTAAGAGAAAATTTCATAGTCGATGCTTTTTATGTCATGTGAAAACACCAGGGAAGAATTATCTCAAAGAACTCAGACGTATGAAGTTGTGGAGTCTTTTCGAAATTTGTTTTCGATTTATCAATAGAAGGAAAAAAAACACGATAAAAAAGTTGAAGAATATTTACAAAAAGGATATTGATGTACTTTTGAAGATGAATTTGACAAGTTTTTAATACTCTTAAGACAACTAGGACAATATACAAGCCACAAAAGACATCTATCGAGCCCCGAATGTTGAAACACTGTAACTTGACGCACCAAGAAGGAGTTGTCCGATTGCGATTAAAAATGGGTGGATTTAAAGAGCATACATAGAAAACAAACGATTAAAATTTTAGAACAATTGAATGATTTATTTCTGAGTTTGACCGTTACAAAATGAGGTAGTCAATAAGGCGTGGTCCACCTCTAGCCTGGATGCGAAACCCAGAGTGGCATAGACTAAAAAAGTTCCTAGATGGTGTCCCGCGGAATTTCTTGCCATCTCCGACTGTCGGGCTAAAAGGTCAACATTCCAGGTTGGTTGCCTTCCCATAACGTCCTAAATGTGCTCTATGGGAGAGAGATCAGGAGACCTACTGGCAAAGGAAGTGATGGGAAAGCTTGAAGTCAGTTCATAGCAACATGTGCCGTGTGCAGCCGGGATTATCATGTTGAAAAGAGAGCCGCGGTAGCTCAGTCAGTAGAGCGTCGGGCTCGCATCAGAAGGGCTGTGGGTTCTGTCCTCGGCGGAGCCTGCAATTCTGATGATTGTGAGATCGGCGCTTCGACCTGGCTAAAGACCGTCGTGTTCACTAATGGTGACTGGGGCACGTTAAATAGGTCGTGGTCACAGAGTCCCCCATGTTCCCATACCAAATCAATACCTCTGGGGGTATCTGATCAGAGGGTTATCGGCCTCTGAATGGTATCTAAATTATGATATGTGTGAGTGAATGGATGTATGAAAGGGACCTTCCTGTAAAACGGATATGTCATGTATGCCGAGCAAAGTCGGACTTCCTCCCAATGGGGCTCGATAACATGGAAGGCGCACCCCCTCGCCTCTTGCCGTCTTCGACGGGCCTGGCACTCCTCTGGTCTGCCAGTGTAGGCATTATAAACAACAACAACAACATGTTGAAAAGAAAGTCCGGAGTGTCGCAAAAAGGAACGGTAACACGACCGGTCGTAGAAAAGGTCGTCTACGTACCGCTGTGCTGTAAGTGTGCCACAAATGACTACCTAAGGGGCTATCAAAGGAGATGGCACCCCAGACCCTAACGCCCGTATGTGGGCATGTGTGGAGTACGATAGTAAGGGTAGGATCTCCACGCTGTCCTGGACGTCTCCTAACAGTTTTTGATAGATTTCTTTAAAATTTCATACATAACTATCATTTTTACAAAATTATTAATATATTTTTTAAATATTTATAGCCCAATGCTATTGTTTAATACCACTAAACATTAAAATATCATAAAACTGCTTCTATACCACATAAAAAAAGGGTCTCGAACGTGCTAGGATACCTTAACCCCCTATCTTTTCAATAAATATCGCGATAGGTGGAAAACCTCTTACTCCCACCATTATTGTTGAAGAATCGCCGTTCACTGAAAAAGAGCAACATCCCAACGCAACATAATTTTGAACTAGGGTCGGTTGGTGAGACTCACCGAGTTCTTTCATGCTGCCTACGCATGTCGTCAGCAAGTGTTGCTCGACGGATTTGCATGTCGCTGGCCTCGGCTGGTCCTCGTTCAGATGCGCCGAGCTGCTGCTGTTATCCGATGGACTCGGCCAGCGGGGCAAGGACAGGGCACCTGCAAAAGAATCATCCATTTAGAACGATAAATCACCCCGGTCACACACCCCAAAAAGAAACAAACTGCAATCACGTCGGATGCTTAATCGGAAATGAAATCAACAGGGCCTTGCACTGATAAGATCAGCAGGCGAAAATTATGGAAGCCTCTTAATTACGACCGTTCCAGCTTGAAAAGATACCACGAGGTTTCAATGGAAATACTTTTAACCGATCTACGTTTCATCCTAAAGTGCCGCTTGGTTGTGTCAATTGGTTTCGAAAGTGGAGCAACAATTCTAGGTGTCCGGAGATGAGGCGATTGAAATGACTGTTTCACGTCTCACTTCAAGAAAATACCAATAGGTCTATGTCGCCTCTTTTACACCGGAAATAAGGGCTTTTGTCGACATTGTGATGGTTCAATTTGATCATAACTCTTGCTGTTTGTGGATGAGGCGATTGATATTTCAGAGTCTGTCTTACGTTTCACTTAAGAAAACACCAATAGGTCTCTTTAAAGAGCCTGTTTTACACCGGAAACAATGACTTTAGTCTACATTGTGACGGTTCAATTTGGTCACAACTCTTGCTGTTAGGGGATGAGGCGATTAATATTGCTGCCTCTATATAGAATATAGAAGGCTCTTAATTGAAACTATTTTACGTTTTTTCTGAAGAGGATACCATTAGATTTATATAAAGAGCCTTTTATATGCTGAAAAAGCATGGATGTTTTACATACTGTGATGGTCCTATGTGACGAACATTCTTTAAAGGCTCTTCAGAAATATTCGTCACATAGACCTAATGGTACCATCAGGTATATGTAAAAAGCCTTTATTTTTAACATAGGGAACCATGGCTGTTATCTATGTGAATGGATGGTTCTATTTGCAACTGTCCTTAGTGTTTGGAGATGATGCGATTGATTTTGACGGCTTTTAACTATGACTATTATGTAGAGCTTTTTTAGTACTAAAAACTTTAGTGCCATGTGCTCTAGTGAGGTACATGGTCTATACTGTGATGCTTTTACTTGGTGTCAGTTTTTGATGTTTGGAAAGATTAAGCAGTAATATTAACAACTCTTAACTATAAAAATACTCCGTTTCACCTTAAGGTAATGGTGATTTTTAATTAGCGTTGCACTAGAGCAACTCAACGGACTATTGACGACGGTCCGGGATCAATCCCATAAGGGAAGGTTCGAGAACAACAACTTGTAATTTTGAACTACGGTCAGATGACGAGGCAATATCTGAGCTGGCACCCCACTCTCCAAACTTCCACACACAGGAGGACTTTCGGCCACGACATATTTAAGACGCACCAGCCGCCTCTACACCATATGCTTATATACATCCATGACCGCACCTGGATTCGAACCAGGAACCTTCACCTTAAAGGAGGGACAGCTAACACCATCATAATCTCACGTGTCCAGTGTCTTGAGACTGTTCCAGTTTGAATGTGTGGTTGCCATGAATGAGCATACCACTGAGGTGGTATCTATTTCAAAGTGCTGGGTTTTCACATATTAATTACATCTACACATTATTACAGCTACACATTATTACACCTACACATTATTACATCTATGTACATCACCCACTGCACTTAACTATAGCTATTTATGTCGTCCATCAAGATGTGTCCAATTTTACTTTTGACGAAATATCTCGTCCATCAAATATGTCTAATTTTACTACTGACGAGATATCTCGTCAAGACAAAACTACCCTATTAGTCCAAGTGGAATGAAGATCCAAGTAGGAAAAGCAAACTGTCCTTTGCCGAGGACTAGGGATGATTTCAAACTGGTTGTTGTGTCAGAGAATGATCAGTCTTGGATACTAAGGTATAAAAAGGTTTACATTCACACCGGGACAATCTCGATCCATCCGGGACGTATGGCAAGCCCAGCTTTGCTGAATCACGAAACTCTTCCAACAAGGGAAAAGAAAAAACGAAACCCACCGTGCACAAAGAACGCCACATACTACTCTAGCCATTTAATGGTTCCTACCTACAGGTACGTCACGTTATAAATTTAACCTTTTAACAGTAGCAACAGCTAATTAAAAGTGGCTTTGCACATAAATCATCCCGTGGGTTAAAAAAAAAAGCGTTTCGTTGGCCGGAGATAAGAGAACGTTGGAATTGTGACATGCAATGCATACTAATGGCTCCCCATTTCTAATCGACCACAAAGATCTCGTTCCACGAGGTAGGAATGAGCAGCGAAACAAACTTATATAATTATCATCTTGTGATTACCAGCAAAGCGTTTCTGGCAAAGATAAATATCGCAGTGCGGCGGCGTATGCTTCGCTCGGTACTGCCTTCTTTTTCTTTCCTCAAAAAAGTCCTTCGTTCGCACCTCGTAACTCAGATAGAGTGAAGCGGTTGATTGTGTTCGGAGGAGGCCATTACGAAAGATGGAGACTCGATAGGGTCTTCCGATGAAAGATGGAAAGTGCTCTTTCTCCTGCGCACGTGTTGCTGCTCGATTTTGGGGATTCGTTGGATCGGTGGTTCCAAACAATGAGACTGGGAATGCGTGAACCTACGGGACTACTATTGAAACAGCGAAAGGTTGCCTAAGGGCTAAATTTTGAGACACGCAATGTTCAATATCAAATTCAGCGCACGACCCATCCGACTCCACTACATCCCGGTGAGAAGAGTATCTGATTCTTTCGAATCCAATCAAAGACAGTTGTGTTCAATGGGGGCTGGTGCACGTTAAATCCGCCGTGACCTAAAATGTACTCACGTTGGCGTGGTGTGGACGTTTGGAGAGTGGGGTGTCAGCTTAGTTGTTGACTCGCCATCTGACCGTGGATAAAAATGACGTAGTGTTGTTTTCTGATCTTCGGTTTTGAACCCGAACCATCGCCTATACCCCGTTGTGTTGCCACAGTATGACGTTAATTAAAATACCTACCAAGTTCAAAACGTACCGAGCCCTCATGGCCATATCTTCTTCAGGTGTATTCGGGCTTCACGGTCCAGTGGTACTCTACTTTTAGTATGTGGTTCACCGTCTTCAGTAAATCGTAGCTCATAGGGTATGCCCACTGCGCTATCAGCCTACGAGTTGTCAGGCATTTTGACATTAACGAGTGACATTTTTCACTTGGCGTCTTGTGTTTGATGATGCTTTGCGAAAGACGGCCTTTGCGTCATAAAACCTCAAACCAACTAACCAAACATAGCACTAGAAATTTTGTTTAACTCCCTGGTGCCAGGAATTCCTTACCTACTACATCTTTTCTGCATGACTTGCAGAATGTTTTGACTTCTTGACCAATAGCATTATTTTGAGCATTCCTTCAACCAATGGATGGAGTTGGTTGGATTGAGTTTGGGCACGCTACACCAAACAACGTTAAGTTTATGGACATACACTCCAGGAAAGTTTTAGTGATAAAAAATAGAAAGTTTTTGCTGTTACAGAAGAGAGCAGGAAGAATATAATCTGCGTAGCAGCTTTACTGATATAGGGTAGGTGTTCCAAATATCGCCACTGTGCTCAATATCGCTTACTCGTGTTTACAAGCTACTCTGCGCGACATCTATGAGTTTATGTACAATAGTTACCTCGACTGTCTTGGGTTTTGCCACACGTAGCGCCACCGGCAAGTTTCCTATCAGTTATATCAACAACACTATTGCATCTGAAGTATTGGAGGCTGGGATCACAACGTATTTTTTGTCTCCAATCCATTCAGGGAATATCCAAGTATGTGTTTCCAAATCATCATTTCGTTTATATGACTCCAAAGTACATTCCGTACTAAAGGTAGGTAGGTATGCTCTACTAGTAACTCGTTTTGAATAGTAGCTACTCAGTTCACCTGGTGGGTGGCCATAGGAGCAGCGGTAGGCGATAGTATGAACCCACTCTTGAAATTTCTCGTGTGAAACTTTTTGTTTGACTAGTTAACTTAAACTGACATAAGTAAAAGATATCTGGAAATGAAAGGAGATTAGTTCCTCGTGATATTTATTTAGTTTCCAGCTTGATTTTCCAACCCAAAAGGCTGAGATACAGAGAAATAGGATAGGCCATATTTGGAGCACCTACCCTATATTTTGATAGAATTTCGTATTTAGTTTTTGCTTTTCAGAATCAACCCACGTTGAATATTGTAAAAAGGAATGGAACTATTTCCTCTGTGGAGATCTACGAATCTCCTAAAGTATTCAATTCTTAACAACACTGCAAGTGGTTTGACGAGGTATCTGGTCCTACAAGACCTGACCAATTTTGCTAATGACGATCTTTCTTGGCACCAGGATAGCTTTTTTTGTTGACAAGATCAAGATCTGGTCAGTTTTCAAAAGAGAGATATCTCGTCTATCCAGATACGATGAATTGTACTAATGACGAGCTATCTCGCCATCGAGATATTGCCCATTTTTTATGTTGGTGATCGTGATCATCTGATTAGTTTTCTTCGAATGATGAGGTATCTCGGCCATCAAGATCTGGACAGTTTTGCTGATTCGAGTTACCAGGAGGAATAAAAAACGAGTGTCCTCGACAAGATCAAAGCCCACACTAGAGCTATTTCTTATTTCAGTATCACCCCGATATGCTTTTGACTTATCTGTGGGAGGAAAATGGTCTTCCCATCCTGCATTCAGTTATGGTGTCTAATGGAGTGAAGAGTCTTTATTGGTCTGATTTATGTGTTCGATTGCATGAGTAGTGGAGAGCTTGAGCAGGTTGAGGTTAGTTGGTTGGAGTCGTATCCAGAGGGAGGATGGTTTGGGGAACATGTTCCACCAAACTCGTTGGTTACTTGTTTTTTAAGCCCCTAAAACTAAATATTATAAGTTCATGTAACACTTTTGTAAATTTATGACCCTTTGAGGAGTTAACATGCATAATTTTAGATTTAAACAAGCAGTGAAACAATTTCTTTTTTGCATGGATTCGCAATGTTTGTTCTCAAAGGCATTTATAAAGTTCTATTGCCTGTCAGACGGTAATAAGTCAATCCAGACTTTCATCCGTTTTATATAAGTTTAATTCACCTCACAAACACAACAACAAAAAGCACAGAACAAGATATCATGACTTATCGTTCTCAAAACCATTTCTAACTCCAAGCTTCAGTCATCAATCGCAAGTCAAAGCGCACGCATCGCCCTCTGATCGTGGTATTTGAGACTCCACAAGCAGTCTTTCCAGCAACACTTCTAAACAATTTCTACCTTCTTGACCAATGCAATCTTTCCAAAGTATATTTTAATGAAATGAGCAATAGAATCCAAAAGATTCTATTCGAATGAAAGAGAGATATAATATTTCCATTGGATTATTTTCTAAGGAAATGGCAGATAGAATCTTTCCAATGAAATATTTTATAAGAAATGGGCAGAGAATATTTTTAACCGACTCTATTCTAAGAAAAAGATCTATAGAATCGTTCCAAATGATTCTATTCAAAGAAAACGACTGACAGGATCTTTTCAAAGGATTTATTTGAAGGGAAATACTGAAAGAATCTTTCCAAGGGATTCTATTCTAAGGAAAGGAGTAATTGACTCTTCCCAAATGGTAATGGTAATGGTAATTTTTAGTTTACGTCGTACTAGAGCAACACAACGGGCTATTGACGACGGTCCGGGATCAGTCCCTTAAGGGAAAGATCCGAGGACAACACCTCGTAATTTTGAACCACGGTCAGATGATGAAGCAACACCTGAGCTGGCACCCCACTCTCCAAACTTCCACGCCAACCCAACGTGAGGACTTTCGGCCACGACAGATTTAAGGTGCACCAGCCGCCTCTACACCATACACTTACAAACATCCATGCCCGGACCCGGATTCGAACCAGGAACCTTCCGATCTAGAGGCTAACACCTTAACTACTATACCGGTTGGTCGGCGACTCTTCCCAAAAGATAATAGCATAAGGAACGGATCAATAGACTATTTCCAAATGATCCTGTTCCACGGAATGGAACATAGAAAAGTTTTAAATAGTTATATTCAAAGGAAAGGACCAACAGATAACAGACCAACAAATAATTTACACCACTGCAAACCATACTGTTCAATAACACTTTTAACCTCATGAAAAATATCTTCTCCCGTAGTGGTCTCTTTTAGAGGTAAGAAATTCGAGTATTGTTGATTTGTGTCAGTGTTTTTTTAACAATCACATCCGCTAGTAAGGAATGGAATCAAGAAGTGAAAGGCCGTTTCTCGGATACAATCAATAACGAAATTTATAATTATTATTTCCGATTATCCGTGGAATTGAGTGGCGTGATGTGTCGTCGATAACTTGTCTTAGCGACTTTAAAACCTCGTTTTGATAAAATTTGTTCAAGAAAATAGACTCAGCCATTTCATATATCTCATTTTGTTCTGTGTTAATTTTTCAAACTTTGTCATCCTCTTCTTTTGTCATTTTGTATTTTTGTGCCTTCATGTTTTACCCTTCAATTGACTTTCCCCTTCTGTGTACTTAAATGTGTATGTATATATTGTGGATTGCTTAGCTCTCCCTTATCCCAGAATCTCCTCCGTAAGGCGGACTATACAGCTGAAAGCCGCACAGGTGAAACAGTGTCCGCCTACGGCGTCCAATCCAATCCATATATCCAATACTAATTTTATCAGTAATAATTATATAAGGTAGTATTGGAAATACCTACTTTTACATTTTTATATTCAGGTTTGCCGCAAATTATTCAAGATATTTTTAGTGTGCCGTCAACTAAAAAAGGTTGAGAAACACTGACCCACGTAGTTCAGGCTTTTGTCCCCTCAAGCCTGGGAGGGCCACATCCGGCTCGCGGGCCGGGGGTTGCCCATATATGTTATAGAGAAACAAAATTAGAATGTGTGATGTGTAATTCATTTAAAATATTTGGCAAACGGAAGCCATTGCATAAGTAATTTCATCAACGCTATGTGAGTCTCATGATAATAGGTATTTGTACTTTAAATATATTATTTCAATCTGAACCTTCATTTACAAATAATATATTTGTACTAGGGGGCCCGCCCCCTGCTCGCTAACGCTCGCCAACCCCAGGAGGATTGCTTTGCTATCCTTATTGGTTCGTTGCGCGAACTTATGCTCGCTTCGCTCGCATCAATGAAGACTTGTGTCCTAGCAGAAGGAATTGTTTACAAAATATGATATTCTAAAAAAATATTTTTCAAATCTAAATTTTTTTTGCTGTTTTTCAGGAAAGATATATGCAGTACCTATGGAATCAGAATTCAAATGAAAACTTTGAGCAAATTTTGACTCGTGCAAAATGTTAGCGCTGATTTGGAAATTGAATACCCAGCATGTTGTTTGTGTGTACATTTACCCTGCACTCGAGCCACCCACGCTTTTTCATTGAGTTTGTTGTCGAAAGTTGTAGTGCAAGCGTCTTGTTGAACTATAATTGTTGGCCTTGAAAAGGACCTTTTTAAAATGGCCCTGAAAAAAATCCTCCGCTTTCTTTGATTTCTATTAGTAACTGCAACAGCTCAACTAAAATTCTTTTTTTTTTCAATAAAATTTTATCCGAAAACGCTATAAATTCAATTGAAGCGCGAGGCTTCGTGATAAACAAACAATCGTACAATGTTGCCAAAACGCGATAACAAATAATGTCTTTTTTGCGTGCCACGTAAGAGAATTATATATATATAGATATGTACACTTGGTTACACGCGTGAATAACTATTGCGCAATTACAATTGTTTGAATTTCTAAAAATTTTGTCTGCATTTTAAAAATGTTTATGCTATAATTTTCAGATGTATTTCCTAATAAAGTAATATTTGTATTTGCATGATCAAGGAAAACAATTTATCACTGTTCGAACCCAAATACAACTAGCGATTCTTAGTACAACGAATATTTTCGTTCCATTTATTTATCGTTTTGGATAATTTTGATTAAATAAAATCAGTTCTTTGTGTCTGTCTGACTCCATGTGTGTGACCGCCGCACTACGTACCCAAAAGGATAAATATATTTTCATGGAAGTTTGTATTCTGTAAGGAGTACTCTTGCAGTAACAGAGTGACTGAACTTCGCTGCGTTAATCTGTCTTCGCGTTTAAATTTTGTAGTTTTGTAAGTAAGTAGGGATTGGCGACAGACGGAATCAATCCAGTAGGGAAAGATACTAGGACAACTCGTCATTTTGAACCACGTTCAGATGACGAGGTAACATCTGAGCTGGCACTCCACTCACCAAAGTTATACACTACTCCAACGTGAGAATATTTGAGGCCACGGCAGTAACGTACACCATCCCCCATGTACACGATAGTCTTTGGTTGGATTCGAACTCACAACCCTCCTGTTGCTAATCCGCGACACTTCCAATCGGATTACCACTGCACTCATTTATTGTAGACATCGCAAAGTAGACAGTTGTGTGACATGAGAAACACCTGTCTACCATGAGAGTGACTTTTCCCATTGGAAATAGGTCTTTCTTGAAGCAATGCACATTGGAGCACACTGTGAGGGTGTTATATTTGAGGTTACAACATATTTATCTTACACCAGCCCACGTACAAGACGGTCTTTGGTTGGATCGAGTTTCGAACTCGCAACCCTGCGGCCCCTAGAGGAATATGAGTTGGGGTTGCAAAAATATTTTTTGCAACCGCAACCAATTAATTACAAAAATATTTTTTTATAAACCAATTATACCTCATTTTCGTCAGATCGGCAAACTTTTGTTCATATTTTTTATCGTACGTTCTTCGGAGTGTTTCGTATGCAATGAGATTTGAAAGGTTGAATTTATCTGCAGTATAGATCAAATAAAAAGGTCCCCCAGCTGAAAGCCGCAGATGGCTACATTTTATTTTACCTATCATCCGATTCCAGTCTGTAACTAGAGCAGGGAGTATTCGAATAAAAAAGTACTCGTTTACTTGATACTTAAAAAAATATTGTATTCTATACTTTGTGGTTAGTATATTCAAATACAGAAGTTTTTAAAGCAATCAAATGCCAAAGTACTCGAATATCAAAGTACTCGGATATTAAATTGTTCGAATTCTAGAGCAGTCGGATACCAAATTGTTCTAATACCAATGTACTCGTATATCAAAGAACTCAATATCAAAGAACTAGTATATCCAAATACTTGAGGCTGACCAACCGGTATAGTGGTTAAGGTGTTAGCCTCTAGATATCGGAAGGTCCCTGGTTCGAATCCGGGTCCGGGCATGGATGTTTGTAAACGTATGGTGTAGAGGCGGCTGATGCACCTTAAATCTGTCGTGGCCGAAAGTCCTCACGTTGGGTTGGCGTGGAAGTTTGGAGAGTGGGGTGCCAGCTCAGGTGTTGCTTCGTCATCTGACCGTGGTTCAAAATTACGAGGTGTTGTCCTCGAATCTTTCCCTTAAGGGACTGATTCCGGACCGTCGTCAATAGCCCGTTGTGTAGCTCTAGTACGACGTTAATTAAAATTACCATTACCATTACCATTACCAAATACTTGAATACCAAAGTAATCATCCTGGGTATTCGAATACCAAAGTAATCAGGTCGTCAATAGCCCGTTGTGTTGTTCTAGTACGACGTTAATAAAAAAATTACTAAATTAATCAGATCAAGAGCAACACAACGGGCTATTAGTGACACTCCAAGATCAACACACCGGTCATTTTTTTGGTAATTTTTTAAATTAATGTCGTACGAGTACTAGAGCAACACAACGAGCTATTGACGATGGTCCGGGATCAGTCCCTTCAGGGAAAGATCCGAGGACAACACCTCGTAATTTTGAACCACGGTCAGATGACGGCGCAACACCTGAGCTGGCACCCCACTCTCCAAACTTCCACACCCACCCAACGTGAGGACTTTCGGCCACAACAGATTTAATTTTCACCAGCCGTCTCCAAATCACAAACTTACAAAAATCCATGCACTGACCCGGATTCGAACCAGGAACCTTCCGATCTAGCCCCCAAAGGTAGAGATCCAAGGACCACACCACGTAATTCTGAACCACTGTCAGATGACGAGATCACACCTGAGCAGACACTCCACCCACCAAACGTCCACACCACGCCAATGTGAGGACATTTGAGACCACGACCGATTCAACTTGCACCAGCCCCCCTTTTTACACGACAGGTTTTTGTCGAACTCACAACCCTTCGCCTACCTTTTAAGGTAATGGTAATGGTAATGGTAATTTTTAGTTAACGACGTACTAGAGCAACACAACGGGCTATTGACGACGGTCCGGAATCAGTCCCTTAAGGCAGTGGTCCCCAACCCCCGGGCCGGTACCGGTCCGTGGATCAAATGGTACCGGGCCGCCCAAGGAACATTAAATTATTTCCATTTTATTTACTGTGGTGTATTTTTCTCGGGTTTGTGCGGTTCTTATCTATGAAATGTCCACTCAAATTAGGAAGCGGTAAATCAGAACTTGAAATTTGTTCTGTTACTAGAGCTTCAATTATGATTTCTGAATTCTGTATGTCTCTATTTTCCAATTTTGCCAAATGTGACAGCTGTTTTCAAGTTGGCAGTAGCTGCATTTAAGCTGCACATTTAAAGCAAAACTAAAGTTGCGGGGACGGCGCGTGAACAGAGGCATTTTGGACATGTTTCAGACATTAGTGGGGATTTTAGGCGAGACTGAGCCTAAACATTATTTCTCCCAGTTGGTGCACGATCACCTGTCTTTGCTTTCTAGTGAGATAAAATTTTAAATCACCGTATATTCATTTTTTGGTGTAACTATTTTATTTTGAAGGCATGTTTAAATACAATCAAATTGAAAATGTACATCAAAACAATCTAAAATATAAACAATCAACGTCCCCCCCCCCCCCCTCAGCGGGCCGCGTTAAAATTATCAAACGTTGATCCGGTCCGCGGCCATAAAAAGGTTGGGGAGCACTGCCTTAAGGGAAAGATTCGAGGACAACACCTCGTAATTTTGAACCACGGTCAGATGACGAAGCAACACCTGAGCTGGCACCCCACTCTCCAAACTTCCACGCCTACCCAAAGTGAGGACTTTCGGCCACGACAGATTTAAGGTGCACCAGCCGCCTCTACACCATACGTTTACAAACATCCATGCCCGGACCCGGATTCGAACCAGGAACCTTCCGATCCAGAGGCTAACACCTTAACCACTATACCGGTTGGTCGGCTCCTACCTTTTAAGGCAGCTCAGGTGTTGCTTCGTCATCTGACCGTGGTTCAAAATTACGAAGTGTTGTCCTCGGATCTTTCCCTCAAGGGACTGATCCCGGACCGTTGTCAATAGCCCGTTGAGTTGCTCTAGTACGACGTTAACTAAAATTACCATTACCATTACCTACCTTTTAAGGATTAATCAGTTACGTTTTTGAGTTGGAATATATACTTATTCGATTCTTAAAAGCACTCGAACACCAAGCATTCGATTCTTAAAAGCACTCGACTCTCAATATCTGTCTGAGGCCCAAAGCGGAATTGTGCGCATACCCGGCAATAAATCACGGCCGCTCATTACGCCTCGGCGCCAAGCGTTGGCGAGAAAGCCTCGCATCGCATTATGGAATCCACCTGCTAACAACCGACCCGTTCAGTGGCGATAATTCGAATGGATTAAACATTAAAAAGCTGTTAAAAACCAGCTTCGGGAGCAGGGTTGTTGACACCACTCACACCTCGCGCGGATGATGCATTCATTACGACCCTCTCGGTTTCGATGGAGAGAGAAAATGAGTTGTTTACTTCCTGCTTTACGCCTTTCTTTCCGTGTCAAAGGGATTGCGAATAAAGGGAAGATTCGAATCTTCCCCGCAAAGAGGGGCGCGTAATACTATTTTTTGATTCCATCCCGTATGGTGCGAACTAGGTTCACGTCTCAGGACGAGATGTTCATTGAGATAGATGTGTTGCCAGATTCGGGGGAATGCTTTGAATAGGTGTATTTTGTATCGGAGTGGGATACGCAAAAGCGCATTCGTTTTTGTGCAGGGCATTCCTTTCCCTCCCCCTTCTTTCGTTTCCTATCGTTTGTGCGATCGTTCCAAAGCTTCTGTCGAAACGAAGTGGGTAGAGTTGTGTTGAAGCAGTCTCGTCTGAGATACAAAAACGTTTAGAATAAATGAAAAGAGGGGAATTATTATTATTTTTTTTGATGGTCATTTTTCAAGTGACGGAAATGAATCTTTTTCCTCCGATTCACGAGTTAAAAGGATTCGAATCAAATCGTGCCGTGGAATCGGAAGCACGATAGACAGTGACGCTCATGAACTCCTGAATCAGGTCATTCTTCAGCTGAGGGCCTCTTCGCACTAACAGAATCGGGGTCAATCCGAGAGGCCGTCGGGACAAAGTGCCCACTGCGCTTGCAGCCTGCGAGTTGTAGCCGCACAGGTTCGATTCCAATCCGGGGTATTCCTCTCTTCTGTTCAGGTCCCGCAGTTGGAAGAGCACCTTATAAGAAGCAGGAGGGTTGCGCGAGTTCAAAACTAGGTCTAACCAAAGACCGTCGTCTACATGGGAGCTGGTGCACGTTAGATCTGTCATGGTGTAAAATGTCCTCTTGATGGTTGCTTTTTTGCGTTTTATATCCGAAATGGGTGTTTGCCGTGGCAGGAGATTCTGAGCAGGAACTCTTAATCTCCGGAATGTAAGACACTTGCAGGATGGATGGAGGTCTTTAGAAGGTGGTAGGAGGTGGAGCCATAAGGAAGTCAGAGCCAATCACAAGGTCTGGTGTAGTCACGTGACGAATCTACTTAAAACTTGTGGCAGGGTGCAGGATGACACAAATGGGTGGAGCTACCTTGTGATGGTTAAGAAGTACTATTTAGCGAGTGCGATCATGCGCAAGGTTACAGTTAAGGTTTAAAAAGTGCTTAAGGGGTACTACTGCCTAGGGTAATAATGGCTCTTGGCCGTTTACAATATCTCCGACGAAATTCTTACCTGGGGATTTTCTGGATCACGGTATCGTCCATTGCTTCCATATTGAGGAAGAATTTTAGGGCAATTTTATTGAAGAACTAGCTGAATATAACTCGGTATTGCTCAGGTTTCAAATATGACCGCGATATTTCCCTGTGTTAACTACTAAATCTGTAGAACGTGTTTCCTACCACAACAGCTAAAATAAGACCACGGCATTTCCATGTGTAAACTCAAATATACAAACCCTGTAGAAAGTGTTTGGGGCTTCGAAGAGCACTTTTAGGACTACCCGTGTGCCAATTTTCTTGGCTACAGATGGGTCTGAAGACGAGAAAGAAATAGCCTATGTTTTCCGTAGTGTTCCAAAGTTGAAGTGTACCCAATTGGGAGTGGAGAGGTCAAACGGTGTAGATTTGTATAGAGAATATAACACACGCACCATTTTTGTTACATAGATTACGTAGTTCTAACTTATTCCGGTCTTTACGATGTTAATGTCGACCTAAGCGTGTTTTATCTCGCAGGGGCCACATTGGACACTGCTGCGCCAGACACAAGACATGCAATATCAATTAATAGACATACACACAATGAAAGTTTCACTGACACAGAAGGAAGAAGTGCTATCGATCAAATTCCGCTACTTTAATTAGGTAATATGCTAATTTTTAATGAACGTATTACTAGAGCAACACAACGGGTTATTGACGACGGTCCGGGATCAATCCAATTCCTTGAACACCACCACTTCATTTTGAACCACAGTCAAATGAAGAGGCAACACTCGAGCTGGCACCCCCACTCTCCAAACTTCCACACCAACCCAACGCGAGGACATTCGGCCACGACAGATAGAAGGTGCACCAGCCGCCTCTACACCCTACGCTTACGAACACCCATGCACTAACCCTGATTCGCCGACCAACCGGTATAGTGGTTAAGGTGTTAGCCTCTGGATCGGAAGGTTCCTGGTTCGAATCCGGGTCCGGGCATGGATGTTTGTAAACGTATGGTGTAGAGGCGGCTGGTGCACCTTAAATCTGTCGTGGCCGAAAGTCCTCACGTTGGGTTGGCGTGGAAGTTTGGAGAGTGGGGTGCCAGCTCAGGTGTTGCTTCGTCATCTGACCGTGGTTCAAAATTACGAGGTGTTGTCCTCGAATCTTTCCCTTAAGGGACTGATTCCGGACCGTCGTCAATAGCCCGTTGTGTTGCTCTAGTACGACGTTAACTAATATTACCATTACCTAACCCTGATTCGAACCAGGAACCTTCCGATTTAGAGGCTAACGCCTTAACCACCAGACCGGTGGGTCGGCATAAAGAAATTGGATGGCGAGAGAGTGTTACCTCGTCATACGCAAAACATTGTACTTCAGATCTTAATGAACGAAGGTTACCACGAGAGAGAGCCTTTTCATATGGAAGCGGGCATGTGCACGTTCAGTCCGTCGTGACCTCCAAGTCCTCACGTAGGCGTGGTGTGGAAGCATGGAGTGTGGGGTGCCAGATCACGCACTGGAGCAACACGACGGGCTATAGGCGACTGCCCGGGGTCATACCCGAAGGAGTCATTTGTCGGAACAGGAGGTTTACAAGAATTTAATTTCCTACAATATTACTTTTTATAGTGGATACTATTGCACTTTTTACGATTCAATATATTGCATGGTTGCAATACCACCATTAAATTAAAAAAAAAGGCCTTTATAGTTTTATGTGTTGAAAGATTGTAGACGCATACTTTTGGAAGTTGCATAACTGTCACAACTGTTGATTCCACTAGATAACAATTTGACAGGTTTACATTATGCGGAAATATACGCATTTAGTCATTAAGAAAAGAATTCACCTTTTTTGAGTTACAATGGAATTGCAGCTGGATGCGACATGTTAAGAATGTTTATTTTTTTTTCAATTTTAAGTTGGCAATTATTTGTGTGCTAGAAGGCTGGTCGAACAGTCATTAGTTACACTAATTCAATTTTGAAATAATCTACTCCAACCATATATCTAGGTATAGCTAAAGAGGAGGGAAGGGAAGGTAGAAATTCGAAGGTTTAGCTAAAGAGATTCCCACCTTCCGATAAATGAAGGTAGGAATTCTAAGGTGTAGCAAAAGATAGAGTGCCTAAGGTTTGGCTAAAGGAACTCCTTGCTGAGGTCTTAGTGCCCAGTGGATCTACAATAGGAATCGCTAGTTTTCCTCTTCTTAAGGGATACAGGAACCAATGAAATTATTGACACCAAATTGGTAAACCAAACTCTCTAACCAGATTATTGAAGATCACACAAAGGACAACGTGATCTTTAATCATCGCTGGAACAATAGTTGTCCTGATATCACTAACATCGCAGTGAATAATTGTATACACTCTATAACAAAAAAAATCGACGCACCCAGAAGGAGTTGTCCTATTGCGATCAAAATGGGTGGATATGAAGAACATACATAGAAAAACAAACGATTCAAATTTCAGGACAATTGAATAATTTATTTCAGAATTTGACCGTTGCAAAGGAAAGGGAGGTAGTCAACAAGTCGTGGGTCCACCTCTAGCCTGGATGCATCACTGGCGTGGCATAGATTGAAAAAGTTCCCGGATTATGTCCCACGGAATGTCTCGCCGTCTAAACTGTCGGGCTAAAGGGTCAACATTACGGGATGGTTGCCTTCCCATAGCTAATGTGCTCTATGGGAGAGAGATCAGAAGATCTCGTAGACCAAGGAAGTGTTGGGAAAGCTTGAAGACAATTCATAGTAACACGTGCCTTGTGCGGCATGATCTCGTTGAAAAGAAAAGTCCGGGGTGTCGCAAAAGGAACGGTCACACAACCGGTCGTAGAATGTCGTCTATGTACCGCTGTGCAGAAAGTGTGCCACAAATGACTGCCAAAGAGGCTATCAAAGGAGATGGCACACCAGGCCCTAACGCCATGTAGTGGGCATGTGTGTGTTGAGATAGTGAGGGCCGGAACCCCACGCTGCCCTTGTCGTCAGGACGCAGTTGGAAACGGGACTCGTCTCTAAAGAAGACTATACGTCGTAAGTCAGCGTCGTTTCAAGCGGATCGAACCCGGCTCAACTCCTGTACAATTCCTTTTTGGTTTCCTTTTTTTTTGTTTTGTTATAGAGTGTGTATGTACTGATATAGAGTTCCATATTTCATTTCTTCGAACCGTACTGATCTGCCAGGCAAGACTTAAAGCGAGCAGAGGCGGCCAGGCGCTGGACAAAAAGATCTGTCCCCGCACCTGATCTTTCAACCAATCCCGTAGCCACGATCCATAATCATTAGAATGACTTGCAACCGAACGAACGGGGTGTTTACCAAATACGTACCTCGCGTATAATGTCCCATCTGGTGAAAATTCTTCGCGGGAGAAAATCCTTCCACTAAACAACAACCAAACCTCAGTGTCGGGGAAAGAAAAATAATTAGAAAAGAAAACGCGAGAGATCGAGTTTCCCACGACTCCAATCGGAACATTTATTCACTTAAGGTATCGTTTATCATTTTCGGGTTCTTGTTTTTTGCCCATAATTGGCTGGCAATGACCTTGACAGGTGATTCTCCCGTGTCATACGCCTCGGAGAGAAAGAATGTGTGTGTGCTGTGCCTCGATAAGTGCTCATCCCGACGCATCTTCGCGACGTTTGTTGGACCACGGAACCAGTGAACCCAATGGGAGAATTCAGAGAAGATTTCTGTCACGCTCAATCGAGGGGGCGTTAGTGTTTCCGTGTTTGTATTCTCCGAATGTACGTCAGTTGGCTTGTTTTGCGAATACGATTTCATCACGTCACCAGGTCCGGTATTCGCAAGCCGACCCACCGTTCTGGTGGTGACGGTGTTAGCCTCTAGATCGGAAGGTTCCCGGTTCGGATCCGGGTCAGTGCATGGATATTTGTAAGCGTATGGTGTAGAGGCGGCTGGTGCTACTTAAATCTCTCGTGGTCGACAGTCTTCACGTCGTGTTGGTGTGGAAGTTTGGAGAGTAGGGTGCCAGCTCTGGTGTTGCCTCATCATCTGACTGTGGTTCAAAATGACGTGATGTTGTCCTAGGATCTTTCCTTAAAGGGATTGATCCCGGAACGTCAAAAATAGACCGATGTTTTTCTCGTATTCGTTAGTTAAAAATTACCAATTACCGGTACTCGGAAATTCGGTATTTTAATTAACGTCGCACTGGAGCATAACAACGGGCTATTGACGACGGTCCGGGATCAGTCCCTTAAGGGAAAGATCCGAGGACAACACCTCGTAATTTTGAACCACGGTCAGATGACGAGGCAACACCCGAGCTGGTACCCCACTCTCCAAACTGCCACACCAACCCGACGTGAGGACTCTCGACCACGATAGATTTAAGGTGCACCAGCTGCCTCTACACCATACAATTACAAAAATCCATTCACTGACCCGGATCCGAACCGGGAACCTTCCGATCTAGAGGCTAACACCGTCACCACTAGACTTGAACCACGGTCAGATCACAGTCACGAGGTCCACGGTGGCTAGGTTGGTAGAGCTGTGGATTAGGTAATTGGTAATTTTTTAGTTAACGTCGTACTAGAGCAACACAACGGGCTATTGACGACGGTCCGGGATCAGTCCCTTAAGGGAAAGATCCGAGGACAACACCTCGTAATTTTGAACCACGGTCAGATGACGATGGATTAGGGTTTGGAGGGTTGCGAGTTCGAAACTCGACTCAACCAAAGATTCGTAAGTATAGGCTAGTACACGTTAAATCCGTCCTGGCATTAAATGTCCTCGTGTTGGCGTGGAAGTTTGAAGAGAGAGTGTAGTCCGAATTTGCAAGATGTTGAACATTTCTCTTCGAGATTGATCCCGTGGTTCAAAATGACGTGGTGTTGTCCTCGTATCTTTCCCTTAGGGGATTGATCCCGGACCATCGTCAATAGCTCATTGTGTAGCTCTAGTACGACGTTAATTAAAATGATCTTACCTTACCTTACTTCGAGATTGATCACGGACCATCGAAAATAGACCGTTGTGTTGTTCGTGTGCTGCGTCCATTCAACTACATGCATTTTTGTAATTGTTCTACACTATTCGTATTATATATGTATAAAGGAGAGATGTACGAGTTTTCGAACTCTAAAATCATGAGAGTGCGTGGTGGCTCGTGCCCGTTAAATACTTTGTGGCCTCAAATATCGTCGCCGACCAACCGGTATAGTGGTTAAGGTGTTAGCCTCTAGATCGGAAGGTTCCTGGTTCGAATCCGGGTCCGGGCATGGATGTTTGTAAACGTATGGTGTAGAGGCGGCTGGTGCACCTTAAATCTGTCGTGGCCGAAAGTCCTTACGTTGGGTTGGCGTGGAAGTTTGGAGAGTGGGGTGCCAGCTCAGGTGTTGCTTCGTCATCTGACCGTGGTTCAAAATTACGAGGTGTTGTCCTCGGATCTTTCCCTTAAGGGACTGATCCCGGACCGTCGTCAATAGCCTGTTGTGTTGCTCTAGTACGACGTTAACTAAAAATTACCAAATTATCAAATATCGTCACTTCAAATTTCCGCAAATGCCAACACAGATGTGACCTAATCATCTGATCCTGGTTCAAAATTACGAGACGTTGTTCTCGGATCTTTCCTTTCGGGATTGATCCCTGACCGTCGCCTTCCGTTATGTGACTCCAGTGTGACCTTTAATTAACTACCTTCCTCATAACGTCACCCATTTAAATTCTACAGAATGAATTACTACTTCCACAGAATGAATGAACTACATTATTTTTCTTTTGAGAGCCCTAACGTCCTCCTGAAAGCACAGGTCTCAAGAAATTCCTCATTTCCCTGTCCGTCAAAGACAGGGATTTTCAACGCAAACCAACCCGAAAACAAAGATTTTACTTCCCTTAAACACACTGTTATCTCATGATACATATCTGTGTTATCTTAAAATGTAGTTTATCCCCTTTTTGGCGATGCCTTCAGTCTAATAGGCGTTGATCAATTAACTACCGTACAGTCGGCTCAAGATTTTTAACCTATCAGTCTTTTAGCATTTCTAGAATGATATTATCGTATTTAGATAGAAGTTATATATAATATATGATGGTGTGAATCGGTGTCTAATCCAGAGCTATCCAAAGTTACACTGTCCAAAGTTCGTCCAGCATCGTAGATCTATGAGACATATGGCCTCTCGCTAAATCAGACTGCGCTTTCTTTCAGAATCTAAAACTCGCATAAGCGCCTTTTTTGTTTCTCCTAATATAATTACGAAATAATAAATAGAAAAGAAAAAAAATCAACCTTTTGAAGGGGTCGACGGTGAAAGAAGTTTGGCGACCTGTTCCGGATGTTTCTACACGCATGTCCAAAAGTATCTTTATATATCCAAAAATAATTGTATTCCATGAAATACCCAATGTATGTGATCCATTTTTGCAGGGAATGTGTGAAGGACAAACCTAATTACAATTATCCAAGTAAATAAGTGTTCAAACGGTTTTTGATATGCAAATCAAGGCGTTACGTCATCCGACGGTGAGTCAAGTGCTTTGCGCAAAGTGAATATCTGAGTGAATTACTGCAATACAGCGTTTGATTTCAGTGTGTAAGGACTCGAATGACTTTTATGTCTCCGAAGTATCATTTGGAACAATTTGCGATGTGGCGCATTATCGGTCTTTTAGAAACTGGGCAGGCAATCATGGAAGAAGCGAGATGTGTGAATATTTCAAGACATTGAGTCTCTGCGCTAGAGAAACAATTTCAGAACTCTGGAACTGTTGTTAGGACGCCTGGACAATGTCGTAAACATATAACAACTGCTTCTCAAGATCGATATATGGCTATAACTGCCCTTTTTAACAAGAAGTTTATTGCTGGGCAGTTAAGTTCATAGCTTGCAGCCGCCTCGGAAACTGTTGTATCACGGCAAACTGTATGCAAAAGGCTTAGTGAAAAAAGCCTTTTTGCCAGAAAGGCCAGGTCACATATTATTGCCATTTTTATGGTTTCATGCTATAGTTCTATATCATGGGCAGTGTTCCCAAATTTTTTTTCCATTGTATTTATGTGTTATGATGTTATGTTTCATTCCACACAAATTCATAAAATTATAGTCACGTAAAGATAATTTTGGCCGCCAGTGTAGTTCTGAAATCACGCGACAAAACAGTTGTAAATGTGTTTTGTAACGCTGATTTTTCATGCAAGACCAATAATACTGTCCCGATTTTAAAGATGCATTCACGTCAAAATGTCTAGCTCCTTTTTTGCAAACCAGGTAACCAACAAGAGCAGAAATTAAGGTCCCATCCAGAAGAATAAAATCCGAAGAGTGACAGCCAACAGTTATGATCTGCTGAGAGAGCAAAAAACGGCACATACTCGACGATTAACTCATCGAGACGAAATACCAGTCCGATTGCATCACGAGCACGGGAAGGAACGTCACGTTTGCGAACATTCCAAGATTTCCGGTACCGAACTCAAAAGCACTTCTCCGAAAATCTCTGCTATTTCAGAAAAAAGTGAGAAGAAAAAAAGGCGGAAGGAAAACGCAAAGATGTGACGAACTCCGATAGAAACGGAACTCCCAGATACAATGGCCATCCCGAAAGAAAAAGGTTACACGGAGCCACGTACGTGCGAGCGAGACACCTACGAAGCTCTCTGTAGCCTGGAGGTTAATACCCACTGCAACAAAGGCTCTAAAAAATGTACACAATTTATAAATAACGGATGGTATTTCCTCTGTGTACCCAATAGCCAGGATTTTTTTCCTTTCAGCGAGTCATAATTCTTTGGTAATTCGACATCACCACAAGGGGGAAGAGGATTACAGCACGCTTTCAATGGGGAGGATTTTCAAAAGCTCATTCAGCGGACCTCACCCCAAAATGTGCTCGGAGTTATTTCCAGTATATCAGTGTAAACCTTTTTCTTTTCTTCATCCAATACAATTGCTAGTTGGAGCCTCGAAGTCGTTTGTAACCTCTTCTTAGTATACTGCTCTTGTAAATAAATAAATGCACATAAAAGCACTAGGAAGAGTACCAAGAAAACCTGAATATGTGTAAATTCCTTTTTTTTTTGTACTCGTGATTTTGTGTCTCTGTGAATGTTGGTAGGTATTTAAATCAACGTCGTACTGGAGCAACACAGCGGACTAGTGTCGAAGGTCCGGGATCCAACCCGAAAGGAAATAATAAAGATCCGAGGACAACACCACGCAATTTTGAACCATGGTCAGATGACGAGGTCACACCTTAGCTGGCAACCCATTCTCCAAACTTCCACAAAAACGTGAGCCCTCATTGTACACGTCTTTGGGATTCAAAATCGCAATCCTCCGGTCTCTTCTCTCTCTCTCTCTCTTACTCTCTCTCTCTTTAAATCTCTCACTCTCTGTCCAACTCTCTCTCTCTCACTCTCGGTCTCTCTCCAACTCTCTGTCTCTCTATAACTCTCTCTGTCTCTCTATAACTCTCTCTGTCTCTCTATAACTCTCTCTGTCTCTCTCACTAACTCTCTCTGTCTCTCTCTAGCTCTCTCTCTGTCTATCTCTCTAACTCTCTCTCTCTCTCATTAACTCTCTCTGTCTCTCTACATCTCTCTGTCTCTCTCTACCTCTCTCTGTCTCTGTCTCTAACTCTCTCTCTGTCTCTCTCACTCTATCTGTCTCTCTCTAGCTCTCTCTCTCTAACTCTCACTCTCTAGCTCTATCTCTCTATAGAGCTCTCTCTCGCTCTGTCTGTCTCTCTCTATAGCTCTCTTTTTCTCTCGCTCTGTCTGTCTCTCTAGCTCGCTCGTTCTTTAACACTCTCTCTCTCTCTGTCAGTCTTTCTCTCTATCTCTCAAAGAAGAGTTTCCTCTAGAGCAGAGATGCCTGGACTTGTTAAGACCAAGGGCCATATGGATTCAGTGTGACTCACAATCACCCCAAAATCACCCAAAATCACATTTGATCTGTCGTATTTTGTTTATCACATGAGGCTATCAGAACAAGAGTGGTTTAACACACAAAATTCCGAAAATTTGATTACCTTTTATTACGAGCTTTTACGCTTTTTTAAATGCGCAGGTTCGAGTCTTCTAACAGGACACAATAACTTGTTATTGATCACTGATAAATACATTTTCAGAATCTCAAATCATACTTTGGATAAATAAAAATGTATAAAAATGTGAGCACGAGAATCGCGTTTTTCTCCACTGTGTATGTTGGTGAAAAACTGTTGGTGTTCTCTCTTGCTCTAATAGCCTCATATATTTTTGCATAGATAATAAAAAGCAAATAAAAAAATTGGATTGGATGCGTGACATTTCATTGATTAAACAATTGTTTTAATATTTGGCTCTATTCTTGCAGTAGCCGAACGCACAGTGGATCCCAAGTTTTCACAAGTAAAGCATTTCCTATTTTTCAATTTGTTGATATTCTTCAATGAAAGAGTTCGTTAACAGATATACTCTATAACAAAAAAAAAATCGAGGCACCAAGAAGAAGTTGTGCCGGGCTCGACTCCACTTGAGACGGCACTGAATGTGGACATATAGTCTGAATGACGTGAATGGTTGAGAAATACCTTAGTGTAAAGAATGAGGAAATCGGCGTGATTTCACAACAACCTCTACCTTTGCGATCTTGAATGGCCGAAGCATAGAACCAAGTTTTGTTTAATTTCATTTGCCATCCACAAAACAAGAATGAAGAGAAGAATACGGATGTCAAATGAAATTTTAAAATAAAATTGTTTCTATGCTTTGGCGATTCAAAGTTAGCGAGATTGGCCAAGATTCATCAAAAGTAACACATGGTAGCGAGATTGGCGAAGATTCATCAAAAGTAACACATGGTAGCGAAATGCGTTCAGAATTCTTCAAAAGTTTGCGAGAAATAAGAAATTTTTGTCCTTTTAGAAAAAATTACCAAGTGGGAGAATGCAAACAGAACAAGGCACAAGAAATCTTCTTTCAAATAGTATTCAAAGGTACCGTAAATGAACTAGAACACTTATTATTAACAGAGAATATTGCATCAAAATTTGAAGAATATTCGAGGATTTTCTGTTTAAACTCCATTTCTTAGGAATGGATTGCGGAAATGTGAACCCCTGAAGCTTATTTTATGTATCGTTCACAATGCAGAATGTTCCGTTTAGGACTATATTAAAAGATAGTATCATATTTTCTTTAATTTTACAGATCAGAAATGTTTTGGCTAGTCTAGTACATTTCAACATCTGCACCATGCACTTCTAGTCATTCGAATAATTTGTTTCAATGGAAAAAAATCTTTATAAATATATATGTTCTTTTATAAAAACTAGGGGGCTCCACCCCTGCTCGCCAACGCCTACGCTCTATAGATATGACAAATTAACAAAAAGTAACGAAAATTTCCCAAAATTCCGAAATTTGTATGACTAACTTTTAATTGCATAGAAATTTATTTTTTAACTAATTCCAAAAACAATTGTACCATAAGAAAGGGTACATTATAATGCTTCCTAGGATGTTTTCCAAGTTTAAAAACTAATAGTAATAAGCATAGATAGGACGGTTTTAACAAAAAAATAACGAAAATGTCCCGATTTTTCCTGAATTTCAAATAATATTATCAGAAACCAAATCAAAATTTCTAAAAACACTCGACGAGCTGCAAAAATTCACGCTTAGAGATACTCTAAAAACCTCACGGCTGAAGACTGAAAATGTGTACGTGTTTTGATTACTCGAGTTAGAAATTTCGCTTTTTTCGACTTTGACACTTCATACACCTTAAACTAATAGCCGCATCGGAAAAAAAAAATCTTCTCCGTCTTATTCCCTGTACAATTTTGAACAAACCATATTAATTTTGTACATTTCTGATCTGCACTTTTCGGGAAACCGTCTAAGAATCAAGCGAAAAAATCTAATTTTCAATCCTGCGCCGAAGGCGATAACTTCTTTTTACTATACCTGTAGAGAGAAAAGTCCTTAGCGGAACACCCTGCATATACAAGTACTTTTTATAGAACGGTATGTATAGTTGTTTTTATTGAAAACCATGATTACTTATATAATGTTACTGATAAGGCATCAATGAAGTCAAAAGATATACACAACACATATCCCCATATTTCTACATATAATTGTGAAGTGCACATATTAAACGTACTAGTTGAGGATATAGTTTAAAAAATAACTCTTAGTATGAATTCGGAAATAACCATACACATATCATCAAAGAAATAGATAATTCACATTTGAGCAAAGTTATTGAAAAGAGCTGTCCAAAAATAACTGTTAACTTCTTTCTCTCATTTCTAACGTTAGCCTCGGAAATACTATATTTTTTAAATTTTGATTGTTTCACTTATGTATTCATTCATTGATTAAAAAGATATACTACATTCCTTTTGTATGCCTTTAAAAGAAAATTCTCGAATATTCTTCTGTTGGAGAATATTCAACGATATACTATTACAGAGAAATTTGCATCTTTAAAGAAGACAACAAGTAATGTTGGAGCTTTATATTCAAAACTGTATGATTTTTATTGCTATTTTAAGCACAAATTATTCGGTTACAAAATAAAATCATGTATCTAATGAAAACAAACTTGAAAGCAAAAGAAAATCCTGAAGAGGTAAATTTGATTTGGGCTCTAAGGGGGTTGGTGAAAATTTTCGTCGATTCCAAAGTTAAATTAATTGCTCACAGTTAATCTCGAAATATGTACAATATCTAAGCAGAATTATTGACTTAAAAAGGGAATAAGGCAGAATAATTGGAGGATAGCCCCATAAAGCCCTCTCCAGGAGCGTACCAAGAGATGGGTCCGGAGCCTTTTGCCCTCGAAAGTCTTGTTTTGATCTTTAATCATTGAGTTCTTAAATATCATATAATGATTTTGTGTATCGTACCTTTTGCATTTCACAGCTTTCGTGCTTTTCACTACTGCTATACATCATGTTGTTGACCAACACATTTTAAATCAACTATTTTTGAAATCGTGTTTCACGTCATGGATCTTTATTCTCTTTCTTGACCACAAATATTATTCCCATACTTTTTTACACCATACATCATATTCTTGACCAACATGTTTTAAATCATCCGTACGCCAAATTTATACTTTCACAATAATTTATTTTTTCATGTTGTTGCCCGCTTGTTTTAACTTGCATATTTGACTAATCAATCAACCCAGGTAACAAGGACGCCCACGCTGAAATCGAAGACCCGTTGCCACAGAGGGACACTAATGACTAAAAGAATGACTAATGACAAACTGCAGACGATTGGGAGAGAGAAGATTTAAATTATACAATCACTTGCTCCAGGGCCCTGAATTCAACCGACAGCACTTATTAGCAATGCGTAGGCTTCAGAATTTCGAGCACTTAATGACTCTTAAATGAGTGGCAACCTACCTGTTCCGATGCCCCCTCGGAGAAGGATGGATGGGGCATACTCTAAATGCCCGGTGCCCCCACACTGGTGCCACAGCCTACCCATTATATGGTGGAACTCGACAAGTCCATCCGTCATTGTTAAATTGTGTACGTCAGTCCAAAGGGCCTACTGATTTGCTTAAGAAATAAAGGCTAGAACGACTGGAGATAATGAATGTCGTTTACTACACCAACCCTTTGGAAGGAAATAAGCTCAAAACATTTTGATTAAAAAAGATTTATGGGTGAATTCTATCATCATATATGAATGAAAAATTGAACTTTAATATTTTATATATTCAGTTACTCTTTACATTTGATATAAAATTACCCTTAATGTTTTACATTACAATGTTCCTTAACATCCTCAAAATCTAGTTATTCAGATTACTTTTACTCGTATTTTTATTACACTTACTCGAAAATACACTACTGTTTGTGAAAATTGCAACACCATGAAGAAATCATGCAAATTAAACGAAACTTGCAGGAAATACAAAACAGGTTAGGATATGCAAATAATTATAATTACAAAACGATCACGCATGTATGGGTCGAGAAACAATTTCTAAACTTCCAAGTGAGCAGTGTAAAGGTGCGTTGAAATGTGTGTATCGTGGTTTGACTGTTGTAAATGATTGATCAGAAGTCAATATGAAACTCGCCAAAAACGCAGAGTGATATACAAGCCACTAACGGAGTTCGAACGTGGCCGCATGATCGACATCGACTGAGGGCGGACTTTCTCAGCATGAAATCGCCATTCGCACGGGGCGTAATGCCACAACAGTGATTTGTTTGTGGAAGAGATGGACCATGGAGAACCGGACAAGTCGAAACCCATGCAGTGGACTAAGAAATATGACGTCACCACTGGACGACAGACACCTCATCCGCATGGTGGTGACGAACCGTGCATCGTCATCCCGAAAGTTGGAACAATATTGGATCACGTCTACAGGTGTACCATTGTCTACCCCGCGGTTCGTCGACGTCTGTTGCACCATGGGTTATGTGCAAGGATTTCTCTGCGCAGGATTCCCTTCAGGAGGAATCACCGACGACTCAGGCAACAATGGGCTCACCAACACAGCCCATGGGGTGCCAATTTGCAACAAGTCGTTTTCTCAGATGAGTCCCATTTCAATCTGGTCTCTAACGATGGAAGTGAACGCGTTAGACGCTACATAGGTGAACGCCTTCTCACGGAGTGTCTTATTCAGCGTCATACTGGACGAACGCCTGGCGTTATGATCTAGGGCGCTATTGGATATCATGGGTGATCCCTCCTACTCAAAATTATGAGGATCCTGAACAGCCAGTGCTACATCAGAGAAGTTGTAGAGGCTGTCCTACACTTCCTGCATAGCATTCCCGGAGCTGTATTGCAGCAACACAATGCCCGTCCACATGTTGGTTCGAATGTACAAGCTTTCTTCAGTGCACGACAGGTTTTGCTTCTTACATGGCCTGCACATTCCCCGGATATGTCCCCATTGAGTATGTCTGGGATTACATCGGTCGGCGACTCGCTCATACCACTCGTCGGGCAGAAATTACCACTGAACTTTGGCATCCAATAGGGGTCATCTGGAAGGCCATTCCGCAGCATGACATTCAGAATCTGTCTGAATCGATGCCACGACGTGTACAGACACTCATCGCTGTGCGTGGCGGCTGCACAAGTCATTGATTTTCCGCTTTATTTTTGTTTTATTGTTCTGTAAATTGGATCGTTTATTTAAACCACTATAAACAATACGTGGAATAAATTTGATTATTTCTGATGATTCTTTCATAGTGCTGCAATTTTTACAGACAGTAGTGTATTCTGTGTACTATGTTGACAGATATAAAAGTCCGTTAACACCAAAATTAAACACACTCTTATCATATAATTTACTTTTTAAAAAACGCGACACTCGGGTTTTAACACAAACACTCACAGTACCTACTCCATTTGAAAACCGTTTGATTTTCAATTTGAGTGAATCTCTGACGATTGCCACACTGATGTTATTTAGACGTTCTGGTTTTGAGCTTTTCGACCTATTCGAATCTTATCCCCTACGGAATGTTTCCACTGTAAAATATTTGTTCCTAAAATGGATTAGAAAACTAAAATGACAAAATTCCAGAACTTCTCACGGCCTGGTATAATTGTTCACAAAAAAAAAATCGGCAAAATCGAGATGACGATATGTTTTGTCATTAGAAAAATGTATCAGAACTTGAACGAAATGTCTCATCAAAACCACCTGGTAGGTTAAGTAGAAACAGTTTTGTACTTCGAGGCGCAGAAACAATAGCTTAATTGAAAAGATAAATTAAGAGAAAAGGGTCACAAATACACTCTATTATAAAAAAATCGAAGCACCCGGAAGGAGTTGTTTGATTGCGATAAAAATGGGATAATGGTGAAGAACATACATAAAAACAAACTATTTAAATTTCACAACAATTGAATGATTGATTTCAGAGTTCGATCGTTACGAAGGGAGTTAGTCAATAAGGCGTGGGTCCACCTCCAACCTAGATTCGACAGCCTGCGTGGCATAGAGTAAAAACGTTTTCAGATGGTGTCCCGCGGAATTTCTTGCCGTCTCCGACTGTCGGGCTAAAGGGTCAACACTCCGGGATGGTTGCCTTCCCATAACGTCCTAAATGTGCTCTATGGGATAGAGATCAGGAGAACTCGCTGGGCAAGGAAGTGTTGGGAGAAAACAATTCATAGTACCACGTGCCCTGTGCGTCCTTATCTCGTTGAAAACAAAATTCCAGTATGTCGTAAACGTACCGCTGTGCTGTAAGTAGGCCAGAAATGACTACCAAAGGGGTCCGGCTATCAAAGGAGATGGCACCCTAGAACTTAACTCCCTGTTGTGGGCATGTGTGACGTGCGATAGTAAGGACAGGATCCCCACGCTACCAGGTCGTCTCCAGACAAGTCTGCAGTTGTCGTCAGGACACAGTTGGAAACGGGACTCGTCACTAAAGACTCTGCGTCCCCAGTCAGCGCCGTCTCAAGTGGATCGAGCCCGACACAACGCCTTCCTGGTGCGTCGATTTTTTTTGTTAGAGCGTACTTCTATTGCATTATTTATTACCAATACGTTTGCTTGTGAAAGCAATATCGAACCTGTTCCATATAATGCATTTTCCGTATTAAATCATTTACATCATAGAAAATAACAGATTTCCTATCGAAACAATCTCTATAGGAATTGAAAGTTATTCAGCAACTGAGTGTGAATTAATTCAAATGTTTCGTCCCAAAACTCCGATAATTCTCCAATTTTACCCTTCCGTTTAAATTGTATTCATTGAAGCTATGAAGACACAAAAAATGTTGCTAAAAGTACACCGAAGAGATCGCTACTCTAAATTCTTCAGCAGTCTGATTGCAGAAAGCGTTGAGATTACCAAGGGCGATTGAAATCATAGCAGAACGGTCAATAGGTTTAGTGTCTAAGCATACGTATGGCTTTGAAGAATCCTCCTATTGGTTGTCCCGCGATGAGGTACTAGGAATGCGACATCGATGTCGATGTTTTATAAAAACATCGATTTGTTTACCATCGATTCATTGGAGCCGATGTTTGTTTAACATGGATGTTTTTACAGTGTCGATGTTTTATACTTGAATAAAAAAAGTATCATAGTAAAAATTAAAGTGCAACAAAGTGTTTGTCACTGATGGCAACATCCGTCCCAATCAATATCGATGTTTTAATTCTGAATATCGATGTTTTGAAACATTGATGTTTTGTTGTCGATGAGATAACGAGACGAAGTATCTCTATGAGATAGCTCGTCCTTAGAAAACTGGCCAGATCTTGATCTCGTCATCAAAAAATCGACAATACCTTATGGCCGATAGATCTGGTCATTTTCAAAATTAGTCAGGTCTTGATATCTCGAAACCACTTACTTGGTTGTCCAGTGGTTCTTTATGGCGTAAAGGCCATATTTGGCCATGCTGAGCGAGACACGAGACATACAGTCTCAAGAACAATCACAGATTGAAACATCTACTGTCAAGGTAGAGAGAAATACACCAGGGAAGAATGCATCTGACACGAATCCAACCTGCACTGCCGACCATTCGAGGGTTGCGAGTAGAGTGGGCTCACTCTACTCGAACCACGACGACCCCCACCCTCCAGGTCCACTTGGAACGGCGCTGACTAGGGACGTATAGTCTTTATTGAAGAGTCCCGTTTCCAACTGCGTCCTGACGACAATCGCGGACGTTTCTGGAGACGTTCAGGGCAGCGTGATGATCCTGCCCTTACTACCGCACGTCACACATGCCACCTACAGTAGGGCGTTGGGGTGCCATCTCATTTGATATCCGTTTGGTAGTCATTTCTGGCACACTTACAGCACAGCGGCACGTAGACGACATTCGACGACCGGTTGTGTGACCGTTCCTTTTGCAACAGCCTGGACTTACTTTTCAACAAGGTAATGCTGCACACGGCACGTGTTACTATGAATTGTCTTCAAGCTTCCTCAACACTTCATTGGCCAGCGAGGCCTCCTGATCTCTCTCCCATAGAGCACATCTGGGACGTTATGTGAAAGCTATTGCAACCATCCCGGAATGTTAACCCTTTAACCCGATTGTTGGAAACGGCAATAAATTCCGCAGGACACTATACGGGAACATTTCCATTCCATGCCACGCAGGGTGACGCATCCAGGACACAGGTGAACCCCCGCCCTATTAATTTCATCCCTTTGTAGCAGTCAACATCTGAATTAAATTAGTGAATTGTTCTGAAATATTAATCGTTTGTTTTTCTGTGTATGTTTTTCCCATCCACCCATTTTGAACGCAATCGGACAACTCCTTCTGGGTGCATCGATTGTTTTTTATAGAGTATATTTTGAACAATTGTATTTACTCTTTAGGTATGAAGTATTATTTGAATATGGGAGCTATATATGCAATTTGAATGGATAGAAAAAAGATACGAAATGTGAATAACGACGGTTTGTTATCGACATATGTAAACAATCAATAACGTTTAGCGCAGGGGAGATTCTACGCACTAGGGATGTGAATAACCGTCCGGTTAAACCGGTAAGTCGTTTTTTTCATTTCGGTTAACCGGGTTTTTTTGGTGTTTTCTTGGCACTGTTTTAATTTTAAATACTAAAAACCGCAAAACAAACCGGCCCCTCAAATTCATGAAACGTATTCTCGTGGCCTGTGTTAGTTGTCCTTCTTATTTCATTGCATCACTGTCAAAAATTACCCCTATTCATGATATTTCTAAAATGTTATTAGCAAAGCTGTCGCAAAGTTTTACCTTCGTTCAAAACTTCTTTCATCCAACCCCCTTCTGTGCAAAGCGTCTCTTTCTGACCACAGATTCAAAAACTTTATGTCTTCTACAATTGCTAGTCAAGCAGTGTCCCAAGTCAGCAAAGAGTAAACGCGCTGCCTGAATCAATTAAGAAAAAATTCGCGTCCTTCAGCAATATCAGATAGTTCCGATTCAATAAACACAGGCCTTCTTTGGGAACACTTCTGGACAAAAATTTGACAAAATCAATTTTTCCAAAATTGCAGGGTGTGGATGCTTACTTTCCCAAGGAGCTACAAACTATATTTGCAACAGTCTCTGTTGTTAAGGGATAGTAGTCCACTTGAATTTTGGGGGCAAAGAAAGACATGTTCGCCTGCATTAGCATTGCTAGTTTTTAAGTATTTGACAGTTGTTGGAAGTTCAGTGCTATCTGAAAGGTTAGTTGCTGTGAATTCTGCGGTTTCAGATGACAGAAGTCGATTAACTAATCAGCATATAACTGAGTGAGTATTTAAAAGCAGAGTAAATAAAAAGTATTAGGTTAAATAGATAAAACAATATATTAACAAGGTAACTAATGTTTTAATTATTTTATTCGTTTGTGTGTACCTTCATTTTGAAAAATTTAGTTTGGATTTATTTTAGAATTAATGTGAATTTTTGTAACAGTTGTGATGTGATAAATAAAAACAGTTAACGACATTTAGCATTTTTTATATACAACTAAATAGAAACACCTTCAAGTTTTTAAAAATCGGTTATTTTTTCCGGTTTTCTTTTTTGACTCGGTGAAACAGGGGCAGTTATAACGGTTATACGGTTGACGCGATGATGGATAAAGGTTGGACTGGAAAATAGAATCAACAAAATATTGTATTTTATCAAAAATAAAAAATTAATAACATTAAATGTCGAAGAGTTGAATCGTTTCTGCTTTACGAATTCTGAGTAATTTATTTCGGACGATATATTCTAATATGTTGCGACAACTTTTGGGAACGCTTTTCAATAAAACAAACAAGATTTTTCTTTTAAAGAACTAGGGGTAAATGTGTTTTAGTAGCCGCATCGGAAAAAAAACCCTTCTCCATCTTGTTCCCTATACAGTTTTGAACAAACCAAGTTAATTTCATAATTTTCTGATGCGTGCTTTCTCGGTAATCAGTCTGAGAATCGAGCGAAAAAAAAATAGTTTTCAATCTTAATCTCTTTTTTATTAAATCGAGTAAACTATTTTAAAAATTCGTATATTTGTTATAGGAAATTCGGGGCCATGACGTCGCAGCGAATTCCACCAAGGCCGTTTCACGTTTCATCTCGGCGATGAACAATTTGTACACTATCGCGAAATACTTTTCTTCTCACGAAAAAAATTATTTAGAAACCAATTTTACAAATAATGATACCATAAGAAAGAGTACAATTTTGAACAAACAAGGTTAGTTTCGTAATTTTGTAATGCGTACTTTTTAGGGAAACCAAAAAGCTAAGAATCGAGCGAAAAAAAAATCTAATTTTCAAAGTTACTGCGGCGGCACTAACCCAATGTTTGCAATATTAATATTATTTAAATATTAATATTTGCAAAAAATTATCTGGAGATAAATTTCGATATTATTCTTTCAAATATGTAGCACGACCACTCGTGAAACGCGTATGAATAAAAATGAGGGAATTTATACAGTGAAACCACGATTTAACGTATTTTAAGGGATCGGAGAGAAGTAACGTTATATGTGGGAAAACGTTACATCGGGGTCGGAGAAAAACAAAACATAGAGCATGAAATAAAGACTAATTTATAAGTGACATACATTTTAAGTCTTCCTTTACAATAGGTTATTGTTTAAAGACATCTTTTATTTTGTTTTGCGGTTCGCTTTAACTAGCTAAATCATTAACATCATTCTCCACCGATATGAGTTTTTGTAAGTTTTTTAGTACATCTTAATTTGCAATTGACGAAGATATTTATTACGAACATAAAAAGGACTATTTGAGGTTTTCTGTCTTCACGATCGTTAAAGGTAGTCAAAATTTCAACGGATGTAAGATCTACGAAAAATGTTACATCAGATCGATACCTCGGGTAATCAGAATTGTTTGCGAATTTGCTACATGCCCGTGTCATGTCGGGGTTGGAGGTGGTACTCATTCTTAAAGTACTGTTTTTTCTTTTTAATGTTTTCAGTATCAGCAACGACACGAAAAGAACTTTCACGAGACACGCCATGCTGCCCTGCTAGTATCTGACTATTTTAAGAAAATCGTTTTGAGTTCTCCCACTGAAAAAACGTTAAATGCTGGAAATATATCGAAAATGATAATGTTAAATACGGGATTTTTCAGCATTGAAAGTTTGGAAATTATGTGGCACAAATGAAAAATGACGTTATATGCGGGTTACGTTAAATCGGGGTTTCACTGTATCTTTAATCTATATAAATAAGAATGGAGTGTTTGTTTGTACATTCAATATTTTCGACCCATTTCAAGTTTTCTATCCGTTCTGATGCCAAATCCGCCTTTTTCGCGTTTGGTGTCTGTCTGCCTGTCCATCTGTCTGTCTGTATGTATGTATGTGCCCTATACACGTCCACACGGTTTAATATATTTTCATGAAAATTTGCATACAGTGAGTACTTATCTTCATTTAGTGAGTGGAATTGGTTGCGAAAGTCTGTCTGTCCGTCTTTCTGTTCTATGTTCGATTTCATGTTTGTGTGTTTGTGCACGCATCACATGAATTTTATTCCAAATATTTGAAAGCAGTGTATTTTATTTTATACATTATCTATTAGTTTAGTGAATGCAATATTAAACATTTCTTTATTGTTATATTTAGTTGAGTTTCATGCTAAAACACCTGAGTAAGTATACTTAAATCAACCCTAATTTGGTAGTTCTGGAAAAATTGGAATGTTTATTGAATATTACGATTACTTCGATTGGAATTTCAGCTCTGATATTTCATTTATTTCGAGTCTTACTTTTGTTCTTTGCGCAATGAAAACGATTTCCGAATATTTGGGACAGACGATATTTTTCAACGAACGGGAATATACAAGATCGCGCGAGCAATGATATTTTCTGTTTATTTCGCTCTGAATTAATTTCACATTTCTAAATTTTGTACACTTTTAGAAGTAAGTTGTGGCAACTGTGCGAGATCAAGAGATAAAAATGAATCACAAATTAATATCTTTAGAACAATTTTTTCCGACATCTTTTATTTTGTTTGATTTCGCTGTTTTCTGTTTTAAATATTAATTATTAAAAAAAAAATTTCCTTCTTATCACACGCAACACCACCTCAAAGTATTCGACTTCAAAATGGCAGGTAAGTCAGAATAAATTTTCAGTAAATTTGAAGTGTAGTTATGCCATTATTAAAAGAAAAATGCCGTTATTTAAAGAATAATGCCGTTATTGAAAGAATAATGTCGTTATTTAAAGAATAATAGCGTTTTTGAAAGAATAATGCCGCTATTAAAAGAATAATAATGTTTAAAAAATCCGAAGTAGAACTTTTCAAACATTAAAAAATTCACTGTCATAATGACAGGAGAAGATTGCAAAATTTCACTATGTCACATACCGGAGGCAAGAGTTCCACAAGTAAAAAAAAAAAGATTTGTTGACTATGAGTGCGAGAGCACTCGCCGTAAATCATAGTATTTATTAATTGAGTTGAACATGAAAAGAACTTAAGAAAGAGAACTCCAAACTTCCCTCAAAATCGTCTTTTGTAGTATTAACCTTAGTGTCACCTTTCGTCATTATGTAGCTTTGTCATAAAGCAAGGGTGCGATGCATGTGAAATGTATTACATGAATAGATGTGCATGTGTAAGATTTGTGTCCAAAGTAAGTTGTAAAAATTATAAAGATGGCGAAAGGTATTCAAATAAATTTTTATTCTACAAAAACGTAAGTTATTATATATTTTGATTATCTCTTCAATTTAGAATAAGCCAATTCAAACCGAGTAAGGTCGGGTATTTTGCCAGTATAAAATATAATTAAAATAATTTTTTATACAAATTCTCTGCAATAATACGATACATTTCAGTACAATACATTTGAATATGTAGCAGAATTACTCTGGATACGCGTATCGATTAAACGAGCTAAAATAAAAGTTGGAATTTATTATCATGTAAAAATATATGGCCTAATTTTTGTATAAAACTTCTCTAAACTAATGAAATAAATTTCGGTACGATACATTCGAATGTGTAACAGGACCTCACGGGAAACGCGCATGGCTTAAATGAACTGAAACAAACAATGGAATTTATTTTAATCTAAAAATAATTCGTCTAATTTTTATACAAATTCACAGAATTAATGAGAAATTTTAGCATGATACATTTGAATAAGCAGCAGGACCATTCGGTAAACGCGTATGGATCAAACGCGAAAAAAGCAACAAAAACAAACGATGTATTCAAAATTTAAAGAAGAATTCTCAGTTGTTCTTTTCGAATTATCTGTATTAATGAGATAAATTTCGGTATCATTCATTCCGATGTAGCAAGACCACTCAGGAAACGCGTATCGATTAAAACAACAAAAACAAACGCTGGAATTTATTTTAATAGTTGAAGAAAAACCAAAAAGAATTCGTTCAATACTGGCGACTTTTTCTTTCTCCCCCATTCATCTTCGCCAATTGTTCGCCAATCATCCGTGACACACCTGGGGCAAGAATCCTCAGTGGCAGAAGGGAACCCGTATCATCATCAGACCAGTAATGGCAGGGTGCGAAAAGCGGTTGAGGGGGGAAGAGCTTCTGATTTTGTTTTATTTCGTTACTATTACAGACTCGTCCACCACTTCTCGGACGGAGAGACACTCGGGTTAACCTTTTTCTCCTCGCGTTTGTTTGGTTGTTTGTTTGATGAATCAAACGATTCCCTCCGCAGGGCTGCTGCAAAGGGTGTTGTCCTCTGGCCGAATCGGAGGATTTCGTCAGAGGGGAAACCGGATGCCTCGGTGGAATGCGTGGAGGGATGATGGTGGCTAATCGAACAGCTCTGTCACGCACGGGAAGACACTATCGGCCGCTAACAACCTGCTTTTAGTTCGGTAACAATCCAGATAGTTATCTCTCCGGCCGCCCCACTGACTCAAATACGGCCGAAAACTACACTACGAAGTACGCACCGATCGATGCGTTCTTAGGTGGTTGGTTTATGGTTTGATGGCGACAAACATGTCTTGAAAGGGGGAAAAAATTAGTCACACTTCTACAAAAACAATTTTTTATGAGCGGTTATTTTTAAAATATGAAACAAATTTTCACAATTTCGAGACGAAATAGTGACATTTGAAAGATGAATGCTATCGGATTCAAATCTATAAAGTATCTAAATACATAAAAAAGATGTGTGTGCGTTCTCGATACAAATCTACACCGTTTGACCAATCTACACCGAATCTGCTACACTTACACATTAGGAGACTGCGGAAAACCTAGACTATTTCTTTCCTGTCTTCAGACTCATCTGTAGCCATGAAAATTGGCTCACAAGGAGTCCTAAAAGAGCCCTCAAAGCCCCCATTTTAAAATCCGAAGTTTGTTTTCCTGCAATAAATGGACATAGATAAGGAAACACGTTCTACAGGGTTTGTGGATGTGTTAACAAAGGGAAATGGCGCGGTTCTATTGAAACCCGAGCAACACCGGGCTATTCAGCTAGTAGTAGATTAAATAGGCATTGGAGGAAAAACTTTAATTACAGGCTATATTCTAGTAATCGAACCATTTATGAATGGTTTCAAGTACCTTTTCATTTCTAACTTTATATTTCCTAGTGTGATAGATTCTTCAGAAATCTACAGATGGGATTGTTTGGGCGTTTCATGGCATAAAGACATATTTGGTCATGCAGAGCCAAACACACGACAGACAACGTCAAGAAAGGAATAACCACGAAAGGGAGAAAAGAGGGATTGGGGGAATGGAATAGAGGGATGTGAGCAGAATAAGATCGCTTCAGTATCCCGGTGCACTTCCTTATTGTTTACTACAGACAGTAAACCCCACGAGAAAAGAAAATATCACTAGGATACCTCGTATTCGTGAAACCCGTACATACCTAAAGAAGATGTGTATGGGCTCTTCGAACCTTTGCACCAGGGCTCATGGAACATTTGACTTTGAGCACACTTTGTGAAGTGGAAGCATCATTGAGAGGCTTTTTCTTTCCATCCTGGAATGTTGACCAGTTAGCCCGACAGTTGGAGACGGCATGAAATTCCTCAGGACACCATCCGGGAACTCTTTCAGTCTATGCCACGCCGGGTGACGCATCCAAGCCAAAGGTGGACCCACGCCTTATTGATTGCCTCCCTTTGTAACGGTCGAATTCCGAAACAAATTATTCAATTGTTCTGAAATTTGAATCGTTTGTTTTTCTGTGTATGTTTTTCACATCCATCCATTTTTATCGTAATCGGACAACTCCTTCTGGGTCCGTCGATTGTTTTGTTATAGTGTGTATTTGGCCAATTATTATTACCAATTTTTTTATGGTGACGATATAAAGATCAGTCTGTTTCTTCTGTCGACGAAACATCTCGTAGAGGCACCCAAAAGGGGTGTTAATATTGAGCAAAGAATCAGAGAACCAATCCAAAACAAATGCGGAAGGTTACCATTCCCCAGAAGCAAGTGAGAACACGGGGGTTTCACAGCCCCTGTTTCAAACACATCATATGTAGTAAACCATTATCAGTTATGCGGATGACACAGGGCGTCGAAAGAGTATCAATAAAATTTGGGGGATTGAATACATGTGAAATATAATGTTGTGTCCTATGAAAAACTAAGGCTTTTTTAATATATTTTAAGGAATATCAGCAAAGATTAAGGCTTTTATTTCAAACTCTTTATTCAAGCTTTTTTTTATAGATATAAAGCTCCTAGTTGCAATAATAAAAATCCGGCCATAAGGTTTGTATGAACATCGCTTAAGGTATCCAGACACGTTAAAAATATCATTTTTGACCAAAATTTCCAAAAGCAGTTTTGATTTGCTTTGATAGAGTATTTATTTGACTTTCCAAAGTATGGTTGGATTTTTTCTCTAAATTAATTAGTTGCAGAGATATTAAGATTTTAATCAAGGCGGGAAAACAGGAAGTAGGTAGGGAAAACACCGGAAGTGACCGTTAAAAGACCAAAAACCTATCAAAATTTAAATTTAAAACTTAGTTTTTTTGTAAATATAGTTTTGGAAAGGTTTCTCAAAAGTTTAAATGGTTTCTCATTTGGAACTATTGCGAACATTTTTTAAAGAGAAGTGAAGAACAAAATTGTTTTCACAAACAGTAGAAGCCAAAGAGAGTAAAGGATACACTCAAATTATTTTTTTACTCTGAATTAATTTTTATGCATTATTTCCTCACCTCAAATGTTATAAAACAAACAGCTCTAGACGGATTCTCCTAAAGATTTGAGAACTTGCTCTTTATAATGTTGCATAGGGAATGAACTACACTCATGTCCATAAATTAAGGATGATTCAGAATCACACGGAAATCGAACTCTAAAGTAAATATTTCACTTGTAGAATTATCGCACACATCTTCAAGAATAATATCCAATTACAGGACATGAGTGTAGAATAATTATGCTGAGTTGAAAACTTCACTTAAGAAGTTAAGTTTACTTATTACTTAATTTACTTAAGAAATAGGACAGTAAAACTATCACAAATCTTGTATTCATTTTTCGATCGCTCGTAAAATTTTTCTTTATTTAAATATATTTTTTTTATTCTAGTTGATTCTAAAAGAATGCATGTAGTTTATTTTGGAAGCGTCATTTTTCAAATGGGTTTGGTATATTTTCGTGTAGCACATTCAAAGTTTTTGACACATTTCTTTAAAATTTCATACGTAATTATCTTTTTTACAAAATTGTTAAAATATATTTTAAATATTTATAGGCTAATGCTATCGTTTAATATCACTGAATTTAAAAATATCATTAAAATGTTTCGATACCACATTAAAAAAAGGGTCTCGAACATGTCCGGATACCTTAAGCTACGTTGGTTTCAATGCTTAGCTGAATTTTTTTTGCCCCACTTTATTTAGATGTTTGACTACAGGGAAATGGAATTTAAATCTCATGGCTTGCGAAGAAGTCAGCTAAGGGTTATGTAGTCATCTGTTCCTCTACGGCTGGTGTAGTCGTAGAGGGCGCAAGAAAAAAAATTTGGAGCTCGCGTCAGACGTTAACAATGACTGCAGAGTAAGATAGGATGGAGAAGCCCATGACTTTGCCACATCCCTTTCAAATTAACAGATGAAACCTGTATTGTGCATAGCATATGTACACAATATATATTTTTTATGTATTAAACTTATATAAACTTAGTAAATCCCTCTTTGTGCGTAAATATAAATGAAATTTCATCAGTGCTGTAAAGTGTATGGCAGATACGAGTGATGTAACTGATAGTAAGATTTAAACTCTCTGAACTTTACCTCATCTTCAAGAAGTCAGTTGTTTTACCCTCAGTATCCGGGGGTTTCCAGTAGAATAAAAGACATTTTTTTGGTGGTATAAAAAGAGAGGATGATTTGGTGAGCTTAGGTGAGCCCGACGTCCTAGAGTGGGTGAGTTAATATCTGTGGCTTTTCACGCCATTCTTGAGTTGTAAACCTATGTAAATAACCTTAACTCTAAATGCTAATATCAACATAATATTATATTATCTCAGAACCTCCCAAATCGTGCATAAATAATGATAATCTCTGACCATCCTTGGTAACATTAGATCGACCACTGGAATGTCTCCTACCACCCAATCAGCTCAGGTGTTGCTTCCTCTTCTGACCGTGGTTCAAAATTATGAGGTGTTGTCCTCGGATCTTTCCCTTAAGTGATTGATCCCGGACCGTCGTCAATAGCCCGTTGTGTTGCTCTAGTACGACGTTAACTAAAATTACCATTACCTACCACCCAATCAATGACGATGCAAGCTTCCAGAACAGATGTCCCTATTGGCTCCCGACATCCAAGTCCCCTCGACTACTAAAAAGACTGAAAACTCAAGTTCCCTCATGTTCACAGAAGATGGAGGGCCTTCGTCCCAGGTTCTCCCACCAAAGTCGTCACGTCAATCGTGATTTTTTAGAATGTTTTCAGGAGCCCTCTTCAAGTGCTTTTAACCAAGTTAAGACACAACAAAGTAACTCTAGTACAGAAACAAAACCACACAACAAAGTAACTCTGCTGCAGTCTTAAAGTTAACTTCTAAGTACAGAAACCAAAAAGCACTACTCACCAGTGGCTGTTCTGCCGGCATTGAGGTGCGAGAATGGCTGAAATAGTCCCCAGAGGTCGCTGCTGTTGGAGATGGCCGTCTCCAGCATGGTGGCGGTGAACATGGTCGCCCCGTCCAGGGCCATGCACTGCAGCACGATCTCCTCGAGCAGGTTCTCGATGGCGGCCGTCAGGTAGATGGCCGCGTACTGGTGCACGAAGGACCCGATCCGCACGTCGCACATCCACCTGTGGAATCGTCCCACGGACAGCTGCAGCCCCGCCCGGGCGCTCTTGCTGAGCTTCATCTGGTCCCCGCTGACGGCCGAGATGGCCGCCGAGCGGTGGCATGCCTTGATGCAACTGTCGGCGAGCGCCGGCGACAGCACCGTCTTCAGCGACCCGCTCACCTCCAGCCGCGTGCACATGCCGAGGGTCTTGGAGAATCGCTGCGTCTCCCGCGCGATCCTCACCAAGGGCCTCTGCAACAGGTAGGACAGCCGCGGGACCGTCTCCATGGAGATCTGCCCCAAGTGTTCCCGCAGTCGGCCCGTCTGCATCACCTTCAGGATGTCGTGGTTGGACCAGGGCACGCGCTGCAGCTCCACCAGCCGTGTGTGGTTGTCCACCCACACGAACTCGTCCGCGCTGGTGATGTTGGTGTTGATGGTCTCGAGGCTCGAATGGCGCATCAGCCTGCGGACGGGTTCGGACTCGCTGCCGCTGACGGACGAGTAGGTGGACGTCGAGTAGCTGGTCCTGGACCCGTGGGTCCGGACGGACAGCTGCTCGATCGCCTGTCGAATGTCCTCCAGGCCGCAGGCCCCTTCCAGAGGAGTCCTGTGGGGTTTGCGGGCGGGGGCGGGCTTCCGGCACACTTTCGTCACCGAGGGAGCGTGGTGCGAGGTCAAGAGTCTTTCGTCTTCGGGGACCGACTTCAGGGGGGTCCCCCTTCCGAACCTCTGTTCCGAGGACTCCAGGCGCGAGTCCTCGCTGAGCCCGTCCGAGTTGAAGGAGTCGTCGATCTTTCCGGACAGTCGGCCGGATACGCGGGACAGGACCCCGTCCGTGGACGAGGAGCTCAGGTAGGAGGACTGTCCGTCACTCATGCTGGCGTGTCCGGATGATCTGTGGAAAGTAAAAGAAATAGTAATGTTGTCGACGAAGAAGAGTCTCATGACCTACTGTTTGTCGTCTCCAGAACAAAGCCGGCGCCTCTCTTTTGACGTGCATAAACGATTGGTTGGGTTTTGGTTTTAAAAGCCTTATTTGGCCAAGCTGTGCTTAACACAAGACAGACAATATCGAATAATCGTGATGTTGAGTATTTTTATAGATGACACGAGTGTAAAATTATGCGCAAAAGGGGTGCATAGCCACCCCTTGTTTTGTTGTTTATCATTTATTGACTTGGGAGTGTCTGCCGACCACCAACTAGGGATGCGACATCGATGTCGATGTTTTCAAAACATCAACGTTTTATAGCAACATCGATTTGTTTACCATAGATTTATTGGAGCCGATGTTTGTTCAACATCGATGTATTTAAAGTGGTAGCTCAGTCAGTAGAGCGTTGGGCTCGCATCAGAAGGGTTGTGGGTTCTGTCCTCGGCGGAGCCTACAATTCTGATGATTACGAGATCGGCGCTTCGATCTGGCTAAAGACCGTCGTGTTCACTAATGGTGACTGGGGCACGTTAAATAGGTCATGATCACAATGTCCCCCATGTTCCCATACCAAATCAATACCTCTGGGGGTATCTGATCAGGGGGTTATCGGCCTCTGATTGGGATCTAAATTACGATATGTGTGAGTGAATGGATGTATGAAAGGGACCTTCCTGTAAAACGGATGTGTCATGTATGTCGAGCAAAAGTCGGACTTCCTCCCAATGGGGCTCAATAACATGGAAGGCGCACCCCCCGCGCCTCTTGCCGTCTTTGACGGGCCTGGCACTCCTCTGGTATGCCAGTGTAGGCATAACAAACAACAACAACAACAAGTGTCAATATTTCATTTTTGAATTAAAAAAAGTACCATTTTAAAAATAACCTTGCATTCCCTTGACATTGACTTGGAAGGACATTGAATAAGCATTTGTCAGTGATGGCGACATCCGTCCCATAAGAAAAAGCTTTTTCCCTAACTGGTGGGACAGTTAGTGAAAAAAGGAGTAGGTTTAAGGGTGAGAATGTTAACAAACTTATAATTTTACAAACTGTGAATAAGAAATATTGGGGCACATGATAATTCTCTAGGCCCCGATATATTTTATTTTCAGGACATAAAAAAAGTATATGTTTCCCACCATATGTTTATAAATAATTAATAATAACTGATAATAATTATTGTTATGTACCTACCTACTTATACTTATAGTTAGTAGTACCTATTTCAAATTGTTGTAAATATGATTTTCTTTTGTATTATTCGATTTAAAAACATTTTTGTTAGTTATACTAACTATTTTTTTTAAATTTGCTTGACATAGTTAATACTAGATGTTACTAAACCAATTTTAAATAATGGGAAGAAAAGTTTAAATACATATCGATGGTTTTTGGGCGATGCATTATTAACATCGATGTTTTAATATTGAACATCGATGTTTTGTTATCGATGTTGCATCCCTAGGAACCAACCTCGCAACCAGCTTCGCTCTCTGTTGTTACTTCTTAATAAATCCGTTATTTGTTTGATCCTGAGTTCTATTCCGTTAGCTCATCAAGCACAAAACGGGATCGATTGACGTGAAAAGAAATTAAGGAGAGAAAAAGTAGAGGAGAAAAAGCTTCCAGGTGTCGTCACCCCGATGTTTACAAGAGGTAATATAATACCCATAGGAATATAATAGATCAATAGGGTACCTCGGGATCGTGAAGCCCGTACACGACTAAAGACAATGTGCCACTGAGGGGTGACGTATAAGCAGAACGTATCCGATTTTCCGTAAGAGATGCTTGAAGGAATGTATTATCGCTCTGTTAACACTTTCGCTGCCAATTTTCCGCTTCAATTGGCATTATTTGTTAAGTGTTGGCGTGGAGTAACGGTTAGAAGCTAGTTGTAAAGGTACGTGGTTAGTTATTAAAAAACTTTTGTAATATGAGTTGTAGAGACGAGATAGTTCTGTAAGGCCTTCCGTTTTAGTGAGTGGTCAACATAGCTAAATATTTCACTCTACAAATAAAGAGAGCTGTTATCCATATTGGGCTAAAGATCGTCTTAAACCTGCATTCTTTACTGGAGGCATGAAGACGAACTTACACAGCTTTCGCCACAGCAAGATTAAAAGTCAAAAAGTTAGGTAAAACGGACGAGATCTCGCAGGAAGGTCTGTTTTCTCCTATGAGTTTTATTCGTTGTACATCAAGATCTGGATAGTTTCCTTCTAATGATACTGGACGACCCATTTAGTATCATTAGAAGGAAATGAATCAAACCAGAATCATTAGAAAAAAACTGGCCAAACTTTGGTGGACGACGTATATAGTTGTTGTGAGTAGGATTTTAATTTCTTTTTGAGAATTTAATAAGGCTATTTGATTAATTTTAGAACTTGTATATCCGAGTTATTTGAATAACCGAAATATAATTGATGCTTTGTTTCGATACCCGCAGTGGATAGATAGTTTAGTGAACCTTAACCCTCATGGTAGTTGACTCGATGAGGTATCTCGTCATTTTCAAAACTGAACAGATCTTGATGGACTCGTCATCAGAAGATATTAACATTTCGTGGGGTCAGGTGTGACCACTTGATTAAAAAATGTTCAACCTTAAATTTTAAAATTCGGCACTACACAAAAATCGCAAAACTTTAGGACCACCTGTGTGCCCAATTTCATTATTGTAAATGCCATAGATTCGTCAGGACATTGCGTACAGAGAGACACAGACAAACACTTCCTTTTATAATAGTAGTAGAGAAACTAATCAGATCATGATCTCATCACCATAAAATAATCTGCAATCTTCTTGGTGACGAGATATCTTGTCGTTAGCAAAATTGGTCAGATCCCGATGGACGAGATATATCATCCAAATCACTTGGAGGGTTCATAAAAAGAGATAATGTGGAGTATGTACTCACTTATTCTCGTCGCTAGAGGAGCCACCGTAGCATTCGTGGCGTCTCTGAATCAGACGCGTGTCATCCAAGCCGAGTACCTGAGGAAAAGACAAAATATTCCTTCGCTTGGACTTCAGCCGTGTGGGTGGCCTCCGCCTGCAAATGACGGGGTCCCCGTCCGAAGAGCTCTTGCTCAGGGACCCACAGTCCGTGTTGGACATCGAGTCCACGTACGGCGACAGGTGTCCGTCCGGAGAGAACTCGCCCTCCTCCATGTCCTTCTGATCCCAGAAGGCGGGATGGCAGCGGGAATCCTTGTCGAAGCTCTGAGTGTCAGTGGAGAAGAGAGAGGGCGATATCCGGGACATGAGCCCGGGCGAGCTCTTGGCGTGGCTCATCTGGTGCTGGGGGAGTTGCTTCTGTTGCAAGTCCCCGGAGTGGGAGAAGTTGGTGCCGCCCCCCGTAGTGCTGCAGTAGTCCTTGGTGGGCGTCTTGCAGCTGGAGCGGTGGGAGGAGTCCTTGCCAGGGGTGGAACGGGAGAGGTTGTCCGGAGCGGACTCCCGGGAGGAGGCCCGGGAGACGTTGATCTCCTTGCAGGAGGAGCGGCTGGTGCTCCTCAATTGGGACTCCTTGCCAACCGATGAGCGGGAGCTGCTTTGGAGGAGGAGGATGTTGGAGGTGAGGTCCTTGCTGGGGGTCCGGCAACAGTTCTGGAACGGGGAAGTTTCTCTGAAAGAGAAATGGGTGAGACGCACAATTTATAAAAAATTAAAATTTCATTTAAATTAGGTGAACTTAAAAACAATTAACCCTACTGAACGTTCTAGTGACGAGATAGCTCGTCTCGTCAGCAAAACTGGCCAGATTTTGATCGACGAGAAATCTCGTCATTTATAAAATTGGCAATATTTTGATGGACGAGATTCTCATCGGAACTACTCGGAGCGTTAATGGAAAAAGTTCACGTCTTAGAGCACTTGATACAACCTCACAGTGGCTCATATGTTTTCCACCAGCACTGCGTTGCCTGTGACAGTTCTTTACGTGGGGTCAGTTATGACCATTGATAAGGCCGGGTGGCCTGGTCGGTAGGGCATCGAGCTCGTGACTGACTGATCATGAGTTCGAGCTCAGCTGACCGAAAACTCCCGTGTACGCTAAAGGTGACTGGTGCACGAAAAATCTGTCGTGGTCAGAAAGTACTCCATGTTCCCATACTAAATCAATACCTCTGGGGGTGCCGAACCAGGGATTAGTTGGTCTCTGGTTTGGATCAAAATTACAACCGTGTGCCTGAGTATTATTGAATGTCGTGGAAATGTGACCTCTCCTTAAAAGCGAGCCGTGTCGATGTGCTGCCATCTGTTGGCTAAAAAAAATTAGAGCTAAGTCGGACTTCCTCCCAATGGAGCTCACTTTGCATGGAAGCCGCACCCCCTCGCCTCTTGCTGCCTTCGACTGGCCTGGCACTTCTTTGGTCTGCCAGTGTAGGCATAAGAAACAACAACAACATGACGACTGATCGCTCACGCAAGTAGCTATTGTGAACAACGTATATCAAAACACGCTAGAATAGGAAAACTTGGCATGGTCTCAAAGGCTTTAGGACGAAAAACGCTTGTGACGTCAGCTGTCGATAATCGCAAAATCCATTCCTCCTTCATTCGAGGTAGGGGTAACGTCACATTCCGGAAAAAAGAACGAAAGGTGGAGAAAAAAAATGGAATTTAAAATTTTCTAGATTAAATTTTCAAGTTCGGGCGCTACACAAAAATCGCAAAAAATTATGACTACCTGTGTGCTCCATTTCATTATTGTAAGGGCTATAGATTGGTCAGGACACGGATCGTAGAGACACAGAGAAACACTTCCTTTTATAATAGTAGAGATTAGTCATCCCACATCCGCATCGCGCTATATACTCTATCGACCTTAAAGCGAAATAGACAGAACAAGTCGGCAGAGTGGATGTCGCAACATCTCAAAAGAGATTACCGTCACGTGGGTTGTGAATGGACTTGCTATCAAAGCGCAGTCTAGTGGTTTCGATTCTCTTGATAATCACTTCAACCAATGTCTAATACGTCCCACATTAGGATTCGTGCTTTTTCCCACAACCACATGACAACCTGAGCATCGGTCTATATCATCAGAAGATCGAAGATAAACCACAGTGCGCACCAATCCTAGTCAAAGATGCCTGTGAGTAAAACGCGCTTATTCGTTTGGAGTCGATTTAAAATCGCATCATAATCTCTGATGGGTAAAGGTGACTGCAACGAAAGTGATGAGTGAATACACACTCGGGATCAGATCTTTCCATAAAACATCGGAAGAAAATCAAAACTCTCCCCCCAGAAAACAGCTCTGAAAGTGAGAAAAGTGAGCGATGCACACACCTGGAGTTGTGGGCGGACTTCTCCTTGGCGGTGGGCTTGACGGGGGTCGCCTCCCTGCTGGCGTTGTTGAGCGCCGGGGCGGATCCTCCGCCTGCGAAGGGGCGCTCCCTGCTGGAGGCGCGCTGCGTGGGGCTGCCACTCATGTCTCCTAGGCGACGGGGCTTGGGCCGAATGATGTCATTGTTGAGCCAGTACTGGTGTGCTTCACGGAATTCGGGGACCGGCGAGGACATGGTCACACCGGGAACGGTGCATCAGAAAGGTGGAGATGGCACCCACCCTGAAACGAACACACATCCAAGGTCAGCATTCAATCTCAACCACCCAAAATACTGTTCAATCGAATGAAAACTATTAATTAGCAATTTTTGATAGTAAAAGTATAATCTTCACAGACCGTTTTGGTTAGTGTTTACTCTGAAATTCCCAATCCCACATTCTTTGACTCAGGCGACATATTTATTCAGGAAATAGCTTTGGTTTGGTTTCTTTTCTAGTGAAAAAAATTTTCACAGTTTTATTGCAATCATTTTGAAACATTTATTCTATGATATGATAGCAAATGATTCCAAATTGCCTTAATTTGAAATTTGGTTTTAATTTATTCAAGGATAAAAATTTTACTAGTATTTATTCTAGAGTAGCAAAAATTATTGCAAAATTAGAGAGGTAAGTGAACAAAAACGTCCACATATTTTTATGGAACAAAAGACAACGTAAGGTCTTAAATAATTCAATCTAATCAATAATTTGAATTGATTATTTACTCAAATATTAATAATAATTTTAATCGGCCGGCTTTGGTAGGAATTATAATCAATATTTTACAACAAATAATTTTCATTTTTCATGATTAGAATATGTAAATTCTTGTTTATACGTATATTGTTTTTGGTCATAGTATTAGGTCATAGTTTTCAAAACTCTTTTGACTCAATGCCCCTTTTCAAAGACAATTTTCTACAGCGCCTCCTTTGGAAACAATGTCAACTAATTTGACATTCATGTGTCGATATGCCTATAATTTTTCAATTTCTCCCAAATTCTTATGTATTTGAGTAATTTAACAATTTTAAGTAACTAGTTTGGAAATAAAGCAACTTGGAAATTAATTTATAAAGGTATTTATTTTAAAATGGAAATACCAAAGAAATAAATTGCACGTCGATTTATTAGATTGCTCAGTAATATCAATAATTAGTATTAATCCAATCAGAAGAATTAAAAAATAATCATTAATAAGAGGAGTGTTCCTGATGCTGTGCTACCCATTTGGCTTTGCTAAGCTCTAATTTCGTTAGCAACATCTTCGCAGTCAACTCTTTGTACTCACGTCCGCCCATCTCTATTTCAGAAATAACATTCCCCTTCACTTTTCCAGGTTTTCAGTGATTTCATGTATCATAAGAATGAAATTCTTCAATTTAAGCCAATGGACGGAACAAAATTCTTTACCTGTTAAAAATATTAACCGTTTCTTTTAAAATCGGTTGAAAAATTATATTCATAAAATAAAGTGATACATCTTACTGGCGAACGTGGATCTTGTGTACGAATCTTACAGGCCACTCTTTTCTCCAAAGCGTCTGATAAGCCATGATCTATCATTTTCCAGGTCATTGAGGCGATTTTCCAGGATATAGACATAAATTTGTAATTTTCCCTGATTTTTTTTGGACAAAACTAAATTCCCTAATAATTCCAGGTTTTCCCTGATTTTTTTGGACAAAACTAAATTCCCTCATAATTCCAGGTTTTCAGGTTTTCCCTGACCCGTGGGACACCAGAGGTAGGTAGGTAGCTGCATTAGCGTTTCACTGGAACTACTCAACGGGCTGCATTGGCGACGGTCTGGGATGAAGCCCGAGCCAAGTGTAATTTGGCAGGACGGACAAAAAAGGACAAGGTTCTATTACTCCAAGGGGGTTGAAGATGCGAGTAGGAGAAACAAATTGGCCAGAAGCGGAGACTTTTTTGGAACAGGTTTCTGCACTAGAGGCTCCAGCCATCACAGGACAGTTTTCTACGAACCCAGTATTTACTGGCAAATGGACATCCTACATAAACATCCGTAATTGTTACCCGTTTGGCATAAGAAATATTTGTTACACAAAGAAGCACGTATTAGGGTTGAAAACAAGGTGTCAACAAAATCATTGAAAAAAAGTTCCCTGATATTTCCATCATTTCGCTGATAGTCTCACAAACATTTCCCTTATTTTACGATTCCCTTCAGAAATGTTGTGATCTGTGATGAATATCGATATACAAAATCTACACAACACTATTTTTAAATATTTAGGGTCAGATGGGGTAAAAGGATCATTATCCACAAATGTTTTGTATTTTTTCTCTTTGGATACTTCAATTGTTATTGTTGGAACCCTTAATGGGATTCTTGCAATAGCAACTGAAAAAACTGGAGGAAAAATATTTTGATTAGACTATGAACTTTTACATCTGACCCTACATTTCATACTATACATCAAATCTACATAAAATAATTCTACAAAATGTAATTGAAAACAAAAAATATTAATATCATATACAAGTAAACACATTATTAGTTACACAAATTTCAAATTGTATACCACAAATTGCATCGTTAGCCTCACGACGACAAGACGCTGCAGCCGAGGCGATTTTCGCGGTGTTTAAAAATTACGACGCCAGGTTCGTGATTCGAATTACATTACAATTCGAATTACGAAATCGATTGATTCGATTCTCAAAAGCACTCGCAATCGCGTATCTCTAAATTAGACGAACGATAATAGTAGCCGTTTCAGTTATCAAAATTTCAATGATTTTTTGTGTAATTTGGAAATTTTCCCTGATATTTTCATAATTAAAAAATTCCCTGTGATTTCCCGGTTTTATAGTATCTGTTACCATCCTGGATACGTTCTACCAAGGACTCACAAAAGATGGGAATTGGGTTGAGATATATAAGCAGCTGGGTACCGAGGTGCTGATAAAGAGGTAGAATAAATGTATCATAGTCGGAGGATATGATATAAGAACTAAGGGACCGTGTACAAATAATATTGAACTAAGTTTCCACCCTCTGCGTACAGGTTCTCAATTGGATTTGTCAATGGATGGCGCTGTCATTACTCCCATTCTTCATTGAACTCTCCTGGTAATGGTCTTCATCAGAGGAATCTCTCCTGCAGCAAAACTGAACTCATCGGAATGGACGATATGTCTCCTAATTAACAAAATGGGTCAGATGCCGAAATCACTTGGAGGGTTAAATTCAGTTGGAATGAATAGATACGTCGATATGCGCATTTGTACCTACAAATTGAATTGAATCATTCGAAAATGTACACCAGCATTACTTGCATTTCTTACAGGTATTACTTATTCTAAGTTCCATTGCAGTGCTTCTGGACGTCCACTTCAATGGCGCCCCGTTCACTCAAAGCGATTCGCTATTTTTCTTAACTTATATTCTATAGTAAAAAAAGAAAAAAAAAATCGACGCAACAAGAAGGTTCAGAATTACAGTGGTGCCGGGATCGATCCACTTGGAACGGGGCTGACAGGGACATAGAGTCTTTAGTGGCGAGTCCCGTTTCCAACGGTGTCCTGACGACAACCGCAGACACGTCTGGTTACATCCTGTACCATATGGTACTAGCCGACCCTTTTCCCTAACACGTGGACGCTGGAATGTTTCGAAATGCAAAAACAACTTCAGGCTTTGCACGTGCGGGGTTTTCACAAAATACCGAAAGAGAGTATTTTCTCATCGGCGGCCCGGCGTTCCGTTTGATCCATAGACACAGCTGGAGTTTCCGTCGGTTCCCTAATCCCATGTCTGGGATGAAGATTTGCTGTGGGGAACTCAAGTCGGCATCACAGACGGTTTTCGCATCTGTGTGGGGGTGTTTCTGTTCTGGAGAGGACATAAACATCTCTAGAGGGCTCGGAATTCACCCCCCTCTCGTTGGCAGCTGCGGTTCTGTTGAGCGAAGCGAACATGGATTTTAGGAGAATGCGGACTCGAGATTCGACGAGAGACAGACGTCTCTGTTTTGCCTCTTTTACTTTGGCTTCAGGCAGGATTCGGTTGTCGATGGCTGTGCCCTTAATTATCTTTTCAAATTTTCTTGTTAATATTTAATTTATTTAAATAAATAGTTTAATTTTAAACCAGCTGTCCGTCTAATTCTTACATGACGGTACAATCCGGAGCAGCGTGGGGATCTTGTCCTTACTATCGCACACCACACATGCCCAACACAGGGTGTTATTGTATGGGGTGCCATCTCCTTTGGTAGTCATTTCAGGTACACTTACAGCACAGCGGTACGTAGACAACCTTTTCTACGACCGGTTGTGTTGCCGTTCCTTTTGCGACACCCCGGACATACTTTTCAACAGAACAATGCCTGACCTCACTTGTCGCTATGAATTGTCTTCAAGCTTTCTCGGCTCTTCCTTGGCAAGCTAGGTCTCCTGGTCTCTCTCCCATAGAGCACATTATGGGAAGGCGATTGCAACCATCATGGTATGTTGATCCTTTAGCCCGACAGTTGGAGACGGCAAGAAATTCCGCATGACACCATCCGTGAACTTTTTCGGTCCATGCCGCGCCGGGTGACGCAACCAGGCCAGAGATGGACCCACGCCTTATTGACTTCCTCCTTTTGTAACGGTCAAACTCCGAAAGAAATCATTCAATTGTTCTGAAATTTAAATCGTTTGTTTTTCTATAAATGTTCTTATCCACCCATTTGTATCGCAATCGGACAACTCCTTCTGGGTGCGTCGATTTTTTTGTGACAGAGTGTATTTCGGGTCTGCTTACCACACGGGAACCATACTCGGACGAGCCGGTTCGAAGGTTAAATTTTTTTCAGCTCAGTGATTTTTAAAGGGTCAAGTTATTAAGGTATTTGTATTACCCAGCTAAACATCTCAACATTTGCAGGGGCCGTACAGCCTAGTCAGCGTAATTAGGGCACCACGCGTGAGTATAGCTGCTTTCCTGCCATCTGAGACATGCATTGCAATCACACACGACTCTGTAGATATGTTATTAAACAACGTCACACTGAAGCAACACAACGGGCTGCTGGCGACGGTTCGGGTTAAAACCCGAAGGGAAGATTTACATAAATTTAATCCACTGTTCGGATGACGAGGTCACACCCTGAACTGGCACTCCACTCTCCAAACTTCCACACCAGGCCAACGTGAGGACATTGAAGGCCCCGACGGATTCAACGTGCACGAGCCTGCACGCACGACTTTTTTTGAGTGGACCTAGTTTCGAACTCGTAATTGGCAAACCTTCCACCTTTCATCCATAAAAAATGTAACTTTTCTTTTGCCCAGTGCCCTTCAAGAGCTTAGTAGAAATTAGTTATTACGTTAGAAAAGTAGTTATACGAGGGATGTTCAATTTAAAGAATGATCATAATTATTTAGAGGTGTTTAAAAAAATCAAGAAAAATAAATTTTATATTGAATGTGTAGCGGGATAAGTGGGAGAATAGATAGCACACGTTATGACGTCATTGCTGAGACCTTGGCAGCCGGCCAAGAACGCCTAATTTTACTTTCGCCTACGGCAAAAATGGATGTGACACGCGAAGTGCAATACACTGCATTTTGTTTTCGTCCTAAAAAATGGTGAGATCTTTCAAAAACCAATATCATGTGTGTTTCCCATCCTCCATATAGTTCTGATGTAGCACTATGCGATTTTTTCTTTTACCGAATTTCAAGAAACACCTCCGGAAAAAGAGGTTTTCATCATCACTGGCAGTGGTAAAAGTTGCGTTGGCGATTTTGAAGAACCTGTCAAAAAATGGCTTCCAGCATGTGTTAGAAGACTAGAAAAAAGATGGGATAAGTGCATTGCATGTAATGGAGAGTATTTTGAGAAAGACCCTAAAAATTTGGAATATTAGTTCATTAAATTATTTTTTATTAATTTCTGATCATTCTTTATTAAACAGCCTTCGTATTTCGCAGCACAGCAACATAAGGTTTGCTGCCGTTCTATGGAGCACAGTCCAGTCAGCCTATTTCGGAATACGGCACCACCTGTGCGCATCACTGAGTTCCAGCTATCTGAAACCTGCAGTTCGGTCACACATGAGGCAGACACTTCACTAGCCCCCGCGCGGTGTTCTCAGAAAGGAGAAGAATTCTCCTCTTTGTTTTACTTAGCGATCAGCAACTTTAAGACTCTCTTAAGCTGCTTATCCCTCACCCTTGGGTGCAGAATCCCCCGACGATCGCAAAGTAGACCACTGAGTCGAGAGTGGAACCCAACTCTCTCGTTACATTTCCAACCCTTCGTGGAATGGGAGGTGGAACGTTTTTGGTTCCCCCCTCCTCCTTGGGAACGGCGTTATCTTTTGGGAGTGAAGTGAAGAAAAAGAAAATGGCGATCGAAATGAAAGGTCACTGTTTGCTCCTCTTTATCTTAATGCTTTTTACCTGTCCATTTGGCACTTAGTAAAGTGCGCAGAGTTGTTCTCAAGGTTAGCTCTGAGAGCCATCTGACAGCGGCAGTTGGAATGGGACGTCCGTTGCCTTGAAGTTCGCGAATGAAGTTGAAACCGGAGTAAGCGCGTAAGGGACAAAACGGTCAATGGTGTTTCCGAAGTTTTTCTTTTGGCTGTTTGAGAAATTGCTGCTGTCTTGAGGTTTAACCATCCTGGAGGTCGTCTCGAAGAGATATCTTTTCATTAGAAGAGAAAGATGTCCAAATCTTGTTGGACGAGATATCTCTTCATTGGAGAATAAACTGATCCGATCTTTTTTAACCTCGTCGTTATTGAGAATCGGCGATATCTTGATAACGAGATATTTTGACACTAGCAAATTTGTTCAAATCCTGATGGACATTGGAGTGTTAACCTGCAAGTCCATAAATACACTGTACTCGTAGGATAAATCAGTTGTAAAGATTAGATTCATCTCTCATTGACCCCCGTTGACCATATACGGTCCTCCAATATTCTTATCAGGCCCATAGGCCAGATACTTTACTACACTAGTATTTTTATCAGGCCTGTAAACCAGATAAGGTCCTCCTATATTTTTATCGTACCCATAGACCACATATGGTTCCCTAATATTTGTATCATGCGCGTAGAGCAAATAAAGTTCAGATGCAACCCTCCAAAAATGTTTATCTGAGATATATTTGTCCAGATATATTTATCGAATGAGGTTTTCGCGGCTCACCGGCCAAATAAGAATCCCAGATATTCCCAGAGGAAACATTCACACAAAAAAATATATCTTAGATTATAACAAATCGTAGCCAGCGTTGTTTAGCAAATAGCTATGCTGATGTTTACGTTTTGCAGCTATTTCTCAGAGGTTAAGGAAGGTTAACGAACATGAAATACCTTTTTGTGACACCCATTCGACATCAACGACCTTTTTCTGATTTCTTGAAGTTTTAGAGACTTTAACCCAAAAAATGTGAAATCTATTAGGTGGAACACGATCCCGAAGAAAGAAAGCAGCTGAAAGCAAAACGAACTTTGAGAATAGGAAATTGACTCACAGTAGGATTTTCAAGGTTGTATTACAGATAGTTTTACCCATAAGAACTGCAGAGAAAACATGGTAGTTGAGATTTGGATTATCTGAACGCATTATTGGACGTCTTGAACAAAATTCAAAATAAAATATCCATTTTTGAATTTCACCCAAAATCACACCATCTTGCTATACACCCCCGTATAATCTTACGTTTCAGACCCAATCCGTAAATTGTACGACTCAATAGTTCAAGTTGGTAGATATGCATCGTCAATTGTAGTTCAGGAAAATTGTTTAAAAAATTCTACTCATTCCAATAAAACTTTGTATTCGTGGGTTAGTTAACTTCACCTTATGAGGAGTTCACACGTATACATCTGTTCAGTCACCTGATGTCTTCCCTGCATGCCTTCTATCCAAGTTCGACCTTCTTGATATCAATAGATTCTTTCAAAAGTATACTTTCCCAAGAAAACAAATCTTTCCTTAGAATGGAATCATTCCAACGGATTCCATTCTAAGTAAATAATTCATAGTTATTTTATAAAAGATTCTTTTCTAATTAAAAATACTAATAGAATCTGGCCAAAGGTTTCTATTCAACGGGAAGGATCATCAAAATCTTTCCAAGGGATTCTATTCCAATGAAAGATACAACAGAATGATTTGAAATTATTCTACTTTAAGGAAAGGGACAACCAGTAGTCTTTCAAATAACAGGTGTGGATATTTAGTCAGCAAATGCGATGGAGTGGAAAAGCAATACGACACTACTCTGATATCCCGAGTCTCTCAAAGAGTTAACCCACGTTCGAATGGGTTCAGGATCTAGAGTAGGGGGAAACCATGCATCTAGTGATGCGGCCCCACAAAATGATAAACTTTTAACATTGTCATGTGATTTTCAGCGATATATTTTTTTTCATGACCAACTAAGATCTATCTTTTACTGAGAAAAAATATCCCTCCTGTTATTTTTCTGAACTGCTACTTTCACGGATAAAGCAGTGCAGGAGGAACATTTTATCAGAATTTTCTGACGAGCTCCTTGAAAACACGTCAAGAATTGCAACCACTCCGTCAAACCAGACACCAATGAATGTGTTATACACAAACAAGGTCAAATATCCATGTAGTATATTGCGGGGATCACACAAAATTACAAACTTTTAGTGGACTGCAATTACGTTTAGTTACATTGATTCAAATTTGTAGGGTAGGTGTTCAAATATCGCCCCTGTGCTTAATATCGCCGATTCTTGTTTGCAAGCTACTCTGCGCGACATCTACGAGTTTATGTAATTACCTTGACGGTCTAGGGTTTTGCCACACGTAGCGCCAAGGGCAAGTTTCCCATCAGTTCTATCACCAACACTACTGCATCTGAAGTATTGGAGGCTGTGATCACAACGTATTTTTTTGTCTCCAATCCGTTCGGGGAACATCCAGTTAAGTGCTTACAAAACATCATTTCGTTTATATGACTCGAAAGTACATTCAATACTAAAGGTAGATATGTATGCATGCTCTACTAGCAACTTGTTTTGAATAGTAGCTCCTCATTTCGCCTGGTGGATGGTAACAGGTACAGGGGTAGGCGATGTTAGGCACCCACTCTTGAAAATTGTATTGGTTGAAAATTTTTGAAGTTTGACTAGTCAACTTAAACTGACATAAGTAAAGAAGGTATATGGAAACCAAAGGAGAATAGTTCCTAGTGATATTAATTAAGTTTTCAGCTTGATTTCCCAACCCAGGAGGCTGAGATACAGAGAAATAGCTCGAGCATGCGATATTTGGAACACCTGCCCTACTATTGTAAACACAAAAAGAGTTGTATACACATGAGAGTTGTACTATCCTAATTACAACAGAATGGTTCCTGGAAGTGAACGCTGGAGATAAAGTCTGATAGCATCAAACTATCACAGGTACACACAAAACCGAGAAGTTGGTAAAGTTATTAGTACTCGCCAAGTACCTGCAAAGTTACGCCAATAAAAGAGTAGCGCCAACAAGTGTCAACGATGGTAGGTTTTTAATTAACGTCACAATGGAGCAACACAACGGGCTATTGTTGACGGTCCGAGTAGATCACCACGTAATTTAAAGCCACGGTCAGATGACGAGGTCACGCCTGAGCTGGCACCCAACTTACGAAACTTCCACACGCCAACGTGAGGACATTCGAGGCTACGACAGATTTAACGTGCACCTGTCCCTTTAGTACACTACAGTCTAGTTGGATTCGAACTCGCAACCCGTTGGTTGCCAGTCCGTTACTCTTCCAAACGGGCTACCACGGCCCAACGTTGGGTTGGCGTGGAAGTTTGGAGAGTGGGGTGCCAGCTCAGGTGTTGCTTCGTCATCTGACCGTGGTTCAAAATTACGAAGTGTTGTCCTCGAATCTTTCCCTTAAGGGACTGATTCCGGACCGTCGTCAATAGCCCGTTGTGTTGCTCTAGTACGACGTTAACTAAAATTACCATTACCATTACCACGGCCCAACAGTAACGGAGGTACGCACAACACGGAAAATGCGTGTTGCATTCCTTTTAAATGTTATAATATGAGACATTAAAACTAAAGAAAAGTTTGTTACTTATAATACACTCTATAACAAAAGAAATCGACGCACCCAGAAGGGGCTGCCAAATTAGGGCACACCACACCCTAACTCCCTGTTGTGGGCACGTGTAGTGCGCGATAGTAAGGATAGAATCCTCACGCTGATATGGACGTCTCCCGACTCGTCTGCGGTTGTCGGCAGGACACAGTTCGATACAGGACTCGTCATTAAAGACCTTAAGTCCCCAGTTAGCACCGTTCCAAGTGGATCGGCACAACTCCTGGTCAACTCCTTCTGGGCGCGTCAATTTTTTTTTTTTATAGAGTACACATTAAAGACGTCATTAAGAAAATACTTAACAGACCTGTATGGACGAGATATATCGTCATTAGAAGAAAACTGACCGTCGTCATAATGAAAAAATGTCAATACCTTGATGATGAGATACCTCGTCATTAGTAAAATTAATCACACTAGGGGGCCTACCCCCTGCTCGCTAACGCTCGCCAACCCCCGGAGGATTGCTTCGCAATCCTCATTGGTTCGCTGCGCGAACCTATGCTCGCTTCGCTCGCCTCAATGAAGACATGTGTCCTAGCAGGAGGGATTGTTTACAAAATATGTTACCAAAAAATATGTTTTTCAAATCTAAATTTGCTGTATTACAGAAAAAATATATACAGTATCTCTAAAATCAGAATTCAAATGAAAACTTTGTGCAAATTTTAACTCGAAATGTGAACATTGCTTTGGAAATTGAATACCCAGCATGTTGTTTGTGTGTACATTTTCCCAGCACTCAAACGACCCACACTTTTTCATTGAGTTTGTTGCCGAAAGTTGTAGTGCAAGCGTCTTGTTGAACTATAATTGTTGGCCCTAAAAAGGACCTTTTTTAAATGGCCCTGAAAATATCCTCCGCTTTCTTTGATTTCTATTAAAAACTAACTGCAACAGCTCATTAAAATTTCCTTTTTTTTTTTCAATAAAATTTCATCCGATAACGCTATAAATTCAATCGATGCGCGAGACTTCGCGATAAACAAACAAACCGTACAGTGTTGCCAAAACGCGATTACAAATAACGTCTTTTTTGCGTGTCACGTAAGAGAATTATATATATAGATGGACGGGTTAAAGTTACATTGGTGTGTTAAGTTGCTATTACGAAAAAAAAGACACAGAAACCATACATAATACTACAACCCAATTTAACTTAAGATCATTAGCTAGACACATAAGCCGGATCTAGATAATTCAATCTGTTATCAGAAAAAGTGAAGTATATCTGATCTCCATTCAACTGCCAATAGGGCCGGTCCGTGAAAAATGTATTGCATATGCGAGATGATGATTTGGCGCCCCCCTTCAAAGATTCGTCGTATTGTTTGGGGGAGTAGGAGGTTCGGTCACATGATTGATATCGATATCACTCTAATAAGATAGTTCAAATGTATATTTAATAATGTATAAATAAAGATAAAATTTTAAAGATTTTTAGTGTAAAATTTCGTTGGTTGAGGACATTGATATCAAATGAGATGGAGAGGGATTTTGGTCCATGATATCATTTAATATTTTAGGGAGATGGGGTCTTAAAATTCCGAAAAATTGATATCGATGCATATGGATGGCCTCTTAAGGTAATCAGCTTTTTTAGTGTCACGGAGTGCAGGTCTAGCCTGCGTTAGTGCAGTATATAGGATTCTGGCGCCCTTGGCAAGAGACGACTTGGCGCCCCCATGTCAAAATGTATACAGGTGGAATTAGGACTAAAAATAAAATGCATATCTGGATATACCACTTCATTTATAATAAAAAGTATCATAGAAAAAACTAATATGGAAAATTGTAAAACCTAAAACTTACAACTTTACTTTCCTACTTTTCGCAAGGCAAATTTTGCTATTATGTCGCTAAAGTCCATATTTTCTGTCATTTTTCGTAAAATGGATGAAATAGCAAGGTCTGTCAAACGATTCTTGACCCATGCTTGACCGGAGGTAGTTTTTAATGTTTCAACTTACTAAAACTGCTCTCGTAGGACGCCACTGTAAGCTTTGAGGTCAAAACAAATTCTACTCGTATATACGGATATGGATCTCAAAGATAGTATTTGCTTATACACTTCAACAAGTTAAGTTGGGTAGTTGACGCTATATCCTCAATGAGTTCCACAACTTAAGTTTTGAAACATTGGATTTCATTAAGTCTTCAACACTTAATATCTTTCTCTAATACAGAAGTAATTTCCTAGAGTATTTAATTCTTTTGTTATTGTCATTACTATATAGCTTCGTTGGAAAAAAAAAGCAGAAATTCTGCCACCACTGTGTGGTCGGCGTTTTTTAATGAGAGGTTTTACTGCGCCCACCGGCGCCCCTTTATTAAGTGCGCCCTTGACGGGGGCTAAGTCCTTCGTAGTGCACTGGCCGGCACTCCCCCTATCTTAGCGCCCTATGCGGCCGTATCTGTCGCATGAGCCTCTGACTGGCCTTGACTGCTAACTAATCGCAGTAGAAGTTCGAAGTCTTTTTTTCCGAAAAAGTGACTGCTTACACCACTGTAAAGTTAACATCTTAATGGGCGAGATATCTCGTCGAACCTACTTGGAGTCAATGACCCTAGGATAATCAATGCTAAATATCACAATAGTAATTCATAGTCAAGTGGGCAAGTGCTCATTTGCAAACATTTTATCTGACACATTTCTTTACCCATCGTATTGTTCACTCTTCCACCTCAGCACTCCTATATTATCTGTGTCCAGCATTGCCCCTATCCAAGATTCCTTCGACTCCTACATGGGGCCGGCTGCTCCCACTTTGGACAACTACGCAGTAGACCCTTCAACGAAAATTCCCTGCGCAGTCGAATAGAGATTAAAAAAGCACTACGTGACCTGCCCAAAATTAGGTAGGTAGCCAGTTAAAGTCCCACTGGAACAACACAGCGGAATATTGGCGTCGGTCTGGGATCAATCTTCAAGGGAACTATATGATGGCAACACCTCGTCATCTTGAACCAAGGTCAGATGATGTGGCAACACCTGAGCTGGCGCACTACTCTCCAAACTTCCACATCCATCCAACGCGAGGACTTTCGGCCACGACGGATTTAAAGTGCACCAGCCACTTCTACACCCCACGCTTACAAATACCAATGCAATGACCTTGATTTGAACCAGGAACCTTCTGATCTAGAGGCTAACACCCTAACCACCTGACAGAATTAGGTAGGTAGTTGAATTTAGGTCGTACTGTGGAACAACACGAAATGGGTATTGTCGTGGGACTGGGATCCATCCCGAAGGGTAGGTAGCTTTTTTTTTTATTAACATCGAACTGGAGCAACATAATAGGCAATTGGTGACGGTATGGGATCAAATCCGAAGAGAAAGATCTGAGGACAACACCTCGTGTGACCTAAGGTCAGCTGATGAATCAATCCAGAAAGGAAATATTCATCTTTAGAATTAGGATCTCTAAAGTTTCTGATTTCAAGCAATTATACTAAGCTAGAGGAGGTCGATCTTTTATTAGTCCTTATGTAGAAAGACCTGAGCTGGAATCCCACTCTCCAAACTCCCACGCCACGCCAACGTGAGGACATTTGAGACCAAGACAGATTTAACATGTGCCACCACTTTGTACACGACGGTCTTTGGTCGTACTGCCAATCCGTTACTCTTCCAACTGAGCTGTCCAGCCCAAAATGAAGCATACGAAAGAGACATCGCTGTAGGAACACGAAAGGAAGGAGCTTTGGGTCGCAAAAGAGGTCCAGAAACAGGGTTTTAAAAAGTAAAATCCAAAGCAGTGAAACTAAGAAGAATCAAGCAGCTCATGGCAGCCAACAGCAATGTCCAGAGACAGGATGACACCGCAAGTTTAAAGGCTATCCTTTAATCCTTGCAGAGTCCTGGAGGATCAGGTTTCACACTTGACATCGTCCCCTTGAACAAAGAAACGACAAGCGGTTCGAATTCCATCCTTAAAGGTAAGCTGCTACACTTCCTTGAAACGAAGAGTACTTCATACGTGAACCAAACATATTTTAGCCTCTCTATTCAATGACCTTTGAAGAACACGTCCGCTGCGAAAGCTGATAGGGTGCGTTGATAGTCATTGTCCCGCCGTAGAAATGGATTTTTCACAGAAGCCAAAACCAGCCTCGCCAATACCAGAATAGATTGGCGAAAGCTCAGCCAACACATTTGCAATTTCTTCATCTGTTAGAGGCTTCTTAGATTGCATTTTTCTTTTTGGGGGGCGTGAAGGCCCTGCAGAACTATCGTCTCTGCACACACAATTCATATTACAAGATATTTTTTAATAACTAATAAAGCTATAAATATTCGAAACTAAGTACCTATACAACTAGCTTCTAGACTTTCCTCCACGCCAATAATGCCATTGAAGCGGAGAATAAATGTTGAGTCGCAGCGCTTCCCGCGCGAACGCGTGACTGGCTACTGAGACATCACTCCACACCACGACGCGCTGGCACGTGATTATCATTTTAGCGTTGACGTCACATCACGCGCGAGAAAATGTTGAAATAATTTAAAAGTTCTTATATCAATGTAGATGCTTGTTCTGTTTTTTCAACCATTATGGTTGATAACAGATATATCTTCCTTCCAATTACCGCTTTCTCGACACAAATTTTTTTAACAATCCTGCTCTTAAAATAGGATTAACTTGTTACAAATGTTTTGTTTCTAAGCTTCTAGTATCTTGATAAACTTCTTGCATAGTAGAATATTTTTCTTGCTCCCAAATGATATTAACGCTCCAGGTGTTTTCGACCAGATATCTCGTCCATCCAAATCGGGTAGATTTTGCTAATAGCGAAATACCTCGTAGAGTCACGCAGCAGTACGCTAGTTGTAAGCGCAGTGGATTCGCAAACGGTTGCGAATTAGAAACTAGGTCTATCCAAAAACCATCGTGTACAGGGTACACAGGTGCACGCTAAATCAGTCGTGGTCTCAAATGTTCTCACGTTGGCGAGTGGTGTGGAAATTTGGCGTGTGGTTGTGCTAGCTCAGGTGTAGCTCTCGTCATCTGACGATAATTCACAGTCAGAGGTGTTGTCCTCGGATTTTCCCTTCGGGAATAATCCCGGACTGTCATTTGTTTTATTCTTTGCCGACCATCCGGTCAGGTGGTTAAGGTTTTAGCCTCGAGATCCGAAGGTTAATGGTTCGAATCAGGGTCAGTGCATGGATATTTGTAAAGCGTATGGTGTAGAGGCGGCTGGTGCACCTTAAATTTATCGTGGCTGTAAGTCCTCACTTTGGGTTGGTGTGGAAGTTTGGAGAGTGGGGAACAAGCTTGGGTGTTGCCTTGTCATCTGACCGGGGTTCAAAATGACTTGGTGTTGTACTCGGATCTTTCCCTTAGGGGGTTCATCCAGGACCGTCGTCAATAGCCCGTTGTGCTGCTTTAGTACGACGTTAATTAAAATTACATTACCTCATTTTATTCTTTAACGACAGCAGTGGCAACGCTTCGTAAATAGGAGTCTTCTAGCAAACGAATGAGAAACGTATTTTGTTGTTAAGGAATGAACGTCGCAATGGAGTCAACACATCGGGCGCTCCAAACGCATTTGAAATCAATAAATTAGTCAAACATTGATCTACAAATGAATAATATTCCTGATGTTTCAGGAATAGTCTACACCCAGAATGATTCATGATTGAAAAAATCAAAAAGAAAGGAATGTGCTGATTAAATTAAAAGAAAAATAGCGAGAACGAAATTTTTTAATTTTTTATATTACTAATTCAACACGAACTAGTAATATGAACATTCAACATTAAGGTTACTAATTCAACAGATTCTGATGCATCTAACGGAGACCAAGGCCTTGAAACAGATAGTAGGCCTTCGTGTTCCAATGATTTGCCCTTCTACCAGCCAGTGATAGACCGAGTATCTAGTTTTTAGTCAGAAAGAACCATTGGTAGTAATCTCACAAAATATATAATTCAATAGGTAGGTATTTTAATTAACGTCGTACTCTGGAGGAACACAGCGGGCTACCCGGGATCAATCCCCCAATTTTGAGCCATACTCAGATGACGAGGCAACACCTGAGCTGGCACCGCCACTTTCCAAACTTCCACACCAATGTGAGGACATATGATGAGGCCACGGCGGATTTAGCGTGCATCAGCTGCCTTAATATACGACGGTCTTTGGTTGGATTCGAACTCGCGGTTCTCTAATGTGAAGGATGAGCCAAACATTGAGCTACTAATTTGTCTACATGAGATTCTATTTTTGTCAGCAGCATCCTTCGATCTCTCCAGTCCACTATTTGCCATCTTTTTGTATTGAAAACATGAATGGTAGGGAGGTAGTTGAATTGACGTCGCACTAAAACAACACGACGGGCTATTGACAAAAGTCCTGAATCAATCCCGAAGCTAAAAATCCTCCAACACCTCGACAATTTTAACCACACAATGTCAACGTCTGAGCTGGCATCCCACTCTTGAAACCTCCGCACCACGCCAACGTGAGGACACTTGTGGTTAGACAGATTTAACGTTCTCCAGTCCTCACGTCCTATGTGCAAGATGGTTCGGAGCACCAGTTCACACAAATATATTTATCAGTGGACTTCACCACTTACTCCAAGTAACACATCGTCTTAGTAAACATTGTCAAACATTCCATCTTTTTCAACTTTAAGTTCACGCTTCAATTTCTTTTTATTTATTTCATTTAAAAGTGCCTTAAATTGTGAAAGAGGGCAGCGCGTTTTTTATTGAGATGAATATATACTGCTGTTTGTAAAAAATGCAACACCATGAAGGAGTCATCAGAATTAAATTTAATTTAATACACAAACGGCTTGTATTAGTACAAATAAATGAATACATTTTCAAAGGAAAACAACAGTATTAAGTTTCAGAAATCCGTATTTGGTGCAGCCATCACGTGCTCCAATAAGTGTTGTTATACGACGTGGCATGGAGTGAAACAGATGTTGAATGTCTGCTTGTGGAAGAGAATTCCATATTGTTTGTATGCTTACCCAAAGTTCGTCTTTTGAAGCTTTAGGACGCGGATCACGAGCGAGACGCCGATCAACCAAATCCCACACGTGCTCAATAGGAGACATATCCGGCGAATAAGCAGGCCAAGGAAGAAGTTGCATGTGTTGGGCTTAAAAGAAGTCTCGAACATTCCTTGCAACATGTGGGCGTGCACTATCCTGTTGAAAGATAGCTCCAGGGATGCCTTGAAGAAAGGGAACGACTTTGGGCTCTAGCATTTCACGGACGTACCTGTTGCTATTCAGATTACCCTCAAATCGTAGCAGCTGAGATCGACCATGATACGAAATCGCACCCCAGACCATAACTCCGGGTGTTCGGTCAATATGACGTTCAATAACGCACTCTGGAAGGCAGCGTTCACCGGCATAGCGTCTAACACGAATGCGGCCATCATGATCCCACAAATTAAAGCGGGATTCGTCAGAAAAGGATATTTGTTTCCAATCAGCCCGCAAGGCTCTGTGCTCATGAGCACATTGCAGACGCAGTCGTCGATGGTTTAGCGTGAGGGGATGCTGTATAAAGGAATCCTTGCACGCAGTCCACGGTGCAGCAGACGTCGGCGAATTGACGAGGCCGACATTAGAACAACAGTAGGAGTAGACCAAAGTGCTGCCAACTACCTGGAGGAAGCTGTACGGTCATTCACCGCCATGTGGACCATGTGTCTATCATCGCGCGCTGACGTCACCTCCCGTCGTCCACTCCCAGTTTTTCGAGTTGTCCGGTGCTCGTCGGTCCACTGCTTCCAAACTCGCATCACTGTGGAACTGTTCCGCTGCACACGAGCTGCTATTGCGCGATAGGAAAATCCTACTTCCCGAAGGTCGATGATTCTTCCCCTTTCAAACTCCGTAAGTTGTTGAAATTTCACCCTATTTCGTCGTGTAGGCATACTTAGGTCTCACTAAACGTTCGCCACTAAAAAATAACCATGCACTATTTTCAACGCCCCGCTACAGCCCTCTATTTATACGCTTTTAGCATCAGTCCATAGCACGCTTCTCACACCACGCATGCGTGGTGTATCTGAAACTTTACTACTTTGCATAACATTGTATAATTGACATTTGCTGCAAATTTCATTTCATTCGGATGATTCCTTCATGGTGTTTTATTTTTTACAAACAGCAGTGTATTAATTCAATCAACTCATATTAAATTCAATAATATTTAAATTTTAAAATTCTGTAAAGACATCATTTTAACAAAAAAATTGACAACACGCCAAAATTGATTCCCCTTTTCCTAGTTTATTGTATCGATTTTAACTTACCCAGGTATATCACCAGAAACAGCAAATAATTTGCTGTTGAAATTTTTTAAATGAACGGCTACAAACAGATTTTTTACTGAATAATAATTTTTCTTGAGGGTTGATATATGTTTAATGATTACACATACAACATTATAGATAATCCACTCTAATGAAGTGTTTTGTTTATCTCTTACCTAACTGTATATGCGCCCATCATTTTTGTATTTCTTGCAGAGAAACAACCATTAAAATGATAAAAACTAGTAAAAAATACATCGAAAATAGTTTTATCCAGTGTGTAGTATTATACAAATAAATACAAATACAAATATTGACGACCAGCTACAGGCTCAAGCCCAACAAGGCTGGTCCTTTGTTTATGAATTCCCCAATTCCCACTGACTATCCAAATGTGTCTTAAATTCGTACACTCCCTTTGAATTAACTATATTTTCTGGTAACGCGTTCCAACTGTCTATTACCCTATTAAAGTAGTAGTTTTTCCTTAAATCCCGATTAAAATGTGTCTTATTCAATTTATACCCATGGCCCCTTGTTCTGTTATCCCTATTGAAATTTAAGCCCTCTGTGTCCCCTTGTTTTACAAACTTGAAAAGCTGAATCAAATCAACCCTCCTTCTTCTTCTTTCCAGTGTATACATGTTTAGCTTACTTAAACGTTCATTATAGTCGAAATTTGCTAGCCCCTTCATTATTTTTGTAGCTCTATGCTGAACCCTTTCAATTGATTCTATGTCCTTTCTCATATATGGAGCCCAGAATTGTACAGCATATTCTAGATGTGGTCTTACTAAACCCTTATATAACGGAAAGATTATATTCTTATCCCTTGAAGTTACAGTCTTTTTAATATACCCCAATAACCTATTAGCCTTTTTACCCGCAGCCGAACATTGGTGACCCATTTTAAAATCCCTGTGAATTATCACCCCAAGATCCTTGACTGTTTCTCCCTCCTTTACCTTTACTCCCTGCAGACAGTACTCGGCTCCACTGTTCCTGTAACCCATATGCAGAACTTGACATTTCCCTACATTAAATGACATACCCCATTTTACAACCCATTCGGATATCTTATCAAAATCCCCTTGTAAATTTTCTATCTGTAACTTGGTATCCACTGTCCCCCATATTTTTAAGTCATCTGCAAATATACTGATTCTATTCTTTATCCCCTTACCTATATCATCTATGAAAATTATAAATAAAATTGGTCCCAAAACTGATCCCTGAGGCACCCCACTTATAACTTCTGTCCACTGTGAATAATTTCCTTTTACCTGCACTCTCTGCTTTCTACTTAATAACCAATTCTTTATCCATATTAATGTTTTTCCCTGAATCCCCAGCCTTTCCAATTTAAACAGTAATGCCTCATGAGGTACTTTATCAAAAGCCTTTTGAAAATCTATGTACATGATATCCACACTGCTCTTATTATCCAGCTCCTCAGTAATTTTTTCGTAGAACTTCAAAAGGTTTGTAGAGCAGGATCTGCCATTCCTAAACCCATACTGATTCTCTGATAACAGTCCCCCCTCCTCCTTATTGTTGAATTGGTATTGTATGTAGGATCAATAGCCATATTATTACCTTACTAAAATATTTTTTCTTAACTGTTTGTCAATATACTTACAAGAAAAAAACAAAATTAATAGGTAAAAGTATAATGTAATTGACAAAATGTCTAAGGTGTAGAGAAATTAAATATTGCATAAAATTTTTTTTGTGAAAATTAGTCCAAGGTATAACTCTTTAACATCAATAAAGTAATTTTTTTTTCTAAACATTTCAGAGATGATCACAGGAACAAAAAAAAATTCTACGTGTTTTTTAATATTTGTTACTTATTAATAACATTTATAATTAATCTCATCTAAAGATCGAACAAAGATTACATATTAGTATATCCATAAAAATTTATATGTTTGCAAGAATTCGTTTTCAAATTTCCAAGCCCCTCCTACTTCGTAACGTCACAGGCCACAAATATTTTTAATTCTGAAAAAGGAATATTGGCTTAGCTATTTTGCAGTTAAATAAAATAATTAGCAATGTAAACATATTTTCAGCATTTAGTTGTTTATTTCCACTTAAGTCATTTTTCGAAGGCTGATTTATCTAAATAGCAAAAATTCGGTTGCGTAATGGGTGTTTTTAATGGAAAATGACATAATTAAAAAAAAAGTAATACATTCGTTGGCAAAAAAAATTTAACTACAATGAACAGTAATGTGCATTTAGGCTGAAGCATGACACAATAACTAGTTTTGAATTTAATCACGTACTCTCGGTTTTGACGATAAATAATAATAAACCAATGGAACTAAATTTCTACAAAGTAAAATCAAGAATCAATCTTGTCAAAGGTAAATGTTAATAATCCTATTCAAAAATTATAGTTAAAAGTCCAAATATAATATTCCTATATAAACAACGAAAAAAGTCGTAATTTTATTTTTTCATTCTCCAGAATGTTTTGGCAATTATTTTGAGATGGGTTGCAACATCTGAAATATAAGTGTTTTATACTTTTCAGGTTATGAATTATGATTTCTTTTAAACACTACAAACAACTTAAAGCAAACTAAACATTTAAAACAATTTAATAGTAAAAACTAAGATATATTTGGGGATACAAAAGTAATATGGCTGCCTCTTTAAGCTTATTAGGATAAATCAAAAATTTATAAAAAAACAGCCAAAAATCATCTTTAATATCACGGGCGTCAAAACGGACTTTTCTTGGGAATTCAGAAAAATAAATCACGACATAACGATCGTATAATGATGTATCTCACATAAAAGATCAAATATTCATTCAAAGATTCAAGCCAAAATAAAAGTTGTAGTTCTTAAATAAGAAAGTTGTCTCGTAAAATTAATTTTCTCTAAAAACAGAATTTTGTTTGATCCTTACAATGGAAATTATTAAATTCTATTTTGATGCAAGTTTTTAGCAATGTATTAAACCACTTAATTGTTACTTATTTTTGAATAAAAATAAATAGGTTTTGACAAATGCCAAAACCGAAAGCAACATTTTTTTATAAGTTCTTTTTTTTTTCATATTAATTTCATTTGTATTTTCATATTTTTTCTTCATTTGTTTTTATATGCGTTCATTTATTAGTCATACTGAAACCAAAGACTTCAAAATTCCAATCGACACAAATTTTGGAATTTATCAAAGATATAAATATTGATATGACTTGTTAAACAAATTAAAAAATGCGCTGCTACAAAAATTATTAGAAAAAGTTTTTCTAATTGTTTACATTATAATTTTCATTTTCGTTTTCGTTGACTGCACTTTTGAGAATTCAATACACAAAAATGTCTTTTGATGGGGAACAGAGATATTTTCCTCTTTATAGAACTCTTGACAGAACCAATCTGCAAAAGTATGAATGCTGTAGACACTTCAATATTAATCTCTGAAACTCTCTCAGAAAATGTTCATTAGATATGGTAACATTCCCCCTGAAGGTTTCAAGCCACTTTAACCTGGCTGTCATTTTTCATTCCTCAAAGAAACTAACGCTCGAGTATATTTTTGAATTACCACCAATGTCTGCCATAAAAGACTACGTACGAATGACTGTAACGCAGATTGTTGCTTTAAAAGAAACTCGTTAGTTAAAAAGAGCGGAAAAAAACCGCCCTTTTCCATCACGCGGAACTATTACCAGGAAAAAATAATTAATAAAACACAAAGTGGTACATCTGCGCGTGCGCAAAAAAAAAAAAAAAAAAAGTCCTACACCTCATCAAAAGCGGCGCGAGGAAAACTAAATAAATTCCAGTTTTTCGCGTGCTTAACAAGCAGAAAATTCGAGACCGGGCGAGTAGGAATGGAAAAAAAGAGCGGGAACAAGGTGATTCCAGGGGGTCCTTTTCCAAATGACAGAATATTCTGAATCGGAACATTCTAAGAAAAAAGGCTTACCTCTTTCAGCAAAATAGAATAATCCGTGCGTTTGCTTGTGTCCAAAATATCAAGAGCGCTGCGGATGTAATATAATGGAAGTGTGTGATGGCATCGTGTCGCAGACAATTCCACTAGAAAGGTTTCATGTAAAAAGCGCACAGAGAACCGTAGGGAAGAAGGCAGAGCGGTTTGGCCGGCCGACGCGACATTCTTTCCCCTGGGGGTCGCCAGCATTCTTTTGGCCCGGCCCTCGCCTAGGAACCCGCGAAGCCTACTCTGCCTGCTGCCTCGGTCAACAAATTGCTGCGATCAGTTTGCAGGTTTCGTTTCTCTCCCTGGCCTGTGTATCGCACAACTGTTGCCACGAATCCGCTGAAATTGTTCCGCGGCTAATTCGAACAGGAGGGGACGGGAAGGAGGCTCCTTTTAGGAAAGGTGGAATGTAACGTTTCGAGAATAATTATTTTTCTTCCAATGCTGGCGATAATTCGCCCCGCAGAACTTTTGAGAGAATGATTAATTTCCTCGAATGTTAAAATGGCGATTGTGAAGGTAGAGGGGGAATGCATCAATATGATATCTGTTAATATATCAAATGCTGTACTTTTTAAATCCATAACTAATCATCAGTTTGCTTTCCATAATAACTAATGCATTCCTCAACTATAAAAAAAGGATGGAAGTTAATAGAGAATGAAAACAAATGTTTCATAGAAATTTCATTCCTTTATCTTTGTTTGAAGTCAATGATATTTCAATAAATGCAGTCAATAATAAGCAGTGAATTCGGACCGTAAATGTTTTCAGTGAATAATTAATTTTCAGATTTCTCTATTATTAGAAAGGATAATGAATGAATGAAAAAAAGAATTCACAAATGTTTTCTAAATTATGTATTTTTTTTAAATTAATTTACGACAGATCAGTCCGAATGCATTCGATCAAATGAAAAATTTTCTCAGATAAAAAATAAAGAAATATTATATTAGTTAAAATTTTAATCGAAATTCTAGTCCAATGAAACTTTTATTGAGAAATGCAGAAAATAACGGACATTGAATTCGTTCCACAAGTGTTTACTGTTAATGATTAATTTTCAAATTTTAATGTGTTAGAAAGGATAATGAATGGGGATTTTGAAGAAAAAAAAGAATGCATAAACGCTTTTATGAATGATGTATTTTTCTTTTAATTTATAACACATCACCTGTAATTTGTTCAATCAAATAAATATTTTCTCAAATATAAAAATAAAGAAATAATACATCATTGCAAATTATAATCAGAATCCAATGCTCTAATAAAAATTTTAATCCAAACGTTTATAATTAGAAAGTTAGACGAGATTTAATTCTAATTCGTTTTTCGTGTCTTTTAAGGTGAATGATGAATTTTTAGATTTCCATGTATTCGAAATGGTAATGAGAGTTGAAGAAAATAAGCATAATGTTTTCTAAAATGCAGTATTCTTTTTAAATCGATTCCTAATGACCCGTTATGCTTTCAATCCAGCTTTTGTTTTTCTTAAAGCAAAAACTATGGAAATAATATATTATCTGAAATTCTAATCAAAATCCGTATTATCTATGATATTTCAGTTATGATTATTGTTTAGGAATCATGTATATTTTAATAAATATAAACGATATCTCATAATCAATTCGTTCCAAAGCTTTCAAGAGTTCGAACAATAAAGAAATGAGAATTCCTGCTGAATTCGATAGAAAAAGGCATAGATGAATTTCTTTCATGTATTCCCTTAAATCCCCTAGGTAATCACTCATTATACTTTTAATTTTTTCTCAAATTTAAAGATAAAAATAATTGTTAACATTCAAATCGGAAATCCATGTCTTAAAGAACTTTCCAACTCAGTAGAAGGCTCCCGGTAGCCCATTTGAAAGAGGAACGGATTAGCAACCGCAGGTGTTGCGAATTCGAAACCAGGTCCACCCTTGGCAGTCATTTATATGGGGGCTGGTGAATGTTAATTATATCGTGACCTCAAACGACCTCACTTTAGCGTGATGTGGACGTTTGGAGAGTGTGGTGCCAGATCAGGCACTGATCTCGTCATCTGACCATTGTTCAAAATTACGAGGTGTTGTCCTTGGAGATGGATGCTGGAACGTCGCCAATAGTCAGTAGTGTTGCTCCAGTGAGACGTTCAGTAACTACCTACCCAATGAACATTTTTAGATGATTAACTTCAAGGTATTCCGTGTGTTATAAATGCTGATGAACGTTGAGTATGAAGAAAATGTGTATCTTACATATCGTACGATTTTGTATTCATAATTAATCTATTCACTAACGTTGTCAGAATTTAATTTCGTAGGCCCAGATTAAGCAAGGGACAGCAAAGTTACCACATTTTTGAAAAAAATCTTTTATGTTGTTTATTGATATCATAGTAGGTAATTAATTAAAGTCGCATTGGAGCAACACAACGGGCTATCGGATATTTCCTATTTGGGTTATCAGACCATGAACTTCAAAAGGATTTCTGTAAACACAAAATTAATATGCACATCGGTGACTAAGTATATATAAAGGACTGTACAATATTCGATCTGTGAACTTGGCGGAATACTCAAACCAATTATTCAAACGTTGTTGTGTCACTGTTGTGTATCCATCCTATATCGTCACTCAAAGTGCAAAAGGTCGTATGCAAAAGTAGCATTTTTCTCTTTTATTATCGCTATAGGTGGCATTTTGTGATTTCCACCTCGTGGCAAAATCTCTTACATCACCAGCTGATCCAATGAATGTTACAACCAAATGTATATCATAATAATAATAGAATCAAATCCTAAGGAAAAATATTCGTTTTTGTTGCTCTTTTGAAAAATGCAGATTTTAGACTTGCGACTTTTTACAGTTTGAGTGACGATAGGATAAATATTTCAGTAATTGGTAGATTCAACACACGAGAACAAGTTATTGCTTTGACACTTGTCATACTCTATCATTCAACCTATTGCATTCCTTATTTCAGGAATAAAATAAGTGGTGTGTTGTATTTACTCAAACGCCCAAATTGCATACGGTATAAATATTAGAAAAGGAATTGTAATTTCCATTGGATACGGTATAAATATTAGAAAAGGAATTACTGTAAGTATTGGTGTCTTAAGTGACTTCAAACTGAAGCAACACAACGGGCTACTAATTATAAATGTAATTATCTCAAAATAAGAGTAGTAAACAAATACTTAAACAGCAATGAGTCCAAAGGTTATCGAATAAAATAAATTTAACAGTAACAATGTCAACAGTCAAGTGTGTACAAAATATGTTCAACGGCCGTGAAACATCCCGATGGGAAAGATAACGCCAACGTGAGGACATTTGAGGTCATGGCAGGTTTTACGTGCACCGACCCCCACGTACACGAGGTTATTTGTTTGGGTCTCTTCTAACATTCCACGACAGGCCGTTTTGTCTGAGGAGAAACTTTTCGAATGTGTCACCCTACGGAAACTGATGCCAACTAACGAATAGAAAAGAGGAACGAGTAAATATTCTTTCAGTTCAGAAAAAAAATGTATAAACATCTTTGTTCTCGTCGGCGATGCTTGACGTCATTTTTTAATCTTCCTGGCAGTTGTCTTGACGATAAATCTCGTCGTTAGCAAAACTGATCAGATAGTGTTGAAAGAGATCCCGTCCATCAAGTATGAAAAAACTGACCAATTCTTAGTCATCAAAAATAGGTAATATCGTGACCACGAGATATCTCGTTATAGGAAAATAGGTTTTATCTTGCTGAACGAGATATCTCGTCAAAATCACTCGGAGGGTTAATATAAGCGATCTGGTGAAATTTGAATTAGAGTAAGCGAACATGACCCGCAAGTTATGAAAGAGGTTACTAGCGACCTCAATGTTTAGCTTCACAGAAAAGACCTCTCACGGAATTCAAAAAAGAGAACCCTTTCATGATTGAAATCGAAAAGAAGAATCCTATTTTACATGTTTTCCATTTAGCAAATGTTTGTGTAAGGTGTTCCAAATATCGCCCCTGTGCTTAATATCGCCTACTCGTGTTTGAAAGCTACTAATCGCGACATCAAGGAGTTTATGGAGTTACCTTGACGGTCTAGGATTTTGCCACACGTAGCGCCACCGGCAAGTTTAATATCAGTTCTATCAACGACACCATTGCATCTGAAGTAAAGTATTGGAGGCTGTGATTGACGTATTTTTTGTCTCCAATCCAATCGGGGAATATCCAGGTGTTTCGAAATCATAATTTTGTTTATATGACTTAAAAGTACATTCAATACTAAAGGTAGGTAGGTATGCTCTAATAGCAACTCGTTTTGAATAGTAGCTCCTCATTTAGCCTATTGGGTGGTAATAGGAACAGAGGTAGGCGATAATAGGAACCCATTCTTGAAAATTCTCTTGGGAAACTTTTTGACGTTTGACTATTCAACTTAAACTGACATAAGTAAAGAAGGTATAGGATCTCTGGAAACCAAAGGATAATAGTTCCTAGCGATATTCATTTAGTTTCCAGCTTGATTTCCCAACCCAGGAGGCTGATATGCAGAGAAATAGTTGGGGTAGACGATATTTGGAGCACCTACCCTAGATTACTAGCGACCTCAGTGTCAGACCTCAGCTTCACAGAAAAAGCCTCTCACGTAACTCCAAAAAAGAGCCCTTTCATGACTGAAATCGAAAAGAAGAATCCTATTTTGCATGTTTCCCGTTTAGCAAATGGTATTAAATGACTTGAACCATCTGCCAGAAAAGGATATCATCTGCCAGAGATGGGGGGAAAGCGCGAATCATTAACAATGTAGTCACAGACTGTTGATGCAAATGATGCGGATTAATGATGACCTTAAGACCCGTAATTGATTCAGAAGAATCGTGAGATAACGCAAAGGAATGCTTCGTCTGAGAATGAATCACCAAAGAGAATAAATCATCTAAATTTCCTATTGGCGCAAATCTTTAAACAAAATCCCAGGAGGAAAGCTGGAATAAATCTGCGTCGAGGAACCCAGTTGAAAGAATGAAATATTAGCAATAGGATGGAAGCGAGATCAGAAGTGGATCCAACCAAAGGCCGGCGTTAACGTGGGGACTGGCGCACGTTAAATATGTCGTGGCTTTGAATGTCCTCACGTTGGCGTGATGCGGAAGTTTGAAGAGTTTGATGAGAGCACAGGTTTCTACCTCGTCATCTGACTGTGATATGATATGACCTCGTCATCTTCAAAGTTAAGAGGCATTGTCCTCTGATTTTTTGGATTCACTTCGGGATTGATTCCGTCTGCAAAATCCAGCTGTGGTGCTCCATTGCGACGTAAATTGAGCTACATACTTACTCCAGTTTCATGACTGCGAAAAAAGACCAAAAGTGCATAACTTGCAACAGAGATGGGAAAAGCATCAAAATCATTCAACATAGAAAACATCATGTGAGCACAAAACCTATACCCACAACAGTAAAATCCTAAAGTCGTCATTCAATTGCTGTAACACACAATAATCATATCACGAAGTTCCAGGGATAGACGTGAAATCGAACTAAACCGAGAATTGCTTTTGAGAGGAGTTCAAAAAGTATGTGTCGAATCGTCGCCCCAGTGAAAAATTGACTTTGGCTGACCGAATTGCCATCTCATCGCCTCGTTTGGTGACATGATCATGTGACAGGGGGGTGTATCAATGCGCATTTCTATAGGTTGCCAGAAGATGAATATCAGAAAAGAGAACGTTTGGTAACATTAATAAAAAAGGACAAAAAGAGGACACGAAAAACACGCATTATTAGTGTATAATTATTAGATATCTAATAAAAAAAATAATGACGAATCTTGCTATACTAACTACTAACTGAAAGAAAATCTACTGAATATATTTCTTACCTATTGTGAAAAGAATTAGTAAATGCGAGAACGAATTTATAAATAAAAACACCAACCACTTTTTCAAAACGTTGCAAAAAATAAGAATCTAACTTTTAAATATTTGCTGGGTAAAAATAATTGTTGGGTATGTAATAAAATCCGTATCATCTTTGACGAATCTTGGAATATTAGCCAATTACTTACGTATTTTGAATAGAATAAGTAAATTCGAGAACGAATTTCTAAATGAAAACACTGACCGTTTATTTAAGTATTTTTTTTTTCTTCTAAGCGTTGCAAAAAATAAGAATGCAATTTTTAAATAACAAACATATAACAACAAAATAATAGCTAGAAACATATCTAATTGAGAGGAATGAGACATTTTACTTTCATATTTGTTTGTGCGCAGCAATCATAGTTAAGTTATCGACTTCGATTTAGGCCCTGTTCACATGAGGTGTTTTCTAACGCTCGTTTTTGAGGTTAGCTTTCCGTAAGCATTAAATTATGTTTATTTATTCCTCTGATTCAAGTTTCTATCTTTGCGATCGTTGAAGATAGAGTAAATATTTCAACGGATTTCAAATCAGCGTAAAATTCTGCGCCAGATATCGATACCAAAGACAGATTTATTATTTAATCATTTACTATTTGATTATTTAATTATTTTTATTAAATAATTATTTATTTATTTAAAGAAAATCCTATTTAAGGTATCGATCTGGCGTAAAATTTTCCGCAGATTTGAAATCAGTTGAAATTTTTACTTTATCTTCAACGATCGCAAAATAGAAACGTGAATTAGAGGAATAAAAAAACAAACATAATTTAATGCTTACGGTAATCTGACCTCGAAAACGCGCATTAGAAAACACCTCCTGCGAACAGGGTCTTAATGCTAACAAAAAAGGTTAGGTTAGCAACGCAATTTCCTTCCAAACTAGAAAAGGTCTGCGAATCGTCCGTCTTGCTATTCTTTCTGGTATAATAAGAACAATATTTCTTATCATTCTAACACGAATCTAAATTCTCATTGGTTATCTATTTGATCTCCTAATGAGACGTTTTAACATGGAGCTCATTATACACTGGAGGTTGAAGTTCCTACAATACGTTGATGCTTTTAATAATACGTACAATTTTCGTACAATGTACTAGATCTAGTACGTATTTGAATAGCTGTGGCTTACACAACCATATAGTAGATTACTAGGGGGCCCGCCCCCTGCTCGCTAACGCTCGCCAACCCCCGGAGGATTGCTTCGCAATCCTCATTGGTTCGCTGTGCGAACATGTGCTCGCTTCGCTCGTATCAATGAAGACATGTGTCCTAGCATAAGAGAATGTTTACAAAATATGATATATTCAAAAAAAAAAATATTTTTCAAATCTAAATTTTTTTGCTGTTTTTCAGAAAACATATATACAGTACATATGGAATCAGAATTTAAATGAATACTTTGAGCAAATTTGGCTCGAAATGTGAGCGCTGATTTGGAAATTGAATACCCAGCATGTTGTTTGTGCGTACATTTACCCCTGCACTCGAGCCACCCACGGTTTTTTATTGAGTTTGTTGTCGAAAGTTGTAGTGCAAGCGTCTTGTTGAACTATAATTGTTGGCACTAAAAAGGACCTTTTTTTAAATGGCCCTGAAAACATCCTACGCTTTCTTTGATTTCTTTTTTAAACTGCAACAGTTCAACTAAAATTCTTTTTTTTTTTCAATAAAATTTCATCCGATAACGCTATAAATTCAATGGAAGCGCGGGGCTTCGTGATAAACAAACAATCATACAATGTTGCCAAAACGCGATTACAAATAACGTCTTTTTTGCGTGCCACGTAAGAGAATTATATATATAGATACAATGTGTGAATATCGTAAAGTTTGCACGTGTGGGGAAATAGTTCCCTCGGTTCCCATCCCACACGCGGATTTATACATTATAGGTCTATAACTAATCAGACAATATTTGTACCCCGCTGAAGCAAGAGCTTCGCGCTACAACTAACTGAGCTGTGACGAGCTTTATATCGACGACGACGCTTTTTTTCCCTTTTATTTTAACTATACTTGTTTTGCCCCATGTTTCTTTTAAATAATAAAGGGTGCATGTCTTAACTTGCAGTTCTCTATTTGATCCCATACACGTAATGTTTGATACGAGACATATATTTTTTAACGCAGTCCGAAATGACGAATAAAGATAACAAAAAGTGAACAACCAGAAGAAAAAAAAATCTTACTTAAAAAACAGAGTGAAAAAAAGATCCAAGCGGAACGAGAGGACATATTCTCTTAAAAAGAGATGTTTTGGCAATCTGAAGTGAAGACGAATTCGACGAAGTCTACTATATCGTATGGATCAATCAAATGATGAATAGTAATTCTACTAATTATTTCTGACATAATAAGTACAATACTTTTTATTCTTATTATTCTAATACGAATCTATATTCTCATTGGTTATCTATTTCATCTCCTAATGAGATGTTTTAACATGCAGATCAATATACACTAGAGGTTGAACTTTCGATTATACGTTGATGCGTTTTAATTGTACGTACAATATACTAGGTGTAGAACGCATTTGAATAGCTGTGGTTTACATAACCATATACTAGTAGGCAATGGGTAATATCGTAAAGTTTGCACGTAATTCTTCAAATGTGAAATATATTTTTTTAACGGAATTCGAAATGATGAACAAAGAGAACAAAAAGTGAACAACCGAAAAAAAAGAGGACAAAAAGATCTTACTTAAAAAAGAGAGTGAAAAAAAGATCCGAGCGGAAAAAGAGGACATGCTCTTTTCAAAAGAGATGTTGGCAACCGTACGTGAAACCTCGTCAAGGAAACAACCCGAATTAAAATACGCACGGAAAGATACAAATTAAAGCAAAATCATTTTTGGGTAAAATCTTCCGATTGAGATCTGGGCATCCCGATTCTGTGTTGGGGAACACCGAAATCGGAGCGTCGATTGTGGGACACCCCTGCGAGTGTCGCGAGTGTTGACACTCCGCGAGCGACCCACGGGCCGTGACCCAGAAATCAGCCGCATGCGACAGGTGGCAGGATCAAGTCCGGCGTGATGAATGCGCGAGTATTAATATGCATCGGCCGTGCGTCGTCTGCACATTCACAGAAAAGGGCAGTCGGTGCGTTCGGAGGAGGAATGCGACGTCTTCTATCAGCCTCCTTGCCAGTGGTGAGCAGGAATTAAAAGCGCGGGGTCACACAACGAGTGACACGGTCTAGGAGGAGAGCGATGCCTAATACTTACGTGACTCACTGTCCCCTCGTTTCTAAAGGGCATTTGAAAACACTAAGTGGTGCTAATTTCAACTCTTGGTGTGTAAGAGTGTTACAAGAAAACACAGAGCCTAATAATAAAAGCTCTAGATTACCTTCTCTACAGCACGGATGGCATCGGTGAAACAAAAAACTTTTCTTCCTCCTAATATACCCCTAAGCTTTTTTTTATTTGTAATTCTTATCCCTACAAGTGGTTTGATGAGATCCGAGGACAACACCACGTTATTTTGAGTCACGGTCAGATAACGAGGCAACACCCCATTCTCCAAACTTTCGCACCAACCTAACATGAGGACTCTTGGCCACGACAGATTTAAGGTGCACCAGCCACCTCTATACCATACGCTTACAAACATCCATGCACTGACCCGGATTGGAACCAGGAACCTTCCGATCTAGAGACTAACACCTTAACCACCTGACAAGGACGAGATAACTCGTTGTCAAGATATCGACGATTTTTTTTTATTATTACGATATCACGGTTTCTTCGGTTATTTCTTCTAATGACGAGAAATCTCGTCTATCAAGATCCTGTCTGGTTTGCTAATAACTAGGTACCTGGTCGAGACAACCACCTTGGGTTCTTAGGGAAAACTACCACACCCACAGTTCAGTTTCATAAAACCTGAAACTTGTTTTTTGTAAACGCACTTAGACAAATGCTTTTACAACTTCCATGTGTTATTTACTATGTGACACATGAAGTTAGAGCATACACCTAAAGGTAGAACAATTATCAAGATTCCGTCTGCTTCAAAAGTACTTAAGCCTTCTAATAGCGTGCATAGGTTAGTGTCAATAGTTTACGAATCATGATTCAACGATTTTTTGATCGGTATAACTCTCAATAAATACGTGAGAGGAGTGCCATACTGCTGTTAATGTTTACAACGTACTTCGTTTTATGCTAACACCGATAAACCCTTTCACACAGTAACCCTTTCATACAGATTGTTCCCGGACCGTCGTCAACAGCCCCGTTGTGTTGCTCCAGTTAATTAAAATACATACCTACCTTTTATATGTGAAGGTTTTCCCAAGTTGGCAGTCGAATCACATAGTTTTGAACGCGTTTATTCATTCGATTAGGTGACAGGTGGCTTCGTTAGGTTTTTAGGACATACATATTTGACCAAGTTGCCTTCGAATCTGCTTCGTCTATAACTCTCCGGTTGCTAGAGTAGTGAGCCAAAAAAAGGGATAAGATAACTGTTTGCAACAACAAACACAGGGGCCCCTTAACAAATCAACAGTTAGAATTGTTAGTGTCGCATGTTTCCCTGTCGTGTTACATGACAGGCAGTGAAAACCAATTGACAGTTTTTCGATTTCTCCAACTAGTTTTGCAGTGAAACAAGTGTTGATTTGAGGTTCTTCAAATTGTGCAGTTCCAGCAGTTCGAGCCACAAAATGGTGGCGAGTAAAAATTAATATAAACTTCCATGATCTGTGGTGTTTGCATTAGTTACATTTAACCAGTGGTTCCCAATCTTTGAGAGATCACACCCCAATAAGTTATTTTTTTATAATATCGGTATCGACATATTTTCTCGTCAATGTCTTTCCAGTTTTTTTTAAAGTTCATACATTAAGTTAACACATTTATCATGGTAGAACCATAAAGAAAATTAGTACCTGTATGCATACTGTGCTTCCTGTTGACAAGCATAAAACTACTGCTGAATTAATTATAAATCACTGAAACTTCCCTTTCTGATTACCAAAAGTTCTTAATTGGTCAAACCATCTTCAATTTGAGATTTCTTAACAAATTCAAACAAAATTCCACGGCTCTTGGTGAACGCAATCGGGTACACCTAGCCAAATTATTAAAAGAGGGAGCTAACGTTGTATTGCTTGACAAACTGTGTGTAATGTTCTTGATATTGATACACTGAGCCTTGGAAGATGCTATATTAGATTTTGCTGCATGTGTGTATTGGCAACAAGCATTCTCTTAAGTCATTATTACATGAAAGAACATGAGATTTTGAGAGTATTTATCGCACTATGAAACATGTATTTGAGAAAATAGGTGCGATCCAAAGCAGTTCCATTCGTATTAAAATTTAAATTCGTAGGCCTATTATACATTTAAAAATCACGTCACTCGCACACACACACAGCAATGCGAACTTGCGAAGAAATAGAATTGTGAAAAATGTTTGAGATCCGGATACACACAAGAGGGTATTGCCTCGATCTTCAATATCAGTGGGAAATGTTTCTGTATATTTTTGCTTGCAGATTAGTCACTGAAATTGACCACACTGATGTTATTTTGTCGTTCTCGATATGAGCTATTCGATACGTTCAGTCTCCTCTGCGATTTTTATGAAAATATTTGTCCACTAAAATGCTTTAATAAAACAAATATTTCAGGTAGGTAGTTAAATGAAGTCGCTCTGGAGTAATTCAATGACTGCTCAAGATTAATCTCGAAGGAAAAGTCCGAGGAAACCTCGGTAATTTTGAACCAGAGTTAGATGACGAGGTCAAGACCTGACACATTTCAGGAGAACCTCTTACGGCCAGATGTAATTCATATGAGAACGGTACTGAGCTGATGTCCGGCGGTTTACAAGAACTGCGGTAACTATTCTGCTTGGGGTTTTTATTATTATTGGCTGTGTTTATGATCTACAAATAATTATAATTATTTAATTTAAATTACAAACTATTATAATTATTACAAATCATGAAAACCCTCTTGATATAGTGCATTTGGAGTAACATGAAAAAAGCAATAACTGAGAAAAATTTGCTTATTAGAAATTAAAAAGTCACGACCCAAGTTTGAATTTCGTGTTGTTTTATTTTGTCAAACAAGTTAAACATAAAATCGATGCCGAATGTCGTTAGCCACTCATAAAATTTTCAATTCCGTCAAAAATTTTGTTTTTGTAATACAAAAAATTTCTTTTTACAAATTTTTCACGAAAGCTCACTCTTTGATTTAATGATTTGACCATCGTGATCATTCGTTAATTTCTGAACCCAAAATTTTCACCCTCGTCAAAAATTTTGTTTGCTTAACAAAAAAAATGGTTACCATAAAATTTTGAAAACAGCTCACTCCCCGATCACATCACGGCGATCATTCGTTTAATTTCCACTTTAAAGCCGTGATCGAGAAGGGGAAAAGAAAAGTCGCCCCCGGGTGGGCTCGAACCACCAACCTTTCGGTTAACAGCCGAACGCGCTAACCAATTGCGCCACGGAGGCTCGAACGGCGGGGGAGAAAAAGTTATCATTTGTATGCACTGGAGAAAAATAAAATGGTTGCTTTTCAATCGGTTATCTCGAAGGTTGCATGTCGCGGCTCAGAAGCCGCTTCCTTCTGCCAAGGGGATGTTCTCTCCAACTTGGGATGCCAAGTGAAATTTTATCTACAAATCCAATGGATTAAAACAACACCGAAATCTATCAAATATGAGTGGTCTTATTTCCAGAATTGGCGTCAAATCGCTCGCACAATTGGACGTCCCTAACAATGGACGTCCCTAGTGAGGGACCCTCGATTGGAACACCCCCTCCCGATTGAGACATGTGCGTTTTCAGCTGTCTTTATCTTTGTCCGAAAACAGCAACCCTACGATATACTACACTTCTTGGGGGGGGGGTCAGTGGATTTGACCATTGTTCTAGCAACATGAGAGTTGTCGGTGGAGCAGATTCCTCTCAGGGTGTTTTTTTTAAACTTGTGACGGTGAAAACTTTTATTGAGTGCGTTTGTCCATTGTCTACCTTGTGTTCAGCGCAGCACGGTCCAATAAGAGCCCTTGATCCAACTCAACCTACTATTCAAGGTCCTAATTTGCACTAATCATGCAAACACATGAGAAAATGAATGCGTTCACCTTGTAGGTGACATCTGGAAGGAACTTTCCTTTTAATGAACAGTGCTCAAGTCCGAAATGAAAAACTGTTTTCGAACGCCATTATCCTTATCACAGTTCCTATTTCAGAAGGTATTCAAATTAGACACCAGGGAATATTCCAGACTCCTTTGTGTTATTTTCCATTCGACCGCACACCGAGGAATTGAAAGTGGGAAATGAGCGAAGGGGAAAAAATCAATGAATAGCATTCCCATCGAGCAAAAGGACGCTCAGAAATTCCGTAACGGTCCCGATGCATAAATCACAGGAACTAGGTGTAGAAAATAACAGCAAAACAGAAGACAAACTCTCTCAGACGGAACGGTGCGAGCGTTCCGAAATAGAAAAAGAAATTAAAAAAGAATGAAATCGAAAACAAACACCGGCGAGATTTTTTTTTTCTTTGCCTTCTCAAGTGGTAAAGAATAACAACAGAATGAAATTTGGGAGCTTTTTTTTGTTGTTGAACCGTGGTCGTTTTTCTAGCAGCGTGCGCGGGAGACAAGATGATGCAACATTCGAAAGAGAACACGGTTTTTCCAAGGTCAGATAGTCTTCCTCACGTGAAAGATAAAGCAGAAAGAACAGAATTTCACATATTTTGTTGTGCTTCATTCTCGCTCTTTGCAGAAATGCATAGCACGTGTGAAATTGATCGTGGTTTTGGAATACGGCATTTAAACACGATGGAATGCACGTATACATGAGCCTTGTTCACATCACTTCCCTTCTCTTATCGTTCTTCATTCCTTTCAACTACTTTTACACAGACCGATAGCTTGTGGGAAATTATTTCACCGGTATTTATCATGTACCATGTTGACAGTCACAGACGGGAGAAATGTTCCAGAATTATTCGTATCGAAGTCTGACCGAAAGTAAATGCTCTGTGGCAACATTTGAGACAACTGATTTATCGTTGGAGATAAGGGAACAGTTTCAGCACCCCGTTCTTGTGGGAAGAGAGATGAGACAAAGATTGAATAAATAAAACCGTCTGATTTTATTGTACAACTTTTACTGGTGAGAAGCGTTTACGGTCATGAAGGAGTCATGGAGGACCTAGCCCCGAAGGGACCTCAATCTCCAGTATTGACAGTATAGAACTTGATAAATGGGCATGCCTTGGTATTTGGCAATCCTATTAAAATCGTAGATAAGAAAAGAACAGAATTTAAATATATATATATATATATATATATATATATATATATACATATATATATAACCCATGAATAATTATTTTTCGTAATTTCCTCAGAGCCATGTGAGTTGCTTTTCAATTTTATTTTACTATTTATGAATATCTTTTTGAATAGGGGCTGGGGATTTTAATATTATTTTTATTTTTCTGCTTTTTATGGACTCGTTGCAACGGAAGTATGGTGTTAGCATATAGTTAGATTGTGTAATTGGTGGCATTTGGTGGTAAATTTTAGGCTTTTTGTTGATGAACTCCAGGCTGCGGCTTCGGGTTTTATTTCGTTTTGTACCTGCTCTGTTTTGGTGTTTTGTTTTGTTTTTGTTTTTCTTGCTTTTTGGCGGTGTTTGGGGGAGTATATGAGCAATTTTTTCAGCCTAATGCTGCTCAATGTAGAAAACACCATTTTATGTCGTTTGTGTCAGGCTCCTCCCGAATGACGCCCTAATCCACCAACATTTTTTCATTTTTTAAGACTTTTGGAAATTTTTTTGGACACAGGACTGAAAAGTATCCGTTTGCCCTCAAGTATCAGAAATGTGTTCGTAATGACCGGTGATTAGCGCAACCCGAATTCTTCTTGAAAGAAATGAGTTAATATTTTTGGAATATACAATTTGGTGGGGATTTGAATTAATGAGTTGTGTGCTTCAAATTTTGTCAAGCATTCAAAATGGCAGAAAATACGGAGGAGCATTTTCGACATAGTGTGCTCTTTCCGTAAAGGCGGGAATGCTTCGCAGGCGCAAAAAAAAAGACGTGTGTTGTGTAGGGTGAGAGTGCTGTTGACGATTCCACTTGCAGGAAGTGGTTCAGTTTCGTCACATGGATCAGTTCTTAAATCAGAAATTTCAGAACTTCTATGCGCGCGGGTTGATGCAATTACAAGGGAGGTGGAGAAAGATCATGGAACAAAACGGCGGATACGGTATTGATTAAATACAATTTTTTATTTAATAATTTTTTTTTCTTGTTAAAAAAACGGGATGATTTTTTTTTGTATCAACCCAATATTTACCTATTCTTTTACACACACACTCATAAATACCAGTAATTAGTATTCCCATAGAGTAGCATTATTACTCGATACTGTATATCAATATTTGCGGTGATTTATTGAGAAAATTGACACACGCAAGTTGGCAACACTTGGTCGTCTCAGACACGTCTGTTTTCTTGTAAAGCTAGATTTTGTTTTACTGGGATTTTAACAGGCGAATTTGTTATTCAATGACGGCTTTTTAAATTTCATATTTTTTAGTATAAGTCTCCTTGCAATATCAAAGAGGAAGGAACTATTATCATCTTTATACATAATAAATCGTACTTTTTCATGAATACAAAATATTGCATAATCCCTATTCGGTTTTTGCCATTAAAATTATCAGTTTTTGTCAAAAGGAAATACGGTGAGCTTAAAATTTAAGAGATAAAAATTAGATGAGTACAACAAATATTTTCAACTTTTTAACCAATCCCATGAACAATACACTCGTTCTGCTTGGTGTCAATTTTTCGTGTTTCAAAATTTGCAGTTTTGATAGTTGAACATGAATTTGTTTTTCTATGCTGACAGCAATATTTACTAAAGTACATAACCTCAATTTCGGATCATTGCTTCAAAAGTGTCCTGAAAGTAAACAGAGAATACGCAGAAACAAGACTTACACATTTACTTATTGTCATTTGCTGAATTTAATATTTGCGTAACAACCATTTAAAAACAGGAACCAAGACATTGTTCGTTGTCCTGGTTCCGAAGTTAAAAATTCTCGTTACACAGATCTATTTTCATCTCCTTAATGTTAGGCAGACCATATTTCCTTGGAACAAAAACGGAACACTCGAATGACTAAAACGGGGGCATTGTGGAATATTCTGTACTCGTGTAAAAGTAAGACTTTGAAAGTATGACTATAACGGCCATATTCAGAAGTCTCGAGTTGAACAATTTTCTTTCATTCGTAATAAATCAACAAAATAATTTGTATTCTACAACGAATTTGCATCTGCCATGGACATATTCTACCGTTTTAATTTTGTCTCTCTCTGGCGAGCCAGAATATAGTTCGAACCAGAACACCTCTGGGCATATCTATTTTATGAAAAATGTAATAACGTTCTTATTACGATCATATAAGATCAGTTGAATGCGCGTCGTCGCAAGAATACTGTAATTTAAGCATAGAATGAAGTGTGTCATCCATTTTGTTTTGCTCGCATCCTTCGCAAAAAGATGATACTGCGCATGTGTAACTCTCAATCGAGAGTTAATTCGCCGATTTCGGATGATCAAAATGTAACACCGAAACGGCGGTTTAAACCACGGATCAGGCATTGCGAATACGGTTTTTTCGATAACCCGGAGATTATCGTTGATCCGCGGGGTAACTCGGACTTGAGAATAAGGCCGAATAGTTGTGTTTTTGTTCATATCTTCCGGCTGTCCTGTAGTTTTAACAAAATACTCCACTATTGGTCCAATTACCACACACATCAATTATTAATAACCTGTTCACGTTGTGCGACGTTGTTGGCGCAATTCTTTAATTTGCGTACCTTTTTATGTATTTTACAAGAGCCAAGAAAATTGACAAGAGATTAAAGTAAGAAGCAAATCTAACAAATTTCTGGCGATCGTCATTAAGACTGCAATTTTGTCTCTGACACTGGAAGCGTAGACTTGAAACAGTGAAAAATCAGGCTTTAAAAAAAATGTGAAATTTAAGACGCCGGCGTTGAATAACAAAGTTAATGGTTAGGATACAGGCGAAATAAACACACTGAGAAACTGTCTATGTGCTTGGCGGTTGCAAAACACATGAAAAGTTGTGCCACTTAAAGAATTCCGCCAACAACATCACACGGCGTGAACAGGTTATTATTAATTTATGTGTGTGATTAAACCCTATTGGAGTATTTTATTGAAACGACGGGACAGCCGGAAGATATGAACAAAAGTACTACTCTACCGTCCAAAACAGTACGTATGGACCAGCAGTCATTCTGTGTATTGAACGCAACCTTATAGTTTCGGTTCGGTGTTTGATGTCCTTGGTTGGCCATGACTAGAGCCGTCCAAAACGGTACGTATGGACCAGCAGTCATTCTGTGTATTGAACGCAACCTTATAGTTTCGGTTCGGTGTTTGATGTCCTTGGTTGGCCATGACTAGAGCCGTCCAAAACGGTACGTATGGACCAGCAGTCATTCTGTGTATTGAACGCAACCTTATAGTTTCGGTTCGGTGTTTGATGTCCTTGGTTGGCCATGACTAGAGCCGTCCAAAACGGTACGTATGGACCAGCAGTCATTCTGTGTATTGAACGCAACCTTATAGTTTCGGTTCGGTGTTTGATGTCCTTGGTTGGCCATGACTAGAGCCGTCCAAAACGGTACGTATGGACCAGCAGTCATTCTGTGTATTGAACGCAACCTTATAGTTTCGGTTCGGTGTTTGATGTCCTTGGTTGGCCATGACTAGAGCCGTCCAAAACGGTACGTATGGACCAGCAGTCATTCTGTGTATTGAACGCAACCTTATAGTTTCGGTTCGGTGTTTGACGTCCTTGGTTGGCCATGACTAGAGCCGAGTTTTGTACAAAAGCAGCTATTAGTAGAGTTTCTGACACTCCGTTTGGTTGAAAAGGAGGTCTTTGAAAGGAGGATTTTTCTTTTGCGTCACGACAACGCAAGGCCACATTGCAGCCACCAAACGAAGCAACCCTGAAATTCACTTTGGTTCCACACCCTCGTTCCAGCCCTGATTCGGCACCCTCCCACTTCTGGTGGTTCCCAAAATTGAAAGGACGTTGAAAGTACCAAGGTATTTTTTATCCGATGCTGAATTTGAGCTTTCCCTGAAAGCAGAACACAAACTTTATCCATGGATGAAATGGAAAAGTGATAATGGTTTGGGAAAATGTGCAGCACTAAATGGCGACTTTCCTGGAAAATAACATTCCGATGGTTAAGACGAATCAACTTCCGCTCACTTTCGGTACAGCTTCCATAATTTTAGTTCGTCGGAAACTTACTTTTTTAGACTGAAGACCTTACTTCATTCAACCCTCGTATGTAGGATGCAGATGCCACTGAAATCAGTATTATGAGTAGAGTGGTGAATGGCAGGAATGGGTTAGAAACACAAAAACTATCAACCTCGTCGGAGATTGGATTGGATTTTGAATTTCCTGTCGAAGGTCCTAAACAGGACAGGTTTGTAACACTCTAAAGGCGGCTTCTCTAATCAAGCCGATATAAAGCAGACACATTCAAGAATTCCTTAATTGGAGTAATGTGTCCCCAAACATGAAAAAGTAAGTTCTGAGACGTACGTCGCGGCGGTAGCAATAATGCATCCACTTTTTAAAATATTTAAAAATACTTCCAATTAACGGATTTTTTCAAGTCGTTCTAAAGAAATCGTTATAAAGAAGGCAATTCAAAATTTTATAAACAGTAAAAATCTCTAAAATTATTTTTTCGAATTTTTAGGTTCCGGACCGCTTTAATTAAAGTCGCACTGGAGCAACAAAATATGCTTTCAGCGACTGTCCGGGATCAAACCCGAAAGGAAAGAGCCCAGGATAACACCACGTAATTATGAATCATGTTCAGATGACGAGGTCACACCTCAGCTAACACCCCACTCTCCAAACTTCCACGCGATATTAGGAACCCACTCTTGACAATTGTCTTGGTTGAAACTTTTTGAAGTTTGACTAGTTGACTTAAACTGACGTAAGTAAAGAAGGTATAGAATCTCTGGAAACCAAAGGAGAATAGTTCCTAGTGATAGTCATATAGTATTCAGCTTGATTTCCCAACCGGGAGGCTGAGATACAGAGAAATAGTTAGGATAGACGACATTTGGAACACCTACACTAGGGGGCAAGTAAAAAAAGAGTGGTGTAACCGACAAATCGGGGAGCGATATATCACGAAAGATCAGTTGTGTCCCATAGGAAAAGAAATCCTTGCTAATCTGCTGTTCATCTTGTAATGCTACAGTCAATAGGTCTGACGACATGGTCTCGAAAATTACAAAACGGGCCATTGCAAGTGAAGAATTGCACCATACGGTTCGATTCCAAAAGAAACTTCTCATCGCTCCAAATAACTTTCTTCGGTGACCCCCAAGTAGGTCGCGACTCTCGCTCCTAGGTGCCTCTGCTCCTACGTGACTCTGAGGAATATAAGGTTCTCTCTGCTGTTTCAATGGCCTTTCCTTCCCTCGGAAGGCTTCAGTGGAGGCGCCAGCTCGGAGGAATCATTGCAGCTTTCTTCACACACATCAATGTCATGCATTAAGAGTCGCCTTTTTGATTCAGCTTGAATCCTCGGTACAGCTTCAGTCTACGTTCATAGCCGTGGCAACAGCTTTAGCGCTTTATTTTGGCGCACTTCTAGTAGCGAGTTATTCCAGGTTAAGGAAACTCATCTGTATTACGTTTATTCCGAATTTTATGGCAACCTCGGCAAGCAGAAAGTTTACATTTTCATTTTGCATTTTCTAGAAAGTTCTTTCAAAATCCGTTAAACTGTCGTTTGATTTCATGGGTTCATTTAAAATAATTCTTTCCTTGGCAACTATAGAAGTGCGCCAAAAAAAAAGCGCCAAGGCCGTTGCCACAGCTATAAACGTAGACTGAAGCTGTACCAAATCCTTTAGTTTTAGAGCCGCGTGAGCCCTGTATGAAAATAAATTATAGTTTTTTTACACTACCCTACAGTAATGGACCGGACGCCAGCGGATTTGCATGAAATCCGACTACTTTTTTTTTGGGGGGGGGGGGTTTCATGGTATGGCCTGGGACCTTTGCGTGTTGTTCTTAATCAATTGAACGCCTACATGAACATTTTGGACAATCATGTTCTTCCAACGCTCTGGCAATTTTATGGAATGGACGAATGGTACTTCCAGGACGACAACGCTCCGTGTCATGTTGCATCCTCTGTCAAGCAGTGGTATCAAGATATGGATGCAAAACGTCTTCCCTGGCCTGCTCAGAACCCCAACACCTAAGCCCCAGAGAACATTTCTGGGACGAGTTAGAGCGACGCTTACAGACCACGTCCGAAATCTACAGCTGAGCTGATGACATTCTTACAGCAGGACTGGACACAAATACCCGTATCTGTGTATCAAAACCTTGATGAAAGTATGCCCAGAAGGTTTGCTAATCTAATTGCATCTCGTGGGGGACCATTCCCCTATTAAAGCATGTATTAGTTCCCTTCTACCATCATCATTTTGCCCTATATATATATATATATATATATATATATATATATATATGTGTGTGTGTGTGTGTGTGTGTGTGTGTGCGTTGCCTCGTCATCTGACCGTGGTTAAAAATGACGTGGTGTTGTCCTCGAATTTTTCCCTTAGGGGATTGATCACGGACCGTCATCAATAACCCGTTGTGTTGCTCCTGTGCTACGTTAATTGCGACCTGCATTTAATTGTACATATATTTCTGCTTTGAATTCTAATTTCCAACTCGTCGCTTCTTGGGGGGCTGCTGCACGTGAGCCCTCTTGATGGTCGTTTGGATGAAGTATCTCGTTCACAGCACAGCTGATCCCATCTCTATCTGTCAGTATAAAAAAATCAGCAATATACGACGAGGTATCTCGTCATTGCAAAATTATTCGGCCATTGATGGATGAGATATATCATCGTAACCACTATGGTCGAATCTGTCGTGACCTCAAATGCCATGTTGATATGGTGTGTGTAACCACAGAGACTCGACAGGTGATTGCGAACACAGATAGGTTATAAGAACAGTTGTACTTGTGTTCTGGTTGCTACTGTTCTAGTAGACGAACATCGATGGATAACAGTGCCTGTGTTCTGATACGATCAAGAGCATGATATCTTGGGTGCTGTTCTGAAAAAGAACAAGAATAAGTCAGATTCGCTGTAGATTCCAGAGGAGTGATACGTGCTTTTGCACCGGACGGTGTGGCGTGTAAATCTGAAACTTTGGACCATATTGTAAATAAAAGTTAATGTCTGAATTAGGTATGCAGAGTCCCTCTGATCTCGGCCACTGCTACAAACATTGTCGATCCAATAAGACATCGCTCGGTCACTCTGACAGTGTGGAAGTTTGGAGAGTGGGGTGCCCGCTCAAGAGTCTGTCCAGGTCTCGTCATCGGACCGGGGTTTCAAATTACGAGATGTCGTAAGCGATAGACAGCACAGTTGAAAGATTGACGGATTAGGAACGGGAGGTTTGCAAATTCTGAACAAGGTCCAACCTAAGACCGTTGTTTACACGGGGGCTGGTGCACGTTAAATGTGGCCTCAAATGTCCTCACGTTGGCATAGCCCTAGCAACCTGCGAGTTACAAAGGGCGCTGTGTCGATTCCTCCCTGGGTGTATTTCTCTCCTCCGTTTTAGAAGAACTTTCCTTATGTGAGCCATTACTTCATGTTGTCTGTCTTGTGTTTGGCACAGCTGGCCGAGCACAGCCCTTGAGTCATAAAACTCAATACAGCCAATCGAATACGAGAATGAATCGAGTTCAACGAATAGGGTAAGTGTTCCAACTATCGCCCCTGTGGTTAATATCGCCTACTCGTGTTTGCAGGCTACTCTGCGCGACATCTATGAGTTTATGGAGTTACCTTCACGGTCTATGGTTTTGCCACACATTGCGCTACCGGCAAGTTTCCTATCACTTTGATCAACAACACTATTTATTGCATCTGAAGTATTGGAGGCTGGAATCGACGTACTACTAGCAACTCGTTGTGATTAGTAACTTCTCATTTCGCCTGCTGTGTGGTCATAGCAACAGGGGTAGGCGATAGTTGGAACCCACTCTTGACAATACTCTTGGTTGAAACTTTTTGAAGTTTCATTAGTTAACTTGAACGGACATAAGTAAAGAAGGTATGGGATCTCTGGAAACCATAGGAGAATAGTTCCTGGTGATATGCATTTCATTTCCAGCTTGATTTCCCAACCCAGGAGGCTGAGATACAGAGAAATAGTTAGAGTAGGCGATATTTGGAACACACCTACCCTACTTTCAAGTATCGAGTGCATGTGCACTTTTGTATTGGAGCACTCTCACCTGAACTACAGAACATGAAAGAATGAGCGCATGGAACGCAAAAGAGTGGCCACCACTCCCTTCCAAAACCCTTGGCGAAATTTCCTTGCTCCAGTAATCAGCAGAAAGAACCTCAATTCCCTGTCGAAGAAGAGCGAGCGATTCAGCCTCGCATTAAAACTATTCCAAGAACAGCAGAGCACACTTCGCCATAAACAACCGCCACCACTTAACTTAAATACCTTCATTTTCAGCTCACCCTGGGAGAGGGCCAGTCACGGAGGCGGTAGAGACAGGACTTAATCCCTGATCCCCGCATTCCAAAGCGGCCGGCCTTGGGACGAACAGAAATGCTCTATCCACCTCACCCCCCCCACACACACAGCAAGAGCAAAATAAAGAACAAACCGTCGCCAAATATTTAACGACGCAAGCCCGTGCAGATAATAAAACGGAGAGGTGGTTTTCGAAGGGTCTCCCAACTAAAGAATGCTGACGATCCGGGAAAATATATATTACGGGGGTCAACAAATTCGTGGAAAAAAAATTCCCTGATAGTGTCACTAAAAATTTCCCTGATTTTACACTTCCCTTAACGATAGTTGTGAACCGTGATGGGTATGGATTTACAGTATCCACACAACACTATTTTTAAATAATTTGGGTCCGATGGGGTAAAAGATAATTCTGTTTTCTCTTCCGGTATTTTACTTGTAAGAGTTGGAACCCTTCATGGAACTCTTACAGTGGCAATTAAAAAAAACTGGAGAGAAAAAACACAAAATATTTTGATTATGGACTTCTTACATCTGACCCTACATTGTCATACAGTGAAGTCCTTCCGTCTTAATTAAGAGGAACTACTAGATTTTAAGGTTTAAAATTCTCAGTTTAGGATTAAAATAAGATATTTACAAATGATACACATGCTTTAAGTTAAACGACAGTATATCGCTCAAGAGTAACGGCAGCGAACCACCGCTTCAACCTTCGTCTCTTCCACGCTTTCCTTTTCGCCCCACTTTTCTCTTAGGGGAGAAAACGTCCCGTTCCAACTTGAAGGTCGATGGCCCTGACGGCGTTATGTCATTCGTTAGATCACCATCAGAACCTTGTACAAACTATACATCGAAATCAAATGCAAACATACATAAAAAATGTAATTGCAAGTCCAAAATATTAATTTAATGCACCCAAAAAACATGATTAGTTACCCAAATTTCAAATTGTGTACCACACGATCGCCGGCCCCACGGCGACGAGACACGGAAAACGGCGGATTTCGCGGTGTTCGAAAATTACGACGGCAGGGTTCTTAGCTCGAATTACAATTTCTGCTATTGATTCTCAAAAGCACACGTCATCGCGCCTCTCCAAAAAAGACAAACGATACTAGTTGCTGTTTAAGTGATCAAAATTCTCCTCATTTTTTTGTGAAATTCGAAAATTTTCCCACATGTTTCCAGAATTAAAAAGTTCTCTGAGAATTCCTTGATTTCCCGGTTTTCCAGGTTCTGTTACCACCCCGCATGAGTCTATCAGGGGTGGACTACCGCCCACTAGCTGCTGCTATTCGCCCACAGAATCGGTCACCCATTGACGCTGGTCTGGACTGGAGAAAGTTACTTCAATTTTTCTGAAGAATGTGAAGAATTGAAATATGAAAACGGATGAGTTAATTGACGTCATTGTGGGAGGGTAAGGTAAGTGACCCTTGAGTTTTGTGTTTTCTAAACCCTCCAAGTGGTTTCGACGAGATATCTTATGCATCAAGATCTGACAATTTTTTGAAATGACGAAATATCTCGTCATCAAGATGACGATTATTTTTTAATGATGACGAGATCAAAATCTAGTCAGTTGGTTCTGCCAATGACGAGATACCCATTTCATCAAGTTCTGAAAGTGGTATCTCTAATATCAAAAAGGAAGTGTTTGTCTGTTTGTTTGTTTCCGGCACACAAAGTCCTGACGAATCTATGGCACTTACAGTAATGGGATTTAGCACACAGGTAGTCCAGATTTTTTGCAATTTTCGGGTCGCGGTGAATTTTAAAATTGAATCTAGGACATTTTTAAATGAAATTAATTAAATTTAATTATTATTGAATGCAACAGTATAGAACAGGGGTCGGCAAACCGCGGCTCTTTAGCCACTTGAGTGCGGCTCTGCCACGAATCGATTTCGACTCTATGTAGACAGTAAATATCCCGCTGGTGATGTGAGGAAAAAAGCTGTCGAGAAACTTCAGAAGAGTCGAGAAGAATAAAGCCTTTCTCCTTGAGAAGGGTGCTGACTATCTGGAACGAACGGGCGATCAGTGGATTCAAACATTTTATTTCAGGGTAGATGTTATGTCTAATCTAAATAATCTCAATCGTAAACTATAGGGGAAAGGAAACCCAATTTTTTCGATGTTGGAAGAAATTATTTCATGCGGAAACAAATTATCCCTTTTTGCTCAAGATGTTGAAAGAGAAACAATTCATTTTCCAAGCCTGCTGAAACCGTTGCAAAGAAAATAATTCGGTAATTGACATTTACTATTTCAAAACAATTTTAAATAGGAGGGAAGCTTTTCTACGGAAGTTTCAGGAATTCAGAAATAGCATAGCGGCGTTAGCCTTTGTTAAAAAAAAAAAAACACTGTGCTGACGTAACAGAATTGAATTTTTCTCCATTTAATAATGGCATTGGTGCTTTTGAAATGCAAATACTGGAATTAAAAACAAAGGATTAAGGATGTCCAAATTTGAATGCCTTAATGCTGATATGGAAAAATTGGAGAAAAATAAATATGATCTTAGTTCACAAAAAAAGTGGTCTGCTTTGAAAGACCTGGAGAAGGAAGACATGATAATTTTCTACACCTGGAATAGTATTCCTGAGTCAGATAATCAGTTTAAAAAATAGCATTTGATGTTCTTTCACCATTTGGCTCTACATATTCATTCGAACAATCTTTTTCAAGCATGAACCCTATCAAAAGTAAATAGAGAAATCGTCTCATTTATAAGAAAATGGAATCCTGCTTGAAATTATAAACAACGACATACATACATGACTTATCTAAACTTTTCACGGAAAGGCAAGGTCATTGTTCACATTAAATACATGTTTTGTCATATTTTTATTGAAAAAAAAATTTTTTTTTGTCAATAAATAAGATTATTATTATGAAGAAGATATCTAGTTTTATTTACTGTTTGTAGCTGGTTTAAACCGACTCCTAAAAACATGGTTCTTGAAAAGAAATTTGGCTCTCAAAAGAGATCTTAAACGTTGTACTGCTGATCCTTGTCTCTTTTAAAATAATGAGTTTGCCGATCACTGGAATACAAGATCACAGATTCTAATTTTTTTTTTCGTTTCCGTTTTCATTTTGCGCTGAGGAATGATTTTCCAGCAGATGATAAAAAACAAATAAACTTTTAACTGGAGTTATTTAGTTCTTTTTTTTTCTCCTAGACCGTTAAAGATAATTTCAAGAAAAGTAAGTTTCAACGTATTTGAAATCTGCGGAAAATTTCACATTAGATCAATTCTTAAAAATATGATTTTCTTTAAAAAAATAAATTTTTGTAATCTATAATATATTTTATATTTTCGCAAGAGATTGTGACGTCACGTCAACCTTCGCGTTCAAAAAATAAACAGATTATATTTCCTGCCCTCTTAAGATTTCAGCGAAGGAAACAAAGGAAAATAAAAAACATGTTGTTTCGCATTGTGATTTCTTTTTTGTAAAATCGGGATCGTTAAATACCTATCGAAATTTTCAACGAATTTGAGATCTGCGGAAAATTTGACACTAGATAGATACCTTATACGTTTGATTTTCTTTTAATAAATAATTTTTTAATTAAATATTTCTATTTTTTTGCAAGAGATTGTGACGTCACGCCGAATCCTCATTTGGCTTGCGAAGGAAATGAACACCACAGGAAACTCCGTTAGGCTGTTATCCAATTTGCAAAGCAAACCAAATTGAAATTCTCAGGGAATTCATTCCAATAGGCTACGAATTTCCATTTGGTTTGCTTCGCCAGAGGGAATTCGTCTAAATCACCGGGGGTGACCCAAAGAAAAGAACTGTTACGGGCAACGCCGAGCTGGCTATGCAGTGGCTAGTTGCTAATAACGAGATACCACGTCCAGATAATCACCAGAAGGTTTAAAATTAAAAATAAAGTTGTGCTACTAAAAAGCAGTGAGAACTGTACTTCTAAGGCCCCGTTCACATGATGCGCGTAAAACGCGCATTAGGCGAGGTTAGCGAGGTCCCGCTCTTCAAGGTCGCAAAGATAGAAACTTGAATTCGAGGAATAAAAAACATAATTTAATGGCGGGTCCTTGCTAGTCTCACCAAACGCGCTTTGATACGCCTCAAGTGAACGTGGCCTAAGGAAAACCATTGTTAGGTTTTATCGAATACACAAAAAGTATTTTAAACGTTAATACTCGGGACTGAGGCTGGACTGTGGAACAAATGAAGCAGCCATAGGACGTTTCAAATTGTTTGGTGTTCTGACGGTTCGTTTGTGCCAAACGCCAGTTTTGATTAAGTAATAAAAGCATGTAGACATAACATCAGAATGGATAAAACTTGCTTTGCTATAACATATTTACAACTCCAGAAGTTTATTTACATCAACAAGAATTTAACGTAATTCCTTAGTTAGCGCGTCCGAAGCCTGCGAGGAAGAAAGCTAGAATTCGAAACGAATGCTCCTTCTTTTTGTTCTTAATTTGTGCATGTGCCGTAGATTGGTCAGGACAGTACACGCATACAAACACACAATCACTTCCTTTTATAATATTAGAGATAATACTATTTTTTTAGAATTATTTGAAGCAGTCAGAAAGTGGCTATAATTTTTATAATAAATCGAATGCTGCTTGAAGTTTTCTTTACATGAATGCAATTGATTTTAATTTTTTGACTTGATGGGAGCGGTCAGATAAAAATTTACGAAGGACACACAAAACTATTTTAATAGTTAATTGGAAACCTGTCAGAATTTCATTCCAACAAAGATTTTTTTTTATAATTTCGAATTATTCGACGATTTAGAAAACAGATCCATGTAGGATAATTTTTAGTCAATAGGAAACCGGACAGTATTCCTCTTTATAAATATAACTTTTCTACATTTTAAAATTATTGGACAATTTAGAAAACAGATCCAAGCAGAATAATTTTCAGCCAATTGGAAGCCGTTCAGAATTTCCTTTTCTAAAAATAAAAACGTTTTGTATTTTAGAATTTTTCGACGATTTAGAAAACATCCATGCAGAATAATTTTCAGAGTCAGTGCTAAGGCGACGAAGAATAAGTTTTTTCACGTTCCAGAAATAATGGCAACGGTCCGAAAGCAGATCGCGAAGTAACCGAATCGGAGTGGATAGCGAACTCGCGAACTTTGTAACTGCTCGCAACATACCAGTTTGACACATGACATTTTAAATGTCGCTCGCAGGCGCTTTCAGCAAGAGACAGGAATCGCCTTCCGGCAGCAAGCAACCAGCACGACGACGTCAGAACGATTGCGGCCACTCCGGATTTATTGCGAATGGTCTTCTGAGCAAACAAATGGCGAAATATAAATAAAAAAGATAGCTTCGGTACATTTCATCTTCATTATCACGAAACGTCAAAAAGACGGATGGCCGTTTTACAGCCTCTCATTAAATTTCACTCGTTCGTTAAACTACGCAAAAAATTAATCAGCACCAAAAATAATTTTACAATAAGGTGTCTTCCATCTGTCTTGTTAAAAAATCGCTTGGAATGCTATCTATAGTAATATTTTCAAATGAGGTTCAAGTTCTTAGTAGAAAGGATGATGAATTTGTATATAATGATCTTCTTTCTCAGAATTCATTCTGCAAACAACATATTTTTCTAAACTTAAATTTGATTTTCAACATCCTTTTTGGGGGTTTTATGGAAATCAGTTGTATTTTTGACAACTGAAGGTCAGGGAAGCTATTATAGTATCCTGATCTTTCATTCTTTTTATCCTTATAGATTTTTAAACGTGTGCAAAAAAAACGTAAATCAATCCTACGAAAATTAAGTTATTTTAACAGGAATTTTGTGCTTTCTTGAAATTGTAAAGAAATGTGTCAAAACCTCAAATGTGCTACATGAAAATCTATTCAGCCCATTTGAAAAATGATGCTACCAAATTAAACTACATGCCTTTTTCTAGAGAATGAACTAGAATCAAAAGAATATTTAAGTAAACAAAAAAAATTTCAAGCGATCGAAAAATGATTACAAGATTTTTGATAGTTTTAGCCCTATTCTTAAATATAAATGCTCGCAATTTAAAAACTTTTCAAACCAGCATAATGGTTTTTTTTCTAGTTCATTCTCTAGACAACATTATAAAGAACAAGTCCTCGAAGTTTTACGAGAAACCATCCATAACTTTTTGTGTTGTAACATTTGAAGTGAGGAAATAATGCATAAATATTAATTTAGAGGAAAAAAATAGTTTGAAGTGTATCGTTTGCTCTCTCGCCTTCGTTTTACTGTTTGTGTAAATGATTTTGTGTTTCTCACTTCTCTTTAAATATTTTCACTATATTTCCAAAAGAGAAACCATTTAAACATTTGAAAAACCTTTCTAAAATTAAATTATCAAAAAATATGTATTTAAATTTTGACAGGTTTTTGGTCTTTAAAAAATCAAACATATTTTGGAAAGTCATATAAATACGCTATCAAATCAGATCAAAACCGTTTTTTGGAAATTGTGGTAAAAATGATATTTTCAACGTGTTTGGATACCTTAAAGGGGTCCGGGACACAAAAATCGTCAAATTTTCGAATTTTTTTTTATCATTTCAAGAAATTCTCTGTGTTTTTCTGCTTAAAATGACGTCTAAATCATGTTTCTATCTCAATTAGAACTAGAGATATAATAATTTTTGTGGTGCGTTGTTTTGAAAATCTAACACTCTTGACAGTTGTTGTCATGGCAACAAGATCTGTCTTTAAAACTTTAATTGCGTTTTTCTCCATGATGCATTTTTTCAAGATTTCCTGTATTCAAATTGCTATAAGTCGAAAACCCATAAAGTTTAAGTGTTGAAGTTTGGAATATATCTTTTTCAAATATTATACTTTAATTTTGATTCAGCAAATTTGAAACAAATATTTAATTTTAAAAATATGACTTTTTTTAAAAAAAGTACCTTAAATTTTTTTTAAATTTTCATTCAAATATTTTTTGTTTTTTATTAAATTAATACTTTATAAATTGCTGAATCAAAATTAAAGTTTATAAATTTGTGAATAATTTACTGCAAGAATTTTGAAAATTGATCAAGAATATTTTGAGTTTTAGCAATTTAAAAGGACCCCTCTTTTTTTCAAAAAATTTTAATTTAAAATTTTTAAAAAACTTTTGGAAAAATTTTGTGTTGTGATTTTGTTTATTAGTTAGATGGGTAATCAGTACAAAAAAAATTCAAAATTCTAAATGAATTAATAAAAAAAAATTTCGATGTGTCCCGGACCCCCTTAATCGTTGTAACTATAAATTAATTGTTGAATATTCACAACAAAAAATCGTTCAAACCCCCTACGTCTCCTTCATTCATTCTCAATCCATGATTCCCAAGTACTCACGTTTAAACGGTTTCAGTCCTCGACACAAACTTACCATAGCGTCATTTTTTTCAAAAACAAGGGGGCTCCGGCCCCTACTTTCTCGTCTATCCCCGGGGATTGTTACCCAATCCCATTTGGTTTGTTGCACAAACCAACATTCCTTTCGCAGTCAATCTCCTGCGACGGCGAAACTATCTTAATATTTCGTATAATCCTGATTTGACTTTACGGTCCATGACGTCACAGCGAGGGCTTCGCCCTCAGATCTCTTACGGTTGCCAACTCCGGGGGATCGCTACGTAAATGCAATTTGGTTTGCTTTGCAAACCAACATTCCTTTCGCAGAGTCCATCTCCTGCAACGGCGAAACTAGGGGTTGGCAATAAAATCATTGCCCAGGATAATTCTCATTCGGTACTGTGGGAAATGTCTCAGCCACTCACGAAGCCAGACGATTTTCTTTATGTGTTCCACGAGCTAGTATGAGGTGGTTCCCTAACGAAAACTGTTTCGGCAACAAGAAGAAATCATAAAATATTTCCAATTATTAATTTAGACTCCAGCGCAATCAGCCCTCGTGTAGCTTACAATGAGAGTCGAGCCGAAACAATTCAACACAGAGTGGTAGGTGACGTCACACTGGAGCGACACAGCTAGTCACTGGAGACGGTCAGGAATCAAACCAGAAGGGCAAGATCCAAGGACAGCACCACGTGATCATGAACCACGTTCAGAAAACGAGAACAATACTTTACCTTGCACGCCAATTCCGAAACATCCCACCACGTCAATGTGTGGACATTAGAGGCCATCCCAGATTTAACGTGCACCAGCCTCCTTCGTACACGGCGATCCTTGGTTGGATTCGAACTCGCAACCCTCCGGTTGCTGATACGTTACTCTTCCAATCGGGGTCCAGCGGACCCAACAGAGTGACCACCATGCATTTCTTCAAGAAAGACTAATGGCTAATGACAAAGGCACTCTCATGGTAGACAGGTGTTTCCCATGGAAGATAGACACAACTGTCTACTTTGAGAGGTCTACAATGAATGAGAGAAGAGGTAGTCCGATAGTAAGTGTAGTGGATTAGCAACAAGAGGGTTGTGAGTTCAAATCCAACCAAAAACAATCGTGCCTACATGGGGATTGGTGTACGTTACTGCCGTGGCCTCAAATATTCTCACGTTGGAATAGTGTGGTAAGGTAATTTCAATTAACGTCGTACTAGAGCAACACAACGGGTTATTGACAACGGTCCGGGAAGAATCCCCAAAGGGAAAGATCTGAGGACAGCTCCACGTCATTTTGAACCACGGTCAGATGACGAATTGGGTGAGTGGAGTACCAGCTCAGGTGTTAAGCGACCGTGGTTCAAAATTGCGCGATGGTGTTCTATGATTTTTCAATTGGGGTTTGATCCCTGACTGTAGCCCTTAGCTCCTTGTGTTGATCCAGTGCGACGTTTATTGAATACCTACCTACCTTTGCCATCATATCAGCTGATGGAGCTCGATCTTTGTATACCTGAGGAGGACACCTCGTCCAACTGTCACTTTTCCAGTCGGGGCCAGATTGGATCATTCTTACTCAAGTGTATGTGTTTCTTCTTGAGGCAAGGCGCCTTGTTTGTTTTATCGGAAATTGAAACATATCGTCACTTAAAATACAAAAAGGTCTAAAAACTGCATTTTTCAGGAAAGCAAAAATCTAATCGTTTTCCTTATGATATGATTCTATTGTTATGATATACATTTGATTGTAACTTTTATTGGATTAGCTGATGACATAAGAGATTTTGCCCCCAGCTGGCAATCCCAGAATGCCACTTCTAGCAATAATTATAGAAAAAGGAAATTCTTGACCAAAACGATATTTTGCATTCTGAGTGACGATGTCTTATTTTTGTGTCCCTTATTTTTAACAAGATAAACTTAAGACCAGATTGTTTACCTTCCCTTTTGACGTAACTGTTATTTCAAGACTTTATTGGACGACCATTGCTTTTAGACACATTGAAACCGTATTCTTCGGTTTCACGATGTAACTAATAGAGGTTCACGTAATAAAGTCGTATTGCATGTCTTTGCAACCTGAAAGAGTTCCGGTGTTAATAAAGACCACCTCCATTTTAAACTCTCGACCCTATTGAAATGACGGCATTGTGAACAATAGCGGAAAAGGAATCTTTTCTTGATTAGGCAAAAGAAGGTGCAAGGTAAGGTAATTTTAATTCACGTCATACTAGAGCATCCCAAAAGCTATTGACGACTGTCCGGGATCCATCCCCTAAGGAAAAGATCAGAGGACAACAAAACGTCATTTGGAACCACAGTAAGCTCACAATATCACCCCACTCTCCAAACTGCCACACTACGCCAATGTGAAGACTTTTGAGCCTACGACAGATTTAACACGCGCCAGTCCCATGTACACGATCGATTGGATTCGAACTAGTGACCCTCCGGTTGCTAATCCGCTGTTCTCTCTCTCTCTTCCAACAGGGACCTCCCTATTCTAGAATCAACAGGTGTGTTTATCAGGAATAGCTCTAACCTTCGTGCAAAGGGGAAAAATGACTTCGTGGACTTCGCCAGTCTGAAGACCACCTCAATCTTGTGTACAAAAGCTAAGAAATCTTGAAAATTCGACTTAGTGTGCTTCACTTAAAAGCCGAAGATATGCGAAATCAACTCCTCGATAGGATGGATTTAACAAAAAATTCGGACACCCCTCGCTCCAGGGTGGCAAGAAAATCCTAGACAAAAAGTTCCCTGATAGTCTCACAAAAATTCCCCTTGTGACCGTGTGCTGAGTAATTCCTCCTTGAAGCGGGCGAACAAGCGACAAACTCTCATTACACTCACAAACATTTATTAATCTAATTTACATTACGTGGACACAACACATATACTAATAACAGAACCTTTCATAACTACCCGACATAACGGACGCTACGACGCGTCTTCATTCTACGCCGCCGATATACTCCCTGACCTCCTTAGGGTGTCCTTGATCGGAGCAGGGGTGAGATTTAGTTTTGGTTCTCACTTTTAGTTCGGAGGTTTATAGCTCTGCCGCTGACGATGCGCTATATTTCACTTGTTACAGTCTCCCCCCCTGGCTACGAAGACGTCTCGGCGAGTCGCCAGGAGAAGGGTCAGATGGTTGTCTTGAGTTTTGTCGCACTGTTGGATCAGACTTTCGGGGTCGACCTCTCCTTCGCAGTGGGGTGATGGGTACGTTTCCATTTTGGGGTGTGTTAAGGCATGGACGTAGAGCAGATGTATGATATGTTCCGACAGGAATATCAGGAGATTGGGGATTCGCAACAACATAACTTGTTGGAGAACGCTGAGTTAAAATCAAATAGGGTCCGTCTCGGCGAGGTGCAAATTTCGCTGACCTCTTCTTAGCTTTGTTGCTCACAGTATGTGAGGTGATCCATACTTGATCTCCAGGTGCGTATTGGGGAACGCTTCTTCTTCCTCGATCAGCATTTTTCTTTCTCTGATCCTGCTTTTGTTCTACAAGATCTTTTATCTCAGAGGAGATCTTTGCAAATTTCCGTAAATACGGTGTGATCTCAGCAATAAAGTTGTCATTGTTGATCACTGACCTTATGTCATGTTGAACATCGTCTAGTGTTCTAAGTTCTCTTCCAAACTGTAAAAAGGCTGCAGTATGAGCAGTGGTGTCACATTTTGCAGTGTTCAGAGCAAAACGGATAGTTGGGAGTTTTTCTGACCATGTGGTGTGGTCATCACCGACAAGAATGGCAAGTCTTGGTTTTAAATCCCTGTTTTTCCTTTCTACTGGGTTCGCTTGAGGACAGTAAACTGGAGTAAGAATTTGTGTAACTCCGAGAAGATAGCATACTTGTTGAAGGACAGCACTGACGAATTGGGATCCGTTATCACTTATGAGACGACGTGGCAGACCGTATCTCAGAAACACTTCCTCTAATAAGGTTACTGCACACTCCTTTGCAGTGGCGTTTTGGAGAGAGAAAAGCTCCACCCATTTTGTAGAAGTGTCCTCAACAATGAAAATCCATTTCTTTCCATCTGGGGTTTCTGGCAAAGGACCGAAAAGATCGATCGCTAACGTCTCAAAACGCTGGGAATACACTGGTGTTCTCAAAAGTCCAGCAGGCTTTTGGTTACTTGGCTTATAACGGCTGCACTCAGCACAATTCCTTACATAATCTGCGATGTATTTTCTCATTCCAGGAAAGAAATACCGCGTTGCAATCTTGTGAAAAGTGCCCTCGGCACCATAATGTCCACCGGTTGGGGCATCGTGATATTGTTGCAGAACTCTTTCACGTTCCTGTGTCGGAACTACCAACTGGGCTTCCTCTGATTCGGAATCCGGGCCGTATCGATATAAAATACCTTGAGACATCATGTAGCCACGATTGGTCCAATTCACGTAGTTTTCGTCCTTGGAGACACTCTCAAAACAGTCAATGATTTTCTTCAAGTCATCGTCTTTCAATTGTCCTTCACGTATGTCATTTGCCTTCCTGGATGGCAGATCAATAATGGTAACAGAACAAATGTCACAAGTGGGCCTTCCATGTGTACATGAAGGGCGGGATAGCATGTCTGCAATGACGTTTGCTTTTCCTGAAAGATATTCAACTTTGATGTTGTAAGACTGTATCTGAAGGGCCCATCTTGCGAGTCGACCGGTTGGTGATTTCAGGCTCAACAACCATTTCAAGGGTTGATGATCTGAAAATACTGTTATTTCAGCTCCTTCGACATAGCCTCTAAATTTGTCCAGCGCCCAAACGACTGATAAGGCTTCGCGTTCTGTAGTAGAGTAGTTCCTCTCTGCTGGGGTTAGCAGACGACTAGCATACTCGATTGGATGTTCTTCAGATCCTTGTCCTTGGATAAGGACTGCGCCCAAAGCACAGCCTGAAGCGTCAGTTCTGAGGACAAATGGTTTATCCTCATCTACTTGTTTCAGCACGGGCGGTGAAATTAAGCTATTCTTCAACGATTCAAATGCTGTCTGTTCGTCTTGTCCCCACTTCCAAGGTGTTTGCTTCTTGGTGAGATTGCTCAAAGGCCTTGAGGTCTCAGCAAACTGGGGAATAAAACGACGATACCAACTGCAAGTTTGAAGAAAGCTCTGCACTTGCTTCACGTTCTTGGGAGAAGGGATCTGTACAATGGCTTCCACCTTAGCAGGGTCTACTTCCACTCCAGAACTCGTGATGTAATGTCCCAAATATTTGACTTTGGAGCAAGCAAAATGACACTTAGTTCGGTTGGCATGCAGATGGAACTTTTGGAGTCGGTCAAAGACTAACCGCAGGTCCTCCAGGTGTTCTTCAAAGGTTGCAGACATCACAATAATATCATCCAGATAAGCTAGAGATCTGACCTTTAGTCCATTTCGGAAAATGTCCATAAGTCTTTGGAATGTGGCAGGGGCTGTTTTTAATCCAAATGGCATTCGAGTAAATCGAAAAACTCCAAACTGACAAACAAAGGCTGTCTTGTCTTTATCAGGAGGATACATCTTCACCTGATGATATCCTGACTTTAAGTCTATGGTAGACATAAAGGCAGTTTGCTTAGCATTTTGCAAGAGATCATCCATACGCGGAAGAGGGTATGGATCAGACTTAGTTACTGAATTCAATTTTCTGTAATCGATACAAAGGCGGAAATCCCCATTTGGCTTGGGTATCAAGACCACAGGTGCTGCGTAGGGAGAGTCACATTCTTCTATTACTCCGGATGAGAGAAGTGCATCAATCTCTCTCTTCAAAATTTCTTTTCTCACAGGGGATAACCGGTAAGGAGCAGTAGCAACTGGAGGAGCATCACCTGTGTCGATCCGGTGTTCGATGTAAGGTGTTGGTTCTCCCCCCGGACTGAAGTTATTTTCATAGTGAATTAGAAGTGCATTTAATCTTCTGCACTGATCTTCACTTAAATGTTCACCTTCATCGGGACGAAGGAGATATGGATTTTCTGGTCTAACACTTTCTTTAATATCACAGGAGTGGACTTGAGCACTCGCAACGAAAGGGAAATGTTCCTTTGGCTTGTCAGTGTAGAACCAAGCATGGTCACGAAGATTTAGAACAACACCTGCTTTCTTCAAAAAATCTGCTCCAAGTAGGGTACGGTTTCCTTTCGCCTCTGGGAGGGCAAAAAGTGTTAATTGAAAGGAACGTCCTTCCAGACATAGAATTACACAGGCTGTTTGAACTTCCTTTTCTGTCTGACTTCCATCAGCGAGGATCACTGAGAGAAAAGACTTTTCGAATACTACTCCTTCATCTTGAAGAATATGGTACAATCTTTCGCCTGCGATAGAGTGACTTGCTCCACTGTCTGCACATGCTGTGCCGAATATTCCATTTATCGTAATATTCATAACTGGAACTTCATTAGACATGGCAGGTCTATCAATTTGAATCTTCTCAAAACGAGCTGAGTCAAATTTTGTGGAAGGATTGCAAACTGGACAGTTAGCTTTAATGAATCCGACTTTTCCACAACCATAACAAGTCCGAGCTGGTCGCTCCTGATTGTCACCAACCTTTATTCGACTAGTTCTGTTTGCCTGATTTGTTTTTTTGAACGGTACAGGCTTGATAATTTCATCTCTACCGTTGTAGGCTTTCCTTTGAATTGGAGGGGATGAGCTTCCTTTTTTGTTGTTTCTGAGACAGTCATAAGTTTCAAGCTTCTCAGCTAGGTAATCGGGAGAAATCAAATTTTCCCAATCATCTAAATAATGTTCTCGGCACTCAGGGTTGCATCTTTTCTTCATTTGATCTGAGATAATCAGGTCTTGTAATTTTTCAAAGGTAGTGACACCCAGTTCAGTAATCCAGCCTTCAAAATAGTTCCTTAGTTCAAAGTAAAACTCTTTCCATGTGCAATCTGCAGACTTTCTATGTTGACTGAAGAGCTTTCTGAACTTTTCAGCTGTCAGTTTAAAACGCTGAAGGAGTATACCTCGAATGTGTGTATAGTCATGGGATTTTACTTCAGGTTCCCTGGCTATCAGCTTTGAGATCTCTGAAGGGAAAAGTCCTAATAGATGAGTCACCCACATACTCTCGTCAATTTTTAAGAACTTCATTTGTCTCTCAAATAAGACTAGAAACAAGGACATGTCATCTTCTTCAGGCTTGAATTGTGGCAAAATTTTTTGGAGATCCATTCTCATGGAAGGGTGCATTACAGGTTGGGAAGCAGAGGCCTCTACCATACGTTGAGATTCTAGCTGAATCCGTAACTTTTCAAGTTCAAAGTCTTGAACCTGTTTTTCTTGCTCTCTCAGTAATCTTTGCTCTGTCAAGAGTTTGGATTCTTCTTCCATCCTTGTTGACACAATTGTGTCTAATAAATTCTTCACAAATTCTTTGTCATTTTGGTACTCTTTACTTTCCATAATTATTTTCTTTAGATCCAAGACTTTTAAGTCATCATCCACGTTTTCACCAAGTTCTACAACCAAACTCTGAAGATCGACCTTTTTTGCCTTGCCGAGATAAGCCATTGTCACTATAGTTGTAAAGTACAGTTCAAAAGTCTCAATCTAAATATCCACTAAAGTTTGTATTAATACTAAAATTATTTACTTAGACACTTTTCTTTGCACACTAGTTCACATAAAAGTTATATAAGGTGTGTTCATATGTAGCACAAGGTCTGGTTATACTAATGTTTTGCAAAAATGAGAAAATAAGAATTGGTATAACCTAGGTAAATTAATGATAGCATTCACTAATAGCAGGCATACAAATATTAAGAAAAATGTCGTGGGAGATCCACCTTAAATAAAGTATCAAAATATAGTACAAATAAACAATAAATACCATGTTTAAAGAACAGTATATCTTAAGCATTTGTAGGTTAACTAATACGAAAGATGTTTACCTATTTACTGAGTGAGGTTCACATAAAAGTTATATAAATATATATGAAAAGCACTTTGATAATTATTATGTGGGTTCACATAAAATATTCCATGTTATCAATCTGTAATCATATACCAAATAAAATAATATTGCATATAGAATACTCAAAATTTTTTAAAAACACCATTTTCCTCAAATAAAAGAAATACTAATTGCTCAAAAGTGACAAATGTATGTATTTTTGTTATAATTCAAATATGCATATACAACATTTCGATAATTCCTACAATTAACTTTCTAGAGTCATGAAAATAAATTATAAAATCTTATTTTAAAAGCAAGTATTCGAATTCAACAAAAGCAAAATAAAAGAATTCACTTTTTCAGACACAGATAAAAATAATATACAAAATGCAATTAACGTTTCCTGACTTGTTGTTTATAAACAAATTACTTCCTCATAACAAAATCGCTACTTTCGCAAACAGCAAATAGTATCTGGAATATTTTCACTCTTTCGTTTTGTACAAAACGCAACTCTTTAAGAACAATATTCTGGTTGAATATTAATTTTCCAACAAAGGAACTGAATCACTGTAAACTTCTAATTCAAATTGAACGACCTGACGTTTTGAAATTAATTTACACTATTCAGGATGAATATGTATTAGTTTACAGTTGCTCATCGCTAGGTTTAGCAAGAACGTTGGGGCAGTAAGGATTCTAGAAGAATTTACTTATCTTTGTCAGGTTCGTAATCCACGTTTAGGGCGCCATTCTGTGACCGTGTGCTGAGTAATTCCTCCTTGAAGCGGGCGAACAAGCGACAAACTCTCATTACACTCACAAACATTTATTAATCTAATTTACATTACGTGGACACAACACATATACTAATAACAGAACCTTTCATAACTACCCGACATAACGGACGCTACGACGCGTCTTCATTCTACGCCGCCGATATACTCCCTGACCTCCTTAGGGTGTCCTTGATCGGAGCAGGGGTGAGATTTAGTTTTGGTTCTCACTTTTAGTTCGGAGGTTTATAGCTCTGCCGCTGACGATGCGCTATATTTCACTTGTTACACCCTGATTTTACACTTCCGTTAAGAAATGTTGTGATCCGTGATGGGTATCGATATACAGTATCCACACAACACTATTTTTAAATATTTAGTGTTAGATGGGGTAAAAGAATAATTATCTACAAATATTTTGTATTTTTTTTCTCTTCGGATGTTTTAATTGTAATTGTAAGGGTCGGAACCGTTAATGGAACTCTTCCAACTCTTCCAATAGCAATTGAAAAAACTAGAGAGAAAAAATATTTTGATTACGAACTTTTTACCTTACACATTATCATACTATTCATCCATATCAAATGCAAACATACATAAAAAATTCTACAAAAATGTAATTAAAAACAAGACACATTAATTTAATACACAAAAAGAAACATCATTAGTTACACAAATTTCAAACTGTATACCACAAGTTGTATCGCTTGCTTCACGGCGACAAGACCCTGTAGCTAGGTATTGCAATTCGATCGGGTGGATCCGGTAATCCGGCGGATCCGACATCATTTAACTATCTGCCGGATCCGATAAACTCGGATTTTTTCTAAATTAAATAATCGATTATTCAAACCCATCTTTAAAGTCGCAAAATCGTTTATTAAGCAATCGATTGGGAATGAATCGATTTTATATTTTTCAATCATCAGTTTGGAGAATTCTAGCAAAAATAATAAATCAAATTACCAATAATATTTTTTTAATAAAGAGGAATTAGAAAAGCAAATTCTGCATGAAAATGAAGACTATTGCAAAAAGACAAACTCTAGAAAAGAAACACATTTTGAGAAAATAATGAAGAAATAAATGACTTCATATGTATGAAATGGAGACTAAGGAAAATATTTGTTTCTTATGTACGACTACTTAATTATGGTTAAATCAAATAGTGTTGAAGCTGAGAGGGCTTTTTCTCGGCCGCTGGTTATGTTTGCGTTATTAGTTTATTCGTTCATTGAGAAGTAGGTTGGTGGATGACACAATTAATACGATTTGTTTCCTTAGATGGTTCTTTCAAACTCACAATTGATTTTAATTCCTATATAACTTCGATTTAAGCCATTAAGAAGAATTAAGAGTTCCCTTGTTTGGTATGTTGACTAAATACTGCAAAACATTAGATTTTTGTATTAGTATGAAGCAAGGTTAGGTACAATTTATATGTCATTTGCTCAACGGCATTAGAGATAGAGACTATTTAATTTGAGATAAATAGAAAAGTACGACGTATTAAACAAGCTGATGTTTTTTGGGGTGGACACTAGCAAGACTGATCATAATCAATCGTTTAATACTTACTACTAGCAGTACTTACTACTAGCAGTACTATAATTAATTGTTGGTGACTGATTTCCTACCTATGGATAATTATTAATAAAGTTGACTCTCAAATGCTAAAATAAACGTTTTATTCGTCAATTTCAAATAATTCTTTTTATCTACTTTCACTTAGCCGATTTTGGAAAATACATACTGGTTAGATAGACGTATTAGCAAAATTCCAATCCGGCCGGATTCGACCGGATTGAAAATCGTGCCGGATTGCAATCACCACCTGTAGCTGTGAAAAAAACGGTGGCGGCGGTTTTCGCGGTGCTTAAAAGTTACGACGCTAGGGTTCTTTATTCGAATTACATTTTCGGCGAATACGATTGATTCGATTCTCAAAAGCACTCGTCATCGCGCATCTCTAAATAGGACAAACGATACCAAGGCCCTTAGGTTATCAATATTTCTCTCATTTTGTCCAGAATTAAAAAGTTCCATGAGAATTCCCGGTTTTGTTACCACCCTGCGCTCTGTTTAGTGAGGTGTCCATCCCAAACGGCATCAGCTGATTCCCCGTGGTCAACTGTCATCCGCCGGGTCGCGTCCCCCTGCCCGCCGCGTTCTCTCGGCGTCTTCCAGACTGCGCGCTTCCACCAATAAGTGGTCCTGCACGTAGGACTCACCCCGCCTCTTTAATAAGCAAGCGCGGGATGGCCAGGGGGCCTCTTCTTTTCTTGCTTTCCTTCTTCCTTTTCTTTTTCGCTTCTCATTTGCTGCGACTCGTCACTCGGTACACGACTACTCGGCCGGATATCAGCGAGCGACGTTTCTCGGTCTCTGACGGGGCGCAGGAACACGGTTGGAAGAGTAACGGATTAGCAAGAGTTCGAATCCGACCGTCGCGTACAAGGGATGGGGGGAGGGACTAGCTGCACGTTGAATCTCTGGACTGGGCCATCACTATCGGAGCACCCGCTGCAAGGCAGCTTATCTCCACCTCATAAAGTGGAAATAAAATTTAAAATAAAGGCTAAAGCCGCGTTTACACTGGAGTTGCAAACGCGTCCCCCCTCCAAACATCGAAGCTATTCCGAGAAACGGCACTCATTGTATGGTCAAATATTTTTTTTATTTTTTTTGGGGGGGGGGAGATGTGGGGAGACATTTTTTTAGATGAAATTCGGTTTGAAAATGCTCTCCTATTTCGTCCCCTTTCGGCTTTGCAGACCATCACCGCTCCGCCCTTCGGCACCCGTGGTCGCTCACGCCGTGTTTTATTCACTATCTGAGACATTTTGCTCTTCCTCGCTTTGAACGATGGTGTCACCCAGAACCTCCGGGGTGCTCGTTGTTTCGACACAATTACGCACACTGCTGCCGCAAGTAGAACATCCCCCCCCCACACTCGACATCTTGATGAATGGTAATCACTCTTTTCTAGAAAGGGGTGAGAAGTATGCTCACTCCTTTGCATCGCCGATAAAAGTCGACAAGGCGTTTACACCCGGAGTGGGTCGAAAAAGGGTCCAAAAGGGGTTGTAAAACGTGTAGGTCTCTAAAAGGGGGTAAAAACATTTACAACTCCGGTGTAAACGCGGCTTAATAGAGCATAAGTGTGGGTGACTTTTAAAATAAAATGTCGATGAAAGGTGCAGAAACGAACTCAAGTGCTAAAGAAACCACAAGCCTCGACCAGAAGAGATTTTGGAGGCGACCTCCCATCTACAGACCGCGACCGACGGTGCTCAGGTGGGTGAATCGGGGACGTACTGCTGTATGCTCGTATAAAAGATAACCGTTAACATTAATTATATGAAGGGAAATGGATATAACCTTAAGAAAGAAATTCCAAATTAGTAACTAAAATTTAACTTTAAAAGTGATAAATTAATGCTCACGTCGTGGCGTCCTGGCTTAGGTGTGACGGTCATCTAACCGTGGTTCAAAATGACGCGATATTGACCTGCACTATCCCGTTCTGTTGCTCCAGTAATTCAAATACCTACCTCGCATCTTTCCCTTCGGGTTTGATCCCGGACCGTGACCAATAGCCCGTCGCGTTGCTCCAGTGGGACGTTAATTGAATACCTACCTCCCTGGTGGGTCGAGGATACAGTAACCCCACGATGTATGACACAAAATGACTTGCCAAAATTAAAATCAGTAAGGTATTCAATTACGTTGTTTGTTTTCAATGTTATTTACTTACTTTGCGGCAATTAAGGCGGTATGTTTTTGATTTTTTTATTATATAAAACGGACTAATTTCGAGATTGATGGGTGTGTTTCAAAGAATAGGGTTAGTTTGATGTATTTGAACGAATGCAAAGATGTAATAACGAGATATGTGTTATTTTATTAATTAAAAAAATTACTATCACATTTGAAATTCATAACCGATTGTTAATGTGGTACTTTTCAAAGTATGGTATGTATTTAAATTGTATGAAAGTGATAAATAGTAGGTCATAGAAAAAAATACTAAGCGAGATTTAAAAAACCAATAGCTCGCAAAAATGGATAAAAAATTTGAATAGGGATTTTTTATAAGCAAATCCTGCAAGCTTAAAGTTGTACTTAAGGTATCCGAACACGTTCGAGACCCTTTTTTTTAATGTGGTATAGAAACATTTTAATGATATTTTATGTTTAGTGTGTTATTAAACAATAGCATTGGGCTATAATATTTAATATATATACAGGGTGGTCCCGAATTCATGGTACAAACTTTAATGGTAGGTACAGGACATTGTAACAATGATTTATTGTATAGGAATGTATAGTCGCAAGTGACGCGGTGAGGCGTAAACAGGGGAAATAAAAGGAAAGAGAAATGGAGTGATCGGTTGGTATCATTGCCGGTAGAGGGCAGTAGATGTCTAGCCGCTGTTGAACATCGACTTTTTGATTGGCCCATACTTACTACCCACGCGGCTCACTGGCGGAAGCTATCTTATTTTTCTGAAAGAAGTGTTACCACAACTGCTGCATGATGTTCCGATCGCCATTCGTAACCGCATGTGGTTTCAGCACGATGGGGCGCCAGCACACTTCAGCATTGATGTACGGAATTACCTGAATGCCACGTTTGGTACTCGATGGATTGGGCGTGGTGGACCAGTCCCTTGGCCACCCCGATCTCCCGATTTATCGAGCCTCGATTACTTTTTATGGGGACATCTAAAGCATCTTGTTTATGAGACTCCAGTTGACTCAGATGAGGATCTCGTCGCTCGCTTATCTGTAGCTGCTGCAGGTGTGCGTGAAATACCAGGCATCTTTGAACGTGTACGCCAATCGCTCCACCGACGCTGTCAAGCATGTATCGATACTGGTGGACGCAATTTTGAACAATTACTGTAAACATGACACTTGTCAACAACGCTTTCAATAAAATCTTTGTTTTTCCTTTCGGCCGTTATTTCCCCTGTTTTCGCCTCACCGCGTCACTTGCGACTATACATTCCTATACAATAAATCATTGTTACAATGTCCTGTACCTACCATTAAAGTTTGTACCATGAATTCGGGACCACCCTGTATTAATAATTTTGTACAAATGATAATTATGTACGAAATTTTAAAGAAATGTGTCAGAAATGTTAAATGTGCTACATGAAAATCTATTCAACCAGTTTGAAACATGATGCTACCAAAATAAACTGCATGCATTTTTCGAGGGAAAGAACTCGAATCAAAAGGGTATTTAAATTAACAAAATTTTACTAGCTATTGAAAAATGAATTCGAGATATTTTGATAGTTTTACAGTCCTATTTCTTGAATATAGTCATGATTTAAAAACTTTTCAACTCACCTTTATTATTCTAGTTCATTCCCTAGAAAACATTATAGAGAACAAATTCTCATGGTTTTACGAATATCTATCTATAACTTTTTGTGTTATAATAGTTGAAGTGAGGAAATAATGCATAAATATTAATTTAGAGTAAAAAATAGTTTGAAGTGTATCGTTTGCTCTTGCTTTTACTGTTTGTATAAACTATTTTGTTTTTCCCTTCTCTTTAAGAATATTCATGCTATTTCCAAAAGAGAAGCCATTTTTCCATTTGAAAAACCTATCTAAAATTATGTTTGCAAAAAAATGTAAGTTTTAAAATTAAATTTTGAAAGTTTTTTGGTCTTTTAACGGCTATTTCCTATGTTTTCCATACTTAATCCGGTTTTCCCGCTTTGATTAAAATCATAATATCTGAAACTTATTAACTTCGAGAAAAAAAATCTGATGTATTTTGGAAAGTCAAATAAATACTCTATCAAATAAAATAAAAAACTGGGGGTTTTTTTTGGAATTTTTGGTGAAAATGACATTTTAACGTGTTCGAATACCTTAAAAAAATTTAAACACTGAAAAGGACCGCCTATAAAAATACTATCGACTCTAAAAGGTAGGTAAGCTAAATAATTATAGCACTGGAACAACCCAACTTGGCAACGGTTTGAGAAGAATACCCAAGTGAAAGATGAGTGGAAGTTGAACCGAATAAAGGGTTCCAGTGCGACGTTAATTAAATATTATCTACCATCTCCTCAAGGCGCTTCAGTCAACGAGTTTCTGAAGAGTGGCTAAAAGCATTGCTCTGAACCCTCCAAATGGTTTCTACGAGATATCTCGTTCATAAACATCTGACACATTTTGAGAATGACGATATATAACGTCATCAAGGTATTGCCGATTTTCTTTAATGATGACTAGACCAAGATCTGGTTAGATTTCCAATGACAAGATGAAGATCTGCTAGCTGATGTCCATGAAGAGAAGCTAATAATTTTGCGAATGACACCTTTTTGAGACAACCGCCAGGAGAGTTAAGGGAACAATTGAAGCGCTTGGTGACGATTGTGGCATCTCGTACATGCCCAATTCAGGTTAGCTGATTCAAATTTCCTATTTCTTGGAAGACGACATGTAAATTCAAGACAGCTTTCCCAAACTCATCCAGAAAGAAAGGTGTCCACTCACAGTTCACTTAAATATGTATAGATTGGAAACAGTCAAAAATCATGAAACATAGGGCTCTTTTAGCTTAGTTTCCCTAAGTGGACGCTGTCTCACCCCTGTGGGCACTGAAGGAATCTTGAGGCTGGCCGCAGGGAAAATAGGGACACTGAAGTGGAAGAGTGAACTGTAAGAATATAGTAAAACATCGTCACCGAACATATTAAAAGTTAACCAAATAATGCAGTAGTCACATGAATTATGTGCTGTAAAATACAACTGATCGGTCTTAAAATAATACGACACGTCGTAAGTGAGTGTTACACGCTTCTTACGACCATGTATGGAATTGCGTGCACTTCAAACCCCACAAGTCCAGCTTGCGCAGCTGAATGTTTGGTTGTTAGGTTTGCTAAATGAATATACATATAACACAATTCGTACTGCAGCAACACAACGTTACTTGGCGGCGGTATGAGTAAAGTGGCCAGAACATCTCTTTTGAAGAGAACATGTCCTCTTTTTCCGCTCGGATTTTTTTTCCACTCTCCTTTTTAAGCTAGATCTTTTTTGTCCTTTTTTTTAGGTTATTTGCGTTTTCTTCTCTTTGTTCATCACTTCGGATTACGTTAAAAAAAAAAATATTTCACATTTCAAACATTACGTGCAAACTTTACGATATTCACATTGCTTACTATATCGTTATGTAAACCACAGCTATTCATACACGTACTAGATATCTAGTACATTGTACGAAAATTGTACAAATATTAAAATGCATCAACGTATAACAGAAAATTCAACCTCTAGTGTATAGTGATTTCCATGTTAAAACAAATCATTATGAGAACGAATAGATAACCACTGATAATTTAGATTCGTGTTAGAATGATACACTCTATAACAAAAAAAAATCGACGCACCAAGAAGGAATCATCCGATTGCTTTGAAATTTCGTATGCAAAAAATGTTTTGACCAAATATGCAAATGATTAAAATTTGGTATCGAATGAATGAATAGTGCGATATCCAGCGCATCGGAACTGCGCATCCAGCAGATGTATATAAGGAGTTGTTCTTGAACTGTTGTTAAAATTTTCTGCTGCATTGCGATTTAGGATACCTTTCAACGACTGAAAAAATGCCTCGCCGCAGGATTCGAGCTCATTACGAGCAACTTTCAGAGTTTGAAAGAGGTCGTATCATAGGATTGAAAGAGGCAGGTTGGGCAAATCGGAGAATCGCTCGTCATGTGAGTCGAAGCGATGCGACGATTAGAAGATACTGGCAAGAGTGGGTGGACAATGGCAGATTTCAGCGTCATGATGGTAGCGGTCGACGTAGGGCCACAACAGATCGCGAGGACAGAGTGATTGTCAGATCAGCTGTCACAGCGCCTGATTCACCGCTATCAACCATCAGTCGTGCGACCCACACACGAGTGTCCACCATGACCATTCACAGACGGCTGAGAGAGCGAAATCTACGCTCGTACCGACTGTTACGCCACGTGCCACTCACGCTTGCACACTGTCGAGCCAGATTACAGTGGTGCTTGGCTCGATCAGTCTGGAATGATGCTGACTGGGGACGTATAGTCTTTGGCGACGAATCCCGCTTCCAACTGTGTCCTGACGATCATCGAAAACGTGTCTGGAGATGCCCAGGGCAGCATGCCGATACTGCTTTCACTATTGCACGCCACACGGGCCCTCAACAAGGAGTTATGGTCTAGGGTGTCATTTCCTTGATAGCCGGACCCCTTTGGTCGTCTTTAGAGGTACACTTACTGCACAGCGGTACGTTGACGACATTCTGAGATCTGTTTTGCTACCGTTCCTTTCGCAGTACCCTGGGCTTATTTTTCAAGACAATGCCAGACCACATACGGCACGTGTTGCTATGAACTGTCTTCAAGCTTGTCAAATACTTCCTTGGCCAGCCAGATCACCAGATCTCTCTCCCATTGAGCATGTCTGGGATACGATGGGAAGGCGACTGCATCCGGTAGGGAATGTTGATGACGTAGTCCGACAATTGGAGCAAATTTGGCAAGAAATACCGCAGGAGACCACCCGGGAGCTTTATCGGTCTATGCCATGCCGTGTGGCAGCTTGCATCCAGGCTAGAGGCGGCTCAACACCTTATTGAGCTCGTTACTGTAACTCTGAAATAAATCATTCAATTGTTCTGAAATTTTAATCATTTTCTATTCTGTACATAATTTTCCTATCCACCAATTTTTGTCTCCATCGGACAACTCCTTCTTGGTGCGTCGATTTTTTTGTTATAGAGCGTAAGAATAAGAAGTATTGTTCTTCCATAATATCAGAAATAATAGCAAGTCGGACGATTTGCAGACTTTTTTTAGTTTGGAAGGAAATGGCATTGCTAAAACCTAGCCACTTTTTGTGTTAGCATTCAATCGAAGTCGATGACTCAACTATGATTGCTGCGCACAAACAAACTTGAAAAGTAAAATGTATAATTTCCATTAATTAGATATGTATCTAACTACACTGCTTGACATGCAAAAGGAACAAATACAATTTTTAAAATAATTAATAATATTCATTGATTAAGATGCTATGCATTAAGTATAATGCAAAATGTTACAGATTTTGGTACATGGATAAGCAAGATAATAAAAAGAAAAAATATGCTCCTTAGAGCAATTTCCAAAATCTCGTAAAATGTTCGCTCTATCCGGAGTCATGACAGATATAGTCAGTAAGAAGTGAGACCTCCTTGCACACTAATGCACATTTAGCATCTGCTATGCATACTCTCCACAAAACAGTCGAGGAGTGCTTGGGGGATATTGTCCAATTCCTCTCTCAAAGCAATTTTGAGCGTCTGCACAGTTTGGGGTGGGTGATTCTTTTGTGAAACACGTCTACAAAGATCATCCCAAGCATGTTCAATAGGATTTTAAGTCCGGTGAATACGCAAACCATTCCATGCGCTCAAAATATTCGCTCTCTAGTGTCTCAGAGACATCAAATGTCCTGTTTGGGCATGCATTGTCACCCATGAACAAAAAGTCTGGACCCACAGCACTGCACCCCGCAATAAACGAACATGACCCAAGACAATCTCCCTTGCAATACCGCTGCGATGTAAAGGCACCAGCGTTACTGAGTTCTGCCATTGTGCATAATGCCTGCCTACATGATGACCCCTCAGCCAAACGGTCAACCTCACGAGCATTCTGTGGTAGGTAACGGTACCCTTCTCTCTCCACAGTAGCTGATGTCCAGAATCCCTCTTCACGGTGAATCGGGATTCGTCGGGGAACAGGATTCGGGACCACTGTTGATGATTCCAACGAATATGTTCTTCACACCAGCGTAACTTTTCCCGACGATGGCTTGGTTGTAACGGAACGCACTTAACAAGCCTCCACAAGTGAGCTTCATTTAATCGCCGAGAAATTGTTTTGGCAGATACACGAGTGCCGGTAGAGGTTGCAAGCTCTGAACCAATCTTAGCGGAGTGAGATGTCTGTTCCTTATTGCTGTTAGGGATATACTATGTGCATCATCTCTGGGTGTGGTGCTCCTATCACGACCACCAACATGCTTTCTCAAAGCATTTTCACCATCTGCGGCTCTTTATTACCGCGAAATAACGCTTTTTGACACGCATTGCTGATTGCTGCGGCAACTTAAGTGACACTTTGCCCAGCTTCGAGCCGCCCCAACTACACGGCCACGGTCAAATTCACTCAAATGATGCCTTATGGACATTCTGAACGGCTTTCAAAACCTTAAATCGTGATTTTCTGTAGATACTTTACTGTTTAAAATTTCAATTAATAAACAGCTAGCTTGTGTGTCTTTTATACAGATAAGAGACCTTGCACCCTCTGCACTTACATTTTCTACGATTGAGCGGCTTTCCGAATCGCAGTTTTGCATAAATCGATTGTTCCTTAGCAATTGTCAAGCAGAGTATTATTTTGTTGTTATAAGTATGTTTAAAAATTGGATTCTTATTTTTTGCAACATTTTGAAAAAAAACTTAGATAAATGGGCAGTGTTTTCATTTATAAATTCGTTAATGCATTTACGAATAATTCTTTTCAAAATACGTAAGTAATATCTTCAGTAGATTTTCTTTTAGTTAGTGGTTAATATGCCACACAAGATTCTTCAAATATTATTCTTTTTTTATATATTAGATACCAAACAATTTACACAAAAATGCGTGCTTTTCATTTCCTCTTTTAGTCCTTTTTTAAAAATAGTTTTACCACATGTTATTTTTTCTGATATTCATCTGCTGGCAACCCTAGGTACGAGATCAATCCAGAAGGAAAAGATCGAATTATATCACGCCCTGTCGATAAAGAATGAAAAACTGGCGAGAAGATATTATTTTCTTTGAATATGCTTCGAAGTTATTTCCTGCACATGTGCCAGGTGATCTCGCAAAAGAGATCAAAGCTCTTTCCAGCAAAACGTCACTGTGGTGACTCAATCTCATCGTTACCTGACGTCACATTATCTGATCAATTCCAATGCGGTCATACGATGTTAATTGCTTTTCCGGATAGAAAAAAAATTCCAATGGCATCCCGAATCCGCGACCATCGGGCATCGAGACGAGTTGTAAAAAGTATCATTCCAAAACCGCTTCCCTCCCCGTATTCCTCATCTCACTTCTTCATCCGAGTCTTTTTATCGTTTGCTTGTTTTTATCCTTTCGAATTAATCGCCTCTTAATTCTGTTTTCTGCCGGAATTTTTTACTTCCCGCGCTTTTAAGTATTTATCTTCTTTTTTATTCGATATCGGCAGAGAGGGGAGGGCAGGGACAGGGGCGCAGATGATTATAAAACCGTCGTTCTCCGTACTGACCTTTTGACCGCCGATGGAATTTTCCTCACAGATCCTTTTTTTTTCTGGTTGTATTTTTGTTTATCATCTCGACAAGCGTCCGTCCCGTCCCACCATTTTCTTTAGCGTTTGTGGGTTGCCCGAAACAGGCGAAAATTGTCTATTTTGTTGACTCCAACCTTGCCAAGCGGTCGCCAATATTGACGTTTCATCCTACTTGACGCAATCGGGCAGAACTCCCGAATCTTTCATTCGTCAACGTACTCGTTTTTATCCCCTTATGATTAGGGCGTTGTTATTTTTTCTTCGATTCGACCCATCTGAGAGTTTTGCAATAATTAGGAAGGGGTTGCAGCGAGAATGTATGGGTGTGAAAAAGAGGTTTTTGAATCTCATGTGGTGGTGTTCTTTTTCCACTATCTCAGCGAACTCATGTTGATGTACAGAGGTGTGAAGTTCATGGAATCCAAGTCCAGCGTCACCTAATTTCAATTCGGTGGAAAAATAATGTAATAATCTATGTATGTGTACAGAAAAAAGGATACGTGTGTATATATTCTCTACACAAATCTGCATTGTTTGACCCATCAACACCAAATTTGGTACTCTTATACTTTAGAACACTGCGGAAAACATAGGCTGTTTATTTCCTGTCTCCATACCCATCTATAGCCATGGAAATTGGCATACAGGTGGTTCTAAAAGTGCCCCTCGCGAAGCCACAATTTTAAAATATAAAGTTGATTTTTATGCAATAAATGGACATGGATAAGGAAACAAATTCTACAGTATTTGTGTGTGAGTTGACACAGGGAAATGTCGTATTTTAGCTGTCGCGGTCCTATTAGGACTCCTATATTTCTAATTACTAATCAATAAAAAAGATGCAAGAACGACGATTTCTTTCAAACTTAAATCAAATGTCATATTTTTACCTAAACTTTCCAATTTTTTAAAAATTTTTTACAAGCTAGAATAATTGTTAGTGATTTTTTTTTGTTTCGTAATATTTTTTTTTTTCCATAAAAAGGAGAAAAAATAGTATCATTTGAACATTTTAAAGAACTCCTGATGTAAAAAGGTATCTTAAAAAAACCTTCTTATTGCCGTATTTTTTTTTTTTTCGTTTCATAAAAATTTTTCTATTGATACAAATACAAATATTGACGACCAGCTACAGGCTCAAGCCCAACAAGGCTGGTCCTTTGTTTATGAATTCCCCAATTCCCACTGACTATCCAATTGTGTCTTAAATTCGTAACCCCCTTTGAATTAACAATATTTTCTGGCAACGCGTTCCAACTGTCTATTACCCTATTAAAGTAGTAGTTTTTCCTTAAATCCCGATTAAAATGTGTCTTATTCAATTTATACCTATGGCCCCTTGTTCTGTTATCCCTATTGAAATTTAAGCCCTCTGTGTCCCCTTGTTTTACAAACTTGAAAAGCTGAATCAAATCCCCCCTCCTTCTTCTTCGTTCCAGTGTATTCATGTTTAGCTTACTTAAACGTTCATTATAATCGAAATTTGCTATCCCCTTTATTATTTTTGTAGCTCTGTGCTGAACCCTTTCAATTGATTCTATGTCCTTTCTCATATATGGAGCCCAGAATGGTACAGCATATTCTAGATGTGGTCTTACTAAACCCTTATATAACGGAAAGATTATATTCTTATCCCTTGAAGTTACAGTCTTTTTAATATACCCCAATAACCTATTAGCCTTTTTACCCGCAGCTGAACATTGGTGACCCATTTTAAAATCCCTGTGAATTATCACCCCAAGATCCTTGACTGTTTCTCCCTCCTTTACCTTTACTCCCTGCAGACAGTACTCGGCTCCACTGTTCCTGTAACCCATATGCAGAACTTGACATTTCCCTACATTAAATGACATACCCCATTTTACAGCCCATTCGGATATCTTATCAAAATCCCCTTGTAAATTTTCTATCTGTAACTTGGTATCCACTGTCCCCCATATTTTTAAGTCATCTGCAAATATACTGATTCTATTCTTTATCCCCTGACCTATATCATCTATGAAAATTATAAATAAAATTGGTCCCAAAACTGATCCCTGAGGCACCCCACTTATAACTTCTGTCCACTGTGAATAATTTCCTTTTACATGTATTTCATTGTAATTAATATCTATAAGACAGTGAACTTTCAAAAGGATTTTTTTATTCTGTCCGACTGTTGCAGACTGCTTTCGACAGGAAAAAGCCTGTATAAAAAGTTCAGTCCATCAATATAAATTGTACGGAAGTTATTTCATAATACGTGGTCAAAAAGTTCTCTTGCGCACATTAATTTTCTATTTATTATCTCAATTTAATTCACTTAATAGTTTCTACACACATAAATCAGATTAACTCCACATTTGATAAGTGTGTCCTCCAATTGTAAAGCAAGAAATCTTCTACTGAAGCATCTAATGTTTCGCAAAAGAAAAGAATAGGTTAAGCAAAATTTTAAAAGAAATCTTGAATTATGATGAATTTCTCATTTGCGCTTAGATGAGAGCATTCGAATACAAAAGTACTAGTGGATTCGATACATGAAATTATTCGTTGTACTCGATTCTAATACTATATTTAATTGTATTTGAATTGTAAAGTATACATCAAAAGTATTCGAACTGTAAAGTATACATCAAAAGTAATCGAATTGTAAAGTATACATTAAAAGTATTCTAGTAGCAAAGTGTTCACACATCCCAAATATTCGAATACCAAAGCATTCATCCTAGATATTCGAATACTAAAATATTCATCCCAAGTTTTCGAACACCAATGAGAAAAAGCCATTTTTCATTAGTCAGTTGGCTGAATCTTACTATCGATCAATCATTTTTTAATGAATTAATCGATGCTTGAAAGTACTCGACTCAAGCATTCGATTCTTAAAGGTACTCGATTCTGCTCATCTGGGTATGTTGACTGCGTCTCTGCCTAGTTAAGCGTGTGAAAAGCGAAGCCAGCATGCATCATCGTTACCGGGGAAAAACGCTCCTGTAATAACAGAGTAGGATTTTGTCACTTGGGCACGGGAGACAACCCCAAACACTGATGTGACAAGGTACGCAGTAATACATGTAATCTTCCTGCCCTCTCTGAATGCCAAATGAAAAGGGAAGGGCAAGTCGACCCCGTGGCCCAAGGTCAGCCACTTGTTCAGTTGGGTTTGTTCTTGAAAGAGTCATCGTGGCCACTTCTCATCATGCTGGCTATTTTAACGGGGAGCTGATGCTATGATCAGAGAGGCCCACTTCAGCCACCATCAGGTGAGCAGAAACGTTTCTGGCGCCTGTACCAAACGCCAGTTTTGCGTAAGTAACGAAATCATGTAGACATAACATCAGAATGGATAAAACTTGCTTTGCTATAACATACACTATCTGCCAAAAGTTAAGCACGAGAGGTAAAATGCGAAAAAAACGACACGTACAGCTTTGATTGACACGAAATGCGGCACGAAAGTAGAAAATAGGTTTATGCATGAAACAAAACAAAGAATTAGTTGGAGTCATTAACAAAATTATGTTTAAATGCAAAACAAATAAACAAAACCGACATTAATAGGGTATATGACCACTCCTCATTCTCATACAAATTTATAGTGTGTGACCATGCTTTCCATTAGGTGATCAACCACCCAAAAGTCAAGTAATCGCCATTCCTCCTGTAGAGCAGTTTGCAACTCGGACAGTAGCTGGGGTTGGGAATCGTACAAACACAGCACGGCCGAGGACATTCCAAAGATTTTCAATGGGATTAAGGTCGGGCGAGTACGCCGGCCAAACCATAAGCGCAATCCCCTCACTCTCGAGGTAGTCGTCGACGATGCCAGCTCTATGGGGATACACATTAAAACGAAAGAAGGACCAACTGCTGCAATCTCACAGTGGGTTCTAGGATTTCATCCCGATACAGAACAGCCGTCATAGAACCCCGTGTATAGGTATGCAGATCGCTGCGATATCCCAACGAAATCCTAGACCACATCAGGATGCTTCCATCTCGGAATGCGTGATGCTCTATGCTGTTCTGGGGCCGATTGCGTGTGCCTTGTTCTCTCCAGACCATTACACGTTTGTTATCTGGACCCAGGACAAAAATCTCGACTCATCCGTGAACATAACGTTAGCTCAATCTTTTGGTTGTGAGGGTAATTACAACTCCAGAAATTAGCTTATTTACGTCCAACAAGAATTTAACGTAATTTCACAGTCAACGCGTCCGAAGCCTGCAAGGCAGAAAGCTAGAATGAATCTAAATTCAAAACGAACGTTCCTTCTTCTTGTTCTTAATTTTTGCATGTTCGTAGCTCACAAGAACTTTTGAAGCTCCGATCGGAACGTCAGAACACAAAGAACAGTTACCATTGTTGGTCAGTTTGGAGGCCATTCCAAAGAATCAAGCATTTGACGTCACCACACGGTTTTTTACTTCGCAGGTTTCGAGTTGTTACCTGGACGTAGTCTTGCCTCGACAAGTTAAATGCACACGGAGACATCGTCGATTGAAGTTGAGTAGATCGACTCAGAAATCCTACATCAATCTCAAATCAAAAACGGTTGCACTGAAGAGAAAGTGTAAGTTAACCCTTCAAGTTCTTTGGAAGAGATATCTCATCCAAGATGTGGGTTTCCTAGTGAATAGATGTCTCGCCGAAATAAAAAGGACCCTATTACCCCTCCCAAGGAGGAATGAAGATCTACGCTGGAAAAACAAATTGTTCCTCGCATAGAATAATAACAGTTTTAAATAGGTTTTAGTACCAGAGGATGTCCGATACGGGGGGATTTTGGAAAGGAAAACGAACCACAAGGAAGGTTAAACGACTCTACCCACTTGCAAAACTTCATCAAGCCAACCTTACAACATTTGATGTTGAGAAAAATCGCATGGGCCGCGGTAGCTAGGTTGGAAAAGTATCGGATAAGCAACCAGAGGGTTGAGAGTTCGAAACTCGATTCAACCAAAGACCGTTGTGTACGTGTGGGATGATGCACGTTAAATATGCCGTGGCCTCAAATGTCTTAGGGTTTGTGAAGCGTGCAAGTTTGGAGAGTGATGCACTTCAGGTGCTGACATGGTTATCTAATAATGGTACAAAAATACGAGGTGTCACTTGGGAATGGATCCCGAACCTTCGCCAATAGCACGTTGCGTTGCTCCAGCGCGACGTTAATTCAAGTACCTACATACCCCCTCCAAAATAAAATTGCCACTAACGCATATGATCTTTAAAAACTTCAATGACATTTGAAACAAAATACTTTTCAGATATTTATTTCAGAGAACGCCAGGATCCACCACCAAGAGAGTAAAAACCCTGTACGACTACAAGGGACATGGAATACTAAGAAACTACGCCACACCATAAGTATGAAACTGGCCGATATGGTAAATACGCTCTATAACAAAATAATCGACGTAGCCAGAAGGAGTTGTCAGATTGCGATAAAAATGGGTGGATGTGAAGAACATACTCTATAACAAAAAAAAATCGACGCACCAAGGAGTTGTCCGATGGAGACAAAAATTAGTGGATAGGAAAATTACGTACAGAATAGAAAATGATTAAAATTTCGGAACAATTGAATGATTTATGTCAGAGTTACAGTAACGAGCTCAATAAGGTGTTGACCCGCCTCTATCCTGGATGCAAGCTGCCACACGGCATGGCATAGACCGATAAAGCTCCCGGATGGTCTCCTGCGGTATTTCTTGCCAAATTTGCTCCAATTGTCGGACTACGTCATCAACATTCCCTACCGGATGCAGTCGCCTTCCCATCATACCCCAGACATGTTCGATGGGAGAGAGATCTGGTGATCTGGCTGGCCAAGGAAGCGTTTGTCAAGCTTGAGAACAGTTCATAGCAACACGTGCCGTATGTGGTCTGGCATTGTCTTGCTGAAAAATTAGCCCAGGGTACTACGAAAGGAACGGTAGCAAAACAGGTCTCAGAATGTCGTCAACGTACCGCTGTGCAGTAAGTGTACCTCTAATGACGACCAAAGGGGTCCGGCTATCAAGGGAAATGGCACCCCAGACCATAACTCCTTGTTGAGGGTCCGTGTGGTGTGCAATAGTGAAAGCAGGATCGGCACGCTGCCCTGGGCGTCTCCAGACACGTCTTCGATGATCGTCAGGACACATTTGGAAGCGGCATTCGTCGCTAAAGACTATACGTCCCCAGTCAGCATCATTCCAGCCTGATCGAGCCAAGCACCACTGTAATCTGGCTCTACAGTGTGCAGACGTGAGTGGTAAGTGGCGTAACGGTCGGTACGATTGTAGATTTCGCTCTCTCAGCCTTCTGTGAATGGTCAGAATGCAGCAGAAATTTTTAACAACAGTTCAAGAACAACTCCTTATATACATCTGCTGGATGCGCAGTTCCGATGCGCTGAAGATCGCACTATTCATTCATTGGACACCAAATTTTAATCATTTTCATACTTGGTAAAAACATTTTTGCATACGAAATTTCAAAGCAATCGGATGATTCCTTCTTGGTGTGTCGATTTTTTTGTTATAGAGTGTACATAGAAAAGCAACCGATTAAAACATCAGAACAATTGAATGATTTATTTCTGAGCTTGACCGTTACAAAGGGAGGAAGTCAATAAGGGTCCACCTCTGGCCTGGATGCGTCACCCGACGTGACATAGACTGAAAAAGTTCCTGAATAATATATGGTGTCCTGTGGAATTGCTAGCCATCCCCAACTATCGGGCTAAAGGGTCAACATTCCAGGATGGTTGCAATCGCCTTCCCATAACGTCCCAAATGTGCTTTATGGGAGAAAGATCGGGAGACCTAGCTGGCCAAGAAAGTGTTGGGCGAAGACAATTCGTAGCAACACATGCCGTGTGCGGCCGGACATTATCTTGTTGAATAGTAAGTCCGGGGTGTCGCAAAAGGAACGGTGACACAACCGATCGTAGAATATCGTCTACGTACCGCTGTGCTGTAAGTGTGCCAGAAATGCCGAAGGGGTCCTGCTATCACAGGAGATGGCACCCCAGACCCTGACACCCTGTTGTGGGCCTGTGTGGTGCGATAATAAGACACAAACAAACACTTCCTTTTACAATGGTAGAGATATATAAAAGGATGTGTGTGTATATTCTCTATACAAATCTACACCGTTTGACCCATCCACACCCAATTGGGTACACGTATAATTTAGAACACTGCGGAAAACAGGCTATTTCTTTCCTGTCATCAGACCCATCTGTAGCCATGAAAATTGGCACACAGGTAGTCCTAAAAGTGCCTTTCGAAGCCCCAATTTTAAAACCTAAAGTTTGTATTTCTGTAATAAATGGATATGGACAATGGTAATGGTAATGGTAATGGTAATTTTAGTTAACGTCGTACTAGAGCAACACAACGGGCTATTGACGACGGTCCGGAATCAGTCCCTTAAGGGAAAGATTCGAGGACAACACCTCGTAATTTTGAACCACGGTCAGATGACGAAGCAACACCTGAGCTGGCACCCCACTCTCCAAACTTCCACGCCAACCCAACGTGAGGACTTTCGGCCACGACAGATTTAAGGTGCACCAGCCGCCTCTACACCATACGTTTACAAACACCCATGCCCGTACCCGGATTCGAACCAGGAACCTTCCGATCTAGGACAAACTGTCTGGAAAACACGGGTAAAGTAGGGTAATTTTAATTAACGTCGTACTAGAGCAACACAACGGGCTATTGACGACGGTCCGGGATCAATCCCCTAAAGGAAAGATTCGAGGACAACATCACGTCCTATTCAGCTACGGTCAGATGACGAGTCCACATCTGAAGTCGCGCCGCATCTCTCCAAACTTCCACACCACGCCAATGTGAGAACATTTCAGGCTTTGACAGATATAACGTGGACCAGCCCCCTTTGTACACGATGGTCTATGGTTGGATTCGAACTCGCAACCCTCCGGTTGCTGATCCGTTACTCTTCCAGTTACCGAGGCCCCATTACACGGGAGAAGTAGCAAGAAACTTACCGGGAAATGTGACAAACAATGATTGAAAGCACGAGCTTCCTGCTTTGCGCATGCGTGGAAGTTGGCATTTTTTTTTAGTTAAGCGGCCATTGGAGAGCGTAACAAGAGGTTTGTTTCCAGAACAACTCCTTTTCCACTAGAGCGATTGAAAGGGAGTCATAAGGGTGGTGATTATCAAATCGCAGGTGTGGTGCTTTAACCAAACAAGGAAGAAAAAATAGTGCGATTCACGGAACTCACTCACACACCCATATTTCCGTCGATTGACATCGCTCGTTGCAAAACCAACCCTGGGCATAATTAGTTTTTGATTCGTTGCGTACACACAAGTTCGTCTCTCTTCCTAGAGTGCTAGCCTTTCTCTGAAAGTACAAACTTTATCATCCATTCAAGATGCTTGGTATTGCACGGGAAGAAATTGTTGCATTAATTAATCTGCTTTAGGTTGTTTTTAAGATGCTCTGTCGGGTTTTCCAAATCAAACTCTTAGATCATTTAACCGAAATAGGGGTGTGGTAGCCTAGTGGGTGGAAGACTGGAGAGTGGGGTGCCAGCTCAAGTGTTGCCTCATCATCTGACCGTGGTTCAAAATTGCGAGGTGTTATCTTCGGATCTTTCCCCTAGGGATTGAAAGAAGGCAGGGAGCAGAAAAGTAAGAGAGGGTAATACAGTAAGGGGAATCACTCGGGTATCTAAGGGGAGATCTTGGTGGATGAGGTATGTCGTCGATACCGCTTGTTGGATTAAGTAGGTCTACCATCCCTATGGCTAGGCCTCCACTTCCGATTTCTAATCGCTGGAATCAAAAAATCGCTGCCGCAGAAAATCTACAAGGTGCACACACTGCGATAGATACATCGCTGAATCAGAACAGTTTTCCAATGGATGTCACTGAAACTATTTGTGCGATCGCTCTTTTGCTTCGGGAGATAATTGAACGGAGGAAGTTATTGGGTACATCCAATAACAAGTCAAAGATTATTGAAAGGGCAGTTTTACAAGTTATTTGAAAAATTATGTGAGCACCCTGCACAATTTTACCAGTATTACCGAATGACAAAAAGTAGTTTTGATAAATTGGTGGGAAGAATGGGTCCATCAATAACAATCTTCACTTTCTTGAAATACTTCTTTTCAATTTTATTTAATTAGTAATTCGTTATCAATTACTATTAATATTCGTCCATCATCTCCTCCAGTAGATTCGTTGTCAGACATTTTAGCCAAGTATTTGCAGTGTTTTAAACAGAGACCAGAACAAGACTGCCTCAGAAGTGCGACTCAACTATCGCATGTGGGTGCCTGTCCACGCCTGTTTCTGTGATTCATTGGGTAGAGCGACAGTCGCGTCGCGGAGAAAAATAGGACCGGTTGCAACTTTTCACTCGCGGCGATTGTTGAGTGGAAAGTTTGGGCACTTGTATTTGAAATATTGAGTTTTTTGCGACTATAAAACGCAAGTAGAGGCCTAGAATATTTCTTTCAAACTGGGACACCAGACCTGACTATTTTGACCTTGAGCCGGTCTTATGTACCCTCGTATAATCAAAGCAGTAACATGGTATAGACTGAAGAGCGACAAATTAGTTTATTATATAAGTTGAACTTATGTTTTTATGTTACTGTTTGCAGATCAAAACGCTTTGCAAGTAGTCCGCGGTTGTCCGGATGGAAGAGCATCGGATTAGCAACCGTAGGGTTGCGAGTTCAAATCCAACCAATGATCGTCGTGTACAAAGGGTGCTGGTGCACGTGAAATCCGCCGTGGCCTCAAATGTCCTCCCATTGGCCTGGTGTGGATGTTTGGAGAGTGGTATGCCAGCTCACAAGTGTTGCCTCGTCATCTAACCGTGGTTCAAAATGACGTGGTGTTGTCTTCTATCTTTCCCTTGGGGATTGATGCCGGACCGTCACTAACAACAATTAATGGTGCTGCTTCCAGTGTAACGTTCATTAAAATACCTACCTACCATAAAGCAAGGAAACTGTTGCTGTACAAAGGAAGGTAGATGTTTCGATTCACGTCACACTGGTAACAACACAACGGGCAATTGTCGACGGTCCGGCATCAAACCCGAAGGAAGAGATCCACGGACAGTTTGAATCACAGTCAGATGACGTCTGAAGTCAACACCTAAACTGACACCCTCCAGACTTCCACACCACGCCAACATGAAGACGTTTGAGGCCGCGACTGATTTCATGTACACAAGCGCACGAACACGGCGGTGTTTGAACGGATTCCATTTTGAATTTGCAACCCTCCAATTACTAATGGTGTACCCTCACACAAAAAGAAACATTTCTAATTAAAGGGTAAGAGCATCCCCGCAGAGCAGAGGCAGGCTCCTCCGGCGAGTCTCCAGATCGGAAGGTTCCTGCTTCGGCTCGGTCAGTGCGATGAAAGTCCTCAAGTTGAGTGGATGGGGAGAGTGGTGTGCCAGCTCAGTCCTCTGACCGTAGTTCAAAATTATGCGGTTTTATCAACGGACCTTTTCCGTAGAAATCGATCACAAACCGTCATCAATAGCCCGTTGTCCTAATCGAGTACGACATTAAAAATTTACCTTAAAAAACCCTAACGATTATGTAGATCATGTGATTAAAAGAAAAATGAAAATTTTCGTCGTTTTTGCGCAGATTAAGGTTATTCCATTTTGGTATACTGGGGGGCTCCGCACCCTGCTCGCTTGCGCTCGCCAACTCCCGGTGATTGCTACGCAATCCCATTTGTTTTGCTTTGCAAACCAACACTCCTTGCGCAGTTTTCAATCCTCTGCGACGGCGAAACTATCTTAATATTTCGTATATTCCTGATTGGATTCGTAGATTCCTGATTTCCGGGCCATGACGTCGCAGCGAGATTCACCGAGGCCGTTTCACCTCCACGATGAACAATTTGTACACTCGCCAAATTATCCTTTTCATCGCATCTAATTTATTTATTAACCAATTTTAAAAATAATTATACCATAAGAAAGAATGCATTCTAAGTTTTCACGTGGTATTTTCAAATGTTTAAACTAACAGTATTAAGCTATAGATATGACAGTTTTAGCATTGATAGTTACGATCTAAAAAATATGAAATTTGTATGAACAACTTTTAATTTCATCGAATTTATTTATGAACCAATTTCAAAAATAATTGCACCATACGAAAGAGTATATTCTAAGGTTTCCCGTGATGTTTTCAAATTTAAATGCTAATAGTAATAAGTTATAGATATGACAGCTTTAACAAACAGTAACAAAGTTAAGTGTTTTAATTAACGCATCATTGAAGCAACGCAACGGGTTTTTGACGATCGTCCGGTATCAATCCTAACGGGAATGATCGAAGCCAACACCACGTAATTTTGTAACCACTACTCTTCATTCGAGCAATTTTAACAGTAGAGACAGTTCAAAGATGGCGTTTGACAGCAACTAACGTCTATAAATTCAAAAGCTTGCCATTAAATTGAGCAACGACTTCATAATTTCCAATAGGAACCCCTATTTGGACACACAATTTGGAGTCTATATCGAAATTTAACTTCCGATACCAAATTTCATACCATTCGGTCATACCATTTCGAAGTTAGGAGTACAGAAAAATTGGAGCTCCTAATGTTAAATCAGTTTCTTAGACTTTGCATATCTTACGCATATCTTCTTGAATATTTTTATAGCGCTGATATTCTGTACCATGTTACTGTTAAACAACCCAAACAAAATTCAATTAATAAATTGTTTAAGAAAAGTTTTTAGAATGAAATAATAATTATAAAATTAGTGTTTGAAAAATTATGATTGGGAACCTTGTAATACTTTAATGGAAATCGATTCAGAACGATTTCTAGTATATCCATGTGAAATTTCAGTTTTCTCCGATTTTCAGTTCTTGCGCTACATTAAATTTTCCTCATTATTGTGATGTCAGGGGCTAACCAAAAATTTAAATAAAGTCTGACAAACCTCGAAGAGTAATTCTTGGACCGTCTGCACATGCACAATAAATAAAATAATTCTCGAATCGCTAAAAAACAATTTTGAAAGTGTTCAAATTTGAATTTGGTGTGAAGTGATAACTACAATTAAACTCGACCTACTAATAGCGACTTTCTATGAGGGGATGATCCCTGAAATCGACTCAAACTTTGGGATTGAATATCTCGGAATATAAAGATTGTGAAGTCATGGAGTTTAAAATGTGACTCATGGAACGATGCAGAGTCAGATTATGACATCAAAACATTATGTTTCTATTAGAAATTTCGTTCATTGTGCAAAATTTGGTATGAAGAAGTCCCCTTAGGCAACTTTTTAAATTTTAATTAGCCGAGGACGTTATTCCCTATTGAATGATACCTTTGAGAATTAGCTCTAGTACAAATAGTGCTCGAACTAAAAGTGGCTCTTTAGTTTTCGCCACTGTCCATAATAACAGTACATAATCATTTAATTCTGATTTTACATTTAACTCTCTTTCACTCTGTGTCAACGGCATTTGTTGGTTTAAAAATTAATAACAGCGAAAGATATTTATTTTTGCTTCACCGAATCTCATCATTGCACAGCCTACACACCTGATTCGGAGCATCGGGAGAGAAATCAAGTATGGAGTTTTATTTATTGCTCTCTGTGGCTGGTGAGAGATTACTCCATGCCCATGCACACTCGTAGGTCGAAGATTCGGTCCGCGCTAAGGGGTGCAATTAAACAGGACTGATCGGGGGCAATACCAGTGCAATATTCATTAGTTGACTCCAAAACAACGCCATCCATCACCCTCTGCAAACTCCTCCAAGAAACGGAATGGAATGGTACCGCAATTAAATGCATCTACTGAAAACAGGTCCGGGGATCTAATTAGGTTCTAAAATCACACCCAACTCGATCTGGGCATCAGTACCTGTCGTTCCGACAGCTCTAGAGTGGACTGTATTTTAATTAACAGAATGTGTTATAACAAAAACAATATTTATTGACAACAAACTTAGCAAGGTTGTGGAGGGACCACTCTCATTAAGGAAGGATAAGGAAGCCTGGTTCTCGTTATGGCAAAGGAAGCCTCGTTTTCATCCGCTCTAAGAGAGCACCTCTCTCCTCCGCGTGTGAAGCCCTTCGGACGCGGTCACTACTTGGGAGGGTGACCAACTGAGGAAATGACTTAGCGGTCGGAGGTGCCGCCCTCTATGCTTTCCAGTAGCGGTTGATATTTTTAACCAGCAACCATTAATTCATTTTTATTTTTATAAATTCAATATTTCTGTTTTAAATTTTTCCCTTTAAGCCCTATTCTGATGTGAAGATGAGCTGCTTTTGCAGCAGGTGCTTCGTAATGAAACGTCCAATCCAGTCCGCGTGTGAAGCCTGAATGTCACCCACGCGCTCACATAGCGCCCTCTACAGTATGTGGGAGACAACACTCCCTGCACTCACACTACAGGAGAGATTTAACAATCTATTCTGTTTAGATAATTTACGCATCCTGTACCTTTTTTGAGGAAATCAAAATATTTAACCGTTATTTTGGTGCATGCGACCCAACATTCCAACAGCTAAACAGATCCCCTCCACTGGACAATTCCCAGGAGGCCGAATCCATACATAATTAGAAATAATGGATGGCGATTCCAACAATGGACTTGGAGCCGCGGGAGCCCACTTGGAAGAGTAACGGATCCGCAATAGGAGGGTTTAAAAACTGGTAAGGTAATTTTAATTAACGTCGTACTCGAGCAACATAACGGGCTATTGACAACGGTCCGGGAATAATCCCCGAAATGAAAGGAACCCGAACACAACCCCACATCATTTTGATCAACGGTCAGATGACGAGGCAACACCTGAGCTGGCACCTCACTCTCCAAACTTCCACACCCACCCAACGTGAGGACTTTCGTTCACGACAGATTTAAGGTGCACCTTACGCTTACAAACATCCATGCACTGACCCGTATTCGAATCAGGAACCTTCTTAGCAAGAGGCTAACACTTTAACCACCAGACCGGTGGGTCGGTCCAGTGCGGCGTAAATTCAACTACCTACCTAAAGAACAGAAATGGCGAGTGAATGGTGTTCAAAAGAAAACAACAACAACAAATTAAATGGAACGTTACGTAAACGTATCAGAGGCTCCCAAGAGCTTTCTTAAGAGTGCTAATTGGAGAGCTACTGTGGGTTTTCTTCTCTGCTCGACAAAGACCGGAGCGAGTCTGGTGATCGGAAACGTTTTCATCTTGACCATGATCCGCACGCGAGCAGGAAGAAACAAAGAAGACGGGGCATTGTTCGAGAGGAGCTTTTATTGATCAACAAGGAGCACGTGACCGAAATACGATTCAGTAACGGTGGCGCGTGAGTGAGGCATTAAGTAACGAGAGTGTGAGAGTTACAGTTAGCATCCACTCATCACAAACGATATAATAAAAAAATGGCGATAAAAATACGACTTTTAGAATCCATTGGACATTTTTTCTTCCTCTGCTACAACAAAAGTGACATTTATCACTTGAGATTTGTACCAAAAAATGAGATTGTTGGTATTTTTTTAATTAACGTCGTATTGGAGCAACACTACGGGCTATTGACGATGGTCCGGGTAGTATTGTTCTTGGTTTTTTTGGTAAATTTTAATTAACGTCACACTCGAGCAACACAATGGGTAATGGTAATGGTAATTTTAGTTAATGTCATACTAGAACAACACAACGGGCTATTGACGACGGTCCGGGATCAGTCCCTTTAGTGAAAGATCTGTGGACAACACCTCGTAATTTTAAACCATGGTCAGATGACGAAGCAACACCTGAGCTGGCACCCCACTCCCCAAACTTCCACACCCACCCAACGTGAGGACTTTCGGCCACGACAGATTTAAGATGCACCAGCCGTTTTTACACCATACGCTTACAAACATCAATGCCCGGACCCAGATGCGAACCAGGAACCTTCCTATCTAGAGGCTAACACCTTAACCACTATAGCGGTTGGTTGGCAATCCCTGAAGGGAAAGATCGAGGACAACACCACGTAATTTTGAACCACGGTCAGATGACGAAGCAACACCTGAGCTGGCACCCCACTCCCCAAACTTCCACACCCACCCAACGTGAGGACTTTCGACCACGACAGATTTAAGGTGCACCAGCCGCCTCTACACCATACGCTTACAAACATCCATGCCCAGACCCGGATTCGAACCAGAAACTTTCCGATCTAGAGGCTAACACCTTAACCACTATACCGGTTGGTCGGCTTTTAAAAAAGGATTCAACTTGTTAAATGCAATGATTTCGATGTTGAAATGTTCCTGAAAACTCGGGTTTCTCTTTTGCAAGACCAGCAGTGCAGCGGAGATTCCGTAGCGGAAAATATAACCACAGCCAAATGGGCGTGATCGGACAAAATGATAATTAACTCCCGGATGCAAATATTTCCTGTTCCTCCAAAAAGAAATGTGCTCTTTCAACTCATAAATTTGTCAAGGTAGAAATGGTGTATGGTGGTGGGTTAAAATTATACGAAATCATTATCTCCAAAATACAAACTTTAATAGTAATAAGAAATAGTTACGCAAAATACATTTACAATGGAAGTCTTTTGGTGTTTATGAACCTGGAAGTCTTTATTTTCGCCGTCATTTATTGTCTACATAGTTCAGCACGCGTGTCATTATAAATAGTCAAGTATGCAATGTAGCTCGACCTCCCTTATGTGAATGGGCCATTGTATTTTGCCCCGAACCCCCTGGGCTTCCCAATATTTTTATAGTTGCCTCATCCCCAAGAATGAGGACTAGTTGGTTTTGCTGGTCTAAGGTCACTTTTTGCCTTCTTCAAGTTTTAAACATACAGAAATATAAAAGCAGTGTGAGCAATGACAACCCCCCCCCCCTTTTATGTGTCCAGTGTCGTGTGTCCAAAATTAGCATTAAAGTGACCCTCCGACTGCTCTCGACTGTTTGGTGGAACCTGGCATCCGTCATTTGAGTGGTCTACTGATTGATCATCTCACAGTGGTAGACCTTGGATAGATCAACACTTTTTTCGCCCCTCCATAGAGATGAGTATTCACACACCTACCCTGTCATCGATGTTAAGTCGCCAAGCGATGTTACAAGACACCAAATGGGCCAACCCAGTCCGTTTTTTAACATGCAGACACGTGACCACTAGTCGGCAAGCATGCTGGTCCCACGGTTTTAAGTTCCTCTCTATAGCAATGCTCAGTCTGCATGTATTTCACGTCCATGGTTACACGGGCTCCCAAACGCATAAGGGATTCCATAATGTTGCAAATGTGCAAATAATATGAGTAAAAAGATGTCGTTATGGCCAATGTTTCACCTACACCCAGTCCAAGAGACCCTCTTTTCCTAACTCGCACAGCGAACAACACTACGCGGCAGTCAATGATTGGATCGAGTTTCCAATTCTCAGCCCTCGTGTTGCTAATCCGCTGCCCTCCCATCCGTGCAACCGTGGGCCTCTTCCGATTGGAATAGACGGGATGGTGAAGGCTGGACCCCTTCCTAAATTGTTTACCGATTACGTGCCTATTCATGAACATTTCGGAGCTTGCAACATGTTATTATTGTTGAGCAACGAAATTTCCCTTCGGCTCTTTCCAACAAATGCGTTGAAGGGCTGTTTCGCTATATTGTAATGTAATTTTAATTAACGTCGTGGAGCAACACAACGGGCTATTGACGACGGTCCGGGATCAATCCCCCAAGGGAAGGATTCGAAGACAACATGAAATTTTGAACCACGGACAGATGACGAGGCAACTCCTGAGCTGGCACCCCACTCTTCAAACTTCCACACCCGACGTGAGGACTTTCGGCCACAACAGATTTAAGGTGCACCAGCCGCCTCTACACCATACCCTTACAAACATCCATGCACTGACCCGTATTCCAACCAGGAACCTTCCGATCTAGAGGCTAACACCTTAACCACCAGACCGCTGTTTCGGCAGAAATCAGAGACGAAACTTGTTTTATTGACAACATTCGTAGCGATTCCGGGCAGCGGTAGCAAAGTTGGAAGAGTAACGTTTTTGCAACCGTAGGATTGCGAGTTTGGCTCAACCAAAGACCCGTCGGCTTAGGTGAGGTAATTGGTAATTTTAGTTAACGTCGTACTAGAGCAACACAACGGGCTATTGACGACGGTCCGGGATCAGTCCCTTAAGGGAAAGATCCGAGAACAACACTTCGTAATTTTGAACCACGGTCAGATGACGAAGCAACACCTGAGCTGGCACCCCACTCTCCAAACTTCCACGCCAACCCAACGTGAGGACTTTCGGCCACGACAGATTTAAGGTGCACCAGCCGCCTCTACACCATACGTTTACAAACATCCATGCCCGAACCCGGATTTGAACCAGGAACCTTCCGATCTAGAGGCTAACACCTTAACCACTATACCGGTTGGTCGGCGCATAGGTGAGGACTGGTGCACGCTAAATTTGTCTTGTCTTCAAATGTCCTCACGTTGGTGGGGAAGTGTGGAGAGCAGGCGTTGACCTCGTCGTATGACAGTATTTTAAAATAACGAATTGTTGTCCTCCTTCTTTTTTTGCGATGGATCCTGGACCGTTGCCAATAGCCCGTTGTGTTGTTCCAATGCGACGTTTGTTCATTTACCTTCCTACCGATTCCGTGGCTGTTGATTCAAATTCCGGAATATGCACTAACCCACATCATGTTGCCATTGTTGAGAAACAAAATTCCCCATCGACGCTTTGCGGTGAACGCGTCGATCCGCTGTTTTTGTACGTATCGCAAACAGTGGGACACTATTCGAAGCGATTCCAGAAACAACTGAACAAAAAGTAGCCGAGTTCGAGCACATATCGATCCTAATCATTGAGATTGCATAAGTAAAACTTTTGTTTGTTGTTTCGGGTGTGTCATTAACGAGTTAATGATATTAGCAGCTTGGTCCATTGTTCGCGCGTGGTTTTGGTTTCCATCGCTACAGCTCTCTACTCAATGAAAGTATATACAGGTAACCCTCTCTCTAGTATAGCATGCTTCTTCTATAGCACGGATTCTCTATAACACGGTACCAAAATTGCGGCATCCCTCCTATAACACACACCTAGGTTCCCCATATTTCACGGTTTACAATAACAATGATAATCTATATAAATAAGAATGGAGTGTTTGTCTGTGAATAGTTTCGACCCATTTCAAGTTTTCTGTCCGTTTTGAACCCCTCTGATGTCAAATCGGCCTCTTGCGAGTCTATATGTCACGTTCACGCGGTTTAATATAATTTCATGAAACTTTCAATGCTGTGAGTAGTCATCTTCTCTTAGTGACAGAATGTGGTAGCGTAAGTCTGTCTGCCCGTCTTTCTGTTCTATGTTCAATTTTGTGTTTGCGTGTTTGTACAGGCATCACATGAATTTTATTCCACTTATGGGATTGCAATGTGTGTGCTCTATTTTATACATCATAGTATATTAGTTTAGTGAATGCATATTAAACTTTTCTTTATTTTCATATTTAGAAACGTTTCATTCTAAAACACTTGAGTAAGCATACTTAAATCAACCCTAATTTGGTAGTTTTGGAAAAACTGGAATGTATATTGAGAATTACGATTACTTGGATTGCTTTACCGGTGCTGCTGAAAAAAAAAGGTTTTTTTTTCCAAAAAAAAATTGTTTGTATGGAATTTTAGCTCTGGTATTTTATTTATTTCGAGTCATTTTTGTTCTTTGCTCGTTGTAAACGATTTCCGAATATCTGGGACAGACGATATTTTTCAACGAACGGGAATGAAACAGAAACTCGTTCTTTTGGTTTTCATATAACACGGTACGCATTATCAAATATATATGACCTCTGAGTTTTGATTAACACGGTTTCTCTATAGCACAAGTATCCTATAACACGATTCCCATACAGCACAGTGAGTAATATCAAAATTTGTGTGTCAGTTTCGTATAACACTGATTCTCTCTTGCACGGCATGTATCCACCGTGCTATACGGGGGTTACCTGTACAAAATATATACAATACAATTAGTGCATACTTATTGCATAATCAATGTATGTTGCGCTATTTAATTACTAGCAAAAACGAGCACTGTAGTTAGTTTTTAGTTGCAACTGATGCCAAGGTAGTCTGGTTGGAAGAGTAGCGAATTTACGACCAGAGGGTTGCGAGTATGAAACGCTATCCATCCAAAGACTGTCGTGTACATAGGGCCGAGTGTACGTCAAATCTATCACGGCCTCAAATGTCTCCATGTGTGCTCTTATTATCTTGATAATTTGGTCATTTTTTATTAACGTCGTACTAGAGCAACACAACGGGCTATTAACGACGGTCCGGGATGAATCCCCTGAGGGAAAGATCCGAAGACACGACACGACGTCAATTTAAACACCGGTCAGATGACGAGGCAACATCTGAGCTGGCACCCCACACTCCAAACTTCCACACCCACCCAACGTGAGGACTTTAGGCCACGGCAGATTTAAAGTGCACCAGCCGCCTTTACACCATACGCTTACAAATATCCATGAACTAATCCGGATACGAACCAGGAACTTTCCGATCTAGAGGCTAACTCCTTAACCACCAAACCGGTTGATCGGCCTTATTATCTTGAAGTGAGTTGTGTGGACGTTATTCATAACCATCGATTTTGGACATTGGCCCTTTTTCTGATAAAACATAGTTATAATTAAAAGTGCTTAGAATACTAAAATGATAAAATCCAAATATCACTTCTCGCAGTCGGTTAAGAAACAACTGGTCTAGACAAGCTAAACCAAGTCCATGAATATATGTACGCTCACAAAGGTTAAACGTGACCAAAGGATTAAACTAGGCATCCTCTGAGGACAGTCCCTAACCAGCAAGTAGCTGACCAGGAGATGCTGTTAGAGACAATGCTTATCTTGCAGATCTCAGTCATTTAACTTATTAAGAACTCTAGATGGTGTTTTAATTAACATCGCACTGGAGCAACTGAACGGGTTATTTAAAGATCAAACCCGAAGGGAAATATCCATAGACAACAGCACGTCATTTTGAACCACGGACAGACGACGAAGTCAACACCTGAGCTGGAACCCCAATCTCTAAACTTCCACACCAGGCCAACGCGACGACATCTGAGGCCACTATAGAAATTTCCCTTTTGTACACGACTGTCCTGGGTTGAATTCGCCCCCCTCCGGTTACTAGTTCCTTGCAATAACCCGTTGTGGTGCTCCAGTGAGACGTTAAATAAAATTGCTACCAATTCCGTTACTCTTCCGACCGGTCTGGTGGTTAAGGTGTTGGCCTCTAGATCGGAAGGTTCCTGGTTAGAATACGGGTCAGGGCATGGATGTTTGTAAGCGTTAGGTGTAGAGTCGGCTGGTGCACCTTAAATCTGTCGTGGCTGAAAGACCCCACATTGGGTGGGTGTGGAAGTTTGGAGAATGGGGTGCCAGCTCAGGTGTTGCGTCGTCATCTGACAGTGGTTCAAAATGACGAGGTGTTGTCCTCGAATCCTTCCCTCAGGGGATTTGATCCCGGACCGTCGTCACTAGCCCGTGTGTTGCTCTAGTACGACGTTAATTAAAAATTATCAATTACCAATGCAACCGAGCCACCACGGCCAGCTCTCATTGTTAGAGCGCGAGCATAAAATGCTCTCTGTTAATCTAAGTTAAGGACGTAATTCGGGGTAGGTCTGACGAGACTCGACCCTCCCAGAAATACTTTTGGAAATAAAAAGCAATAACATTTTTATTCCGAAACTAATTTTATCAGCGGAAATTGAAGTATCGGTAATTACACACAAATGAAAGGTATATTAAGTCAACCTACCTAAACCCCATGAAATGGAATAAGAAATCTCCATAAAAAAACTGTCCCCCCCCCTTAAAAAATTAATTTTTGAATACGCGTTTGGTCTAAGTGTGCACAAGTTACACTATAACAGTTGTTGGTTCTTGTTCCGAAAATATTTTGAAAATAAATTACATCAAGTGGCATTGAGTCAACCTTGTTTCTAGAAGATCAACCTTTTACTTTTATCTCTTAGGTAATGCGAGAAGATGGTTTAGCCACGCAACGGAAACACGCACCCAACCATCGCTTTCGTGCTTCTTAACCTCTCCTGGGAGTAATCTTACTAGATCTAGAGGGTCGTCATCGTAAAGTAATCGGTAATATCTTGATGACGAGATATCTCGTCATTCGTACTAAAATTGGTCAAATCTTGAGGGACGAAATATCTCGTCGCAACCACTTGGAGGGTGAAAGAATAGCAAGTCATCCGTTTATTATTTTGTATTGTCTGAAACCAAAATAAGTAGGTAACTAAGATTGATTAGTTTGTGTCATACTTAAATTACTACAGCTGGAGATCATGCCGAATTTTATGCGAGCATTAGCTGTAAGTTTTTTTGACCACTTAAGGTGGTCCTAAGCCGAATCCCTACACACTTCATGGGCCTTCTTGAACGTGATTGAGGATTATTTAATGGCCGGACTTGAATGATTAATTTGACATTTAAAATATGTATTCTACTATCTCAATTCAGATTTCAAATAGCGTAATTATTTCATTGTTATTTTTTAAAAATTATTTTGTGGGTTTTCCCTCAGCGAGATCGATTGACTTGGGCCCGCAATTTTTTAAGGACAGCCCTGCATTTGAACTCCACCTATCGGACAATGAAAATGTAGATATACATGAGACAGCCTTGAAACAATTTCCCCATTCATATCAAAAAGCAAAGAAATCGAGCTTTTGCATTCAGGCGACGATTTTACAAATATTAATACAATTATTAATTAAATAACGTTTACTTTTTAAAAAATCGAAAAAATAAAAAGGTATTTCGTGTATGTATTATTTTATTTGTGAAGATTCATAAATCTCTGAAACCAACATTCCTCGGAAGCGCTCTGGATAAGGTTGCCAGAACTTCTCTTTTAAAGAGAAAATGTCCTCTTTTCCCGCTCGGATCTTTTTTTCACTCTCTTTTTTAAAAGTCAGCTATTTTTTTGTTCTCTTTTTTTCAGTTGTTCACTCTTTGTTCCCTTTGTTCATTATTTCGGATTACGTTAAAAATATATTTCAAATTTCAAACATTACGTGCAAACTTTACGATATTCACATTGCCTACTATATCATTATGTAAACCACAGCTATTCAAATTCCTACTAGATATGTAGTACATTATATGTATTATTAAAACGCATCAACGTACAATAGAAAGTTCAATCTCTAGTGTATAATGAGCTCCGTGTTAAAACGTCACATTATGAGAACGAATAGATAACCAATTAGAATTTAGATTCGTGTTAGAATAATAAGAATAAGAAATATTATTCTTACATTATATCAGAAAGAATAGCAAGACGGACGATACGCAGCCTTCTTTAGTTTGGAAGGAAATCGAATTGCATAAACCTAGCCACTTTTTTTATAGCATTCAATCGAAGTCGATAACGCAACTATAATTGATGCGCACAGACAAATATGAAAAGTAAAATGTTTAATTTCTATTAATTAGATATGTATCTACTATTATTTTTTTGTTATGTGTCTGTTGTTTAAAAATTGTATTCTTATTTTTTGCAACGTTTAGAAAAAAAGACAAAATAAATGGTCAGTGTTTTCATTTAGAAATTCGTTCTCGAATTTACTAATTCTATTCAAAATACGTAAGTAATAGGTTCAGTAGATTTTCTAATATTCCAAGATTCGTCAAAGATGATACTTTTTATTGGATACCCAACAATTATGCACTAATAATGCGTGCTTTCGTGTAATTTCCCAAATGTTCTCTTCTGGCAACCCTAGCTCGGGACCCCCTGGTTACGCCACTGGTATTGCCCCCTTGTAGGTCCCGTTCTACCGAATCAAAAAAAGTCGGATGTCACTTACCCCAGGTTGGTGGCACATGGCTTAAAGTCCCAGGACATTCATCACTCTAGTGGTGTCCTGTTAGTCCTCGACAAGAGCAAGTCGTTCGGAGCAACAAGTGTTTGGTTCTGCAGCAGCCGCTTCGAAAATCGCAAACGCCTTGGAGAGAAATCACCTCGCTCAGGTGGTTTGAGGACCTGCTGTTTGTTGATTGTGGCGCCTTTCCTTCTGCTTGGGATTCCTCGCTCGGGGTTGCCGGGAACAGGTTCCCACTTTGTGGGCTGCAGCCACCTGGCAGCTCGTTTTCGGGAGGGGATGGGTGAGTCGAGTTTGGAGTGATCGGGAGACGCTCTCTCTTTTGCATTGCTGGTGCCCAGAGAGACCTATTCGCAGCCGTGAGGGGGAAGCCAATTAAACGACACTTTTTGAATGAAGTCAATTGAGTAGTTGACATTAAGGCTCCACTTGCGATTTCCAGTCGCGGCGACCCAAAAATCGCTACCGCAGAAAATCTACTAAGTGCACACACTGCGATAGATGAATCGCTGAATTAGAATATTTTCCAATGGATGTGCTTGAAGCTACTCGTGCGATCGCTCTTTTGCTTGGGGCGAGAAGTAAATGGAGGAACGGGTACATCCAATAACAAGTCAAAGGTTATTGAAAGGACAGTTCAATTAGTTATTTGAGGATTTATGTGAGCACCCTGCAAAGTTTTTCCAGTATTACCGAATGACAAAAAGTAGTTTTGAAATTAGTTGGGAATAATGGGTCCATCAATAACAATCTTCAATTTCTTTAAATACTTTTCAATTTTATTTAAAAAGTAACTCAGTAACAATTACTGTTAATATTCGTCCATCATCTCCTCCAATAGATTCGTTGTCAGACATTTTAGACAAGTATTTGAAGTGTTTTAAGCAGAGACAAGAACAAGACTGCCTCAGAAGTAAGACTCAACTATCGCAAGTAGGTGCCTGTCCACGCCTGTCTTTGTGATTCATTGGGTAGAACGACAGCCGCATCGCAGAGAAAAACAGAGCCGGTTGCGACTTTCAATCGCGGCGATTGTTGAATCCCAAGCTTGTGCACTTGTATTTGAAATAATGAGTTTTATTTTTGCGACTAAAAAATCGCGCCACTAGAAATCGCAAGTGGAGGCCTAGCCTAAAATCGTAATCTGCCCGAAGGTGACCATTACGAGGTGTCATCCTCGGAATTGATGCCACTTATGCGCGTAGACACACAATGCTCAGGTCCAGAATTAGCCTTACGAAGTGCGATGCCCAATTGAATCCATCTCATAAGGTCTCTCTCAGTAAAATATTAAAACTAAAACAATAAATTAAGAATTCTTTTAATGATATTGTTGACAGTAAAATCAAGGGGCCCAGTTTCAGGCACCCAAACGGCGCGGGTTTCAATAGTTTTGTGGTTGGGGAAGAAGTCTCTCCAGAATTCAGGATAAATAGTGTCGGGATATTGAATGTCTCCACTGCCACTCTTTGTGTCAGGATATAGCGTGGTAATCCGAGTCGGCAATTTATTCTGGAGACGACTGGTCATTTGTAGGGTGATTCGTGTATTAGAACGATTACATCAAATAATTTTACATTAGCTTTTCGGTTGCACTTATGGAGACGAAGGCATTTATAAAAAATTTTGCCGATTATGGATGATCAAAGGGCAGTAACAAAACCATAAAGAACGCGGATCAATTATTTTGCTTTTCTCCAATTCTTACGAATTCCCATGCGCTAGCAACGTGCGAGTTGTAGGCGGCGCAGGTATGACTCCTCCCTGGGTGTATTTTTCTCTTCTGTGTTTATAAAACTTTCATTCTGTGTGTACGTCCATAACTTGAAATTGTATGTGGATATTTGATGTGTATGCCACAAGCATGGCTAAATAGGACTCTTGAAAAAACCAAACCAACCAAGCTAATTTTTCATCACATTCTAATCACGATTGCAGCTTGTATAATTTAAAAAACATGCTCGCAAATATCATAGGTACGTAGGTAGGTAGTTCATTAAAGTTACACTGGAGCAACACAAAGGGCTATTGGCGAAAATCCGGGATCAATCCCGAAGAGAAATCGAGTTTAAAGTTTAGGAAACATGTCTTTTCTTGGGGACAGTATCTAAAAAAACCATGTAACTAAAAAACTATTTAAAATATTTGCAAGATCTTGGCATTTGAAAGCTAAGACGTAGGAAAATATTCTGAATAAATAAACAATATTGATATTATGGTCGATTTTCGTGATTTCTAGTGTATACAAACCCCATAAGCAAGCAATAATCCGTCCAACATTTGCATTAAGATTCGTGCTTTACTCATAATCCCTTGACTGGCCTCCAAAATGAGCGATCGGAAGAAATCTATCATAGCCTCAAATATCTTCACGGTTACGGTGTACGGAAGTTTGGAGAGTGGGGTGACAGTTCAGATTGGTTGGGGCATTTTATGACGCAATGGCCATGTTGAAGCGAGTAAATCTTATGTTGTAATGCGCCAGCGCCATCTATGTATAACAGTGGAAATGTACATTCTGGCACCCAGCCAGTGGAGTTAGAGCATGTACCGCGAGGAGGTGTATGAGAGCATCTTCCTCAATCTTGAGTTTGTTATGAGCAATAAAGATACAGTCCACCAGAGCCTTGTGAAATGATTATGAGCTATCGATGGACCCCAACATGTGGTCACGTCTCCAGGAGCAACTAGTGAATTGAGTTCTCATAAACAACTCTGCGTCTTGCTATTCAAATCAGCATCGTCTACGAAAATTGAGGTACGTGACTGAATTTATTATTCACGCTTTGAAATACTTTTTCAAAATGTTTAAAGGTGCAAAGAGAGATGATTTGATAGCAATTGCCAGGGAATTGGGAGAAGACGTTACTGAGCAAATGACTATTACTGAGTTGAGCAGTTTTATTAAACAAAATGAAAAATTCCAAAACGATCAAAAATGGGTTAAAGAGTTAGCAACCATGATCATTGAGGAAAGAAAGTCTGAGGAGCAGCAGCAAATAGAGCTAGAAAAACTGAAACTAGAGAGATTGAAAACAGAACTGGAACTAGCTCGCATGAAAGCAGAGTCAAAATCTGATGATACTAGTGCCAGTCATCAAACGGAATCGTTGGACTCTCTCATCAAAAGTGTCCGTACATTAACAATTAAAATTCCTAGTAGACCAGAAGGTTGGGGTTATTTTTTCTCATCTTTAGAAAGAGCCTTTGTTTCAAAAACCGTCCCTGATAAATATAAAGCTGAGATTCTTTTAAATTTATTAGGTGAAAGGGCAACTAATGTGATAACTTATATAAAAGATGATGAATTAAATAATTATGCTAAAGTAAAAGCAATAGTCATTCGAGAATTTGAACCAACTCCCCAATCGTGTTTGGATAATTTGAGGAAAACACACCGCCAACCCAATGAAACGTATGTGCAATTTGCATCGCGCTTAACGACGAGTTGGGAATACTATTTGCAGTTGAGAAAAGTTACGGATTTAGAGACCCTTAAAGAATTAATAATATCGGATAAAATATGTCAAACCTTGGACAAAGAAACCGCCTATCACATTAGTCTGAGACAGGCGGACGGCTGGTTTAAACCTTTTGAGTTAGCAAAAGAAATATATTTATATTTTACATCCCGCGGTAAAACTTTTGTAGAAAATGCACGGATAAATAAATTTCCCGAGTCAAGAAATGCATCGAAAGTTTTCCTGTCGGATGTTAAGAGTGTGCTTTTTCGTGTAGTGACAATCACCCTTTGTATAAATGTCCAATTTACAAAACATTATCTGTACACGAACGTATCGAATTTGTAAAAGCAAATCACTTATGTTTTAATTGCTTAGGGAATCACAGAGTATCAAATTGTAAGTCCAAATACTCTTGCAATCTTTGTAGACGGCGTCATCACATGACTTTACATTTCCCTTTCGAACAAAACACAACACAAAAAATCGGAGCGAGTGAGGGAGTGGTAAACACCCCAAGAGAGGGAAGTGCCGCTTTCCCCTCCCCAACAGCTGTAGAATTCGTACCAGCAGAGAATAAACAAATGAGTCAGGATCGAAACTATTTTGTGGCGACTAGTACGTCATCCGCTAATTCGAAGGCTGTATTGCTGAGCACTTTTATTTGTTTTTTGTACGATGATCTTGGAAATGTTATACCCGTGCGTGGTCTTTTAGATGTGGGGGCAAATGCTAATTTCTTAAGTAAAAGATGTGCAGATCAGCTTAATCTAAGAAAGCAAAAAATAAATATTGCAGTGTCAGGTTTGAATGGGTTGTCTTTGACAATTAAATCTAAGGTTAATGCTAAGATAACTAATGAGTTGAGAAATTTCAAATTGGATTTAGAATTTTTGGTTGTTCCAAAAATAACAGATCTGACACCATCTAAGCAAATTGATATCTGCGTTCCAGAATTAAACAACATTAAGTTAGCGGATACAAGTTTTAACATACCAGGTCCCATTGATGTACTTTTGGGAGCTGAAAATTTTTATGAGCTTTTAAAACCAGGTCAAATTTATCCATCTAACACAAAATTAGTATTACAAAACACTGTGTTCGGTTTTGTTGTGAGTGGAAGTGTACAGACAGTAAATGAGAATAGTGTACAGTGTGGGCTTGTTAACGATTGTACCGATTTAGAGAAAATTGTGAAAGGTTTTTGGGAAATTGAAAATATTGAATGTGAGAAAATAAAAAATGAGGAAGCACTGATTTGTGAGGAACTTTTTCAGAAAACCCATACGAGAGATAAAAGTGGTCGGTACATCGTGCAAATGCCCTTAAAAGATAATCCGGCTAGTCTAGGTGAATCAAAGCATATAGCAATGAAACGGTTAGATTCTCTATGGGCGCGTTTGGTGAGAGAGCCTGAAATTCTGTCAATGTACAAGGCCTTCATGGAAGAATATTTACGGATGGGACACATGGAGGAAGTAAAGGAAAACAAAGATCCAGATGAGGTTTACTATCTACCCCATCATGGTGTGGTGCGTCCAGAATCCAGCTCAACACCACTACGTGTTGTGTTCAACGCCTCTGCAGTAACGTCTAACGGAAATTCTCTAAATTCCTTGCAGTACAATGGAGGAGTGAATCAAGATGACTTGTTCACAATAATGCTACGATTCCGAAAGCATCTAGTTGCGTTTGTTGCGGATATTAAAAAGATGTACAGGATGATTTGGATGCATCCCGATCAAAGAGATCTATTGAGAATTGTCTGGAAGTCCTCTGATAAAGATCCTGTCAAAACTTACAGACTATCTACCGTTACATACGGAACTACTAGTGCACCCTACCTTGCCACTAGAACATTGCAGCAGTTGGCATACGATGAAGGTGAACAATTTCCAATGGCTGCATCTGTACTCTTATCAGGCATGTACATGGATGATTTGTTAACTGGAGCTGATCAGTTAATACAAGCTCAGGAACTTCAACGAGAACTTATTGCGCTTTTGGATCGAGGTGGTATGGTTTTGCATAAATGGTCTGCTAATCATACATCTCTTTTGAAAAATGAAGCTGATGCATCTGAAGAATACACTTTCACACCTGATACTAAAACGTTGGGTATTTTGTGGAAACCTCAAACTGATTATTTTTGCTTCAGTTTTAAACCAGATATAAAACAATTATATACTAAAAGAGAAGTTCTGTCACAAATCGCAAGGATATATGATCCACTTGGACTTCTGGGTCCTCTTGTGACCAAAGCTAAAATTTTTATGCAAAAATTATGGCTGCTGAAATTAAACTGGAGTGAAACACTACCTGAGAAAGAAAATCGAGAATGGCATGAATTTATTGAGTCGCTGCAGAAGGTTCCTAACATGTCCGTTCCAAGATTCATCTTAGTTGAAGATGCTGAGAAGATAGAGTTGCATGGCTTCGCAGATGCCTCAGAAGCTGCATATGGAGCAGTAATCTACTGTAAAGCCACAACAACATCAGGTCATACGTCCGTGAGATTGGTATGCAGTAAATCCCGCGTCTCTCCGTTAAAGAAGACTACAATACCAAGACTTGAACTTTGCGCTGCAGTTCTTCTAGCGAAATTAATGCATCGAGTCAAATCATCACTAAAAATCGAAGTGACGTCTACCCACCTGTGGAGTGATTCAATGATCGTGCTGTCGTGGATAAAGAAAGAGCCTCGTCTACTAAAGACATTTGTTGCGAACCGAATTTCAAGGTTACAAGATCTTACCAAAATTGAACAATGGCACCACGTTCCATCTGAAGAAAATCCCGCTGATCTTATATCCAGAGGTATTGACTCTAAGAAACTGCAACTGAGTGAATTGTGGTGGGATGGACCGGACTTTCTAAGGGGAAATGAGTACCCAAATAGAATTATACCAGAATCTGTGATTGAGAAAGACACTGATGAACTCAAAAACTGGGTTGATTCTGAAATTGTACCGTGTTTAACTTTAACTGTGAATTCTTTTATTAACGATTTAGTGAATTGTAGTAATAAGTATTTGAAAATAATCCGTATTATAAGTTTTCTTCTTAGGTTTTGTAGAAATTGTAGGAACAAGCCACGGAAGGTAGGACCATTAGATAAGGAAGAGATCAAAATAGCAGAAGTAACACTAGTAAGAGTACTTCAACGTGAGTATTTTAAAGCTGAGTTAAAAGGTCTTCAAAAATCAGGTATGATTCCAACTGATAGTTCGATTAAGAATCTTAATCCCTTTATTGATGACTTTGGACTTCTTAGAGTAGGAGGCCGACTAAAAAATAGTAATTTAACTTATGAGAAAAAGTTTCCAATTATTCTGCCTTCTAAACATAAGTTAACAGAATTAATAGTTGCTTATTATCATCTTAAATATCTACACGCAGGTCCACAAGCATTGTTATACCATGTGAGACAGAAATTTTGGATTGTAAACGGTAGAAATCTTTGTAGGAAAATTGTACATAATTGTGTTGTTTGTTTCAAGGTAAAACCGGTAACAGTAAATCAAATTATGGGTGACTTACCTAAAGAGAGAGTTACTCAGGATTTTCCCTTTAATGTTACAGGAATTGATTTCTGTGGTCCTTTTTCTATTAAATATAGAAATCAATGTAAAGGTATTTCCATAAAATGTATGTATGCATATTCATTTGTTTCACAACTAAGGCAATACATCTAGAGAGTGTTTCTGATTTAACTTCTGCTTCTTTCATTGAAACTTTGAAAAGATTTATCTCGAGAAGAGGTAAACCTGCTAAGCTATTCACAGATAACGCAACAAATTTTGTGGGTGCTAACAGGGAGATTAAAAAGTTACACAATTTATTATGTAAACCAGATGAGAACCTTGCAGGTTATTTAGGGTCAGAAGAAATAGAATGGAGCTTCCTGCCTCCAAGAGCTCCCAACTTCGGAGGTCTTTGGGAGGTGGGTGTGAAATCTTTTAAGTATTATTTGAAAAGAGTTGTTGGCAATTTGAAGTTAACGTATGAGGAATTTAACTGCATAATTATTCAAATTGAAGGAATGTTAAACTCCCGCCCTCTTGTACCAATAACTTCTGATGTTGATGAGATGGAAGTTTTGACGCCTGCCCATTTTTTAATTGGCAGACCTCTTCATTCATTAATTGAGCCTGATCTTACTAATTTAAGCGAAAATAGATTAAGGAATTGGCAAAAAATCACTAGAATTTTTCAAAAAATATGGAAAAAATGGAGTATTGACTATTTAAATAATCTGCAAGAAAGACATAAGTGGATGTTCTGTAAAAATAATGTGAAAATAGGTGATGTAGTTTTAATTAAGGAGGATAATTCTCCCCCATTCAATTGGCCATTGGGTCGAATTACAGAAGTGTTTCCAGGAACTGATGGTAAAATTAGAGTAGCAGAGATTAAAACAGCTTCTGGTCAATATAAACGACCAGTTTCGAAGTTATGTTTATTACCTGTAAATAACTAATTATTGTATATATTAATTGCTTTATTATTATTGTATATAATTTTAGTGTTGTAATGTATCTTTGAGCACATCATTTATTGTAATCAAGTATTTGTGTTGTTAATTAAGTAATTAATGTTTAATTTCAATTGGCAATTACTTGAATGTTTTTTCATACATTGCAAGGCCCGGCGCTATGTTGAAGCGAGTAAATCTTATGTTGTAATGCGCCAGCGCCATCTATGTATAACAGTGGAAATGTACATTCTGGCACCCAGCCAGTGGAGTTAGAGCATGTACCGCGAGGAGGTGTATGAGAGCATCTTCCTCAATCTTGAGTTTGTTATGAGCAATAAAGATACAGTCCACCAGAGCCTTGTGAAATGATTATGAGCTATCGATGGACCCCAACAGGCCATATGTGGTCAAACTGCGCCAAACACAAGAACGTCGTTGCCATGGGATAGTTGACCTTGTTGAGAACAGCGGTTTGAATACAACAGGCAAGGTCCGCCTCGGCGTGGCAGATATTCTACCAACAACCTACATCGGGTCTTCTCGGTGCATGCAACAGCTGTATCAAGACTCAATGGCGATTTATAGGAAGGTAGGAAGACCATATTTTTTCCTTACGATGACGTGCTATACCAGTTTTGCAATGAAACGGACATGACTGTCGATGAATTTCAAAGTACAAGCTCCGGGACAAGCTTTACGCCTACCATGCGAAGCAAGACGGAAAAGTGCAGCATGTGGATAACGGAATGGTGGTGCCTCACAATCCATTTCCCCTCAAGAAATATGACTGCCACATCAATGTTGAGTACTGCTTCTCGGTGATGGTTTTGAAATACATCCACAAGTACATCCACAAAGGCCATGATAGTGCGAAGATGGAAATGAAGCAGCATGAAAACAATGAGGTGGAGAAGTACATCGATAGCATATATGTTAGCCCGATGGAAGCAGCGTGGAGGCTAAACGCAATTAGATTGCACGACAGAAGTCACACTGTAGTCAGGCTTCCACTGCATCTGGACGGACAGCAGTATGTTACATTAGAAGAAAGACATGAAGAAAAACTTATCAATCAAGCCTGCAAGACTATGTTAAGTGGATGGTTTGACCTGAACAAACAGGATGCAGCGTCAAGGAGCATTCTATACGGGAACGTGCCTGACACTTGGAATATCAAAATGTGGACGCCTCACAGAAGAGCTGCAAAAGTCGTAGGACGCATTACCAATATCTCATCAACTGATGCAGAAATATTTTTCTTGGAGCTCAATCTCAACAGAATTACTGGCGCCACCTGCAATTCTGCGAACCCATGAGGGAGTTGTGTATCCAACATTCCGAGAAGCTGCTATTGCCATGGGAATAACAGAAGGTAGTGAAGAAGCTAATGCTGTGCTGGAAGAAGCCACGTCCATTATGATGGCAGGTCCTCTTAGGAGATTCTTAACTTACTATCTGGTTGTGGACGAAAATGAAATGCATTACAACTGCGGGAAAAGTTTCGGGACGAGATGATTAATTGTGACAGCACGGAAAACGAGGCACTTGGTGATATTGAACGGCTGCTCAATTCATAGAATAGGGCGTGCAAGGATTTTGGAAAAACCAAACCACATTTTTCAAGTGTGCCAGAGCTACACGTGGACATCGTATATCATATAAAAAATGCAGATATATTCAATAAAAGTTCAATGCTGACCAACTCATTGTGTACCAGAGAATCGTTGACTGCATTTCAGGGAAATCTGAAGACCGTCATCAGTGTTTCTTTGTTGATGTACCGGGTGGGACCGGGAATACAGTCTTGTTCACAGGATTGTTTCACAGACTCCTCGTGAAGGAAAGGAAAATTGTTTATGTTGCTTGGACCGGAATAGCTTCAATTCTTCTGCCATGTGGAGCCACGTCTCATCGTTTTTGCAACCTGACCCTTGAGCTGAAAGAGAGTGAAATCTGCTGCACAAAGCCTCGTGTTTAGAAGGGAAGATTCTGGAAATCTCCTTCCCTGGAAGGAGATTTCAGACAGGTGCTTCCCGTTGTTAAAAATGCTAATCAAATTGTGGACGAGTGCATCAAGTCATCTCATCTGTGAACGCTATTTGAGATTCAATACTTAAAGATAAACATGACAGCAACTGCTGGAGCTGAAAATTTTACAAACTGGCTGTTGCAGTTCGGGAATGGAGACCTCGATGAACTCAGCGTGGAAGAATCTTCAGATTTTGCTTGTGTGGATTTGGTCGATTGATTTTATGAACGTGTAACAGATGTGACCATTGACATTCACACCAGAATAATACTGTCTTCCCAAAACAACGAAGTCAACGGAATAAATGAGAAGATTTTGCCCATGATACCCGGTAAGGAAGTAGCCAGCTACAGTATCTGCAAGGCAACTTTGATTGGAATCGACAAGAGTGATGCAAGAGAAGAAGACACTATTAGATACGCTGACGAGTATCTGCATTCATTGACGCCTGCTGTAATGCCACCACACAAGTTGAAAGTTGGCTGCATCATGTTGCTCATTATAAATCTCTCATAGCTGATGGCCTCTGCAATGGAACGCGTCTGTTGGTGCAACGAATAGGCAGCAGAGTTTTCAATATTAAGATCATCACCGGGGATGAAAAAGGAACCATCGTGGATATACCTAGAATTCAGCTCAACACTTCAAGTGCCTTTTGTTTTGTACCGAAGACAATTTCCGGTTCGCCTTGCGTTTGCGTTAATAATCAACGAGTCACAAGGTCAAACTTTTGAACGTGTAGGTATTTACGTTGAACGTCCCATATATGCGCATGGTCAACTGCGACACCTTCTACATCTGTACCATGCGAGCATAGGCGTAACCAGGGGGTGGGGTGTTCAAACCCCCCGCCCCATTCAGTTGAGAAACATTTTGCTAATGTATAAAGATACGAGTTTTTCACCAATTAATTCTTTATTAATAACCACTCAAACTATTCATAACTTAATTTTAATTAATGTTTTACTTGTGTAATAAACATAGCCGTCAGGGGGGTAGGGGGTTCAACCCCTCTCCTATTCAGTTGAGAAAAATTTTGCTAATATACACAGTCCAGTCACATTAATGTGACCACCACCTACTTTCGACGTCAACGTGAAAAAAACAATCACAAAAGGCAGGTGGCTGCACATTGCAGTGGAGTGTATATAAAGGATGTCCTAGGGCATCAGAAAGCATTTCAATCGTTGGCGTAATGCAGAAACGTAGCGATTTATCCGACGTCCAAAAGGGCATAATTATTGGCTTTCGTGCCAAGTGTGGAAGCATTTCGGAAACGGCTCATTTTGTGAACTGTTCGCGTGCCGCCGTGGTAAACGTATACCTTGCATGGCAAAATGGCACTATCCAAATTCAGCGGCGTGGCACATGTGGTGCACCACGGGCTATAGATGACAGAGGTGAACGAAAGCTACCGAGATGCGTTCGGGCGAATAGACGTGCAACTGTTGAGCAACTGACCGCCCAGATAAACCAAGGGGCTAACAAGAGTGTATCCTCAACAACGGTTCAGCGAACGTTGCTACGCATGGGCTTCCGCAGCAGACGCCTGGTTAATGCACCTATGCTGACTGCTGTTCATCGGCGACGAAAGCTGGAATTTGCACGCCAGTACCGCAACTGGACGTTCACAGAGTGGCGACAGGTGGCTTTTTCCGATGAATCACGTTTTATGCTCCATCGAACAGATGGACGTTGGCGTATACGGCGTGAAACGTCTGAAAGCAAACACCCTGCAACAATTGCCATGGATCCTCAACCGCGTAATCTAGCGCAGCTGGCCACGGCACTGGAGTCGGCATGGCTCAACATCCCAGTGAACACCTTCAGAAACCTAATTGACTCTCTTCCTGCACGTCTCGCAGCGGTCCGCTCTGGCAAAGGTGGTCACATTAATGTGACTGGTCTGTGTATGTGTAATGAGTTTTTCACAAATTAATCCCTTGTTAATAACTACACAAACTATTCATAACTTAATTTTAATTAATGTTTTACTTGTGTAATAAATAAATGTAATCAATGAAACAATGGTACATTAGTTCATAGGCGTAACCAGGGGGAGTTGGGGGTTCAAAGATAGTTCTTGAAAGATAGTCAATTTTCTTAATGAAGAGCAATCGGAGTTTTAAGCTTTATGGCTATTTAAACTATATTATATACAAATAAAAAAAATTTTACACTCATAGTATAAAAACCGTATATTTCCGAATGTAAGCCGAGAGTGCGTTCTTTCTTCAAAAATTTTCCCAAAATTCAAAACCCATATACAAATCAAAATTTAAAAAAAAATAAAATAAATAAAAAATAAAAAACTTTTTTTGTGACGTTCAAACATACCGCCATGAGGGCGTAAATGGCGCCAAGAAGGTTAAACGGGTGGAATATTTTCCAATCAAATCGCTGTAAAGTAAAACGCCACTCGCCCACCATGATAGTTTTAACCTGCTAATGATTTTCCCCATTGTCCAGACGGTCCAGCTCCTGATATCCGACCTCTGACGGGGTGATTGACAGGTGATGATGTACGGGATATTAGGATTCAAAAGGGGGAGGGGATTCATTATGGTTCTTAAAAGAAAATCGGGTAGGGTCTAACTGAGATTGAATCTCTAACCGGTCACCACGATTTAACTTGGCAGTAAAGATGTGAAATGACTAGCGTACTGATCTTTAAGTCGCAGGTTTCACTTCGAGGTTGTTTAATTCGCACCCTTTCCACGCTATTACAAAGGTGACCGCAAATGATATTCCGAGTGTCCCGCACCTTATGCCGGACCTCTGATTGGTGATTGACAGATGATCAGTTCAACAATGGTCACGGGGAGCGGAAGGGGCTTGGGAATTTTTTTTATCAGTGCCACTCTTTTCTTCGCCGTGTAGCCTAAAACATGTGTGGAACCTTTTAGCTTCAAAAGGAGGAACGGGCTCATTGACCCTTGGCAGCGAGGACGATTTTGTGTATGAAAAACATATAAATTCTAGTACGGAAAGAATTGGAACTGATGATGATACGCATCAGGACATCCCAATGAGTGAAGCCGAATTTTACGAACTATTCGGAAACTCCGATTCAGACACGGAATTTGAAGGATTTATATGACTTATTTTTCTCTTTTTGCTTAAAGGCTGCATTCTAAACGTAAGTTAAAAGATTTTAGGGTTGTTGAGGCCTTGGCAGCCGGCTAAGAACACCTAGTTTTACTTTCGCCTACTACAAAAATGGATGCGACATGCAACGAGCAATACGCTGCATTGAAATTTTTTTTCGCCTTAAAAAATCGTCAGCTGAAGCCTATGCGATGCTACAGGAAGATTATGGGGAGAGTGTCCTTCCCTTTAGCACACCTAGAAGATGGTTTTAAATGTTTAAAGAGTGGAAACAATCGATTGTACAAGCAACAGGGCTATGAGTGAAAGTCTCCTTCATCAACAACACAGAAGACGAGAGTGGATGCTTCTGCTGGGAAAATTATGATCAGATCATTTTTCAGTATTCGAAGAATTGTGTATCAGCATGTTGTACCACCACATATAACTGTAACTGTAGAATAGTATAGAGATGTACTGAAAACTCTCCAAGCCACATCCATCGCTAAAGACCCCATTTGAAAGCAACATGATGGTTGCTACACTATGATAACGCAAGGCCGCATATTGCCAATGTTGTTGTTGAGTATCTTTTCAAAAATCAATGTCATGTGTGTTCCTCATCCTCTATATAGTCCTGGTGTAGCACCATGGGATTTTCTTTCTTTTCCAGAATTTGAAGAAAAATCTCCGCCAAAAGCCGTTTTCATCATCACGGGCAGTGGTAAAAGTTGCGGAGGCGATTTTGAAGGACCTGTCAAAAAAATGGCTTCCAGCATGTGTTTGAAGACTGGAAAAGAGGTGGGATAAGTGCATTGCATGTAAAGGGGAGTATTTTGAGAAAGACCATAAAATTTGTAGGATTATTTTTTATAAATTTATGATCATTCTTTATTGAACTGCCCATGTATATTAAATATGTGTTTCATTCGCTTTATGTGTAATATCTGAAATTCGTTTGAACACATTAAAAAGTATTGTTAACAAATAATAATAATTACATACTATTTTAAGTTTTGTTTGATCTATTGGCTTATGTAAGAACAATATTTCTTTATACGCACTTAGAAAATATTTATTTTGTTTTATTATAAATGTATAAAAATGGTAAAGTTTATATCCGATTTGATATAAAGACGAACCTTTCTACAAATTTTGTGCATTTTGATTTGTAGAAAGTGTTATTTCCTATTGAATAATCAATTTTCTCTACAGTAAACGACGCGCCAAAAAAAAGTGATTCGATTTTTTCTCCGCGACTATGTTCAAAGTTTAGAAACTGCTGCGCTTTGAAGTCTGTAAGGAGTTAGAAACCAGGCCTGGAAAATGCAGTTTTAAAATGCGTGCATGATCCTCAGAGGCTTCCCTACATGGCGTGTGACTCATCTTGATCATGGCCAATATAATATTCCTAGGATTCTTTCAATCGAAGTGCTCATTGGTAATTAGTGTAGGTGTTCTAAATATCGCCCCTGTGCTTAATATAGCCTACTCGTGTATGGAAGCTACTCTGCGCGACATCTATGAGTTTATGGAGTTACTTTCACGGTCTAGGGTTTGCCACACGTAGCGCCACCGGCAAGTTTCCTATCAGTTCTATCAACGACAATATTACATCACAAGTATTGGAAGCTGTAATCAACGTATTTTTTTGTCTCCAATCCATTCAGGGGATATCCAGGTAAGTGTTTCCTAATCATCATTTCGTTTATGACTCGATGGTATATTCAATATTAAAAGCAGATATGTACCCTCTACTAGCAACTCCGTTTCAATAGTAGCTCCTCATTTCGCCTGGTGGGTGGTCATAGGAACAAGGGTAGGCGATAGCAGGAACCCACTCTTGAAAATTCTCTTGGTAAACTTTATGAAGTTCTACTAGTTAACTTAAACTGACATAAGTTAAAAAGGTATAGGATCTGAGGAAACCTAAGGAGAATAGTTCCTTGCGATATTCATTTAGTTTCCAGCTTGATTTCACAACTCAGGAGGCTCTGAGATACAGAGAAATATTTAGTGTTTAATTTGGAACACCTGCCCTATGATTGTTTTGTGGGAAAAGTAATGCAACACTGCCTAAAAATTTAGTGAAGCTCAAAGTGTTAATTGCAAAAAGTATGCCACCTGAAAGTTTCAAACAATTTATGAAATTGAAATTACAAAGTAAATTACTTCCTCTCTGTATTTGTATGGCATCACACATATTTTTAGTCTTTATTATAAAGTACCTTTAAAATTCGAGATGCAGGTACGATTTGAGAATTTGGGGAAGCTCAAGCTTCTCAATTCCGCAATCCCACGAGTACGACTTCATTATCGCTTTTCGAATGGAATACCTGGAAAGGTGCTTGAGGGACCTCGGTGTCACGGGTCCAGTTGCGATGTCGCCGAATTCCGCTCCGTACGCCCCGCAAGCTACGCGAACAGTTTTCCAACACTGGAACGGACATTTCACGTTCACCCAGTGCTTGTCGATCTCTTCCATCAGCTCTGTCATCCTCACGTAGGGTGTAGACCGCGATCGCCACACCATATGGAAACAGTGGAGGAAGGTCGATCGCATGGACAGCGACTTAATCGTGTACAGTCGCAGGAGTACGACGACGACTTCGGTCACGATGTGTTTCCTGTCCGATGCACGCGTGGAGGTGTCTTCTTCCTGGTTCTCTTCTTCCATGGGATAGATGAGTTTTTTTGGTAAGCAGGATGGGTGTAGTTCGCGACTGGAAGAACGTTGTCGTAGGTGACATCGTAGGAAATACCTACAAACGGAATTAAAAAGTGTTAGAACTGTATGCTTGTTTGTTTAGATTGTGTCGTGTGGGGGGAAAAACGATTTCAACACCTGGGCCTTCCACGAGAGGGGAGCAGACAGCCACACAAAAAGAACATATGTTGTTACAGTTATGTAATAACTCAGGCCAGAAAGGCATTAAATCTGTCGTCATGTCATCTGACTTCTTGCACTTTCCTGTCACACACACCATTTCTAAAATTTCCGAGATCCAAAGAGGGGACGCACACTTGTGGAGTTGAAACCCCTTAATGTTACAGGTGTCATTGAACATTCCAAGAGGGAGGTAAACTCACCCGGAGAAAACAAAAACGGGAAAACGAGAGAAAGAAGCCGCTGGGGGAAGTGGCGGAAGGAAGACCTCTCGTGTAGACAGCTATACGGTAAAGTTCAACACCGGGGAACAAAAAACAAACGAGTAATTTAAAACCTGCTGTTTCTTTATGGACAATTTCATTGATTGTTCAATGTATATATTGTACATAATTTTCCTGTTGTAAAACGAGACTTTTCAAGTGGTAATAAAAAACGCGTAAGGGCATCCAGCTGAGTCCGACTTCAGTGTAATTCTGTGGTGCCAAAAACGCCACTAGAACTGTCGCTGTCTTTTGCGCGGTGCACACATCCGGTTTTTCTACGTACGGTGCCGCTGCCGCAACGCAAGTGCGGTGTGAGATACATTAGATCCAATAGAGTAGTGCACACATGCCTCCGGCGCCGCTGCGGCGACGTACGTCCAACTTGCGTGCAATTTGTACCACAGTTCCCCACGGTGACGAAACTCACCGCACACGCTTCTCCAGTCTCAAGTACCTTGTTTTCATAAATTAATGGAATATAAATAATAATTAATAAATTGTTGCATCCAGGAACTTCTATTTTGTTTCAAAATATACTTTTTATACTTAGTAAGCGAAATAAACATATACTGTATTGACGAAGCCGACATTAGTACACATTTAGCAGTAGACCAAAGTGATGCCAACTGCCTGGAGGAAGCTGTACGGTCGTTCACCGCCATGTGGACCTGGTGTCTACCATCGCGCCTTCCGACGTCACCTTCCGTCGTCCACTCCCAGTTTTTCGAGTTGTCCGATACTCGTCGGTCCACTGCTTCCAATTTCGCATCACTGTGGAACTGTTCCGCTGCACACGAGCTGCTATTGCGCGGTAGGAAAATCCTCCTTCACGAAGGCCGATGATTCTCCCCCGTTCAAACTCAGTAAGTTGTTGAAATTTCACCCTATTTCGTCGTGGAGACATACTTAGGTCTCACTAAACGTCCACCACTAAAAAATAACCATACACTATTTTCAACGTCCCGCTACAGACCTCTATTTATACGCTTTTAGCATCAGTTCAGAGGGCGCTGCTCACACCACGCATGCGTGTTGTCGCTGAAACTGTACTACTTTGCATAACATTGTATAATTGACATTTCCTGCAAATTTCATTTCATTCGGACGATTCCTTCATGGTGTTACATTTTTTACAAACTGCAGTGTAAATATGATTGCGTTACAATCATCGGGGGTTGACGAGCGATAGAGAGCAGCCGGCGGAGCCTCCTAGTCTACTTAAAAAAAAGTGTCTATCTTTTTCAGGTTTATTCGCTTTGTGATTGGTAATAGCGAGTCTAGCGGTTCAACGGGCTAATGAATTTGGAGCACGCGCAGACGATAAACACAGTTATATTTTTTAATTAATTTATTCATAAAAATTAAGAGCATGCGTAAGAGTTGAAATGTTTTCAGAAGAACCGGCAAATTCGGTCACCGTTTCCATAGCAACAGTCGAATATGAAAATATTTTAATTAGTAGTACTATCACAACAAACGACACGTATTAGCTAAAACATTTAAAATTATGATGAGATTTCCTCTGAATTTTAACAATATGTTATGCTTAAATATTTCTTTTTTTATGTGGAAAGGAGATGTTTTGTTAATGACATTTTTTTAAATATTTTGTTTTTGTTTATACTATATTTCCGTGTATGAGTTGAGATTTTTTGGAACGTTTTCCAAAGCTAAAGTACTGGTGTAAGCTTACATACGGATCCGCTAATCTCGCAAAAAAAGTAGGCAATTATCCGTTACTCGAGCGCATGCGATAAATATCGTAATGGGAAGGGAACCTTCAATTAACGTCGTACTAGAGGTCCAGAATCAATCCAGCAGCGATCCATATGGAGATGGATTGTGAAGCAATCCCCTCCCCTCATTGTTGAAAAGTATAGTTCGCAAAGCGAACTAAATGTGATTACGTAGCAATCATCGGAGGTTGATGAGGGATAGCGAGCAGGGGGCGAAGCCCCCTAGTGTATTAAAAATATGTCAGACTTTGATTGGTTTGATAAGTCATTGTTGAAATTGGTGCTCTTGGAAGTATCTAAAACTAGGTATTAAATAAGTGTTAGACTTTGCTTGATAGGTTGGATATACATACAACGTGCAAGTTTGCATGGTAGTAAGTATCTAAATATGGTATAAAAACGTGTTAGACTTTGCTTGATTGGTTGAATTAGTCGTTGTTGAAGTCGTTACTGTAGGAAGCATCTAAGACTGGTAGTTAAAACGTGTCAGACTTTGCTTGATTGGTTGGATATATCGTTGTCTAAGTTCGCATACTAGAAAGTACTATTTATTTTATTTCTGAAGGAGTCATGCTGAAATTGAAGTCAGTTCCATGCCGAGTTACGTTATTACATCCGCAATTGAGCCAAACAAAAAACCCTCTCATAGATCTTAGAATATAAATTAAAACAATGACGCCTGAAAAAAAAAATCGCATCTTTGAGTGATTCCATCTTGATTACATATAAGCTGAAAAAAAGCATTTTGGACCAGGCCAAATACATCAGAAGAATGTTCCGATTAGCATATTGGGTTGCAGTTCCAGATTTCTTGAGTTCGGGAGGTGATAATCGTACACTTTTTTACATGACCGAAACACATCTTGTGTTTGAAAATAATAACAGATAAATACGATTTGGTACTACTGCCGGAACGAAGACATTTCTGCAAATTATTTTCTTAGTATAAAATACTTTATACATGTTTCCATTTTCTAATTTTTTCGTAATAAGATTTCAGATGGATTTGCCACAAAAATATATTGAAAAGAGAAAAAGGCTTACCCATTTTCATTGTACTTTTCCATAAGGAATTCATTGATTTCAAATCCGTATCGCAGCAAACACTCTAACCCATGCTTATCTCCATTAATTATAGCAAACATCACTGGACATGCAGAGTAATAAATTACAGCTCCATCATGTAGCTTTATTTTAATTACGTACATTCCAAATCTTATTTGTTTATCACGTTAGAGTGCTCTTTAAACTTTATTCAAATTGTTACTTGTAATTGCAAAAAGAATAAATGAATTAGCAATTAAAATTATCGTTTTCTTTATATTGTCAAATTCAGAATTAATTCTCTCAGTATTTTCAAATTTTGCTTGCAAACGATATAGAAGTTTCAAGAGTGGAAAAAACTTCTTAATGTTTTTAAAACATTCATTTTTACAATCTGCAATACAGATCATTTTTAGTTTTACGTAAAAGATACTTCATGTGTTTGTTTAACGTTACTAAATGATCATTTAAAAAAAATTAGCACAAAACACGCATGAGTGGAATGAAAAGTCAAAGAATTTAATTTCTCAATGCATTCTCTTTTTACGCGAGTCATTTTGGTATACTCGTTTTATAATTGAATGAGGAGATCAACCCATAGAGGTAAGTAATGAGCCACAGCCTTCAACATCAACAGCGATTGTACACCAAATGTGATATATGTGCGGAGAGATGAACATTTGATGTGTGAAATTAAAACAGTCTAGTACAGAGGTTATCAAACTTTTTCAGTCGCGGAGCACCTTTGAAATTGGAAATTCTACAAGGAGCACTAAATTTTATCTCTCAGCTATACACTGTACTAGCCACTGCGTAGCCAGCACGGCGTTGCCCGTGATAGTTTTTTTCGTGGGGTCAGGTGTGACCACTGCTCGCTAATCCCCGGTGATTGCTACAAATTACCATTTGAATTCGTAGAGTATTGGATAACAGCTATCATGGCGTTGCCCGTGGTGTTGGTTTGCGAAGCAAACCAAATGAGAATTCGGTGTCACAATCTCTTGCGAAAATATAAATATTTATTTAAAAAAATATTTATTGAAAGAAAATCAAACGTATAAGGCATCTATCTGGTGTCAAATTTTCCGCAGATTTTAAATACGTTGAAATTTTCAATATATCTTTAACGATCCAGATTTTACAAAAAAGAACTAAACAATGTTTGATTGTAACATTTGCCATAAAATTGTAAATTTGATTGTAACATTGTAACATTTGCCAGCCAAAATGAAAAATATTTTTTTGCTTTCTTTCGCTGAAATCGTAAGAGGGCAGGAAATGTAATCTGTTTATTTTTTGAACGCGAAAGTTGACGTGACGTCACAATCTAACACTATAAGACATTCAATTTATAAATTTTAATTTTTTAAAGAACTTCATATTTTTAGGTATTGATCTAATATAAAACTTTCCGCAGTTTTCAAATCGGTTGAAATTTTTACTCCATATTTAACGGTCTAGAAGATAGAAAAAAGAACAAATAACTCCTGTTAAAAGTTTATTTGTTTTTTATCGTCTGCTGGAAAATATTTCCTTCGCACAAAATGGAAACGGAAACGAAAAAAATAAATTTAGACTATGTGATCTTCTATGCTGTTGCATTCAATACTAATTGAATTTCATTAAATTCATTTTAAAATGTTCTAGATTGAATTTTAAAAATAGCCGCGACCCAAAAATTACAAATACTTTGGACTACCTGCTTGCCGAATCCCTTTACTGTAAGTGCCATAGATTCGTCAGAACTTTGAATACCGAAAACAAGATGGTGTTACAATCCAAACTTTCTCTTTTTTTTAATATTTTTATGCAATCCTTTTGGAAAATAAGAGTTCAAAGTATTAATCAAACGCAAGAACTTCAAACTCGTTTTAGATATCCGCAGGAATGTCTGATTCGAGTTTTTCTCCAAATCCTTTTGTTAGTGGAAAACCATCCACCCTTCCGTTTATGATTGACTATACTATTGACCCAATACTTCAGTTTCTTTTTAAATCCTTCCCCTTTATCAGTAGCAGCAAAAACAGTTCTGCTTTTCCTTGAACTAAGAGACATGAATCATTAAATTTTATAAAAATATCTGTAAAATACGTCAATTTCATTAATCAACGATCATCACACAACTTCTCTCCCAAAGCAAAATCATCGTCACTCATGAAGATTCTGACTTCATTCCTTGTTTAAAGAGGCGCATTAAACGTTTACCACGGGAGAGCCACCTTATTTCTATGTGAAGAGTAAAGACGTATGCAGACTACCACTGTCATCACATAAGATTTTGAACAACCTCGTATTCTCAGGTCGTGATTTTATAAAATTCATTATTTAAAGTTTCATCCAGCACTTCTTTTATAAAAGGTGGCATTTTCTTCATTGCAAGAGCGTGTCGGTGAAGTACGTAGTGGCTACTGATGCACTACTTGGCCTTTTCTTTTATATTTGAGATCACACCAGACACCTTACCAGTCGTAGCTTTCGCTGTATCTGTGCACACATCAACACAGTTATCCCATATGATGCTACTAGCAGAAATACCCGGCTTTGCTCGGGTTGAATTAATAATATGTTGATTGAAAAGTCTTCAATTATTTTTCATAAAAGAATGTTAGCATCATTTAAGTGTACGGGGAAAAACATTTATTAACAATTTAACTTCTCCGTCGCTTCTACAGTTTACTTCGGACGCAAATATGCATATATATATGTTGTATCCAACCATATAATCCATTTCATATTCTTCAGGCTTCTGCTGAAATTGATTTTAAGTTTTCGAGTTCCCGCGCATATTCCCGTGCATTCAATTTCAGTAAAAATGACGAATTTTCGGTGGATTGTCTTGCATTTAGTTTTTCTATGAATATGTTTTCATTTTGCCATTCTTTCATCTAGTAAGCGATATTTTCGAATTTCATCATCAATATGAGAAGATAATAAATTAAATTTTTACAGCATTCGTTACTAATTTAATTTGAAGCAAATGCACTTTTCCAAAAAATTCTATTCTAAATGCATCTAAGTTGTGTAATAAATTGTTCAATAAATTGTTGTTCAAAACTAAGTTGTTCAATAAATAGAGCAATCAACTTCGACTTTCTGTCTTTTAAGACATAAAATTTCAATTTTTCAAAATTAATTAGTCTGATATTATTCCAAGATCAACTAAGTCTTGTTAAAAATTCCCGTTTCTCCAAAACACATACAGTTTTAAATTGAACCCTTATGGTACTTTTTAAGATCAGAAATTTGGTTCCTAAATGGAAAGCACGTATCTATTTAGAATGATAGATGTAGTTACTTGACTATGGCGTAAGCTTTCAATAACGCCCATGAAACACGAAAAACAAATGAAATGTAGTTTATTTAATCGTCTTTCAATGAAAAGCTAAACCAAAATTTTTAAATATATTTTGAACTACAAAGTATGACAACCAGTTTTAAATTAACGTAACCCATCTTATTTTAAAGTTATTTTTGAAATTTTTCATGTCATTTTAAAATAATAAATTCACACTTAAAAATATTTTGATTTGTAAATTTTTTTTTTTTTTACCTACACACACTATTACGTATTTAACCAAAGATTTAAAGAAAATTGGTGGAAATATACATATACCACCATGAAATTACTCATGTCTAGTGATATTTTGCAGGAAATAAATAAATAAAATCCAACTCTTAAGTAATATTTCTGGAATAGGTAATATACCGGAACACATAAGCAAACAGAAACAAAATTCCAATACTTAAAAAAGGCAGAATTCTGTAAAAAAAAAATATGTTCTAGTATGTTGAAGTCTGACTTCCTGAATATATTCTGAAGTAAAACAATTCGACAAAAAACTTGAACAATATTGATAAAGACAATGAATTATAAGCAAAAAGAACACATATTTATAATACTTGGGAACCCCCAAATGTGACCGCAACCATCTCGTTTTCAACTCAAATACCCAATAAAGCAATTATAAATCAAATTAAAACATTAATTCTGAGGTTGTCAGATACCGAGTAGCAAAATTACGTTTTTATTATCAATGAGTTGATCGTTTGGGCTTTTCGTGCACCATTATAAAATTTAAGTAAACATAAAATTAAATGTTCTAAATATTCTTTCTTCATTAATCAAATATTTATAAATATTATTTTCATCAGGGAAAGATGTAAAAATTCAGTTCAAACATGAATATTATAATTTAATTTATTTTAAGGAAATTGTTTTTCGATCAACACTGGTAAAGCAATCTGAGATGCGTACAGCAATCGTTTTATACTCAATGTTATTTCTATGGCGATTTCAAATTGCTTTTGGCTTAGGCCTTAGGTCAATTTTAGGCCTCTTAGGATTCGAATTTTTCTAAATCCTTTCTTAGTGCACCCCTACGGTATAAGAAGAATCACCCTGCAAAATTTCAGCTTCCTAGGACTTGTAGTTCTTGAGATACAGTGATGAATCAGTGAGTGAGTGAGTGAGTGGTATTTGAATTTTATATATATAGATTCTCCGCGAAAATTTCATCTAATAATTTAAATATATCACTGCCACTTGTGGTAGTCAGTAATGGCTTGCAGAGAAGTAAATTCTCTTGAAGAGTCCAAATATGGATGGCGCACAAATACCATAAGAATTGCCAAACCAACTTCGGTTCATTCAACCATTTGAAGCGAAAATTTAGTGTATTTTAAACGAGAAATTAAAGTAGCTTTCACATTTTCTGCTAAATCCCCGATTTGTTGCGAGATTGTGCCATTTGACAAAGGAGTGGTGACTATCACTTTTGCAGCCTTTAAGTCAAACATGCATTCGATAATGTCTTTTACACAAGGCGTGATTAGGTTTTCAGCAACAGTATGGGCTTCGCCAACTTGAGCAATTCGGTAACTCACTAAGTAAGATGGATGCCATCAAAGCCTTTTTGTTGGCAGTTTTTGAATGACTAGGGGGCAACACCCTATGCTCGCCCATCACTCGCCAACCCTCGGGGATTGTTACGTAATCCTATTTGGTTTGTTTCCCAAATCAACTCTCCTTTCGCAGAGTCAATCTCTTGTCTGTGTAACGGCGAAACTATCTTAATAATTCGTATAATCCTGATTTGACTTTCCGGTCCATGACGTCACAGTAAGGCCTTTTCATTTGAACAACCCTTGGACTAAAGTTAACACAGAGGTAAAAATTATCCCTATCATACAACACTTGCTAAGCCTAACCATACTCCCAAATTACCCCACCTCACAAAACAACTCATAATAAATAGAATTATAAAGTTCATTCTTATCCTTCTATGTAGACCTGTTCCTTAGATGCTCCACTACAAGTCTGAACTAAAATTAATAGTTTTTTTTTTCCCAGTTAATGATTTTAGAAGAAAGTTCATCAGCAGCTTAAACTAACATACGATGTGCGATAAGCATAAACAAGATAGTTTGTAAACATTGAACTTCTTGCCAGTTTCTAAAACTAAAATAAAAATATTTGCCATAATCTCAATCTATGTCTCTAAAAAAGAATCTATATATATAAAACACTAACGTACGTGGACCCGAAATCGACGTTATTTGTGTATCGTCGAATGGCAACAATCAACATATATAAAATAACCCAGATATTTTGAATTCTTGATGTTTTCAAATAGCCGAGGTCAATTTCTATTAAAAATAAGGAATTAAATTGTAATATTTATGTTTGAACTTACTTTTTATTTCTTCCTTTGATGTAAACGTAATTTTGCTACCCGGTATCGGGCCACGTGTCAGAATTAATGTTTACTTTTTTAATTTGATTTAGAATTCCGTGTTTGGGTATTTGAGTTGACTGCGAGATGTTGCCGACATATTTGAGGATTCCCAAGTATTATAAATGTGTTATTTTTGTTAATAAATCATTATTGTCTTTGTCAATATCGTTGAAGTCTTTTGTCGCATTATTCTATTTCACAATAAATATAATCAGGAAGTCGAAATTCAACACATTTGAAAAGATACGTACATGTTTTTTTGGTACAGCTACACTCTACGTTTATGAGTGATGGCAACGGCTTGGCGATTTTTTTTGGAGCAATTCTAGTAGCGAGTTACGATAAATTACGGCAACCCATCTTTCGTTGCTGTTGTTGTGGTTTTCACGGCAACCTCGGCAAACAGAAACTTTCAATTTTCATTTTGAATATTCTAGAAAGTTCTTACAAAATCCGTTAAAATCGTTTGATTTCATTGATTCGTTTGAAATTTTTTTCTTTCCTCCCATTGGTTATTTTGTTTTTAAAATATCCTTTTATTGCATTGGTCCTTTTAAATCGTTTTCTGTGATACCATTGGTCCATTTATTTGTATTTTGACAGTTGTGGAATTTTTATTTTGTTATAATAGTTTTTCACGACAGGATTAAGAGTTTTGTTTTTTTGACCATTTTCGTTTTCACTATTTTTTTACGAGAGAATTCTGACGTTATCAGGTATTATTTCTTGCTTTTTTTTCTTTTGTAAATCTTTTTCTTTTTCAACATGCTCACTGTATTTAGTGTAATTGATAAGTTTCAGGGTATTCTCACCATTCGTAGCTTAGTTTCTCTGCTGGTTCACAAATGTGTTTTGATATGTGATTAAACTTACTACTTTTTGTGAAATTTTTTTTAAAATATACTTTTTAAAACGTTCTGAAATGTGCTTAAAAAGTGTGTTGTAAAAAGAAAAAAATTGTGACAGGAAAAGAGTTAAGAAATAATTCTTTCCTTGGCGACTTTAGAAGTGCGCCAAAAAAAATCGCCAAGCCGTTGCCATCAGTCATAAACGTAGAGTGTAGCTGTACCGAAATATTATTTAGGAGTTAGATTTTAATGATATGTCTATTTCCTGCAAAATATCTCTAGACGCGGGTAATTTTGTAGCGGTATATGTACATTTCGGCCAACTTTGCTTAAATATTTGATTGAATATGCAATGATTTAAAGAATTGTTTCACAAAAATGAATAAAACATACAAATCAAAACATGTTTAATTACGGTGTGTAAAAAAGTTTAAAAAGCACTATTACACACTGCCGAGCGCTAGCTGGCGCAGCCCGACTAGTTAACTAAATATTTTAATTTAAAAAGGGAAAATAGGTGTTTTTCAATATACTTCCGCTTTACCCCATAAGCCCACTTTCCATCACCTGACCCTACAATTTCTACACTTTCCATCACCTGACCCTACAATTTTGAACAGACCATGTCAATTTTGTAATTTTCTTACCTGTGCTTTCTCGGGAAACCGTCTAAGAATCGAGCAAAAGAACCCAAAAACACCAAACCCTGCGAAAGCGGCGGCTGAGGTGGAAACCTTTTTTTAATATAGAGATACGATATACCTTTCTGGACTTTCCCGAGTTCAATATACTACTTTCTTTAAAAAATCAGTTGGTTTATCCTGGTATTCTAGATGGACCCCCTCAAACTGACGACGCATTTTTGCTGGAAACATTTAATTGCTCGGCAAGACTTTGCCACAAATTACGCACTGCGGTTTATTATCCGTGGTCTCAGCTAACCCAATATCCAAATATGAATCATGATACTTTCGTTTTTAAAGTTTTTTAAACTGTGGAACTTGTGTATCCCAGGGAGTAGAGCTATGCAACTTGTTCGATAGTTCAAGAAGTTCTATTGCATCTTCAGTCAATGATTCATCCGAAAAACCAGCTTGTAACACTTCTTTCTTCTTCCGCACTGCAATTAGAAAGTAATATGAACATTAGCTGCATATAACAACAGCATACATTCAGTAAAAAGTTTAAATACGATATTGCATCTAAAAAATTCATTGAGGGGTTTTTTAAAAGAAAATACTGTAAAACTTTAAAAAATACTATAATGCAAAATCTTATACGTGAATAGTAAAATTTTATTCTTAGGGATTCTAATTTTTCAAGATTTTAAAATATCATAATGAGTTTAACCATTTTGGTACAGGAACGACAGAATCAATAGATTGCAGAACTAGGTGTACGAAAATGGACAAGGCATATAGTTTTCATATGCGCAAAACAACAAATTATAAACAACAAACAATTATCAACATATTTTTTGTTTATTTTACAATTTATGGTAATTATATACTGTATGGTAATTTTTACTTTTGTAAGATTACTTAATTTAAAGATTTAATTTTCTTTCTTTCTTCTCTCCATCTCTCTTTCTCTATATCAAAAAAAAAGTTGCCGCTGTAGGTTTGAAAACTAGCTTTTTTTGCTCGATTCTTAGACGGTTTCCCGAGAAAGTACAGGTAAGAAAATTACAAAATTGACATGTTTTGTTCAAAACTGTACTGGGAACAAGACGAATAAGATTTTTTTTCCGATGGGGCTATTAGTTTAGGGTTTATTAAGTGTCAAAGTTGAAAGAGCGAAATTTCTAACGCGAGTGAGCAAAAAACGTACAATTTTCAGTCTTCAGTCGTTATTTTTTTTAGAGTGCCTCGAAATGTGAATTTTTGTAGGACGGAATTTTTTGTAGGAATTTAATTATATATATATATTTTTTTTTAATTCGAGAAAAATCGGGATATTTTTGTTACTTTTTTGTTAAAACTGTCATATCTATATCTTATTACTAGGGTAACTTTTTTGTTGCAATAAAAATGGGAAAAGTTGCATTTATCATTCCCTAAAGTTGCATTTATCATTCCCTAAAGTTGCATTTATCATTCCCTAAAGTTGCATTTATTTTTGATACACTAAATTCTAAAATAAATTATTCGTAAAAAATGAAAAAAATTCAAAATATATTGACATTTTTATTCGTTTACAACAGTATTATAATGCATACTGAAATACAAAAGAACGTTGAATGGCCGATCCTTGGACAGTAATTTCCTTTAACATTGAAAACCTGCTCCAGCTGCAGTCATATAATATGCTGTATCGGATAGTAGAAGCGCAAAATCCTTTCGCTCAACATTCAGAGGTTTTAAAATGTCATCTATAAGGCGAACAACATATTGATGATGGACACTTACCTCGCAAACTCTGCAGTCGATTACGCAAGTTTCTTCTGGATAATCAAGAGTGCCAACCAATGTGTTAAAGCACTTCTTGCCATTTATTTCACTTTCGTCTCAGGACGAACACCTTCTTACCATGAACTTGTTTGATCCATAATAAGTAGAATGTTTTACTGATCAATGAATAATGAAACAAAAAACAATAATGCAAATTTCATTGTTTTAAAAGGATTCATTTTTAACCGTTATCAGGTCTTCAACTTCGTTAAACTCGCTGCAGCATCATTACTGGTACGCAGGTTCCTGTAAAAATCATGGCAGTCATCATCAATCAGAGAAAGAATTGATAATAGGTCTTTTTTCAGAGGGTTAATGGGCAGTGACCCAGAATAAGAGAGCGGTATATTGATAAAATCCAATGACAAGGGCCTTCCTCTTTCCTGCTTCCCCAAGTCTACTATCTGAAATTCTGCAGGTTCGTCGAATGTATTTATATTTTATTATCCCAAAAGTTGACTCAGCACAACCATTTTATCTTCATCCATTCTACCTTGCCCCCCTTGAGTTAGTAGTCCTTTTTTTTTATCAAAACGTTCTCCATGTCCAAAAGTTTGGAGAATGCGAGGAAATTCAACTTATTTCTGAAGCATTCTACATATTTCCGACTTGCCCATGACACACACATGAAAGCGTTTTCCTTCTTTTCGCGTGGACCCTGTTAACTTGAAACTAATCGGACGAAAGAGTACCAGTCTGTTGGAGTCAGGATAGTTTGTGCATGTTCTGTTTGTTTATTTGCACTTTCGATCCGGGCATGGTCACTATTACACTCCAATCTGGTGTGGCCAGGTAAGAGAAATTTTGGGCCAATCACGCAGATCGAAAGTTTCTTGAGCAGCACTGCGTAATTGAACAATATTGCTATGTGTATGTTTTGGCCCCCGAATGTGTCAGAGTACGTCGTTACATGCGATACACTGTCGGGCAACATCATAATCTTTCGAAACACACAGGAAGCTATTTGATCCTATCCACGACCTCCAATCGCCACATGAAAGAATGCGTTTCTTGAACATGGGAGCAGTCTGTGAGGTTGTAGGTAGATAGTAACCTTTTGTAGTGAGCAATGTTAGTAGAAAGGTATGGCGTTGGAAGCACTTGCTGCAAATCAAACACTAATACCCTTTCTGCTGGACTGTTAGTCCAGTAGACTCCTTATCCTGTCTTTTTCTTTCACATCCATATTCGGCCTGAGCAATATGTTCGTCATGAAGCAAGGACAAACGTTCCTCCAGATTCGTACAAAATTTCCTACAAGTATCTGTAGTGCTGTTTGAACCAATCGATTTGAAAACACTTCAGAATACATCACAAGATACTTTAGCAGCACTATTAGCCTGTTAACGGGTTTTATAATATTCTTCAGTGCATTTTGGTTAGTGCAAAATGACTGGGAAGGTAAATATTTTCAGTTGACTCACTTCTAGAATAATGACAAACATTTCTTGGATACTTATTGATGAACTTTCTTATTTCCTCACGTTCCTGTATTAACTTACTTATGTGTGTTTGCTAACCTCTGCGATCACTGATCACCCTACCAGTTGAACTATTTTTCAGTTTTATTGCAAGAGTATAGACCTGACGTGATCCAGTGGACATGACAAAAAAAATTCTTTCCATACTTCGAATTTTTCGGACTGCGATACGACACAGAAAATTTGTCCTTTCGACAGCTTTCTTTGAAACCTAAATCCTTCCACAAAGAATTTCATGTTCAGCTGATTTTAATCTGAACTGGGCATTGAGCTTTTCCTGGGCTTCAGGTGGACAATTTTCACAGCAATGTTTGAGTTTGCAGCACTCTGATCTAGGACGAAAAGCTTTGGAGGGTATTAACGTACCTTTCCGTTTCCTATATGACAAGCGCCTTGCTCCTTCTTTTTCATTTCTCCCTCCCTACATCTTTAGTTTCTATTAATACTTTTTTTATAAATCAACATGTAAATTTACCAATACAAAGTTAAGAATTTATTAAGTATTCCTCCAAATTCTGTGTTGTATTAAAGCTGTAAAACAAAGGTGAACAATGCATCTATAAACATGGACTAGATTCGAGAAAATCATTTTTTTATGCATTAAAAAAAATTTAGTGGCTTGAATTTTCTAGGTAATTTTTTCAGCCTTACTTCTTTTGTGAGAAACTGATTAGAATGGATGAATTATCCAATTGGGGCTAGAAATTTAAAAATCCAAAACAGCTTTACTCAGTTTGTTCAAAATATCAGGAAGGAATTTGGGATACCTGACAATATTCAGGAAATTACTGGGCCATTAAATTCTTTGGAGTTGGTACAGACTGAGATAAATTTAAATCTTGAGGATGCTTTGTACAAGATTCCTCTCCAGGTGTAACGCCCTTGAAACAATTGACATGAAGTATCCGGATTCTAAGTGGTTGCATGTCTATGCAGATGGCTCCCTTAGTGATGATTATGACTGCAGGGTTAGGAGTTTTTTCGAGCCTATTCTCCCTTTATGCTTCTGCAGGAAAATACACCTTCGGCAGAAGCCATACAAATTGCTCTAAAGCGCGCAGCAATTCATACCATTGGTTCAACTAGTCCTCCTTTATCGGACGAAATCCTTCAATGCCGGGACTATTTGTGAAAGTTGGTTTTAAAAAAGAAACTGTGGAGTAAATGGGAATGAACGGGCTGATTTCCTCTCAAAGAAGGGCTACAAATTGCTCCAGTCAAGATGTTCAACAGCATCTTACCATTATATAAAGCTGTATATTAAACAGATTGTGTCCAAAAATTATAAATTGCATCTACTTGACAGCTTACAGACAAAGCGGTGGAAAGTTGACGACCTAATCACCATTCCACAGCCCACGCCGTGAAGCTGTTGCACAGTTCCGTCTACTAACGGGTCACGGCTTGGGAGAAGGCTCTATTATGGCAATGACTTATGTCACTTCAGTTAAGACTTTTAGTCACCTGATGTATTTTACCTGTTGTACTTATGTATTGCCTCTTGCCATTGGAAATAATAAAACAAATTTCTAGGTAAATAAGTCAGAAAAACATGCAAGAGTTGGGATCTAAGATGGCAGTTTTGTATTCATTTGTAACCTGTTATGGTAAAGAACAAAATATTTTCTCTAACAATTTTTTATGTGCTTTTACACTCATCCAAATTTAAATACGATATAATTCAAAGGACATCTCAAGAATTTCTTCACCTTAGTCTTCCAACTGCATATTTTGTTTGTGAAAAAATGCACATTGTGTGTCCCACACATTAATTCCCAATAAAAATTTATTTGTTAGTAGTTCGTTAATATACATGGCTCATTTTCTTCAGAATCGGCCCACAGTAAATGGGTACCCCTACTTAAAGTCATTATTTTGCAAATTTAAAACTAATCTAGCCTAAATATTTCTATATAATTTAATTTCAAAATAGCGACAAGACTATTTTAGTTTTCACTGTAGACATTGTCTTTTCTGAGGTCAAAACCTAAATCTAACTTTTAATAAATCTTCAATCTAAAATTCATTAAAAGGACAGCAAAAACATATCCCTCTAACCTAAAAATTACTTACTCATTACTGGGTTGAAAAGGTTCATAGTAAATAAAGATTTTTTATAATTTGGATTCCTTTATTCATGTCCAGTCGAACTTTTCTGCAACATTGCTTTTTAGATGGACAGTAGGTAATACCAACTGTTCATTTAATATCTAAACGTCAATTTTATCGCAGAAATGAGAAACACCTTCAAGGAAGGAAGCGTCAGATGTTCCTTAAACATTCGAGATGTAAGAAATGAAAAACACACACAAGTGAAAAGAAATCATTTTATTACACTTTTTTGTTATGCCAAAGCTTTATATGCAGTATGGGTTTTGGATTTTCAAATACAGATTTTATGACTAAGTATGAGAGTGCACAGAGAGGTACAAATTTTATAAATATTTTTTTTTTGAATGATCATAATAGAAATTCCTACACGAATGGCATTGGCACACTCAAGGAATTTTCCAGTTATAGGACATACAATCCATAGTTTTAAACAGAAGCACAGAGATAATCTATTTCAGCCACATAGAGCAACACCAGTCACACATCAATTCAACTCTTCATAGGACGATTTGTTCATTTTGCAGTCATTTTCATGAATAAATGAAGGAAGCAACTATGTATATAAATACTACATGAAATATTCACAACCTGTGATTCACCCAAAATGCAGTTTAATGGTATAGGCTGCAGAACGGAAAGTAAGAAATATTTCGAAATTCAATGAAGTCTCAATTCCTAATGCTGTACATGTTCCACAACAAAACTTCCAAGTTTTGTTAGTTGTAACTTTTTTGATTTTATAAAATGATCCTAATCTTTTTTTAACTAAGGATATTGTTAACTAAATGAAAACAATAAACATTGTAAAATTATCATAAAAAGAACCAAAATAAATTCTAAATATTATACTATAACAAAACGAAGGAAAACTAAAGATAACATATAGCAGCTCTATCAGTTTTTGATTTATACTACCTGCATAAAAAGAAATGCTTCCGAACCAAATACATGCACAAATATGGCTAGAATTATAAATACAGTGAGCTAAAACAGGTATGATTAAATAGAAAAGAAAGTCTAGTTTCCTAACTACAAACGACACATGAATACTGGGAAATAGTAAGTAAAATGAATCATGACTTTCTTTTGTTATGTATAAAAGAGCATTTTAAGTGCAGTTTAAATTGCATAGTGTATCATACGGAAAACCCGATTAAGTAAAATTCTGGAAATTTTTCTTCTTACAATCACACATACAATAATAGTTAAGTCAGAAACTAAAACGTCAGAGCAGCTCAACAAAGAGCTTCTACTCAAGTGTACAAAAAAATTGCAAACACTCTTCCAATTGCTAACAAATACTACCAAGTTCCCCACACATAGCAATCAATGCAGATTAGATGAGAAAATTCAGATCTAATGGCTACTTTTCCTTTTGACTAGGCACTTGTTCTTGTACACTCCATCCATAGCAGCAGTAATTAGCATTGTTTAATCTTTACGGGGCCTTCGTCGCCGTGGAAAATCGCCCCCTGCTTCGGAATCCTGGAAGAGATGGCAATCAGTTAAAGGACAACAAAACAAGTCAAGCAGCCACATGTTATACAGCATGTCTGCCAACCATCAAGAAAACAAAATCCCGAAAGTTTCTGCAACCAATACAAAACCATCAAAAATGAAAAATTATTAAAATAATTTCAACAGCCTAATTAGTGACAACTGTGCCAAATTGGGCTTAACGAAGCAATTCAAAACAGAAAAAGTAACACTGCTCTCTACTACAGTAACATGCTCGGCATCAGTTAGAATTGAACTAAACTCATTTGGTGATATTTTAGAGCAAAATCTTGATGATTCTATGGCACTTACAGCAATAAGATTTGACACAGGTAGTCCAAATTTTTTGCAATTTTTGGGTCGCTGCAAATTTTAAATTTCAATATAGAACATTTTTAAATGAATTTAATTATTATTGATTTCTTTGGAATAGCAACTGCATAGAGATATGACAGATTCTAAATTTATTTTTCCCATTTTCATTTTGAGCAGAGGATGAAAAAAAGTTTTAACTTTAGTTATGTAGTTCTTTTTTTCTATCTCCTAGATCGTTAAAAATATGATTTTCTTAAAAACTTCAACAGATTTTAAATATGCGGAAAATTTTACTTTAGTTTGAAACATAAAAATATGATTTTCTTTAAATTCGCAAACCAACACCACAGTGGTGTTGGTTTCAAATATTCAAGTATAAAGATAGAAAAGAAAAAGGCCCTTTTCCTTCCTTGGAAGGATATTTTTATTTTCTTCATTTAAAAAGTACATCATTTTAAAATATTAACATAAAAATTTAAAAAAAAAAAATCGATATTATGTTTTTTTTAATTTGTTCATTTTTGACACAGCTTAAGAATTTTTCTTTTTAAAAAATTATGCCTCATTTTTTTTGTTGTTGTAAAAGTTTGAAATTAATTTTGTCTCTTTCTTCTCAATATAAGAATGTGCACTTTTTAAAGTCTGTCTTTGCTGACCAGCATCATCTAAGACTTTCGCCGGTCCTTCAATCATTGCCTGAGCAAGTGCTGCTTCCTTAAAATCTTTAATTTTTTATTGCCTTCTTGAGCCTATCATTGGTTTGCTTTAATAATTTTGAAGCACTGTCCAACACCTCATGCTCTTTAAGCATAGTTTTAAGTTTTCGTTCTTCTTCTTCTATCACCTTTCTTTTCTTTGCCAGCTGCTTTAAATTTTTTTTTCTTTGCTTCCTGTCTTTCTTTTTTTTCCCTGTCCTTCTCTAATTTTCCTTGTGCCATACGTTTTATATCTTCTAAACACACTCTCAAGAGGACCAAGACATGATAAACTTTTAAGGAGAGATGAACTGAAGGACTTCCTCAAAAGATATTTAACACAGGAAATGTAATGCTTCTGAGACCATAGAAAAAAGAAATTCCTTTCCTTCTCTTTCATATTCTGTAGTGCTCTAGAAATTTGATCTCCAATCACAAGATCAGCCAGAGGCAACAGTTTGTGAGGACATATATCTTCCAATTTATCCATTTTCAAATCTCAAATAAATTCCTCTTTGTAGATCCTAAACAAAATTGTTCTTGTCAACAATTCAAGTTGAGAATGAAGGTTATGTATTAGAGGTTCCTTTTTCTGAAGAAATTCACAACAAATATCACCTCAGCCTTCATAGTTTCTCTTCTAAGTAAATGAACAATATTTTTGTAGCCTGGTCTTTGTATCATATTTGCTTCTTTATTGTAATGTAGTCAAGTAAATACTTTTACACTGCAATCCACTGTTCAAGCAACCTTTCAGCAGCTGGCTTTAGGCTTAGCCACCTGCTTGTTGGAAGTTTCAAGTCTTCTTGAATTTGTTTATATGTTGACCAATGCTTAGGCCACTGATTAAAAAATCTGCAAATAGTAAAAATTAGTTCAGACACATCTTCCCCTAACTCTTTTAGACCTTTAAGAAAAGCAATATGCATTGCATGAATCTTACATGTCCCAATGTTAATTTTTTTTTTCGGGTAGAAAGTAATGAGTCATTAATCTTTTTAAAAACTGACTTTCACTAATAAAACCTCAAGAATTTGTAATAATCAACTTCGATGATAACAGAGAATGATATTCAATATGTTCGCAACACTCCTTCAATATTTAACCCTCTGGATACAGAGACGTACAAAATTTTTGCATTCTCTGGTTACGGAAGGCTTTGGAATCTTTCAGATCTCAAACTCCTGAAGAAACGGCTAAAGGCCATTAAGATTTCCATCCCCTCATTTCTGTGCCACAAAGAGAGTAGCGCGTGAATAGCCTCCGTTCCGTAGACAGGAATGTGGGGGTTCTCGATGGGGAGCTTCGAGCACTTAGAATGTGCAAGAGGTTGATGATCTATCCCCTTAAAAACTTTGCCGAAGACACCTTCGAGTGTAAATTATCATACATATTGAAGATTCCACCGTCCTTTGAGAGTTTACCCCGACATATCTATACCTTCTAGACATAATCAGACCCACAATAGAAACGGCAACACGTGATGACAAAGGTACTAGACGCATTACCTCTCCTCCTGGGTTTAACGTTGAGTTAATATCAGCTTGATCTGTCTGGTCCTCTTGACCACTCCATTCTTGTCTTATTCAAGAAATCGAAAATAAAATGGGTCTGTTGAGACCGCCCTCAGATCTGTGTTTGGAGGATGTAATACCACTTTTTAAGTGATCACTGGCATCAATCACCATTTACGAGCTGTCACAGGGGGGCAACAAAATCCTCAAAAAAAGTTCCCTGATTTCCATGATAGTGTGACAAAAATTTCCCTGATTTTACAAATTCCTTAAGAAATGTCAGGATTTGTAATTGGTATCGATATACAGTACCCACAACAATATTTTTAAATATTTAGGGTAAGATGGGGTAAAAGGATCATTCTCCACAGATATTTTGTATTTTTTCTCATTAGATATTTTAATTGTTATTGTAAGAGTTGGAACCCTTAATGGAACTCTAACAATAGCAATTGAGAAAACTGGGGGGAAAAAAATATTTTGATCATGAACTCTTTATACCTGTCCCTACATTGTCCAAATATACATCAAAATGAAATGCAAAAAACATAAAAAAATTGGTACAGCTTCAATCTACGTTCAAAGCGGTGGCAACGATCTTGGCGCACTTCTAGTAGCGAGTTAGGGCAGGTTATAGCAACCCATCTGCATTAAGATTATTATGGTTTACATGGCAACATCGGCAAGCGAAAAGTTAAACCTTTTGGCTCGGTGCACACATCCGGTTTTTCAACATACGGCGACGCTTCGCAAAGCAAGAGCAGTCTGAGATACATCCGCGCAGCAGCTTGCCGCACACGCTTCTCCGGTCTGAAACAATTACTAAATGGTTGATCCAGTAACGTCTATTTTGTTTCAAAATATACTTTTTTGACACTAAGTTAGCGAAATAAACACGTTTTCTTCGATAGAATATTTATCGCAAATGGCACGAAATGAGTACTTGCGTTATTTCAAAGTTATGTGTGCATAGCTGGGCTTTGGTGCCGCACGTTGAAAAATCAGATGTGTGCACCATGTCTGAGACTACGGCCGGTACAGCAGTTGTACCATGATCGCGCCAAGGAAGAATTTAGACAACTGCCAGTACATCAGTTGTACCTTAAAAGTTATAAGAATAGCGCCAACAAATAATTTAGACTACGGCAGTCACAGAAGTTGTGCATTGAAAGTTATAAGAATCGCGCCAAGATAGAATCGCGCTTGTTATATCGATAGTCGTAATCAAAAAGTTAAATTTTCATCTTGAATCTCTAATATTATAAACGGAAGTGTTTGTCAGTCTGTACGTTTCCTGCACGCAAAGTACTGACGAATCTATGGCACTTACATCACAGGTAATCCAAACGTTTTGCAATTAATGGGAGGCGGCGAATTTTAAAATTCAATCTAGAACATTTTAAAATGAATTTGATGAAATGTAATTATTATTGAATGTAATTATTACAGCATAGAAGATAACAGATTCTAAATTTTTTTTTTTCGTTTCCCTTATCATTTTGCATGGAGGAATGATTTTCTAGCAGACGATAAAAAACAAATAAACATAAAACTGGAGTTATTTAGTTCTTTTTTTTCTATCTATTAGACCGTTAAAGACAGAGTAAAAATTTCAACGGATTTGAAATCTGCGGAAAATTTGATGTTAGATCAATACCTAAAAATATGTTGTTTTTTTTAATAAATAAAATTTTTTAAATTGAATATCTTCAAAATTTTTTTAAGAGATTGTGACGTCCAGAGATTTTCAACGAGTAGAAAGAAAATTTTTTTGTTTTGTTTCTCAAACTGTATTTGTAGCAATCACCGGGGGTTAGCAAGAAACACCTAATTAGTTATCCCACGAAAAGAACTGTCGCGGGTAACGCTGTGCTGACCACGCACAGTGTGGCTAGTATTCTTTAAAGTTTTTTCAAAATTCGTTGAACTGTCGGTTGATTTCCGTGGTTCATTTGAAATAATTCCTTTCTTGACAAATTTAGAAGTGCGCCAAGGCCGTAACACCGCTATAAACGTAGTCTGAAGCTTTACCAAAAAATTCTACAAAAATTTAGTAGCATGCAAAAAATATTAATTTAATGCACAAAAAAAACACATCATTAGTTACACAAATGAAATTGTATACCACAAGTTGTATCCCTGGCCTCACGGCGACGAGACGTTCCGGCAGCGAAAAAACCACGGCAGCGGTTTTCGTGTGTTCGAAAATTACGACGCCAGTGTTCTTTATTCGAATTACAATTTCGGCGAAAACGATTTATGCGATTCTCAAAAGTACTTGAAATCGCACATCTATAAATAGGCCACAAACGACAAAAGTTACTGTTTTCATAAAAATTTAAAAAATTCCCTGATTTTTGTAAAATTTGGAAATTTTCCCTGAGAATTCCACTATATTTCCAGAATTAAAAAGTTCCCTGAGGGCGTCTAGAGGGTTCTTCCTTTTGTTCGACCCTGTAGACAGGTGATATCTATCTTGCGCCAAATGATACGCCACACAATACTATGAAAGGAAAACGTTAATCGTAAATGACACTCAAGGTTCTATCACTCAAGTTAGGTAATTAGGTAAGAGGGGTTGGACATGCAGATGGCCCTGCTTCCCTTAAACTTCGCCGCTCCGTTTTACTGATAGCCTTTTCCCGTGGGAAAATTTGTAGAACTTGCGGCTAATACACCGCGGGCAATGTGAAGAATCCTTTTGCAATGAAAACGGTAAGTTTTAAAATCCATTCTTGCGGTGGAACGTAGTGCGAATTTCGAAATTGAATTCGTGCGAACCCTGTTTTTTTTTATAGATGAAATGAGTTTTTTAACTGCGCACCACAAATATTTCTTCTCCTAATAGAATTTAAGAACTTAAAACCGCTGAAAAGGTGACAAAAAATAAAAAGGCGACGTGTTAGGAACCCTGAAGATATACGGAAACCAAAGGAGAATAGTTCCTAGTGATATTCATTTAGTTTCCAGCTTGATTTTCCAACCCAGGAGGCTGAGATAGAGAAATAGTTAGGGTAGGCGATATTTGGAACACCTAACGTATATAAAACCAACTAGGCGCTGCGTGGCTAGCCCGGCGTCACAGATTTCAAATCCGTTGAAGATACATTCAATTAAAAAATGATTTATTTTTAAAAAAATCATATTTTTAGGTATCAATCTAAACTGAAATTTTTCGCAGATTTCAATCCGTTGAAATTTTAACTCTATCTTTAACGATCTAGGAGATAGAAAAAATAACTTTGACTAGAGTTAAAACATTTATCATCTGGCTGGAAAATCAATCGGGCAAAAAAAAAATATATATATATATAAATAAAAATAATAATAAATAAATATTCTCAGCGTTCTGCGGATGAAAAAACTTGCCACGATTCCAAACCCGGACTGCAAGGTCGCATGAGTAGAAAAAGTTCTCCGCATTTGAAAAACCAATGGAGAATAAAACTATGAAATTCATTAAAACATCTTCTAGATTGAATTTTAAAATTCACCGCAACCCAAAAATTGTAAACAATTTGAACTACCTGTGTGCCAAATCTCATTGCTGTAAGTGCCATAGAATCGTCAGGATTTTGCGACTCCCAAACAGACAAACAAACACTTTCTTTTATAATAGTAGAGATAATTGTGAATGAAAAATTATATCACATTACTAAAAATTGAAAATTTTGTTCATTTAAAAATATATATTAATGAGCAAGTTCAATTTGTTTTCCTAAAGAAGAGTAGAGACTTCCATAGAGACTAAGGAGCATCCGTAGTAGTTGGCATCTCTGCACACCCTAAGAAGACGTGCCGCTGGAGGTCTGGGACAAAAGGCAACTCCAGAATCATGTTTACAAATTAGCACATTTTATCAAATTTTTACCTGTTCACCCAAAACTTCTCCTTCTTCCTCTGCATTGTCTTCTGCCTTTTCCTCTTCATCACCACCCTCGCTAACGTCTTTATCCTCGACATCGGCTAGTTCTTTGCTTTCCTCCAATTCATTATCTATTAGTTCTACTTCCTCCACGACTCCGTCGTCTTCCTCCTCCTCTTCTTCCTCTTTCACTTCCGTTATCGTGGCTTCTTTGGGAACTTCCCTCGTCTTGTCGTCTGTCTGTCCACCGAAGGCTTTGTTGGCATACGCTTTGCGCTTGTTCTCTAGATCCTGCAACCATTTGTAACTAAATTACAATCACACCAACAAACAGTTTAAAATATTCCAAGTCAGTGCAAGAGGGGTTGACAAAATGGCTACTTCTCAGAATGTCGAGTTAAATATATATATTTCGCTCGTTCTCACAAATATCCAAGAAAAAGAAGCATACCATTAAACATAATTGGAATTTAGATTCGCAGATTCATATAGTGGATTTTTAGATTATATAATTAAATTATAATGGTGCACTTGGTCACCTTAAGACCCATCAAAAATGAGTCTGAACCCCTTTTGTCCTGACATGGAAGAAATGAAATGTACTTTTGATTGCCTTATATACAGTGATGCCAATCTCTGCTTACATGTTTCTGAAATTGATAATTTGATTTTCAGGAATCATTTATTTAATGTTTTCAATAATGTAAGATTGTTAACAAGGTTTCATAAGAGCACCACACAAATAAATCAATGTTAAGGATGTATTATCAAGTATGTTGCAATCTGCATTATATTTTCAATTTTGTCGCTCTTTGGGCCACATTAATTCTTCTATAGAGAGAAATTATCATCACATCATAATTAAATTTAATATATATATATATTAAAGCGTTTGTACGACAAATAATGTTTTTAATGAAATAATGTTGAAGAAGAGTTTCTATTCTTTTACTTACAGCAAACTCGAGAAAAATTTCAAGGTACTCCTTTTTTTTTAACAAGCTTTCACTTTCAAGGTTAAACAAAATTAGCAAAAAATATGTTTGGGAAATTAAAATTTAATATTTTAAAGTAAATATAATCATGTATGAAAGAAAAAATTATATCGATTAGTAATTTGCAATACAGAGGAAAAATGTATACATCAGAAAGTTTTATGTTGCTGGCAAATTAAAATAAGTAATAATAATGAAATGTGATAAAATTCAAAGACTTTTAAGTAAAATTTTGGTATTTTCACATACTTTTCCATAGCTCCAAATTTGAAAGTTCTTTAAAATTTTGTTTAAAGTATTCAATAAAGGCACTTGCTTTATTCAGCGTGCTGATAGTTACTTCACTGACCATGGCAGGAATCATAATACAGTTTTAGAATACTATTCTATCTTCATGGTTTTGATTTGAATTCAATCAATAAAATTTCTAGTATAATCATTCACCCTTAAATTTAATTCAGTAAAAATGTATCCAATCATAACAAAAACAGTGGATAATAGCATCCCATTTAATAAATAAAAACATATATAACACTTATTCTTCATACTAAAATGACCTGAACAATTTACATCACATAATAAAACATACAAAAATGCCATAAAACAATACCCTTTGAGATGCAATAACAGCAGGGGAACGTGTGGATGTACAACAAAAACTAATGAATAAGACAACAGGAAGGCCTATAACTACAAGGTATACTGCCCAAAGCCAAGGATTCTTATTCGTGTACTTGAAGAGCCTAGTGATCATGTTGTCCTGTTAGGAAAATGAGAATAACTAATGAGAAAATCACATAGATATTCACTACATAAAAACAAATGTTTCGAACACTGGAATTTCCTGTGAAAGGGAAGGAAAGTGATGTATTTGGTATGCACTTTTAGGAATACAATTACTAACAATCCCTGATCCTTATATTGTCCAAAGGCTAATCTATATATATAATTCTCTTACGTGGCTCACGAAAAAGACGTTATTTGTAATCGCGTTTTGGCAACACTGTACGATTGTTTGTTTATCGCGAAGTCTCGCGCATCGATTGAATTTATAGCGTTATCGGATGAAATTTTATTGAAAAAAAAAGAGAAATTTTAATGAGCTGTTGCAGTTAGTTTATAATAGAAATCAAAGAAAGCGGAGGATCTTTTCAGGGCCATTTAAAAAACGGTCCTTTTCAGGGCCAACAATTATAGTTCAACAAGACGCTTGCACTACAACTTTTGGCAACAAACTCAATGAAAAAGTGTGGGTCGTTTGAGTGCTGGGAAAATGTACACACAAACAACATGCTGGGTATTCAATTTCCAAAGCAACGCTCACATTTCGATTCAAAATTTACACAAAGTTTACATTTGAATTCTGATTTTAGAGATACTGTATATATTTTTTCTGTAATACAACAAATTTAGATTTGAAAAACATTTTTTGGGTAACATATTTTGTAAACAATCCCTTCTGCTAGGACACATGTCTTCATTGAGGCGAGCGAAGCGAGCATAGGTTCGCGCAGCGAACCAATGAGGATTGCGAAGCAATCCTCTGGGGGTTGGCGAGCGTTAGCGAGCAGGGGGCAGGCCCCCTAGTTACACATAATGTAGGATTTAAACTCACTCATCAGAGGTTGAAGATATTTACAATTCTTTTAAACAGTTTATAAAAAAAAAAAAATTAATACATTTGCTCAAATACTTCAATCAAAGGATATCATTGTTGCAAAAACTGTCTGTATACATGCCTTTTGGTTAAAAGTGAAGTATTAATTTTCTTTGCATTTAGCATTTGATTTGGTACAAGAAATTTAAATAGATAGCAGGTTTATTTCAGTACTTGGGTTAGAAAACACTATTTAGCTGAGGGACTTTGATAGACTTGAATATTGTTTTATAAGGAAGGTACAATATGAGAAAAGCTGACAGTAAAAATTCATTTCAATCTCAGTAACCTGAAAAATCGGTAGAATTATGTCAAACAGAATTTAATGTGATCTTAGCATATTTCTGTTTTTAGAGTACAGCACACACAACTGGTTTGTCAAAATTCCTCAGTGACAGGTACATTGTAAGTATAAAATTCAATGAAAAACTCTAAAGCTGACAGAGACCAGCTCAAATTATCACCCTTCCAGCCCATTGTGCCATTTATAACAAAACAAAATAAATAAATAAATAAATGTTTCTTGAAAGAAAGCTGATTTGGAGTAAGATGAATTGGCAAACTGCCAACCTCCACAAACAATCCAGAAGAACTTCATGGCATGAAAAGCAATGAGGATTCTTAATACTAACACACATTTTGTGCTAAGACAATTTTAGACCTATCAGAATATGCTTGAGAAGTAATTTGTAAGTAAATATCAAGAGTTAACTCCATGATGCTTTGGGAGCATCTTTTGAGAATGCACACTCCATTTCAAAAATCAGTCCAAAAATTCTAAGAATCCATATTGCTTTTAAATATATTCAAATATTATGAAGGAAGTATGAAATAATAAACGATAAGTGCCAACTGCTAAAGGCTTTTTATGACAATCTAGAAAACACTAATTCTGACCTATTTTTCATTGTTGTCATGGCTTGATGCCAAACTCTAAAATTGGCACTACTTTAAAATCTTAACTCTAAAGAAAAATGCTGAGCAATTGTTTTTAGTGTCAGAAATATCTGAAAGTTGATTTGGGCATCTAGTTTTGCAAGGGCACCAGTATATTCCCTACGCTGAATACTGTTGTGCAGGAAATTTATTGTACAACTACAGTACACTCTAGTTATAATAATGCTGAAACCAATGAAGTACATGCTCAAGACAGTAGTTTATTAGATTGGAATGTGGGCTGAATGTTTCCAAAACTTGAAAATCAGAAAAACAGGACTTCACTGACAGCCCGAAAAAGTTAACTCCCTATCTTCACATCTGTTGTGGCGGTTAATTAGATTATAATTTGTTCACTCACTTAAGGTTTTGTGAAATAAATATAGTTTACTAAACTAGGTGAGGAAGGAATAGGTAGATACTTCCATAGAAAGCAAGCTAGAAAGATGACCTCACTCAATTTAGCATACTATGAATAGCTGAATTTCTAGAAAGAAATTGGGTAATTATATTTGGAAAGAAAACCCCTGAAATGCAATTCCTTGATCCAGATACCTCTTTCATTCTGGAACGAAGATGAAGAAAGTAGATAGTAAGTGGAATAGCACAATAAACCAGATATAGAAGCCAAAAGTATGGATGATTATTTGTCTTCCTTAAAATCCATTTCCACCAAGACTGCATGCAGTATATTTTGAAAGAAAATAAGAATTTAAACACAACTATCATAGAAATGAAAGCAAGTAACAGTTACACAAATTTCACTGACAGATCAATGTCATAATAACTCTTGCTATATTTTTACATTGAATCAATTCTAAATGTCTATGTTAATGATATTATTTACATCAAATAAGCTACATAAATTTAAAAAAAATAATAATAATTAAAGAAAAAACATTATTTTAATTTAATACACAATAATGTTATTAAAAAGGCAATAAATAAAAGATGACAACTTTTAGCATTTGGTTGAATATTTACTAGAAACGAATTATTGAAAACAGTTGAAAATGCAATGAAATGCTTAAGATTTTGATAAAAATATCTATTTGACATTAAAAAGGGTGGCAACAAAATTCTCAAAAAAAAATTTCCAGATTGTGTCACAAAAATTACTTTGATTTTACAATTCCCATAAGAAATGTGATCCGTTTATGGTATCGCACAATCTACAGTATCCACACGACAATATTTTTAAACATTTAGGGTCAGATGGGGTAAAAAGATAATTATTTGCAAATATTTTGTATTTTTTCTCTTTAATTTTAATTGTTATTGTTAGGGTTGGAACCCTTACAATAGCAATTAAAATAAAATGGGAGAAAATTTTTTACAAATTTGGTTTATGAACTTTTTACACGTAACCATACATTATCCTACTATACATCAAAATCAAATGTACATTTTCGTAAAAAATTGGTACAGCTTCAGTCTACGTTTATAGTGATGGCAATGGTGTTGGTACTTTTTTGGCACATTTGTAGTAACCAGTTATGGCAGGTTAAGGTAACCATTTGTCTTACGTTATTGCAGTTATTGTGGCAACCTTGGCAAGTGGAAAGTTTCAATTTGAATATTCCAGAAAGTTCTTTCAAAATCCTTTAAACTGTTGTTTGATTTCATTGGTTCATTTGAAATAATTCTTTCTTTGGCGACTTTAGAAGTGTGCCAAAGCCTTTACCACCGCTATAAATGTAGACTGAAGCTGTACCAAAAATTGTACAAAAAATGTAATTGTAAGCAAAATATATTAATTTAATATGCACAAAAAACATCATTAGTTACACAAATTTCAAATTGTACACCACAAGTCGTATGGACGGCCTCACGATGATGAGACGCTTCAGCCACGAAAACTACGGCGCTGTTTTTCGCTGTGTTAGAAAATTACGACGTTAGTGTTCTTTATTCAATTTTGGTAAATACGATTTATTAAATTCTCAAAAGTACTTGTTACAGCGTATCTTTAAATAGGACAAACAATAATAGTTGCCATTAAAGTATCAAAAATTTTAAAAATCCCCGATTTTTAGTGAAATTACGAAATGTTTCCGAAGATTTCCAGAAATAAAAAGTTTTCTGAGAATTACAACTACAAGCAAAATTGTTACTTCATATTTTTTGTAAGTTCTTTTGTCAATTTTGTAGGAAGAATCATTTCTATCATTGATATTGAATTTAGTCTTCCTCTTTTCGTAGCCATGACATATAACCACACACAATAATTGGAAATATTTTGTCGCAAGTAATTATTGATTATCCTTAGAAGAAAAATAGTAAGATGATAGTTTTTACTTTTTCAGACTAAGTGAATAAACCTAAAGGATTGAATCCAATCAAACGTAAATTTCTCCCATTTAAGTTTGTTTATGACTAGTAGAACGATACCATAAATAAAAGCAAAAATTTTTTTGTTGGACAATGACCTATCACCAGACTTTTTAACTTGATTGACATGGTTTGTCACCAAACCAGCCAAATTTCGAACATCCGTGCCCACGTTAAGAAATATGATAACAACAGCTTTTTATTGCCTCAAATTAATGTTTTAGAATCAAAATATTATTATTTCCATAGTAATGGCTATGCTGCCAGCAAGTTTGGTCAATTGTTCCAATCATGAAGACTAAACAGTCAATAGACAAAAGTCCCAGAATTCCTCAATTTTCATAAAAAACATACTCTGCTTCTGATTTTCTTCATCCATATGAAATGCATGCTTCAAAAGCACCCATTTGCCAAATTAAAAATTAAATTACAATAATTTTTTTGATAGGTTTAAAGGCATATTAAAAGGCTGATCATCACAAGTCAATACCAATGACAACTTACAGTTTCTCTATCTGCAAGTTCTCTCTTCAAATCAAACGTTTCTGCAGCCCAATGCTCGGCCACATAAATGTCATCAGTAATTATAATGTTGTCAAACATTATTCCTTCAACCATGGACCATAGTTCTAAGCCAACACCAGCCTGAAAAGTTATTGCACATTAGCCCATTCATTTGAGATTTTGGTGGAAACATTTAGATATACATACAAAAATGCAAGTAATTCACATGAATTCATCTCATTTTAACAAGGTCATTTACAAAACTCAAAAACTGCTCATGAAAATCTAAGAAATTACAGTGTTGCACAAAAATTTAAAATATAAGGTAGAGTAAAAAATTACCTTTCTATAATTGAGTAGGGAATATGCAACACCAGCAGCTTTATGCAACAAAAGTGCATTATTTAATTCAAGTATATTTAATTTTTTTTAATTAACCATATGTATGAAATAAAAAGGTGAAAGATAGAAATTGAAAGTTTTGTACTGCAAAATAATGTTGTTAATACATGGATATAAAATTCAAGGATTCATATTAGTAGACCCGTACAAAGAACATGCACTTGTTTTATAATTATTTGCTTATTGATGGCACAATGAGACTTCACGCCTGATATCTTATTTAAATCCACTTATAATGAATAAAAACATCAATATTCACATTTTTCGTACCTCCTAATTAAATAAAATTTGAAAAGAAACTTTTCACCTGAGTTGCTTAGAATAACTGTATAGCAAAAAGTGCACAAGTTAATTGAATTATTATCATCAGTTTCTGAAAGTTCACTTCAACTGCATCCCATTCACTTGTTCGAAGGCAATTACATAGTTCTTGATGTCAAGACCTGCTTTTGCATTTGAGTATATTTACTGCAATGACTTCTCTTCCAGATTTACCATTGCCTTTTGTAATTGGACTACAACTTTAGCAGCCCCATAGCTCAAATCAAACACGTTTTAAACTAAGTATTGAAAATGACGATTAAATCCTAAGCAGTTATGAGCTAAAATGTTTATAAGTTTGTTCATTCTCTAGTATACAAATAATGTTGATTTCCGTGCCACACACATCTGTTATTATTGTTGGAGAATAAATCCTTATTTCCATTGTCGTTACTGTCTGACGTCACTTCTATGTCATTAGCTGTCTGGCTTCACTTACATATCTTCTGTTACCTTACTCAGAGGGAGTATCGTAATGTTTGTCGTCCTTACGTTTGGCCATGATCTCTGCTAACCCAACAATTATATATTGATTTTTTGGCATTTTCAAGAGAGCTTTTTAAACACTCAACTAAAAAAAACTATACTACAAGCACTTTCCAAGGACCTTCAAAGACAGCGGGACTGTTAACTTCCAATATTTTTTCAACGTGATTCAATAACTGTCTTTTCTGAGCATACTGTACAATAGCTACAACACAAAAATGCACGACAAAAAATACTCACCACAGGAGTCATTTTGTATGGGTATTTGTCTTCAAAGTAATGGGGATTTGAAATTCTTTTTGGTTTCCACTTTCCCTGGAAATGCAAAGTTTTAAAATTTTTACTAAAAAGACTATTGGCAAGTGCCAAATCTTATATATAAACAAAGTTACAGTGTGCAATCTCTAGTACAATTATATAGTTAAACCAAAATTGCGTTTAAAATATTCTATTCCCATTTAATTATAGTCAGGAAAATAACTTTCAATAGCTTTAGAATTGAATGAGACATGAAAACACTTACTTTGTAATTGGGATTATCAATCAAAGGAGCTCTCCATTTTCCTTTATACTTGGGGTTGTCAATCATTGGAGCTTTCCACTTCCCACATCCAATTTTTTCACACTTGGGATTATCTGGTAGAAATAATCAAAACAAGTATAATCTACTGCGTTTCAACATAAAATATTATCTTTAAGCATTGATATAAATACTCAAATGACAGATATTTTCTACAACTGAATTAAAATTGCTATTTTTTACTCACATTTAAAATTTTTTTAACCACTATACTTACAACTCAGAAAGACAATTTCACAATTGTTACTAAAATAATTTGTATCAATTTCCAAATCATTATTAATCCTGCATGTATACAACTTGAAATTATGAAAACATCTACATTTATCGCTAGTATACATGAATTATCTTGTTCAAATTATAACTGTCCGTGCCATGTGAATCTGTGACAGATGTTGGCGGCACTCTTTAATTGTCCAAACTTCTCATGCACTTGACAAGTTGGCTGTTTTCAGGTGCAAGGCCATATTTGGCTAAACGCAAAACAGATAAAAAAATGGTAGATAAAATTCCTTTCCATGAAACATTGTCTACTTAAATTAGCACAGGGTCATTCCACATCAGTACAACCAGGGTCCAACACCCATGATCTCAGATTTTGACGAAACTTAGCGTGTCTGTTCCTTTTATGGATCTAAGAACACGTATAATTTTTTTTTGCTCTATCTCAAGCAGTTAATGTTTTACAGCTTGTTAAAGTTTTTGGAATTTTGCGGTTTTTATCGATCAGACGGAGGAAACCCAATTTGTTTGTTATAGAAAATAAATTATGCCTCCCTTGTTTATCAACCAATGGTGATGAAATTTTTTAAGAGTATACATCAATATGTAAGGTGTCAGAAAAAATAAAATATACCTGTAAGTATCTTATACATGGTCAGAAAAAATTCCAAAAGTTCTATTTATAGATTTAAAAAATAAAATTTCGAGTTCTACGCTAAGTGGAATATCTTCTAAAGGGTTAAAGACAATAAAAAATAACGATAATTTTTTTTTTAATATTGTTGTTCTAAAAGATGTGATCTACCACATGAAAAAATAAAATTAATGGTGTATTCACTTTACTATTTTTTCTCCCTTTAGAGATAGAATTCACTTGACTCACTCATTTTCTTGAAATCATTAAATTAAAATTACAACTTTAGTAAAATTTTAACTAAAAATGCCACATATATCAACCACTTTCAAATAAAATTGGACACGGCAAGCACAAATTTAAAAGAATCAGTGGCTTTTGGCATATGATTAAAATAATAGAGTATAGTTAATATTGTTAATCAGGCCTATGTATGTCCAATAAAATTTTAAAATAGGTTATCCATAATTAGATCTTGAGATTACATAGAAATAAGATAATTAATTTCATTATGTTCAACAATTAGGCCTAATTAAAGAAAAGAAAAATGTTTTAAAAACTAGTTCTAAACTAGTCAACTCACTAACAGTAGCTTATTTCAAGAAACCTTATAAGCAATCAAAACCCACAAGCTGTGACAAAACCATTAAATGGTGCTTTATCTACTGAGCAAGCATACTTGTTTAAACATGGAACTTACATGTCTAAACTTGTTTAGTCTGAAATTTTCAAGTCTAAACAAGTGAGTATGCTCAGCACAGAACTTGGCATCTACTAATCAGACCCAGAATGTTCTAAGTGTAACATGCATAATTAGTGGTTATGTTTTACAGGTTTTATGTACAAATTTATTATTATTATTATTAATATTTTTTTTTTACTGTAACTGTTTGGTCAACAACTATGTGTGTTCAACTAAAATGTGTCTTCAATTTCAATTAGTACCTCATATTACTGTTTCTTTAAAATACAAGCATTTTTAAAATTTTGGAAAAATGAAGAAGTGCATTGTGGATGAAGTTACTCATCGTGATTGTCATTTGTTGCACTATGTCAAGAAAAAAGCCATATAAACTATTGTAAAACTGTCTGCAACTGATTTAACTCTTTTAAAATTGAGATACAGAATCAAGTTAAGAGTTAAAAACTATTTGTCTTCATCATTAAAGTATGCTTTTGAAAAAGTATGAATTTTTATAAAAGGTATGCTGTGACCCTTTAAAAAAAAAGACCTTGTAGTGTAACTATAGAGCAGAGTAGGATAATTTTATCAAAGGGCTACAAAGTGAAACCAGGACAAAAACTTTGTACATCTTGCAGGAACAATCTACTTAAAGACAAAAAAAAAATTGATGAGAGTAATGTTGAATGCACAAAAGTAGCTTAAATGCACAAGATGAAGAAGTTGCTGATGTCGGATTAGCTCCTGATGAACTACTCCAAAAAAATTATGGTTGAACTAAATTCTTCATTCCATGAAATTGGATGTTCTCCAATGAAATTACACGCACTTCATGATAGACTTTCAACGTATCTGATTATTCTGTTCGGAATATACGAGTTTTTTTAAATCTGAACTATTGAATTGGTACCCAGGAACAAGATAGTTCCACAGCTTTCAACCAACAGACGATTTGATAACGAATAAGGCTAGAAGAATCAGCAGTAATGAAACACCAGCTCATTTTCAACTTATGTAACAAGCAGAAAACTTTACCTGTTAAAACAGAAGACTTATATCCTGGATGTTTTATTGCTTGTGTTTATAACAGCTTATGGTATTTTGGAATGGTGAATGCAGAAGATGCCACTGTAAAGTTTCTACATCCTTATGGACCATCAACATCATTTTTCTGGCCATAAAGGGAAGATGAATGTGTTGTATCCATCCCTCATGTCATTGCAATTGTGGAACCTCCCAAAAAAATGATTGGAAGAACTTACAAATGCTCTCATGCATGATACATGTTCAATCAACCTTATGAAAACACTGGAGAAATGTAAAGAATATTTACCTAGAATTTGAAATATTTCAATGGTAAGTTTTGTAATACATTTTCCATTCTAACAAACTTTATAAATATTCAAATTTTATTATAATTTTACTGAAATTGTAATTTAACGATTTCAAGAAAATGAGTGAGTCGCGTAATTTCAATGTTTAAAGTGAGAAAAAATAATAAAGGAGTGAAAAAACCATTCATTTTATTTTTTTATGTGATAGAGCACATCTTTTAGAACAAGAATTAAAAAAAAATTGTTTTTAACCCTTTTGAAGATATTCCACTTTGCATAGAAGTCACCATTTTATTTTTTTAAATCTATAAATAGAACTTTTGGAATTTTTCCTGATTATGTATGCAGCCAGGCCATACTTGCAGGTACAATTTATTTTTTTCTGGACTCCTTACATATTGAGTGATGTATACTCTCAAAATATTTCATCAACATTGGTTAAACAAAAGAGATAAAATTTATTTTCTATAAAAAAACAAACAAATTGTGTTTCCTCCGCCCGATTAATACAAACCGTGAAATTCCAAAACTTTAACAAGCTGTAAAACCTAAACTGCTTGAGATAGAGGGGAAAAAATTTATAAGCTTACTGACATATGCTTCCATAAAAGGAACAAACATGCAAAGTTTTATCAAAATCTGAGAACATGGGTGTCAAATCTTTTTTTTCTGGATGATTTGACATGGATTGACCCTGCAGTAATTAGGATTGATATTGTCATGATAGAACAGCAATTTTTAATCAAAGTTAGTCAAAAAAGTATGATTGCAGTGTTATGTTTAGTATTTTTGTGCAAGCCACGACAATGACATTGAATTCATATTAACTGAATCCTGAGTGAAGTCCCCAGAAAAAAAATGACTTGATGATAAAACTTACTTATTAAAGGAGCTTCCCACTCTCCATCCATCTCATCATCCCTGAAATAGATAGATTTAAAATAAGTTTTTCTATAATTAAAAGGAAATCTCTTTTACTTTTTATTTTAGTATCAAGATTTTGTAATCAGTAACGTTAGGATTTTGATTCTAATTTGCTAGAAAATGACAAGTAAAAATGTACTTAAGATTTACAAAAAACTATGAAAAATGGCACTTATTGTGAAAATTTTCAGAGGTTCTTGTAACTAAAAATTAAAGAATGCAAACACCCCTATATGGTAAAAAATACTTTTAAAGCTCCCGATTTAATTTGTTAATTCTTGCGCCAAAGTCAAGTCTTTATTAGGTTGTTGGAAAATAAGCCCTGAACAAAGAGATATGTTTCAATCTCCAGAAATTTGACAAAGGTTTTTCTTGACAGATGTGAAAGGTATGTGCAGATTGATGTCAGCATTTCGGTTTTGTCTTCAGTGGTTCTTATGATGTCATCCCTTGCATTACCAATTTCCTTTCACCTCCTTTGCATTCATTTACATGTCAAGTAAATTATTTTACACACTATTTATTGAAGATTAAGCATATTTACATATGTACGGAGATGTGAGGTTCAGGGCTTATAACAGGTTTTAAAGTGTAAAAAAGTTACAAATCGAACAGAAAAAAAATGACAAATAACAATAATGCCAAATATATTCAAGTATAAATTAAAAAAAAATTAGAACTTAGTTCCACTTAATACGATATTTTTAATAACTCAAAACAATAAAATTATACTTTGATATTTTAACTCAACACAAGTTCCATTTCTCCCCTGCTCGATGGAGCTATTTTACGTAGGATAGTACTGTAAATGGTTCTTATAAAGTGAAATCTCAATCTCAGTATAACGTTTCTCAGTTCAAAGTAGTACACATTTGTCTCACAAATAACAGACAAAACTCACAATAGAAATCTAAGCATATTTGTTTTCAATATAAAGTATTTTCTAAAATAAAATATCAATTAAATATTTTTAAGATGTAAGTTATACAGAGATTTCACTGCATTCTACAAGTAAATACAAATGACAGATTTCAAACAGACAGAAATGAAAGAAATCCACAATTATTTCTGTTATAAATGAATAGTTAAATTATATTTTTACTTCAAATATTCAACAGGGTGGCAACAAAATCCTCGAAAAAAAGTTCCCCGATATTTCCCTGATTTTACAAATCCCTTAAGAAATGTTGGGATCCATAATTGGTATCGATATACAGTACCCACACAACCATATTTTTAAATATTTAGAGTCAGATGGGGTAAAAAGATCACATTCTTCACAAATATTTTGTATTTTTTTCATTAGATATTTTAATTGTTACGTAAAAGTTGGAACCCTCAACAATAGCAATTGATAAAACTGGGGAAAAAAATTTAAATATTTTGATCATGAACTTTTTATAACAGTCCCTACATTGTTCAAATAGACATCAAAATGAAATGCAAAAAACGTTAAAAAAAAATTGGTACAGCTTCAGTCTACGTTCAAAGCGGTGGCAACAATCTTGGCGATTTTTTGGCGCACTTCTAGTAGCGAGTTAGGGCAGGTTAAGGCAGCCCATCTACAGTACGATTATTATGGTTTCCATGGCAACAACGGCAAGCGATTAATTAAACCTTTTGGCTCTGCACACATCCGGTTTTTCAACGTATGACGACGCTACCGCAAAGCAAGAGCAGTCTGGGATACATTAGATCCAATGGATTAGTTTACACATGCCTCCGGCGTTGCTGCGGTGATGTACGCAGTTCCCCCGCCGCACACGCTTTTCGCTACTAAATGGTTGATCCAGTAACGTCTATTTTGTTTCAAAATATACTTTTTTGACACTAAGAGAAATAAATACGTTTTTCAAATATAAAATATCTTTTTCAAAATATCTAATCAATTTCCGTTGGGTTATATATTTTCCCGTAAATATTCATATTTTCTAATAAAATCAACTTTAAATCAAATAAAACTTAAAATTATTTCTTGGTTAATATGAGTTAATAATTTTAACTTATTAAAACAATCATAAATATTGCCTTTAAAAGAAGCATCATTTCGAAAATTTCCTGAAGTCTATGTATAAAGCATTGGCCACCGCCTTGGCGCACTTCAGAAGTCACCAAAGAAAGAAGTTTTAGTGGATTTAGAAAGAACTTTCTAGAATATTCAAAATGAAAATACAACCCTTCCGTTGCCGTGGTTGCCATAAAAGACGAAATCGCCCATTAAAAGCAGGTCAACTTGAAATATTTCATTTAAAACTTTTCTGCCGTATCGTGATGCATCATGGCCGCTAGATGACAGCTCTGCTTTCTTAGAAATCCGTTTTTTTTTTTTAAACCTACGACATTTGCAGCAACAGTGTACGCTGACTAGTTCAAAATCCAAGTTCTCCAGGTTTGCCATTAAACTAATAAGCTTCTCATAAAGAATTTTTTACAGAGAGGAATTTGCAAGACATCAGCTTGGCAAAATTTAGGAGTGCAATGTTGGTGAAATGTCTCATATGGAGCATTTTTGTTACATAAATGACAAAAAAGGGCATGTCAAAATTTTTTTTCTGAAAAAATGATAAAAATCAGTCATTTTTTCAAAAAGTTAAGAAAAGTCACAGGAATTGCATTCTTGAATTACTATTAATATTCTTTTATCAACACCCCCAGTAGATGTGTTGTCAGACATTTTCGACAAGTATTTTCAGTTTTTTTAAACAGAGACCAGAACAAGACTACTTCAGAACTGCGACTAAATTATCACAAGTGGGAACATGTCTATGTGATTCATTGGGTAGAGCAACAGTCGTATTGCAGCCAAAATAGGACCAGTTGGAACTTTTTAATCACTGCAATTGTTGAATCGCAAGTTTGTGCATTTGTATTGGAAACAATGAGTTTTATTTTTGCGACAGAAAAATTGAGCATCTAGAAATCGCAAATGGATGCCCAGCCAAACAGGCGTAGTAAGAAAGATTGGAATTATAATACAAAAGGATTACCAATCAATTGGCTTTTCTGCATTAGGATCAGGAATCAACTCTCGTTCATCATCAAGCCAACCAGATGGCTTCTTCGCATTTGGATCAATTATCTGTCTTGGAGCATCCTCATCCCTGTAAACATTTTTTTATGATATATTTCACAAAAAATAAATAATCGTAACTAGAACTAATAAAATCTATTTTAAATGATTCTTTACAAAATTGCAGATTTAATTAATACTATACTAGGATAAGCACTCTAAGTTAAGTGATAAAAATGCATTAAAACAAGCTTCGCCTTTAAGAAATTAAGACAAAATATATAATAAAATTATTGTCCTTAACTTTTGCATAAAAATTAAAAAAGTTTTCTTTAGAATGGCAAGGAAATAGCTTCTCATACAATGACATATCTTTATGATTTCGAACCAGTGTCGTATGGATGGTAAAACTGCTTAAATTTGTGTAAGATTAATTTCCTTTCAAAGGTTTAGTTTAGTACTGTTCACAAGAGATTACAACTATTACTTCTTTCAATAAGTTTGAGTATTATTTTCATAACAAAGCATAGATAAATTGTTTCAAGAAGTTTTTTAAACACTAGTTTGAACAAAAAAGAGATGGCAGGTTTTTTTTTTAAATCAAATTTATATCCATTTTTTTGGACAACAGAAAAAAAAACAATTTTTGGCATGCCAGTTTTTTAGAAAAAAGTTTGTATGGCATCATTTCAAAAGTGTGCTGCCTTGAGCAATGATTTGTCACTCTTTCAAATTTTTACTTCTACAAATCATTTCAAACAATCTGACATATGTTTACCAATAAATTTTTCAACATATTACCACTTTATTTAACGAACTGCAACATTATTAAAGTTATTCAGTTTTTACAGTAGAAAGGAATTTATTTTGATGAGTTTTAATTCCAGGCAATTTTAAAAAGTTTTATTTGTGTGAATGAATATTTTAAAGGTTTGAATAATTTGTTTTATCAGATTACTTATCAGGGAACAACCTATGAATCGCACATTATACAATATCTTAAAACAGCAATACTTTTGCAAAAAAATAATGAATGAAAAAATGAGATTAAGTAAACATTTTCCATAAATTTAATTTATGTTAGAAATGAACTTTATTTGAATATTGAATTTTCTGTTTACCAATCATCTGGTTTTGAAGCAGAAGGATCAGGAATCCTGAAAAGAAATACAAAGGAAAATTTAACACTGGGAAACAAAAATATCTTTTGAATAAAGTTGTTTAGTGATTTGAACTCTTACTGCAGCTCTTGTAAGGGCATTTGATTAAACAATTTTTAATGAGGAAAATAACGAGTCTGTAGTTGGGAACTAAACGTCAGATCTGTAGTTAGGAACTAAATATCAAGCAATCTATAATTTGAAAGATAGGACCTTAGAAAATGAATTCAAGGTAAACTCTGAAAAGAAGAACTTTTCACTCCGAGCACACCAACTTGGTGTACAAAGATAAAGTCTTGCTCAGGACTGACAGTGCTACTTACCTGGGTATAACCCTTGATACCAGATTAAATTGGACTAAACAAAGTGGTCGATAATGTGACAAGTTGACTCAATCTGTTGAAAAGAATTTCTGGGGTAAAGTAACCAAGAGTGGTCTAATTACCACGTTTACCTCCTACATTAGACCTGTTTTTAACTGCTGCAGAGCTTCTTGTCACTGCCTCTGACAGTGCAAGGTGTGGGCGATGTATCGATACATCATGAAAAACTGGTGCGAGATCGACATCGTCACATTGGTTTTGTGATTTTCCCGATGACAATGTATCGTGATATCGCAGTTTTCCCCCGATCTCAGAGCAAAATTCCGGTGGCACGATGTCTATGTTGTTGCCCAGTGCCAACAATTTCGATGTTTGCTTAGTGCATGCCCGATTTTTCCTGATGTCACGCAGCCAATCCCTTAGCACTAGGACTGGGCGATGTTTCGGTGCATTGTGAGACACCAGTTTCACGATCTACGCATGCGCAGTATTTAGACAAGTTTCTACCTAAAAAGATAGAGATCGGTGGTAAACCGATGTGGATTGCAACATGTTATATAGCATGATATCCGAAACCGCCTTAACTTGGGACCAATGCAGTCGTATCAGTTTTAAATTAAGAGTGCAAGTATTTGCATTTAAATAACGATTTATTAACGATGATGAGATAAAGATATTTAAATTTTTAGTATTATATGTAACTTAAGTTTTCTTTTCCATATGCAACAAAAAATTTTACATTGTGCTTGTGAAATTTATAATAACTTCTAACAAATCTGTTGAAATTAACAAAACATTAGTAGGAAAGTTTTGGGAATTAACAGTTATTTATCTCATACGTAAGTAGGTGCCCATTTATCACATATATATATCTGTGTACTTTGGTAATAAAGATTTTAAAAAGCTTTAGCCATAATGATCATAAAAATTAATCACAAAGCAATAAAAATATTGTTTTCTACTAGTATTAAATGAAATAATTTGTTAATGATTTCAAAGAAATTCCGACCAATTTTAGAAATTTTGCAAGTTTTACAGGATAATAACATACACAGACCCACAAATTTTTTAAGTACCTTTATACACAGTCCAGTCACATTAATGTGACCACCACTTACTTTTGACGTCAACGTGAAATAACCAATCACAAAAGGCAGGTGGCAGCACATTGAAGTGGAGTGTATATAAAGGATGTCCTAGGGCATTGGAATGCATTTCAATCGTTGGCGTAGTGCAGAAACGTAGCGATTTATCCGTCCAAAAGGGCATGATTATTGGCTTTCGGGCTAAGGGTGGAAGCATTTCGGAAACGGCTAATTTTGTGAACTGTTCGCGTGCTGCCGTGGTAAAAGTATACTGTGCATGGCAAAAGGGCACTATCCAAAATCAGCGGCGTGGCACATGTGGTGCATTAAGGGCTATAGATGACAGAGGTGAACGAAGGCTACGGAGATGCGTTCGGGGGAATAGACGTGCAACTGCTGAGCAACTGACCACCCAGATGAACCAAGGGGCTACAAAGAGTGTATCCTCAACAACGGTTCAGCAAACGTTGCTGCGCATGGGCTTCCGCAGAAGACGCCTGGTTAATGCACCTATGCTGACTGCTGTTCATCGGTGACGAAGGCTGGAATTTGCACGCCAGTACCGCAGACGTCCACAGAGTGGCGACAGGTGGCTTTTTCCGATGAATCACATTTTATACTCCATCGGACAGATGGACGTTGGTGTGTACGGCGTGAAACGTCTGAAAGCAAACTCCCTGCAACAATAGCCATGGATCATCAACCACGTAATCTAGCGCAGCTGGCCACGGCACTGGAGTCGGCATGGCTCAACATCCCAGCGAACACCTTCAGAAACCTAATTGACTCTCTTCCTGCACGACTTGCAGCAGTCCGCTCTGCAAAAGGTGGTTATTCTGGCTTTTGACAGGTGGTCACATTAATGAGACTGGACTGTGTATATACATGACTGCCAAAAATATTGATTACACCTAATTCTGTTTATAGATGTGTGTTCCTAAAGTATATGTGTAAAAAAGACTTGAATCTATGGGAAAAAATTGGTTCTGGATCTAAAAAAAAATCCGTAAAAACAAAAAAAAAAACTTATGAAAATATTTGTTTTAATTTTATTATTTATCTAAATACACATGTAATGAAAATGTTTTACACACAACAAAATTTTATTCATTTTCACTCTGACATTAAACAGTGCATGTGTTTGCAAATGGCTGGAATATCACTAGAAATGTTTTGTGGACACCGTCTTCCACTATTAATGAATTTATATCTGTGATCTCGTGAGCAAAATCAGCCAAAGTCTCCTCTGGTGCTGATGTTCCAATGGTTTTGCAAACAAATTCAGTTATTAATCATCACTTCCCAGCGCGTTCCTCATTACTGCAGGTTATATAAAAATAACACTATTATGCCACAAATAAATATTTTTTTCTTGGTCTGCTCGTTTTAAATCAAAATGACTTGTGTAAAAAGAAAATGATATATTTATTTTGAGTTCGTGTTAAATCAAAATCAAATTTGTATATATAAAAAAAAAGGTTCATGATCATGCAAAAACAGAATTGGACATATTTCACTTTATGTATATTTTTATCTTGTTAAATATCAATTGCCATCTATTGCTAAAACACAAACATGTGAAAATGAGTTCACTATTTCTTTCAGACAATGCTTCTTGATTGTCAACTGGCCTGAAAATGCACAATCTGCTTGGTGGAAGGTGATACAATAACACAAAACAGCTTTTGACAGAAGAGTTTTGAGGATATGAAATTTACTTTATAGTCCAGAATGCTTTTCTGCAGAAACTACACAGAATCCATAGTAGTTGGCATTTCTGTAAAATACCAATCTAATCTTTTTTGTAAACAAAATTCTAAATTTAAGATTCATTTGTAAGTTTCATGGGAAAAGGGTACAGCCTTGCAGTATGTCAGTGTAAACACATAATTTGGCCAAAATCTATTCACTGTATGGTCAAACTATGCAATTTAACAAATATGAATAACTAGTCACTGCGTGGCTAGCCCAGCATTGCCCGTGGTGTTGGTCTGCCAAGCAATGGGGGATGCAATAAGCAATGAGAGTTTGTGAAGCAAACCAACACCTTGGATAATGCTGTGATGTAAAGTAATTCTGTGGTGTAAAATTTTCCTCAGATTTCAAATCAATATAAGATATATTCAATTAAAAAATCATTTATTTAAAGAAATTATATTTTTAGGTATCAATCTAAACTGAAATTTTCCGCAGATTTCGAAGCTGTTGAAATTTTTACGATATCTTTAACGGTCTAGGAGAGAGAACAAAGAACTGCGACTCCAGTTAAGATTTATCGTCTGGCTAGAAAATCATTCCTTGTACAAAATCAAAGCGGAAACGAAAAAAAAAAAAAAAATGTAACACGTTCTGCAGATGAAAAAAACTTGGCATGATTCCAAACCCTGACTGCAAGGTCACATGAGTAGAAAAAGTTCTCTGCGTTTGAAAAACCAATGGAGAATAAAACTACGAAATTCATTTAAAAATCTTCCAGATTGAATTTTAAAATTCACCGCGATCCAAAAATTCGGACTACCTGTGTGCCAAATCTCATTGCTTGAAGTGCCATAGAATTGTCAGGATTTTGCTGCCCCTAACAAACACTTTCTTTTATAATAGTAGAGAACCATTGAAATCAATTAGATACTTTATCTAATCTTTGAACTATGCAAGTGGTATAACAAATGTCAATTTAATTTAATAATATAAAATTAAGACAATTTCACAATCATAAATAAAAAATTTACAAATTGTACTACATGTTTACATGAAGAGACAAAGAAAAAACGAAAATTTACTTTTCTCTCTCATCCCAGTTTGACGGTTTGGTATCTCTTGGGTCATCAATCTCTGCCTCAGGATTGACAGGTGGGCTGTTGATAAATGACAATTCATTACAAAATGTGATATATATTACTTAGATTTTTCAAAGTGCACTAAACACATAGTAATAGTTTTTAATAGTATGAGTTAGTAATAGTTTTTAATACAGTTGAACTCTGCTATATTAACTTTTGGTAATAGTGAACTTTTTCATTGGTCCCGACTGAACTCCTATTTAACTAATGTTATTTTAAACGCTTATAGTGAACACCTAGAAAATGTAAGTTTGCTTATAGTGAACTGAATTTTCCCTTCCAGATATTTTTACAGATTTTCAAAGGTAATTCTAAATACTTTTTTTTTCTATAGAAAATGCGGGCAAAAGAACTATGGAATCTTTTTTAATCGTCGATAAAAAAATTGATGAACTGTACTTAAAATCAAAATGTACCCCAATCCACATTAACGAATTTTTTTTCCATAAGGAGTAACAATAAAAGTAAGTGCAACCATGGAATTCTTTATTTCAATAAACATAATAAAAATTGTTAATTTAAGTATTTAATAATTTATTTTAGTAGATTGTGTTATATGCCCCAATGATTGATTTCAACAAAACCACCATCAAATGATAAGAAATTTTTATGTGCCAACAAAATTGGATAGAGTGAACCATCGGTTATAGTGAACTTTTTATTGGGTCTGGTGACGGTCCACTTTTACGGGGTTCGACTGCAAGATGAATTAGCAATAGTTTGGAGAACTTACTTGAAATCGTCGAGTAGGCTACCTTTATGGACACTAGTTTTGTCGACACGAACTTCAAACTTATTATCTGGATTGATGACTGCAATAAAAAACATTTATTTACCACTGCCATGTGTTGAAAAATGTTAGAACAGTGAAATAATTAAAAGTCCACACTTACTCAAAGTAAACAAATGTGGTTTCTTGTCCTTAAAAACATCATCAAATTTAGGTACTGAGGTAGCCCGCACCCAGTGTTTCTCTTCATAGCTACCATTTTTTGGATTTCTGTGTCTAAAGATGAAGTGTAACTGAAAATGATACGTTTAAAATAAAGATGTGTCATTGATCAAAAATTTGTTCATTAAAGCATAAGGAAAAGATTACATAAGAAAACTATTAATGTTTTAACAGATCTCACAATACCTTATGATCGTTTCCACATTTATCTGGACCAAACATTAAGGTGAATGGTGTTTTATCGTGGAAAGTACGCAGATCCATATTAGGCATTTGAGACAATAGTTTGAGGTAAGCACCTCCACATTCTTGTCCATTTTGAAAGCGGACTTCATACCTAATAGAAAATTGCACGAAAATAAATCTCAATACAACAAAACAGAAGTTTTTCTATTGTGATAGATTACAATATTCTTGAAATGAAAATTTAGAATGAGTAATGTTTTTAAATGAGCATTTTATACTTTCTACAACTGAGTAAAAATGAAAAAAGCTGGTAACCAGGAAGATAATGCTCCCTAACACTGATATATAAATATCCATTCTGAAATTATAAATTTGACAGGCAGGCAGATAAAAATAATTATGTTTAGTTGAATTCATTGATATAGACAGTGACTTCTTAGAAATGAGATAATGAAAAAAATAAGTACTTTAATTGACATTGCACTGGAACAGCATGATTCCCAAGGGAAAGATACAAGGACAACACGTAATTTTGAATCAGACAGATAACGCCCGAATTGGCACCACACTCTCCTAACTATGCTTAAGTTAGGACATTTGAGGCTGCAACAGATTTAACATGCTCCAGTTCCCTTTGGACATGAGTCTGGTTGGATTCGAATTCGCAACCCTCCGGTTGCTAATCTGTTGCTCTACTAACAGGGCTTCAGAGGTCCCAATTATGAAAAAAAATCAATGCTCTGATTTGCATTTACAAACACGCATTAGAACGCACTACAAAGAATGTTTTATAAGCCAAAGCATTCTAACTTGTACGAAGGATGCATCAAAATACAATCAAACATATTATATACTGTACCCACAAAAGTATTACAAATTTACAACTAAAATTGCTCTTCCTGTTGCTATTGGAAATACAGTCCAAAAATCAGGAATCCTCCGGACTTCGAATTCTTTGCATTTTTTGACTAAAAAACCTTAATCTAACCCCTGCTAATTTTGCATTTGCAATAGTAAAATAGCAGATAGATAAAAAGGAATAACTTTTCAATACAATGCAACAAATTTTACTTGCAGATCTAATTTTTCTGTGAGGTATTTACTCTGAACATGTACGTTATTTTGCATTGTTTCATCAATTAGGTCCATGTTTAAGTACTTTTTCTTTTAAAATTGTCAGAAAGATATAAAACGTGAGAAAAACAAAAACGCCAGTTGGCAAAATGTCCTGAATTTGGACATTCCCAGATTTGGGACTGTTAACGCATAATGAATTTTAGAAAAAAATTGAATAGGTCTTATAATTTTTTTTTTTCTTAAATAAAATATTTTTTAAATAAAATAACTTTGAAATTGCATATTTTCAAAGAATTTCACTTTGGAACAAAATAGATTCTATAAATCTCACATTGTCAATACCTAAAGAGATCAAGAATTAATAATACACACTGGCATGGAAAATCAAATGTTTGATTTCATTAAGAATAAGGCAATAATTGGCAACGCTTGTCTTTCAATACAAAGTCACAGCTTTTTAAAACAAAAATGAATTTTCAAGATTAGACTTACTGTAAAATAAAAGGCTTGTTGTCAAATAAAAATGGTTTTTCCAATCTGGACGAAATAGCATGATGATGGGCTTTGGACTGAAATTTAAGTGACATTTTTAATTATTTTTCCAATTTCAAAATACTAATTATCAGTAAATATATTTCATTATAGAAACATTCATCCTACCTTTAATACAAGTCCTAGGTCACCATTCAGACTATTTTTCTCAGCTTCTTCAACAGACCACTTTCCTTCATAGAACAAAAAGAAAAGTTAATTATATAAATGTAGATATATTATGTACAGTATTTAAACTAAATACTGAACAGCATATTAAATAGTATTAAATTATGTAATAATTTCTTTTATAAAAGTTCATGAATTGTAGGTGGCATTAATGTTTAAAATTTAATATTGTCGATATAAAACTTTCAGGGCTTTTATTCTTTAAGCAAAAGAAAAATAAACAGCCTCTTTTAAGAATGCATTGCGACATTAAAAAAAAAATAATAATACAGATTTAAAATACAGAAATGAATTACCCTGCCCAACAAATGTTAACGAAATTTTTTTTACTATGCAATTCTGATTGTTATATCAATGCTGAAGGATGGGAGACAGATAATACAAGACTTGTGAACAGATGCCTCTTAGATAAAAAATGTTTCTGCAAATTAATATGCATTTCAAGTGAAATTGATCATTTTATCAACCACCATTTACTTATGTCCTTTCAAGTACATATTAGTTACAATAAACCCTCTAAAACCAAGATGAACAGTATTTGAATGTGGGTGAAATAAAAAAAGTATTGTCATGGCACAAAAATGGGACTTTTTGAAACAATATAAGTTTTTTTTCGCAAACATTAAGGTTCTTAAGGGCTCAAGCTAGAAAGAAAAATCATGCATTTTTAAAGATCAGTGGGAGCTCTAATTTAAGAAAAAATAATGAAGGCAAAAAAATGTGATGTAACAAAATAAATACTCAAATTATATTATTAAAATATTATAAGGAAACCCTACCATCATATTTGGCAATATTTTCATCAGCTCCATCTTTTTTGGCTTCTGAGACAATCCACCTGTTAAAATAACAATTCTTTTTCAAGTACTTCTTTGAAATAAATGCTTTTCTGTGGGGTTTTATTTTATTAACAAATACACATTTTTATTTCATTCCCATAATTTTTTCAAATATTTCCAATGGCAAGAGAATATAACAAACATCTTACAAAACATCCTAAACACGGAACAAAAGAACAGTAAGAGAAATTCCCATTATTTAAATAGGAATTTATGAACAGTGTAATCAAGGGACATTAACAATGAAAGGGATTACTACTCATGCTTTGTATAATTTTTATCATCTGACAACTTTAAAGTGATTATTGATAATATGCCTGAACCAAGATATTTTTAATACAAAAGCTTTTTAATTTTTAGCAATTTTATTTGTTCACGACATTTAACACTAAAAATGAAAAAATTAGAATGAGTAATTTTATTTGCAAGTAGCAAAACATTGTAAAATCTAATGAAAATATGTATACATTTTAAGATGCCAATTAGTGTAACTATAATTAGATGTCTTAAAAAGGGAGATTGGAATAAGTAAATGTTCATTTCTCAGAGTGTATCTTCCACAACTTGAGACAACATTCTTAACAATTTAAATCTACAACTGGAGCCAAAGTGTAAGCTTACAATTTCCAAATCAACAAATGATGCAATCAAGACCGGAACCTCCCAAATATGACAATAATGTAATCTCAAAATTAACATTGATGTTATTTTTCCAGGGATAATACTTCCACTTACAACACTTATATTGACACTTTTTCAAATTTGATAATACGTGGTTCGTTTAGTTTCTTATATAAACTAAAAAATATGAATAGAATTCATATTTCTTTTATACCTTGAAGCAGGGTGTCAAGATTTAAATCAATGATTATAACCATGATTTTAATCAAATGATTTTTTTTAAACCATTGATTTAAATCATAAACCAATCTTAACTAATAATAACTAAGTAAATACACCCTAGGAAAATCACAGAATTCGTCAAATGCTTTGAACTTTCTGCACTCATGGTGATTTCAGCACTAATGGCTACACCTCGTACTGATGAGCTTTAAAAAACCATGTTTGGCACTGGACACTTGCAAATAATCTGAGGTGTCTATAGACTAAGTAATCTGTTGATTGTTGAGTCAGGGATTCTGCCAAACAGTTAAGTAAAAAATAAGTTGACATCTATTTGAAAGTTTTGACAATGTTCATGCATAATTTTATGTTACAAACAATAAAGCATTCAAAGATAAAGCAGTGGTCCTACTTCTACGTAAATGTCAAAACAGCCAAAGAAAATCCCCACAAAGTAGGCCTAAACTACTTGTTACCCCTTTAATTGATTGACCATTGGCTTAGCTATAGTGATTTTTCACAACTACTTTTTTTTAATTGAGACATAAATACAAAATAACACAATTAATGTGATTAATAATTTATTAAATAAAAAATTCAACTGAGCTTTCTATTTGAAAGGATTAAAGTTTAAACACTATGAACATCTTTTATTTTGCAAAATGCACCCTAAAACAGTCACCTTTCACTTTAAGAGAAGTGATCCATAACAAATATTTATTTAATCAGACTAATTTAAGTCTCACACTTACTGACACATTAGTTAACATGATGATGTCAATTTACTCAAGAAAAACTATGTCAGATGTTAACTTGTGTTTTAAAGCTAAACAAATGTTTTATCTTTTGCTCTTGTTTTGAAAATTCATTTTTTAAATGTGTTACCCTATTAACACACTATGATTTTTAGTAAAATAAATATTAATTTACCATGTCACAAATTCCGATTGTTTACTTAAATAAATATTGGTTTAGATGTCTTGTCAGAAACTCAATTTTTTATTTAACAAATTTATAGGCCCTACAGAAATTTAAATAAAAAAATCCGATTTAAATCAAATAAATCTGATTAATTGATTTTTTTACACTCTGCCTTGAAGAGATGGCAACTTTTGAAAATAAAGCAGTAACATGTAACTTTATATGCAAAAATTTAAAACATCTTTGATGGGGGAAAAAACATTGGATCAACGTCTACTGAAATTTATGTAAAAGCACATTCTTTGGAGAAAACCTTTAAGGAGCAAGAAAATAGATTATTTTGAAGGTTTTGAGAAAATATTATAACTTAAAAAATTACCATACATGTCTAAAAGTAAGAAACTGAAAAATTATGAATTTCCAAAATCTGCATACTTTTTGTGAAAATCTTCTCTATCGTCAAAATGCTCAGCCATATAAAAATTTCCTACAGGTCGAGGCGTAGTATATGGAATTTCTTCCAATTCTACTTCAACGTCTGCCTCCTATATTGAAGAAAAGAATAATTAGATTAGTCATCACCATGCTTAAAAAATAATGAAAGCATATTATCAAAAAAAATATTAATACTTATTAAGCATCTATTAATATATACCAGCAGACCCACACATAACATATGGGTCATTAAATGTGAAAACACCCATTTTGAGAAAAAGTTGTTGCACCATAGCCAAGGATTTTTTTCAAATTTTTATTACAGATAGACATGGCAGTGAAACCCTTAGATTTACATTTTTTAAATATCTGGTCCAATATTAGACGAGATACAATAATTTCAAAATTTATCAATTTTACAAAATGGCGGCCATCTTGGATTTGCCACACTGTCTATACAGGGCCCTAACTATAGAACTAATAGTTCAAATTTAGTAATTTTGGTACCAAATGGAAGCAATTTATTTCAGAAGTGTACATAAAACGCAAAACCAGCAGTAAATTATTACATTTTAGTGGAGTTTTTTTACATGAAAAGTGGAAATATCACTTTTAAAAACAGCTGACTTTAAAGGGCTATAAAAAAACGAACCCTCTCATTTTTCTCTTAAACTTCGTAGAAGTATTAACTAACAAAAAAACCTTAATCTGAGAAAAATTCAGAGCAGGCAGCACATTTTTCATTTTTGAATAAATGTTATTCTAATGAGATCAAGGATTTCAAAACAGTGGTCATCTTACACTAATCTCAAAAATGACCATAACTTAAAAACAATGGTCAGATTTGAATTTTTATGATGTACTAATTCAAAGCAAGTTCACATTATTTCATGTTTACATAACAATACAGTATCAAATTATTTTTAATTTGTTTTATAGCATGGCTGTCTTTCAAAGAGTACTTTTATGAAGCACAGTAGAAAATTTCTTTTATTTATAAAATTTTTTTTTTTAAATATATTTTAAAATGTTATACATTTTACAATATTTAATTCCAGTATTTCTGTAAAAAAATTACATTTATGTGAGATAGGTATGCAATGGGAAATACAATTACAGGAACAAGGACTAATCACCGCTTTACACCAATAAACAAAAGTCAGATGCTGGTTTCCAGAGTTTCAGGTTCCTCAATAACTTTCATTGCTACCATAGGATTGGAGAAAACCATCAAAATACCAACATTCCAAAATGAATTTAAGTATGTTGAATGTGTGTATGGAATTAATTGGTGGATTGAGAAAATTTTTGAATGCTGTGAGAAATATAATGATTACAAAATTATGTCCATGTATCCTTATGGATCACGTGTATCCTGTACATGGCCAGAGTCTTTAGATACATGTTGGATTGCTTAAGAACACATAATAAAAGTCATATCTTCTCCCGTAACTACAACAGGAAGAACATACTACGTTGCTCCTGATGAAAATGAATTAATTCAACTATCGTTCCAAAACTACAAGACAAATCGAATTATGAAGCAATAATGCTTTTATTTTGTGTTATTGTGGTGACCATCTTTATTTATACTCAATATTTATCTTTAAAGACATGTTTTAAAAAAATTTCAGTGCACCGAAATTTTATTTTTATTTTGTCAATTTCATGAACATGATTAGATTTACTACAATGATTCTCTATATATGACCAGCTTAAAATATTTAAGTTGGGTCAACTGCGATAAATTTGTTTTTTTATTGAGCCTATATCAATTCATATTTTATGAGGGTTTGTGTTATACAATTGGGGTTATTACAAGTATTTTTTGTATTTATAAAAAGATCAGAAACTATTAAGTAAAAGAATTTTACTGGTAATTTTGAAACAATATACCCCAAAGCATAAATGTAATTTTTTTTACAGAAATACTATAATTAAATATTGTACAATGCGTAACATTATTTAAAAAAATATTTTATAAAAATTTAAACAAATAAAAAAATTTTCTAAGGTGCTTCTTAAAAGTACTCAAGACAACCATGCTATAAAACAAAGTAAGGAGGGAAAAACTTAAAAAAATTAAAAGCTAAATCATACACTAAGCATTGGTTTATTGAAAATTAACCAAAAGTGAAATGCAAGTGAAACACAAAATCGATGGACAATTTCAATTTAATTTAGCCTGTATACTGGGCTGGGATAAGCCAAGTACTTGGAACACTTTTAGCTAATCAGGGTTCAATATATAAGGGAAGCTTACAAATCTATTATAAGTCAATTGCTTATTCATCCTCAGACTTTCAATTTCTGTTCTTCCCTTAACCTATAATTTACAGTGACAATGGGATTTTTGTTGAGGTAGAACTGTAAAGGACAATAATTAAGAAAGACTGCACATGCAGTTTTCTTCAATAGTACACAAGTCAACCTCCAAGAAAACAATTTGGAAGATTTTTAATGGCTTTGCTATTTTAGGGATCAGAGTCCAATCCCTACTATAATAAAAGGAAGTGTGTGTGTATCTCTATTCGGCATGTTCTGACGAATCTATGGCACTTACAGTATAAAATTTGGCACACAGGTAGTCCAAATTTTTTGCAATTTTAATCCAGCCCGAATTTTAAAATTTAATTGAGAACATTTTTAAATGAATTTAATGAGATATTTAATTATTGTTGTTTTCCTCCGAATTGCAATAGTCTTCAATCGGTCTTTGTTGAATTTACTGAATCGGTATTTATTCTGGACACTGGATATCATTTATAAAAATGTATTGCTTTTTTAAAAGCATATTAACTTTTAATTTGGATTATCTTAATCTATAATATAAGTATCTTTTAATTTACTATGCTCCCTCCATTCTTGGAACTGGATTATGGTTGGGTAGTACAATACTTTATTGTTTCTTTTTTAGATGATAGTTTGGATCACCATTTTTAAAACATATTAACTTTTAGTATGAATTATTTGGATATCTTTTTTAAAATTTTAGCGATATTTAATTTTGATCTTTTATGCAATTATTGGTTTATTTCATTAATGAAATTTTTTGTTTGTTTCTGTGTATTTCGCTTTTCATATAGTTAATTTTTATCATTTTGGTTTGGACGTCTTTTGGAAAGTAATAGCGATATTTAATCCCAATTTTAAATTTTTTTGTAGAACATTTTAAAATTAATTTATTATTATATTTTTTAAAATTAGTATTTGGTTTTCTAAAAATGTCAACAGTCTTCAAATGGTCTTTACTGCACTCCCGCCATTCTTGGATATAGATCTTTTATGGAAACCAAGAACATTTCTTCAATGCAGTTCTACACTCACAGGATGACGATGCTCTCTTCGAATTTCAACGTTTTACTGAGAAGCAAAGACTTGTTCCATTAATTTATTATCAACATGTATTCCAATATTGAAACGGAAAGGGTGTTATACATATGACTGAATCAGAGGACTCTGAGAGTGGAACAGCATGCACGTTTGAGAGATGCCTTGATGAACGATAGAAATGTTGTTATACGAAAACTGAAGTACACAGAAATTGTTAAAACTTCAAAAAAGATATCCAAACCAAATTTAAAGTTTATACGTTACATAAATTATCAAAATTAAATATTGCTATACGGCCGCTCTTCACACGGCATTTCGTTATAATGGCCGCTCTTCATACAGCATGTCGCTATGACTTCCACTCTTCAGATGGCATTTCACTATAACAGCCTTTTTTAATGTTTCATTATACGGCCAAAAAATGCTGTTCTTATACTTTAGTCAACATTTTACTGTGTTGTCGTTTTAGTGTAGTTAGACCAACATCGATTCTATACAAAGCCCCCCGTCACAACTCAAAAGTCCTATCACGAGGCTACTTTTACACGCTACGATCATGGAAGTAGGAAACATAACGGAAGTGCCTATACTCTAAACTGTTGAAGTCAAAACCGTAATCATGGCGCCATCTTGGTGCATCAAAAATATTGTGCTCATGCATGTTAATCAACGTGGTTATAACCTTTTTTGATTGACGATTTTAACCAAATAATTATCATCATTTTCATAGTTTTGATTTGGATATGACGTTTTGTGTCGCCTAAACACAAATCGTCACAAACCGAACGTGTACAAACAGAAATACAAAGAAGATTCCTGTAACATCCTTCCATAGACATTTAAAAAATTACTTTGAAACATTGACAGATTTATCCAAGGGATAATTAATTTGATTCATTAATTAACAGAATTGTACAATTTTGATTTTTTTTTTGACCTACCAGTTATAATAGGAGTTAGAAACTACTTTATAAGAAAGTTTAACTTTTATTTAATGAAAAAAAAAAAAAAAAAACCAGTAGTGGTATTTTTAGCAAACAGATGAAAATATTACTTCATGTTACATGATTTAGAATGAAACAGCTTTAGTTAACAGTTATAAAATTCGAATTATAAACATTACTTTTGGTTTTTTAAAACACAGTTTTTTGTTAGTAAAGTTCTTTTGCGTTGATCAACTAAGAACTGCTTGAATGCTATTGAAACCTTGGACTGTGAGCAACTTGTTAATGAGTGTTTTAGAAGATAAGCAAATATTTAAAATATTGTAACTGTATAAAGTTTTTAAAAACAAGCATCTCATGAGCCAATGATTAAGATTATGAGCTCACACAATTTATGCTTGCAGTCCTAGGCTTTACAGTATTTGTATGTATTATAATTTTAGAAAGTATTCACAAGAAAAAATACCCTTTTTAAGGGTGGATTTTTGTGGAGACATAATATATTCAATAATCAGTCTTCAATTTATCAAGCATGTTTATTTATTATCAAACTAAGTAATTCTAAGAAATTTGATTTAGTGGTTTTTTAGATTGAATTAATTTATGTTTAACAATTGTTTTCAAGTCTAAGATAAACAGTAAAACCTGTAATACTGTCAGGACTTGGGGAAAAAATAAGGTTTGACAGGTTTATCATTGGACAGGATCTATATACATAGGTTTCAATGTATCTATCAGTTCATTGAAGCTAACTAAAATAATTTTCATTTCAGGTTCCCAAAGACCCAGAACAAAGAGATGCATGGATAAGCAGAGCATAATCATAAAGCAGTACATAATACAAAGAAAAAAAACAACAAGAAAATAAATATTTACAATGGATGATTGGGCCAAAAGTTTCAATGTATGCAGGAAATCAATAAAATGAATTTCAATGTCTAATTGTGGAAACCAATTTAGATACAATTTTTTTTTATATCATACTTAAATTATCATTGAAAATATTGCCAAAATTAGTAATATTTCATTTATTTAGCATCGCTCAGTTGCAAAATGAATGAACACATCTTAAATATGAAAAACAAAATCCGCTTTATAAAGGTTTTTAACAGCGCATGCGCAGCCAACATGTTAGTGCGTTAAAGCCATGGAATTATGTCGGTTTTAGTTAAACCGGTAGCGAAACCTTGTTAGGGCCCTTCCATATCTTTCCTACTTCCATGGCTACGATACAAACTGCAGGCAGTTCAGCCTAATGGGTTTAGTTAAACGCAAGTAACTTTTTCATATTTGTCTTCTAATACACTCACTGCCAAAAGTTAAGAACATATAGGAAAATGTTAATTTCCAGAAGTCAATCTGAATTTGAGAGGCTGCAATTTGCTGCAGAGGTAGATGGAAGTATGCAAATGTATTATGTAACAGCCAATCACGATTTCGTGTCGAGATATATGAAAAAAAGACAGTTATATAAGGGTTAGAGGAGTTGCATGTAAGTGCTGAAAAAAATGTTTAGAATTTTTGTACAATTAGTTTTAAGCCAGACGTGTTTCTGTGAATTCCAGAAAACGAAAGGCAGATAGTGAGCGCTGGCGTTCTGTGGGACGCCTTGAAGCAGGGAAATCAATCACTGATGTTGCTCTTTTCTTCGGTGTTCATCATTCCGTCATTTCACGATTATGGAAACAATTCCAAACAGTTGTCTGAAGATTTGTGGCAGGCCGCCCAAGGGTTATGACACCCACGGAAGATCAATATATTATTGTTGTAGCAAAGCATATATCATGCACAAATAATGTGAAAGTATCAATGTTTGATTTGAAATTGATCAGAGGTGTGATCAGTGATATAAAATACCTGGGTATATTTATTTTTGTGTCAATAACCTGGGTATATACTCAGTATTTCCCCAAATTGGGTATTTTAGTGCATATTTATAATTTTTCTTCAGGTCTAATTGCTTATTCACCCCTAAAGAGTTTACTATGGCATATGTTAATCGTTTTAACAAACATATTTTTTTAATTAAATGAATTTTTTTAAAGTATTTTTTGGAACCTAATGTCAGGTAAGTTAAAAGTCCTTCTGAACTATTTTAAAGGCCAAAATCAGTTTGCAGACCTTAGCAGTTTTTTCCAAATCAGTTCTCAATCCAAGACTACAGGCAGAACTAGCAAAGAATCTGAATATTTTACCTTTTCTGAATCTGCTCCAACTTCTGTATCTGGGAAGTCCTGCTCATCTTGTGTAACAACTAGTGTTGCAAAGATCAAGAGGATAAAGAATTTATACAACATTTTCATATTTCTTGGTCCTAAAAGGAAATATCAATGTTTTATAACTTATAGAAAAAAAATCAATTATATTGTCATTAAAATTTTAGAAAACAAAAATTTTAAAACAGTTAATTTTTTGCAACAACTGCTTGATCAAATAAATCACTTCTATTCTTACCAATTGCAGATGATTTCCCAAAGTTTGGGTTTTATGGTTTGTTTTGTCACACAAGGGCTGATTAGACCCAAGGCCTTTTGGGAAATTCAGTAAGGTGTTCAATTCAGACAAGATAACATCCAATTAAAAATCTTACATTTTCAAATTTTTCACTCATTTCAATTTTATTTTTAAATCAGTTGATTTAAATCAAAATTTTAAATTTAATTTTACGTTTTGTATTAATATTAAAAAATGCAATAACTATGAACAATATGCATGTTATTTTATTCAAATATGTTAAGAACAAAATTAATAAGTTACATAGTCTGCTTATGACAAAATAAAAACAATTAAAAACAATGAATAATTTCCTGCAATATCAGAAATTATTCCAATTTTTCATATATCTTTATACTTGGGAATTTTAATATTTTTGTTTTGTTTTGTGCAATACATATATGTTAATTTTATTAATTTAGAAATTTTAAGCATCAATAACTAGGAATTCTTTACACTGCTAGCTAACCTATTCGGCATTTATGCAATTGAAATATGGAATGTGAGAGTTTATTTGCCTATCTGATAATTGAATATGTTTTACAAAATAGATTGTGGATTGATGAGTTAAGGTATTTTAATGATTATGATGACTTTTATCACAAGCTCAAAACTCCACTTAATAGGTATATACATAACTAGCCACTGTGTGGCTAGCCTGTGATGTAAGGTATTAAGCTGGTGTAAAATTTTTTGAAGATTTCAAATCAGTTAAAGATATATTCAATTAAAAAATTATTTATTTAAAGAAAATCATATTTTTAGGTATCAATCTAAACTGAAATTTTCCGCAGATTTCAAATCTGTTGAAATTTTAACTCTATCTTTATCGGTCTAGGAGATCAAAAAAATAATTTTCTCCATGTTTTGTGAATGAAAAATCTTGGCATGATTCCGAACCCTGACTGCAAGGTCGCATGAGTAGAAAAAGTTCTCAGCATTTGAAAAACCAATGGAGAATAAAACTATGAAATTCATTTAAAAATCTTCAGATTGAATTTTAAAATTCGCAGTAACCCAAAAATTGCAAAAAATTCGGACTACCTGTGTGCCAAATTTCATTGCTGTTAGAGCCATAGATCGTCAGGATTTTGCGCCCGCAAAACAGACAAACAAACACTTCCTTTTATAATAGTAGAAATGCTCTTGCACTTATTCTATGCTGTTTATAGAGCAATAACTGTGACAGGTTGTTACATGTCTTGAGGGTTTAGGTTTTGTGATTCCTTGTCAAGAATAACAAATTCCTTCTTGAAATGTCATCAGTTTAAAAATCTTACCATGGGAAGAGTACATCAAAACAATCCAAAAACATTCGATACAATGTATGGACAGGTTTGATATGTATAAACTAGCACCTACTTTTAAACAGATTTTCGAATGACACTTGTTTAAAGTGAGCAAATTAAGTCTTTCCATTCCAATTCCCGATAAACAAAATAGTAATGCTAGAAGTGTCAAGAATTCTTTGTGCGCAGTGCATAAAAATTCCAATTAAACTTAAAAATTAACCTCACAAAACAAAATGAAAATCCCAAATTATCAAGATTTACGTGCAAAATTGGAATGTTTTTATGTGCAGTACAAAGTCACAAATCTAGACATTTTGCTACTGCCGGTTTTTTTTTCTGTTTTTCTCACTTTTTTTACATCTTTCTGACAATTTTGAAAGAACAAGAACTTAATTGATGAAACAACGCAAAATAACGAACATGTTCAGAGTAAATACCACACAGAAAAATTAGAAGAATTTTAAGAGTAAAATTATTCCTATTTATATATCTATTTTACTATTGCTAATGCAAAATTCATGTGTGTGTGGGGGGGGGTAGATTAAGGTTTTTTCTGACAAAAAAGGAAATTAATCCAAAATCCGAAATAGCCAAGGTCAAGAAGATTCTGGATTTTTTACTACACTGGAGAAAACTATCATTGTGACTCAGTATACCTTTTTCAAAACCAGACTACCTAACTTATTTGGATAAAATAATAGGTGCATTTTGTTCCAATTATTTCAAATACAAAATGTTTATAAATTTAAACACAGAAAGGAAATTTAAAACTTATTCAAATCAATAATTTTTTTAGAAAAAATCACTTGATTTAAATTGGCGTACTATATAGAAGATCAGTAATAGAAACATATTCCAAGAGTTCAAAATTTTCAATATGCTCTATAGGTACTGTGATCTTTTGTATGATCAGTTATTATTTTAGCATAAATGTTGATTCTACAATGTTTTATCCTTATTCAAGGTTCAAATTTTTTTAAATGAAAAAAGTATTCAATCATTATTTATAAAGTTTAAACCTTTCTTTGCAAAATAATAATTTAAAAAAAATTAGCTCTTGTTGTGATGTAATAAAGGCCAATTCAAAGCAGAAAAAGTGAACAATCTTTGTTCTTATGCTTGGTTAAAATTGATAGAACTGCAATTTATTAATATTTTTAAGACTAACTAGCATTCAAATTTAGAACTGCTTGTAAATTGTATTCTTTTGAGAAGATAAAGACAAATTATTTTTGTAAGCCATGTTTAAAATACAAATTGAAAGTTTTAATTCTTCAAAGTTACAAGAAATGGAAAAGAATTGAGGGGAAATTCAACAGGCTCAACAAAATTAAAAGACGTTATAAAGGGAAATGGGGAAAACAAATTCAAAGGATCACTGATTTCAAAGAACCAAAAAGGGCCAGGAATAAAAATTTAAACTTTGCCATAATCTTAATAAATTGAGGCTGTCCTTGCAAAATTCACTACAACAATAACTCACAAGAAACACAAAAAGCATTGCCACAGAAAGTCTATATTTCAAAATGTTACTTAAAAATGTATGAACAAAAGGACAGGCCCACATAAGTGCCAGTCTGACTGTTTGACAAGGTTATTGATGTCAATAGTCATGAAAAAGGGGTTCAATTAGCAGTGCATCTGTACCAAGCTGCTTTAGCAAGGAGAAATGGGACGGTTCAACTGTTGAGCCAGTCCAAGGATTCAACGCTATGAGTGGATGGGACATCACTTGTTATATAAAGAAATTGATGTTTTTTCTCTAAGATGGTTTAAATCTGGAAAAGTGATTTGTACAACACCCAATTTTGCAGATTAGAATTTCATGTAATTGAAACATCAAAATCCCGAGACTGGAAATCTTAAATTTAAATTTTAGTTTACAATTATAAATATTTTCAAATGCTGGAATGTTGGTACATGAAAAAAAAAATCAAACATTTTCCCATTGGCCTTTAACTTGAGTGTTTAACGGAAGGACCTGATAAATTAGATCAATGTATACAACCAAACAAAATAGAAATTTCAAGAAAATATGTGCAAGCATTACACAAGTATTACATTGTTAAAAAAAACCCTTTTTTTTTCGAAATTTATTCCCTTAATATTTGCTAATGACAAAAATTGAAGATATTTGTTTAATTTTTTGTATTTTTAATTGATATGGTGTGAAACACTACATTGTTCAAATTTGTGAAAGTTAAGAGCATATTTTGAACAATATTAATTGCTTAAAATCTTAAAAGATTCTTTAACATGCGATTTCAAAATCGAAATCTATTTCGCAACGTATATGATTCAGATCCGCTTATCTTTATTATACCTACCGATACACTTGATACCTATATAAATTCAAGCACAGGAATTTGGCTAATAAACATACCACTTGAAAATGTCCCACCGAAAATGTTCCACGTAAAAGAGATTACGCTCAATGACTCATCAAAGATTAAATGAAAACGAAATCGAATTTACTAAAAACACTAACTTACCGGCGGAAAAGCGATTGAGCCGGTAAGTACAAAAATAAGCCATATTATATTTTATGAGATCTTGATAATTTGATCATAATGTCATAAAAATGAAGTACTCACTTGAAAACGGCTCTTTTTTCTTAACAATTTCCTAATTAAATTTAAAGACCAGCTTCCTTCACCGACTGCCAATCACTAGCAGGAACGTTTCATTCAGCTAAAAATGTTAAGAGCCAGATATAAAACTAGAGATAGCTCAAAATCGAAACACTTTCATTAGAGCAACAAAATCCAAAAGAAATAAACATCTAATTACCTTTTTAAACAAACAAATATCTGTTTTCAACAGATTATCACATCATAAGCATTAATGATCAAAGGAGTAACATAACAGTCAGAAACAGAACAGAAATAGATCTTTTAACTTCCAATCAGAAGTTCTCAAACGTGTTGGCAACTTCCGGTTGGTTGTAAAATTGATAATCGAATATGAGACGTTTCCTTACTTTTAAATTTGAACCTATCTGAAAACAACTTTTTTTTCTGGTCTTTTATGTTTAAAAACAAATATCTCTGAATGTAACAAAGCTTTAAGACCGTTCATGCTTTGAGTGATTTCAACAATTGATCAACTTTGAGTTTAATGACTTTTAAACCTTATTAATCTGTAAAATTGTCTGAACAAATCATATAAATATAGACTGCCAGTATCTGCGTAAACATATTTTCGAAAACATTTTCAAATCTAATATTAGTTGTATTTGATTTTCAGATTTTCTGTGTGAAAATTCTAGAATCTAAAAATGTCTTTTGGGAATAGTGCAGCCATTTGTCTTTAACTGTGACCGGTTTCAAAACGTGGAAAGCCGAAATCGTCAAAAGCAAAGAAACTGCTGGAAACTGAAAACGTGAAGCGAACGGAAATTACAAGTACATAAAAAAGCCCTTTTGATTTCAAAACTAAATTAACTTGATTGAATTCAATTTCGTCATACTTGCTTTTCTATTACTGTCACAGAAAATTCGATAGCTCAGAGAAATATTTTGAGATCAAGCGATTCAATCAAAAATCATATTGCATCATGATGAGTATTTTACGTTTTGATACTGTTTTCAGACTAAATTGTTATGAATGCAAAGAATTGGAATTTTGAAATCAAAATCAATACACTTTGTTCCACAGGGTTACAAACACCAATATGTATCTATATCAAGGATTAATAATTACTCGAATTTGTCTCAATGTTAAGATTTAATATTTAGTACATGTAGCTACTGGGTTTACATTCTAACTGTAGATTAGTGGTGATTATTTAAAATTATTTGAGAAAACACGGTACCATTGACAATACTCTTTAACAGCCAACTGACCATAATTTTGGATTATTGAAACTGATCGTTCACCTATCTAAATAGCCACTGATCAACAATTAGTCTCCAATTTGGCCATGTTCTTGAGTGTTGCCAATTATTCTTTAACTGTAATATTTATATTGAATGGTAGGTCGTTTATTTTTACAGTTGTGGTTATTTTATTTATCTTCTGGGTTGCTCATTTGTGTGAACTACCTGAAACACATCTTGTAAAATTAATTAATCTGATTCTTTTAAATGTACTTTTATTGGATTTTATTTTGTCTTACATTTGATGCTTATCAGTTTTTTTGTCATGCACCATAGCTCAAACCAACCAATTATATGCCTGCCAAAATGAGTCAAGGACAAAATATGCTCACTTTTATTTAAAGCTTTAGATATAGCTTTAAATAAACTCTTATCATGCAGTTCAGTATCAAATTCAATAATACTGACACTGAAAACTGAGATTTAGTGATAATTTTTCTGGTTTATTTTGTAAGTTTGTATTTTGCTGAGCTCTAATATATCGCCAATCTCTTGTCCCTTAAGTATTGATATTGTGGTCAACTTAGGCTTTGACAATTTTAATTTTGAGCCAGTTTTCTTAACAAATTCCAATCCAGAGTTTTTAAAATTTATTTTAGTCAATAAAAATTGAGTTGAAAATGAAAGAAGTTTAAAAATTTTTTTTACTCTATAAAACTCTTTTTTTTACTCTATATTTTTTTACTCTACTAAATATTACCAAGACTAATATTCAATTGAGTTAACTTTTAAGATTATTTCATGAAATTTACATAGAAAATCTAAATTTGTATCTTATTAATAACTGTTTATCGATAGTTATAACTCTCACCAGGCTTGTAAATCAAAGGAAAATTGTTGGCTCCAATTCTCTGAAAACGTGTGGATTTTAAATCAAATCTTAAAAATCTAAGGATTTCTCTACATTTTTGTTCTTGGCACCACTTACTCCACGAGCTTAGAATATCGCCTGAAAAGCACATAGTTCATCAATGGATACAGAACAGCTGATATCATTAAAGCTAATCTAGCTTCAACATTTATGTATTTTCTTATGTGTTTGAATATGTAACTGTCGATGAAAAGTAACCATGAACTCATGAAGTATTCGTAAACGTTTTGTTTCGCAAAATCAGTCGGACAACTACTTTGACGTAAAATAAATCTAGCAGCAAATCTGCCTGTGACATTGGCATTATTTGGTATACATTCTGTGCCATCCCTAGCAACATATATATCCGGATTAGCTGGGATATATTATCAGTTTCATCTACACTTTTTTCAAATTCACTTTAATGTAAATTGGGGGCATTGGAATCAAAATCCAAACAAGAGCTCCCCACCATCCAATTCATTTTCAGCTAGTTCTCCCAAAAAATTATTAGCAATTTCTTCAGGACAAGGTTCGAAAATCTAATCTGTTTATTTTATTATCAGATAAACAAATATAAACGACAAAACACACTTAGCCCCAATCACATTAGTATAATTTATTTGTTTCCACTATGAACATGTAAACATTGTGTTCAAAGTCAAACAGATGTGCAATAATAATTTGTTTGGTTTGCTAATAATGTTTCTACTCAATGATCTCGTATTAAGTGTAATGGAAGCTATTTAGAATGATCAATTGACTTAGTGTAGAAACGACACCCGCAGACGTTCTAGGTAAATTTAGCTGAAAATTTTTTATAAATGAATCTAGACCAACAGAATTTCTACAGTGTATTTATCTAGGAAAATGATTAAAAGTCAAAACAAATTTTCAAATTAAATTTACAAATGCGGAAAGGAGAACAAAATAAACAGGCTCAGGTGTCGAATCGACACCGACGGACGTTCTAGTGTTAAGGCTTTTCTGTTATCGGTCTGTTCAATTAACCATCCCACCCTTAAGGTTATTGAAGTTTCACTGTATTCTTTACCTTTCGATGAAAGCTTTTTTTTTATATTCAGTTGAAAAAGGATGCTTTAAATTTTAGGGCACCATCGATTTATTAGCAAGTTACTTTCTTCATACAACAATATAGATTACTGCAAAGAGGAGTTAGACAATCTGTATTTCCGGGCCAGGTAAACATGATGCAGGACCAAAGTAAATTTATTTAATTCAAAAAATCAAATTGATATGATTACTGCAAGTCCCGAAATGAACCACATTGACTGCACAGAATTCAAAAGTAAACTGCATCAACATTAATGCGGGAATAAGCATAGTTCATTTACTGGTTCGAGTGAGATCGTACATTTTCGTAAAATATTCTTATGTTACAAAAATCACTCAGTCTAATCTAGTACTATATGACGTCACTTTTCAAATTCTTTTGCATTGTATTGATTTTTCTTTTGTGACAGTTTTTTGTTGTGTATTTGATTTTTTTTTTCTGTGTTTATTTCATCTGTACATATGGTAAACATAAACTACCAGAAAAAATACCCAAAACTTGAAATATGATTTATTGCTTAAAATGTTGCCAATGTGTTTTAGAGATATTTAGTATTATTTTTGTCTACCTCTAATTCATGTAGAACAGTTAGAGGCAGATTTCTCTGAACCGACTTTTGCAAAATGTTCATTGGGCATGTTTCAGTTTAAAAAAGGAATTTCTAAGAATCACTACATTTATTAATCTTGTACAAAGTGTTGAAATTACATTTAATGACATGGCAAGGTCCCTCCAGAATGAAAATGTGCTCCTACTATATATAAGTATACTTTACTAAACAAAATCTCTAGCGATGGTCACACAAAAAGAGATTTTATTTCTTGCGGAAAAGAAAGTGAAGGATGACAAATTTTACCTAATGGGCCGAACTATAAAACACAATTTTACGAAGACAAAATTAGCTATATAGCACTGTATCTGGAAGTATTGTTTGACTCTAGCAGGTTCGTATTTTTGTCATGTGATTTTGATCGTCTGTAAGGTGTGGGGGACAAATAAATTTTCGAAAAAATGTGTTCCACTGTCAGTTTTTTTTTTAAATCATGGTTTTGTGCTTGTAGTAATTAGCAGATGACAGAACAAATAATCTACATGAACAAAATATGTTAGGAAATTGCACTTCAGTAGACCATTTTGGCAACTAGGTGAAAGTGCTAAGGTGGTATTAATCCCTTGCTTTCTGCTCCTAATTTGTAACTCCAAGCTATCAAAAGAACAAATCAAAATGAAATTAATTGAATTACTCACTACAGAATAAGAAATCAACTACGCTTAATTTTAATCAGAATTTCACTAACTGAATTCGCATTTGAGAATAATCTTCCTAGTTTCCAAGAAGTTGCCATGAAAACCTCTGCTTGAGATTTAAGTAACAAAACAGCTTATAGAAGTGTTTATCAAAGATATTCATGAATTCCTGCAATTGCCTTTCATAAAATGGCTGAAACATGATTAATCCCCAAAAAAAAAATATTGTTTTAAAATAAATTTGGTCAAAGATGTCAGCTAAATAATTTGAAACTTCATGAGTTTATTCAGTAGCTCTAAAACATACTTCATTGTACTTGCAAAACTATTGGCTACTAATTATAGCTTTCATTTGTTTTTAGGCTGATACAATCTCTTTTTAACCCCTGCTCATTTTTCTATCCATAAAATGCCTACGGTTGGTATTAAGGAGGAATTGCTGTTTGAGGCTCTTGGACAAACATATACAGAACAAGAATTTAATGACCTCTGTTTTGACTTTGGCTTGGAATTGGATGAAGTTGTCATGGAGAAACCAGATCCAACTCAAAATTTCGAAGTCAGTGTTTATAAAATTGATATTCCTGCCAACCGTTATGATCTGTTGTGTTTAGAAGGGCTGTGCCGTTCCCTGTTGATCTTTCAAAACAAGTTAAAGATTCCTCGGTACTCTTTGTCTTGTCCACAAGAAAAGCAGAGGTTGATTATTGATCCTGCTACTGAGCTTGCTGCTAGACCCTTTGCTGTTGCAGCAGTTTTGCGAGGCATCACTTTCACCCAGGGAAATTATGATAGTTTCATAGACCTGCAAGACAAACTGCACCAAAATATTTGCAGGCGCAGAACCATCGCTGCCATCGGCACCCACGATCTCGATACGATTGTCGGTCCTTTTGTTTTCACAGCTAAACCACCAAAGGAGATTAAGTTTTGTCCATTAAATAAGGACAGAGAATACAATGCTGAAGAATTGATGGAAGTTTTTGCAAACGATATGCACCTGAAGCAATATCTTCACATTATTAAGGATAAACCTGTGTATCCTGTGATATATGATCAGAATAATGTTGTCCTATCAATGCCTCCTATTATAAATGGAGAGCATTCTAAAATTACGCTGAATACAAAAAATGTTTTCATAGAAACCACTGCTACAGACTTGCACAAAGCTAAAGTCATTCTCGATACCATCGTCTGTATGTTCGGCGAATATTGCGAAGAACCCTTTGTGATCGAACCTGTCGAGGTAGTCGATGCAAAGGGCAATCATGTGTTATATCCCGAGTTGAAATATCGGACAGAAATCTTATCACCCGACTTCGTCAATAAATCTGTAGGTATTAGTGAAACGCCTGAGAACATTGCTAATTTACTGACAAAAATGTGTTTGAAAGCTGAAGTAGTTTCTAAAAATGGCAATTCTGAGATTAAGGTGGAAATCCCCCCCACTAGACATGATGTCATCCATGCATGTGACATCATGGAAGATGTTGCAATTGCCTATGGCTACAATAATATTTTAGAGACTATACCACAGACTGTGACAATAGCAGCTCAGTTGTCTTTGAACAAGCTTTCAGAGCAGTTGTGTCTCGAACTTGCGCAGGCTGGCTTCACAGAGGCTTTGTCTTTCACTCTCTGTTCAAGGGACGACATATCTGCCAAGCTTAGATCCCCGAATGCCCTGTCGGAAGCTGTTCACGTAGCCAACCCCAAGACACTGGAATTCCAAGTGGTCAGAACATCATTGTTGCCTGGACTACTCAAAACCATTCAGGCCAATAAAAAGATGCCTCTACCTCTTCAGATCTTTGAAGTGTCTGACGTCGTCGTCAAAGACCAGGTTAAAGACGTCGGAGCCCGGAATGAAAGAAGGTTGTGTGCAGTCTATTATAATAAGAAACCGGGCTTTGAGATAATTCATGGTTTGCTGGATAGAATTATGCAGCTTCTTGCAGTTCCCATTTTAAGTGAAAATGGCTCTAATGATGGGTATTGCATCAAAGCTTACGATAATCCGACTTTTTTCCCTGGACGATGTGCAGAGATCATTGTGCAAGGGAAAAGAATTGGCACTCTTGGTGTTTTGCATCCTGAATCTATTACAAATTTTGATTTAAATTTACCATGTTCAGCTCTAGAGATTACAATTGAACCTTTCTTATAAACAATGTGTGCATTCATAAAAATAAATGTAGTCCTAATCATATTAACATTAAGTCAATAATCCTGATTGACATAAATTCCACTTTGTTTAGTATTAGGAAATATTGAATCTTATAAATCCCCATTATGTGTTATATTTGTTAAATATTTATATGGAATTTGGATGTACCTTAAACTGTCAAGGTTTAGGTGAATGAATTGCACTGAAGTATATATTGAAAAGAATTTATAATATTTAAATTTGTTCAAAAAAATTTTAAAACTACTGAATTTAGACAAATATTATTTTGATCAATAGTTTGTCAACATGATTTGCATAAAATGTACTTAAAATATTACATTGATATCGATCTTCAAATGTGGGCTTTTAAGTGCAGAGAATAGATGGTGAATCAATGTCATGTTGAAACATTTAATATTTTCTATCAAATTCTGTTTTGACTTATGTTCTTTTTTTGCTGTACAAACTTCAACAATTATATTTGTTTTTTGAGTGCAGTCTGTATAACAAGTATTGATTTAAAATTCTTTGCATGAAGTTAATATTTTCTTAGCTTTGTTTTCAAAATTGGTTGAGTTAATTTTGTCCAAAAAATAATGATGCAGTGGACAAACTTGTATGCAAGAATTAGATAATTCAAAATATTGAGTTGCCAAAAATCTTTTAATTATCTCACACTTTTAATTATAATAAAGAGATTGGGTTAACTTTAAATGCTTGCAAATATTGTTATTCATATATCTTCAGTTAGAAATGTATTTGTAGTGTCAAATTGTTAATATTTATTGAATTTGGGGTTAATTGTGTTTTGAATTGTACCATTATTTCTTCTTTTAAAACTTGCCAACCAACTAGTTAACTTATCCATATTTTTTATCTGAATTAGAGAGCATTGAAAAATTGTCTATAGTTATTGAAATTCTATTAAATGCTTAGCTCAAACCAGTCTATTAAAGCAGGAATTTTAAATAAAATTGTATGTAATATTGAAGTTACTGTGGAAAATTAAATTATTTTTATCCACTTTACATGCATCATAAAGAAAATATTATCTTAGGAAGCTGAACATATCTTGTCTTAAAATTGAAACCGTGTTAGACAGCATCTTCAATTCACTGTCAATCTCTTGTTAATTTTCTCATTAAGAGAAAATTCAAAGTGTGACACAATTTATAGCTTTGTGGGATTAATCTTAAAAACTTCTGCTTTAAAATTTGACATATATCTGTTGGTAAATTGTTTTATATTGTTTTGTACAAGTATGATGAAATTTTATCTTTACTAAGAATGTTATTTAAGGTACTAAAATTTAGAGTTGAATCATTTGTAGTTAATTCAGTTATTTATATCATGTACCAAACATAAAATAAATAAAAAAAATTTTAATCTGAAACTAGACAAATTCTGTAATTTTGCCATTAAGTATTTACCTTAAACAATTAATCAATTTTAAATGTTAATTTCACATTTTCTAGCTGGATTTGATTTTTATCTTATATTTTCTTCTAAAAATGATGTAATATTAGTTGACTTAATTTAAACAAAACTATGTTCAGAACATTATTAAAAATATTTTTAAGTTCAGTGAGCATTGTGTTACCTCATTCTTATATCATATATGTTCAGGTTTGTTAATTTTTAGCAATGAAATGTCAACACTGATTATCATTCCATTTTATAATCTTTACAGGCTTGATATATGTATTAAAATATATTCTATAGTAAATATGAATCAATAGCTATGCTTGCACATTTAGGCTTCTGAAAGATTTATTTCTTATGGAATGTATTTTTGCACTAAATTATGAAGCTTATTGAATAAATTATGCGGCTCGAATGAATAATGTTGTCTGTTTGATTTGGTAATTTGCCATTTTCCCTATATTTATCCTATTGTGTACACATGTTCACCAACAGTTAAGCCAACAACTCTTATTTCATTAGAATATATTTGAAATTTAATCCGACACTCTTTTTTGACATCTGAAACGGTTCCACAAGCTCCTTTGACACAGAAGTTTTGCCTCTAATCTCTAGAATTATAAAAGGAAGTGTTTGTGTGTATGTCATCTCTGTGCAGTATCCTGACGAATCTATGGCACTTACAATAATGAGATTTGGCACACTGGTAGTCCAAATTTTTCGTGATTTTTCTATCGCACCCGAATTTTAAAATTCAATCGAGAACATTTTGAAATTACTTTATTGGAATTTAATTATTATTGTTTTCTTTTGAATGGCAACAGTATAAAAAGAACACTAAATTTTTTTTTCAGTTTCATTTTCCGAGCAATGATTTTAGTGGAACAAAATTTAATTGGAGTTCTGTGGTTCTTTTTTCTATCTCCTAGATCGTTAAAGATAGAGTAAAAATTTCAACGGATTTGAAATCTGCGGAAAATTTAACATTAGATCAATACTTAACACATTAGATTTTCTTTTAAAAAATAACTTTTCAATTGCATATCTTTGATGTTTTTGTAAGAGATTGTGACGTCACGTGTATTGCATCTGTTCGCAATTAAACGAGAATGTGCAACATTATCACTGGGGTTGTTGAGCAGTGGCGATTGGATCAGATTCATTCACTTTTAAATGGAACATTGATCTGACTGTTTTTCTTTAAGTAAATTTTCTGTCAACATTGATCACTCATTTTATTTCTTTATAAACTCTTATTCTTTTTAAAAAGCAGAAAAACCCCAAGTTGTTACAAATTCAGAAAAATGAAACAAATATTTACTGTGGGAAAGAGATGTGCATCACGACCTGTAAATTACTTGCTTCGTTTCTCAAATACTTCACAGTAACCAGCAATCATTGCTATTTTTAACCCTCCTGGTTATAAAAGTCAATGAGGTATCTTGTACAAACCACTTGCCTTAAAACAAAGAGTCTATAAAATTTTAATATTCTTCCTACCATGCTTGATATGTTGAGCCTTAAACCAAGCTTTCCAAAAATGGATCTATCAGGATTTGGTACATAAACTCTTGTTCTTCATTACTTTTTGTGACTAGAACCATAAGAAAATATAGTTGGCCAGCCCTGGTTCATTATAAATCAATATAAAATATTTGATTCTTTACCACAACCACTTATTTTTTTTGGGAAAAGAAAAATTTAACTTCCAGTAAAGTTTCATTGCATGTATTAAATTTTATGGCAAAAACTATTTCATGGCTAACCCTATAAAAATAGTTTAAAATCGTTTTTTTTTTCTGATATATACTATGAAATACTTCGAAGTTCTCGAGAAAATTACTCTTTTAGATGGTGGGGCAAACATTTTAGGTACACTTTTGTACTTCGGGTCTCAAATAAGCTGAAAGCGCAATAATTTTCAAATGATAAGATATTGCTTAAGACAGGGCTCGAAATACCCGGGTGCACATGAAAATAAAATTGTGCACCTAATTTAAAAACTTAGGTGCACCTGTATTAAAAAATATATTTCGAGGCCTGGCTTAAGAACTCAGAAATTTTCAATAAAACACATTAACTAAAGGATTTAAAAATCTCTTGAATAATGAACATTCCACGTGAACTACCAATTTATGCTGCCACCCCTTGGTCTCAATTGGTAGCTTAGACGTCCACGCACTATCAATTTTTCCAGAAAGATTATTTTTAAGGCGAAAGAGTCGCGGTCCACGTATGTGGACTCGGGTAGTGAAGAGGATAAGGCTCCATCAGGCCTGAATCTGCTAGTGGGGCCTCATACTTAGAGAACTCGAAAATAAATTATCCCCTGGGATAATCAAAAATAATTTGAGGTATATTAATATGAGATTTAATTATTTCCAGAATACACACAGTATATGTTTTAAACACAGTAATCAAGCTCTTTCTGATGTCACTCATTCATCTTTTGTTCTGTGAGGACTGATATCAATGAGTTATTTGATCTTTTTTAACTGAAGCATTTTTAAGCGTTTAAAATTTTTACCATACTAGCTTCAGGGCTGGTCCGAGAGAAATGTATTGCATATGCGAGATGATGATTTGGCGCCCCCTCATTTCAAAGATGTGTCGTATTGTTTGGAGGGGGGACTCGAAGTGGGCAATTGCAGGGCTCCTAACACGTCACCTTTTTATATTTTGTCACTTTTTGTTACCTTTTTGACATTTTGTCACCTTTTTAGGGGTTTTAAGTTCTTAAATCTTATTTAGAGAAGAAACATTTTTGGTGCACAGTTAAAAAAATTCATTTCCTCTAAAAAAAAACAGGGTTCGTACGAATTTAATTCCGAAATGCGCGCTACATTCCACCGCAAGAATGGATTCAAAAGCGTACCGTTTCAATTGTAAAAGGATACTTCATGTTGCTCGCGGTGTATTAGCAGCAAGTTCTGGAAATTTTCCCACAGAAAAAGGCTACCAGTAAAACGAAGCGGCGAAGTTTAAGGGAAGCATGGCTATCTGCATGTCCGACCCTTCTTACCTAACTTGAGTGATAGAACTAGAGTGGCATTTATGAGTAACGTTTTCCTTTCATAGAATTGTGTGGCGTATCATTTGGCGCAAGATAGATATCACCGGTCGACAGGGTCGAACAATAGGAGTAACCCTCCAGGAGGTCAGACGCTGACAGTTCGTAAATGGTGATCAATGCCAGTGGTCACTTAAAAGGGGGGATAACACCCTCTATACTAAAATCTGAGAGCGGTCTCAACGTACCCATTTTTTTTCTTCGGATTCTGGAATAAGACGAGAATGGAGAGGTGAAGAGACCGGACGGATCAATCTGATATTAATGCAACATTAACCCATGAGGATCCCAGGTATATTGTGGGTCTGATTATGGTCTAGAAGGTATAGATACGTTAGGGTAAACTATGAAAGGACGGTGGAACCTTCTATATGTATGATAATTTACACTCGAAGGTATCCTCGGCCAAGTTTTTTATTGGATACATCATCAACCTCTCACACATTCTAAGCGCTCAAAGCTTCCCATCGAGAACCCCGACGTTACTGTCTACGGAACGGAGGCTATTCACACGCTCCTCTCTTTGTGGGACAGAAATGAGGGCATGGAAATCTTAATGGACTTCAGCCGTTTCTTCAGGAGCTTGAGATCTGAAAGATTTCAAACCCCTCCGTAACCAGAGATTGCAAAAATTTCGTCCGTCTCTGTATCCAGAGGGTTAAATATTAAAAGAGCGTTGCAAACGTATTGAAAATCATTCTCTGTTATCATCGGAAGTTGATTATTACAAATTATTGAGTTTTTTTAGTGAAAGTCAGAAACTATTAATGACTCATTACTTTCTACCCGAAAAAAAGAACTAATTAACATTGGGACATGTAATATTCACACAATACATAAGGCTTTTCTTAAAGGTCTAAAAGAGTTTGGGGAAGATGTGTCTGAACTAGTTTTAACTATTCACAGATTTTTTTAATCAGTGGCCTAAGCGTTGGTCAACATACAAACAAATTCAAGAAGAAACTTCCCACTCACCATTTCATAAAGCATTGTTCAAGCAGGTGGCTAAGTCTAAAGCCAGCTGCTGAAAGGTTACTTGAACAGTGGATTGCAGTGCGAAAGTATTTCATTGACTATATTCCAATAAAGAAGCCAAGCCTGATACAAAGATCAGGCAATAAAAATATTGTTCATTTACTTAGAAGAGAAACTATGAAGGCTGAAGTGATATTTGTCATATCAAGTACAAGTATATTTAATCGTGTGACCGAATTTCTTCAGAAAAAGGAACCTCTAAAACTTAACCCTTCATTCTCAATTTGAATTGTTGACAAGAGCAATTTTGGGTAGGATCTACAAAGAAGAATTTGTTCGAGATTTGAAAATAGCTAAATTGGAAGATATATGTCCTCAGAAACCGTTGCCTCTGGCAGATATTGTGATTGGAGATCAAATTTCTAGAGCGCTACAGAATGTGAAAGAGAAGGAAAGGAATTTATTTTTTCTAAGGGCTCAGAATCATTACAGTGCCAGTGTTAAATATCTTTTGAAGAAGTCCTCCTTCAGTTCATCTCTCCTTAAAAGTTTATCCTGTCTTGGTCCTCTTGAGAGACTCAGTAGCGAGAGTGTTCGACAAGTATTAGAATTTGCAAGAGCAATGCTATGGGATGTCCCAACAGACATACTACTGGATGAGTGGAAATTACTCAAGAGAATTTGAGGAAGAAAGATTTAGAATGAAGCATATTGATGTTTACTGGAACCATTTCTTCAGACTGCGAGACATTAGCAGAGTTGCCAAGTGCTCCTAAACTTCCAGAGTTTCTACGCTAAAGAATCGAAAATCCGCAACTCTGCGTAATCATTGGTTCACTCCGGAAATCGCTTTGATGCAGGGAAAAGAAATAATTCGTATAATCCTGTAATTAATAATTCGTATAATCCTGAGTTGACTCTCCGGTCCGTGACGTCACAGCGAGGGCTTCGCCCCCTCTTCGGTTATGCTTGACCACCCTCGGAGATTGCTTCGTAGACCCGTTTGGTTTGCTTCGCAAACCAATACTCCTTTCGCAAGTGATTTCACTTTTTTCTTTACTTTACACTTATTGCACCCTAAACTAATAGCCGCATCAGTAAAAAAACCTTCTACAACTTTTTTCCTGTACAATTTTAAGTAAACCGTGTTAATCTCCTAACTTTACAATCTGTACTTTGTCCGTAAACCGTCTGAGAGCAGAGTGAAAAAAAGCGAGCCATTTTCCTCGCCAAATGAAAAGAAATCGTTTTATGGCAATTGTTGCTACGATAAATTTGATATTTGGCAAACCCGATAGTCAAAAATATAACCCACACCTGACTGCGAAACCTTCTCCGCGAACTAAAAAATATGAAATTTATGACTAACTTTTGATTGCATCGAATTTATTTATGAACCAATTTTAGAAATAATTGTACCGTAAGAAAGAGTACATTCTGAGGTATACTGCAATATTTTCAAAATTAAAAACTAATAGTAATAAGATATAGATATGATAGTTAAAAAAAAAGTAACGAAAATGTCCCGATTTTTCCCGAATTTCAAAAAAATTATTATCAAGAACCAAACTAGAATTTTTAAAAATACTCAACGAGCTGCAAAATATTACGTTGAGATGTACTTTTTAAACAAAACTCACGGCTTAAGACTGAAAATTTGTATGTGTTTTGCTCACTCGCGGAAGAAATTTCGCTTCTTCAATTTTGACACTTAATAAACCCTAAACTAATAGCCGCATCGGAAAAAAATCTTAATAATTGTCCAGGGAATACAATAAAGAACAAACAATGTTAATTTCATATTTTTCTGATCCGAACTTTCTTGGGAAACCGTCTAAGAATCGAGCTGAACAGCACATTTTTCAATCCTGCGGCGGCGGAAACTTTTTTTTAATAAAGAGATATGTAAAACGTAAGGCACAAGAAAATTTAGAGATGGACTGGGAAGAAAAATATAAACTGGAAACAGAGAAAAAAAATTTAAAGCAGCTGGCAAAGAAAAGAATGGTGATAGATGAACAATAATTTAAAATTATGCGTAAGGCAGAGGATGAGCCGTTGGATAGTGCTTCAAAATTATTAAAGGAAGCAGCACTTGTTCAGGCAATGATTGAAGGAGCGGCTAAAGTCTTAGATGATGCTGGTCAGCAAAGACAGACTTTAAAAAAATGCACATACTTCTATTGAGAAGAAAAAGACAAAATTAATTTTAGTCTTTTTCAACAACAAAAAAAATTAAGACATAATTTTTCAAAGAAAAGGAAGAAATTCTTCAAGCTGTGTCAAAAATAAACAAATTAAAAAATCATAATTACAATTTTTTTAAAACAATTTATGTTAATATTTTAAAATGATGTAATTTTTAAATGAAGAAAATAAAAATATCCTTCCAAAGAAAGAAAAAGAAAAGATAGGGGTAGCTTGGGAGGATCTTTCTCTTTTTTATCTTTATACTAGAATATGTTTAGCATTATTGTTATTTGTTACTTTTTTTTGCTCGATCAGTCACTTTTTGTCACCTTTTTCTACTTGATTAGTCACTTTTTGTCACCTTTATCTACTCGATTAGTCACTTTTTGTCACCTTTTTGGTTTAATTTGTCACTTTTGTCACCTTTTTGGACCTTGAAACCTGTTAGGAGCCCTGCAATTGATATCGGTAATCACTCCTTAAGATACTTTAAATTCACATTTAAAAGACTCCGCTCGTTGTCGCTAGTCAACCCACGATGCCTACGCAATCATATTTAGTTCGCTTCGCGAACTATACTTTTCAACAATGAGGGGGGAGGCGATTGCTTCACAATCCATCCTATTTGGATCTCTACTGGATTGATCTAGGACCTCTAGTACGACGTTAATTGAAGGTTCCCTTCCTATTGCGATATTTATCCCATGTGCCCGAGTAACGGAAAATTGCCTTTCTTTGCGAGATTAGCGGATCCGTATATAAGCCGACACCCGTATAGCCTTAGAAAACGTTCCAAAAATTCTTGGCTTATACTCGGAAATATACAGTAAATAAAAACAAAATGTTTTAAAAAATGTCAATAACAAAACATCTCATTTCCACATAAAAAAGGAAATTGTTAAATAAATAACATATTGTTTTCAGAGGAAATCTCATCATAATTATAAATGTTTTAGCTGATCCGTGTTGTAATAGTACTTTCTAAGATTTTCATATTCGACTGTTGCTATGGAAACAGCAACCGAATGGGCCGGTTCTTCTGAAAACAGTGCAAACTTTCTAGCGCGTATACTCTCAAATTTTATGAATGAATAACTTTATTAAAAAATATAACTATGTTTATCGTCTGCGCGTGCTCCAAATTCATTAACTCGTTGAACCATAAGACTCGCTATCGATTAATCACAGAACAAATAAAGCTGCCTGAAAAAGATTGAAAATTTTTCTTTTAAAATAGAAAAAGAAAATAAAATAAAAATTGGTTTTTGAAGATTTGTAGTGAAATTAAGTTGAGGGATGTTAACGATATCAAATGAGAGGGGAGGGACTTTGGACCTCGATATCAATTAAAAATTTATGGGAGGGAGGAGTAATCATGACAAATTGACATCGATATGCTATAGGAATGTCCCCCTAAGGTAGTCGGCTTCTTTTGTGTGTGTGGTGGGCGCGAGAGTCGTATATAGGGTTCTGGCGCACCCATGTCAAAATGTACACAGGCAGAACTAGGACTAAAAATAAGCGTAAGTGGATATACTAATTCATTTATTTTGAAAAAATGTTATATATAAAATAAAGTACACGGAAAATTGTAAAGCCTACAACTTATACTCTGTTTCACCTTAACTTGTCAGTAGAGTAAAGGCTACGTTGACCGCATCACAGCCGTTGTCGTAGAAACTAGGGTTACAATGTCAGAAGAAGTCAGCTATAAGCGAGGAAATTCGCCCTTTTTGGCAAGGAGAGATAAAATGCACGTGGAAATTCTATACGTTTCACAGATCTTTAATTTCTAATGGCTCTTGCATTACATTTGTTAATTAAACAAAAAGCTACTCTATGTTAATATAAATGCGTTTTGATTTTTCTAAATGAGTATTATTTTTAGTTATTTAAAAATATATATATTTAAAATTTTTTTACAATAAATGTTGTTTAAAAAAACAGTCTATTTAAAGATGTGATGAACCATAAAATTCATTTTTTGAATTTACTTACCTGAAAGCTAAACACCTTGATTAATACTTCTTTTTTCAATTTTAATAATTTTATTAAAGGAAATTAATCCAATTTAATTACTCCTTTGGTCTTACATTTGGTTGGACAAGGTAGGGGAGAGTGCGTCGTCTGCTAAAATATGTGTTTTTCTTAACAGCAAAATATAGTCTCCAAATTAAATCAAATTTATTCTGATATTAAAGAAAGTAAATAACAAATAAAAATACATATAACATAGAGGATATAAAATACATTCACAATAAATAAATAGAATATAAAAAATACAAATATAGTGAATACACATACAATAATAAAAAAAATGAAACCATTTTAAAAATTAGAGTTAAAAAAAATAAACCTTATATGTGTGAAACATATTCTGAAACTCGCGGAACGGTGTCGGGTTGATTAGTAGTAAATTATTAATTTTATGAATAATTTAAAATAGTTTACAAGAAAGTGTACAGAAGAAACCAATCTCTTTCATGAATAGTAGTTACAATGAGAAAACTATATTTACGTTTTACTTATTCATCACATGCATTTATACATCATCAATATATGTAAAACATAGCAAACATCATAACAAATCTATTTACATTATAATATACTTATTCATCACATGAATTTACACATCATCATCACTTAACATTTCCGAATCGCTATCAGACTCACTATTAAAAGAAATTACCAAGTTCTTACTTTCCCAAATATCATCCACAAGTCCATCTACTTCCCACATGTATTTCTCTTTTTCAGTAACATGGTTTATGCAGTTTTTCCAATTTTGTACAGAGACCTTTTCAATCCCTTGGATGACTAAATCCTTCACATCGTTCAGTTTAAAAGTCTTGTTTTCCCTGGCAACGTGTCCTTTTACTTGACTCCATATCATTTCAATGGGATTAAGCTCACAGTGATACGGGGGAAGTCTCAAAACCTTATGTCCAAATTTTTCGGCAATTTCTTCAACTCTGTATTTATCAAACATATGTTTGATTTCGCTAACTTTTTTCAACAGTTCAATCTTGATCATGTCCTGGTTCCACGTAATGTTTTTCAACGATAGCCATTCTTGAATTGCACTTTTTTTCCAAGATGTCGTCGGAATTTTTTCTTTCTTCACCGAGTGATAGGGGGCATTGTCCATCACTACAAAGCTGTTTCGTTTCAATTTAGGCATGATATCTTCAAACCACTTCTCAAAATGGTTACCATCCATTTCTTCGTGGTAGTCACCGGATTTTTTTCCTACAAAAATGTCAGCCGCATCAGGTACAAATCCTTCATCACTTCCGATATGGGTAATGATGAGTCTTCTTCCTTTTCCTTTTGGTGCAGCCAAGCCTGTTGTCAAACTTGAAGAGGAAGCTTCATTGGTGCTTTTGATGTTTTTGTCTTGCCATACTCGACTTTGTGAGTGTCCTTCATTCACCCATGTTTCATCTAAATAATAGATTGAAGCATTTTCATTCTTCAGTTCTCTAATTTTTCGTAAATAATTTCTTCGCCATAAAATTATGTCGTGTCTTTCTAAAAGCATAGCCTGCCTTTTTCGCTTTTCAAAGGAAAATCCCAAATCTTTCAGTATCCTGTACAGTGTACTTCGGCTAATGTTTGTCGAAAAAATATCCTTATCATTGTTAATTTCATTTAGAACTTTGTCCAATGTAGGAATTTCATTTCGACGAAAACAATCATGAATTTTTCGTCGGATGCACGATAAAGTAAAGTTGTCATATTTCATCATTCTTGTTCTTTTTCCAACGGCATAAGGTCGTTTTTTTCCTGGAGTACTCAAAGGACTTGTCGTCTTCTTTTCTTTTTTCAAACGAAAAACAGTTCTTTTGGAAACACCAGTTAGTTGAGACACCTTTCCGACGATTTGGTTAATGGAATCACTATGGTTTTCTTCTCGAAGTCTAGAATAAACATTCAATATGTTCCTGCGAGCTCCACTACCAATTGATTTTCCTTGCTTTGATGGCGTATACAGCTTGGATGGTGACGTTCCTTTTTCAGCCATGTTCAGAGTATCAAACACACTCCAATAAAATAGCACAAGAGAGATATGAACGTAAATACACACGCTAGCAAAGACGCAGAGCGAAATGGCGCAGACTTGGCCGGAAAGCGTATTTAGCTCGCCAGAAATGTTACCATGGAAACCGGTTTAGAATTCCGTTTCGGATATATTCATTCGCTTCGGTCAAAAAAAAATGCTTTTTACAAATAAATAACCGATTATAAAGGTTCAAAAATCACTCCTTCATTGTAGGACAATTTTTACACGTTTATATGCATTTTCTTTATTTTAAATTCCAAATCAAGTTGGAATTATTTTTCATGCGGATGAACATCATTTCTGCCTTTCCCAATACTGACAAGTTAAGGTGAAACAGAGTATAATTTTCTTGCTTTTCGCAAGTAAAATTCTGTGATTGTGTCGTAAAAATCTTCATACTTTCTGCCACCTTTTGTAAAAGGAATGAAATAGTAAGGTATGTCAAACGTTTCTTGCCCCACATTTGACCGGAGATAGTGTTTAATATTTCAACTTAATGTGAAACTGCTCTCGCAGGACGCCACTGTAACCGGTAGGGTCCAAAGAATCCTGATGGCAATTTTTATATTAGGATATGGATCTTTTAGACACTATTTGCATATCAACTGAAGTGCCTGAAAAACTGGTACACCCACTTAATACCGTGTAGATTCACCCCCGAACTGCCGCAACACGACGTGACGTCAACTAATGTTTGAAGGTATCCTGGAGGCAAAGCACACCATGAATCTTGTAGGGCAGTCCACAATTGCGAAGGGGTGCTGGAGATCTGTGTTGTACAGCCCGTTGCAAGGTATCCCATATATACAATGTAGATATGTAAGGTAAATGTTCATGTCGTCGGATTTTGGCGAGCAACGGAGGTCTTTGAACCGAGTGTTCCTGGAGGCCACTTGGTAGCAAGTTTCGGCGTGTGTGGTGTCGCGTTGTCTTGCTGGAACTGTCCAAGCTCGTCGGAATGCACACATGACATAAATGGGTGAAGTGATCTTAAAGAATGCTGACGTAGCAGTCACTTCTAAACTTCGTCTCTAGAAGTACCAGGGATCCCAAATAATGCCAACTACACACGCCCCACACCACCACAAACCCTCCAGCAGCTTAAACAGTCCTCTGTTGGCATGCGGAGTCCATGGCTTCATGGGGTTTTCCCCGTACACGGCCATTGGCCCGATACAACTAGAAACGAGACTCGTCAGACCATGCAACGTTTTTCCAGTCTTCAACACTCCAATAGCTGTGCTGGCGAGCCTAGACTGTTAACCTATAACCGGTTATTTTCTCAGAGTTGACACCCAGGGCCGGTCAGAGGCCCATGAGAGAAGGTCTCCAGATGCTTCACCTTTTTATTGGTGTACAGTTCATACATCTCGGGACTGAACTCCTCCCCCCTCAGTCATCAACCCTAGTCACACCTATGCTTCTGAGTACTACAAGGGTCCGCGCAAAGGAATTCTCGATACTACACTCGTCAATGAATAGAGATTTTTGGTGGTTCATTTCCTTTTCGACATACATTTATATATTACTCATTAAGTTCTACTAGTTTCACTTTATAATCATGGTTTTTTTTATCCGCCTGTATGTTATTAAAAGTCTTAAATTCCTTAAGGGTGAGAGGACATATTCTCTTTACAGAGATGTTGTGGCGAACCTTATCCACAGCACATCTTCTGTACTTCTGCTTTAAAATGTTTCAGTATTAAAAATGTTGCATACTTCCTTTAAGTGTTTATATTATGAGTGCTGTTAATCACAAATGTTTATACATTACTCTTCCCGGCATTTAGATTTATGATGTCATGTGTTAAACATTACTGTTTCTAGTAAATATATATTCTAATCAGTTACAACAGGCTGATGTAATCTTTTATAATACGCAGTAACTGACCCAATTTCCTCTGAGTCATTACACTGCTCGTTTCGTACTTATAACTGTCTATTGTGATGTCCCTTTATAATTATTAAATATCTTGTTGGACTTGGAAGTACACTCTTTTTCCTTTATTACAAGACATAACAAAAAATAACAGTGCGAAAGCATTATTGCAGTTTTAAGGTAAGACATATGTGATGTAATTATGTTAGAATTCAAATATTACTTTCGGGAGATGACTTTTTTGCTAAAAACAAATTCAATAGAAACGTTAATATGATAAGGTTCTCTTGTTGACATTACAACAGTGATGTTTCTTACAATACTGATGAATGATTTCATGTCTTAATCTCATCAGAAATATTACAGTTACATGTAGTTATTCACAAGTATATATTCACAAGTATATATCAAGATTCGCCCCCTGCTCGCGAACCCCCTGGAATTGCTACGCAATCCTTTTTGGTTTGGTTTGCAAACCAACATTCCTTTCGCAAGTGATTTCTCTTTTCTTTATTTTAACACTTAATGTATCAGTAACGCATCAGTAAAAACCTTCTCCATCTTTTTCCCTCTACAATTTTAAATAGACCATGTTGATCTCTTAATTTTCTGATCTATACTTTCTCGGGAAGCCGTCTGAGAATAGAGTAAAAAAAGCAAGCCTTTTACCTTGCCAAATTAAAAAAAAAATCGTTGCTATGATAAATTTGATACCTGGCAAATATATAGGTTAGTCAGAAAATGTAACCTTCATTTCTGTGAAGAAGAATGAATGCTATCGCTCCGCGATCTAAAAATTACGAAATTTGTATGACCAACTTTTGATTGTATCGAATTTATTTATGAACCAATTTTAAAAGTAATTTTACCGTAAGAAGGAGTTTATTCTAAGCTTTCACGTGATATTTTCAAATTTTAAAACTAATAGTATTAAGCTACACATATGACAGTTTTAGTTTTGTGTATCGGAACTTACGATCTTAAAGTCCCAAAATTTTTCTATGACCAACATATAATCTCATTGAAAATGTATTTATTAACCAATTTCCAAAATAATTATACCATACGAAAGAGTACATTCTAAGGTTTTCAGTGATGCTTTCAAATTAAAAAAATAATAATATAAGCTATAGATATGACAGTTAATAATAAAAATTGACGGAAATTTACCAATATTCCAAAATGTGTATGACCAACTTTTGATCGCATCGAATTTATTTATTAACCAATTTCAAAAATAATTGTTCCGTAAGAAAGAGTATATTCTAAGGTTTTGTACGATGTTTTTAAATTTAAAAACTAATAGTAATAAGCTATAGATATGACAGTTTACCAAAAAAATAACGAAAATGTACCGGTTTTTCCCCAATGTCAAAGAAATATTACCAGGAACCAAATTGAAATTTCTAAAATAGCTCGACGAACTGCAAAAATTCACGTTTAGAAGCACTGTAAAAAATCACGACTGAAGACTGAAAATTTGTACGTCTTTTGCTCACTCGCGTTTGAAATTTCGCTTTTTCACTTAGACACTTAATAAATACTAAACTGATAGTCGCATCGGGAAAAAAAAATATCTTCTTTTTCGTGTTCCCTGTACAATTTTGAACAAACCATGTTAATTTCGTAATTTTCTGATTATTACTTTCTCGGCAAACTGTCTAAGAATCGTGCAAAAAAAAACGAGTTTTCAACACTGCGACGGCGGCTGCGGCAACGTTTTTTAAAATATAAAACAATAAATTGTTTTTTGATTTTTTTTAAATCTAGTGCAATTAATGAATATGCATTGTAACTTCACCGTGGGGGTCCCTCTGACCACAGCTTTCATGGTGGTCCATGAGTTTATGACCGGATGGGGGTATCCCCTTCTCTTTGAACTGGAGCGGCTTCGGAAGAACGTGTGGGGTCTTCTCTCGAGAAAAGGATAATCGTGGAAAACAGAAACGTGAGCGGACGCAGGACGACTCTGCTCCGTTTTTGAAGTCGCGGGACTGAAACCCTAATTTGAACAATATCTATTAGCCTCGAAATAATTTTAACATATATGTATTCTTCTTTAATTAATTAAATGTGCTGTAATTCTAAATGTCGTTTTAATTATCTTCAAGCCACTCGACACGCAAACTATACCCACGATACAGCATCAATAAAATTAATTAATTAATTTTATTAATTAATAGATATTAACCATATTAATATAATTAATTATAAATAATAAATAGGTGTTAGTTATATTGGGCCCACGTATCCCCCTTTCTACGCCACTGCACACAGACCAGTGGCGTATATAGGAGTTTATTTCGGGGGGTGCCAAATATTATTGAAAGCAATTTAGTATACATCGTACAAATGTATTAATTTTGGGGGAAGCAAACATTCGAAAGCTATTTAGGACTTCAGGATATCAATTTGAATAAATAATAACAATTCAATATATTTCCAACAACAATTTGAAATTCTCAAATTGTTTAAAATTTGTTTCTAAAAATAGGTAGTTATGCATTTTAAATAATGTCAGTGTATATAATAATGACTAAAAACCTGCATGGATATTAAAAGGAATAGAAGGTCAGACACAGATTAAAAAAAAAGAACAGTTTAAATGTATTTTTAGAAATTGAGAAATATAATTTTAAATATTACTTTTATAGTGAAATATTCATTTCTTTAATTGGAAAAAAGTTACTTGTTTACTTATTTAAAATATTCTCTATAATTCGTTCTTATATACAGGGGGTCCACTCTTAAAGTTGATGGATAGGTAATTTACTTTTAATTACTATCTCAACAGAAATTTATTTGTTTAATGTATGAGTATATCTGGATATTAGTTTACTAATTATGACTGATAGAACTAGAACACGGAATAAAAATTTAAATTTTGTTTTCTTTTTTAATTGAGAACTTTTTTACCCAAAACGTTTCAAATACATTTTGTTCCTTTCCAAACTTTTATTATTGAAAATATGGATATATAACGAATGGTTAACGGTCGTTCGTTCCACAACATTATAATTTCTAAGGCTGGGGTCGTAAAACAAGTGAAATGCCCAAGAGGTTGTTTGGGAAGCTAGACAGAGGGTTTTTTTACCTCGCAAAGTCGTAAAACTGCCGGGGGTGTCCATTGGATTCTGCAGGCAGCGGAAGAAGAAAATGTTCCCTGTTAAGTAGCACTCTCACAACCACGTGGTCACAGCACATCTTTCATCAACCATCATAAATTTTGGTGATCCCTGTGTCCAGCCCACTGTGTTTACTTTACTCGGGATAGGAAATAACTTCTCTGTTTAGTTTTAAATGTGTCCAAATAATAAAAAATTTTAAGAAAATTGTTTCCGCCAGGAATACAAATTCGATTTCAAAAAAATTCAAAATAAAAAGTTACCATGATTGAGTTTAGTCAAAATTTCGGGAGGGGCCCGGGCCCCCTCGGCCCTCCCCTTATATACGCCCCTGACACAGACCGTGCTGCTGTTGACATATCAACGGGGCGCTCATCTTTTCAGTTGGCAACGAGGCCCGTAATTATAGATGACAACGGCGCCCACATATGGATATGGGGTGTGTGTGTACAAACACGTATTTTATTTTACAGAAGCAAACAATATACTATTTACATTAAGTACAGAATAGTTCACATTGTTACATTAACTTACGCTCTAGACGTACATAGATATTCAAATTTCAAAATAGTATCCTTTTCTGTGTGTATTTTAATATTTAATTAACTTCTAATAAAGGACTGATGGTTAATCGAAGTTTCGTATTCATTTTCATTCACAGTTCAAAATTTGTCTTTCGTGCTGCCATCTGTGGTTACTACATAGAACTAAAGTGTAACAAAAAAAGTATCGGTCATGACAAAATAAGACATTGATTACAAAGTGCTTTAAGAGGGAAAGTTACTAACATTTTTCAATTGATTTAAAATCATGGATGCACTAACTTAAGAAGAGGTATTCGTTGACCCAAAGAAGTTTGCGCAATTTCAATAAGTTATCTGGATTTACAATTATTTTTGTCTGACACAACGAGAGAAGTTTCACAAATCATTATTCATTAAATATATTTCTTTATGTTCTCATTGGTATGAATGTCGATGAGTGTATAGGTGCTGATTGCTCAGTGGAAGATAATTCTATGAAAAGTTTATATTTCCAGCACATTTACATTGGGAAACATCGTTAATTTTATCTTTTGGAATCAGACAAATAAGCAGAACAACAATATTTTGTTTGCGAGAATTTATTATATTTTCAACTGGTGTTACCAGGTTTGATGTAGAGCTTTTAAGAAAAGAAAGATTATACTCAGCATTCATAGATGCTACATACGTTTAACCCAGCATACACAGATGTTTCTAAGATACATAGATGCTACATTACTCCCTTCCCAGTAACTAAATTACGATGAAGAGAGGAGCAAGAATATGAACAATTTACAGTTATATACAAATTATTAAAGTATCTAAAGAAAATCTTATTTTACAATAATCCAAATATCCTTTTGAAAACATCTTGAAAAATAACAATATATGTATATACAATATATGATATGGATAAAAGAAATAATATATAGTTAAAGTTAACAATAATTCGTGCATTCAGTCTCTAAAACGAACAGGTCATTGAATCTTTCTTCCAACATGGGAAAATCTTTGTTCTAGAGACTTATCTTTGGTAACGTCCGGTGTATCCGCTTGAACAGGTACTGGTGGTTCTGGATGCTTTTCATCGGCGGCCAAAATGTAAGCAGGTTTAAGCCGGTCAATAGAAATGTTAACTTCTTTACCTTTTATGCAGACTAGGAAGTATTTCTCAGTTTTCAGAATCACTTTGAAGGGTCCTTCATATGCAGGCTCAAATGGTTTCTTGACTCTGTCTGTTCTTATGAACACATGGGAACACGTTTTGAGATCCTTGTGTATAAATGCTTTGATGTTATTTCTGTGCCTTGTAGTTTTAGGTTTGAAAGACTGCATTTGCTCTTGTAATTTGTGCAGAAACGTCTCTGGCGTCGTAGAAATAAATAGTTGGATCATCGAAAAATTATCCAGGGAGTTTTATGGTTTTTCCATAAACCATTTGCGAGATCGAATGCTCAGAATCCTCTTTTATAGCTGCTCTGAGGCCCAAAAGTATAGTTGGAAAAGATTCGGTCCATCGCTTTCAGGGTCCTGTGAAGTCTTTCGATTTTGCCATTACACTGTGGGTGATATGCAGTTGTGTGTTTAAGTTTCATTCCACAAATAGCTGCCAAAGTTATAAAAAGTTCGGATGTAAATTGCAAACCTCGGTCTGTGATGACTTTGTAAGGTACTCCAAATCGGGTTATCCACCCTTCGTAAAATGATCTTGCTACGGTTTCGGAGGTTATATCACGTAAAGGGATAACTTCCATCCAACTAGTAAAGCGATCTATGCAAATTTAACAGTAAACAAAGTCATTAGATGGTGAGTAAGGTCCAATGATATCAATATGAACTGTGCTGAATCGTTCATCCGGTTCTTTGTAGGTTCCTAATGGTGAGTTAGTGTGCCTCGTAATTTTGTTTTTCTGGCAACTGATGCATGTTTGCGACCATTTTCTTACGTCTTTCCGAATGTTTTTCCAAATAAATCTTGATGTCATTTGTTTCACTGTTGCTTTGATACCTGGATGGGCTAAACCATGGATTGCTTGAAACATTATCTTTCTAAATGATTTAGGTACATATGTTCTTACATTCGAAGTTAAAATGTCACATCAAAGAAATTTACCAGATGAAAGGTTATTTAGTTTAAAGTTTAAAGATTTGTTGTTACGTAATTCATTCAATTCTTCATCATTAATTTGATCTTCAGCTATTTTATCGAATTCTATTACAGTTAATTCTTCCACTCTTGACAACGTATCAGCAATATTATTATCTTGTCCACTAATGTGAACTATTTTCGTTGTGAATTGAGAACTGTACTGTAAGTGTCTTAACTGTCTTGGAGATGCTTTTTCATTCTTTTGTTAAAAGGCAAAGATTAGTGGTTTATGATCGGTTATTATTGTAAAATCTCTTCCTTCTAATAAGTGTTTGAAATATTTTATAGATTGGTATATGCCTAAAAGTTCACGATCATATGTACTATAATTTCTTTGTGCATCGTTTAGTTTTTTGGAAAAGAATGCTATTGGTTTCCAGCCATGTTTGTCATGTTGTTGGAGGACAGCTCCTGTTGCGAACTCTGAAGCGTCTGTACATAAAGACAGTGGTAATTCAGAATTCGGAACAGTTAATAACGCAGCATTTGCTAAGTCCAATTTACATTCTTCAAATTGTCAATTCTTCAATTGTCCAAGGAAATTTTCTTCGATTTTTTTTTCTAGCATATTTTAAATATTCGTTGAGCAACGATTGCTTGTGAGCAGCTTTCTTCAGGTACCGACGGTAAAAATTTAGCATTCCTAACAAAGTGCGAAATTGATGGATAGTTTCTGGTAATGTAAAGTCAGGGATAGCTTGAACCTTTTGTGGCAATGGGCGAGAACCTTCCGGAGTTATTAGGTATCCTAAAAACTCGAGGCTATTTACTCCAAAGATGGATTTTGACAGATTTATCCGTAATCCATACTTAACAAATTGGTCCAAAACTCTTTTCAGGTGTTTTTGATGTTCTTTCGTTTCGGATGCGATAAGAATGTCATCTAAGTACGGGAAAAGTACTGAAAATCCGTGCAGAACTTCATTTATGAACCTTTGAAAGGTGGCAGGGGCATTTCGAAGTCCGAAACTCATTACATTAAATTCGAATAGCCCAAATGGGGTTATAATGGCGGTTTTATGCTTGTCTTCTTCTGCTATCGGAATTTGGAAGTAGGCTTTGAAGAGATCAGTTTTTGAAAACACACGTTTATCTTTAAGTATATGATGGAAATCTTCAATTCTGGGGTTTGGATATCGGTCTGGCACTGTCCTGTCATTAAGTCGGCGATAATCACCACATGGACGAATCGAGCCATCCTTCTTTGTGACAAGATGGAGAGGACTTGCCCATGCAGATTTTGATGGTCTAATAATATCATGAATTTAAATTCGTCCTTGGCTATTTCCAAGCGTTTGTTATCTAAGTGTCGTGCTTTACTATAAACAGGTTTTCCTTGAGTAGTAATATAATGTTTAACATTATGATTAACATTTGATATTAATAAATTCGGTTTAGTAATATTGGGGTATTGTGATAATAAGCTAGAAAATTTAGAGTTTTTATCAAAAATGCTTACACCTATTTCTTCAATTACTGATGCGGCAGTGCCCAAAACATTGAGTTTGGTTACTCCATCAATCAGTTTCCTTTGTTTAATATTCAGCAAAAAATTAAATGTATTTAAAAAATCAGCACCTAAAATTCCTTTACTAATTTTGGCTATGATGAAAGACCACTGAAAATCACGACGAAGGCCTAAATCGAGCGTTAAAATTTTGTATCCATAACAAGGTATTTCAGTACCATTAGCAGCATACAGTTTGAAATCACTATTGAGGGTATCAGTTGATAGAGCTGGGATGATGCTCACGTCAGCTCCACTATCCACAAGAAAACGCAAGCCCCTTTTTCTGTCCGAAACAAATAGTCGGTACTTGCGGCAATCATGCATATCATTTGCAGCAGAGCTTGCCGCTAATTCTGCTGCGCGGTGAAGTTTTCCGTCCTTTTCCAACTGCAAGGAGAAACGCATTTGTCCGGCAAACACTTGTCACCAAATTTAAAGTGATAATAGCAGTATTTTCCGTTAGGATTAAATTTGCGGAATCTGCTACGAGATCTGGAACGAGAACGTTTCGTGAAATTTTCAGGCGATCTCGAAATACGATTTACAGTTAATTGAGCAATTTGCTGTTCCAAAGTTGTTATTTTGAGCATTAAATCATTAATTGTAGGAGTAGAAGGTTTTTCAGTATTTACAGTATAGATGTCGCTACGGGAGCTCATATCGCAGATCTTATCAGCCACTAATACCAATTTATTCATATCTTCATCACTAACTAATAAAATGTGTTTCATTGCTTCTAGCAATTTGTCGAGCCAAAGTGTTTTTATTAAATTTTCAGATACATCTGGAGTAGCAACCGCGCGTAATTTTTGCAAAAGTTGGCTGGATTTCATATCTCCCAGTTCAATTCCTGTGATGAGACGTCTGATTCTCGTGCTTTCACTCTCTTTAAAGAGATTTAACAGCCTTGTTTTAAAATCAGCATATTTACAACTACTTATACTACTAACAATGTCCCAAATGTTTTCGACATATTTCGGCTCAAGCTGAGACACCAAATGGTTAAATTTTGTTTCATCAGACACAATATTGTTTATTTTAAACTGAGCCTCAACTTGGAAAAACCAAACTTCTGGTTTATCAACCCAGAATGGAGGTATTTTGATGCTCACCTTGTGTAGTTCCGTAGACAAGGGAAGTGTCTTTGTTTCAGTTTCTTTTTCAGTCATGTTTTTGTCGTTAGTCCAGGGTCACTGATTCATATAGGTGCTGATTGCTCAGTGGAAGATAATTCTATGAAAAGTTTATATTTCTAACACATTTATATTGGGAAACATCGTTACTTTTATCTTTTGGAATCAGACAAATAAGCAGAACAACAATTTTTTGTTTGCAAGAATTTATTCTATTTTTAATTGGTGTTGCCAGGTTTTGATGTAGAGCTTTTAAGAAAAAAAAGATTATACTCAGCAATCATAGATGATACATATGTTTAACCCATCATACACAGATGCTTCTAAGATACATAGATGCTACAAGTGCAAGCAACTGCTTCTTTCGAGTGTATTTTCAGGCAAAATGACAAGTGGAAATAAATCTAGCAACGTTTTTACTTTTTTAATACATAGTAATGGGTAATTTTTAATTAACGTCATACTAGAGAAACACAACGGGCTATTGACGACGGTCGGGGATCAGTCCCCGATGGGGCAATCCCCTCGAGGAAAACACCTCGTAATTTTGAACCAAGGTCAGATGCCTAGACAACATCTGAGCTGGCACCCAATCACCAAACTTCCACACCCACCCAACGTGAGGACTTTAGGCCACAACAGATTGAAGGTGCACCAACCGCTTCTACACCATACGCTTACAAACCTCCATGCACTGACCCGGATTCGAACCAGGAACCTTCCGATCTACAGGCTAACCTTAACCATCAGACCGGTTGGTCAAAAATGATCCTTGATGGTAGATATTTTAATGAACGTCGTACTGGAGCAACACACCGGTCTATTGACGACAGTCCGGGATGAATCCCCCAAGAGAAAGATCCAAAGAAAACAACACGCCATTTTGAACCACGGTCAGATGACGAGGCCACACCTGAGCTGGCACCCCACCTCCCAAAATTTCTACACCACGCCAACGTGAGGATATTTGAGGGCACATTCGAACTCGCAATCCTCTGGTAACTAATCCGATGCTCTTTCAACTACGATATCGCGGCCCTAAAAAAGATCCTTCAATCAAATTATCAATCTTTTCAATAAAATCATACTTGAAATAGGCATTCAACTTTTCCAAAACTTTCTTGTAATTTGGAAAATGAACGTAATTCCCTGAATTTAAATGAGTTGGCTTGTATTTAACTTGTATTGAAAAGAACAAAAAGTAGCCGTAAAGTTGAGTAATGAATCGAGATTTTCCCTCAAAACGCTTTTTTAAGAAGTTCGCGAATATTTTTTTTTAGTCCTGATTCTTTCAATTTCATCAATTAACCTCAAAAACCACTTTAATGTTTGGCTGCGACTTTTCGCCACTTCACTACCTCATAAAAAATCAAAACATCGTATTCGCTTTCAATGTCTTTTGAACTGTCGGTGGATCCTTACCCACTTATTGTTAGTTAAAAGTCATGCGATATACCTCCTAACATCGAGTGGGACCTCTATATGCCCGGCGAAGTGTAGCAACTCAGCTAGGCATTGATTCAACAAGTCGTAGAATGTCCCCTGAAGAAATATTCAGCCATGCTGCCTCTACAGCCTTCCATATTGCGAAAGTGTTGCCGGTGCAGGACTTTGTGCACGAACTGACCTTCTATCATGTCCCATATGTGTTCGATGGGATTCATGTCTGGCGATCTAAGTCGCTGGAATTGTCCAGAATGTTTCTCAAACTAATCGCGAGCGATTTGGCCCGTTGAGGGGGTCATCATGGAAAATTCCATCGTTGTTTGGGTACATGAAGTCCAACAATGGCTGCAAATGTCCTCCAAGTAGCTGAGCATAACCATTTCCAGTCCAATGATTGGTTCCGTTTGAATAGAGGACCCAGTCCATGCCATGTAAAATCAGACCACACCATTATGGAGCCACCACAAGCTTGCACAGTGCCTTGCTGACAAATTGGGCCCATGGCCTCGTGAGGTCTGCGCCACAACTCGAACTCTTCCATCAGCTCTTAACAACTGGAATCGTGACTCATCTGAATATGCAACGTTTTTCCAGTCATCTAGGGTCCAACCGATATGTTCACGTGCCCAGCAGAGGCGCTGCAGCCGATGGCGGTCTTCGTCTGCCATATCCCATCAACGCCAAAGTTTGATGCACTGTGTAACGTAGGGGGCCGCCGAGTAGTGTGCCTGTCAACAAAACGAAACATACTAACATACAATTAACTTGCTTTTATTTTACAAAGAGCTATATATACACTATATTACAACAGAGATTTGCATCCCTATGTCGTGGGTGCTGCATAACAGGCAAAAAACTCAACGGTCGTGGCCTTATAAACTAGCACCACAAAAGAAACACCTCTCGCTCAGCTCGAGCACTGCAACAGATCTCTTTGTTGCCAGATTTTTCATTGAGTCAGCTAAAAATCACTTGCACTCAAAACAAACGGAACGGATGTGTTCAAGACCATCAGCGTGGCTGAGGCAGATGTTTTAGGAATTTTCGATCAGTCAGTGGAGATGTTCGGGACGTTACAATTGTTCTCACGGACGCATCTGTCGTACGTCCCACATTGATTTTTGCTGTTATTGGACGCAGTGTTGCTGGTCTATTAACACTGACTACTCTACACACACGTCGCTGGTCTCGGTCATTAGAAGACGCTGTCGGCCACTGCGTTGTCCATGGTGAGAGCTAATGCCTGAAACTATATTTTCTCGGCGCATTCGTGACACTGTGGATCGAGGAATATTGAATTCCCCAACAATTTCCGAAATGGAATGCCCCATGCGTCTAGCTCCAACTAGTGTTCAAATTCTGTTACTTCAAGTCGTGCGGCCAAAATCACGTCAAAAAACTTTTCACATGAATCACGTGAGTACAAATGAAAGCCCTGACACAATGCACTGCCCATTTATACATTTCTTACGCGATGCTACTGCCATCTGTGTATTTGCATATTGCTATCCCATAACTTTTTGCACTTCAGTATATATATATATATATATATATATATATATATATATATATATATATATATATATATATATATATATATATATTTATTTATTTATTAATTAAATTTTTTTTCTTTGGTTTTCGATGAAAGTTATTTAGTGACTGAACTTCACAGCGTCCGTCTGTTCTCCCGTCTTAAGTCTGTTTTGTGCTTGTGCAAGTACCTCACAGAAACAATTTCATTTATCATAAAATGTTGTATATTTTACAAAACATGTTCTAATTTTTTTAATAAATTATTTATAATTCCTCTGGTGCCTTTTTATGCAAGATTCCCAATAAAATGACTGATTACCTCTAAACCTTAGCATACTTAATCAACCTTAGCCTTGGCAGTGCCAACTGAAATCACAGCTGTACCCGGTAAACAACCCCAAATGTTCCAATCCTAGTGGCAATAACTTCGCCTGTAATCTACTTGCCATAGCTCGTCAACAATCACCGTGAAAAAGTACCTGTAACAACGTGTGAAAGCAACCACTTGCTGGTTGATACTAATTACCAGATGTAGAATTTCAGACTCTGCTTGGAAGCGAATATTCCATTCACTGATAAGCTTAAAAGAGCGAGATTTCCGAAATGGAATTTTTCAACCAGCCTATCTTTAAATAGGTTGCCGTTCTGTTCTGTTCTGTTCCAACAACAATGGAGTGGGAAAAAGTGTTGTTGCTATTGGCAGCTGTGTGCTCTTTGTCCTTCGGGAAAAGCATTGACTTTGGTAAGAAAAGGTTTTCGAAAAAGTGTCGTTTTATGAATTAGTTATTCCAAAATCTATCATTAAAATCTTAAATTTGAGCGTGTGTATTTCATTTCTCCTTATATTTAGTTTGAATGACTATTAAGTTACAATGACGGATTGGAACGATTGCTTAGAATTATTGTAATTTTATTTTGAAGGTAATCCATTTTTTAACGCAATCCATATTACTTCCAATGTTAAATTGAGTAACATTTTGATGTACTTTTTACAGATTCGTACTATCTTAAACACTACATTTTTTACCACATTGGGCTTAAGGGGTTCCCCCCGGAAACGTATTCCGGCACCGAAAAATTCGAAAAAATTCATTTTTGTGATTTTTATTGCCTATGAAAATTTGAATTGTCCTCTTAACGATACCTCATTTGTAAAAATCCGTTTATTGGAAGTATTTGTAAGAATTTTTTTAAGTAGATGCACTATTTCCGCGACGTACGTCTCAGAACATACTCATTCATGTTTGTGGGCACATTACTCAAAAAACTACTTGAGATACATTCTTGAAACTTTTTATGCTTGTTAGCAAAGCACTTTTAAACACTTTAGAACAAGGAATAAGATATAAAATGTATACTTAAAAAAAATGTATCTAAGAAATTTCAAATTTGTGTGTCATTTAAAAAAAAGTTTATAATTTTGTGAATTAAAAATTCTGCGATAAAGTCTTAAGTATTCAAATATTACACTGTCAAAATGTTCAGAATAATGCAGTAAATTATGAATAAATGAGATGCCCCCAAAGTTTGCGAATTTAACATGTGTGCCTATGGAAGTGTCGGACAACCTTAAAGCAGAAACCCAGTAGCCGACTTTTTTTCGGAGTCACTAAATGCGAATTTCATGATGATGCGAAATACGTAGACACATTGTAATCTGTTTTAAGATAGATAATGCATGAAAAAATGCTTGTAATTTTTATATTCTTACCTGAAATCTACTAGTTAGTCTCTAAGCAGCTGTACAGTGGGAAATTCGTTTCGTCAGTTTCTCCTCAATCCGTCGATATATTCATTTGAAAGTTGTAAATACTTTAACCAACCACTTTGTTACCATTTCATCCTGCTGATTTAATTAACTGTAAAATAAAGTTTCCTGATCTAACCGAAGTGTTAATCAAAACCTTAGCTTGAACGATAAATTCGATACTTTAATAAACATCTTTCGTTTTTCCGAACTTTTCGTTTTTTCATCGCAGTTTCGTTTTTGTTTGTATGTCTTAGTTTTTTGAGTATTACAATAAATTCAGGAATTAAATGTACATATTTGTGTCCTAAGTAAATTGTAGAAGCTATGAAAAAGTTAAAATGAGGTTAAAAAGTATTTTCCGTACAACTGAAATGATTGCATTTTTATATATAAGAGAAGTGATTATTCTAATTCACGTTCAATCACCATTTAATCATTTCAACCCGAGCAACCCCGGGTTATTCAGCTAGTATCGAAAAAAATTCGACATCTTTTATGATGCACGCAAATAATAAATACGATTTTTAGTAAAAATATACAGTAAATAAAATAGCTTAAGGATTTTAGATTGAATAAGCAAAAGTTTGTCTCAAATTGCAGGTGGAATGTTATTGATAAAGGTTCACAAGCTTAAATTTAAAAACACGGTAAATTTAAGTTATTCCATGTTAAGTGGTCTGACTTCGAAGACAGTTCTCTCGATGAAACTTTCATTAAATATACTGTACTATGTTCCAAATTCCTGTAGCCGCCTTAAGGCACCAGCCATTATCGTAAACATCATCCTTTATTTCACAGATGGAAAATAAACGAATTAATTATTAACTATGATACTTTTATCGCTGTTCTTAATTCGCGGTAAACAAAACACTAAAATTAGATAGTCTGGTACAAATTTAAGCGTAAAACATGGTATAAATAAAATTTGTGTAAAATTGGCGAAAAAGGTTGAGCTCGTTTTAATGCTTTAGATAGCTTGGATTAAGAGCGATGAAGTGTCCAAGTTGATGGTTTATCCGTGTCTTCCTTCTGGGAAAGAAAATGGTGCTGATGCCTTAATGATTCTGTAAGAAAGGGATTTTCAATATAAAACAAATAAATCAGATAGTCTGCGAAGATTTCACTTTTGTTCTCCTGCTCTGGATAGATTCATATCGTTGTTATCTTAAAATGCGGTGCACACACACATTTGGCGTTTATTCAAATTCGTATTACCAATTAACTATCCTACATCAATTAAGAATTAATTCTTTGGAATTCTTATTGACGAAGTGTTGAAATAGTATTCGAAGTCACATTCGAAATACGAACAGGAAACACGAATCTCTGCAGAAACATTATCGTCACCTACATTTAAGTTGATAGAAACATAGCAAACATAAAAGTACAATTAGCAATGATAACCTTGTTATGTATCAGGATCATGTGACCGAAACTAGCAGTAGTGTAACCCTTTGACTCTTTCGTCTTCTGGGTGGAATCTAATATCATCTGACTTGTCCACGGGATGGGAGAACACGCCAATCCATTGATTCTTCTCATGATTGGTCCATCGATTGATCATCTGATAGCAGAGTGGAGATTTCACACTTTATAGTCGCCACTCTTTAGAAATGCGGATTCCCACATCTATACTATATAGCTTCATTCACCAAGAGCTGCCAAATGCAGCTCCGAATGTTTGATTCGTCTCGTAGAAAAATCGGAATAGAAAGAGTACAACATCGGGACAGCGAAAAAAGATATCCTATCGATGGATTTTAAAGAAGATCCTTGCTACCTTAAAGCGTATCTTAAAAAACGATTCGAAAAAATAACGACCTGACCGTTATTGCTACATTTTCCTCCAAGTGATTGTTTGCTACTGCAACAATGTCAGGCAACTTCAGTCTCTGTTGAGTTCAACGACGTCAATGTTCTTCTGTATTTAATTATGTATAATAATACTTTTGTATACCACTAAAATTGTCAATAAATTATGATTTTTTGCAATTTTTTACGAATAATGTATTTTAGATTTTAGTGTATCAAAAATAAATGAAACTTTAGGGAATGAAAAATGCAACTTTTACCATTTTTATTGCAACAAAAAAGTTACACTTTCCATTGTTATTTTTAATTTCACTTTCTTTTTTTCCTTTCTAGAAGAGAGTAGCGATGAAGCCATGCAAAATCCAGATTTGTTCGAAGGTGACATTTTGGGCATTGTACCCGGAGAGGTAAGAACAGTTTCTCACATTGAAAGGAAACAAAGTGAAAGAGTTGAGCGGAAAAGGGGTTGTCAGATTTTTGATCGTAGAGAAAAACAAGCAACAAAAACGTTTCTTTGTGAGGAGGAGGATTAATACAGGATTCCGATTATTAGAATTTTGTTGTCGAAAATTTGACTTGCTGACTTGTTTGACAACCTGATCAGGTACTCAACTCTCCAGACCTTGACACCTCGCAAACGTGAGGAGATTTGAGGCCACGAAAGTACACCAGCTCCCAAGAAAATGACGCCTTTGGATGGACCACGCTTAAAACACTCAACCCTCCTGTTTTTAACCCGCGACTCTACCAACGGGTCTACGGCCCAAGAGAGAAACTCTAGGAGTAACTCCTAATTTATTAATTAATTGAAATTATAATAACCCAATGCAGTGTAAGTGGGCCGAATTCAACTTCCTTCGATGAATTTTGTTTTCGACTTGACTTCCACCCACTGCGAATCGTTCGAAGTGGTTGGGCTTAACACAAAACGAAGATGACTGCTCACTGAAAAAAGCAAATTGATCGCAAAAATATCTCAACGAAGTTAGGTGAACTGTCAGACACTATAGTAAGTGTTCCAAATATCACTTACCTTAACTATTTCTCTGTATCTTACCTCCTGGGTCAGGAAATCAAGCTGGAAACGAAATAAATATCACTAGGAACAAATCTCCTTTCGTTTCCATATACCTTCTTTACTTACGTCAGTTCAAGTTAACTACTCAAACTTCAAGAAGTATCAAACAAGAGAATTTTCAAGAGTGGTTTCCTAATATCGCATACCTCTGTTCCTATTTACCAACCACCTGGCGAAATGAGGAGCTACTATTCAAAACGAGTTGTTAGTAGAGGATACATACCTACCTTTAGTATTGAATGTACCTTCGAGTCATATAAACGAAATTGTGATTTGGAAACCGTACCTGGTTATTCCCAGGATGGATTGGAGACAGCAAAAAAATACGTTGTGTGATCACAGCCTCCAATACTTCAGATGCAATAGTGTTTTTGACATAACTGACAGGAAACTTTCCGGTAGCTCTACGCGTGGCAATAGCCTAGACCGTCGAGGTAACGCCATAAACTCATAGATGTCGCGCATAGTAGCTTGCAAACACGAGTAGGCGATATTAAGCACAGAGACGATATTTGGAATACCTACCCTACTAAAAAACCTACCCGACTTGCTGCATAACTATATTACAGGTTCCAACATGTCTACCTTGTCCTTTTTTCGACCTTGCGTCATAAACCCCAACAATCAGTCAACTAACATGTCTACCGAGCGTTTAGATTAGCGTCTATAGATCAGTAGCAAGAACTCTGACAGCTAATCAGCTGTCTTAGAAAACAATTCCTAAGTGCTCTCTTTCCTATAGATCTATTCTTTTCCCCATGGGGTTTACTGCTTCTGGTAACCATGGAAATAATGAACCCATGATGCCAGGATTATCTTTCTTCTTTCCATCCTGTCTTTTTACAATTACTTGACAATGTCTATCCTGTGTTTGGCGCAGCTTCGCCAAATACGGCCCGTTGCACCATAAAACCACAACCTAAATGTTCCCTTTATTGGATATACTGCCAAGATAAAATTGTAGCTACAGATCTACAGGAGTAAACTCACAGTTACATTGCAACAAAATTGGTGAGATTTTAGGCTAGGCCTCCACTTTCGATTTCTAGTCGCGCGATTTTTCAGTCGCACTAATAAAACTCATTGTTTCAAATACGAGTGCACACACTTGCAGCTCTGCAATAGCAGCGATTCAAATTTTGCAACCGGTCCTACTTTCGCTGCGACTCGACTGTAGCTCTACCCAATGAATCATGCGGACATGCACCCACTTGCGATAGTTGAGTCGCACTTCTGAAGCAGTCTGGTCTTTGTTTAAGCACTGCAAATACTACTTATTTAAAATGTCTGACCACGAATCTTTCAGAAGTGATGATGGACGAATATTAACAGTAATTGATACCGATTTACTACTCATTAAGGAAATTGAAAAGAAGGATTCAAAGAAATTGAAGATTGTTATTGATGGACCAATTATTCCCAACAATTTGTCCTGGTCTAAAATGACGTGTTGTTGCCCTCATATATTTCCCTTAGGTGATTGATCCCGGACCGTCGTCAATAGCCCGTTGTGTTGCCCTACTACGACGTTAATTAAAATTACCTTACCTTTACCCCAACAATTCGTCAAAGCTACTTTTTGTCGTCCGGTAATACTGGAAAAACTTTGCAGGGTGCTCTCACAAATCTTCAAATTATTTGTAAAACTGCCCTGTCAATTATCTTTTACTTGTTATTGGATGTACCCAATAACGATTATTCTTCTGTTTACTTCTCTCCCGAAGCAAAAGAGTGACAAGTAGTTTCAAGGATATTCATTCGAAAACAGTTCTAAAACTTCTAATTTAACGATTTATCTATCGCAGTGTGCGGATCTTGTAAATCAGCAGCGATTTTTGGGTCGCCCCGACTAGAAATCGCAAGTGGATTCCTAGCCCTACTGCTCCAGACCTGGAGTCGATTGTCCCTACAACACGGGATACGATATTTACTACTTCCTCAGTAAAACATTTAGGCGAATCGAAAGTAAAACTCTAAATTAGGAAAGTATTGACTGAAACTAACATATACCATGCCAAGTTACATTTCCTTATGGATATTGATTTCCAATACCGGATACGTGTAGAATTCTTAGCAGCTTCACTAAGTACAATTTGATGCCTGCAATTTTACGATAACTTATTTTTCTGCAGCTTTTGGGGTGGGAGTAGTAGGGTAGGTGTTCGAAATAATGTCCCTGTGCTCTATATCGCCTACTCGTTAGTGCAAGTTACTATGCGCGACATCTATGAGTTTATGAAGTTACCTTGGCGGTCGAGTACTCGAAAGTACATTCAATACTAAAGGTAAGAATGTATGCTCTACTAGCAACTCGTTTTGAATAGTAGCTCCTCATTTCGCCAGGTGGCTGGTGATAGAATCGGGGGTAAGCGATATTATGAACCCACTCTTGAAAATTCTCTTGGGAAACTTTTTGAAGTTTGGCTAGTTAGCTTAAACTGACATAAGTAAAGAAGGCATATGGAACCCAAAAGAGAATAGTTCCTAGTGATATTCATGTAGTTTCCAGCTTGATTTCCCTTCCCAGGAGGCTGAGATGCAGAGAAATAGTTAGGGTAGGCGATATTTGGAACCCTATCGGTGGCGTAGTCAAGATTTGATTTCGGAGAGGAAGTTTTCATTCCATTCCTGAGAAACATCTTACTCAACTATTAAATGTCTTTGCAGGAGAGGAACGCTGTGGTAGAACCATACAGAATTTGGCCCAAGGGACGCATTCCTTACACCATTGATGCTAAATTGAGTGAGTAACGGTTTTCATGCTTTGCTGTATTCCTTAGGTAAGCGACATAAGCCGAGTCAACTGCGTATTTCGATGATAAGGTGTGCTGAAGACTGAACGGGTTATGCTCGAGACCTTGCCCATTTCAACTTGTATGTTTTGTGACGTTTACAGACTTAAGACTAGCGTGTCTTTGCGAACTGACTCCGTATCGGAGCCAATTGGGTGGACGATTCTATTTAGGACCATAGGTAGGTCAGTAGATGTTAAACTCGTGAAAAGTGAGTTTATAGTCCTGTTTGTGTATAAAAAATGGGAAAATACTTTTTGCATTAAAATCCAACATAGGTATTCAAACAAAAATTGGACGAAATTTCAGGAAGATTCACACTATAGTTCGAAATATATACACGAATTCAAAATGCTGCGAACAAAATGCTAAACAAAAACACCCAGTTATCTCAATTTACCGAATGAAAGTCGAATTTCATTTCAATTTCATTCATGCAATAAATCTGCTTCAAAATCATTGAAGACACGAAAAAGGACTACCAGACAAGTAAATAAATAATCATAGTTGACTCAGACTAGAAACAAGTTAAGAAAGAATAGAACTGAAGAATCGATTCACGTTTCATGAGTTTAATACCTACCGATCTACCTACGGTCCTAAATAGAATAGTCCACGCAACTGTCTCCGACTCGGAGCCAGCCAAGGAGCAGCAAGGGCTTAAAACTGCGACGTACGTCGCAAAACAAAGTATTTGTAGAACAATTTTTTCTTAACTTTATCAAAATGTTGACCGCTTTTTTTTTAATCATAAGGAACGATGTTCTACAGTGCAAAGCGCGCTCCTTGACACACTTTTTTTTTTCTAGCTGCGGAAAAACCTCCTTACACCGCCCAAATAAGACAAATACTTTATAAATAACACATCTATGTCCAATGACAAAATATTTAACTTCAAAAGTGATCGACAGAATTGCAAATTCTGAAAGCATGCCTCGGTTTTAAATAAAGTAAGTGAATTAATTTCGATGTTTTATTATAAATATGTAATTCATATTTAACCGATAATTGTGTGTTTTACGTCTGTCTTGGCTTTACTGCAGTTTTCAAAACTCAACAAAATGCCTGCAGAACGCTACAATGCTAGGAGTTATGTTGCAGAGTACTACTTGCAATTGCTAGGAGTTGTGTTGTAGAATACTGAATTTAATTCTGCACCCCTGGGGGAGAAAGTTCAGCAAAGACACGCTAGTACCGACTCAGTGTACGACTTGTCTTAGAATTTTAGATGAAGATGTATTGTATAGGACGTTTGGTCGCCGAATACAAGGGATTACCACTGAGAAAATGTGCCACTACACTAGGACAATCTATTTCTTGAAGTAATTTAATATTTTCTGATTAGACAGACTAGATGAACAATGAAATCTACTCTGTATTTATTACTCGACAACAATTATTATTTTCCATTTAAGTTGATAGCAGAGCTGATCGAGTTTTAATTAAAGTATTTGACTACGTTGAAAAAGGCGATTTTTGACAAACATTTTATACTTCATTGTATTCAATATTCTTAATATTTATACTTTTTTTTTCAAAACTGTTTTTATTTTGTCTGTATGAATAGAAGCGGAGCAATTTGAATGGATCTTGATAGCTGTGTTTTTTTATTCGTTTCCAAATCTTTAAGTATATTTTTCCCTGTTTGTGATTGAGAGCAATATTTTTCTATGACAAAAGCGCCAATTACCAAATGTAGGGGAGACCCCGGCTGGTAGGCATAAGTTTGTGTTTTTGATTTTTTTAAATAATACTTTTAGCTAATATAACCAATGCTGCTGATAGAGGAATTCCTTGGATACAAAATTATGAAGAAAACAACACTAAAACTAGTATAGTTTACTCGTTAATATATTGTTTACGAAAGTGTTCCAGCTTTGCCGACTTACCTCTGATGTGGGGTAGGTTGGCATTACGTATTGGATAAGTTGGAGTAGCATATCATTGTGATAGGATCTAAGTAATATAAGCAAGCTAATTACTTTAAAACATATATTTTTATACAAAATAAGGAACACTAAGAAAATTGAACAAAAAGAACAAGGAAATCTTTAACGCTTCATGTCCACCAAAAATAAAGGGCGATCGTGCACTTGGATGGGTGGCTTTGATTTTCGTAAAAATTTGTTGGTGGCTGTACCAGATTATGTCCGCGACTTCTGGTCATCTCCAAAGTACGTGTGCTTTCACCATTGTGGAAATATAGAACTCATCGACGTCGATGTCCACTATCTTTCCTTTGTCAACATACCCCACGACTTAAGTGCCAACTTGCCCCAAAAGGACTTTTGAGACTAGATGGCTGCCTCACTCTTCCACATAAGTTTTATAAGCAATTCCATTATATGAATACAAAAGTTATTGCTCACTTTATTCACTTCAACCATTGAAAACTATCTAACATATTCTAGGGCTTCATAAAACACCAAAACCTTTAATTGAGAAAAAAAGAAAAATTACCTGGCAAAAAAACACCTATCCGTTTTTTCTCCCTCGCTGGAAACTTCTATCCCACTGAAATTACAGTGGATGTTACAACAAACACGTGCTGTTAAAAAGTTCTGAAATTACTGTGGTAAAAAGTACAAGGTGAATGCCAACTTACCCTTTATGCCAATTAGCCCCGGTCTTCCCTACTATATATTTTTGAATGACATTTGGTGTAGTAATTTTTGTATTAGTTGTGGAGGGCCTCTTAATTGTATATAAGAGGTTATCGTGAAAGAGGAAGATTTCTAGATTTCAGGTGTGGTGTAAGGAAAAATATTTTTAAAATGCCTGTTTTCTTCTACATTATTCTCAATATCTCGTGAGTGGAAAGGAATACTGCATATCTCTTAGTTTAGGCACTATCTTACATATTTAGGAGACTATTCAAAATATCAGGCAAATTTATTCATGCGTTTTTCAACGTTGTACTGTTTTACGTTAACGTCCTTTTGTTACCCAAATTTTTGAATTTTTTACTAAATTATAATAATTTTTAGGTTATTATTTTCTTTTTACATGTTTTTATAAGTTGTTTTACTTCAAAAGGAAAAAAAAGAATAATTGGAATACTTAAAAAGGTCTCTGAACGCAGTCAGATACCTCAAGTGGTCAAATGATGCTAAAAATCTAGAGGCCTCGGACAAGAAACAGATAGTAGAGATGTGATAAATCCCTTCCATATTCATAAACAAGGGTATAAATATTTCGCAAATTTAGTTCAAGTATACTCTATAACAAAAACAATCGACGCACCAAGAAGGAGTTTTCCAGGAGTTGTGCCGGGCTTGATCCACTTGGCACGGTACTGAATGGGAACGTATGGTCTTTGTTGGCGAGTCTCGTTTCCAACTGGGTCCTGACGACAAACGCAGACGTATCTGGAGGCAGTGTGGGGATCCTGCCCTTACGGTTGGAGACGGCAAGAAATTTCACAGAACACCATCTTGGAACTTTTTCAGTATAGGCCAGAGGTTGACCCACGCCTTATTAACTTCCTCCCTTTCTAAGTGTCAAACTCTGAAAAAAAAATCATCCAATTGTTCTGATATGTTAATCGTTTGTATTTCTATGTAAGTTCTTCACCATCCACCCATTTTTATCGCAATCAGACAACTCCTTCTTGGTACGTCGATTTTTATGTTATAGAGTGTATATAGATCAGGGCAAGCTCACAGATGTAGTTTTTATTTCGTCACTCTATCTAGTAAAAATCTAAATAAGATCAGTTTTGCAAGCTGTTTGGTAATATTCAATCAATATAACCGACTGAGACAAAGAAACCCTTTTCACACAAGACGTCAATCAGAAGAGGCATCGTGTCCTTAACCCTCCTGGTGGTTGTCTCCAACAGGTGTCTCGTCCTTAGCAAAGCTTGACCACATATCGATGGGCGAGACATCGCATCCAGCACGATCGCGTAGACTTCCTTCATTAGATGAAATCTGACCAGATCTTGATCTCGTAAGCAACAAGAAATTGTCACCATCTTCATAACGAGATATCTCGTCAATCACAAAATTGATCTTGATGGACGGGATATCTTGTCGAAATCACTTGGAAGGTTAAATCAATGCGGCTAAAATCATCGGTAAGTTTATAATTTATTTTAAACTAGCCACTGCGTTTAAACTAGCCATAAGGCGTTGCCTGTGACAGTTCTTTTCGTGGGGTCAAGTGTGACCACTGCTCGCTGACACTAGCCAACCCCCGGTGATTGCTACGTATTCCCATTTGGTTTTCTTCGTAAACGAACTCCACAGGCAACGCCGTGATGACCTCGACGGGGCTATTATCGACAACGTAAATCGAAATAAGCTAGAATTGGAAAACGTGGCGTGGTTCCAAAGGCATTAGGACGAAAAACGCTTGTGACGTCAGTGGTCGAAAATTGCACAATCCGTTCCTTCTTCTTTCAAGGTAAGGGTGACGTCATATTCCGGAAAGAAGAGCGAAAGTTGAAAAACTAATAAATAATGCTCTAGATTAAATTTTAAAATTCGTGCGCTACACAAAAATCGCAAAATATTAGGACTACCCAGTGTGCCAAATTTCATTGTTGTAAGTGCCATAGATTCGTCAGGAAACTGCATACATAGGCACAGAGAAACACTTCCTTTTATAATAATAAAGATTGCTTATTTTACTTTTCACATTTCAAAGTCTTCCCTCGTCCTGATGGCCCGGCAGGTGGATGGCTACATTTTCTCGGATCCCGATCATCCCAGCTAGTCTGTGATTGTAACTGTATCGATACTTGTTTCTTGTATATATTTAATGCATATTTGCTTTTTATTTCCCCCAACAGGCCCTCAAACGTCTCAAATCCTGGAAGCAATGGAGCACTATGCGGAGAAAACTTGTATTCGATTCGTTCCACGCACGGACGAACAGCAATACGTCCGCATTTTCCCAGGAAAAGGGTAACTCTTCGAGATTTGTTAAAACAGATTCAGCTTAATTCTTTTATTTATTTCAGCTGACTCGTGCATAACTCTTAAATTTGCTTAAGCCTATGCAGTGTAACTCTTCGATTTACTTAAGATGAATCAGCGTAACTCCTCGATTTATTTAAGCTGATTCATGTAGGATTATTTGATTTGTTTAATCTCATTTAGGCGTAACTTCGATTTTTTTTGCTTAATTCAGCGTAATTCTTCGATTTGTTTTAGATGATTTAGTTGTAACTCTTAAATTTCTTTATGCTGATTGAGCGTAACTATTCGATTTGTTTAAGCTTATTCAGGTGTAACTCTTCAATTCAGTTTGGCATATTCAGCCTACTCTTCGATTTATTTAAGCTGATTAGTATAAATTAGATTTGTTTTAGCTGATTCGGGTCACTGTTCAATGTTTAACTGATGTAAACAAAAACGAAGACAATTTGTTTGGAACTTAAGGTAGGTAAACAAAACTTCGTCACGCTGTTCTGTCTAAAGCACAATTTACTTATTTTAGATGAAGTTAAATTATAATGATTTTCATAACCAAAATAAAGTATATATATATGCAGACAAGCGAGTTTAATTTTTCAAACAAATGTTGTTCATAACATTAGTTTTTGCTTACAATTAATTATTCACTGCATTGAAAAGCAGGACAGATTTGTGAATAGGTCCTGTTGATGGGTCTTCAGAAGGGAGGTAATGGCTCTTACACAGTTGCTTGTTTAACACTCTGAAAAACAAAACATTTCAACTTCTACAAGAATTTGAAAGCTAGTCATCTTCGTGTTACCAATTTTTATCGATAGAATTCTATTAAAATTTATCTGGACAAAATTTTTGTTTTAGGCTGTAACAAATACTCATCTACACTGGTTTCCAAAAATTAATGTATCTGACTACATTAAAAAGTCAATTTTTGACCAAAATTTCGAATTTTTTAAAATCTAATTATATACACTGTTGTTTGTAAAAAATGCAACACCATGAAGGAATCATCCGAATGAAATGAAATTTGCAGCAAATGTCAATTACAGGATGTTATGCAAATAGTAAAGTTTCAGAGCCACCACGCATGCGTGGTGTGAGCAGCGCTCTCTGAACTGATGCTAAAAGCGTATAAATAGAGGGCTGTAGCGGGACGTTGAAAACAGTGAATGGTTATTTTTTAGCGGCGAGCGTTTAGTGCGACCTACGTATTCCTCCAGGACGAAATAGGGGAACGGGGGAGAATCATCGGCCTTCGTGAAGGAGAATTTTTCTATCTCGCAATAGCAGCTCGCGCTCAGCGGAACAGTTCCACAGTGATGCTAGTTTAGAAGCAGTGGATCGACGAGCACCGGACAACTCGAAAAACTGGTAGTGGACGACGGAAGGTGACGTCAGCGTGCAATGATAGACACCTGGTCCACATGGCGGTGAATGACCGTACATCTTCCTCCAGGCAGTTGACAGCACTTTGGTCTACTGATACAGGTGTACTAATGCCGGCTTCGTCGATTCGCCGACGTCTGCTGCACCGTGGACAGTGCAAGGATTTCTTTATACAGGATCCCCTCACGCCAAACCATCGACAGCTGCGTGTGCAATCAGCTCATGAGCACAGAGCTTGGTGGGCTGATTGGCAACAAGTTGTCTTTTCTGACGAATCCCGCTTTAATTTGTGGAACCATGATGACCGCATTCGTGTTAGACGCTATACCGGTGAACGCTGCCTTCCAGATTGCGTTATCGAACGTCATAGTAGCCGAACACCCGGAGTTATGGTCTGGGGTGCGATTTCGTATCATGGACAATCTCAACTGCTACGAATTGAGGGTAATCTGAATCTAGAGCTCGAAGTCGTTCCCTTCCTTCAAGGCATCCCTGGAGCTATCTTTCAACAGGATAATGCACGCCCACATGTTGCAAGGAATGTTCGAGACTTCTTTTCTGCCCAACACATGCAACTTCTTCCTTGGCCTGCTTATTCGCCGGATATGTCGTCTATTGAGCACGTGTGGGATTTGGTTGGTCGGCGTTCGATGATCGAGCTGACCATTCCATGCGCTGAACTGTATGGTGCTGAAGATAATCTAACACGACGCGAGTGCGATTCCTGTGCGATCTAGCGTTGTCATCCTGTAACAGGGAATCATTATCTATTGCACCGGCATAAGGGCGCGCATAAACAGCAAGGATGTCATCTCTATAGACGTGAACATTCATGGTTCCACGTGGAAAGACATGGAGGTTTATGCGTCCATCCAAAGAGATACCAGCCCAAACACAGACACTGCCTCTTCCGTATGAATCTCTTTCATGAATGTTTGATGGATGATAACGTGTTTCTCCTGTTCTTTTCAAGTCAAACATCGCCTACTATCGCTTTGAAGGCTAAACCGAGACTCATCCGTGAAGAGAAAACGCCTCCATTGATCAGCCGTCCAGTGGACATATTGACGCGCCCACCTCAAAGGTCCCTTCCTGTGACGTGAGGTGAGGTGCACACAAATGGCTGGTCACCTCCTGTAAAGACCATTCTCGTGAAGCCTTCTACGCACAGTAGATGTTGACGCCAACCTTCCAGTGGCTCCATCAAGAGAGGCTCTAAGATGAGATGGGGCTGCGGTTCTATTCCTTTGTGCATATTACTGGAAATATAGGTCATCGGCGCATGACGTAGCGCTTGGCCGTCCTTGGCTGAGCCTTTTGGATGACGAAACAGTTGTTTGAAATTGTTGCCAAAGTCTATGAACCACAGAAGGACTCACATTGAGCCATATAGCCACCTCTGCCTGACTTTGACCTGCCTCCAGTCTCACAATGGCTCTAAATCGCAGTTCTGCGGGCACCTCGAGGTTATTGTAACGAATTGGCTATCCCTGATTTTTTATCTCACTATCACAGCGATACCTGCAGCCTTATTCTCTAGCTTGCATTTTTTGGCTCTTCACAGATGACGCAATCCGATTGCAGCGTCACTAATTTGCATTTTGCAGTTTTATTCATCATCTTTTATTTAACAACATATGTAAATTTCATACGGATTGGTTTCATTTTTAACGAGTTATCGCTCTTTTTGTGATTTTTCCTTAATTTTTGGAAACCAGTGTATATATAGATGAAATAAAAAAGTAGAGTGAGCAATGGTAACCTTCTCATATGCCCAGGATCATGTGACCATAACTAGTAGTCACGAGATCCGTAGACTATTTTCATCTGCCTAGAGGAAATGAACATTCATAACCAAATTGGTCCACTGGACGGGAGAAGAAACCAATCCACTGATTCCTTATCTGATTGATCCGCTGGACACGGTAACTTCATTTCATAACTTTCATGGCGATTTCATCAGTTTGGGTCTTCATCAGTTTGGGTCATCATCAGAAATGGGTATTCACGCGCATTCCCTGTCATACGATGTTATATCGCCAAGCGAGGTGATAAAATGCCAAATTGACCAACCAAGTAAATTTTTCACAGCGCGGTCACGTGACAACTAGTCGACATAATAGCCGCACTTTTTGCAGATTTTCTTGATAACAATGCTCAGTCCATTTGCATCTCATGTCTACGCAAATACCAAATACCCCGCTTTAACGTAACCCGCATTTAACGATTTCCCGTATATAACGTCATTTTTCAGTGGTCCACAATAGTTCCTATACTTTCAATGCTAAAAAATCCCGTATTTAACGTTATCTTTTCGAAGTATTTTCCGCATTTGACGCTTTTTCAGCAGGAAGAACGCAAAGCGATTTTCTTAGTCAGATTTTAAAATACCAGACAGTTCTTTTAGTGTCCTTATTGATACTAAAAACATTAAAAAGAAAAAGCAATAATTTTAAGACAGTCTCAACTTCTCCCGACATGACAAAGGCATGTCGCACATTTGAACTACCTAAAATTTCGACTTGATGTAAAATTATCCGCAGATTTCAAATCTGTTGAAATTTTTACTCTTTCTTTAAGGATCACAAAGATAAAAAACCTCAAATAATCCTTTTTGTGTTCGCAATGAATATCTTCGTCAAATGCGTCAATTGCAAATTAGATATACTAAAAAGCTTACAAATACTCATATCTGTGGAGAGTGATGTCAATGACTTCGCTAATAAAAGCAAAACGCAAACCAAAATGAAAGATTTTTTAAGAGAATAAACTATTATAAAGGAAGACTTAAAATGTATGTCACTTATAAATTAGTTTTTATTTCATGATCCATGTTTTCTTTTTCTTCAACCGCTATTTAACGTTTTCCCGCATCTAACGTTATTTCTGTCCGGTCCCTTGAAATACGTTAAATCGTGGTTTCACTGTATATGCTTTTTTCTTCGATGTTTTCAAGGTGCTATTCTCACGTGGGGAAAACTCTGAGTGACCAGCCCCTCTCTCTGGGAGCAGGGTGCTTCAAGTTCGGTATCATCGTCCACGAGCTGGGCCACGCAGTCGGCTTCTACCACGAGCACTCCAGATCGGACCGGGACGACCATCTCACCATACACTACGAGAACATCCAGAAAGGTGCCATCCACTTTATCCATGATTTCAAATTGCCTTTTCTTTCTGAGATGTTTCGATGACATATCTCCTACCATCAAGTTCTGATCAATATTGCTAATGCGACGAAATATCGTCTTTGAGACACTGTCGCTGTTTGGTGAAGACGCGATCACAAGATGGATTGTGTCAGTTTTCTTCTATTGACATCTCGTTAATCTATATAAAGTTTGGGACATCTCTATAAAGTTTGGGTGATTATGTGCTGTCCACGCCCACCAGGAGGGTTATCAAATAAAGCTTTCTGACAAGCCTTTATTTCAAACTCAGTAGGTCATTACAGGAAAAATCCATCAGCCAAAAGTATACACAAATAAAGACAAGAATTGAAACATAAAGGGTGAAATTATACAAATAAAAGTACTAAAAGCTAGGAAGGCTGACGTGTACTCAGAAAGTAAACGTTCCTTTTTCAGGGTATCAGTAGTAATAACACGTAGTACAGTAAAATTTTCGTGTATTTTGTAGAGGCTGTTCTACGTTATTATGTCGCTTACTTTCTAGTTACCCGAAGTGACCTCGGTTCATATTATCTAGGATAACCAAGGTTCTACTGTATTTCTATTGAGTGGCACGAAACTAGGTCTCATTTGAACGAGCTGTATGGCATCGGCTAGACCAGGCACCACACGATTCCTCTCTCATCAAATTGACGGTTGGGAAGGCCAAGTTAGAAATTCTAAAAACCCACACTTTATTCGAAAACATCTCTTTAATTCCTAGATCTTAAGGTTTGGTTTGATTTGTCGCTCTGCTATTATTTTTTGGTGCTACACGAAGGACAATTATAGACCGAGACCTACTGCTTAAAATGGATACCGAACCACTTCGAACATCCAAACCCTGACTGGAATTCGGAACCAGAGCCTGTTGAACCGAGGACCAGAGGACGTAGTCAGGAATACAATTGTGTTGTTTTATTGCTCCCATTAATGATTTGATACACGAGGACTAATTAGGCCTGGGGTTACGGCTTGAAATGAATATCGAATCATTTTGAACATGACTGAAAGAATCCAAAGCTTGTTGAACCGAGAGTTGAGAGACAACGAGAGAGAAAGACAGAGAGACAGTTTGCGTTTCACAATATTTTATTTACAATATTTCTTTTAAATATATTCACATTTATCTTCCTGGTGACCGAAGTATTTTGTCATTACCAAAACTGACCCAGATCTGAATGGATGAGATATCTTCTCAATAGGAAAAAAAACTGACCCGATCTGGATCTCGTCATCGTAGAAAATCGGCACGCTTGATGACAAGATATCTTGTCATTAGCAAATTGGGTCAGATCTTGGTGAACGAGAAAACGCGTCAAAACCGATTGGAAGGTTATGGGGTAAAAAATTAATATTTTTTAAGTGTTCCAGTTTTATGAATCTAACCCACTCGTTTAGGGATGGAAACTCAGTTCGTGAAGCTCCGCCCCAAGCAGAACCAGTTGCTGACTCCCTTCGACTTCGACTCCATCATGTTGTACGGTGAGACCGTCTTCAGCAAGAGCCACTACGACGGACTCAAGACCATGACGGCAAAAGACGGACGCACGCTGGAAGAGGTCGCCAAGAAGCCTGGACTCAGCAAGGATGACATCACCAGGATTTCCAAGCTCTACAACTGCTGAGTGACTGCTGCGATGATGCATCTCAGAAATTAAAAGGCTTGACACTAACTTTTCGCTTTCCATTGTGAGCGTGTTTTTTCTGTTTAGTTCATTATTATACAGTTAGCCACACAGAGATTTAACTTCATGCCGATTCTGTCAGCCTTACAAACGAATGAAGCAATACACCACACATTAGATCAAAATCTTATTGAAAACATAAAATATTTCAACGAGCACTTCTCAACCCTCCAGGTTGTTTCGACGAGATACCTCTTCCACGTTCTGGTCAGTTTTGTTTATGACGAGATAAACCTCGTCGATACAATACTACTCTGTTATTCCAAGAAATGATGGGGCAAGTAAGAAAAACAATTTGCCCTGTACTGGTGGCAGTTTGTAACAGGTTTCTGCATCAGAGGCTGTCCACTACAGGATGGCTTTCGACGCAAAGATGAATTTACGGGAGGGTTAAGGAAATTCTGTTCAATTTTTTTTCTGGGGGAGGGGGTTAATACTTTTGAAAGAGAAGTTACTGATCAAAAAGCCAAAGGGGTTATTCAAAAAAGACATTCATTGCCATTTAAAAGCTTTGTCCATCCAGATTAGCACTAAATTCAGCATATTGTATAACATAATCGTTGGAATAATAATTAAAAACGAATTTAAGCTTAATCATCTGAAAAGTTAACACAAGTTGGTTCCACATTTTATTCCGTTCAATGACCCAAGTGTAATTTAAAGCTTGAAAATGGACTGTATGTAGCAAAAATGGAATTAACACGCATTCAAACACAAGACATTTATTCCATCTCCATAGCATGGTACCAACCGCTGAACTGACCCTTCTCATCTGAAAGCTATCGCTTTCTTTCTTCCTTGTGCGTTCTATTTATGGCCGAAGGGGTTGCAACTTTCAATAGAATGTTGCGCAATTGATAAACACAGAAACAAACCTCTTCGCTCATCAAATCGCGATTTCGCAATCGCACGCCCCAACACAAGTAATAAAATAACTAACAGATTTCTACATAAACCAATCACACTACATAAATTATTTGGAATTATAAAAGACAAAATCTATATTTGCCATTTGCGAGGACACTTGTTGACACACGTGTTATTCACAGACCAAGAAACATCTCATGACCAAGGACTTAAAAAAATCTAATAGATACAAGCCTATTTTAGAACTCCTCAAGACTGCTGCAGTTTAATTTAGAAAAAAAAGGAAAAATTCGTAAGTGTTATGTTTTTTCACAACATTTCTAGTTTATATATTTTAAATTTTAATAAAAAAACCCGGGTTTTTTACGAGAATGCGTACAGTTTTGATCAATGACGTTACGAGTCACTATCTTTGAAATGATCAAACTCGGGATTACTCGCTAAAATCATAAATATACCACGAACACTTCACCACTTATCTCACATAATGCTGAAATTTAATTTTAACGCTAGTAGTAACATTGCTGTGACATTTTAAAGGGTAGATTTAACGTGCATCAGCCCCCGTGTACACGAAAGTCTTTGACTGGACCAAGTTTCGAATTCTCAAGCTTCTGGTTGCTAATCCGTTGGTCCAAATGGACTACAACGGCGGACCAGACGTGCAAGAATTTCGATCTTGTTGTCATGGCTTCTATTGCATCCGTTCATGTCCAAGCACGCTGAATGTTTGACCTATGTATAATACAAACAACTTCTTAAACACTAGTTACAACATGCCACTCCGTTTCATGTGGCACGTGCCGCTTTTCTAGTGCACGCGCACGGACCTACCAGGTGGCATGAGCTCTTCACCACTTGGAACCCACTGTACACGGCAGCAGATTACAACAGGTTGCTCCCCCCCCCCTCCCCCAGAATTGACTTATCTCCGAATCTATCGTTAAATACAAATCAGAGTTCCATTCACAAAGAATGGCGGAGTGAACTATCATTCATAATGTCGCCATATGGCGGCGAGACCTGCTCGCCAAGGCACCCATTGCTTAATTTGAATGTAAGTGCTTTGTGCGGACTTCGGGGATCGGCAGATGCGGCAGTGTGTGGATTGGGTCCACCCCTACGGGGGTTATTCATCGATGGCTGATAGGGGGTCCTTCTAAATCAACTCGACAGGTTGTTGGGGAGGGGAGTTCTGTAACGGAGGGGCCCATATGGCCACGGAGGCCGCAAAGTTAACGAAATCTGGCAAGTTAAACCGCAGGGATAGGGTAAGAGGAAAAGCGACACCTGTTAGATTCGGTTCATTTTTGATCGTGGTCGATTGGTTGGGGGCTCAATGCATTAAGTTTGATTCAGCAGATGTCACCGGTCAGGAGAATTTGATTCGGTTATATTTTGCTGTGTGGGTTAAAGTATCCAAATACGTTAAAAATGTCATTTTTGACCAAAAGTTCCAAAAATATTTTTTGATCAATAAGAACTTATATTTGATAGAGTACTTATATTTGACTTTCCAAAATACATTTTATTTTTTCTCTAAGTTAAATAGTTGCAGAGATATTAAGGTTTTAATCAAGGTGGAAAAACAGGAAGTAGATATGGAAAACACTGGAAGTGGCCGTTAAAATACACAAAACCTGTCACAATTTAAATTTGAAACCTACTTCTTTTTTTTTTTGGAAATGGAAAGTATTATTTTAGAAAGGCTTCTCAAATGTTTAAATGGTTTTTCTTTTGGAAATAGTGTGAACATTTTAAAATAGAAGTGAAGAACAAAATTGTTTACACAAAGAGTGAAAGCAAGAAAAGCAAACGATACATTTCTAACTATATTTTACTCTTAAATTATTTTTTATGCATTATTTCCTCACATCAAATGCTATAACACAAAAAGTTATTAATGTATTCTCGTAAAACTTTGAGAACGTGTTCTTTACAATGTTGTATAAGGAATGAACTAAAATAATTATGATGAGTTGAATTGCATTTTTTAAAATTATGGCCATTTATTTAAGAAATAGGACTGTAAAACTATCACAAAACTTGTATTGATTTTTCGATCGCTTGTAAAATTGTTGTTTACTGAACTATCACTTTGATCCTAGCTCATTCCCTAGAAAAATTTATGTAATTTATTTTGGTAGCATCATATTTCAAATGGGTTGAATAGATTTTCATGTAGCACACTTGAAGTTTTTGACACATTTCTTTAAAATTTCTTTCATAATCATAATTTTTACAGAATTATTAATATATATTTTAAATACTTATAGCCCAATGCTATTGTTTAATAACACTAAACATAAAAATATAGTTAAATGTTTTCACATAAAAAAAAGGGTCTCGAACGTGTTCGGATACCTAAAATGATGTCATTACTCGCGTTTGTTTCCTTTTAAATCCATTAATAATGAGTTTAAGCATAGATACCCAGATTTATACGCCCAAATGAAATAAAAGGAATTAGAAATATGAAATAGAATTTGCACTTGGTTATTCTTTTACAAAGTTATTTTTTCTAATATTCCATTTTCAATAAAATGTGCATTTTATCTCTCCATGTACTGACAAAACTAAAATTCACATAATTGTTTCCATACACATAACTAAATAGTAAGTTTGAACAAAAATTTTCAAGCAAGATTATTTCTCCTTTTCACGTTGATATGAGCAAAAGATTACAAGAATTATTACAAACAAAATTTCAAGGAAATCAATTAAACATGGTGTACAGGGAATATATTTTTTATATCAAAAAAATTTCCAAAAACCTTAATCAGAGAAAATGTTTTTTGTAGCAGTGCTCACATCAATCTATTCTATGATTTACGTATATGTACTTGAAACTGCAGCACAGATTATCGTAATTCGAAAATTATTTTTTCTATCCACGAAATTTGATATAAATAAATTTTAAATGTTAAAACTAAATAATGGAATTTACCATTATTTTTGGTGATTTTCATGCAATGCCTTTTAAAAGAAAAAAATTCAGAGGTAGTGGGAGACCAGATGTTTAATGGAATAATGGCAACTGTCCAGGATACATGAAATCCATGCAATAAAGTAATAAATTGGTTTGACGTTTTAGGAATTAGTGAAATTATTTAGGACCATGATTTAAACATTCACAGAATAAACATGTTTCAGTACAGAATAATCATTTATGTAATAAAATGTATATATTTCGTTTTCCTAATAATCTTCACATATTTCCTTTATATCTTACATTTGTGGACTAATTCTTTCTCTGAAAAGAGATACCTGAAACTAATCAAGAAAACTACAAAAAAAATATTCAACCACACATCATAATGAAGAATTAACGTAATAATTTTATAATGCACTTATCATTTAGTCATTTAAGAATGCCCTTTAAACCTATTCAACTTCATTTTTGTGTAGAAATTTTTCAAAATAGCGATTTCGTTTAGAACATTGATTTTATCCTGACGACAATCAGGAGTAGGAACTTTTATATTTAAAAACAAACTTTTTCTTCTTTCATTTCTTTGAGAATGCTGATTTTATTGTAAACATTCGAAAAATCAATTTACGAGAAAAAATTGGTATTCCTTGCAAAATAAAAGATGCCATAATTTGACAGAAGGACGATTACAAATATAGAGGAGTCATCAATTACGAAAATTCGCTACAAGATCAAGATAAGGTGGTGCTACGAAAAACACCTTCCAAATTCAAAAAGGTTTCATTTCTAACTATTAAAACAATGAGGAATTTGTTCATGGTTTCCATATTAGTATATGATAGTTTTTAAATTTGAAACGAATATTGTATGAAATAGATGACGAAAATGTATGAAGTATATTTATAAGTGCCCATTTTTATAAAAATTTAAAGAAACACAAGTCACAATAAACTCATGTTTCATAATTTGAACTATTTATTACAGTTCTTTTTCTTATTTTATATTTTTTTTAAACTATAAACTAGTTTTTTACGATTTTATATTTTTTGCAAAAAATAACTCAGTTTTTACAATTTTTATATTTTTTGGTAAACTATAAATTAAGCTTTTTTGTTAATTATAAATTGTAGTTTTTTACAATTGATACATTTTTTTTGGTAAACTATGTAAATCATAGTTTTTTGGAATTTGGTACTTTTTAATTTGTAGTTTTTTGGAAAATTATAAATTATAGTTCTTACATTTTTATAGTTTTTTTTTTTAATTTATAGTTTTTTAAAAATTTTTATTATTTTTGTTTGTTTTCTACTCACGTTTTTAATTTTTATATTTTTTTCAAACCCTCTTCATCTTACTCCCGGTCCCGGTATAACATTTGTAACAAACATCTTTGCTGACTCAAAACACATTTTTTGGTTTTTAGTTTTTTAGTTAACTTATTCATGATATTTTGGATTTTTTTGAAATTTTTATAAATACCCACCTCTTTACTCCCTAAGGGTTTACAAATCACAAGCATAAAATCTTTACAGTGTTAAGTAACAGACAATTTTGAGTTCTTTTGGATATTATTGTGCCGAATCTGAAACATACAAAAAACATAAATTAGATATTTGGCAGATATTTCAAAGTTTATAAGCTCACTAATCACTAATATTAGATTGTATGAGAAACCAGATTTACCTCTTTCCTATAATGAAAATATTTCAAGAATAATTTATTTACCAGTGATTCTAAGACCCACAGTAATAATCCAAACGCCTGTCGCTAGACTTAGAACGCAGTTAAAGCACTGTCTAGACTAAAACAACATGCTCTGTAAGAAATGTATTCACTTTCGTGCAAAATCTACTCTTTTGAAGTAGAACTACATAAAATGGTACGTTATAGATAAGTGCTTCTCAAGGGTGTGTCCAGGTACACTGGTGTGCCCCATGAATTCCCAGATACATATGTGTGGAGAGATAAAAAGTAATTTATAGTTAGATCTTCTTCTCTCCTATTATAAAAGGAAGTGTGTGTCTGTGTACTGTACGCAGTGTCCTGACGAATCTAATGCACTTATAATAAGGAAATTTGGTACAAGGTAGTCCGAATATTTTCCGATTTTTCTATATCGCGACCGAATTTTAAAATTTGATCCAGAACATTTTAAAAGGAATTTATTAGTTTATTTTCACCATTGTTTCTTCCTCCGGAATGGGACGTCACCCGAATCTCGAGTGAAAAAGGAACACATTTTGCGGTTTTCAACCTCTGACTTCAGCTTTTAGAACCATGCCAAGTTTTCCGATTCTATCGTGTTTGGATTTACGTTGAATAACAGCCACCTCGAGGCCACCATGGAGCCCGTGGAGTTCGTTTGTGAAACAAGCCAAAAGGGAATTCGTAGCAATCACCGGAGGTTGGCGAGCGTCAGCGAGCAGTGGTCACACCTGACCCCACTTAAAGAACTGTCACGGGCAACGCCGTGCTGGCCACGCAGTGGCTAGTAGTTAAATATAGTACGGTATATCTTCATTTCAGCATTAAAATGTTCTTTGTAGAAGATCATTATTATTCTGTTGAGAAGAGCGGGAAAAATAAGAAGGTTTTAAACTTGTTCACACAAAAGGGCTGAGTTGATGCGCATGCGCAGCCGCTCGTTTCAAGTCGTATTCCAGTTTTTGCTATATTTCTTAGCATTTTGTGTGTGGTGCGCCTACGATTTTTTGTGGGTCTTCAAGTGTGCTAGGACTTCAAAAGGTTTGAGAATCACTGATATAGATTAACGATGGATAATTGTGTTGCCTATTTCAATTCACAATAACTCCGGTGTATCGGGGGTAGGGCTAGTATTATTTGATAGTGCATAAGGAACATTTAGTGACAGTAAAAAGTGGATAAACCTACAAATTAATGAGAGTTGGTAACAGCGCGTCGAAATGAATGGTCCTATTTGTGCTCTTCATTGAAAATGTACTTTTATTTTCGTTTTTACAGCATTTGAAATAAATCTGACTGAACTTTGATTTCAGTTAGTCACAACTATTAACATATTGAACTAGTCATGTGCATTAAAAATGCAATTTCGACTGTTAAAGGAGACACGTTGACCTTAATTTAAACAGAATCTACTTTTACTTCGACCCCATACGTTTTTACTACACATTTTAAGTCTTAAAATCAAGACTTAAAACCTATAATATAAGACTTAAAACCTATTCTGCTGACGGATAAAATCAGAATTCAGATATATGGGTAAGCTTCCAATGTATTTGAACCTCAACAAAATGTTCCCAAAATATTAAATAAGCACTTTGATTAAAAATGTATTGAAAATAAACGTAATGAAAGAACAAAATGGTTAAACCAATCAAAGCCATTTGAATCTGCAATTTTTGAACACTATCCACTTTGTGGTCCCTTGCAAGTGATAGGTAGGTATTTAAATAACGTCACACTGAACAACACAACGGGCTATTGTCGTGAATCTGGGACCAAACCTGAAGGGAAATATCCAAGGACAACAACTCTTAATTTTAAATCACGTCTTATTAAGCAAAAGAGTTTAGTTGTGTATTGTCACCCTATTAGGAACACATATCTGTAGTTCCTATTCCAAGACTTAAATTATTATGCGATGTGACGACAGAGGGCAATTTGGTAAGTTTTAATTAACGTCGTACTAGAGCAACACAACGGTCCGGAATCAATCCACCAAGGGAAAGATCCGAAGACACAACCACGTCATTTTGAACCACGGTCTTCTTAATGACCATATATTTTACCATTCATTCATAATTTCAGCTTATGATTAAGTTGCACATGCGTAATTGAATTGACGTTTTTCTAGTAAAAAATACACGAAACATGCAGCATGTGTTGCTCCAGTATGAGACGTTGATTCAATTAACTACCTACTCTCTAAATGCTCCTCGCAATGGTGGCAATTATTTAATAATATATAATTAGATGTTAAGAGAAGATAGAACTATTTTTTGTTTGTTTTGGAAGTCGCGTTTGGATGAAACAAAACAAAAAGGAGTCATTCAGATGCTGAACAGTTGAAGTGTAAAAGATTTCGAGTTGAGGTTTTTTTAATGTTTGCTTCGAGGGGGTCAAGGCTTGATTTGCTATGACTCTTTTATTGCCGCTTGACCTTGCTATGCTAAACAGAAGATAGACAACGTCGCGTAAAAAATAAGTTAAAGACAGAAACGAATCAAAGACTTTCTTATGCACACCTTTCCAGATGTTCGCACTTCTATATTTCGGCTTGGATGTAGAAGCCCTTGCTCTGTCCAAAAATAGAGTAAAATTATCAGTAACATATATTTGAGCAGCAAAAATCATCTCTAATTAAAGTTTGACTATAAAAATGTAATTTAATCAATGAAAAGTGTAAAATTATGTCAAAAAATATTATATTTCTTACTTAGTACAACATAAAAAAAAGGAAATAGTGTTGTTTAAGTTTTTTTATTTTTATTTCCTTACCATCTCTTAATTTTTTTTTTACTTCCATCTCTGTGAACCTAAACGCTAAGCATTTCGGTTTGTATAAATGCAATAGGCTCTGCAATAGCGTTATCCTACCTTTCCCTAAAATTTAATTACAAAAATTAGTATACACACTCATCATTTTAAACAGAGTTAAGCCAGTTACTGATGTCTGTTTTAGATTAGAGCTTAACTAAGAGTTCTTGGAGCACAGTTCTTAGCCTTTAATTACGTTGGTTCATTCCAGACTGACCCCATAAAACAATCAAAAGGTAAGCATTTTCCTGTCGGACTCCATAACAAAAAAAATTAGAATTTTTATAATGTAGCAGTATGACGATGCGTATATATGAATATTAATTATGCATTTAAATATACAATTTAGAGTACATTTAATATTTTAGCGAATTTTAGTATAATTTTTTAATAAAAACGTATGAAGTTTATATTGCACTCAATTTTCTCGTCTGTAGAAAGATATCTTAAAAAAAGTATCTAAAAAGCTGAAGTTTTCTCTTAAACTTAAACCAAAATGCCTAACACTGTGTTAAGTGAACAAAAGTAGTACGCTTTATAACAAAAAAAATCGACGCAATAAGAAGCAGTTGTCCGATTGCGATAACACTGAGTGAATGTGAAGAACATACATAGAAAAACAAACGATTTAGATTTCCGAACAATTGAATGATTTATTTCAGAGTTTGACCGTTACAAAGAGAGGAAGTCAATAAGGCGTGGATCCACCTCTTGCCTGGATGCGTCACCCGGCTTGGCATAGACTGAAAAAGTTCCCGGATGGTGTCCTGCAGAATGTCTTGTCGTCTCCAACTGTCGGGCTAAAGGGTCAACATTCCGGTATGGTTGCGATCCCATAACGTCCCAAATATGCTCTATGGGAGAGAGATCAGGAGACCTAACTGGCCATGGAAATGTTAAGAAAGCTTGAAGACGATTCATAGTAACACTTGCTGTGTGCGGTTTGTCTTGTTGAAAAGTATGTCCGGGGTGTCGCAAAAGGAACGGTCACACAACCGGTCGTAGAATGTCGTCTACGTACCGCTGAGCTGTAAGTGTGCCAGAAATGACTACCAAATGGGCTATCAAAGGAGATGACACCCCAAACCCTAACTTTTTGTTATGTGTATGTGTGGCGTGCGATAGTAACACCAGGATCCCCACGATGCCCTGGACGTCTCCAGACAAGTCTACGGTTGTCATCAGGACACAGTTGGATACGGGCCTCTTCACTAAAGACTATATGTACCCAGTCACCATCATTCCAAGTGGATCGAGCCCGACACAACGCCTTCTTTGTGCGTCGATTTTTTGCAATAGAGCGTACTTTATTTTCAAACAATGCTCGATAAAATTCCTTCCTGTTCAGCAGTAGCTCAGTGGTCGCTACATTGGTCGAGCCATCGACCTTAAAATGAAATTGACGGAGCATGAGCCCGCAGCTTCATATTATTTCTTCCGGTTGCTCAGTTTGAAGATCTGTCACCTGATGTATCAATTTTATCTACATGCTGAACAACCCGGCGTTGATCGGGTTGAAATGGTTAAATGTTGATTGAAAAATGAATTAGAATAGTCACTTTTCTTACATAGAAAATTGCAATAATTTAAGTTGTACGGAAAATACTTTTCAACTTCAATCATTTAAAATGTACGGAAATTACTTTTTAACTACATTATAACTATTTTATAACTTCTACAATTTACTTCGGCAGCAAATATATACATTTAATTACTGAATAATGTATTGCAATAAGCAAAAGATTAAAACATATACAAACAAAAACGAAATTCCGATGAAAAAAACGCAGAATTCAGAAAAACGAAAGATGTGTAAAGTGTTGAATTTCAACTTCCTGGGTTGAAATAGAGCAATTCGAAAAAGGACAGAAAAATATTGATTAAGGCCCGGTGCACACATCCGGTTTTTCAACGTGTAATGACGCAAGTTCTCATTTCTCGCCATTTGTGATAAATATTCTATCGAAAAAAACGTGTTTATTTCACTTACTTGGTCTAAAAAATGTATATTTTGAAACAAAATAGACGTTACTGTGGATACAACCATTTATTAATTATTTTTTATATTTCATTTATAAATGAAAACAAGGTACTTCAGAACGGAAAAGCGTGTGCGACGAGCTGCGGCGCCGTGGGGAATTGCAGTACAAATAACTCAGACCGCACTTGCGTTGCGGCAGCGGCGCCGCACGTTGAAAAATCGGATGTGTGTACCGAGCCTAAAACGACAAGGATTTAAGAAATTTAGTAATGCTCAAGTATGACCGCGACATTTCTCTGTATTAACTCAAATACACAAACACTGTAGAACGCGTTTTCTTGTCAATATTCATTTATTGCAAGAAAACAAACTTACTTAAGAATTTAAAATTGAGCTTTCGAGGGGCACTTTTAGGACTACCACACACCCACACCCACACCCACACCCACACACACACCCACACACCCACACACACACCCACACCCACACACACACACACACACACACACACACACACACACACACATACATATATATATATATATATATATATATATATATGTAAGATTCGTGTTGTTCTGTTTGGTAAGGTCTATATTAAAGACTTCGAATCTTACAGCACATTGACATTTAATGAATAAATATATACAATTATTATGTACAGTTGAGTTATATTTCAAAAAAGTTCCGTCATTATCGGCAGCAGTCGTCTCTGCTCGGAAAAAATACGTCAGCTCTCAATGGCGTCCAGGGGAAAAAGTGTCTGTTCTATTAATTTTCTCGTAACTGAATACCAGAATGTGAATGGCTCGTGACAGTCTTGCCTTGCATTCCTACTACAATGCAACTGACTCCTACCAGTCTCGTTGCTCTTATAATGAGTTCTTTCCAGACTAGTAGACAACTACCGTTGTCTAGTATTCCTACAACCGGCCATCCTGATGATCTTTCGTCCTCGAAAGGAACACGACAAACCTAAAAAAAAAAAAAACACAAAACAGTATCTGGGAATACATTGATTCAGTATTAGTTATTGAACCACGACTTCATATGGTCAGCTGCTGTCGACGTCAAGTTCGGTCCTTCATGGTTTCCAACTTTCTCAACGTCATAGCGATCATGAGGTTTCACTTTCTTCACTCGATATGGTCCTAAGAATTTCGGTCGTAATTTCATTCCGACACCAAATTGAGTCCGCTGAATAGCAATAAGATCGCCCTCTTTGTATTGATGAGGTTTCTTCCTCTTCTTATCATACGTTCTTTTATTCTCTTCCTGAATTTTTAGGATATTCTCTTTGGCATCGTCTCTTAATTTCTTCCTCTTCTCTAGAAAAACTTCAGTATATTCTTCTTCTAAAAGCTGGACTATCTTGAGATCTTCTTTGTTTCGCATTTTCACACCTGTCAAAAGTTCGAAGGGTGTCCATCTTGTGCTTCTGGAGGTTGTACTATTGAGTATTCTTTGTACGGCGTCAACGTGTTTGAACCATTTGATCGGTTCTTCAATTGAAAGTTTGGATAACACTGGAATCAGGGTTTTGTGCATTCTTTCTACTTGTCCATTGCCTCTTGGGATTCCTGTTGTGATTTTTAGGTGTTCAATCCCGTTTTCGCAACAAAAATCTGTAAATTCTTTAGATGTAAAAGCGGATCCTCTATCCGAGATTATCCTCGCAGGATTTCCAAAACTATTTTGTTGTTGTTTGAGTTTATTTATTGCGTCACCTGATGTCGTAGATTTGGTAGGATATAACCAAGTGAATTTTGTGAATGCGTCTACTACCGTGAAGATATGCTGATAGTTCTTAGATGTTGAAGGTAACGGACCTATGAAATCAATGTGATAAGTGTATAATGGAACGTCCTCTTTAGGAATTGGATTTAGAAATCCTTCAGCCTTTCCTAGCTTCTTATTACTGAGTATGCATCGTACACAATTACTTATAAAATCTTCAACATGTTTCCTCAATTTAGGAATAAAAAATTCACGCTTAACTACCTCTTCAGTTTTATTTACAGCGAAATGTCCTTTCTCGTGTGCATGTCGTATTATTTCGTCTTGCATAGCTCTGGGGACAACTAAAAGTTCCCGATCATTATCGTATTTATACACGACACCGTTTTTTGTAAAATAATCTGAATTACTTCCATCTTCTATCAGTTTTTTAATTGCGGTAATGTGGTCGTCATTGGATTGGGAAGCAATTATTTTATGAGTTATTCCGTCATCTGCAATGACTTGCATCACTTGCATTACAGGGTATCTACTGAGTGCATCCACGTGGGCCATTTGTTTACCAGGTTTGTGGACTATTTCATAGTCAAATTCTTCTAAGAAAAGAGACCATCTTGCAATTTTAGGGGTTAAATCCTTTTTTTTCCATAGTTTTCTGAAATGCTAAGCAGTCGGTGAATATTTTAAATTTCGAGCCTAAAAGGTAGTTCCTGAAGTGTTTAAGAGCCTCAATTACGGCAAGTACCTCTAGTTCGTAACTACTATACTTCTCTTGTTGAGGTGTTGTTTTTTTGCTCTTATAGTATATTGGGTAAAACTTCCCGTCGTCTGACTGTTGGAGGAGCACCGCCCCAAATCCATGGCTACTTGCATCAGTATGCAGTTCTAGAGTCGCTCCCTGGCGAAAAATGTGTAGTACTGGGCTTTGTGACAACATTTCCTTTAAAATATGAAATGCTTCTTTTTGTTCTGGCCCAAACCTAAATTCTGTATTGTTTCTGAGTAAATCACTCAAAGGTTTGGCCACTTTGGCATATTGAGGAATAAACTTCCTAAAGTATCCTGAAAGACCAAGGAAACTTTGCAATTGTTTAGTTGTTTGTGGTTGTGGAAATTTCTGTACAGCCAACGTCTTAGCTGGGGAGGGTCGAATTGTCCCGTCTTCTATTACATAACCAAGAAACTCTATTTTTCGTTTAAGAAATTGACATTTCTGAAAATTCAATTCTAATCCATATTCCGATGATATTTTTAAAACACGTTTAAGTTTCTCGATTCCTTCTTTCTCATCTCGTGAGGGAATTATCATGTCGTCCATGTAGATAACGAGAGTGTTATCCCTTAAAAGATCTCTAAATACCGTGTATATGTACCGCTGGAAAACACTGGGACTAACCGATAACCCAAAAGGGACCTTCAGAAATTCATATTGCCCTTCATGTGTAACGAAAGATGTATACTTGGTACTTTTCTCATTTACATCTACATGAAAAAATCCGTTTTTTAAATCAAGGGAAGTGAAAACTTTAGCTTCTTCCAAATGATCTAAAACGTCTTCTATTAGGGGTAAGGGAAATCTATCTTTAATAATTTTCTTATTCAATTTCCTATAGTCAATACAGAGTCTAGAAGAACCGTCTTTCTTCTTACACAACACGATAGGGGCTGAGAAATCAGAGCAGCTAGGCTTAATGATGCCATCTTTCAACCACTGTTGTGTTTGAGTTTCAACTATTTTTTGCTCAGCGAACGGCATTCTGCGTGAACGCTGGCTTATGGGGACCTCGTCAGTCAAAATAATGTTCATTTCCAAGTTCGTGCTTCTCGTCTTACACGGTTTATATTGGCTGATAAGTTTTGTCAGTTCCTCCTTCTGCTTAACGCAAGAAACATGATTTAGATCTAATTCGTCAAATGTCACAGCGTTAAACATTGTAGTTAGGAAACTTTCCGCTAAATTAACATTTTCTGATTTGTGGTGACAAGAAAAGTAAAACATGTTATCTTCTGCTATGGTTCGTTTTGTCTCCAACTTAGTGTTTGGTTCCAGACGATTAGTTACTTCGAGATGAGTTTCGGTTTGAATTTTAGTTGAATCTGAAGTGTTCGCTAAATTAACAATTCTTGCGTAATTCACTCGAAAATTATCGCGTCTGCTCAAAACATGAATTCCGCTCTCTGATAAAGTAAGATTTAACTTATTTATGCAATCGAACCCAAGAACAATATGATCAGGTAAATTTTTTAAAACATAAACATCAGTAACAATAATGCAGTCATCAATAATAATTTCAGTAGAAAAGAAACCTAGAGGAGAAATGTGTTCTCCTCCTATACCCATTAAAGTCACATTATCAAAACTCAATTTTGGGGATCCAATTTCAACATAAAATTCATATTTTATCATTGACACATCACTTCCTGTGTCGATTAGCGCATTAGATCTTTTTCCGCACATTTCAACATATTTTCTAAGCTTAGAACGAGAATTAAAAGGGCTATTAATTAAAGTTCTATTTACATCTCTTTTGGGACACACGTCGGCCTTGTGCCCATAATTTTTACATTTAAAGCATCTCACACCCTCAGTTTTCTTTTCACAATTTATCGACTTATGTCCATATTCATTGCAGTTGTAACATTTTATATGATTGGTGTTAATTTGTTCAGGGCGCACGAAAGATCGAGGCTTTAATTTGTCAAAATCCCTATTGAAACGCTTCTTATATTTATCGTCTGATGTTTTCGAATCTCTATTGGTTTTTAAATGACATCGAGCCGCTTCATATTCGTCTAATTTATTGACGAGTTGGTCTATTTTCGTTATTTTCGGTAGCTCGTCTATAAAATGGTCTCGAACGTCATTGGGTATTTTTCGTTTTAGTTGATCGGTAATCATGAGTTCTTTAAGGTCTTGGTAATTTGATACTTCCAACCCACTCGTCCATTCTTCAAAGAAATTTTTCAGATCATGAGCAAAGTCATTCCAAGTAGAAGACGCTTCTTTTCTATGCGAAAGGAAATTTTGCCTAAATTGTTCCGGATTTAATTTAAAACGTTTCAACAATAATCTCTTGACATTTTCATAGTCATTAGCCTTTTCGTCAGGCTCACGCGTGATAAGATTAGCCAAATCCAATGGGAGTAAACCCAACAAATGTGTAACCCATTCCGTTTTTGGTATTTCGATACGACTAATCTGTCTTTCAAATAAAGTTAAATAACAGCTAATATCCTTATTCGTCTCGTAACGGTTAATCAATTTCAATAAATCGTTATTGTATAGGCTGGTAGTTTTACCATAACTGTTGCCTTGTCTGTTAGCAGTTTCGATTTCGAGTTTCCTTAATTCGAATTCGCGTTTTTCGGCTTCAATTTTCTCTGCGCGTTTTTCGGCTTCAATTTTCTCTGCGCGTTTTTCGGCTTCATTTTTCTCTTCGCGTTCAGTTATAATAACGCTCAACAGATTTTTTGTTATCTCCGCGTCATAGTTTTCAGAATCTATTATAAGTTTCGAGCACTGCGCTACTTTGGGATTCGCTGGCACTATCAGGCCTAATTCGTCAATCAATGTTAGCAAATCTGCTTTTCGGGCCTTAGTTAAATATGCCATGTCATCAAGTAAAACAAAATTCTGTACTCACAGTTTCGAAAGTTCCTTCTATCCGTCTTTTCCGTCAACTCGTCTTTTGCGTCTACGCGTTTTTTCGTCTACGCGTTTTCTTTTTTGTCGTTTCAGTCTATCATCAGCACCACGTCAGGAGAAGTCATGAAACTGTTCTTGCAGATGATTAAAACACAAGTCCAGGTTTGCATAGGTAGTCAAAACATTCCGCCGGCCGGTTCAATCGTCACTGCTTTCGGGGTCTGCTAATCCGTCGTTCAAGCCCTCGTACGAAGGAGGAGAATCGTCGCGGTCGTCAACGGTTTTTCACATCACGGTCGAACCCTCATTTTTTGTAAGATTCGTGTTGTTCTGTTTGGTAAGGTCTATATTAAAGACTTCGAATCTTACAGCACATTGACATTTAATGAATAAATATATACAATTATTATGTACAGTTGAGTTATATTTCAAAAAAGTTCCGTCATTATCGGCAGCAGTCGTCTCTGCTCGGAAAAAATACGTCAGCTCTCAATGGCGTCCAGGGGAAAAAGTGTCTGTTCTATTAATTTTCTCGTAACTGAATACCAGAATGTGAATGGCTCGTGACAGTCTTGCCTTGCATTCCTACTACAATGCAACTGACTCCTACCAGTCTCGTTGCTCTTATAATGAGTTCTTTCCAGACTAGTAGACAACTACCGTTGTCTAGTATTCCTACATATGTACCCTCAAGTCCTGCTAGTCGACTCATCGTGGCGAGGGGGTGTCGATGGGCAGAATGGGTAAAGTACGTCGGGAGCCTGGCTTCTGGTAGGGACACCCTAGGCGTGAAGGCCATTCCAACATGCCCAGTTAAGGCTAGTAGACGAAGTTGCGGAGAAAAGTCAGACTTCTACCTCAGGTGCTCCAAGTCTTTTTGGCCCACAGAAGCTGCAACACTTCCAAGATACTTCAATGCAATTCAATGGATTGACCACTGGTGCCATGAGAGTGAAGCTGGACCAGATTCTGGCTCTGGCTGATTCCCATGATGTACAGATCATTACACTACAGGAGACGAAGCTTAGAGAGCTCTCTCAGTTGAATATAAAGGGTTTCCACGTCTTTCGCTGTGACAGGCCCAACAGAGAAGGAGGTGGTCTGGCATTCCTTATTAGAGATGTGGGCTACCAGTCTATTGATATTCCCTCTACGAACTCTGATCTCGAAATACAAGGTATTTTGATCAATTGGAATAAATGAAACTGCAAATATTTAACTTTACCACCCACCAAACCGAGGCTGTCTACCCGATTCTTTTTTGAAACAAGGGCCTTTTGGAATATTCCCTGTATCTTTCTGGGTGATATCAATGCCGAACATCATCTATGGGGCTGTTCTGATAGTAACAATAGGGGTAATGATCTCCTGGGGGCAGTTGATGACAGATCTCTTATGTTTCTTAATGATGGCTCTCATACACACTTCTCGTTCAGTTATAACATTGCCGAGGCCTTGGACGTCTCATTCGTAAGTGCCAAAATTTTCCCATATTGCCAATGGACAGTTTTAAATAACATAGGCAGCGATCACCTACCAATCTTGATAGAGATTAAGAGAAAACATTTGACTCCTCTCGTTAGAGAAAGCTTTTGGACTTTTCGTAAACCGGACTGGCAAGCTTTTATAGAATTGACTGAACGAGACTTATGTGATGTCAGCCTTAACGATGACATTGAGGCTAATTGGAATTCCTTTAAGGATATAGTTTTTCATTGTGCTAAACAAACCATTCCAAAAGGTAACTTTAAACGTCCTGAGTCCCTTTTCTCATTTAACACTCCTGCCATCACAGCCTTAATTAATAAAAGGGAATAGCAGTGAATTTAGAACAGAATTAAACAAAACTAATGCAGATATTAAATGTGCCTATGCTATCAACAAAAGAAATACCTGGAGTGAAATGTGCAGTTATATTGACCCTAGAGCACCTAGCTCAAACCTGTGGAAGCTCGCAAGAGCTTTAAGCAAGGATCGTCCTCAAAAGGAAGTGTGTAATACTATAATGGGTTCAAACGGACAAATTCCGCACACTGATAGAGCTGCTACAGATATTCTGGGTGACTATTCCAAGCAAATGAGCAAGTTGACTTTCGTCGTTAATGACACACCGGTTGAAAGGAATGCGAGACTTATGGTTCACAAATGTCGTAGCTCGAACCTTTGCGACAGTATTTTTAATACTGATTTTGTAATGCTGAATTGAACTGGATACTGTCTTGAGGGATGTAGACCCGAAGAAATCCCCTGGGCCTGAGAATATATACGGTCAAATGCTTTTGCATTTGACAGTTATTTTGATTGTTTGAAATTACCGTTGTTTGAAACGACCGTTTGAAATTAACCCAAACGGTAAACTAAGAATGTTGGGAATTTTTAACTAGTCGTGGAAGAGTGGCCGTTTACCATTTGATTGGAAAAGGGTCATTGTTATTCCTATTAGGAAGCCGGACAAAGTTGCTAGCTCTCCAGAGAGTTACCGCCCCATGTCCTTGGCTTGTATTTCATGTAAAATCATCGCAAAAATGTTACTAAATAGACTTAACTTCTGTCTTGAGTCAAATGACCTGTTTCCAAAGGAAAAGTATGGTTTTAGAAAGAGTCACATTACAGTTGATCAAATTTTATATTTTTGCCAGAATGTTAGAGATGCCTACAAAATGCGGCCTACAAATCATACCGTGGCTGCCTTCCTGGACCTGACCAAGGCCTTCAACAGGGTATGGCGTAATAAACGTTTAGTAAAACTTTTTGATGAATTTGGTATGAGGGGAAATGCCTTGCCTTGGATTTCTGACTTTTTAAAAGCTATAATTGTTAGGGTTAATTTAATAAGACCCTGTCTAGGGACCTCAGGCTCAGTCAGGATGTCCCCCAGGGATCGGTCTTGGGACCTATGCTCTTCTCATTGTTCTTTGCTAGAATCGAAAAGGTGATATCCAAGAGATGTAAAGTGGAGATATTTGCTGATGATGTTGTCCTCTGACGCTCTGGATCTGATATCAAGACCATTGAAGCTGACATTAACCTTACACTTAAAGATGTGTGTGATTTTGCTGACGGGCGCAGAAGTTGACTTTCAATACTTCCAAATCGGTGACTAGTTTTTATACTACTAATAGACACATTTATAGTTATCAACCTACTATTACTATGTATGGCCAAACATTATCTTATGATAAGAACGCTAAGTACTTGGGATTTACTATGGACCAAGAGATTCTTACTAATAGGCACATACAAATTCTGGAAGAGAGATGTAGGAAGAGGCTTAATATTCTATAATACATTTCTGGGCGAGATTGGGGAGCAGATGCTCCAACTCTGAGATTGACTTATACTTCCCTTATTAGACCAACTTTGGAATATGGTTTCCCTATATATTTTTGTGCCTCAGATCTTAATAGGTTAGACAGTGTTCAAAATAGTGCTGCGAAAATTATCTCTGGCCTGCGGAGTAGCTGACCTAATGATATTGCTCTTTTTGAGAGTAACCTCCAGCCATTGAGTCTGTGAAGAAACTGTTGCCTTGTGAAATATTACAATAAGCTTCTCAGCTATGGTGAGCAGAATAGAACCTCTACCTATCTTAAGAACGGGAACAATAACCAAAGACTGAAGCAAAACAGTTCTTTTTCTCAAGCAAGTTTCAAAAGTTAGTAACTTTGCTCCCTCCCTGCCGGATTGAGAATTAATCACTTGGGCCATCCATGTTTAAGTCCTGCAAGTGATTTTAGTGGTGTCCACTTTCACACCGAGCTTTTTAACCCAGTTCATAAAAATGCAGACAGCCCTGAATTTATGAGACAGATGGTCCTTGAGACAGTCAATAAAGTACCTAAAGATGCTCTTCTAATGTATACAGACGGCAGCAAGAATGATAAAGCCATTTTGGTAGTGGTATCCTCATCAGGACTCCTACTTCTACATTTAAACTTAAAATTAGAAACTCGAATTCCTTCTCTGTGTTCAGATCTGAACTCATTGCTATCGAGCTAGGCCTGAGCTATGCTGAGAACATTGTGGAACCTGACTTTGTGGATAGTTGGATCTTAACAAACAGCTGATCCTCAGTTCCACATCTAAGTAACTGGACAAATGTTGGGGACATGGCTGGCATTTCCATAGTGTACCTAATTTCTAGACTTTCAGTTAATTCCAATGTGAACATCCAATGGATTCCATCCTATGTCGGTATAAGTGGCAACGAGATCGCGGATTCTCTGGCAAAGGCTGCTTCCTTAGAGACTTTCCAGTCAGATATGCCTTGAACTTATAGTGAAGCGTTCTCAGAGTGCAGGAAGACATCTAAAGATCTCTGGAATGTCCCTCCAGTACATGACTAGTACTCGAGAAGTCGTCCTGGAGGCGCCCTACTCTCTTAGGGCCGTAGAAGTCAGCATACTTGCATTTCACGTTTTGCCAATGGACATTTGAGGAGTCTCTCCTACGAACAGGGCCAGAAGGTTTTCAGGACTTGTACCAAGTGCGGAGCTGATCAAGCTTCGCCAGCTCATATTTTAAAATGTATTGACTTTTCAATGGACAATGTTTTTTCGGAACCCCTACTTTTCTTGGACTTTTTTTATAGGAGGGGGGGGGGTTTTATGGACTCGTGGACATATACAGAATTATTCAAAAAGATGGACCCAATTTAATTAATTTGTATTTCATGAATTGTAAATTGGATATGAACAGTCTACGTACCGAAGGAAAGAGGAAATTCCAAAGTTTTTTACCACTGCCACCTTTTTCAGCGGCCCCAGACGAATAAAGTCTTCTACTTTGGGCAAGCGGGCCCATAACCGTGTTGCATAGTGAAATATAATTTAAAGCGTTCAAAGTAGAAAACTATAATTTATTAAGATCGAGTCTTTCCCGACTCTTGCAGAAATCAAAATATACATACATGTCGTCATGGCATGGTAGAAGTTCATCAATCTTACAAAAAAGAGAGTGTGTTCTTAATATCGCCAATCTACTTTATATATCGATTGCTATCAGCTTGTCGCCAAACAGCATAAAGAAAGTATAAGAGAATGAAATCTCATTCTCCCGTACGCCACCTTCGTGGTGTATGTAGGTGGAGGTTTCGTTGAAACTAAACGACCGACCAATATTATCATTCTCAATAAGAACGAATAATTCTACTCACTTACTGAATTTATCTAGGTAAGCTTTATATTACGTTTTTTAATTAGTTAATGTTTTTTTGCTTAAAAATACTTAAAAACAAAATACATTTGCAAAATCTGCAAATTTTAAAGATTTTTTCATTTTTTTTAATTAATGAAGAATTTTTTTTAATCATTTGTGTCCTGATGATGACTTTTGTTTCCAGAATTTTTTTTGTGTGAAATTGAAATTCAGTATAATTTTAAAAAAGTGATTTCGCACATTTCAAGTTGAATTCCGAAAACCCTCTCTTGTTTCTTGATGTTACAATCAATCCGTTTGCATCCCTTTTTGTTGTGAACTTCTGTGGAAATATAGGTTATATATGCTGTCATCATTACTAAGAGGAATCAAATGCCCCTTTATTTCTATCTATGTAGAAGTTTTTCTCTTTCTAAATAAGCTAATTTTTGAATCTACTTGATCATATATGGTGCGTGGAACATATATATATATATATATGCAAAATCTTGTTTTAAATCATGCGTGTTTCTTAAACATACAACGCAGATCTTTATTTGTTATTTTTTTCCCTACCATGATTTTATATAGCAAAGAAAAGAAAGAACTTAATATATATATATATATATATATATTTAGTGATGTATGAATAAGGTTTTGCTTTTACTATGCATAAAATGCATGGTTAACATAACGATGTATTGTGATGTTAGAATGCCGATGTATCGCGATGTAAAAATTTGAACTTCGCCCAGGCCTACTGTGTAGTGTATATACATATCTACATTCATGTATGTACACTATATATAATATTTGTGGTTTATATTTAAATATATGTAGTCATTATTACTTACACTCATGTATAAATATTCAATACACAAATCTCCGGAACTCCGGTCGTGGTCCATGCACGGTTGGTTATCTTTAGGAGAAAATATAGTGTACCTGAAAACAAAATCTTCCAAGGTTATCGCTTTCCTTGAGAAAAAAATTAAAAACACATCAAAATAACTTTGAAAAAAATTCTCCAATCCTTTTTCCTTGCATGATTTTAATTAAATAATTTTAATCATTGGAGTTATGTAATGTCATGTGTTTGTAAAGTGACAGAAATGACTGTTGGTGAGATCACTTATACCACTCACTACCACATAGAGAGAAATTTGTAAATTCTTTATAATGACAACTCACAACTTTTCAAGTAGATTTTATTCCAAATTGTATAAACCAAATTATTATTTTACAATATGTAGTCTAAAATGATATATCATGAAATGAAACAACTCCTCACACTCACTCTCCACCAGATTTACGTGGACCTCGTTAGCAGCTCTGGGACTAATTTGAGGATTTGTATTTTTAAGTCATAGTTCATGGGGGGGGGGGGTTAAGCCATGAGTTGGAGAAGGTCCTTTTTCTTTTCTACACTTAAACAGTTTCCGTTAGGGTACAACATTTCTAAAGTGTTCAAGACTTGCGATGTTCTTTTTTGTAGGTCCAGCTCATTAAAGGGTGTACCCTCCTGGTTTGTATATTTGTATCTCACAAAAAAAAATGTTTGGAGCTCTCAAACCTTAGCCATTGGATTTTTAGCCACTCCCCTTTGATCTTGTATATTGTCACTCAAAGTGCAAAATTAAAACTATCAATAAGTTTATTACATTCTCTTGTTACTCGAACAAAGTATTTTATAGGTTTTTAACTGCAGATGTAAATGTTTGTGCTAATTCTGAAAGTTCATAATATCTATTAAAACGTATCAGCTCAATAAATTTTTCACATAGATTACACTTCACTTAGAATTAATTGTTTTTCGAATATTGAAAACCAGTTATTTATAATAAATAATAATATTAATATATAAAACCTGGTAATTCTTAAATATCCACTATTGTAAAAGGTAGTGTTTCTCTGTCTGTGTCTCCATACGCAGTGACCTGACGAATCTATGGCACTTACAATAATGAAATTTGGCGCACAGGTAGTCCTAATTTTTTGCAATATTTGTGTGGCGCCTGAATTTTAAAATTAAATCTAGAACATTTTTAAATGTATTTATTAGTTTTATTCACCTTTCGTTATTTTCTCCGGAATGTGACGTCATTGAAGAAAAAGAGAATTTTGCAATTTTCGATCGCTGACGTCACGAGCCTTTTTTTTTTTTTTTGTCCTAATGCTTTTGGAACCATGTTAAGTTTTCCGATTCTAGCGTGTTTTGATTTACGTTGTTGATAATAGCCACTTCGAGGTGGCGTTGTATGTGGAGTTCGTTTTCGAAGCAAACAAAATGGGAATACGTTGCAACCACCGGGGATAGGCAAGCGTCAGCGATCAGTGGTCATACCTGACTCCACGAAGAGAACTGTCACGGACAACTCTGTGCTCGCCACGCAGTGTCTGGTTTCATATATTTCAAGTAAACATTTTGAGCCACAATTCCATTAGTAAATCGTCTCAATAGCTGACAGCTTTTGTATTTAGATGTATAAAATTTTAGAGCATCTTTACCTAATAGCTAGGATTATTTTATTAAAATCATAATTAATTTTAAGAATTTACAAAAACTTTGTAAGTACATCTTTGCAAGCGAAGTTATTTAATTAAATGGCTTTGGCTACCTCTGGAATATGGGACCCCCTAGGAGACATTCTTTAAAATTGTTTTGTGGATGAATTCGTGTCAATTTACCGAACAGGGGAATATATTAGCTGAATGTAGTATAGTAGTACAACACCGCTCCACTTACGATCCTACGTCACAAAGACTGCAACAAGGTTAGCCTTCAGTTGTCCAATACCTGTGTATTAGTCTCAGTCAATTGATTTGACTGAGCACTTAGCACAACTTTTTGCCCTCTTCCATGGACATATTAGGACTAAATTCTCTTTTCAGTTTTTTCATACTCTTGACCCACGTGGGTATTTTTTTAAATCAACGTCGCACTGGAGCAACACAACGGGCTATTGTCGACGGTCAGGGATCAATCACAAAGGAGGAAGATCCGATGACAACACCACGTCATTTTGAACCACGGTCAGATGACGAGGTCCCCCTTGACATGACACCCCACCCTCCACATTTCCACACCCCGCCAATATTAACCCAAGCTTTCTTCCACAACGTTCAATATTTCTTTGGTGGTCGAGTTTGGCTTAGCAGCCATTCGAAAAATTTTCTCGAGCCGTCAGCTTTATTGCACATATAGATTAACTGCAATGTATTAGTAAAGAGCACATTAGAAAGATGTAACAAAAATGCCGCTTTACATTTTAGACTCATTTTACTTCCTTTGGTCGTATGAAATGCACGTATTCATTGCATATGGATTCAAATAAGGAATGAAACGCAAATAACGACGTCTGTAAGTTTCATCACTAAGAAACTTTATCGCAGATGCTATGGGCTAGTTTTCTAGTGTTACAAATGGATCTCAGATGTATTCAAGATACTGAAATAAAACCACTCTCGCAAACCGATATCACGCACTTGAACCAAAAATTAAATCTCCATTTGTCGTTGAATCGATTTTGTCTCACAATAATCGATAAGAATAATGAAAAATGCTGTAGAACAAGGCGAGAGAAATCGAGTTCGATATCTTCCACCCCATTTTCCGTCACCAGAACCCCGGATGAAGGATGGTGTAGCAGCAGCCAATAGGGCCAGCGGAGGGGCGTGACCTGCACCGCATCCTCCAACGACGAGCCGGAGAATGTCGATCTCCAGTGACCACAGTTTTCCTCTCGCTGCTCAGTGAGCCGATACTTGTTCAACCAGCCGCAACTTCACTCATTTTGATTGCTTCGGTGCAGAGGGCATAGAAAGGTGAGGTGCTGAGACAGTAGCGCTATAAATATCGTTAGGGAACGTCGTTCTGTGCGCTGATTGGATACGTTTATAATCAGGTTGCTCGTGGATTGTCTTTTGGGGTATTCTATCTTGTGAAAGATTTTGATTCTGCTTTTAAAATATTACTTGTCTTGTGGAAAAGTTTGCGTGATTGGTGTAAGGATAAGAATTTCCAACAGGTACTAATTTTTATATTTTTAATTAAATTTTAATGAAAAATCGTTGTAAATTGATTGAGAGTAAGTTTCAGTATAAACTTTCATATAAAAAATTCATTAATGTTTTCAAAGTATTAATTTTCTGCAAATCAAAATGATTTTTTTTTGTTTACTGATAAATAAAAGTAACTTACTTTTATTAACCAGTGTTTTTATTGCAAAATATATTTTGGAAGCTTAAGGCGTAGATTGTCAACTTAATCGGACTGGTATTCAGGTGTATAAATAATGTTTGTCAGAGTTCTGTAACAATATCGGTTACATTTAAAGCTGCTCAGGAACCATCTATTCTTACGTAAGATATTTATTTGAATAGAGCTATCAATTTTTCCATGTTTTACTTAAAAAGTGATCCTTACAAAGCCGAATCAAGCTGCTGTCACATGGCTAACCTTATCGTACCTAGTTTGCGCTTTTATTCCATCTTTATCCATTTGTAACTGCGTTATTTGTTGAAAAACTCTCAACTCCAGTTTTTTGAACCATCAACCAGGTTTTGTGCTTTCAACAAACGGATTCTAACTATATAAAGCTAGTCTTAACCTTATTTGTTGTTTCGAGTGAAAATATAGCAAAAAAGAATTGCTTTCATATGGATAACCTCATCAGATTCACTTCGTGCCAACTTTCCTCTCCACTTGCAAGAAATTCTGTGAAAAATTCCTGATGCAAGTTCTTCAGCCTTCAAAGCAGGATTTGGTCACAATCTCTAAATTGTGTTAAGTTATTAGTATTTGACAAACTTTATTACTTATGTTCGAGTTTCATATTCATCGTGACCAAGTTAAAATACTATCAAAATAACAAAGCAAACTTTTTCTTGTGGATAATCACATCATATTCTGCTAACTTTTATTCCGAACTCATCAATTTGAAACTGCATAGATCCATGAAAAACTCTTAATGCAAGCTCTTCAAACGAAGTTGGTTTTGGGGATTTCAATCATCGAGTTCTCCTGCGTTAAGGTATTCTAATTTAATAAACAGTATCAATTGTGATCGAGTCTCATATTAATCAATATTGAGTAAAATACCAACAAATATTTGCTTTCGTGTGTTGATGACGTCCTTCTCCTGTGTTAACTTTTCTCCCTGACTGATGCCTGTTTGAAACTACTTCCTTCGATGAAAAATCCTAACGCATGTTCTTCAAATCTTCAAACAGTTATTGCTCACAATCCTAGACTTCTGAATGTAGAAAGCTATTCTTATATTTACTTGTCAAGATCTAATAATAAAAAGGTCTTTAAAATAACTCAAAACTAACTGTTTTTATGTGGAACTAGTCTCAAGAAATTCATTCTATGACAACGTTTCTTTCAAACTCCTCGTCACCAAATTCCTACTCAAGTTCTTCAAGTTAGTCAAAAGCCAGATACCTTGTTCTCCTGATAAGTCATTCTCCATCATTATCAATTGTAATCAAGCCTTATATACATCTTGGACCAGTAAAAAGCAGCAAAATAACAATCCATTTTCATGTGGATAGCGTAAGCTTGTTCCCTTCGTGCTTTAAGTCCAAACTCATCCGTCATCAGCCTTCGATGAAAACGTCTTAACGAAGTTCTTCAAAAACCTCCTCATCTCGAGTCCAACGAACTGCAACTGTGTCCACCATGGAATCGTCCGCTGGATTCCGGCCGCTGATGAACACGAACTTCAGCTACTCTCTGCCTGGACACCTGTTCCCACCACCGCCGGCCCTCTCGATGCGGCCCTGTGGCCAGATGGTACCGGACTTCCAGGGCCCCTTTCACCCCTACCACGAGGGGCGCACGCCGTCACCGCCCGCGCCCATGGGTATGGTGGGCAACTCGCCCTCTTCGCCCAGCGACACGGGCAACACGGATGGCCAGGACACGGCTGACGAACACCCCCCGGCCAGCACGGACGATGAATGCTCGCCCAACGGACACTCCGGTAAGTGCAGACACGTTTTCTTGTGCGTTCTTTTTGCACTTTGCAACTTAACTTGCACGCCAAGATGAAAGATGTCATAAGTTCTGCCTGTCTAGCATGAGAACATCTCTCGCCCCAAAGCCTGTTACCGTAAAAACGGACATAATCTGATTTTCCTAAGGGGGATGCTTGAAGAAACCTATTTATGCCGTTTTTTTTTTTTTTTTTGCCGCACTTGATGACGAATTGAAAATGCATTCGGAATGATTTTTACTCTTTGCCAAGGAGATCTTTACAAGTTGAAAAGCGATGGCCAAGATGGAAAATATTTTGATCCTAACGAATCCGTAATTTCAAACATTGAAAAAGCAGTGACTTTTATAATGCACGATGGTATTTACCTGAGATCATATTGAGATTTTCGAGTGTCCTTCTATTTTACATCATGCTAGTAATAACTAAATAGCCACATCTATTCGCCGAAAGAATCATTGGAAACATTCTATTGGTCAAGAAGTTCAAAAAGATGTAGGGAAGACTGCATGTTGCCTAACGTATATATGCGTGTGCGCCCCTCAATCGGTCAAGGGTCCGGGCCTTAGGAACATACCAACTTACCTAAGGAACTAAGAAAAATCAGTCGCTGAGCGTGTTCTATTCAAACTGCATTTCTTTCCGTCAACATTCGCCGAGAACAAAGCAAAATTAAGACACCACCTCGATCAGTAATCCCTACTGCAAATGAACGAGTCTTGTCCCTATATTGACAAAAAAAAGCATAGACTTTGTGGCGAGAACAACTCTTGTGGTAGGCAGACAGAATGTATCTCAATTTAGTATGATGCTTACAAACCTCCGCCTATGCATGATGAGTTGGCGCACTGTAGAAGTTTGGAGAGTGGAGCTCTAGCTCAGATCTGACCGTGATTCCAAATTATGTAGTGTTGTCCTCGGATCCCGAACCGTCGCCAATACCCCGTCTTTTTGCTCTAGTGAGACGTTAAATATAATACCCTATACCTAATACCTATACGTTATGAATGAGCGCATTAACCTTCCAAGTTGCTTCGACGAGATATCTCGTTCATAAAGATCTGATCAATTTTGCTAATGACGAGTTATCCCGTCATCAAGATATATATTGCGGGTGTTTTAGTGATGACGAGATCAATGGAGTGACTGCTACTAACCCTATTGGCAGTTGTTCAAACGAGATACCTCGTCCGAACAACAGCCAGGAGGGCTATGTAGCTTACTCACTAGTGTATTATACAAGGGTCATACAGAAAGTAAGTTTCCCTCGGACCCTTAAAAAGAAACAAAGCGTAATTACCTGGAAATATTTATTGCAAAAGATACAGCAATATTTAATCTACTTCTCAACATAATAGCCTTCGGAATCGTAACACTTGCCATACCGTGGGATAAGTTTTTGTAGTCCGGTGTCATAGAAGTCTGCGGGAATGGAGCCACAAAAAATCTGCTGCAGGAGTTTCGCTGAGAGCAGTTTGACCACCCACCCTATAGTAACGGTCCTGTTCCCACCGACTTCCACCTGTTCTTGAACCTGAAGAAATTCCTGTCATACCTTTCCCACAGACGAAGACCTGCAGACATCTGTGACGCGCTGGCTCCATTGCGGCACACTTCTATGGCACTGGACTAGAAAATCGTAACCCATGGCATGAGTTACAAATCCGGGGCTTATTATGTTGAGAAGTAGCCGAAATAGTGCTGTATCTTTTGCAATAAATATTTCCAGGTCATTATGTTTGGTTTCTTTTTTTACGGGCTGTGGGAAAATTACTTTCTGGATGACCTTTGTAACATGAAATGTAATCGGTTTCTCTGTGGTGCTTAGCGGACATTGTATTGCTTGATAATTGGTTGCAATGGCTAAAAAAGGATGTTACTAAGATCGTTGATGAGAGCTGATCTCTCTTGTGAAATTAGCCTGGAAACTAGAAGCTTCGCTTTCCACCCAGTACATCAATGCGGATTGTCTGAAAGCGTGTTCTGTAAATTGGAAATACATTTTAACGATGTATTATAAGGCTACTATGGACGTATCGTCCACATCTGTAGCTGTTTGCTTGCATGTTACAGCATGTACGTTTTGTCTAATTACAGCAATTTTGAAATTTTCTCGGCGAGGCATTTTCTGCCTTGCTATATATATATACGGAGCGTCTTGACGTCAGTTGACTATTTTCCGAACATGATTTCAGAACTTCTTACATAAAAATTCCAAAGAAGGAATTTCGAATTGGTATGATAGTTGATTTGTAAACACCCATCAGATTGAAAACACAGTTCAAATGGTGATAGACTACATTTTAAGATAACCTCGATATGTGTCATGCCAGAATATTTGGATTACAGAAATAAAATTTTCACAGACCGTAGGGTTTACAGTGAAAATCAATCTCATGCACATATCAAGATGAAGGTTTGGTATCTCGCTCTACGGTTATTTGTTAATACATGAGGACTGTATTCACTGATTTTGTAATAACTGAGGACTGTATTCACTGATTTCGTAATAACAGAGGACTGTATTAAAGTTTGTATTATGATGACACCAACTTACTCACATTAGCTACCATGACTCATAAACTGTTAGACGGAAATCTCAGGTAAATTGGACATGTGTCTTGAAAAACTGTTTATTTCATTCTTTTATGACTATAAGGTAAGTAAATAGTGTTGCTCTTATGAAACAAGGTCCAATAATGGACAATCTAGAATCAATAACGAAATAATCACTGGTAAATTATTAAGCGTCTTAACTCGGACATACTAGAATTACAAGTAATGCATACAATTGAATGTGGTTTCTTATTCTGTAAAACTAGTTTTTTAGCACTAAAACAATTTATACAGTAAAGCCAACATTACGCATCTTCTGTAAAACCAGTTTTGTATCAATAGAACTATATTTACAGTTAAGCCAGCTTAACACGTTTTTTGTAAAACTAGTTTCTCAGCATAAAAACTAACTTCACAATAAAGCCATCTTTACTCTTATTTTCTCTAAGTTAAGACGGTTACCTCTAAGTTACAACATTAACTAATCACACTGCAATTACAACTGATCTATCAACTTAATAATTCGATACATCATAGATTATAGATAATATTTTTTGAAAAAGCAAAATTGATGGGTTCATGAATTTTCCATGTATTGTCATTATTTCAAATCACATAATAGTTTCTGAACATATAAATCAAATCAACTCTTTTTGGTATGCGAATTACACAGTTATAAAGCTCAAAACTTTTTTATACGAAACCGCCTGAAATTTTTGAAGAAGTATAGGTTAAGCAAGCAATACTTTAAACTAAAATTTCCAAACAAGTACACACGATGAATTTCTCAGTTCCAATTTTATGCGCATAATAGATTACAAAGATTATCCCCATAAACGTTTTAAAGAAATGAAGCAAAAATGAATTGCAGTTAGAAATCCAAATATCAAAAGATCTTAACCGGAGTAAAATGCGTTTTGGTAGTTGACCTATCATACTTATCTACAGTATATTTATTTGATGTTTATGTAACTCAGTGAAAAATTACCGTGATTGTAAAACTTTGAGTTTTGCTCAATTTCGATGATTTTGAAAGTTTACTGTCACCTTAAGATATCCTGACAAATTTATAGTAGTTATAGAAGCTATTGATACTTTATTTCAAATTGCAAACGTTTGAATATCAGGTAATTGTTTCGTATTTTCTCTTCTCCAGGTGTTGTGATTCCAAATTCTCGATGGTAATAGTTCGAGCAATATATTTGGCGAGAGAAAAAGAGAGGAAAAATAATAATAAACAGAGAATATAGATAGGAAAATGGTTTAGTTAAAAGTTAGACAATAATGTTAAGGAGATACTATATTCAAAGGAGGGGGAAATGGGGCTCGGTATGTTTCGATTGTGAATTGTTGCGTTATCTTTATGTGTGCCCTACCCCATCAGATTGTCAGCTTGTTCACTCACGAAGATCTTGCAACGCCCGAGAATCCATTGAAAAATAATTATTTTCCCTTTCAGCCTCGGTTTTATTGGTGTAGCAAGTGAGAAGAAAAAAATGAACGCTTTTACTTAAGTATTTGATAATTTAAAAAACGTTTTCGGGTTGTAGAAATATTAATGATTCCACACGACTGCTGGGTGTTGAACGGTAAGAAACAGAAGCATCATATAAGATGAAAATACAACTTTCTAGAAAGTAAAGGCAAGGCGTACTATGGAACATAAAAAATAGACATATTTCAGTACTTTCCGTAGTATATTTAGTACTTTAAATCTGTTTGCTTGATTTTTCAATATTCACAGCAACAGAATGTATATTCTACCAAAGTGTTAACACGAACTGCAAAAAACCTATTTGACAAAAAAATATGGTCATTTTTAGATTAAGCCCCCAAGAATAGTATAAAATCAGAACTTTCAAAACAGTTTTCGTGAACTTAAATTCCAATCTTGTGTGTGAAAACACACTGTTGAATGATATGACGTTCGCAAGTACACCAATACAGCAATGAAAAAAGCTTTTTGAACACCGTAAAAGAAAAAGATGGGTTGAGTTGTTTTCGAAAGCGAATAAGCTGATAATTTTTTTTCGTTGTTTAACGCTACATGTATTCTTAACCCACTCATACAGATGACACACTGTAAAAAAGATATAACTGCAATAAAACCAGATTTACAGATACGAAAAGGTCAATTAAAGGGTAAGGTTAAGTGTGAAAAGGAATGTGTTTGAAACACGATTACACTTGCATGTACTCTGATAAATATTACGAAGTTTATTCGCTGCACAGACTGTAATACCGCAGAGAAAACAGTAGCACAGAAACAAAATTGGATCTGAAAATATTAAGTGTCTAAATCTTAAGTATAATAAGAAGTAAATCTTTATTACTAATAGTTATTCAAGACATTGCAGTTTAAGTACGTTTATCAAAAATATGAAGAGGGAGAGCTGTAAGAGCATATCAATGGTAATAGCGAAACTATTTTTACCGAAACAAAAATAAGTATCAATACCCAAACTAACGAAGAATAGGTATTGTTAAAACGAATACAGTTGATGAAATAAGCTACTCTAGTTGGAAAAGTCACAAGTTAGGATGAGGAAATAAGTTCCATATTTGTGTAGCATTTATGGTTCCTTTTGGTGTTCGGTTACTTCAAAGAACTCTGTTTAAATGAAATTGTTGGGTTGCATTGCGTGGTGCCCCTGGCCTAATTTTCCTTCTCAAAACTCACTGGATGATGATAATATCAGTTCGAATGTATTAAGGTGTGTGCCTACCTTCGAAGCATATTTTTAATTCATAAAATTTTAATGAAACATACATGTTTTTAATTAGAATGAAGCATAAAACTATCATTTAAATGCAATTTCAATGAAATATTCATTAACTTACAAAATATGGGCAATTTTTTTGTGAAAATTTACATTTGCGTCACATTTTCTATAACAAATTCTAATGAATATATTTCAATAATTTTTATCCAGTATATAACTAACATATTTATCTGTGTTGTGAACTAAATTAATTGTAGTAGTTCAAAAAGTTATTGAAATATTCCAAATTTTATACAAAACTAATTTTTTTTTAATTCCTAAATCTCATTTTTTCAAAAGAATAGTCATTAAAATAAATAAAAAAGTAGAGAGGTTAAATTTATGTTCATAAAATAGCTACAAATGAATAAAACATTGTGGCAAAAAATTTCATTTCAAAATCTGAAAAACAAGTGAGGTATAATATCAATCGCAAACAAAAAAATAACGAAAAACGCAGTTTCTCAGAATACTCATTTACAGATTTTACTACAGAATAAACAAGGCTTTGTTCAAGGTTTATTATTTAAACAATAACTTTGCTTCTAGTTATTGTAAAAATAAAAAAAAGAGCGTATTTGGAATTATAGGTGTGTGGCCTATAAAATGAACAAATAACAAAAAAGGAAATATTTTACCAAAACGAGGATTTGGTGATGGGCACATACCTCAAATAATCGCAGATAGGCTTTTGGGTTGCATACATGAAGACGCATGCAAATTAAGATTTAAACTTCATTAATAAAACTAAAGACAATACAGAATTATAGAGAACATCAGCCTATTCTCTTTTTAACTCCGTCTCCCATTTTTATAAATCCTAAATTTTCATCACCTTCTGAGCAATGTTACTGTTAACAATCATATCGATTGCGCTTGTATAATAAACATAATAATGTAGTAATTTTCGGATATTTTCAAGCGAACAGTAAAAACTAAATTTGAAGGATCGTTTGCACCCGTTTCTAGTCATACTTCAAGCAACTATTAATAACAATTCAATATTTTTCGTCATAAGTTCTATTTTTAAAGGCAATTTTTCAGCTCACTTCCTTAATTTGAACTGTCTTAATAACCAGTTTGTAACGTGTATAAGGAAAAAATACAGATCATGATTTGAGGTTGTCTTCAAGATGTCTAGCCGATAAGAAACGAAATTAAAAAGTGCTTTGTTCAAAGCATATTTAGGGATTAACAGTAAGGTTTGTGTTAAAAAAAAATTATTTATTCTAAATTTTGAAATTTATTTTTCTGATAACAAACAGATTGTAAATGCTTCAAATTACCGAAAACAAAGATGTCAATTTAGTATAATCTATACCGATTGTAGAATAAGTTGAGAAAGGTTTCCTATTAAAAAGAAGTCAAATTCCTCAAAGATGGAAAATATTCATTTTAAGAAAATCAATTTTTTAAAGTTCAAAATGTAAGTTATTATATGTGCATTCATATTTTTAGAACTTTTAATAAGAATTGAAAAAGTGAAGTACCCTTGGGTAACCATAAAATGGATTATTCAAAATCCAAAAATCATCAAATCCATCCAACAATGCGATCATCCCCCATCTAACAAAGCGTAGCAAACTATAAATTTTAACAGGGGAAGACTTTCGGAGAACAATAATAAACATAAAAAGGCTTTAAATATAATTTTAGTTACGGTATCTCTATTTTTAGGCGAAAATTGTATAGTCATTTTATTTAACGTATTCCTAATAGAGGCTTAACGAACGATTAATAGAAGCGGAGATATGGCAATTTTAATACATCATGACAGCTGTTTTTGAATTCATTTTCAAATCTTTAAATGCATTTTTCTCTGATTGGGTTACTGTGCAAAGATTTTGCACAAGAAACGCGTCAACAAAAATTTACTTCATATTTTTGAATGAAATTGGTGTACTTATTTTTATATTTGTTTTGGAGGTCTTGAATTAGGATACAAGAGTTATGTTGACAGGAAAAGTCATGGAGATATTTCATTGTTTTGGCGTAAGGAAAAAATTTAGAAAATTAATGTGTGTGTGCTTTTTTTAAGAACGTCATTTTCCCAATATCTCATAAGTGGAAAGGAATATTCTATATCTTTTAGTTCATGCTTAAGCTCATGTATTTAAGAGATTTTTTTATTAAACTTTATGAAATGTACTCATAAATTTTTCGTTAACGTCATTTCTTTAACGAAATTTCCCAATGTTTGCCAATTTGATAAATTATATTATGTTTTAATGATATTTTGTTTTATAATGTGCTTTTATAAGTTATTTTACTATAAAGAGAAAAAATAGTATAATTTGAGCATTAAAAAAAAAGGACTCCGAACATATTCAGGTAGCTTAAGATTTAAAAATATCGAAGTTTTTTAATATATACTCTCGAAAGTAAACTTCTGAGAAGCAATACATTTTAGACTTAAGACAAAAGTGACCTTTTCAGACCTAGGTGGAAAAAAAATTTATAGACCTTTTCTAAGCTGCTAATGTTCGCCGCTTCTTTTCACTACACGTAAATCTCAGTGGATCCATAATTTTTCAAAATTGCTTTTCACTAAACAGAAATACTTAATATTTGAACTTATAGCATTTAATTGTTTGTGTCAATTTAACTGTAAAGAAGCATACAATGTAATTGTCATTCGAAAACAAATAATCAAAGACAAATTATTTTAAACAATATACATTTCCATCACGAGAAACAAATAAAGAATTATATTTCCCATCGTCTTATCAAGTTCTCTGTTGCCATAGTTTTTGCTTGTATCGAGAGTATATGCTGATAAGGTTCACAAATGACAGCATTGATTTTATACAAAAAACAACGCAATTGTTATTATTTTTTTAATATAAACTATCAACATCTAAAGATTTCCTTGCTTTCTTTTTACAATAAAATACCTAATATCAACTCTAGAAACAGAGCAACAGTCAAACATTAAAATTCACACAAACATCCCCATTCACATACATATTTAAAAACCTTTTATCTACTTTACAAATTGAAAAATCCTTCTGTAAATCTAGAGTATGTTTTCTTATGAACTGTAACATATTATACTAGGTTATAAAAAACCAAAAAACAAAGCAATATTTATTTAAAAGTAAAAAATTCAGATTTATAGTTTACTAAACGATATTTTTGTGTTTAGCTAAAGTAAAATTCTAAATTATATTTTACCATAAACGACATTTGTGTTCAAAAGTAAAATTACGTTGCATGTTTTACATATCGCACCCCTGCAAGAAAAGTGACACAACTCAAAATTAAAGAATTTGAGAAACATCAACTTAAAAGGATACTATAAAAATCCTCCGGGGGTTGGTTAGCTATAGCGAGCAGGGGGAGGGCCTCCTAGTTTAATCTAATTAGCGTTGATCAAACAACTATCATACATTAATACGGAATTTTTCTTTTGGAATTTTTATTGGCAACGTGTTGAAATGGTAATCGGAAAACAAGTCAAGTGACGTCACGTTCAGAATGCGTAAATGAACACATATTGCAGCAGAAACATTACCGCCACCTATATTTAGCTTGACAGAAAGTGTCTCTCATGGAACAAAACAATTCTCCTGTAGATGTTGGTATCAAAAATTATTTTTATATATTCATGGAATGTTAATCATGCATTAATAAAAATGAATTAATTTCACTTCTCTTTCAAAGAAGATAATACGAGAGTTGTTTTCTCTAGAAACAAACAAACCAAACGGATTGCAAAACTTTTACTTCCTCTATCCGAATGTCGTCGAGTAATACATGTAGGGGTCGCCTCAAAATGTAATTTATTTCCATTTCTGCGATGTTTGGCATTTAATCTAATTGATGTTGGACAATCAATTATTAAAAATCAAGTCTAAACTCTTTTTTTAAAGCAATTTGTATAAGCAACGGCCTGAAATTGTGCTTGAAAACAAGCCAAATGAAGCTATGTTTGGAATACGTACAGAAAACACGTTCCGCAGCAAAGACACTACCTCCTATATATAACTTGATAGAAAAGTCTTTCAATCTGTTACAATATAAAGAAATCCAGCACCACTGTTGTAGCATAAACTTTAAATGTAGGGGAAGGACAAAACCGGGTAGGTGGATAAAACCGGGACCCGGCAATTTTGGCTAGATTATTACTGCCATCTGTTGGATAATGAATTAAACTAGTTGCAGGCAGCCGTCATGTTATTTGGAGTTGAATGAAAGGCAGTGTAGATTACGTGTTTGTCAATGCCGATGTTTTAAAAAATTCGAGTAGAAAAGGTTCGATTTCAATCCACCGATTTTACTCTTTTCTTCTAGTTTCTAATTCCTTTAAGATTTATTTTAGGTTCGTACAACATCTGATAACACCTGTTTAAGCTATTATTTTAAATTATTAAACCACGTATTACATCATGTTTGAAGGATGTTAAGCTTTATTTTCTGATTAATGGCTTTGTCGGCTAAAACCGGGACCTTGGCAGTCGGACAGGACCGAGTAGGAATTGGAACTTAGAAAACAAGAAAAAAAATACCCAAAAAACAGAACAGAAAAACTTTTAGCCGAAACTGTTTAAGGCCCCTAAGCAAAACACTGTCATAACACGGAAGAAAAAGAAGTTCAGCATTACAACAGACTCCTCAGCATCAGATTAAGACGACGTGGAATGTGACGAAGACTGTATCTTTTGTAATGAATTGTACGCCAGGTCAAAATCTTTAGAAGGTTAGATACAGTGTCTCAACTGTAAAGAATGGGCGCATGAAGCCTATAGCAATGCAAAAGAGCATGATAGAAATTTTATTTGTGATTTCTGTTCTTAAAACTACTTACAAATCTGATCAATTTACTTTATTTACGATACATTCCAAACACATTAAATTCAAAATTACTTATGTTCCGTGATTTTTAAACCCATGTTTGTTTCTTAGGATAGGAAGGCGATTGCACTAATTTGTTGTTATAAATAAATATTTCAGCAGTAAAACAACAACGTTTTTTAATTATTCATATATATATATATATTCCGGTTTTATCCGACCTGGTCGGATGAGATCTAGGGATCGAGGAGGTAATGGTATGGGGCCACTACGTCCAATCCATGAGTTGCTGAACTTCGTAGTCAAGATTTGACGCTCAGAAAGGGAGAAATGGGAAGAGGCTCCGTCCTGCGTGAAAGTAATTTCATTGCCATTTTCTGACTCCAAATCTTCAATTTGTGGCAAAACGTAGATTTGCAGCATATCGAGATAAACGTCTCCAGTAATTCTGCTCTCCGAGAAGAAGACGTACTGATGGATTTTAGTGAGGCTTTGATCCTCAAATTCGGCAATTATGGCGGTTGACGTACCCATTCGTATTAAATATGGAAAATAATACGTTTCAAGAAAGTTTCGTTACCATCAATGTTTCCCAGCATGAAAATGGCAAATTCAACTCTCTGAGGTCATGGTGTTTAATCTCATGTTTCAGCTGAATCTTGTATGAATGAAGCTTTTACTGTTTGTGAAGCATGTTTAGAATGGTAGTTTTTGGTATACCCAAAGCTAAAGTTCGACGAGTGATTGACTTTTAGGACTCCTAACACTACAGTCTTATGTTTTCAACGTCATTTGCCGATGTGCCTCGAGATGTACCCTTCTTCACGCTTCCTGTTTCTTTGAATGTTTTCATCTACCAATTCAAAGCCTTGTAATCTGGTGCCGTTTCTCCCGGATGTAACGTTCGCCACATGCGTTGTACTGCTACAACTATTTCAATTTCACTTACCACAGCACGAACTGTGCTTTTTGTTGCACGGTTCATATCATTAGGCGTGCGAACTCATACTGAAAGACCAGCTGTGATGAAAAGCACCCCTGCCGCGCTGCAAAAAAAAATCGCTTTTCTAGCTTTGTTTTGTTAAGTGCTAATGAAAGAACGTAAGATTTAACTATGCTCACTAGCTGCATCTATTGGGCAAAGTTAAAACTTACGCTCTTTCATTACATTTTATCACAAGAACAAAGATGTTGGTATTAAAGTTCTTTTAATACATTTATAAGATATTCATAACGTATAAATTATAATTATTGACTTTATCGTAATTTCCTGTTATTCTATTCCCAAAGACGATATTATCGATTCGTAACTTAACCGTTATTTATACTTATTAAGATGCCTGTTGTTAATTTGAATATGAATAAAATCATATTCAAATTGTATACAGTAGGCTACCCACTCAATAAAGTCCCACGCTCGGCAATAAATCTATCGCGTAGTTAGAACTCACTTCCATTAGAATCGAAAGGGAGACCGTCGCCTCAGTGTTTGCTCAACGCTCATCCCATCAAGAGAGGGGCAAAAGAAGTGAGTAAGGAGTAGGCCGCCCCCCTCTGTCAGTCGGCTGCCACCTCCAATCTCCGCCCCGTTTCGGGCAAAATGTCAAGCCAGCCGCGGAAGGGCAACTTAATTTGGTGCCCTCACCCCGCTCGGAGGGCCGGAATTTATTTACCGGCGGCTCACTTAACAAAATCAATGCCGCTCATTTCATTAGGTGCCCGCCACGCCGGGATTAGGGGGCGCGTTCTCGAAACGCACACGGCAGTCTATCGATCCCACTTCCAGACGCCGTTATCTCGCATTCAGGGAGATATCTCGGCAGCAAGAAGATCAGGAGCAAAAGAGATTAGGAAAGAATGGTGTACTTGAGTGATGACTCATTTCTCCTGAATTGACGGTCGTAACTGGGCTGGTACCAGGCAATTGCGTCAATACCCTAGGGCAGCGATTTTCAACGTTTTTACATTTCGTGGCTTACATAAACAAATTACTTCTCCTGCACAACAAAAATATTTTAAAATTTTACTGATATGATAAAAAAGTAGATGTTATTTGGATTGATTTACAAAAATAAGAACGGTAATTGCCTAGCCTTTTTGCTCCAATGTTGTTTTTCAAAAAATCTAAGGGAAAAATTTATTTATAATACTTTGTAATAATAAATAATAATAATAAAAATTATTTATACAAGTATTAAAAATATGAGTATGACGTGAAATTATTTTTGAACACACTTGTCAAACTTGAACTTGTCAAAAAATCGTTTTACTGAAATACTGGTGGCCACAGGGCCCCAAGTCCCCAGAAAGTGTTGGTTTATACATTGTTAAATAAATGTAATATATAAATCAATCAATAGTTTTGCGAGTAAAATAACAGTTATTAGATTATTAATTGTTGCTAAATGAATAATTTTTTAAGAAACACCGTAAAGCATGAAGATTATTTATTTCACTGACATAGCCATATCACCATACTCGCATACCACCATATCGTATCAAGCTTCAAAAGTAAGAAGGTCCATGTCTAATTAGTCCTCGCGTGACCAAAATATGACCATAGAAAGAAAGACAAACTAAACAAAACCTTCAAAAAGGACACAAATTTAAAAGATAATTTTTAAAACACTAGATTTGGACATTCATTTAATGTCATCTAACTGTCATAAATATTTGTAAAAACACCCATTAAAAAATTATTAAGGAATGGGATCAACTGAGAGGTATGTGTAACTTTTTGTGCTTACGAATATATACCCTCTTTCTTTCTTTAAAACATGCCTAGTAAACAAATATACGATATAGATTTTTAGGGAAACTTTAAAATTCGAGTTGTCCTGAATTCATATATTATAAAAATTATATTCCAAACTTTGAATCTTCGAAATGATATTCAGTCTAAATTATTATCAGGGATTAATACTAATTCACACAACTGTTGCCAAAAGGTAAGGAATTATAAGAGCAGTGAAATTAAATCTAACTTCAAAATTTAAATAACCAGCTAATCAGAGACCTAAACCGACACCAACAAAAACCTAACAGTAAAGTCAAAAGCTCAGACTGGAAAAAAATGCAAATTTAAAGCAAGAAAATATAAAACCATTAAACACCACAGTGTAGATAAATGCTAAGCTTCACAACAAAAACTAACCAATCAATCATCTTTCCTCGTTTAATTTGTCTTACGTTAGGCTCAACTTGACTAAATATGGTTTTTTCTCCATAAAGCCCCAAAACAAACAACCCATCGCACCAAAATCTAAAGGAAGGCGAAACTGTTAACATAATTAATGTAATCAAAATCCTTACAAATCTTAATCTGTTAAAATATTTGTACTGTCACAGATTTTTTAACTTGAAGATTTCACTTTCTAAAATTGTTTTCTGAACAGTTAACCATACACGTGCAATTATTTATTAGCAGATAAAGTATCAGATTAACAGTATCTCCATTCTCATATCTAGAAATCACCTCTAAACTTTAATTCTCTTGTCAACAATATGTATGGAATTATTCATAAGTAGATAAAATATTTTATTAACCAGCATTTCCATTCCCAAGAATCAAGAAGCTTCATCTCTACATTTTTTTCCTCCACAGTCAACAATTCGGACGAAATCATATAGGACTTCACCTATATCGAGGAAAAGAATCAGCTTTATACTTTCCATGGCATTAGCATCAGCCTGTGGACTAAAGTTATTTGCATATTTTTATTTTTCTCGATGCTCTTTTTAACTCTAATCAAAGAAAAAGTGTATGCTAACTTTAAAAATTATCAATCACAAATTCAATCGCTTACAACTACTGACAATTTTTCTCTGGTTGATTAGAGGGTCGCGTTATCCCGGTTGGAAGGTTAAAGGATTAGAAACTGGAGGGTTATGAGTTCGGTACTCCATACAACCTAGGACCGTCGTACACTAGGGGCTGGTAAAATCTGTCGTGGCCTCAAATGTCCTCCCGTTGGTGTGGTGTGGAAACTTTCTAGAGTGGGTTGCGGGCTGGCGAAAGGTAAAAACTGATAAGATCTTAAATAGGGAAGACAACAGATTTCAGAACAGATATATGCATGTAAACTCCACTGAGGGTTAAAAGTTGTATGGACTCTTTGAAACTTAAGGGAGGGTTTTTAAATTTAATCGTAAAGAAACCATCAGATAAGAAAAAAAACTTCCGGTTAAGAAATAATTTGATTCAGCACCTTTCTCTCTCACCATGTTTGCCATTAATTTTTAATATTAAAATTGCGTTCGAGTAAAATTCCAAGTTACGAAATGTTTACCAAAACACTGTTTTTATCTTTTATAGAAATACCCAAACAAGCAAAATTCCCAGTCGATCCTTTGGCTGGTGTTAGAAATCTAATTTGAAAAACTTGCAGATGAGATTTGAACTTTTTGGTATTTGAGAATACTTTAATGTTCCCGATGCAATGATTGCCTGTGAACTATAATTTTCTTAAATACCTCGCTTCACTGATTCTTCACAAATTTTAAATATAATGTGTTATTGAAATTTGAAAGATTAATTAAAAAATATATGGATATAATGAGAAATATGTAGGTTCTATTATTACAAAATTGTGGAAGTAACGGTTATAGTCTAAGAGTGACTTTATTTAAACCTTTTTCAATTTTACATGTAATATTCTACATTTAATATTCAAGATGGAATACTCTACATGGAATATTCTAGATGAAATGTTCTACATGGAATATTCTAGAATATAGTTAGATCACACAGAAATGTTTACAAACGAGTAACACAGTAGCAAAGAATATTTTTATGTATTCAGAAAAATAAAGTATTAAAGTATAATAATTGAAGTTAAAGTGTTTCCATTAAAGTTGTAGTTTAAGAACATAAATAAATCGTAACAAAGTTCAATCACAACGTTCCAACTTGCATTTATAATTTAAACTTTTTCATCCTCTGTTTGAACACTCGACGTCATACTTTTGCTTCAGTGCCTTTTTCACTGGAATTTGTTAACAGTCGTGAATTTTAGGAATTTTTAAATTGAAGTTTATAAAATCCACTGTTTTTACGGATGGAGCTGCAACCTTCTTAAGGGCCAGGAGTATAAATTACAGATCACTTTTATAATAGTTCGGGATGAAGTGAAATTCGTTTTGGAAAATAATTTTCTTCCAGAATGAAGTAAAAAGGGGGAGGACCACCTAGAGATTGCAAATTAATGGGATTGTCATTACCGGTAGAAGTACGACGGGAATTCTCAATACCACGTCTATTCTGAGAACACATAGGGTTTTCAAATTACTGACATTCTTATTACCAGTAAAATACCTACCAAACTAGAATTCTGAATATCACATTTCTTCTGAGGAGGCTGTGTAGGGTTTGTAAACTTATGACATTCACATTGTTAGTCAACTGTCTATACGTATGTAGAACCGTGGGGCGAATGTAGAAGGTAGGAATTGTGTAGAATATTGGCACTGGAGCAACGCAACAAAATATTTAGAACTTAACGTCTTATTAATCAAGTTCTCGTCAAGTTTGCTAATGACGAGATTCTTCATCGCTAAAACCAATAGAGGGGTTAAGATACATCGTCCATCAAGATCTCTTCATCTCTCATTATTTGAAGAAAATTAGACTGATTTTGATATCGTTATTATAAAAAAAATTGGCAATATCTTGATGACAATATATCTTGTCATTAGCAAAATTGATCAGATCTTGATGAATGAGATATCTCGTCGAAACCCCTTGTAGGGTTAAAAGACAACTATGTTTAAATACGGATGACTTCTAATTGGTGCCTAGGTGCTGCCAAGAACAGACATTGCTACCACAAATCCTTAAAGTGTGATATGATTTCTCTGCTCAAACATTGACTATGTCAACTTTAATGGAACTATAAATACTTTATTTTTGTGAATGAAGAAAAATATTATTTGTTACTTTGTTACTCGTTTGTACACATTTATATGTGATCCACCTAGATTCTCGAATAAACCATGTAAAACATTTCATCTAGAATATTCCATGTAGAATATTCCGTGTAAAAGTAAAATAAATTACGTCTTAGACTACAACCTTTACTTTCACAATTTCGTAATAATAGAACATACATATTTCTCATTACACCCATGTATCTCGTCGAAACCCCTTGTGGTGTTAAAAGGCTACTATAAAATACTATGGATGACTACTCTAATTGGTGCCTATGTGCTGCCAAGAATAGACATTGCTACCACAAAATTCTTAAAGTGTGATATGATTTTTCTGCTCAAACATTAATTATATCTGTGAGAGCTGAGAAGTCTGAGTATTGGGTTGATGCAAATGTTCATCCCGTTTTTGGCGTTAGATTGAATTGAATAGTGTCTACTTCAGAAGTGTCGTTTTGATGTGGCTTGAAAGAAGGGATTTCAAATAGTACATGCTGAAAAAACTGCGTTATGGGTTGTGTTTTTTAAATTTTGTTGGCCATTATAAATGGCAGAACACAAGGAACATTTTGGACCCAAGAGGCTTTTTTATTTCCGGAAAGGCAAGAATGCTTCACAGACGCCAAAGAAGATATGCCTTCCGTAGGGTGAGGGTACGAGCTGATGAGTTCACGTGCCGTAAGTGGTTCGGAAAACTTCGTCACCTGGATCAGTTCTTTAGCCAGGAATTTCTATGAGCGCGGAATGATACAGCTACCGAATAAATGGAGAAAGGTCATCAAACAGAGCGGCGCATACTATAATAATCGTTTTAATTTTTAGAAAACAAAATATTGTGACTTCAATTTTTGTCAAAACGAAACTAACTAACCATCACCACCACACACTCTAGTGCCCAGTGTCGTGAGACACCGTCGAAAAGAAATTAGACGAACTTTTGTATCAACCCAATATAAGGTAGGTACGCATTCACTTAATTAACGTCGCATAGAAGCAACACAACGGGCTATTGGCGACGGTCCGGAATTAACCCCCGAAGTGAATGATCTGAGAACAATACCATCTCATTTTGAACAACGGTCAAATGACAAGGCAACACCTGAGCTGATACCCCACTCTCCAAATTTCTACACCAAACCAAAGTGAGAACACTGGAGGACACAACAGATTTAACCATCCTGTTTGTACACGACGGCTTTGGGTGGGATTCGAACTCGCAACCTTACGGTTGGTAGTCCGTTACTCTCCCATCCGGGCTACCACCGCCCTTGAGTCTAGTAAATGAAAGACAACTTCGGAAGTTATTCCATTGTTTATCGAAAGCAGACGAGTTGCTCTTCCGTGTGGAATACCCCTGGGGAACACATCTTTAGTGTGCACGGGCTCGCAAGAATATGAGGTACTCCACTAATCTTTTCTTTCCCCATGGATTTTACTACCTCATGGGAATAGCTGTCCTAGGATTTTCAGCGATCTTTTCTGTACTTTCTTTTTATAATTACACACTCTTGACATGTCTCGTGTCTGATTCGCCTTAATCAAATATGGTCGACCAACCAATCTGGTGGTTAAGGTGTTAGCCTCTAGATAGGAAGATTGCTGGTTCCAATCCGGGTCAGTTTGGAACTTAAGTGTTTCTTAATGACCAGATATTTTAACATTCATTCACACTTTCATCTTAAGATTCAGTTGGACATGCGTAAATGAATAGACGTTGTCTACTACAAAATACACGAAACATGCAGCATCGCAAAATGTGTTGGTTTTACCTTTAAATGCTCGGAGCCGTGGTTGTCCGGTTGGAAGAGTAACGGATTAGCAACCGGAGGGTTGCGAGTTCAAAGCCAAGCGAAGACCATCGTGTGCAAAGGGGCTGGAGCACGTTAAATACGTCGTGGCCTCAAATGTCTTCACGTTGGTGTGGTTTAAAAGTTTGGAGAGTGGGGTGCCAGCACAGGTGTTACCTCGTCCTCTGACAGTGGTTCAAAATGACGTGGTGTTGTCCTCGAATCTTTCCCTTAAGGGGATTGATCCCGGACCTTCGGCAATAGCACGTTGTGTTGATCTAGTTTGACGTTAATTAAAATTACCTTACCTTACCTTGATCAAATATGACCCTTTCACCATAAAACTCGCCCCCTCCAACCAATCAGTGTGTTCTAAGTGCAATTCGCTTAATATATGGACAGTCCTTTGTTTGTTCAGTGCAAGGAAAGCAAAGTATCTAACGCTTCCCTCATTTCTTCCCCAGGTGCCCGTGACGCCAAGTCCGGCGAGGACTACAACGGCAACAGCAGCGGCAACCTCCTGGGAGGCAGCGGCGGCCCCAACAAGAAGCAGTGCCGCCACGCCAAGTCGGTCCGCCTCAGCATCAACGCCCGCGAACGCCGCCGCATGCACGACCTGAACGACGCCCTGGACGAGCTCCGCTCCGTCATCCCCTACGCCCACTCGCCCTCGGTCCGCAAGCTCAGCAAGATCGCCACCCTCCTGCTCGCCAAGAACTACATTCTCATGCAAGCCAACGCCCTGGAGGAGATGCGCCGCATCGTCGCCTTCATGAACCAGGCGGGAGTGCCCCTGCCGCCCGCGGCCGCGGCTGCTGCGGCGGCGGCCGCCTCCCTGCCCGCGCTCACGGACGCCGGGGCGTACCCACCCCCGGGGGCCGCCGCGCCCACCGCCTACGCCCTCGGCCGTCCCACCGGCGAGAAAGACCTGTACCCCGGGGCGGCCTGTAACCAGTGCGACAAGCCCTGAGGACCCGTTCATACGGGCGCTTGCCCGGTGCAATGAGCAACGTGCATTCGACAGCATAGACCTGGTGCATTTAATAACAATGCGATTTCGATGATTCCGCTTCGTGTAGCTGTTATTGGCTTTGGCACGAGGTCACATTTGGGGCTGAGAAATGTAACATGGCGTGTCTTTTGACGGCAATGTGACGTCTGGTTCGTACGAAGCATGCAGGCTACTGACTGGAGCATGTCTGGTGCGCAGTGAATAGTTTGCATTCGACAGCACAATGCATAGACCTGGTGCATTTAATAACAATGTGTGGTTTAGACTATTCCAGTTATTATCCTTTGGCATGAGATCACTCTTGGTGCTAAAAAATGTAACGGTGTGCCTTTTAACGGCAATGCTATTGCGATAAATTCGGATCGAACAAAGCATGGTATGGAAATGCCGGCTGCAATGAAAAGCGCGTATTATGTATAATAATAGTGCGTGATTTGATGACAATGCTTGCCCTACGTTTAGTTCTTACCTTTGACACAAGCACTTGCCTGGTTCAGTGAATAGTATTAATTTCATGGCAACATACCATCGTACATTGTGTGCATTGTGTAGTTCAATTATTCCATTTCGTGTACAGTTAGTGTAAATGGCACGAGGGCACTCTTGGTGAGAAGAAACGCAATACCTAGTGTGCCTTTTGACGGCAATGTGAGTGGAGATTCGATGATTCTGGTTCAAGTATAAATTAACATGCGAAGCATGCATGCTCTTTGATGACTTATGCATGCCTATTGCAATGTAAAGTGTGTGTAAGGTGAATTTGACGACAACAATGCGTCTCATATAGTGAGCACGAGGAAACTCCTGGTGCAATGAAATACAATAAATAGTGCGTCTTGAAAGCAATGTAACCGGTGGCAAATCCTAACCATTCTGCTTCATGTACAGTCATCATTCATTTTGCTTTTGACGCAAATGTGACTAAGACAAGCACTGGTGACTTTTGTATGTAGTCTTTTTTCGTATCCCCTTTAATATAGGAGGAATACCTTGTGCAATGAATTGGGTACAAAATGTGTGGTGGTTGTAGTGCATCGTGTATAGTTTGATAGTATTGCGACTGAGACGAGTCCTTATCTGCATCATGTACAGCTCTATATTTGGCACGGGGATATCCACTGTGCAATGAAATGGGGTGCCTTTCGATGGCAGTGTGACTGAGTTATGATGATTCTGCTCTGTGTAATTAGTACCTTCGACACGACGTTTCCTAAGTAAATGTAATACTTAGTGCACAGATTATACCAGTTGATGGCCAAAGTGTACAGGGTATAGTGTGCCGTTTGAGGGCAATGCGTCTGGGACATGTACTGACGAAATTCGCTTCGCGAACAAATATTGTGTTTCCATTCTTGCTGCAAGAAAATGGAATGCAAAGTGTGCGCCTTCAACGCGTGACTTCTGACGGTTCTACCTACTGGGTAGTTGTTACCATTAAAAGGACATACGTGCATATCATCTGTTTGACAGTACATTATGCATTGACTTGATGTTTCATGTGCCACTTGACGACATGGCGACTGGGACGAGTCCTGATGACTCCGATTCGTATGCACCCATATGTCCAAAAATTAAGTATAATACTGAAACCGAATCAAGCGAGCTCACCCCTCATCCTCAATGCCTGAATTGGGATCAAAAGACTAGATTATTCACTAGTGGGTTGTTTTTAACATTAAAAAAAAAATGTCTAAAAATATTATGTTTTTTAAAATTTCTTTAGTTTCAAATAGCACCGCGAATCATGGTGTTCTTGTGTTCTTCGTTGCTTATGGAATATTTATTTATCATTTGCAGAACTTCTGTGCAGGTCCATGGCACGGGATTCATCTCGTATTGCGTTATGCTTAGTGTTTGGACATGTCTGTAGATGTTACCTTTGGTAAGGCGACTTTCCTGGTGCAATGTGATAGCGATATGTCTTTCTGTTGCTCATTCATGTATACCTTCAGTCGGGGGATTCCTGGTGCAATGTATCCTGCATATTGTACCATTCAACTCTCAAAGTAGTTTCGGCAAAATATCTCGTCCAAGATCTGGTATCTTTTGCTAATGACAAAGTATCTTGTCGAGATAAACTGCCCTTTTACTACAAGGGAAATAAAAATCCAAGTAGGCAAAGCAAATTGTTCCTCGACTAGAACTGCTGAAAGTCTGGAACAGGTTTTTGTATCAGAGGCTGAACACTAGGGTGCAGTTTTTTCGACGTGAAGATAAACCACCAGGAGGGTTAAGGTATCCAGACACGTTCGAGACCCTTTTTTTAAATGTGCTATAGAAACATTTTAATGATTTTTTATGTTTAGTGTTGTAAACAATAGCACTGGGCCATAAATATTTTAAATAGATATTAATAATTTTGTATTAATGATGGTTATATTTGAAATTTTGTCAAAAACTTCATATGTGCAGTATGATATTCAACCGATTTGAAAACTGATGTTACCACTATAAACTACATGCATTTTTCTAGGGAATGAACTAGAATCAAACGAATATTAAAACAAAAACAAAAATTTTACAAATCGAAAAATGATTACAAGATTTTTAATAGTTTTACAGTCCTATTTTTTAAATAAAATGGTCATAATTTAAAAACTTTTCAACTCAGCATAATTATTCTAGTTCAATCCCTAGACAACATTATGAAGAATGAGTTTTCAAAATTTTACGAGAATCCATCCATAACTTTTTGTGTTATAATATTTGAAGTGAGGAAATAATGCACAAATATTAAGTTAGAGTAAAAAATAGTTTGAGTGTATCGTTTGCTCTCTCTTGCTTTAACTGTTTGTGTAAACAATTTTGTTCTTCACTTCTCTTTAAAAATTTCCCATTATTTCCAAAAGTGAAACCATTTTCACATTTGAAAAACCTTCCTAAAATTATATTTGCTAAAAAAAGTAAGTTTTAAATTTAAATTTTGACAGGTTTTTGGTCTTTCAACGGCCATTTGCGGTATTAGCATACCTACTTACGATTTTCCCACCTTGATTAAAATCATCTCTGCAAATAAATGACTTACAGAAAAAAAATCAAATATACTTTGGAAAGTCAAATACTATTTTTATCAGATAAGATCAAAAACCTTCTTTTGGAATTTTTGGTCAAAAATGACATTTATAACGTCATTTTTAACGTATTCTGCATACCTTAAAACGAATTCCTGCTGGACCAGATACTGATCATTCCGATCAGTGTATAATTATTACCTATGGAAACGTGTTTTTCTTGATAATGAATTGCATCGGTTACCATTTGACGGCAATGGCGATACTGGCTTCGTGTACGTTTCAAAGAAGGTAGATCGAAGCTTAATTTTCCATGGCGACTCCATCAGCTTTTTGGATCATCAGCGAGTATCAGTTTACTATATTAAATAAATGCATATAGGATTTTTGGATGAAACATGGAAACAAACACTTATTAAAAAAAATTAGCATTCATTAAAAAAAAACTAAAGACTATACAAAATTATAAAGAACATCGATCAACTCTTTTTCACTCCATCACCCATTATTCCAAATTCTTTTTTTATCACATTCCAATCAGAGTTATAATTCACAATATTCATCAGAATATAAGTTCGTTTGTATTTAATAATAGTTTATAATAATAAGTGTAAATAGGGTTTTTGGTTACCAACATGGAGACAAACGCTTATTTAAAATACGAGTAGTAACACTTATTAAGAAAACAAAAGACGATACGAAATATAAAATAAACATCTATTAACTCTTTTTTTTTACTCTGTCTCACATTCTTTTAAATCCCGACTTCCTTATTTTTTCACATTCCAGTCATAGTTACAAATCGCCATAGTGTCGTTTGATCTTGCATAGTAAATCGCACCCCGGCAAGAAAAGTGATACAACTCAAAATTGCAGAATTTGAGATACATCAACTTAAAGGATACTATAAAACTTATATTGAAATGGTATAAGCTTCTTTTAAATTTTAGGTAGGTATTTATGATGATAACTTCTATTATATTCCATAGAATAGTAATATAATACGCTAGAGCACATCATACATATTTTTGAATGATATAACATCAAAATTTTTATTTTTTTATTTGTGTCACTTTTTTGCCGGGGTGCGAAATATAAAAATTATCGGATCACTTGCACGTGCACAGTAGAAATTAAATTCTTGGATCGTTTGCATGCGCGTAATAAAAATTAAACTTTCGAATTGCTTTCATGCGTTCACAGTATCCAGTGCCATTATGACTGGTGCCGGTCTTATTCCAACAATCGCCGTTGTATCAGTGTTCTGCGTTTTGAATAAACTCCTGATCAATGCGTGTGATGGAAGATAGAGGCAATGTATCGCTGGTTCAATTTACTTTGTTATAGATCAATCTGAACAAAGTATGGTTTGAACGGTAATCCATTGTAAAAACTACAGAAATGAGTATTTAACATTCAAAATAGTATTAAAATTTTAAAGTCTGAGAGACGAATTACAAGCATTAAATATTCAGTGGAAGCACTTCTATCAATGAGGGATAAGTATCTACTGACCATTATTATACAATGGACATAAAGAACACTGTGACTCATGTTTTGAATAAGTAATTTGACAACAGCATCTGAAAATTGCATATTACATATGTGAGTACAAAAAAAAAACTTAAATCTATGGATAACAATATGTGTTATGCCATATTTTCTGTCACCTTTCAAAAGTTTCCAGGTGCACTTGTGTAGAGAGACTATGTAAAGGAGTTATCAACGTTATGTAAAAAAAGCTGATATTTGGACACCTATACGGGTTGAAACTCGAAGTGCAGCCTATATATCTGAAGTTTCTGATGTACATGAAAGTCTGTTGAATGCAAAATGTATTGTAAAAAGAAATTAGAATTTGTAAATCTGTTCATTAGTGATTGTAATACTTACAACATGTAAAAAACGTCAGAATCAAAAATAAACAGTTCATTAAAAACAGTGTCTATTTTCATTAATAGAGGTAACATTTAATGTTATAATAGGTTTGCAAAACACACAACTTTAAATATTTGGATGAAGTAATAAATATGCCTACTTTACTTTCATGTGAAATCTAACTCATTCATTGCCAATTCTTTTCTGATGACAAAATCAAGATCTGGTCAGGTTTTTTTTTTTTTGAAAAATCATAAGATATAAAGCAAACTAGGATAACTACTGGGATAATTAATATATCAGAAGCGTTGAGATAAATAAGTGAAAAGCACAAGGGCAAAATCCAGCCTTTGCACACATATTAGATGTTACCAACTCGCGGTGCACATTATTATACTGAAAAAGATAACAAATAAATAAAGTCTGTAGGAAGTACCATTTACCACTGAACAAAAAGTAGATCGAAGTCTGATTGTCAGTCTACAACAAAAACTGCTAAAGACAGCAAATATGTACCTCTCTATTGCCGCATAAAAGAGACATAGCCCATTTTCTATAGGGGTTCTTTGAGTATTTGAGTTTGTCGCATTGAAGCACTTGCCGACACTTGACTCTCTAGACAGGCGCTTGTGAGAAGTAGATCTTATTAAACTACACACTGTAACATAAAAATCGACGCACCAAGGAGGAGTTGTCGGATTGCGATAAAAATCAGTGGATGTGAAGAACATACATAGATAAAGAAGCGATGCAAATTTCAGAAGAGTTGAATGATTTATTTCAGAGCTTGACTCTTACAAATGGTAATTTGGTAATTTTTTAGTTAACGTCGTACTAGAGCAACACAACGGGCTATTGACGACGGTCCGGGATCAGTCCCTTAAGGGAAAGATCCGAGGACAACACCTCGTAATTTTGAACCACGGTCAGATGACGAAGCAACACTTGAGCTGGCACCCCACTCTCCAAACTTCCACACCAACCCAACGTGAGGACTTTCGGCCACGACAGATTTAAGGTGCACCAGCCGCCTCTACACCATACGCTTACAAACATCCATGCCCGGACCCGGATTCGAACTAGGAACCTTCTGATCTAGAGGCTAACACCTTAACCACTATACCGGTTGGTCGGCCCTTACAAATGGAGGAAGTCAATAAGTCGTTGGTCCACCTCTGGCCTGGATGCGTCACCCGGTGGCTTTCGCAAAATTCCTCACGCTTTGAGCACCCCTTGGCGAGTTGGCGAAAGGCGGCTGTATCGGCAACTGCGAAAACTGGTTGTTGACGAGAGTTTCATATTCTCCTGCTGTCATCTGTTGACTCATTTAAGAATCTTTTTTATTTTAAGTTTTTTTCTGCCTCCACGTAATTTAGTATGTTTTAAAATCCGAATTACATATGCAGGATTTCGGACTTTTCCCGATTTTGGATTCTTAACTGTTTTTACGCCAGCAAAAACCCCAATCCAATCCACCCCCTACCTGCTAAAGGAGTCTATACGTCCCCAGTCAGCGCCGTTCCAAGTGGATCGAGCCCACTGTAATTCTGCATCTTCTGGGTGCGTCCATTTGTTTGGCTATCGAGTAGATTTTCTTTCTCATATTTCCTAAAAATAAAATGTATTGAATGCAATTAAACATATTTTCATTAATTGACATTGATTTTTTTATTGCCATTTCATTTTCTCATATGGATTCATTTACTGACTAGAAATGACCATCTAAAACGGTAAATACTTTATGTAAGGCATTTTCCTTTGCAATTCCAACGCAATGAATCTCAGTTACACTTTTTTCCTAGACGTTTTTCTAATATTCTCGGATGACCAGATTTTTTTTTACCTAGGAACTGATATAGGTTCGCGGATGGGAAAACCATGCTTTAGATAATTCATTATGAACCCGCCATGGGGTTTCGACTAGATATCTCGTCCATCAAGATCTTACTAATTTTACTAATGACAATATATCGCGTCATCGAAATAGTGGCGACTTTTTTATGATGATTAGATAACGATACGATCATTTTTATACCAATTATTCTAATGACGTACATCTAGATCTGGTCAGTTTCGCAAGAGACGAGATGCATCGTGGAGACAACCATAGGAGGGTTTCGATTAACAGCATGCGAATGTACTGGCATCTTTGGCTCTCTTCTAGTTAGGCTTGATATCACCCACCAATGGAAATTTTAGGAACGATTTGTATTTTAAAATGTAGTTCATAGATTGTTTTGGCAAGAGAAATTAGCAGTTGAGTCATTTGGGAATGCACGTATTTTGAAGTAAAAACAAAGGTATAATTGCTTACGACTTAAAAAATTTTCATGAAGAATCTGACAAAAAAAAACAATATAACTAAAGCATTGTAATAAAAATTTCAAATGACCAAAACATTTACTAAAATTTCACAAAATTGTCCAAAAATCTCAAAAATATCGAAAAAATTGCAAAAAAGTCCAAACAAAATTATTCTAAATTTATAGAATTGTGGGATTACAAACGGAATGTTTTTTTATGCGGGCATTATTTCTATGAAGAGTAACGTTAAGTTGACGTCAACGAAATCTTGCCCCCCATTATAAATAAATCGTTTGTAGTACAGGAATTGTTTTTCTAATATCGTTTTCATGCCTTCATATTAGTTATTAGTGTGAAACAATTTACTATACCAAGTTGAAAATTCTATTTGGAAAATGAAAATATAACTTCAGAGTAAGGAAATTTGAATAAATACATCATTAATGCTGTTTATACATTGCGTAGAAAATACTGGAAAATGGATCGAATATTATCAATTCCTGGAACACAAAAGGAAGTGAGGTGTAACTGTGAAATGCATAAGTCAATGAGAATCAGTAAAGTTTCTAAGAAGGAGCATGTATTGAAGTGAAAAATTAATTAGAATAGTTTTTAAATCGATATATGAAATTAAATGAACATGACTCACTCTAACCATTTACAATAGTTTAATTCGTACATTAAAACATACAATTTCCATACCCAAACATTAAAATATCTCGGAGAAAAAGGTTACAGGGACATGCTCATGTTCGCTACCAGTGTGAAGCTGTTCTCACTTTTAGTTCGGCAACAGTTCTGAGGGCACTTCTGTCTCGTAGTTTAATCGTTACACATAATAATTCACTAACGCGTGGTGTAGGAATTAACGTAATTTCTCTATAAGAGAATTTCAGTGTGAAAAAAAAAACGAAAAATATGCCATGTGAAATAACATTTTGAATTCCTTCAGGAAACATTTTCGGTTGAAGAAAGGCTACTGCCACCTACATTTAGATTGACAGAAAATGACCCTCATATTGGCTAGGGAAAACAAGAATATACAGGTAAACAATATGAAATGATTTAATCAGATTCTGCATCGCAAAATTAGTCTGAATATAATATTTCAGGAATTTAAGTTCGCTATATCTGATGACGTACAGTGTTCAAGTCGTCCATTTCAGGGATATATTCACATTGAAACTCAGGAAATCGAGTTTATTTGAAGTTAATCAGGAACTGTTTAGATTTTTTTTTAATGTTTTAGTTAAGGGGGTCCGGGACTCAAAATTCTAAAATCTTGAATTTTAAAGTTTTTGTTCTGAATTTTTTTTTGAAGGTAAACACATTGTATTTTGCAATAATAATAACTATTTCATATTTTCAAAACTTATATATTTTTTTATTTACATTAAAAAATATCAATTCTGACGTTGGGAAAAGTGTTATATATATATATATATATATATATATATATATATATATATATATATATACACAATTGCTGAAGATAAATTAAAGAAATATATTTGAAAAGTAAATGTAGAATATTTCATTCATTTTTGACCAGTAGATTGCTGTTACAAACACGCCAAATTGCCAGACCAACACGAGATCTTGACGATAAAATTTGAGCCGTTTCTCAGAATGTCTTCGATGTTTGGAGGGAGGGGGCGTGTTTGCAATTCCGGTGTAAACGCGGCTTAAGGTTTCGGCGTGGGTTGGTGTCAAAGTAACGTTCATATTCTAGGAAAGTAAATGAATTTTAACGAACAGGAAAAAATGTATTTAATTGTCTCTAGTTTAATATATAATGAATTTACTTACGCAGAAGAGGCAGCAGATGATGTTCGATAGTTAAGCGGTAACGCTGTAAATCGCTGTTTACACTTGGAATGATATAGTTCAAAATCATTCCCTCATGTTGGTAGTATCACATCTTTAAAAGCTAAATTGTTATCCGTGAGAATTTTCAATGCTTCCAAACATTTTCCACCCACCCCCAAACTTTCTCGTGTAAAAAAATGAAAGGCTCTGTTTCCCCCCCCCCCACAAAATGCACAGTACGGTTTGACTGGCGACATTTTCGATGCGAGACGGTCCGATCATTTCACTTCGCAACAACTGTCCCAAAATGTCGGCAAGCGAGCGAAGAGTTTGTACTAGCCTGTTATGAAGTGAGTACGCGGTATCTTCACTCGTGCAGCTGAAAGTTTTTCCACCACTACCGAACCAGCTGAACATTATTTTCTTTATTAATACCTACGTGACTACCCCCCCCCGTAGCCTACACTCACCGCGGTCGTGCCAGCTGAATTCGATTAGTGACATTACCTATAAATTAGCTAACTATTGTGACACAAATCAGTCGGTGTAAAATGACTGACCCAAAAGTGTCGCTGCCTCCCAGACTAGTACTTTGAAGAAAATATTCTAATTCTATATTTAATATATTATAAGCGAATTATACTCAATTTTAAAATCAATTGAAGGACAAAAATAGGAAATAATTGAAAGATAAATGTAAAAATATTCTGATTTTAAAGATTGATGGAAAAAATATTTCTAATGTAAATATCAACAAAAGCTTTATAATGAATTTAAATATCAATAACAATGAGATAATCAATAGAACAATAAAAAATTTTGTAACATAAAACTCCGCAAAATGATAAGAATGTTCTGAATTTAAAGTTAAAAAGAATTAAAATGATCAGAAAAAAATTAAGTTATTAATAAATACAAATATCAGATTCTAAATAATATTAACGGAATAACCATATTAGAATGAAAAATAGAAATATTGGATAATGAAGTATAAAATCAATATAAAAATATAAATATTCTAACTTAAAAATAGAATATTCTTTGAATAGATATTCTTAATGGGAAGATCAATAAAAATTCAGAAATATTCTGTGCGTAAAAATTGTAAAACGAGTGAATAAAATTATCCTAATTAACAAAATTGAATAAATGTGTTCTTAACTTAACCCTCAAAAGGGTTTCGACGAGATATATCGTCCATCAACATCTGACTAGTTTTGCTAATTGCGAGATACCTCGTCAATAAGATATTGCCGGTATATCATAATTTAACTATAATATTATATGTTCACTAAATTCTACATTTAATTAGACGTATTTTCATGTCAAATACTAGTCTAACATAGTTACTTTGAAATCTTAAAATAGTATGTAGCATAAAATTGCACTACATTATGTTTTCAAATGAATATTTAAGAGTAGAACACTTTTAGGGAGAAAAAAAAATAATCAGTCAATCAAGAATCCTTAAATCACTCGTCTTAAATAAATAATATATATGATGCTTTCACATGCGTTGGACATAAATTATACGAATATTATAAACTCATGAGTACAACCGAAAAGTATTAAAAAATTGTCAATTCATTTTAGCTCAATCAAATAAATTTACTGTTAAATGCAATAACAATCAGATAAATATTGTTAAATGCAATTGTAAATATGATTTTTAAAATTTTTCATACACGTATAAAACAATAATGCCATCTAAAGTATACGTTCGGAAAAAAAAAAAACGATCATCTAACTCTCGAATAAAATTACCTCCTGTAATACACCATTTTAAATAACTGATACTAGTACAACCTTTTAGCATCGAATACAATGAAGTGGCCTTATCCTGAATCGAATAATTCGATTAACCGTCGAATCGATTCAAGAAAGATCTCCCGTCCTCATATAAGTGGACTCGCTTAATATTGATCTCTACAAGTGACACAATGCATTAGGTTATTATAGAGAGGAGAATGTGAAGTTGGGGGAGGCGAAAGGGGACGCCATGGCCTTCAGCACTCTCCTTAAATGGATCTGCTCATCCGCTCTTCTTCTGGAATTGTTTCGGCTTATCTGGCCATCAATGATCCCTTTGTAAAAGACTTTTTGGAATTTAGTTAACCGCCGCTCGGGAAATGGAGGCTCATTTCAGTTGGTGTGGGGGACAGTTCGTGCTTGGAAGAATGACGCATGTCATGAAGTACTTGAAGCATTTTAAGTTAAGTACAAATATACGGATATTTGAAATCTTTGTCCCGGTAACAGACACACTGCTATTTTTATTGCATTTAAAATATCTATGCAGATACAAGTCATGATAGATGAAATTCGTAGATCAATCCACTATTTTCAAAAACAATTGTGGCATATCTCTCTTCTGAACTTTAATATGTTCATCCTTTAAAATTGAAGTTATTTGCATTTTTTTCCCACGAGACTTCTCTGTAGAGGACATAAAAGTAGAGTGAGCAATGGTAACTTTTTTGTGAATGATGTGCGTGTAATTGGTAAGTAACGCGAGCCTATGCTTTTGTCTGCTGGATGGAAACGGACATTTATCATCTGATTGGTCCACGGGACGGTACAGAACGCCTATCCATTGATCCATCCTCTGACTGGTCCACGCGACACAGTAAAGTTTGGTGATTTCACTACCTTTGTAGCTATTCTATAGAAATGCACCATTCGCACAACTATCCCGTCAACAGTGTTATATTGCCAAACGAGGCTATCAGACGAGTTACAATCAGGCCCTGATTTATCATTAGGCCCGTGAGGCACGGGCCTAGGGCCCCCATAATTTAAAGGGCCCCTAAGTTTCCAATGTATCTAAAAAATTTTAAAAGTTTTTAAGTAGTTTACATAAATTATTGGGTATTTAAGTAAATGTCCGTCGACCGTTTCCCCCACTATCACATTCTTGTAATTACATTAATCATCTAACTATTATGTTTTTAATTTTCATCTGATTTATTTTGTTTTGCCAAGAGTTGTAAGTAATGTCACGATTTTCTCAAACTTTTTGGTGACATCTGTGAAATGGTCAACAGTCAAATACGCAAGTACCAATTATTGTTATAAAATTAGTTTTTGTGATGAACAAATAACATGGGGGCCCCTTCCTGCATGTTGTGCCTACTATACCAAATGTTCTAAATCGGGCCCTGGTTACAATGTCCTATTTTTTATAATAATAAGTCAATAATCAGTCAATCAAGAATCCTTAAATCACTCGTCTTAAATAAATAATATATATGATGCTTTCACATGCGTTGGACATAAATTATACGAATATTATAAACTCATGAGTACAACCGAAAAGTATTAAAAAATTGTCAATTCATTTTAGCTCAATCAAATAAATTTACTGTTAAATGCAATAACAATCAGATAAATATTGTTAAATGCAATTGTAAATATGATTTTTAAAATTTTTCATACACGTATAAAACAATAATGCCATCTAAAGTATACGTTCGGAAAAAAAAAAAACGATCATCTAACTCTCGAATAAAATTACCTCCTGTAATACACCATTTTAAATAACTGATACTAGTACAACCTTTTAGCATCGAATACAATGAAGTGGCCTTATCCTGAATCGAATAATTCGATTATTTGATTCATTGATCCATCCTCTGACTGGTCCACGCGACACAGTAAAGTTTGGTGATTTCACTACCTTTGTAGCTATTCTATAGAAATGCACCATTCGCACAACTATCCCGTCAACAGTGTTATATTGCCAAACGAGGCTATCAGACGAAATGGGCCAACCAGGTCCATTTTTCACACAGCAGTCACGTAGCTACCAGTCGGCATGTCGGTCACACGTTTTGATCCTAGCAATTCATCTATCTATTTATATTTCACGTCCATGTTTTTACCATGAGAAGAATTTTTTGAGTAACAAACAAACCAGAAATAATGCGAATAGGGTTAGGTGCTCCAAATATTGCCTATCCTTACTACTATTTTCTCTGTATCTCAGCCTCCTGGGTTGGAAAATCAAGCTGGAAACTAAATGAATATCACTTGGCACAATTCTCCTTTGGTTTCCAGATATCCTATACCTTCTTTACTTATGTCAGTTTAAGTTCATCAGTCAAACTTCTAAAAAATTCTCAAGATAATTTACAAGAGTGGCTTCCTAATATCGCCTACCCTTTGTTCCTATTACCTCCCACCATACGAAATGAGAAGCTATTCTAAACGAATTGCTAATAGAGCATACCTACTTACCTTTAGTATTGAATGTACTTTCGAGTCATATAGGGACAGGCGGGGTAATTGTAAACAAGCTATACAAGCCCACGCGTGAAATACCGAGAATCTAAAAAGTTGTGAAATATGAAAGTTGGCAACCCTGAGGATGTGAAATGGTGATCCCGTATTTCGTTGAACCAGATGATAGCAATCTGTTTAGTTGAAGAAATTGTAGTTGAAAAATTTGGGTTTTAAAGTTGTTGTGTGTTTCATTTTCTGCTGCCCTCCATAATATATTGAAAAATATGTTGTTCCAATTCTTTACTACGGTCAATTATGTTTCTATCGAACAGAAAATCATTGACTTTTCCTTCAACTGGGAACTTTAATGCCCCTACAGTTGAATGTTTACAATCACCCCATATTTTTAAAGGTACGGGATGATTGTAAACATTACTTACTACTAACAGTTTCGTTCAATTTGGGTGGAAAACCAATGTGTTTTTCCGTGTAATTTTGTATTTAATCGTATTTAGTACGTTTGAATTGCGTTTTATTGCATTTTTTGTGTTCTTGGAGAGCAGGAAGACTGATTTACTAAAACGTCACATTTGGTGAAATTCTTACAACTGACCAATTACTGTCACCTTGAAGGAGGCAGAAAAGAAAAAGAACAAAAGGAAGCCGAGTGAGATGAAAGTGAAAGAGTAAGCAAGAAACCAAGAAAGAAGCAAATGGAAAGGAAAGCAAAACTAGGGGACAGCGAGGATAAGGAACTATTGAAATAATTGACTAACACTGACGGTGAAGATTTTGAAGTTCTCCATATATTCAAGGAAAATATAGAAGACTAGCTTGTAGGGGAAGTTAAATATTTTGGAGCCATTCATGGAAGACATTGAAACGACTACGTTTCTGCTTGTAGGTGTTGAGGGGGGGTTGAGAAAAACCCATTTTTCGTATGTATGAAGAGTGGATGTCGTTTCAGAAGAAGAGTTAGAGATCACCGGACTCAAATGCATCGACTAAATTCGCTGTGGTTAAAAAAGACTAATTCTGTGTTACCAAAGACCATGTCAAAGCAATTTTAACTACTCCAACCTGTAGCAAAGAAAGCCGTAAAGAAATTTTCCAATTTGTGGGCACTGTTAATGTGTAAGAAATGTAATGTTTGTTTGTTTTTTTGTACCTAAGTTTGTATTTTTCAATTTTCAGTTTTTTTTTTTTTTTTTTTTGTTTTTAACACTAAATGCATTTTTTGTTCAGTAAATGTTTGAATTATTTATTCTTACGTATTCCTGGAAGTTCACCTCATGATCAATGCAACTTTCAAGTGTCACTATATATTTTGCTGGGATAAGAAGTGGGAGTATTTGGTAAATCTAAAGATCAAAAAGGGGTTGTTGTAAGCATGGTATTAGAAAGGGAAAAATACCATTGGAGTTCCTTCTACTGCCATGACTATTGCTCATGCTGTAACTTGTTCAATATTAAATATCAGGAGGAAAATCTATGTTTACAATTACCCCTACTTTCAGGGGTAATTGTAAACAGCCGAGTAAGGTGTTACATTTTTTTTCTAGAATTTTCGTACTAATGAAATATAAAAGTAGAATAGTAACAAGTTAGTTTAGTAGGGTGAACACTGTTTAATTACTTTATCAAGAGTTTGAAAATAGGGATTGAAAGTGAACAAACAAATTCTGTTTACAATTACTCCGCCTTACCCTAAGCGAAATGATGATATGGAAGCACTTACCTGGATATTCCCTGAATGGATTGGAGACGAAAAATACGTTGATCACAACCTCCAATACATGAGATGCAATAGTGTTGTTGATATAACTGATAGTAAACTTGCCGGTGGCGCTACGTGCGGCAAAACCCTAGAACGTCAAGGTAACTACATAAACTCCTAGATGTCGCTTATAGTAGCTTGCAAACAAGAAGAGGCGATATTAAGGACATGGACGATAGTTGGAACACCTGCACTATTTTACTTTCGCAACCCAAATGTTCTCGCCAGATACATATTGGGGTTACCTTAAAACTTTGTTTATCCCATTTTGGTGATGTTGGGTGCTTTATTAATTGGATTTAACCAATCAATTATCGTACACCATTTCGGAATTCCCTTCAGGTTGTATTCTTCCCTGGGGTTGTACGAGGGTTGTAAATAAAGTAGTGGCAACGTAGCCCAGAAAGTCGCAGAACATCGGGCATACGTAAACATGACATCGGAGCAGTGAGGTGACACTATTGTTGATGTGTAGAGTACATAAAAAAGTCGATCCAGCAGAAGGGGTAGTTGCTGCGTGGCATTGAAGTTAACAGTTTCGTTTTTACAGCTATAAATCATGTTTACAAAAAGTAATCAGCGGTCGTGGATTAAAATCGAGTTTGCCCGTGGCAAAAGTGCATCGCAATGATATCAAGGATTATCTGAAGCCTGTGTCGCATATGCGTTTACCGTATAGGACGGTTGCACGATGGTTCAAAGCGTTTAGTGCAGATCGGACTGAGACGGTGGATTTGCATCGTCGAGGTCGGCCATCCATTCCTCAACATCACGTTGACATCGTGAGTGGCCTCCTTTCCATAGACCGGCAATGGACTGCCCGGGAATTATCCGTTGAAGTTGGGCTCAGTCATCGAACTGTGTGGCACATACTGAAGAAAGGTGTTAACGTGAGGAAAATTGCTTCACGCTGGGTTCCACATCGACTCACGGACGTACAGAAATGGCACCGATAAGCACTGGCTGCTATCCACCTCGACAGATACCGCAATGACAACGCTCGTTGTCATGTTGCACAAGCTGTAAATGATCTTTTGAGACGGTGGTCTTGTAGGTGTTGAAACACCCTCCAGTACTCACCTGACATGAGTCCTTGTAACTACGACCATTTTCCTACGTTGAAAGAACCCCTTCGAGACATCCGATTTCCTGACGTGCCGTCTGTGATCCGAGCAGCAGGGCGCTCCGTCGCTGACATCAACACAAAACACCTTGCCAATGGTATCCTACGGCTTCCTGACACCTGGAAAAATGTACAAGACTTTGTTGGTGATTATTTTGAAGGAATGTAATGTAATTTTGCTTGTATGTTCGTTAAAAAATGTTTTCCAGGTATGTTGCCACTACTTTATTTACAACCCTCGTACTTCTCTCTTTTCTGTGTCAGTAAAAACTTTTCCTAGATCGTATGTCCATGAAGACGATTTATAAGTGGGTTCTTTAGATCAAGCACACAAGTTGGATCATATATGTACTAAATCCATTCAGAATTAAATCTTTGAATTTTTTTTATTAGCGTCAGGTCGTGACGTCACGTTTAGAATGTGTCCAGAAATTAAGTTCCACCACAGAAACACTACTGCTACCCTCGTTTAGATTGCCAGAAAATGCCTCTGATAATTTAAGAAGACGCATGATAATTTTTGAATGGATATGCTCTATATGGTATATCAAAACCAGTTAGTATTTCGCAAAGTTATCACAAATAATATAGAAATGACTTTTGTTTTAAAATAAATCGCCAACTGGTACAGTGTGTGCGTGTGGATGTGGTTTTGTTTCTAGAATAACTTTCAAGTCATGAGGCACTTAATTAACAATAATTATTGTTATTTTTTGTGTGTGGAATATTTAAGTTCATTTCTCTCGTAAAATCAATATTTTTTACGTTCTCTGCTTCGAATACCGTGATTTTTGCCTCCACTTTTTCCTCTGGTACCACAAAATTCTAAGTCCATTGAGGTATCAAGTTTATGGTGGGATATATAGTTAATTGTTAAGATTAATACAGAAACTTCAAGTTCACTATTTTTTCTGTGCACTTCTCTTTATGTAGAGACTTTATCTAGAAAAAAAATGCATCTCGAATTCAAAATTTGAATCACTTTCTTTTCAATGTGTGATCAATAGAGCTAAAGCTTGGTAGCCGCTACTGTGTAGTACACGCGAGCCTAGTGTCAGTTCACTGCTTGTCGTCCTTGAGTAATATCGTTCGTTAGGTAGGAATGTTTACCTCTGAGTAAGGTACATCCGTATTTGTCAGTAAAAGAGTTTTCGACGCCCTATCTTTTGCGAATCAGAGCAGAAAGGAGGACTGTTTATTGGCCTAACGATAACATACGACAATGCTCCAGTCAACGAACTAAGTTCCACTTCCTCCTCAACACCAATATTCGTTTACAAAATTGAAGTCATGTTGACGGTCAAAAATTTTCATCCATCAGACAATATTTTGAAATGACGTGCAGTCCTCGAACCTTTCCATTCTGGATGGATCCCGAATCGTCGCATTTAGCCTGTTGTGTTGCTCCAATTTGACGCAAATTCAACTACCTACAGATGTCAAAGTTGAAGTTGCTGTGAAAGCAAATCAGACTTTTTTCATGGACGGAATGAAAAGAGATATCGTTATTTAACTTTAGACATAAAGCCTTTCATGCTTTGTCATTGATAATTATTTATTAGTCAACTATCTTGCATAATTTTAGCAAACGATGTTTTTGCTTATCTGTACTTCAAAAGTTTCAACACTAAATTTGTCTTTTTGAGTATTCGTTTCCTGTATCGCAACACCAAAAAGCAAAAACAATTACCTGAATCGATGTTTTACAAGGATGCTGAAACGGGACACGTTCCTATAACAAATAAATTAAATAATTAACAATGCATAGATAAACATACATGGCAACTTCCCGAATTCTTATCTTCGATTGTCAAATTAAGAAAAGATACACGCAATGTGTGTAACAAACTAAATTTCTCTCGCAAACTGCAGTTTCTTTTATGATCAATAACTTCGTTACATACATAATTAATTTAATTATCTGATTCTTTTATGTCTGACCTTAATTAACTTTCCATTTCCTCTTGATCTCGACAGCTAATTTGTTTATGCAAATCAAAGCCTCATCCAGTATCTAAAAACATAAAAATCTTTTGAATCATCACACCATTTTGTCTCTCAGTGATTGGTTCTTAGCTGTCGACTGGAAGTGAATTCGTGATTGGTTGATAAGCTATTCTGAGGAGGGGCTTTGCGCTAGCGTTTTGCATTCACTACACGACAGGATCAAAGGCTTATGAAAGGGAATTTAAGCGCCGTTCTTGTTAAATGGCCCCTCGGCGCCAATTTTCCTAATGGCTGGAAAGCACGGCCCGCTGGATTTCTCCTCGATCGTTGTTTTCGTTTCCCGCGACCACCATTGCTCTTTTTTTTATTTCAATGAAAAGTGGTGTCTTTTGTGATTCAGCGGATTCATTCACTTTTGTCACTCGATTCCGGGAACATCTCAGCAGGCATTAAAATAAATTATCCGGCGGTTGCCTTTGATTCGCGAAAATGGCTGAAAAGACGAATAGTGCTTATCTCGAAAGGAAGTTGGGATTTCGAAATCGGGAACGCGGTAAAATGTCAGCGAGTTTATAAGTTATAAATTAAGAAACAGTGATATTTTCTAGCATCATATTTGGTAGAAAATTTTGCTTTCCAACTCATTTAATGCTACCGAGCTTTCAACTACATTGTACTTTATTCATTTTTGCATTATGTTGCAGTATCCATAGCTTTTTACATGCTAGTACATGCATTATAAGTCACTTTTCAGTGACTTATAATACAATTATTTCACATACAATAGCTTAAATTACGCTAATATATACAACTAAATGATTCTTAAGCTAGTTTCTTTAAAGGTTCAACTTGATAGGTGACGATGCCGCACTTTTAAAATTTTCATCAAATTTTCATCATTTTTGCTGATGACGAGATATTTTTCTGTAAGATAGTACCGATTTTCGTGATGACTCTATTCTATGACAAGCTGTGTTTATATAAGCTCTACTTTTTTTTTTGGGTTAGGATTTCTGTCTATTATAACAATTGGTTTTCTTGCGATGTATTTAGGCAAAAAGCGAAACTGATTAGATCTGGATGAACGAAATATCTCGTCCTTAGAAGACAACGGAAGAGATCTTGTTCTCGTCGTCATCAAAACTCGACAATACTTCGATGACGAGAAACATCGTCATTAACAAAATTGATCAGATCTTTATGAACAAAATATCTCACAAAATGCCTTTCTGACGAGTTTTCTTTTCAATCAAAATGGGTCAGATCTTGATGAACAAGAATTATCCCACCAAAATACCTTATTGACGATATTTCTCGCCAACGGCAAAATTGGTCAGATCTTAAGGGACGAGATATCTCCCCAAAATACGACTATGACGATTTTCTCGTCATTAGTAAAATTGGTCAGTTTTTAACGAACTATCTAGTCAAAATACCTTTCTAACGAGTTTTCTTGTCATAATCAAAATGGGTCAGATCTTTATGAATGAGATATCTTGCCAAATAGCTTGACAAGATATATCGTTATTACCAAAATGGGTCAGATCTTGATGTTCGAGATATCTCGCAAAAATTACTTGCAATTTAAAAAGTATTATTTTTTCGAATGCAAGAAATGTTAAATTTTATTTCTCCTACTACAGCAAACTCAGCGTAGTTAGAAATAATACAGCACAGATTTGAATCAAAATAAAAACTAAGCTCTGTGTTCGAGAGTGGTACAGCTGCAGTCTACGTTTATAGCGGTGGCGACGGCCTTGGCGATTATTTTTGGCACATTTCTAAAAGCGAGTTATGGTAGGTTAAGGCAACACATCTATATTTGCGATTATTGCAGTTTTCAAGGCAACCTCGACAAAGGAAAGTTTAAATTTTCATTTTGATTATTCTAGAAAGTTCTTTGAAAATCTGATTTCATTGGTTCCTTTGAAATTTTTCTTTGATTCTATTTGTTATTTTAATTTTTAAATATCCTTTGATTGCATTGGTCCTTTAAAAAAAATTTCTTTGATTTCATTGTTTCATTCAATAGTTTTTCGACACTTGTGGAATTTTCCTTAAAATATTTTTTTTTACGGTACAGTTCTGACGTATCATGTTGTATTATTTCTTGCATTTCTGTTAAAACTAATTACTTTCTTTTGTAAAAAAATTTCTCAGTTGAAGCTTATTATTTTTTGTGGACATTTTTAAAAATATATTTTTTAAAACGTTCACAAATGTGTTTGGGAGCTTTCATTTTTCGTTGTAAAAAGAAAAATATTTGTGAAATAATTCTTTCCTTAATGGCTTTAGAAGTGCGCCAAAAAATCGTCAAGGCCATTGCCACCGCTGTAAACGTAGACTACAGCTGTATCCCGAGAGCACAGTACAGTCATAACCAGATCCATTTCTGAGTGGTGTGCTGGGCGTGCACTTGCACGTAGTCAGGAATAAAATAGAAGTGTATAAAAGGCATGTTTCCAAATTTAACCCTCCTGGTGGTTGTCTTGATAAGGTATCTCGCCATTTTCAAAATCATTACCAGATCTGAAGAATGAGATATCTCATCATTGAATGTAAATTGATCAGAACTTGATCTCGTGATCGTCAAAAAATAGGCGATATTTTGATGACGAATTATCTCAGATCAGATCTCGATGGACGATATATTTAGAAAAACAATGACAAAATCCTGATGTAGTCGTCACTAGAAAATTGACAAAATCTTGATGACGAGATATCTAGTCAAAATATCTTTGGAATTAGGGTTGCTAACCTTCCTGTAATTTCTGTTGCTGTCCAGAATCCCTGTTGAATGTCAATTTGCACCGGAATTTCCGAATAAGCTATAGACCCCACTATCACCTACTCTCCAAAATAGTTATTTTTATTGCACATGACGTCTTGTCCATCCATTGAACGTCCGTTACTCCACTGCTATCCAAAGCCAATACTATATATGTCAGTCTGTTCAGAGCGGGACCATCGGCAAGAAATGGTATTTGTTGCCTTTCAGTTCTATTATACTGTAAAATTAACTGGTTAGGTTCAGATTTAGTATTATTACTATGTATATGAGAAGACCACATCAAGCTCGTATAATAATTAAAATTAAAAAAATCATAAAGTTGGCAACTTTATTTGGAACACTCCCCGCCTGAATTCAGCAAAAAAGACAAAAGAGAAATATCGTGTTATGTTTTGCACGGGCACACACACACCATATAAAAATAGTTATTTCATTCTTATTTCGCATTTTTTATAATATCTTATCTTACTAATTATCAGCTGATACTAAAAACAAAGTCAAATTTATATCTTGTTAAAAATGTTCCAAGACAAAAATAATCAAATTATAAACATTTCAGGACAATTAGCACCATTTTCTTAGTTTTGATTTGAATATGACGTCTTGTGTCGCCTACGGGAATTCAAACCGAAAGACAAAGAAGATCCGTGGAATATCGTTTCATAGGTAAGTTTAATTTGATGTATCTTTAGGCTGATAGCTTTTTGACCTGTAACTTCTAAGTGTCCAAGCAGTATTAAATTTAAAATTAGACCTTAATTTTTTTAAGATTAAACTTACAAATGTTTTCTCAAAAAATATAGGAGCTTGTTACAAAGCTAAATGAATGCTAGTGTGAATATCTTAAAAAAAGAAGTTACAAACATTTGCATCAATCATTTAGAATTACTTTTAAGAATGTGTCTCAAGAACGTCATATGTACTTCAGCAAATTATTTTAGGTTATAAATTTAATAACAGTAATAGTACAATGAGCATATTAAGATGAGGATCCGAAATTTTAATGATATCAGTAAAATCAGAAGACAAAAAAAATTGCAGCATCAAATATATTTAATATTAAAATTTCTAAAGCATAAACAATAATTATATATTACAGCTTGCTAATGGGTAGATATTGAGTTTTACTAATTAATTTAGGTATGTTAGGTTCAATACTGCTAGTAGAAACTCTTAAGACTGATTCTAAATGTTTGTCAATCAATTTCCTTTTTAACTTAAATCCTCTTGGAAGTTTATTGTCAAAATTAGTTTGTGGGCCGCAAATTGATGATTCGCGGGCCGCATGTGGCCCGCGGGCCGCAGGTTGTGCACCTCTGATCTAAAGAATTATTTTGAAAAGCTGATTGATTTATCCAAAGATATTATTAATTTTATTTATTAACTAGCAAAATACCCGACCTTACTCGGTTTGAATTGTTTTACTCTAGATTGAAGAGATAATCAAAATATATAATGACTTACGTTTTTTGTAGAGTAAAAATTTATTTTAACACCTTTCGCCATCTTTATATTTTCTACAACTTACTTTGGACACAAATCCTACACATGCATATCCATTCATGTAATACATTTTACATACATCGCACAATTGATGTATGACAAAGCTACAAAATGACGAAAGGTGATACTAAGGTTACTACTATAAAAGACGATTTTGAGGGAGATTTGGAATTCCCTTTCTTAAGTTCTTTTCATGTTCAACTCAATTAATTAAAATTACGATTTACGGCCAGTGCTCTCGCACGCATAGTCAACAAAACAATATTTTTTTACTTGTGGCACTCTTGCCTCCGGTATGCGACATTGTGAAATTTTGCAATCTTCTCCTGTCATTATTACAACGAATTTTTTAATGTTGGAAAAAGTTCTAGTTTGGATTTGTAAACATTATTATTCTTTCAATAACGGCATTATTCTTTCAATAATGGCATAACTACACTTAAAATTTACTGAAAATTTATACTGACTTACCTAACATTTTTAAGTGTAATACTTTGTGGTGCTGTTGCGTGTGATGAGAAGGAAAACACATTTATTAAAATAATAAATATTTAAAACAGAAAACAGTGAAATAGAACAAAATAAAAGATGTCGGAATGATGTGATTCATTTTTATCTCTTGATCTCGCACAGTTGCCACAATTTACAACTAAAAGTGCACAAAATTTAGAAATGTGAAATCAATTCAGAGCGAAAGAAACAGAAAATATCACTGCTCACGCGATCTTGTTCATTCTCGTTTCGTTGAAAAATATCGTCTGTCTCAAATATTCCGAAATCGTTTTCATTGCGCAAAGAACAAAAATAAGACTCGAAATACGTGAAGTATCAAAGCTGAAATTCCATTAAAAAATATAATTTTTTGAAGAATAATTACTTTTTTAGCAGTTCTGGTAAAGCAATCGAAGTAATTGTAATATTCAATAGACATTCGAATTTTTCCAAAACTACCAAATTATGGTTGATTGAAGTATACTTACTCAGGTGTTTCAGCATGAAACTTTTTTCTAAATATAACAATAAAGAAAATTTGAATATTGCATTCACTACGTTAATAGAGTGTATAAAATAAAATACACTGTAATGAAATATCTGGAATAAAATTTATGTGATGCCTACACAAACACACAAACAAAAAATCGAGCATAGAACAGACAGACTTTCGCAACCAATTCCACTCACTAAATGAAGATAAGTACTCACTGTATGCAAATTTCCATGAAAATATCTTAAACCGCGTGGACGTGTATAGGGCACAACATACAGACAGACAGACAGACGGACAGACAGACAGACAGACAGACACCAAACGAGAAAAAGGCGGATTCGGCATCAGAAGGGTCCAAAACGGATAAAAAACTTGAAATGGGTCGAAAATATTGAATGTACAAACAAACACTCCATTATTATTTATATAGATTAACAGAATTGTACTATTTTGATTTTTTAATCTACCAGTTGTAATAAGAGTTAGAAACTGCTTTTTAAGAAAGTTTAACTTTTATTTAATGAAAAAGTATTACAGTCAAATAAACAGTAGCGGTATTTTTAGTTCATGGGTGAAAATATTACCTCATGTTACATGATTTAGAATGAAACAGCTTTAGCTAACAGTTATAAAATTCGAATTATAAACATTACTTTTGGTTTTCTAAAACGCATTTTTTTTTGTTAGTTAAGTTCCTTTGCGTTGAACAACTAACTGCTTAAATGCTAATGAAACCTTGGACTGTGAGCATTTTGTTAATGAGTATTTTGGAAGACAAGCAAATACTTAAAACATTGTAACTGTATGAAGTTTTTCAAAACAAGGAATTCTTGAGCCAATGGTTAAGATTATGAGCTCATACAATTTATGCTGCAGTCCTAGGTTTTACTGTATTTGCATGTATTTTAGAAATAATTTATAATAAAAAAGAACATTTCTATGGGTGGATTTGTGTGGACAGACATAATATATTGAATAATCAGTCTTCAATTTATCAAGCATGTTCATTTTTATTATCAAAGTAAGTAATTGTAAAGAAGTTTGATTTAGTGTTTTTTTAGATTGAATTAGTTTATGTATATAAGTTTTTGTTTTAATAGTCTAAGATAAAAAGTAAAACCTGTAATATAGTTGGGATTTGGAAAAAATATGGTTAGACAGGTTTATCATTAGACAGGATCAATATCCATAGGTTTCAATGCATCTATCAGTTCATTGTATCTAACTACAATAATTTTCATTTTAGGTTTCCCAAAGACCCAGAACGTAGAAATGCATGGATAAGCAGTGCATAATCATAAAGCGGTGCATAGTAAGAAGTAAAATACCACAAGAAAATAAATATTTAGAATGGATGATTTGGCTAAAAGTGTGTGTATTTCAATGTATGCAGGAAATCCATAAAATGAATTTCAATGCCTTATTGTGTAAACCAATTTGGATACAATTTGTAAAAACAAGAATGAGGGATACAAATTAGCACTAGACTATTAGGCACTAGAGGGCAGAAGCTATGTGTGGGATCAGCTAATATAAATTAAAACATTACTGAGAAATTTTATATTTGTAGAATATCTATAATTATACTAATCATTGAGTTTTACCAATTTTAAAGTTGTTTTAAAACATTTTGCATACTAATGATAAACAAAAAACAACAAGCATTGATCGTTTTCTGTTTCTTTACTGCAATTATATTATAGCATATTCAATCACAAAATTTAAAAGTAATCGGGAAAAGGCAGTAAATTCTTTTTACCCATCATACTTAAATTATCATTTAAAAAAACAAAATATTGCCAAAATTATAAAAATTTCTTTTATTTAGCATCGCTTAGTTACAAAATAAATAAACGCATCTTAATATGAAAAAAAAAAAACCGTGCCTTATAAAAAAAATTTAACAGCGCATGCGCGGCCGCCATCTTGGTGCCTTAAAACGATGGAAATATCGGCTTCAGTTAAACCGGTTATGGCACTTCCTTATCTTTCCTACTTCCATGATTTTTCCATATTTTTACTTTCACGTGTTTTTTCTGTAAACATGAAATGACACCACGCTATTTGTTCGTAAAAGCCCTTCATTAAGATTTATTTTTTAATATTGTCTTTCCATTTCTAGAAATACCAGAGCAATTTAAAATTTGTACCAAATTGGCTAAATTTCTTTTATTTTTATCAATCTCTCATACTCAGTAATGACAGCTATTAAATTATTTTCTGACCTTTCTTAAGAGACCTTTTTTTGAAGAATGTAACGAAGGGCAGTTCCATGTGACTCGCGTTACAATCAAACATCAATTTTCAGTATTAAATTTCATATAAATAAATAATAGATAAGATTACTAAATGAAAATTGGTTTACAAACTCATTGATTTATCCCTAAAGCATCTGTGTCATAATATAGAACCTTAGTGGGGGATTAAGTTTCTCTAATGGCGACATTTCAGTCTGTGACTCACGTTCATAAAATTTTTTTTTACTTTCAAAAATGACAGTTTTTTTCTCCGTCCAACACAAGTTAATTTGTAAAAAGTGATTTTAATGCTTCAGTGAGAGTACTAGGCCATGACAAATCAAAGAAAATTAAAATTGTTCCTTTAATTAAAAAAATACGGGTATTTTTTATGTGATTCATGTTACATTTGTGTGCGTGTGAATTTAGAGGACTCAGTCCTTATTAATAACGTTATTGAAATTTTAATTCGTGCTAAAACCAACTTTTATACATATTTGAGAATGATTGTTTATTGATGATAGAAATTGCATTAAAAAAATTCCCTATAAGCATATTTATGTGCATTAAAAATTTGAATTAAAATATATTTTTAGGAAGTTGTTTTAACATTAATGTTTAGATCTATTAGAAAACATGTTTAAAAACTAGTTACTATATATTTAATAACGAACAATATACTAAGGTCATTTAAAAACACAAAATGGTGACGAATAATAAACAATGAAAATTTCCTTATTGAGGCCATAGCAATGATTTCAACTTATTGCGGCAAAGGTGGTTAACACAATGTATTGTAAAATTAGATGATCTTATTCGCTTCATAAATATTATATCTCTCTATATTAAAAAAAAGTTACCGCCGCCGCCGCCGAAGAATTGAAATTTTTGTTGTTTAGCTCCATTCTTAGACGGTTTCCCGAGAAAGTACTGATCGGAAAAATATGAAATTAACATGCTTTGTTCTTCATCGTATTCCCTGGATAATTATTAAGATTTTTTTCCGATGCGGCTATTAGTTTAGGTTTTATTAAGTGTTAAAGTTGAAGAAGTGAAATTTCTTCCGCGAGTGAGCAAAACACATTCAAAATTTCAGTCTTTAGTCGTGAGTTTTTTTTTAAGAGTTCCTCTCAACGTAAATTTTTGCAGCTCGTCGAGTTTTTTTTTAAATTTAAATTTGGTTCTTGATAATATTTTTTTGAAATTCAGGAAAAATCGGGACATTTTTGTTACTTTTTTTTAAAACTGCCATATCTATATCTAATTACTATTAGTTTTTAATTTTTAAAATATAGCAGTATACCTCAGAATATACTCTTTCTTACGGTACTATTATTTTTGAAATCGGTTAATAATTAAATTGGATGCGATCAAAAGTTCGTCATACAAAATTCGGAATCTTTGGATATTTTCGCTACTTATTGTTAAAACCGTTTTGTCTACGGCAAAAGCCATTATTTTTTAAATTTGAAAACATCACTGAATACATTACATTACACTCTTTCTTATGGTACAATTATTTTTCAAATTGGTTAATAAATAAAATCGATGCAAATAAAAGTGGGTCATACAATTTTCGGAACTTTCAGATCGTAACTTCCGATACAAAACTAAAATGGTCATATCTGTATAGTATTACTGTTAATTTTTAATTTTAAAAATATTGCAGTATACCTCAGAATATACTCTTTCTTACGGTACAATTATTTTTAAAATTGGTTCATAAATAAATTCGATGCAATCAAAAGTTGGTGACACAAATTTCGTATTTTTCAGTTCGCATAGCTGCTTCCGAAAGCAGTAGTGGGTTACACTTTTGACTATCGGGTTTGCCAGATATCAAATTTATCGTAGCAACAATTGCCATAAAAACGATTTTTTTTTATTTGGCGAGGAAAAAGGCTCGCTTTTTTCCCTCTGTTTTCAAGACAGTTTACCGACAAAGTACAGATCGTAAAGTTTGGATATTAACAATGTTTAGTTAAAATTGTACAGGGAACAAGATGCAGAAGATTTTTTACTGATGCGGCTATTAGTTTAGGGTGCATTAAGTGTTAAAGCAAAAAAAAGTTAAATCACTTGCGAAAGAAGTATTGGTTTGAGAAAGCAAACCAAACGGATTGCGTAGCAATCCCCGGGGTCGGCGAGCGTAAGCGAGACGCAGCGAAGCCCTCGCTGTGACGTCATGAACCGGAAAGTGAAATCAGCATAATACGAATTATTCAGATAGTTTCACTCTGTGAAAGTAATGTTGGTTTGCGAAGCAAACCAAATGGTATCTGTGACAGGAGTGTTGTTTTGCGAAGCAAACCAAATGGGATTGCGCAGCAATCCCCGGGGGTTGGCGAGCGTAAGCGAGCAGGGGGCGGAGCCCCCTAGTATATATATATATATATATATACTAGCAAAATACCCGACCTTACTCGGTTTGAATTGGCTTACTCTAGATTGAAGAGATAATCAAAATATATAATGACTTACGTTTTTTGTAGAATAAAAATTTATTTTAACATCTTTCGCCATCTTTATATTTTCTACAACTTACTTTGGACACAAATCCTACACATGCATATCCATTCATGTAATACATTTCACATACATCGCACAATTGCTGTATGACAATGCTACAAAATGACGAAAGGTGATACTAAGGTTACTACTATAAAAGACGATTTATAGGAAGATTTGGAATTCCCTTTCTTAAGTTCTTTTCATGTTCAACTCAATTAATTAAAATTACGATTTACGGCGAGTGCTCTCGCACTCATAGTCAACAAAACAATATTTTTTTACTTGTGGCACTCTTGCCTCCGGTATGCGACATTGTGAAATTTTGCAATATTCTAATGTCATTATTACAACGAATTTTTTAATGTTTGAAAAAGTTCCAGTTTGGATTAATAAACATTATTATTCTTTCAATAAAGGCAATATTCTTTAAATAACGGCATTATTCTATAAATAACGGCATTATTCTTTCAATAACGGCATTATTCTTTAAATAACGGCATTATTCTTTCAATAATGGTATTGCACTTAAAATGTACTGAAAATTTATACTGACTTACCGAACATTTTTAAGTCTAATACTTTGTGGTGCTGTTGCGTGTGATGAGAAGGAAAACACATTTATTAAAATAATAAATATTTAAAATAGGAAACAGCGAAGTAAAACAAAATAAAAAATGTCGCAAAAAATTGTTCTAAAGATATTAATTTGTGATTCAATTTCATCTCTTGATCTCGCACAGTTGCCACAACTTACAACTAAAAGTGTACAAAATTTAAATATGTGAAATTAATTCAGAGCGAAAGAACCAGGAAAAATATCACTGATCGCGCGATCTTGTTCATTCACGTTTCATTGAAAAATATCGTCTGTCCCAAATATTCTTAAATCGTTTTCATTGCGCAAAGAATAAAAATAAGACTCGAAATAAATGAAGTATCAGAGATGAAATTCCATAAAAAAAAAATTTTTTTGAAGAATAATTCCTTTTTCAGCAGTACTGGTAAAGCAATCGAAGTAATCGTAATATTCAATAGACATTCCAATTTTTCCAAAACTACCAAATTATGGTTGATTTAAGTATACTTACTCAGGTGTTTTAGCATGAAACTCAACTAAATATAACAATAAAGAAATGTTTAATATTGCATTCACTAAACTAATAGATAATGTATAAAATAAAATACAATGCAATAAAATATCTGGAATACAATTCATGTGATGTCTCCACAAACACACAAACACAAAATCGAGCATAGAACAAAAAGACGGACAGACAGACTTTCGCAACCAATGCCACTCACTAAATGAAGATAAGTACTCACTGTATGCAAATTTTCATGAAAATATCTTAAACCGCGTGGACGTGTATAGGGCACAACATACAGACAGACAGACAGACAGACAGACAGACACCAAACGAGAAAAAGACGGATTCGGCATCAGAAGGGTCCAAAACGGATAGAAAACTTGAAATGGGTCGAAAATATTGAATGTACAAACAAACACTCCATTCTTATTTATATAGATATATTACTTCAATTCAGTGTTTCGTTTTGAATTTATGACACTTTTAAGTGTGGTACAGGAGATATCACTTTATATAGGTAATTGGTAATTTTTTAGTTAACGTCGTACTAGAGCAACACAACGGGCTATTGACGACGGTCCGGGATCAGTCCCTTAAGGGAAAGATCCGAGGACAACACCTCGTAATTTTGAACCACGGTCAGACGACGAAGCAACACCTGAGCTGGCACCCTACTCTCCAAACTTCCACGCCAACCCAACGTGAGGACTTTCGGCCACGACAGATTTAAGGTGCACCAGCCGCCTCTACACCATACGTTTACAAACATTCATGCCCGGGCCCGGATTTGAACAGGAACCTTCCGATCTAGAGGCTAACTCCTTAACTATACCGGTTGGTAGGCCACTTTATATAGGATATACCCTTTTGTTAACACTATTTCCTATTATTGCATGTACCAAATATGCTGTAATTGAGGACCTGAATTTCCTGATATTTCTTCCCTTACAATTAAAAAAAGTTTGTCTTCTACTTTTTGACAACTTCTACGAATTCGTGCTCATTATTTACTAAACACTTTCTTCATAGCGACGTCTTTTAAGACTCGGGAACCATTAGTCTACTATCATTTCGTTCACGAAATTACATAATTTTGTATACTGTACCCTTTATTAAAGCTCATGATTTCAAATGATTTCTAACTGAATTGAAAGTTGCCTTTAAACTCGCATTACAAATTTTGCTAAAGTATTTCCTCACCACAAATTCTTTATGACGTGGTGTGCTAGATGTTCGTTTCATAACTTTGACAAAAGTATTTTTGTACTATTGAGGTGTTTGTTACTTGAATTTAAATTATTTTGTACAACTACTGGCATTTTCATTGATTTGTTTCCCATCTGCATTGGTATTATTTTATAATAAGACAGATATTTTCTTTATAAAAGTTTCATTTCCATCTTGCCTTAATTTTTTCTCTGTGCTTTTTTAGCATTTCTGCATATTCTGTAGGTGCCATAGCATAATTTTTATGTTGTATAAAGAAAAAGAATATCTATATAAATAAGAGTTTATTTGTACACACATTGAATATTTTCGGACACATTTCAAGTTTTCTATCCGTTTTGGACCCTTCTGATGCCAAATCCGTATCTTGCGCGTTGGTGTCTGTATTGCGTGTGCCGTATACACACACACGGTTTAACATATTTTCATGAAACTTTGCATACTGTGAGTACTCATCTTCATTTAGTAACTAAACTTGATTGCGTAAGTATGTCTGTCCGTCTTTCTGTTCTATTTTCTGTTTCTTTCGCTCTGAATTAATTTCGCATTTCTAAATGTTGTGCACTTTTAGTTATAAATGGCAACTGGGCAAGATTAAAAGGTTAAAAAAAATCTCGAATTAATATCATTCAAACAACTTTTTCCCGACAACTTTTTTTTTTAATTTCAATGTTTTCTTTTCTTTAAAATATTTATTATTTTGATAAATTGTATTTCCTGTTTATCACACGCAACACAAGCATAAAGTATTCGACTGAAAGTGGTAGGTAAGTCAGAATTAAGCAAATTTGAAGCGTCATTATGCCCTTATTGAAGTAATTGTGTTAAAATATTCTTCTAGAACTTTTGAAGTATTAAAAGATTCTTTGTCATAATGACAGGAGGTTAAGGTGACTTATTTTACGAGTTAAATGACTATATCTTAGCAACTTATTATGTATGTTAAAAGTATATTGAAAATGATTTTCTTTAAAAAATACTACAGTGGCTCCCAAAAGTGTTCGTACACTTACGAATTTCGATGAAATACGGCTCTAACCATTAATAAAAATTATTATTTCATAATGGGACTTTTTTAGTAATATTTTATAACTTGTTCTTAACAAAACTACATAAAATATTTTACAAAAGTGAAAGTTTTAATTTTAAACGTAGAGTATTATAAAATAAATTTTAAAAACTTAGTTCATGTTACGTTAAATTAAGCACTTTTTCAAAGTCATCATATTAATATAGTTATTGATATCTTTTTTTTTAATTAGGCTTAATTTTCTCTACTTAAATAGCTCTTTCTGTTGACCATAAAAATTAAACGAAAATACTCAATGTTAGTAGAAAAAATTGCCTGCAAAGAGGCAAGTTCACAGTAAAGAAATTTCATATCTCTGGTTTCAGAACAGTTGACAATGTACTGATAAAATAACGGCTCAATATTATCGCCGAATTCAAGTATAAAAGCTTTAAACTATCTAGAAAAGAACTAAAAAATGTTTATGTAATTTACTGAAATATTTTTTTTTTCACTTGCATGCCCCATATTTCGTGAAATTGCCCTAAAGCTTGTGTCTATAACTTATTGAAATATGTAGTCGCAAACAGGCCACGTTTGGTGCTAGAAAATCTAAATTTTGCGACCTTGAGCTTTAAGTGTCAATAATTGATAAAATTTAGATTTCTGAAACCTAATTATTCTCCATTAAAATCTGTAATATATCATCCACATCCGATTTGCTCATTTTGCATATAAAGACCCTTAAGTGTTACAGTTCTCTGGTGAATACGGGCGTCTATAAAGCCTCTAATGAGAACGACGCTTCTGAAACTCCCACCACAGCGTAATGAGAGGTCTCAACTGTCACAACCTTCTTTGGACAACTAGATTGACACTTTATGTTCGTCGCAGAATCATTCAAGGGGTTGGATCGATCCGCGCGGTTCAAAATTATTCAGAAGCCCTACACACTGATAAATGTGGTCACTAACGTCTTTCAGTCCTCTAGTGAATAGATGCTTCCATAAAGCCTAGAATGACAACGACGCTTTAACAAATCCACCAGAGCCTAATGGGAGGCTTCAACTTTTACACCCCTCTTTGCAGAGAGCGACTTGATACAGCGATCTTTCACAAGAGGATGACACGACTATTAAGTGCGAGAACCTCCAAAGACCTCTTGCGGTAAGCGTAGACGACGAGAAGCAAACACAGAAGGAACCACGGTCTTTTACCAAATCATCCCTACACAAGTTCGAAGTTGTTCATGAGGCCTACACACTGGCAAATGGGACTTTAGTATGTTTCAGTCCTCTAGTGAATAGGTGCTTCCACAAAGCCCTGAATGAAAACGATGCTTTAACAACTCCTCCAGAGCGTAATGGGAGGTCTCAACCGTCACACCCCTCTTGGGAGACACCAACTTGATACAGCGATCTCTCGCAAGAGGATGACACTAAACGATTAGGTGCGACAATCCCCCAAAGACCTCTTGCGGTGAGGGTAGCAAAAACAGCAACAACAACGCAGCGACCACGGTTTTAGCAAATCATCCTTCCGCGTAATTCGGTTAGGGAGAGAGCAACAACCCCCCTCCAGCCGCTCCCTTCCCGCCGAAACAATCACACCGCACCCCGGGGCCCGAAATTACCGACACGGCGACAAGGATTACTGTGAAGCCGAGTGGCAACAACGCGATTGCAGGGAGGGTAGTGGGAAGGGGAGAGCAGGCGTAAAATCAATTCTTGCAGTGATTCGATGACGAACGCCTTTGCTGCTTTTCAATCTCTTGGAGCAATCTCCAGAGCGGCGAGGCGAGACTGGGAAGATAATATACGAGCGTTAGTTGAATAAATCGGTCCGCTCCGATGCTCTTATTTTAAATTATTCCCGTGGATTTGGCGAGAGTCTCTTCATCTGCATCTAGAGGGAGCGTTCGCTCCGGGACGTGGAGGACGATGATTCGTTCTCGCCGCGAGCGTTTTTTAACGTCTCGAGTATTTTTCGAAAAAAGGGGGATAAAGTCTTTCACGCTGTTTGTATTGACCTTTTTTACGATCGAATTGAGAAATGCGTTTTAAGTGGGGTTTTTATTTTCCTGTCTGGAACTCGGAGAGGCTGAGAAACGACGTATAAGGGATTTTTTTTTTTTGAGAATGTATTTATTCACCTTTATTCAGGAAAAATGTTATTAAGGGGTTAGGGAAGGGAGATTTATGCGAAGGTTATGAGCGCTTCTCGATCCTGGTTCGGGACTTTAAAAGGTGATTCTTTTTTTCTCGGCTAGTTTGAAAGGAAATAAAAACTGTTGTTCTGAAAATCACAATATTTCTTTTGCTTATGATCTTTATACAAACCGCTATTTAATTTTTTAATATATTGAATTGAAGGAAATAAATTACGAATGTATACTGTCGTCTTCGAGCACAAACTATTTAACTGACATTTTTTTGGAGACATAAAATGCTTATTTTCATGAGAAATTCCAAGCCATATTTCAGTTTATTTGAAATATACATAGCAATATGAAAATACTTAGTTTTAATTATACTTGCAAACTAAAATCTAGTCAAGACTAAACAGTAAAAAATTCTTTTTGCAAGTTAATGAGTGTCTTCTCTCAACCGACGATATATGAATGAAACAAATGCCAGGCGCGTCATTGACTTAATGTCATTCGCCCCATCTGGCTTACCTATACTTCTATATTCCATGAATAAAACTATTTCGTGCAGTCTGAGCAGTGTGTCTAAGCGTTGAACCGTCATACGTTGTCTACTGTTACATAAAATACAGTCAGGAGAGTCAACAGCGTTGCAATTAAGTAAGAGTGCACGCAGACAGTCATGGTCGGACAGGAAACGAAATTCAGCAACTGAATCCTATCTTGCAGAGTGACCGGTTCAGCATTGACAAATCTTTCTTTTAGACAGTGTTCGAACAACTCTTTTACCCATTGAAGCACCAACGCATGAGCTAGCTTATCAGGAAGTTATCTGCATTGCATAACCTTTGGGCAATCTCTGACTGAATATGGAGAGCCAGCTTGTATTGCAGATTTAAAGTAAGATACAATAACCCAGGGGTGGCCAACCTGCGGCGCATTGGATGATTACAAGTATCGCACTGCATCTTTGCGCCTACTTATCCATTTGAAGTAGGTGCCATAACTGAATTCATTTTCATATTTTGAGCCCCAGAGTGAACTCAGTTCAATCATTCCGAATTCAGAAATTGTTTGCCCCGTCTCCAAATATTTCCACGCCATCCTGGTAATAAAGTTATTGAAAGGTTACAAGATGTATCTAGATTGACGGTTACCAGATGTATCGAGATTGATGGTTATCAGATGTATCGAGATTGACGGTTACGAGATGTATCGAGATTGACAGTTACCAGATGTATCGAGATCGATGGTTATCAGATGTATCGAGATTGACGGTTACAAGATGTATCGAGATTGACGGTTACCAGATGTATCGAGGAATTCTCTCGGGATATATCTCAGCAACTGGAAGTCCTTGCCCACTTTTGTACTTTCTTTTCTCGAGCTTTGGATGAATCAACGGACATGTGATGTAGTCCAGTAAAGAATTTTTATAAGAGGAATTGATTATAAGTTGAATGTCTTCAAGAACTTGCAAGTCTGGAGTCTTTGCATGGTAAAACAATAGGATCAGAGATATTTGAAAAAGAAAAAAAAGCATGTCTAGAAGATCTAAAATTAGATTATAGTTAACACAGGCATCCTAAGGCGTATCTGAACTCGTATATGAGAGCAATTGACGCATGGTATGTAAAAGGTTGGCCACCCCTGCAATAACCGCTTTTCGAATGAACCTTTTCTCAGAAGTAGCTGTTTAAATCTCACACAAGTTGCCTCGACTTCTCCGTCAAAATTAGCAGAATAGCTGCCAAATGCTTTATTAAAAGAAAATAGTTTTCTGTGAACACCAGAGCCAGCCCTCAAAACCTTTAAGAGAGCCATCGGTATATGTATCCAACCAACGAATAAGGGTACTCGATTTTCAATGCATAATGTGGTAGGCCCCATCGTGGTGCACCCTGGATAACGCTAAATCTACACAGGTGTCCAAAATTAAGGTCACAAACACGTTTTTCAAAATAATTCAAAATTGCTACCAGAAAATTTAAATAAAATTTGCATTTTATATATTTTGAAGAACGGGTGCACAATGTTAGCCTCCAGTTTGGAATAAATGGTGTTTGTCGTAAGCTTTGTAGAACACATAGACGGTAACCACACTCCATATTAGACGGACCTATCCCGAGATAAATGCATCATGACTTGACAGTTTTTGATATAACTTGTATCTTAACTAACAATTCAACTCTTTTTCATATTGTTATGTTCTTGTATACTTTCTCTCATAATAATATATATCTGTGCCAAATTTCATTGCAATAAACGTTTGGGGCCTTAAATTTTGGACATCAATGTACTAGGGTTTTTGCTGCATCCTAATACCTGTTATTTTTACAAAAACTTATAGCAATACTTTTATATAACACTTTTTTTTTCTAATGGCGGGCACATTTGACCGAAGTCATTGGCCACTACAAGGCCGGAAGTGGTGTGTGTGTATTTGTGAAGGAGCACCCAGTGGGAGGACCATCATTGCTCCTAACAATTACTTCGTAATTTTGCACCATGTTCAGATGACGAAGAAACACCTGAGCTGGTATACGCTTACAAACATCCATGCCCGAACCCGGATTCGAACCGGGGACCTTCCGATCTAGAGGCTAACACCTTAATCACTATACCGGTTGGTCGGCTTTATACAACACTAAATAACTTATATATAACGCTAGCTGAAACATCCTATTTTACTCGTATTGAATAGATTAATTCTAGATTGAAAAAAAATATCAGAGTAGATAATCATTTTTGTCGCTCGTAGAGTAAAATAATCTTTCAACACCTTTTTGGACGTCTTTATAATTTGTAGAACTTACTTTGGACACAAATCCTGCACATGCATATCCATCCATGTTTCATTTCACATACATAGCACCCTTACTGTATGACAAAACTACAATATGACACTAAGATTACCAGCACAAAAGACAATTTTGAGGGGGATTGGGAATTCCCTTTCTTCCGTTCTTCATTCATAAATTGACAATTCATAAAATTGACGAATCTACGACGAGTGCTCCCTCACTCGTACTCAACAAAACGATATTTTTTTTACTTGTGGCACTTTTGCATGTGCATTGTTGTTTTTCGCACTCTTTAAGGGAAGGATAACAAATTGATAAGATCCATCACTAAGTTTGTTTTTTTAAAGCGAATACATTTTATTTGAAAATTACATTTTATGGCATGTCTAACAATAAAAGAACTTGTTTTAAAATTGAATGTCTTCAGTAAAGACCTACCAAGGTAACCTATTACCATTTTTGAAAAGTAATAAATTAGTTGGACTATACAGCGGTTCCCAAAAGAGTTCGTACACTTTAAAAATTTGTAGAAAAGCGCTGTAGCATGGAATTTAATTCAAATATAAAGTCTAATATTTTTTCATATCATATTCATGTAATTCTGAATGAAACCTAGCATTTTTTTTTAATATGAACTCATTTTCTTTTTATAAAAATGAAACTGCATTGAGGCAGAGAAAGAACACGTCACAACAGTTGTCTATCGTTTTTTTTTTCAACTGTGGTGTGACATTTAAAAAATCGTTTGGCTTTGTTCATCGCCTTACTTCGTAATAATATATTTATCATTTAAAAATGGTTCGTAGTCGTAAGGAAACAAGAAACAGCATTCGAAAACTGATTATTTTCATCAAAGAAGTGGTAAATGAGTTCGTAATATATATAAATTTGTAAATTTATCCCATTCTACTGTGTAGTATGTGGTAAAATGCTTCAAAGAAGAAAATCGGATAGAAAACAAGGAAAGAAAAAGTCATACGGCGAAGTTAACTCAACGTGATCAGATATTTATGTTAGAAATTTTGTAACTAATCCACGTTTGTACGCTGTAAAAATTTCTAAAGAATTTACTGAAACATTTCTATTTCTATTTCATCTGAAACTGTTCGACGAGTGCTCAGATCAGCTGGATTAAATAGGCGTACTGCCAGAAGAAAATTTTTTGTAAGATTGAAAAATAGAAAGCTTAGACCTTCCTTCGCAAAATCAATCATAAATAAGTACACAGGTATTGGAATCATGTCTTTGCAGATGAAAGCCCATTTGAAATTTTTGGTTCCGATGGACGTATAATTGTAAGAAGATAAACGAGGAACTGAATCCCAAGAATTTTTAGTTGGAACAGTAAAGCATGGCGGTAGAGGTGTCCTTGTGTGTGGGTGCATGTCAACATCAGGACTAGGTAATTTAGTATTTATTGATGGCATAATGAATCCTGCTCTTTATTTAAATATTTTAAAAGACAATTTAAAATTATAAAACCAAAATTTGGGTAATAATTGATCATTTTTTAATTAACGTCGTACTAGAGCAACACAACGGGCTATCCACAGAATTTGGGTATCGGAAACAACATTTCTTTTTATCAAGATAACGATCCTAAGCACACAATTCTCAACGTTCGCCTCTGGTGTCTATAATTGTCCACAAGTTCAAAAAACACCACCTCAGTCGCCGGATTAAAACATATTGCAATACATTTGGAGACAACTGGAGGTTAAAGTACGAACACACGAGATTAAATCGAAAAGCAAACTAAAGACAGTAATGATTGACAAATGGAGAAACATTGAAGCAGAAATTACAAAAAAAAAAGTTTTGGACTCTATTCCCAGACGTTTAAAAGATGTTGAGGATATGCTATAGGATATCCTACTAGGTACTAATTTCACAAAATATTACAATATTTACTAATATGTAGACATTTTATTAAGTGTAGGAAGATTTTTGAGAGGTAACTTTTTTGTTACTTTTTAAATATCGCTTTGCCCAAAAAAATTTTTACTATGTTTGTAAAATATTTTATGTAGTTTTGGTAAGCACAAGTTATAAATAGTATTAAAAATTTCTTATTCTGAAATACACTCTATAACAAAAAAATCGACGCACCAAGAAGGGGTTGTCCGATGGAGACAAAAATTGGTGGATAGGAAAATTATGTACAGAATAGAAAATGATTAAAATTTCAGAACAATTGAATGATTTATTTTAAAGTTACAGTAACGAGCTCAATAAGGTGTTGACCCGCCTCTAGCCTGAATGCAAGCTGCGACACGGGGTGGCATAGACCGATAAAGCTCCCGGATGGTCTCCTGCGGTATTTCTTGCCAAATTTGCTCCAATTGTCGGACTACGTCATCAACATTCTCTACCGGATGCAGTCGCCTTCCCATCATATCCCAGACATGCTCGATGGGAGAGATATCTGGTGATCTGGCTGGCCAAGGAAGTATTTGACAAGCTTGAAGACAGTTCATAGCAACACGTGCCGTATGTGGTCTGGCATTGTCTTGAAAAATAAGCCCATGGTACTGCGAAAGAAACGGTAGCAAAACAGGTCTCAGAATGTCGTCAACGTACCGCTGTGCAGTAAGTGTACCTCTAATGACGACGAAAGGGGTCCGGCTATCAAGTGAAATGGCACACCAGACCATAACTCCTTGTTGAGGGCTCGTGTGGCGTACAATAGTGAAAGCAGGATCGGCACACAGCCCTGGGCGTCTCCAGATACGTCTTCGATGATCATCAGGACACAGTTGGAAGCGGCATTCGTCGCTAAAGACTATACGTCTCCAGTCAACATCATTCCAGCCTGATCGAGCCAAACACCACTGTAATCTGGCTCGACAGTGTGCAGGCGTGAGTGGCAGGTGGCGTAACGGTCGGTACGAGCGTAGATTTCGCTCTCTCTCAGCCGTCTGTGAATGGTCATGGTGGACACTCGTGCGTGGGTCGCCCGACTGATGGTTGATAGCGATGAATCAGGCACTGTGACAGCTGATCTGACAATCACTCTGTCCTCGCGATCTGTTGTGGCCCTACGTCGACCGCTACCTTCATGACGCTGAAATCTGCCATTGTCCACCCACTCTTGCCAGCATCTTCTAATCGCCGCATCGCTTCGACTGACATGACGAGCGATTCTCCGATTTGCCCAACCTGCCTCTTTCAATCCAATGATACGACCTCTTTCAAACTCCGAAAGTTGATCGTAATGAGCTCGAATCCTGGGGCGAGGCATTTTTTCAGTCGTTGAAAGGTATCCTAAATCGCAATGCAGCAGAATTTTTTAACAACAGTTCAAGAACAACTCCTTATATACATCTGCTGGATGCGCAGTTCCGATGCGCTGGAGATCGCACTATTCATTCATTGGACACCAAATTTTAATCATTTGCATATTTGGTCAAAACATTTTTGCATACGAAATTTCAAAGCAATCGGATAATTCCTTCTTGGTGCATCAATTTTTTTTTGTTATAGAGTGTATTAATTTCTATTAATGGTCAAAGTCTTATTTCATTGAAATTCGTAAGTTTACGAACACTTTTGGGAGCCACTATAGTTGTTTTTAAAGAAAATCATTATTTTCAATAAATTTTCAACATATATAATAAGTTGCTTAAATATAGTCATTCAACTCTTAAAATAATCCACCTCAACCTCCTGTCATAATGACAAAGAATCTTTTAATATTTCAAAAGTTCTAGTTCAGAATATTTTAACATTATTATTTCAATAACGGCATAATTACACTTCAAACTTGCTTTATTCTGACTTACCTGACACTTTAAAAGTCGAATACTTTATGCTTGTGTTGTGTGTGATGAACAGGAAATACAATTTTTTTTTAAATAATAAATATTTAAAACAGAAAATAAAAGAAAACTGCGAAATAAAACAAAATAAAATTTGTCAGGAAAAAGTTGTTTGAATAAAACCAATTCGAGATTATTTTTTTATCTGTTGATCTTGCACAGTTACCATTTAAAACTAAAAAGTGCACAAAATTTAGAAGTGCAAAATTAATTCAGAACGAAAGAAACAGAAAATATCACTGCAAGCGCGCGCGATCAACCAACACGAGTTTCCGTTTTATTCCCTACTAGCAAAATACCCGACCTTACTCGGTTTGAATTCGTTTACTCTAGATTGAAGAGATAATCAAAATATATAATGACTTACGTTTTTTGTAGAGTAAAAATTTATTTTAACACCTTTCGCCATCTTTATATTTTCTACAACTTACTTTAGACACAAATCCTACACATGCATATCCATTCATGTAATACATTTCACATACATCGCACAATTTCTGTATGACAAAGCTCAAAAAGACGAAAGGTGATACTAAGGTTACTACTATAAAAGACGATTTATAGGAAGATTTGGAATTCCCTTTCATAAGTTGTTTTCATGTGCAACTCAATTAATTAAAATTACGATTTACGGCGAGTGCTCTCGCACTCATAGTCAACAAAACAATATTTTTTTACCTGTGGCACTCTTGTCTCCGGTATGCGACATTGTGAAATTTTGCAATCTTCTCCTGTCATTACTACAACAAATTTTTTAATGTTGGAAAAAGTTCTAGTTTGGATTTTTAAACATTATTATTATTTCAATAACGACATTATTCTTTAAATAACGGCATTATTCTTTAAATAACGGCATTATTCTTTAAATAACGGCATTAGTCTTTAAATAACGGCATTATTCTTTAAATAACGGCATTATTCTTTAAATAACGGCATTATTCTTTAAATAACGGCATTATTCTTTAAATAACGGCATTATTCTTTAAATAACGGCATTATTCTTTAAATAACGGCATAACTACACTTAAAATTTACTGAACATTTATACTGACTTACCTAACATTTTCAAGTCTAATACTTTGTGGTGCTGTTGGGTGTGATGATAAGAAAAACACATTTATTAAAATAATAAATATTTAAAACCGGAAACAGCAAAGTAAAACAAAATAAAAGATGTCGTAAAAAATTGTTCCAAAGATATTAATTTGTGACTCAATTTTATCTCTTGATCTCGCACAGTTGCCACAACTTACAACTAAAAGTGTACAAAATTTAGAAATGTGAAATTAATTCAGAGCGAAAGAACCAGAAAAAATATCACTGCTCGCGCGATCGTGTTCATTCTCGTTTCATCGAAAAATATCGTCTGTCCCATATTTTCGGAAATCGTTTTCATTGCGCAAAGAATAAAAATAAGACTCGAAATAAATGACGTATCAGAAATGAAATTCCATAAAAAAAAAAAAAAAATTTGAAGAATAATTACTTTTTTAGCAGTACTGGTAAAGCAATCGAATTAATCGTAATATTCAATAGACATTCCAATTTTTCCAAAACTACCAAATTATGGTTGATTTAAGTATACTTACTCAGGTGTTTTAGCATGAAACTCGTCTAAATATAACAATAAAGAAATGTTTAATATTGCATTCACTAAATTATTAGATAATGTATAAAATAAAATACAATTCAATCAAATATCTGGAATAGAATTCATGTGATGCCTACACAAACACACAAACACAAAATCGAGCATAGAACAGAAAGACGGACAGACAGACTTTCGCAACCAATTCCACTCACTAAATCAAGATAAGTACTCTCTGTATGCAAATTTCCATGAAAATATCTTAAACCGCGTGGACGTGTATAGGGCACAACATACAGACAGACAGACAGACAGACAGACAGACACCAAACGAGAAAAAGGCGGATTCGGCATCAGAAGGGTCCAAAACGGATAGAAAACTTGAAATGCGTCGAAAATATTGAATGTACAAACAAACACTCCATTCTTATTTATATAGATTCCCGTTCGTTGAAAAATATGGTCTGTCCCAAATATTCGGAAATCGTATACAACGAGTGCAAAGAACAAAAATAAAACTCGAAATAAGTGAAGTATCATAGGCTCTGAAATTCCATGTAAAAAAAAAAATATTTCGAAGAATAATTGCTTTTTTAGCAGTACCGGTGAAGCAATCCAAGTAATTGTAATACTCAATATACATTCCAGGTTTAACTATCTACCAAATTATGGTTGATTTAAGCATACTTACTCAGGTGTTTTAGGATAAAACTTATCTAAATATAAAAATAAAGAAAATTTTAATATTGCATTCACAAAACTAATATCTGATGTATAAAATACAGCACATTACAATCAAATATCTGAAATAAAATTCCTGTGTGTGTGATACCTGTACAAACACTAAATCGAACATAGAACAGAAAGATGGTAAGACAGACTTACGCAAAACTTGGAAATTGGATGACACCACTGATTTGCAGTTTGTAAGTGCATAGTTTATAAAAAAAGGCCGCTAGAACTGCTAGTTACAGGAATCATCAAAACAATACCTTCAAATTCAAATGTCACTCGTGGCTAAAATGTCAACAGAAAGAACCCTTTCAGCGGTGTGCGATTCTGCTTTTTATTGTTTTTGGTGGAATTACATACTGATAATAGTTATTAGTAATTTAGAAGTCGTATTTTTTCAAGAATATAAATTTAATCGTAATATTTTTAGGCAAATTGATAAATTTGACTAGTTGCAAGAGAAAATCCACTCATAATGAAGAGAGTGGGAATTCGAGCAACAGGGAACTAAGAGGTAGAACTTCCAAGACAAGAAAATACGATTCAACCTATTTATTATTAGGATTCAGAAGTGTTTTTATAGATGGCTTGGACAAAACAATGTGTTTGGCTTGTACGAAAACTTTGGCTGCAGATGGTATGAGACCACAGGCAATTTAAAATGGCACCTAAAACTATGCCTTCTGAATACGTTGGTAAGCCCAAGAATTTTTTCGAAGAAAATTAGAAGAGATTTAATAAACAAATGCAAACGTACAAAAAATAGTTTCTGTTCCATCCAATGCACTACTAGCGTCATACCAAAATTATTATCGAATTGAGATATGTAATAAACCACACACACGGTAGAAGAAACTCTAGTTTTGCCAGCAGTTATAGATATGGTTAAAGTAATGTTTTGAGAATCATGTGCAAAACAGTTACGACAAATACCGCTTGTTGATAACACAGTTGGCAGAGAAGAATCGATTATATATCTAAAGATAGCCATCAGTTTCTCGACTGTGTTTTTCGAAATTCGTCACACAAGTTGAATTGAAGTTGAAGATAATAATGTGTCAAACACACAAAGCAATGCACAAGTACCTGCTGCTAAATGTAACATCATATTGATGCAAAATTAGATTTTCTGCATTAGCTGAAACGTAATCCAAAAATGTCGAGCCCGTTAAGTAGTAGGAAAAGGCTACGAGTAGAACTTTACTCACTGGCACCTAGATTTGAAAAACTTTGTGCTAATTAATTTTGTTTCATTTTTGTATTAATACATTTTTTACCATTTAAAAATGTGCCTGTATCTATATAAATAAGAATGGAGTGTTTGTTTGTACATTCAATATTTTCGACGCATTTCAAGTTTTCTATCCGTTTTGGACCCTTCTGATGCCGAATCCGCCTTTTTCTCGTTTGGTGTCTGTCTGTCTGTCTGTCTGTCTGTCTGTCTGTATGTTGTGCCCTATACACGTCCACGCGGTTTAAGATATTTTCATGGAAATTTGCATACAGAGAGTACTTATCTTGATTTAGTGAGTGGAATTGGTTGCGAAAGTCTGTCTGTCCGTCTTTCTGTTCTATGCTCGATTTTGTGTTTGTGTGTTTGTGTAAGCATCACATGAATTGTATTCCATATATTTGATTGCAGTGTATTTTATTTTATACATTATCTAATAGTTTCGTGAATGCAATATTGAACATTTCTTTATTGTTATATTTAGTTGAGTTTCATGCTAAAACACCTGAGTAAGTATACTTAAATCAACCATAATTTGGTAGTTTTGTAAAAATTGGAATGTCTATTGAATATTACGATTAATTCGATTGCTTTACCAATACTGCTGAAAAAGTAATTATTCTTCAAAAAATTATTTTTTTTTATGGAATTTCATTTCTGATACGTCATTTATTTCGAGTCTTATTTTTATTCTTTGCGCAATGAAAACGATTTCCGGAAATTTGGGACAGACGATATTTTTCAATGAAACGAGAATGAACACGATCGCGCGAGCAGTGATATTTTTTCTGGTTCTTTCACTCTGAATTAATTTCACATTTCTAAATTTTGTACACTTTTAGTTGTAAGTTGTGGCAACTGTGCGAGATCAAGAGATAAAATTGAATCACAAATTAATATCTTTGGAACAATTTTTACGACATCTTTTATTTTACTTCGCTGTTTCCTGTTTTAAATATTTATTATTTTAATAAATGTGTTTTCCTTCTCATCACACCCAACAGCACCACAAAGTATTAGACTTGAAAATGTTAGGTAAGTCAGTATAAATTTTCAGTAAATTTTAAGTGTAGTTATGCCGTTATTTAAAGAATAATGTCGTTATTGAAATAATAATAATGTTTAAAAATCCAAACTAGAACTTTTTCCAACATTAAAAAATTTGTTGTAGTAATGACAGAAGATTGCAAAATTTCACAATGTCGCATACCGGAGGCAAGAGTGCCACAGGTAAAAAAATATTGTTTTGTTGACTATGAGTGCGAGAGCACTCGCCGTAAATCGTAATTTTAATTAATTGAGTTGCACATGAAAACAACTTAAGAAAGGGAATTCCAAATCTTCCTATAAATCGTCTTTTATAGTAGTAACCTTAGTATCACCTTTCGTCTTTTTGAGCTTTGTCATACAGCAATTGTGCGATGTATGTGAAATGTATTACATGAATGGATATGCATGTGTAGGATTTGTGTCCAAAGTAAGTTGTAGAAAATATAAAGATGGCGAAAGGTGTTAAAATAAATTTTTACTCTACAAAAAACGTAAGTCATTATATATTTTGATTATCTCTTCAATCTAGAGTAAACGAATTCAAACCGAGTAAGGTCGGGTATTTTGCTAGTTATTTTATAAAATGAAGGGGAAGGCGCCAGTATGTTATTTTTAAGAGGGGAGGGCGTAGTAACATATTGAATTTGGAAACCACTTGCCTAAGGACATCCCCTTTTTTATTCAACTTAAATCCTTTAGCATATTGGTTTCCATGAGTAAAGGAAAAATCATTACTAAAAATCCAATTGGTATAATTTTATGAAATAAGGTACCTTTAAACTAAAAATTAGAATAGCAACGCAAGATTTCAGTTTTAAAAAAACTTGCCACTTCAGGAGCTTCTTCCAAAACGGGGAACATGTGTGGAATGTTAAACAGCTTCAATGTGGTTTGCGTGCACCTCTAACAGCTATACAGAATTGACAGATATGCTCCATGTTCATTGTGATCGTGGCGATTAACTAAGAGGACGGCAATGAAATAGTTCTTTCAAAGCAAAGGAAACCTTCTCACGGATTTGAGGAGGCGGGTTGTGTGCAACATCCCAGATATGCTCAATCGAATTGACATCAGGAGATTCAGCCGACAATTCCATATGTAAAAGGGTCTTATCATGAAGGACGAGGCTAGCTCAGTGTTGGTGATCACATTCTTGTTTCAGGAAAAAGGTAATGGTAGTGGTAATTTTAGTTAACGTCGTACTAGAGCAACACAACGGGCTATTGACGACGGTACGGGATCAGTCCCTTAAGGGAAAGATCCGAGGACAACACCTCGTAATTTTGAATCACGGTCAGATGACGAAGCAACACCTGAGCTGGCACCCCACTCTCGAAACTTCCACGCCAATCGAACATGTGGACTTTCGGCCACGACAGATTTAAGGTGCACCAGCCGCCTCTACACCATACACTTACAAACATCCATGCCCGCACCCGGATTCGAACCAGGAACCTTCCGATCTAGAGGCTAACATCTTAACTACTATACCGTTTGGTCGGTTAGGGTGACGGAGTCGCAGTCAAATATTGAAGTGTTTTTTGAAGTCAATGGAAAGAATTGAAATCATCATGACTGAAAAAATCAAAAACGTCTCTAAAACAGATTGGTTATGATTGAATTACTTCTCTTTTAAATACGTTAAGGTAGGTAGGTATTTTTAATTAACGTCACACTGGAACAACACGACGGGCTATTGACGACGGTCAGGGATTAAACTCGAAGGGGAAAGATCCGAGGACAACACCGCGTCATTTTAAACCACTATCAGATGACGTGGCAACACCTGAGCCGCGACCCCAATCTCCAAACTTCCACACCACGCTAACGAGAGGACCCGACAGATTTAACATGCACCAGCCCCGTGTTTACAGTACGGTCTTTGGTTGGATTCGAACTCGTAACCCTACGGTTGCTAGTCCGTTGATCTGCCATATCGGGCGGCCTTCTTCAATACGTGCCTTGAGGGAAAAGCTCAATTCATTACTCAACTTTACTGACACTTTTGTCCTTTACAATGCAAGTTCATTCTATTTCAAATCCATTTAAATTCAGGGAATTATGTTTCAGGAAAGTTCGATGCCAATTTCAAGTATGATTTTGTCGAAAATATTGATAATTTGATATCAGCCTTCAAGGATCATTTTTAGGGCCGCTGTATTCCGGTTGAAAGAGCATTGGGTTGCGAGTTCGAATCCAGCCAAAGACCGTCGCTTACAAAGGGGGCTGATTTACGTTAAATCCGTCGTGGCCTCAAATGTCCTCACGTTGGTGTGGTGTGGACGTTTGGAGAGTGGCGTGCCAGCTCAGGTGGGACCTCATCATCTGACCGTGGTTCAAATTTACGCGATGTTGTCCTCGGATCTTTCCCTTGGGGGGGGGGATTCATCCCGGACAGTCGCCAACTGTCCGTTGTGTTGCTCCGGTGCGAAGCTAATTAAAACACCTACTAACCGAAAGGATTAAAAACAATACCTATCGAATCCATAGGACACGAAATTCACCGCACTCCGGTGACAGTCTCTCTTTGTTGTCACCACCCAAACAGAAGCCGACAGATGGCCTGTCGGAGTCACACCGCCACCGATATCGACACGCGTGTTTGCTTCCTCCTCATTGTGGGGTCCCCCCTCAGAGCCCCGTGAGGGGGCACTTGTCCCCGATTAAACACGTTCCGGACTGGGAGGGGAAAGCAACATTTTCCCGATTGTTGATGTGTTCGATGTCATTGTGGATTATTCAAATCCACTTGGCGCCCGGGTGCTTTGTGTCGGGGATTGTGAAAGACTTTTTAAGAGATTGGGGAACTGCTGGTACACGTGCGCTCGGTGTGGCTTGGAGATAGGGGGCCAACTGGACGTCTGCCTGCTCCAATAGAAACAATGTCTGAGATATTGTAAATTGAAATGTGGCAACACTCTTTGCCTAATTGTGGTTCCTGTCCAAGGGAAAAATATAAAGATGATTCTCTAGCTCCTTCAACCAACCAGTCTGGTAGTTAAGGTGTCAGCCTCTAGATCGGAAGGTTCCTGGTTCGAATCCGGGTCAATACATGGATGTTTGTAAGCGTATAGTGTAGAGGCGGCTGGTGCACCTTAAATCTGTCCTGGCCGAAAGTCCTCACGTTGGCTTGGTGTGGAAGTTTGGAAAGTGGGGGTGCCAGCTCAGGTGTTGCGTCGTCATCTGACCGTGGTTCAAAATGACGTGGTGTTGTCCTCGAATCTTTAACTTCAGGATTGATCCCGGACTGTCACCAATAGCCAATGTGGGTACCAGTGCGACGTTAATTAAAATACCTACCTACCTTACTTCTTTTTTTTTAGATTCAATAAAAAAACATGTTTTGATGGTAATGGTAATGGTAATTTTAGTTAACGTCGTACTAGAGCAACACAACGGGCTATTGACGACGGTCCGGGATCAGTCCCTTAAGGGAAAGATCGAGGACAACACCTCGTATTTTTGAACCACGGTCAGATGACGAAGCAACATCTGAGCTGGCACCCCATTCTCCAAACTTCCACGCCAACCCAACGTGAGTACTTTCGGCCACGACAGATTTAAAGTGCACCAGCCTCCTCTACACCATACGTTTACAAACATCCATGCCCGGACCCGGATTCGAACCAGGAACCTTCCGATCTAGAGGCTAACACCTTAACCACTATACCGGTTGGTCGGCAACATGTTTTGAAAGAACCTGGTTTGAAATCCTTAATCCGTTTCAGAAAACCAACAGGCACACGGCAAGGCATCCAATTGGTTTTTCAGGAAATGCCGCCACTTAATATGCTTTCATCTTTTCTGCAAGCACATAAAATTCTATGAGGCTAGCTCCAGGCAGTTCCTCGATAACGATACTCGGAGAGAGAAATAACGAAAAAAAAGAAACCACGACTTCAATCAGGGGAAGGGAAGGGGGGTTTCGTCCCTCCGCGTCCAGCCAACTGCATGACACATCCCAAGGGCCTCGTTACATCACGATGGAGATAAGGAGCAATTGGTTTTGTGGTGGCTGGCGCGAGTAAATAGTTCCCAAAGTGAGAAAGAACACTATTGAATTGGCGGGGCTGATCTTTCCACTAGCGGATCCCGATACCCCGGGGTATAGCACCCCTCCAGGATCCTGCTGGGATGCTGATGAGCAGGATGAATCGTTTGCGATTAATCGGAGAGTGTGCGGTCAAGTTTGCGAGCGGGAATCAATTCGATTGGAAGTGGGGTTCACCTTCTGTTCACAAAGAGATGGATGTATCTAGAAATTAACCTCTTCAAAGTTCAATCGCATAACATTTGGACCTTTCGACAAGAAACTATCCAATCCAACCATGTAAAAAGAGTTCGTAGTATCTCAGTAGCCCAACATCTCCTATTGGAAAACTGGTAGGTTTGTGTCGAGGACACAACTGTGTTCTGACAGACTCCATGATTGCTCTTCACTATCTTTGCTTGGATCTTTCCCTTCGAGATCGATACCGGACACTCGACATTAGCCCGTGACCAACATGTCGACTAGTAACCATGTCCGAGTGTCCGAGCGATGCTTAATTTGTTAGACAATGTGTGTGGCAGTGGCCAAGAACAGAGGGACACTGCATTCCTGAATTGGACACGCATATTCATTTTTACAATAAAGTACGAAGTTTCAAATATACATGTTGCACCGTCCGGTTCAAAAACACGTCTCTCTTCCTCTCAAGTCTACAGCGAATCTGACTTTTTTTTTGTTCTTATCCTGAACAGCGCCCAATACCTCATGTTCTTGATCGTATCAGAACACACGCATTGTCATATAGGAGAAGGGGGCTAGTGTGGACAATTTTTATAAATTTGGCAAAAAAGTATACTAAATATCATTTTTGACAAATCAACTATATTTTTTACAATAATGTGCTCTTTTACTTTTATTTTGGATGATATATTAAAGTATTTAGCAGTACAGTTTAGTGTGGACAAGTTAGAATACTGATTATACGATGCAAATACAACGCATGAAAGTATGTAAAACCATAATGATATCAATTTTAACCTAGACAGTATAATTCCTTATAAATGTTAATCTTGAAGCATATTTAATTAATGTAAAGCCCAGTATAATTGTAATTAGGAACTGTACTATATTATAGAATCTACTTCAAAGACAAATCAACACAAATCTATTTTTAGGTTTTATTTAGTGGGAAAATTATTTTAATGTAGAAATTGAATTATCCTTTTATTTTGTAATGTAGTAAGATAAATGAACACTAAATGTCAACTGAGATGCAGTGCGAATTGTGCTACCGGCAACATCTGGTGATGGTAATTTAGCTACAATTTCATTTCTTGGGATTTGTGATGCGTTCTTTACATCTAGGGAATTTACTCTGCTTATTAGAAGAGTTGCTTTGTGTGTAAAAACAATACAATTTCTTGTAAAATAATTTACCATTTCACAAAAATTAATTTAATTTAATTTAATACATAAAAGTCTAAGAGTAAAAAATAGAATTATTTGTGAATAAGTTTTTCACATAAACAATCTTATTTAATAAAGAAATAACCTAAAATGTAATGTTTAATCCACTTTTTACCACTGAAAGCTAAATGAAGCTAGTGTGTACATGTCCACAGTAGCCCTATGGAGCCATTTGTTTATTTAGGCCTACTCCTGGTTAAATTAAACCATGTAGAGCAAAAGTGAATATCAGAATAGCTATTGAATGTAATGTCATTTATATAAATTCATTTATATAACATATTGTCACGTTAAAAAAATTTTTTGAATAAAAATAGTCTAATCTATTAATTAAAACAAAAATCAGGAACTTACTTTTCCACCATGAAAACCTTGTTTTATAAATTGCTACTCAACTATCAAGTGTATTGTCATGGAAGTTTATATCAGTATTGTAATTTTTCAAAACCTCGCAGAGAGGTAATGGTAATTTTAGTTAACGTCGTACTAGAGCAACACAACGGGCTATTGACGACGGTCCGGGATCAATCCCTTAAGGGAAAGATCCGAGGACAACACATCGTAATTTTGAACCACGGTCAGATGACGAAGCAACACCTGAGCTGGCACCCCACTCTCCAAACTTCCACACCAACCCAACGTGAGGACTTTCGGCCACGACAGATTTAAGGTGCACCAGCCGAATCCGGGTCCGGGCATGGATGTTTGTAAGCGTATGGTGTAGAGGCGGCTGGTGCACCTTCAATCTGTCGTGGTCGAAAGTCCTCACGTTGGGTTGGTGTAGAAGTTTGGAGAGTGGGGTGCCAGCTCAGGTGTTGCTTCGTCATCTGACCGTGGTTGAAAATTACGAGGTGTTGTCCTCGGATCTTTACCTTAAGGGATTGATCCCGGACCTTCGTCAATAGCCCGTTGTGTTGCTCAAGAACGACGTTAACTAAAATTATACCATTACCCGACATTAAATGGTGACTGAGGTAGGATACCGACACACCGAAACTAAATTGTGGTACCGGTGGTATGAAGTGAGACTCTCTCTCTCTCTCTCTATCGCTGCAACAGTGGCATAACCATCAACCTACCCGAAGGAGATAAATACGATTTTCTTGGCCCTATTTTTATATTTTCTTATTTATCCACAATAAGATTTGATTCTAAACATTTGTTTTTCAGTGATCAACAATAAATTATTTTGTAATTCTTGAAAACCATGAACCTGCAGATTTAAAAAGAATACCAGACAAATAATTATTTTTCTGTGTTTTGTGAGCTAGGCCACATTTGCTCTGATAACCTCAAATATTTCCGACATTTCCTTTGACGTGCATCAAAAATGCATCTGTTGATCCTCTGAGTGGTTGTCTCGATCTTGACGGACGAGATATCTCCTCATTAGAAGAAAATTGTCCACAACCTGATCTCTTTCATAAAAAAAATCATCAATACCTTGGAGACGAGGTAGGTATTTTAATTAACTTCTCACTGGAGCAACACAACGGGCTGTTAGGAAAAGTCCGGGGTCAAACTCAAAGGCCAAGAAATGCAAGAACTTGGAGACGAGATATCTCGTCATTAGCAAAATGGTTCAGATCCTGATGGACGAGATACCTCGTCGAAACCATTTGGGAGTCAACATTTCTCAAAGCAGAAAATTCTTCATCAAGCACTCGGCTTACCCCGATCCACTAAACCCTTCTATTGTAATTAGAAAAAAACATTAGAGCGTATAAAAGATTTCTGATTCTAAAAGACAATTACATGGGCTTCTTCGCTTTTGAGAAAAAAGATAATTCCCTCTCACTTTTTCCCTCCATCTCTCTTTAACGCACTAATTAATAAATCGTTTCAAAGAGACCACGGATCACGTCACGACATCAAACAACTAAACCTCCGCTCGCTTTGAGCGTCCACCCAAATCTGAGTAAATCGGCCCCTTAATGACTGGCCGACGATGACTCTTTTCTTCCGCGGTTGTCCTCCAGAATCGCGGTGTGGCTTTGGCCTTATCATCACCAGAGCAGGCCGTTGTTATGAAGTGCGGTTTTTTGCTCTCCCTTTTCTTGGATCGAGGATCTTTAATCAATGGGAAATCCGATTATATATCCCCCTTTTACGGGAATTTATCTTTTTTATTTATTTCTCCTTTCCGGGGACTTCGTTATTCTTCTTTTCCCGTTTTGTCATTATCGGATTGGGGCCAGTTTGAAATGGGTTTGCCAATAATCGAGGTTAAATCATTATTACACCGATATTGACAGAAATCCGGTTACTAACAGCAGTAATGCAGTTACGGTCTCGGAGAAGGGTGAAGTGAGGGAAACAAGGAGGTCGGTTTGCGGCGTGTTTTATTGGATCCATCCAGGAAGCATTTCTCGTGGTTATCTAGATGTCTATAGAGAAAGAAATAGCTCGGCTGGAAGAGTAGCAAACTGCCAAACGGAGGGTTTCGAGTTGGAAATCAAATAAAGACCGTCGTATACATAGGGGCTGGTGAACATTAATGTATAATGGCCCCAAATGTCTTCACGTTGTATCATGCGAGCCCTATATACACTCTCTAACAAAAAAAAATGAATGCACCAAGAAGGAGTTGTCCGATTGCAATAAAAATCGGTGGATGTGAAGAACATACATAGAAAAACAAACGATTCAAATTTTAGAACAATTGAATGATTGATTTCAGAGTTGGATCGTTACAAAGGGAGGAAGTCAATAAGGAGTTGGTCAACCTCTGGCATGGATACGTCACCAAGTGTGGCATGGACTGAAAAAGTTCCCGGATGGTGTCCTGTTGAATGTCTTGCCGTCTCCAACTGTCGGGCTAAAAGGTCAATATTCCAAGATGGTTGCAATCGCCTTCCCATAACGTCTCTAATGTGCTCTAAGGGAGAGAGATCAGGAGACCTAGCTGGTCAAGGAAGTGCTGGGAAAGCTTGAAGACAAGAAGCTGATCTTGGATTGGATTGGACACCGTAGGCAGACACTGTTTCACCTGTGCGGCTTTCAGCTGTATAGTCCGCCTTACGGAGGAGATTCTGGGATAAGGGAGAGCTAAGCAATCCACAATATATACATACACATTTAAGTACACAGAAGGAGAAAGTCAAGTGAAGGGCAAAACATGTAATCACAAAAATACAAAAGAAGAGGATGACAAAGTTTGAAAAATTGACACAGAACAAAATGAGGAAACAAAAACAAAATATAAAGGACATAAACATAAAAAAAATCATTTTCAGAAGGAAAAAAAATAATAATAACAATATTGTAAAATACAAAAGTCAGAACGTTAAATACAGATGTCAGACAGCCGAAATGACCTATAAAAGTTTCGAAAGGAAAGCAAAGTTATTTTGAGAACTTTCGACTTAGACTTCTCAGCTCTCGCAGATATAATCAATGTTGAAGCTGCGAAATTCCATCACTTTAAGGATTTTGTGGTGGCAGTGTATGTTCTTGGCAGTATTTTGGCACCAATGAGAGTAGTGTTGCAGAGAAGGTTTCAACAAATGCCACTGACTTGTGAGATCACAGTCAAAAAGGTAATGGATGGGATCACCTTCTCGGAAGCATATACACAACGCACTAGTTCGAAGGTGAAAACGCTCTAGATATGCCGGAAATGGTCCATGGCCTGCGAAAAATTGTACCAGCTTTGAGTTCTGGTATTTTAGGTATGTTGAAATCTTAGGGAAGAATTGAAAAGTGTATCTTCCTTTGGTAGAAGTATCCCATTCTGCTTGCCATTGGTTCAAGATCAGTGCATCAATAGAACTTGATAATTTGCACCTAGGCCACTTTAGACTGGTTGTTTGGTGAGAGATCCCATTTGCTGCAGATTTCGCAAGTAGGTCTGCTTGTTCATTTCCCTCGATGCCAGCGTGTGCTTTAACCCATGAGATGTTAATTTGGGGTATTTCAGTGGCTTCCAGCAGTTTTTCCTCTTGGGGATGATCACTCCACTCAGCAAGCAATGCTCTCCGAAGTTCCGGTACACATATAGGAGGTGGTTGACGGGCTGCAACGCGTCGGCCAAGCATGTCCCACACATGCTCTATTGGATTCAAGTCAGGTGAGAATGCTGGCCATTCCATACGGGTGATATCCTCAGATTCAAGGCATTCGTTTACAATGTTTGCACGGTGAGGACGGGCGTTGTCATCCATAGACACAAATTATGCGCCCATGGCACCGTTAAACAAACGTATATGTTGTTCCAGAATGATGTCTCGATAAATTTGGTCTCTCATGGTTCCGATGTGAACATGTAGATATGTTCTGGAGCCCATTATAAATCTGCCCCAAACGCACAATCCTGCACCATCGTAACGGTGTCGTTCAATGATGTTGTCTTGGGGTTAGCGGGTACTTGGCGTTCTCCATATGAACGTCCGCCGTGAATCAGACAGCAATCTAAACTTGGACTCGTCGGAAAACATCACACAAGCCCACTGTGACGATGTCCACATTGCATGTTCTCTAATCCAGGCTAACCGCTAGCGACAGTGAGTTGCCGTGAGCGGAACATATCTGACAGGCCTGCGAGCATATAGACCAACATGTCCAAAACGTCTGTAAACGGTTTGCCTCGAAACTGTTTTATCCGTGGCTGAAGATAGCTGACAAGAAAGGTCGGATGCTGTGCTCCGTCTGCTTCTTTTTGCAGTTACTGGCAATACCGGTCGTCATTCGGCGTTGTAACTCGGGGACGTCTACTGTAACGTCTAATGCCATTTCTATCATTTTGGAATTGTTGCCAAAGCCTAGAGATGACACTTTGGGCGATTCCAAGTTTCACTGAAACTTCTGTCTGAGTACGCCCACATTCCAGACGTAAAAAAAAACATCGACATGCGTCCTCGGTGCCATAACTATTCGGTTGTGACACTGAGCGGCTTACAGAACGTTTGTGAACACTTTTACTTCTTTGCTACGATTCCTTATATACACCTCTCTTACACTCTCGAAGATAGTACGTCATTGTGACGTACTATCGGCGTCATCTGATGGCTTCCTGTAACGTGGATATTATTTTTTAAGATGTGTGCTATAATTCTACAGGTGAAATTTTTACTTTAGAGTTGGATTTCCGTGTGAATCTGAATTATCCTTAATTTATGGACATGGGCGTATTTTAATCTCAGCGGTTAGGTGTTAACCGATGAACTGTGTTACCATACAGTTAATCGGTTGCCAATATCACCATAGATATAAAACTCATTTTTACCCTTTAAAATTTTATCTGTTAGGTATGAAATGTATAGACAAAAATATTTGTATAAAGTTTAAAAACTGAATAAGGTATAAAAATTAAAAAAATTACGCTCCTTCACTTCATGCGTTTCGAGAGTGCGGTGCCAGATCAGGTGTGGATCAACCGGTGTTGGTGGTTACGGTGTTAACATCTAGATCGGAAGGTTCCTCGTTGGAATCCGGGTCAGTGTATGGATGTTTGTAAGCGTATGGTGTAGAGGCGGCAGGTACACCTTAAATCTGTCGTGGTCGAAAGTCCTCAAATTGGATGGGTGTGGAAGTCTGGAGAGTGGGGTGCCAGCTCAGGTGTTGCCTCGTCATCTGACCGTGGTTCAAAATGACGTGCTGTTGTCCTCCCTTGGGCGATTGATCCCGGACCGTCGTCAATAGCCCGTTGTATTGCTGTAGAACAGTGGTCTGCAAACCCATTAGTCAAAAGAGCCAAAAAATCAACAGTACAACGATTAAGATTTCTTTTCAAGAACCATGTCTTTAGGAGTCGGTTTAGACTGACTAACATTAAATAAAACCAAGTATCATACGAATAATCATATCTATTGACAAAAATATTTTTTACATTAAGGTGCCTGCCTACCTATAAAACCGCATTTGTGGAGAAAAATACGATTTTTTAATTTTGCCTAACTTTGAAAGTATCGTTTCTTAGCTTTCCAAATCAGTTTAAATTTTGTTTATCTCTTACTTAGAACTCTAGTTTCAGAACTTTTAATATTAGTATGTTGACAGATTTTCAAACCGTAAGTAGTGTTCTGCTAACGGAAGTTTTTACATTTTGCTCTTTCGCACAACATCATAACTCATAACATTATGCTTCAAATAATTTTAAACTTTGGTAGAATATTTTAAAGGGTTCAATTCAGGTAACCTACCTTTATTTTAATTGTTTATGCATTATTTTTTAGTTTTTTGATTACATAAGTATGAAGTTGTAATCATTTTTGATGATATTTTCCATTGACGCATTTAATCCCAGCAATGACCTTGCACATTTCCTTGTAAAGTTTGGATAAGTCAGGTTTGTATGTAGTTGTTTTTAATTTCAAGCAGGATTCCAGCTTCTCTTCGATAAGACGATTTCTCAATTTACTTTTGATAAGGTTCATGCTTGAAAAAGATTGTTCGTATGAATATGTAGAGCCAAAGAGCGAACGAACAGCAAATGCTAGTTTTTTTAACTGATCATCTGAGTTAGGAATACTATTTCAGGTGAAAATTATCATGGCTTCCTTCTCCAGGTCTTTCAAAGCAGACCACTTTTTCTGTGAACTAACATCACATTTATTTTTCTTCAATTTTTCTATAACAGCAGTAAGGTGTTCAAATTTAGAGCTCCTTAAATCTTTTTTCTTAACTCCAGTAATTGCATTTCAAAAGCGCCAGTATAAATATTAAAGGGAGAAAAATTCAATTATGTTACGTCAGCTCTGAGAGTTTTTTAACAAAGGCTAACGTCACTATGCTATTTCCGAATTCCTGAAATCTCCGTAGAAAAGCTTCCCTCATATTTAAAATTGTTGTTCTGAAATAGTATATGTCAATTACATTCCTAGTTATTTTCGTGGCGATGTTTCAACAGGCTTGGAAAATGAATTAATGTTTCTCTTTCAAAATCTTGAGCAAAAAGAGATAATTTGTTTTTAAGGAAATATGACTTCTTTCAACAAAGAAAAAATTGGGTTTCCTTTCCTCTGTAGTTTATGATTAATATTATTTAGATAAGACGTGACGTCTACAGTGAAATAAAAATTTTGTATCCACTGATTGTCCGTTAGTCTATGATATTCATCACACTTCTCAAGGAGAAATGTTTTAATTTCAAGTACACTCTATAACAAAAATATCGACGCACCAAGAAGGAATCATCCGATTGCTTTGAAATTCCGTATGCAAAATTTTTTTGACCAAATATGCAAATGATTAAAATTTGGTGTCCAATGAATGAATAGTGCGATCTCCAGCGCATCGGAACTGCGCATCCAGCAGATGTATATAAGAAGTTGTTCTTAAACTGTTGTTAAAAAATTCTGCTGCATTGCGATTTAGGATACCTTTTAACGACTGAAAAAATGCCTCGCCGCAGGATTCGAGCTCATTACGAGCAACTTTCAGAGTTTGAAAGAGGTCGTATCATTGGATTGAAAGAGGCAGGTTGGGAAATCGGAGAATCGCTCGTCATGTGAGTCGAAACGATGCGGCAATTAGAAGATACTGGCAAGAGTGGGTGGACAATGGCAGATTTCACCGTCATGATGGTAGCGGTCGACGTAGGGCCACGATTGCGAGGACAGAGTGACTGTCAGATCAGCTGTCACAGCGCCTGATTCATCGATATCAATCATCAGTCGTGCGACCCACACACGAGTGTCCACCATGACCAGTCACAGACGGCTGAGTGAGCGAAATCTACGTTTGTGCTGACCGTTACGCCACCTGCCACTCATGCTTGCAGACTGTCGATCCAGATTACAGTAGTGCTTGGCTCGATCAGGCTGGAATGATGCTGACTGGGGACGTATAGTCTTTAGGGACGAATCCCGCTTCCAACTGTGTCCTGACGATCAATGAAGACGTGTTTGGAGACGCCCAGGGCAGCGTGCCGATCCTGCTTTTTCTATTGCATGCCACACGGGCCCTCAACAAGGAGTTATGGTCTGGGGTGCCATTTCCCTTGATAGTCGGACCCCTTTGGTCGTCATTAGAGGTACACTTAATGCACAGCGGTACGTTGAAGACATTCTGAGACCTGTTTTGCTACCGTTCCTTTCGTAGTACCCTGGGCTTATTTTTCAGCAAGACAATGCCAGACCGCATACGGCACGTGTTGCTATGAACTGTCTTCAAGCTTGTCAAACACTTCCTTGGCCAGTCAGATCACCAGATCTCTCTCCCATCGAGCATGTCTGGGATATGATGGGAAGGCGACTGCATCCGGTAGGGAATGTTGATGACGTAGTCCGACAATTGGATCAAACTTGGCAATAAATACTGCAGGAGACCATCCGGGAGCTTTATCGGTCTATGCCACGCCGTGTGACAGCTTGCATCCAGGCTAGAGGCGGGTCAACACCTTATTGATCTCGTTACTGTAACTCTGAAATAAATCCTTCAATTGTTCTGACATTTTAATCATTTTCTATTTTGTACATAATTTTCCTATCCACCAATTTTTGTCTCCATCGGACAACTCCTTCTTGGTGCATTTTTTTTTTTTTTTTTTGTTCTAGAGTGTAATAAGGAAGCGAAACGTTTTAAAACGCAACTTTGACTATGTATAGAAGATCTGCGTATTCACTCTCCATTTCAATTAAAAATTCTTTAAATTGACGATGATAAAGAGCTTTAGCTACAATTGTGTTGACAATCTTGATCACCAATTCCATAACATTTCAACTTTCTTCGGGAAATGTCTGCGCACAAAGCGCTTCTTGACGAATGATGCAATGATAAACAAGTATCTCGTTATTAATTTTTTCCTTTAAAATAGAAGCAAAACCTTTTTTCACTCTGAATTTTTTGCTCTGGTTTTGCTGAAACCAGCTTTTTGCCCCATCTGTGGAAATTGAAACAATTTTATTGAGTGTTTCTCCGTGCATTCAATGACAGCATTTTGACTTGGAAGCATTTGCAATATACTCGCCAAGTGTTTGACCTTTCAGTGGCAATAAAAAAAGTTCTTTGGGACCCAAAGACGAAATTAACAAAAAGTGAAACGTGCGCTGTGTCATTTATGTCACAAGATTCGTCAACAGGTATTGATAAAACTGAAACCAATTAAAAATCTTCGTTTTGCTGATTTGTAATATTCGAAAACCTTTTGACTGTTGTGTCTTTTACTGTTTCAGCAAACAGTGGTAACTCTTTAATTTGTTTTAAAGAATTTCTGCCTTGTTCTTAAAATCCCGGAATAGCTCTGCGGATGCATTTATAAAACAACTTTTAATGTATTCATCGTCTGTGTATGGTTTGCCTCTCTAGACTAACAATAAAGCTTGTAATATTAACATTGTTGGAAGATTGCACCCAATAACTAAATACAGAACTTGATTTTTCATGACTCTTCTCAACTGATTTCTACCTCGCATTACCGGCGAGATATTTACATCTTACCAGCATTGAGTCGAAATCGATTCGTGTCAGAGCCGCACTGAAATGGCTAAAGAGCCGCGGTTTGCCGAACACTCTAGTACGACGCCAATTGAAAAATAGAATTGCTGTCCTAATAAAAATTAACTGAGTAAAACGAGTGAGAGGCCGATACGAAGGCGAATAAAAGCACGTCGGAATGTCGAGAAGGTAGTGGAGGCCATGACCCTCTTCACAAGACCCAGTAGGTAGGTAGTGGAATTCACATCGCTCTGTAATAATACAACGGGTTATTGTCTTGCGGTCCAATCTTGACTCAATCCCGAATCACAGTACCAAAATAATGCACCTCAAGAACCATTCCAGTCCATTCAGAATAAAATTATTTTTTATTCCCAGCCAACAACAAACACTGTAATGGAGTAGGTCTGCCCATTGCATTAATAACCTGCGAGATGAAGGTGACACAAGTTGGATTCCTGCTGTCCTTTGATTCCTGCTTGCATTATTACATTTCTAGCCACAGTGGGGCCAGCAAGGCGTTGCCCGTGACAGTTCTTTTCGTAGGGTCAGGTGTGACCACTGCTCGCTGACGCTCGCCAATTCCCGGTGATTTCTACGCATTTCCATTTGAATTGCTTCGCAAACCAACACCACAGGCAATGCCGTGATGGCCTCAAAGTGCTTAGCAATATATAAATGCTAATAAATTAATTTTAAAATATTTTAGATTCAAATATAAAAATCGGGTTGGACACATTAAATCTTACTGATACTGAAAATATTGGAATAATTTAGAAGGATGCCCACCTTTACCCGACATGACACATTACGCGGGTTACAATTGAAAAATTATTTATTTAAAGAAAAACCTATTTAAGGTATCGATCTGGTGTAAAACTTTATCCAGATTTTAAATTAGTTGACATTTTTTCTTCTATCTGTAACGATCGTGAAGATAAAAATCCTCAAATAATCTTTGCCAGTGACAAAGTTGAAATCGCTAGCAAGATAGTTATACTAATCGACAACCGCAGAACCTCTCCTTTCTTCAATGACGTCAGTGGTCGAAAATCGCAAAATCCTCCCTTTTCTTCAATCGATATAGCCATCCCCGATAGAAGAAAGGAAGGTGAAAAAACTAATAAATTAATTTTTAATGTTCTAGCTTAAATTTTAAAATTCGGGTTTTACACAAATATTGCAAAATATTACGACTACCTGTGTGCCCAATTTCATTATTGTAAGTGCCATAGATTCGTCAGGACACTGATCACAAAGACACAGTGAAACACTTCCTATAGTAGAGATTATTTACGTTTTTAATTTCTTTCCGGCAGGTCAAATATGATCCCCCCCCCCTCCTCACCGCAAGCCAATAAACGTTCTTTCCTGTATGACTGGAGAACCTTACATCTGCTATAAGCAAAGCCGTGTATAGTGACTGTCATCGTCTACGAGTAGACTTCGTTCAAACCCACGTGTCTAAAATACCGTCTTGCCAGAGGCTAGGTAGGTAAGTATTTAAATTAACGTCGCACTGGAGCAACACTATGAGGAATCAGTGACGGTCCGGGATCAAACACGAAGGCGAAGTACAGAGGACGACACCACGGTCAGATGACGAGGTTACACCTGAACAGGCACTTCACTCACCAAATTTCCACACTACGCCAACGTGAGGACATTTGAGGACCCGACAGATTTATCGTGCACCAACCCTCTTTGCACACAGAGGTCTTTGGTTGGATTCAAACTCGAAATCGTCTTGTTGCTAATCCGTTACTCTTCCAACTGAGCTAACGCGGCGTGCCAAAGGCGGACTGTGCAACGATAATTCCTCCTACAGCAACGTGTCACGTTGGGTTGGCGTGGAAGTTTGGAGAGTGGGGTGCCAGCTCAGGTGTTGCTTCGTCATCTGACCGTGGTTCAAAATTACGAGGTGTTGTCCTCGAATCTTTCCCTTAAGGGACTGATTCCGGACCGTCGTCAATAGCCCGTTGTGTTGCTCTAGTACGACGTTAACTAAAATTACCATTACCTACAACAACGTGTACGCTGTCTGTTCTCATTTAAATGGATCGTATATGTCTCCTTCGATTATATCTGTCTGTACGTATAGAATAGTTTCCTAATTTGATTATTACTTTTTATTTTACTAGGGGGCTCCGCCCCCTGCTCGCTTACGCTCGCAAACCAACACTCCTTTTACCTATGCCATTTGGTTTGCTTCGCAAACCAACATTCCTTTCTATCTGAATAATTTGTATTATCCTAATTTCACTTTCCGGTCCATGACGTCACAGCGAGGGCTTCGCAACCTGCTCGCCGACCCCCGGGGATTGCTACGCAATCCCGTTTCGTTTGCTTCGCAAACCAATACCTCTTTCGCAAGTGATTTCACTTTTTTTTACTTTAACACTTAATGCACCCTAAACTAATAGCCGCATCAGTAAAAAATCTTCTGCGTCTTGTTCCCTGTACAATTTTAAGTAAACCGTGTTAATCTAAAAACTTTACGATCTGTACTTTGTACTTTCTCGGTAAACCGTCTGAAAACAGAGGGAAAAAAGCAAGCCTTTTTCCTCGCCAAATAAAAAGAAATCGTTTTCATGGCAATTGGTGCTACGATATATTTGATATCTGGCAAACCCGATAGTAAAAAATACAACCATCCGCGAATGCAATGCTCCGCAAATTTGCTCCGCGAAATAAAAATTACGAAATTTGTGTCACCAACTTTTAATTGCATCCAATTTATTTATCAACCAATTTTAAAAATAATTGTACTGTAAGAAAGAGAACATTCTGAGGTTTACTGCGATATTTTAAAAATTAAAAACTAATAGTAATACGATATAGATATGACAGTTTTAGTTTTGTATCGGAAATTACGATCTGAAAGTTCCGAAAATTGTATGACCCACTTTTAATTGCATCGATTTTATTTATTAACCAATTTAAAAAATAATTGTATCATAAGAAAGAGTGTAATGAAATGTATTCAGTGATGTTCTCAAATTTAAAAAATAATGGTTTTTTCTGTAGATATAACTGTTGTGACAAAAAGTAGCGAAAATATCCAAAGATTCCGAATTTTGTATGACCAACTTTTGATCGCATCCAATTTAATTATTAACCGATTAAAAAAAAATAGTACCGTAAGAAAGAGTACATTCTGAGGTATACTGCGATATTTTAAAAATTAAAAACTTATAGTAATAAGATATAGATACGGCAGTTTTAAAAAAAGTAACAAAAATGTCCCGATTTTTCCCGAATTTCAAAAAAATATTATCAAGAACCAAATTGAAATTAAAAAAAAAACTCGACGAGCTGCAAAAATTTACGTAGAGAGGTACTCTTAAAAAAAAAAACTCACGACTAAAGACTGAATATTTGAATGTTGTTTTGCTCACTCGCGGAAGAAATTTCACTTCAACTTTAACACTTAATAAAACCTAAACTTATAGTCGCATCGGAAAAAAATCTTAATAATTATCCAGGGAATACGATGAAGAACAAAGCATGTTAATTTCATTTTTTTCCGATCAGTACTTTCTCGGGAAACCGTCTAAGAATCGAGCTTAACAACACATTTTTCAATCCTGCGTCGGCGTCGGCGGCGGTAACTTTTTTTTTAATATAGAGAGATACGACAATAATAGGGCGAAGGGAAATTTCGCTGTTTAGAAAACTGCCATATAATCGTTGAAAGGACTTTTTTTTTAAATTTCGTTAATCTAACAGCCTTCAAACAAGCCATCCCACTCGGTTCCCAATTACACTGGAAATTGTGGAATTTTGTACACACTCTTTTTATTTGCAGTAGGGTCATTTTTGAAGTCTAGACTGGCTACTAGTTTTTCAAAGATTATTTTATCTTATACTAGCTTAGTAACCCGGCGTTGCAAGGTTTAAAATTATTAACGCGTCTACTAAAATAGGACCGCGACATTTCCCTGAGTTAACTAAAATACACAAACCCTGTAGAACGTTTTTTTAACGCGACATTTCCGAGAGTTAACTCAAATACGTAAACCCTATAAAAACATGTTTTACCGGGTCATTTCACTGTATGTTATCTCAAATACACAAACTCAGTAGAACGTGACTCCTACAGTGACATTTCCCGATGTTAAATCAATTACACAAACTCTGTAGAACGTGTTTAATGCCGCGGTATTTCCAGGTGTTAACTCAAACACGCAAACCCAGTAAAACGTATTTCCTACTGCGACATTTCCCTGTGTTATCTCAAATACGTAAACCCTGTAAAACGTGTTTCCCACCGCGACATTTCTCAGTGTTTCCTCAAATTCGTAAACCCAGTAAAACACGTTTCCTACCGCGACATTTCCCAGTGTTTCCACAAGTACGTAAACCCTGCAAAACGTGTTTTTTACCGCGACATTTCCCAGTGTTTCCTCAAATACGTAAACCCAGTAAAACGTGTTTCTACCGCGACATTTATCAGTGTTTACTCAAATACTTAAATCATGCAAAACGTGTTTCCTACCGTGACATTTCCCAATGTTAAATCAAATACGTAAACCCTGTAAAACGTGTTTCCTACCGTGACAATTCCCGGTGGTAACTCAAATACGCAAACCCTTTAAAACGTGTTTCCTTGTTTATGGCCATTTTTTACAGAAAAGCAAACTTTAGATTTTAAAATTGGGGCTTCGAGAGGTCACCTTAGACTACCTGTGAACAATTTTCATGGTTACAGATGCGTCTGAGGACAGGAAAGAAAGAGCCTATATTTTCCTCAGTGTTCTTTAGTATAAGTGTACCCAATTGGGTGTGGATAGGTCGAACGGTGTGGATAGTATTAGAGAATATACACACATTTTTTTTGTCTATAAGAGCCTTTTCTGTCAAGATGGATGTAGATGGCGGTAGTGTAATTGTTGCGAACCTCGTGCTTTTTGCGGACCTTTGGTCCCTTGGCTCGTTTTTTAATGATTTCATCATGTCATCAATAGATAGATAGTCCAAAGAATGAATTCCTACTTGAAATACTAGAGAGTCGATGATCAACTCCAATAAAAGTAACCTTCCACGTGCAATGCTTTTTGTTTTCTTTTACGCTACTAGGGGGCTCCGCCCCCTGCTCGCTTACGCTCGCCAACCCCCGGGGATTGCTGCGCAATCCCATTTGGTTTGCTTCGCAAACCAACACTCCTTTCACAGATGTCATTTGGTTTGCTTCGCAAACCAACATTCCTTTCACAGAGTGAAACTATCTGAATAATTCGTATTATGCTGATTTCACTTTCCGGTACATGACGTCACAGCGAGGGCTACGCAATCCCGTTTGGTTTGCTTTCTCAAACCAATACTTCTTTCGCAATTGATTTCACTTTTTTTTGCTTTAACACTTAATGCACCCTAAACTAATAGCCGCATCAGTAAAAAATCTTCTGTATCTTGTTCCCTGTACAATTTTAAGTAAACAGTGTTAATATCAATACATTGTACTTTGTCGGTAAACTGTCTTGAAAACAGAGGGAAAAAAGCGAGCCTTTTTCCTCGCCAAATAAAAAGAAATCGTTTTTATGGCAATTGTTGCTACGATAAATTTGATATCTGGCAAACCCGATAGTATAAAATGCAACCCACTGCTGTTTGCCGAACCAGCTATGCGAACTGAAAAATACGAAATTTGTGTCACCAACTTTTGATTGCATCGAATTTATTTATGAACCAATTTTAAAAATAATTGTACCGTAAGAAAGAGTACATTGTGAGGTATACTGCAATATTTTTAAAATTAAAAACTAACAGTAATACTATATAGATATGACCATTTTAGTTTTGTATCGGAAGTTACGATCTGAAAGTTCCGAAAATTGTATGACCTACTTTTAATTGCATCGATTTTGTTTATTAACCAATTTGAAAAATAATTGTACCATAAGAAAGAGTGTAATGTAGTGTATTCAGTGATGTTCTCAAATTTAAAAAATAATGGTTTTTGCCGTAGACATAACGGTTTTAACAAAACGTAGCGAAAATATCCGAAGATTCCGAATTTTGTATCACGAACTTTTGATCGCATCCAATTTAATTATTAACCGATTTCAAAAATAATAGTACCGTAAGAAAGAGTATATTCTGAGGTATACTGCGATATTTTAAAAATTAAAAACTAATAGTAATTAGATATAGATACGGCAGTTTTAAAAAAAAGTAACAAAAATGTCCCGATTTTTCCCGAATTTCAAAAAAATATTATCAAGAACCACATTTAAATTTCAAAAAAAACTCGACGAGCTGCAAAAATTTACGTTGAGAGGTACTCTTAAAAAAAAACTCTCGATTAAAGACTGAAATTTTGAATGTGTTTTGCTCACTCGCGGAAGAAATTTCACTTCTTCAACTTTAACACTTAATAAAACCTAAACTAATAGCCGCATCGGAAAAAAATCTTAATAATTATCCAGGGAATACGATGAAGAACAAAGCATGTTAATTTCATATTTTTCCGATCAGTACTTTCTCGGGAAACCGTCTAAGAATGGAGCTAAACAACAAAAATTTCAATTCTTCGGCGGCGGCGGCGGTAACTTTTTTTTAATATAGAGAGATAGCATTTATGATTACAATTTATAAATTTTTAAAATTACATTTCATATTAGAATTTTAATAGCCGATTAAAATGAGGATCGTACCATTTCTACAATCGTCTCAATTTTTACATAAATGTATTTTTTATAGCTTTCTTTTCCAATGGTCTTTATTTTACCAGCTCGAATTACATTTTTTATCCTAGACCTCTAAAGGGCAGCGGGCCGACCAACCGGTATAGTGGCTAAGGTGTTAGCCTCTAGATCGGAAGGTTCCCGGTTCGAATCCATGTCCGGGCATGGATGTTTGTAAGCGTATGGTGTAGAGGCGGCTGATGCACCTTAAATCTGTCGTGGCCGAAAGTCCTTACGTTGGGTTGGTGTGGAAGTTTGGAGAGTGGGGTGCCAGCTCAGGTGTTGCTTCGTCATTTGACCGTGGTTCAAAATTACGTGAGGTTGTCCTGGGATCTATCCCTTGACGGATTGATCAAGGACCGTCTTCATTAGCCCTTTGTGTTGCTCAGGTACGAAGTTAATTCAAATACCTATCTATCAGTCCAAAATACGTACAGTAGAACTCCAATTATCCGAACTCCGACTATCCGAATCGCTGATTATCCGAATCGCTTTCAGAATTTCAGAAAAAAAATTAAGACGGAAACGTATTGCGATTCGCAAAATAATGATTCTGGGTTTCAAATTCTAAATGATGATGAACTTATGGAAAGTTTGAGAGAAGAAAGTGTCGTTGAAGAAGATGACCTTATTGTCGAAGTTGAAGCAGACATGGGACTATCTGCTAGTGAAGCATTTGCCGGTTTTGAAACTGCGTTGAAGTGGATGGAGCGACAGCCCGAGTGTGACCACATGCAACTTCTCATTGTCAAGCGGATGCGCGACTTGGTTGTCCGAAAACGGATGAGGACAGTCAAACAACTTACTTTGACCGAGATGTTTAGCAAGCAATGACTTTCATTTACAGTACGGTACGTACATACTGTACTAATGTACAGCACTTGTAAGTACGCTTAACATGTAAAATTGTTGCTTTATCATTTAATTAATTAAAAGCTCTTTTTCTTTAAAAATAGTTTTGTCTCCCATTTTCAACATACATACATTAATTAATTAAAATACATACTAGACCCTTTTTCGGAAAAAATCCAATTATCCGAATTTTTGATTATCCGAATGGGGTCCGGTCGCAATTGATTCAAATAATTGGAGTTCTACTGTACCTGCATCATAGCCTTGTAGTATAAGTAGACTGAACATCGCTATTGAGAAGTGCTTCAAAAAGCATCCACGACATGTTGTCAATAGTCACATGACTGCCCTGCGAAAATTCAGCTTGGTTGATTGATTTGGCTTTTTATTGCCTCTCTTGACGACATTTTCTTTTTAAAAGTTAGCGATTTGATGCTCATAATACTGAGTATTTCTGTAATTTGAGTTACATTTTAACATTGTCGGTCAATGCAAATGAATATTTACTTTTTCACTACTGAATACTTTTTGAATTCGTATTACTTTTTAATGTTTTTAGTTATTATAGCAATTGTAGAATTAACTCCAGTTCTCATTGGGATTAAGGTTAACCAGTACGCTTACGATAAACAAATTATAGGCAATAGATTAATTCCATATTTTAAAAAGAGTTATTCAACTGTATGATTTGTGGAGAAATTATCTGATTTAATTTCAGAAAATAATTCAAAGTATTTATAAAATTTAATGAAATTAGCATGGAGTTGGAATTAATTGTAAACTAAATGCCCATGTTTGGAAATGACTATATCAATTAATGTACATAGTATTGAATATGTATAATACTGAATGGTTCTTGAATTTTAATTACATTTTAACATTGTCGGCCAATGCAAGTGAATATTTTCTATTACACAACTGAATATTTTTAGAATTCGTATTACTTTTTAATGTTTTTAGTTTGAGCTATTATATATATTTAACTGAAGTTCTCATTGGGATTAATGTAAATTAGTACATATACAAACAAAACAGTACGACCTTAAGATAAATAAATTGTAGTCAGTAGATTGCTCTCAGGCCCGGAGTTCAGATTAAAATTTGGTACAAGATAGTTGTGTTCTAAACCTGACATTCTTTAATTAATTAAATATTTTATATATATTTCTTCAAGCCTCTAGATCGGAAGGTTTCTGGTTCGTATCAGCGTCAGGGCATTGATGTTTGTAAGCGTATGGTGTAGAGGCGGCTGGTGAACCTTAAATACGTCGTGGTCGAAAGTCCTCACGTTGGGTGGGTGTGGAAGTTTGGAGAGTGGGGTGCCAGGTCAAATGATGCCTCGTCATCTGACCGTGGTTCAAAAGTACGTGGCGATACACGGAATGGCTTAGGCTGGAACGGTGGTAACTAGTTGAATATATTTCTTCAAAAACTGTATTAGGTGTAAAGAAATTATCTCAAAGATTTAATGTCAAAATATTATTTAAATCTTCTTTTTTTATGTAATGAGGTTAATATGATCTGGTTCAGTACCAATCTTGGTTCAGGACTTTTTTGTGTTTTACCTTAAACCCATATTCCTTCACATTCTGTTTTACCGTGACTGGTTGCAAAAAATGACCACTGGGCTTTTAGTTGAAAGTCCTTTTCATGCAGACACAGATTAATGAAGTTGTATTTTTTTTATACTGCCCAGAACATTAGTCACTGAAGTAGTGAATGTTTGCTATGTGGGTAGTTCTTTCAGAAAGGTAGTTACAGTTTTTTGGATCTCATACACCATACTCGTGTCATGTTTAAGGTCATCAGATTTGATACAAAGAGGTAAAGTCAGTTTTTTATTGCTTGCATCATTGCAGTGAATGAATAATGACAGGATGAATAGTGCATGAATCTGAGGTCCAGTGGTAACCTTGCACCTCCTTTTGTATTGTGAAAGCATAATTTTCACTAAAATCCAGAGATAACAGCTGTATTTAAGGAAACTCTTTCCTTTAAACTTTTAATAAATGAATCTTGTGATTTAGCAATGTATGAATGAGGTATTGACCTGTTCAGTTTTTCTGCTAAGTTATCACTAACCTCATCAACTGAAGTTGAGCACCCTATCATTTCAGTTCGATCAGTCAAAACCCACTAATTGTACTCGACAGGGTCTTCATCATCATAGTTCTCAAATTTTGACTGTAAAAACTGGACAAGGCTATATTTTGATGGACACTTGTCGCAGGGCCTTAGCATACATTCTCTTACTGTAAAGAAATTAATTATCTTATTTCTAAATAATCTCAAGATATAATTGTGAATAACCTATTTTAAAACATTTTTTTTTTGTACGCACACAGGCCTGATTAATACTATATTACTTTAATAATTTTAAATTTTTGTTAACTTTGTCTAATTTTATTTGAAATTGGTTGATATATGTGACATTTGTAGTTAAAATTTTACTAAAATTGTAACTTTAATTTAACGTTTTTAAGAAAATTAGTGAGTCAAGTGATTTCTATCTTAAAGTGAGAAAAAATAATAAAGGAGTGAAAAAACCATTCATTTTATTTTTCCATGTGGTAGAGCATAACTTTTAGAAAAAGAACACAAAAAAAATTTTTTGATTGTCCTTAACCCTTTTGAAGATATTCCACTTAGCGTAGAACTCGCCATTTTATTTTTAAAATCTTTAAATAGAACTTTGGAATTTTTTTCTGACTATGTATAAGATACTTGCAGGTATAATTTTTTTTTCTGGACTCCCTACATATTGATGTAAACTATTGAAATATTTCATCAACATTGGTTGATAAACAAAGGAGATATAATTTATTTTCTAAAATAAAGAAATTCGGTTTCTTCCGTCTGATCGATAAAAACCGCAAAATTCCAAAAACTTTAACAGGCTATAAAACATAAGCCATTTGAGATAGAGCAAAAGAAAATTTTCTGTGTTCTTAAATCCATAAAAGGAACAAACATGCCAAGTTTCATCAAAATCTGAGACCATGGGTTTCGGACCCTGGTTGAACTGACGTGGAATGACCCTACTATTTTTAATATTTTAAGACGGTATAAATGTTCAATTTACAATTGCAAACACACTTCACCCGTTTTTTTTGTTTCAAACATTATTTTAGATACATACTGATTGCAAATCTATTAAATCTTTTTATAGAACGGGAAATGTCCGCACAGGTTGTATTTATTAATTCCAAAGTTAGAACATCCATTTTTATCATAGTCTAGAAAATATTGAAATATACAAATGTAAAAGACACGTTTTTAGCTCAGCTGTGAAATATAAGGTTTCTACCTTTAATAAATTAGGAATTACATCCATATGCACAGCACCGATACACAGATAAAACAATTATTATCGTAAACATTCAATGCATTTGCCAAGGAATGCGCAAACAATATGCACAGTGGAGAGAAGAGTCTGAAGATAACGTGACTACTGATTTTGATCACATGATCATTCGGACATAAAAATGTTGCCATAGCTCACTTCACTTTATATCTACTCTATTACCTACACCTCTAAAATAAAAGATATCATCTGGACATTAAACTTATAATTTTAAACATACTTTCTAGTCTTCAAACGGTATGGTGGTTAAGGTGTTAGCCTCTGGATCGGAAGGTTCTTGGTTCGAATCCGGGTCCGGGCATGGATGTTATAAGCGTATGGTGCAGAGGCGGCTGATGCACCTTAAATCTGTTGTGTCCGAGCGTCTTCACGTTGGGTTGGTGTGGAAGTTTGGAGTGAGGTGCCAGCTCAGGCGTTGCTTCGTCATCTGACCGTGCTTCAAAATTATGAGGCGTTGTCCTCGGATATTTCCCTTAAGGGACTGATCCCGTACCGTCGCCAATAGCCCGTTCTGTTGCTCTAGTTCGACGTTAACTAATAATTACCAATTACCTATTGTTGATTAGACTAATGTAACCTTTTTCTAGTTGTTAATAGCTTGCAATAAAAACTAGAAAAATAGAAAAAAACTATACGTTTGGGCATAGTTTTTCCATTACTGGACATGCGCAATTCGACTCTATCCAATACATATATACTTTTTTAATGGTAAGGTCATTTTAATGAACGTCTTACTAGAGAAACGCAACGCTATTGACGACGGTCCGGGATCGATCCCCTAAAAGAGAGATCCTAGGACAACACCACGTAATTTTGAACCACGATTAGATGACGAGGCAACACCTGAGCTGGCACTCCACCTCTACAAACCTCCACACCAACTTGTGGACTTTCGGCCACGACAGATTTAAGGTGCACCAGTCACCTCTACACCATACGCTTACACATATACATGCACTGACCCGGATTGGAACCAGGAACCTCCCGATCTTAAGGCTAACAGCTTAACCACCAAATCGGTGTGGGTCTGCTCTTCTTTAAGGAATTTCACTTCTGATACATTTACTTTCAATATCAGGCCGTCGTTAATAGCCCGTTGTGTTGCTCTAGTACGACGTTAAAAAAATACCATTACCATTACCATTCAATATCAGGCCGGTTGAAAGAATAGCGGACTAACAACAGGAGAGTCCCAAATTCGATCCAACCGTTATCTATGTGGGTACTGCTGCACATGAATCTGTCGTGGTGCTTTCCTTGGATCTTTTTCTTTCGGGTTTGATTCCGGAAAGTCGCCAATAGCCCGTGATGTTGTTCCAGTGCGACGTTCATTAAAATACCTACCTACCATCGCAACATACTAGTATTTGAAGAGCTTCGGAATCCACTCTAAGCAATGCTACTAATGTCTAATGTATCAAAATATGACCTTAGAACAACAAATAAACCCTCCCTGCGCGCACACCATTCAATTAAACCACTCAGCTCCACTGAACAGTTTCATCCCTTAGGCAAATCCCTGCACTCGTTTTGAATCACAACTCCACGCTTGCAGAAATCATCGATTGGACTCGGGAAGAGGGGGGGGGGAATGAGCCGGCAGCGGAAGGAGAGATAAATCGGAGATCACATGACAAATACATCATACTTCTAACGGCCCGACTCCCAGATACATAAATATATCGGAAACAGTTTCCTTTTTTTGCCCTCCCTCTCAGCGCAGATAACGAGCGAGGGAGAGCTAAATATGGATGAGGACGGGAGGCTCTTCGCTTCGTGTTCTGGGCAGCACAGACGCCCCGACTTGATTGGAGGAGCGATGGAGATCAGTGCCAAGAGCAGAGGCCATGTCCTTTTCTCAGGTTATTAGTCGATGGATTAGCGGCAGGGCTTGAAATTGTACGAAGGGCCGATGTAGCCCGGTTGGAAGTAATTTGGTAATTTTAAATTAACGGCGTACTCGTTTAACACAACAGGCTAATCACGACGGTCCAGGATCAATCCCCTGAGGGAAAGAATCGAGGACAAGGTCATTTTTAATCACGGTCAGATGACGAGGCTACACCTGGGCTAGCACCCCACTCTCCAAACTTCCACTCTAACCCAACGTGAGGACGTTCGGTATCGACAGATTTAAGGTGGACCAGCCGCCTCTACAGCATACGCTACAAATATCCATGCACTGACCGGATTCGAGCCAGGAACCTTCCGACCGAGAGGATAACACCTTAACCACCAGACCGGTTGGTAGGCGTATTCACTTTTGGATGTTTGGTAATTGTAATTGTTCATTAACTTCGTACTAGAGCAATACAACAGGCTATTTGAATGTTTGGTATTAACCCTCCTGGTGGTTGTGTCGTCGAGGTGTCTCCTCATTAACAAGACTGATCACATCTTAATAGACAAGATATCTCGTATAACAGCAGAACTGGTAGGTATGGATATTTTTAATTAACGTCGCATTGGAGCAACACAAAGGGCTATTTGCAACGGTAATGGAAATGGTAATTTTAGTTAACGTTGTACAAGAACAACATAACGGGCTATTGACGACAGTCCGGGATGAGTCCCTTAAGGGAAAGGTCCTAGCACAGCACCACGGAATTTTGAACCACGGTCCGAGAAGACACGGTCAGCACCTGAGATAGCATTCCACCACTCCAGCCTTCCACGCCAAGCCAAAGTGAAGATTTTGAGGCCACGACGGATTTAATGTGCACCAGCCCTTTTAGAACACGACGGCCTCTGGATTCGGAATTGCAACTCTCTTGTCGTTAATCCGTTGCTCTTCCATCCAGACAACCGCGGCCCCGGATCTAGATAGACGAGATATTCTTTGTATTGAGCACGTCTCATTTTGTTCGATGTGACAATCGAAATCAGCGTTTTAACTTGTGTGATCGGGGATCGGAAGGTCTGTTGTAAGAGAATGGGCAATTCGTCTCGCTTTCGGTGGGAGGGATTCCACACACGCGACGACAAATTCGATCCTGAAATATTCCCTCCGTCCCCCACCCGAAATAAAAAACGTCCCCTCTTCGCCGATGGATTCATTCGTCTCGCTCGTGGTGTAACGGACTTTCGTGGGAACGTGGCAGAAAATTTCCATCCGTGGAACGAATTAATTTTTTAGCGAATCGTTGCAGGCCTCGTTTGACGACATGATGGGTCGTGGGAATCGGGATATATCGGTGACAAATCCCTCTCCAAAACAACGAGGGCGAATCGCTTCTGACCGTCTTGCTAGTTAAGGCTAGTGCCTGCACTTGCGATTTCTAATCGCGGCGACCAAAGATTCGATAAAGCTACAAGGTGCACGCGCTGCGATAAATAAATCATTGAATTAGAAGTCTTCCCATGGATGTCATTGAAACTACTTGTGCGATCGCTCGTTTACCTCGGGAGAGAAGTAAACGGAAGAAGCATCGTTATATACTACTGTGATCAAAAAGTGCCCGGAATGCTGTCATAGAACAAAAGTTATCAATTTATTAGTCAAAATGTATTGCATCTCCTTCAAAGTAATCTCCTCCGTCTTCAATGCACTTCTGCCAACGTTTTTTTCGATCCTCAAAACATGCCTTGAAGTGGTTTTTGTAAAATCCCTTCGGAGTTCGTATTGAGTTTACTTCATTGCATCCATGGACTCAAAGCGGTGTCCACGAAGAGGGAGTTTCACCCGTGGAAATAAGAAGTCAAACGAATAAGAAGTATCAGGTGAACACGGAGCTTGTGTAGCCGTATTTGTTGAATGCTTTGTCAAAAATCACGAAAAATAATGGCATTGGGAGAGGTTGCATCATCGTGATCCAAAACTCATGAGTTATCTCACCATAATTCAGGTCGTTTCGACGAATGATGTAAGAACTTGTTCAGTAATGTCTCTTGTGAAACAACGATCACTAATATAAGCACCAATTCTCTGATCTGATAGACATGTTGATCATTACTCGAAGTGATAGAAGTGAAGATAGTCTACCAGATCGCTAATCATTTACGAAGGTCTCTGCCTTCTCTAAACTTTTTATACCAATAAAATACTGTTGTTTTTGATAAACAGTCGTTTGAGAAAACCTTTTTGCAACATTTCAAATGTGTTTGTTACAGAAATTCCATTGCTTAAGCAAAATTGAATGCATGTTCTTTGCTCAGTTACATTCGATGTTTTTGAAAATCAACGAAGTGAAAATTCTTCTGTTATTAAAAACAAATTTATTCTCCAACGATAAAATTAAATAAATCCCCGATTGTTGCCACAAGTTTATATAAATCGTAAAAATATTTTATAAACGTTTGCAGACGATATCTACTGTATATAAGAAATTTTAAAGGAAACATTCCGGTTACTTTTGATCACAGTAGTATATTGGGTACATCCAATAACAAGTCAAAGATTATTGAAAGGACAGTTTTACAAGTTATTTGAAAATTTATGGGAGCACCCTGCAAAGTTTTTCTAGTATTACACAATGACAAACAGTAGTTTTGATGAATTGTTGGGAATAATAATGGGTCCATCAATAGAAATCTTCACTTTCTTTAAATTCTTCTTATCAATTTTTTTTAATAAGTAACTCAGGTGTCACTTACTATCAATATTCGTCCATCATCACCTCTGGTAGATTCGTTGTTAGACATTTTAGACAAGTGTTTGCAGTGTTTTAAACAGAGACCAGAACAAGACTGCCTCAGAAGTGCGACTCAACTATCGCAAGCGGGTGCCTGTCCAAGCCTGTCTCTGTGTTTCATTGTGTAGAGCGACAGTCGGTGTCGCAGCAAAAATAGGACCGCTTGAAACTTTTGAATCGCTGCGATTGTTGAGTCGCAAGTTTGTACACTTGTATTTGAAACAATTAGTTTTATTTTTGAGACTGAAAAATCGCACGACTGGAAATCGCAAGTGGAGGCCTAAGCCTTGAGCAGAGAATAATAATTTGGTAATTTTTTAGTTAACGTCGTACTAGAGCAACACAACGGGCTATTGACGACGGTCCGGACAACGCCTCGTATTTTTGAACCACGGTCAGATGACGCCTTGAGCAGAGGAGAATGTTACTTTATATGTCATGGTGAAGACGAGTTTGAATAGTGCTGCCCAGATACGCCACAGTATGCTTCAAAATTTGCTGTTAGTACTTTTCTCACTCAAAATAAACCCAAGTGTACCATCAATAGCCTCTTGTGTTGTTCCAGTACGACGATAATTAAAATACCTACCTACCTACTCAAGTGTACCATGGGCAGGCGCTAGCTCGTTTGGAAGGTAGGTATTTAGATATGTTAATGAACGTCATACTGGAGCAACACAACGGGCTATTGATGACGTGTCCGGGATCAATCCCCCCAAGAGAAAGATCCGAGGTGTTGTCCTACGATATTTTCCTTGGGGAATTGATCCCGGACTGTCTTCAAAAACCCTTTGTGTTGCTCCAGTACGACGTTCATTAAAATACCTACCTGCCTTCCAGTACACACTGAAGTTAGTTTAGCCAGTGCAGATTGTTTCGCTTATCACACAAGCAAAACAGAATTAAAGAAAATGAGATGTTCGTTTTTCCTATTGCTTCCTGATCGCAATATAATTCCTGTAGAGATTATTAGGCCAATCCCAAATTATTTTTTGAATACGTGCTGCCAGGGTTGTCGACTTTCCGGACACTTTTCCCCCTCCAGAGGAGGAATGCATTTTTATTTGGTTTAATTTTAATACTTATGGGTTGTTGGGTCGTTGAATTAAGGTCAGCCTGGAGCAACACGATTAGTGACGATCCATGATCAATCCCGAAGGGAAAGATCCAATAACAATACTTTGTAATGATCCACGGTCAGATAACGAGTTACCAACTGAGCTGACACCCTACTCGCCAAACCTTCACACTACGCCAACGTGAGGAGACATTTGAGACTAAGACAGATTTAAAGTTAACCAGACACCACATACACGGCGGTCTTTGGTTGGATCGCGTTTTGAACTCGTAATCCTTGGGTTGCTTATCCGTTACTCTTTCAACCGAGCTACCCCTTCCCTATTTTACTTATGTAATAACACTGTTTACTTATTTATTGTTAAAGTGGATCCTTACTGTGATTGGTTAATTGTATTTGTAATGCCCAATAGGGACTTTCAGAAGCAGACTCTTCTTCCTCACTTCATGCTCCTTAATGATGATAGCATCCAGTCCTTAATATGCGCAGTGGATTGTTACGTATGGTGTCGATCATTCTTTCCTCATTGTCACAAGATCAATGAAGTCCAGCTGGTAGTTGCGGATCAGCAACATTACAACAACGGTTTTACAGGAAAATAACTTAAAAGGGTGCACTCGTGCCCCTGAACTCAAACTCAACTTTTGTAGTTTTGTCACACAACAGGGATACGATACATGTGAAATGGATTTTTTTGGATACATGGCTATGAATTCGATTTGCATCCAAAGGTGTAGAAATTATAAAAATCTTAAAATGCAGTTTAAAAAGTATTTTCTGATACTTTGATTATATTAGCATTTTCCTACGAAAGAGAAAAGAGATTATTCTGGTCACTCTTTCAATCAACAATTGAACAATTCAACCCGAATAACGTTGGGTAATTCTGCAACAATAAAAGTAAAGCATCGAATAGATATTTAGAAGTGCTTTGCAACATTTTCCCCTTTTGCCACTGAATATTTCCCAATTAAATTTATTTACTTTTTTAGGAGTTGGCAAGTTTTGTGGGCGTTCATGAACGGTATACCACTGATATTTGTATAGCATGTTGTTTAGAAAAGTAGGTTCATTTTCATAAATAATATAAATACTACTACGGCGAACTAGTGATCTTTATTCAAATGAGGTATGTTGTTGTTGCACATCCCCCTGGTGTAGGAAAGCCTACACCAGGTCCAGAAGGCCCCGTCGTGCCAGATCCCCATATACCTGCAAAAAGTCCTGATCAACCAACAGCTGCTTATACGAAGCGCCAAGACAGAGAAGAAGGTGATCAGGACTGGCAGGTAGGGAACAGGAACAAGGAGGGAAAATTCTCTCCCCGTTCTGAAATTTGATACTCTTAAGATGGCCACTTCGAAATCTGGCCATGGCCGATTGAAAAGGCCGAGGGCCACAGCATGTGATTGAGAGTCCAGGGTGATTGCCAGCATACCAATGGTGGGATGGCGTACGGCGCCACAAGGAAAGCAAACGTTGTTTTCCCAGGGAGTGGACCTCAGTGGGAGTGAGGCGATTCAAACAGTCCATAGGGAGATCACAGCCATTCTTGGCGAGTACATCGGCTGTCTCGTTGCCATACACCCCGATATGCGATGGAATCCATTAGGATTCCATCGCATATTCAGTTACTAAGAAAACTGACTGGAAACAGATGGTAGGTAAGTAGTTAATTAACTTTGCATTGGAGCAACACAACTGGCTATTGACGACGATTCGGAATCAATCCCGTAAGAAAAGATTCTAGGACGCCTCATAATTTTGAACCACGATCATGACGAGGTCAGAACTCCACTCTCCGAACTTCCATGCCACACCAATGTGACGTACGCCAGCCGGCCTCCGCGTTTTCGAACTCACAATCCTCAGGTTACTAATCCGTTGGTCTTCTAACTGGACTATTAACCTGGAAGCAGATAGAAAAGATTAAGTATATCGAAAATAAAAAAGATGAAAATGGATATAAACAATGGAAAAGAAAAACAAAACCAATAGGTTGTGGAAAAATAAATAATTGTTGTAGATGCTTGAAATGAAAGCAATACTAAAATACTGGAGCACGAAACAGAAAATAGCAGCTATACAAAAATTAATACATCAAATATATTCGAAGGTATAAAGGCTTAATCAATGTTTTACCAACTGTGATTAGAATGTGATCAAATTATTTTTGTGAAAATTGTATTTTTGCTCAAGGGTGAGTAAATGTTCAGTAATCATTTTATATAAGGTATTTAGAAAATTAGGTAAAAAAAAACTGCTTAAAGTGTGAAATTTCCAAGGTGTTTCTGTTTCGATGGAAGTTTTTTAATATCTTCACAAAATGGTGCGAGCAGACCTGACAGTGAAGAAATAGGTGGAGTGGTCGTTCACGGTAAGAAGGCGATTTGTCGCCAAATATGGTAACTTTCACCTTTTGTTGATTTTCTTCACATCTGTCGTTTTTGTTATGGCAACCCTATCTGCTGTTACGGAATTCGGCCGCCATCTTGATTTGGCGACCAAAATTAGTTGGCGACAAACGTCTTACCGTGAACGACCACTCCACCTCATATTCTCCTAAAAACTGAGAGCGTATGGTAGGTGTTCCAAATATTGCCTATCCTAACTATTTCTCTATATCTCAGACTCCTGGGTTGGGAAATCAAGCTGGAAACTAAATTAATATCAGTAGGAACTGTTACCCTTCGGTTTCCATAGATCCTATACCTTCTTTACTTATGTCAGTTTAAGTTGACTAGTCAAACTTCATAAAGTTTCCCAAGAGAATTTACAAAAGTGGGTTCCTAATATTGCCCTCCCCTCTTCCTATGACCACCCACCAGGCGAAATGGGGAGCTACTATTCAAAACGAGTTACTAGTAGAGCACCTACCTTTAGTATGTACTTTGGAGTCATATAAACGAAATTATGATTCGGAAACACTTACCTGCATATTCCCTGAATTGATTAGAGACAAAAAATAAGTTGGTCACAGCCTCCAATACTTGAGCTGCAATAGTATAGCGATATTTGGAACACTTACTCTATGCATTGAAATTATATCTCGTACGGGAAGTTCGATACATTTTATTTTGTCTTGTTGCATTTATAAAACAATCACTAATGTCATGATTATTAATTATAATTCATTTTGAACAGTTAGAAATATTAACTTAAGCTAATTGAATAAGGTTTCAATTTTTTTTTCGGATTTGCACAAACTTAATGTATTTATTCTCGAAGGCCTATCAAACCAGCTAAGTCTTTGAGTATGAAAGCCTTCAAGAAATCCAATACTAGATCAGGTTGGTTGGTTAGGTTTTTATGGCCAAGTGTATTTTACCATACTGCGCTAAACACAAGATAAACAGTGTCAAGTTATGGACATGCACACATAAGAAAGGTCTTAATGATTTAGAAGAGATAAATACACCCAGTATAGTTACAGAAATCGGAGGCAGACAGGTCAGATGGCTTGGGGAGGCTTGTTTAGTATGACGTTTTTAGCAAGTTGGAAATGCCTTATGGCCCAGAACGAAGAATGGAAGTTGGATGCACCACTCGTTCCCCCAAGTCAAAAAATGGGCATATATATGTCGCCTTTATATTTCAGATAGGTCTCGGTAAGGTTCCAGATATGCAAATCCTTTCTAGTTGATTTCTGTAAAAGTTCTTTAACTTGACCTGTTGTATTGATTAGCTACTATAATAGTTATCAGTTTTACAACATATTTTAAATAAGATGCTGTAAATTTATTTGATGGTCTTCATTTTTTAACTCATATCTCCAGTAAAATCAATAATTTTTTATCATTTTGTTTTATATCGTTTCTTCAAAAAACATGTGTTTACGAAACAATTCTATCGTGTTTTCCATAAAAATTTCTCTAGAATGTAGTCGATAGAATCCTATTGAATTATGGCCCATTTTTCTATAAGTTGTACAAGGTAACCTCTAAAGAATGTCTATACATATGTCTGTAGAAACCGCTGTAAGGGTATTTTATTCTATTTCATAGAGGTATTGGTTCTATATAATTCTACTTCATAGAAGTATTTATTCCATATTATTCTATTTCATAGAGGTATTTATTCTATATAATTCTATTCGATAGAGGTTATTATTCTATATTATTCTATTTCATAGAGGTATTTATTCTATAGAGGCTCATTTCTTTAATTTTATGACAACTTTTCTATAGAAATACAGCGTTTGTTTTCTCTCTAGAATTATAAAGAATATTTTCTATAGAAAAGAAATTTCCTTTTTTGCTATAGACATCTCTATAGAATTCTAAGAAACTCTAAAATAAATTTTCTAAGCTCTAGACTCTTACGAAAATTGCTGTCGGTTAAGGAAGTTAAGATGACTCATTTGAACTAATCAGGACAGGTCATTTGGAGAAAATCTGCATAATTGGTTTTTTTTTTAGAAGTTGCAACACTTATTCTTGGTATTTGTAGAGAAGAAATTTGTATGATTTTCATGGTTCTATGCAGTATCATATCAAGAAGGGGACTCAAGACCCACTCCCCGAAAATTCTAGTTTCTAATTTCTATCTTTTCATGCATCAAATAGTAAAAAAGGATTAAATACTTTTGTAATATTTAAGTAAAATAACAGTTTTAGAATCTATTAATAACTTAACCTAATTATTTGCTTGGAAATTTAAAGCAATAATTTTCTCTTTTCACTGACACAACATCCACGCATCTACTTATCGCATCATAGCTTTAAAATTGGCAGAAATGAAATGCAAATTTTCAGAAATAGGAGCTTTGAATGCTTACTTAATGTTATTTTACTGTAGTAAAAATCACAATATTTTTTAATGATTTCCACGAGAGGGATTTCCAGAGCAAACAAGCAAACCACCGGGAGATGAAAATCTTACTGGGTGGAAAAAGAGTTAGGTGCAGTGGCGGTTCAAGTCAAGTGATTTTAAGCGGTAAACATTTCAAGGCCCTCAAACTCAAGTTAGAAAAAAAAGTTTCAAGAAAACTGTCATTAAGTTATCAACAAAAAAAAAAAAAAAATTAAAACTGTCCCCCCCCCACCCCCCATATAATAATTTTATATAAAAAAACTTATATTTTACATGAATTTCCGTTTGCTTTATTTTTTGCAAATTCGTCAAATATTTTGGCAGTGTCAATTCGGTTTAAATTTTTTTGCTCTATATAAATAATGGCCATATTATTTAATTTTTCTTCTCCCATAGTACTTTTTGAAAAAATTTTTACACGTTTTAAAATAGAAAACGATTTTTGTCTGACGCATTAGATAAAGAAATTATTTTTAAAAAAATTTTAAATAATATTTCAACTCAATAGGTGTTTGGTGTGGTTTTTACCTATAGTGTTCTCATTTTGAAAAGAATTGTTTAAAAAATGGTCAAATTCATATTCAAAAGTACAAACACATCAATATCATTTTTGTAAATATATTCTATTTCAAAAAAAAATCGATGCCCGAAGAAGGAGTTGTGCTGAGCTCGATCAATGCGCTGACTAGGGACGCATAGTCTTGAGTGACAAGTCCCGTTTCCAACTGTGTTCTGACGACAACCGCAGATTTGTCTGGAGACGTCCAGGGCAGCGTGGGAATCCTGCCTTTACTATCGCACGCCACACATGCCCACAACAAAGCATGATGGTCTGGGGTGCCATGCCATCTCCTTTGATAACCGGACCCCTTTGGTAGTCATTTCTGGCACACTTACAGCAAAACGATTCGTAGACGACATTCTACAAGCTTTCCCAACACTTCCTTGGCCAGCTAGGTCTCCTGATCTATCTCCCTTACAACCCATTTGAGACGTTATGGGAAGGCAACCATCCTGGAATGTTGACCATTTAGCCCGACAGTTGGAGACAATTAGGGAAGAGATTCCACAGGACACCATCCGGAAACCTTTAGCAATCTATGCCATGCCAGGTGACAGCTTGCATCCAGAACAGAGGTGGACCCACGCCTTATTGACTTCCTCCCTTTGTAACAGTGAAACTCTGAAATAGATCATTCAATTGTTCTGAAATTTTAATCGTTTGTTTTTGTATGTATGTTCTACACTTTCACCCATTTTTATCACAATCCGACAACTCCTTCTTGGTGCGTCGTTTTTTTTTGTTATAGTGTATTTTTCAACTTGATAAAAGTTGGTTCTTTTTTTTTTCTTTTGATAAATCCCAATAAAATAAAATATTAAAAAAGGCTTCACAACAACTTCAAACGTCTGAGTTCTTTGAGATAATTCTGCTTTGGTGTTGTCATATATGACATAAAATGTACTGACTATGAAATTTTCTCTAATTGTAAATTCATATCTGACTTGTTTGTTTTCATCTAAAAACATTTTTCTCTTTTGTTGCCTGCGAGTTTGTCCATTTCCCACTTTAAATGCCAGCCCTGATAAATCAACTGTCTCTTTTCCAACCTTTTCAAATTCTTTTCTGAAATTATTGATAAAATTTTCTAATGACTTTAGTAGGATAGATCCTTTCAATAGTTCACATTCTACTGTGATTTCTGTGATTTATTAGTGGTCTTTATTCTTTGTAAAATACTATTCCAAATAACTGTCATTGGGGCGGTTTCATATTTCCTTCCGAAGTGAACTCGCCTCCACTATGGCAACTTTCTTCTTCTGAATTATAAATTTCAGTTAAAGCCTCTTGTATATAGGTGAAATCAAGTTCTATAGCTAATACAGCATCTGCTCTTGCTTACCATCTTGTAATAAAAAAAATTTCCCTGAGACGGAATGTTTACACATTTCTAAATTTCTGGTTAAAATTTTCCAGTGATGGTTTGATACAGAAAAGAAAATGGAATAAATTATTCCCAAACATAAAATACTAAATTGCAGCGCTACAACTTTTGCAGCGAAATTTCCAATTAAATTTAAGGAATGATTAGCACACGGAATAAAAACCACACTTGGGTTATGTTCTTTAATACGTTCTTGCAATCCTGAGTAGTTCCCTGACATATTAAAAACATTATCAAACGATTGTCCTCGACAGTTTTAAATATCCACTCCTAATTTTATTAAAGTTTTCTTGTTCCAAATATAAAGACGTGTTTATCCATGGGAATGAATTCCACAAATCTTTCCTTGATATTGCCACAGGATGAAACATACCTTATCACAAAAGTTAGTCGATCGACATCAGGAGTGGAGTCAACAAATATACTATAAAAAGTCGCAGATTTGATTTTTTCAAGTATTTCAACTCTTACTTGATTACAAATAAGACCTACCAATTATCAAATATTATGAGATAAATTGTTTCTATTTCCTAGTCCTTTGTTGGCATATTTTTATAGACTAGGGGGCACGCCCCCTGCTCGCTAACGCTCGCCAACCCCAGAAGGATTGCTTCGCAATCCTCATTGGTTCCTTATGCTCGCTTCGCTCGCATCAATGAAGACATGTGTCCTAGCAGAAAAAATTGTTTACAAAATATAATATTCCACAAAAATATTTTTCAAAACTAAATATTTTTGCTGTTTTTCAGAAAAGATATATACAGTACCTATAGAATCAGAATTCAAATGAAAACTTTGAGCAAATTTTGACTCGAAATGTGATCGCTTATTTGGAAATTGAATACCCAGCATGTTGTTTGAGTGTACGTTTCCCCAGCACTCGATCCACCCACACTTTTTCATTGCATTTGTTTTCAAAAGCTGCAGTGCAAGCGTCTTATTGAACTATAATTGTTGGCCTTGAAAAGGACCTTTTTTTTAATGGCCCTAAAAAGATCCTCCGCTTTCTTTGATTTCTATTATTGACTGCAACAGCTGAACTACAATTATTTTTTTTTCAATAAAATTTCATTTGAAAACGCTATAAATTCAATTGAAGCGCGAGGCTTCGTGATAAACAAACAATCGTACAATATTGCCAAAACGCGATAACAAATAACGTCTTTTTTGCGTGCCACGTAAGAGAATTATATATATAGATGTAACTTCAAGAACTCAACATATTCGCTTAGGTATTACAAGCAGGTTAAATAATTTCCTTTCCTATTAGAATCTTTGCATTCACCGTGACCCCTATATCCTAATCGTCTCAATAATTGTATTGTTGATATTATTCTTTTCAACACATCTCTGCTTTAACGTACTTATTTTTCCTTTTCCTGTAATAGTTGAGTATGGAGTATCAATTTTATTGAATTTTTTTTTATCTTTCATACATAGTACACATGGCTGACAAGTGTTCTTTTGAAACTTCGTGGTTCGATAATATAACAGTAATTGACTCATGATAAAGGAGGAAATGTTGCAGCTTCTGTGGGCCCAAAAGACCTGGAGCACCTGAGGTAGAAGTCTGACTTTTCTCCGCAACTTCGCCTGCTAGCCTTAGCTGGGCATATTGGAATGGCCTTCACGCCTAGGGTGTCTCTACCAGGCACCCATTCCGCCCATTGACACTCCCTCGCCACGATGAGGCGACTAGCAGGACTTGAGGGGAGCCAAGTGCGGAGCTGATCAGGGTTCGCCAGCTCATATTTTAAAATGTATTGACTTTACAATGGATAAGGTTTTTAAGGAACCTCTACTTTTCTTGGACTGATTGGGGGTTTATGGACTCGTGGACTTGGTCTAATTTAAAGAGACCATTTCGGGGATTAGTAACAACCACGCAGTAATTAATCTCCAATTTTGCAAACCAGTTATTCATTTAGACTTTGATGTTGAGTAAAGTTTGCAAAGGTAGCTGTAAACACGTTTGCTTGTTTCTGAAATTATCTTTTTTCCATAATTCCATTTGATTACTTTCTGTAAAAATGATCATAAGAAAGTCCTCTGTAATACACTTCGTTTCTGTCTTTGTACACTGGTTTCAAATTTTCTATATTTCCGATATTTTTTGGTTTGTTATTAAGAGTGGGGTCAATAATAGCATCTGTTAATATTGATGGCCATAGTTATATATCATTTATTACTTCGATGTCTGTATCGAGGCATCTTTCTGGACTAGCTCTATCTTTAATGTTTTCGCAATCCATTTTTTCAGGACAAAACTTTCCTCGAACCCTTATGAAGAGACATTTTAAGACCCCTTTGTTATTCTGGGGCCCTACGCTGCCGCTTAATCCGCCTATGGTTAGGTGGAGGGAGGTTTCTCACATTTCAGTGACAGGTCACAAAGAAAGATATCCATAGGTTTTATTCTGACATTACAGGAAACATTTCATTGATGAAACTTTCTTAGTAATTAAAGTACATTGAAGAGTCAATAGTGTATACAGAATAGCTATACTCCGGTTTTTATTAGATTTTAATTTATTTATTTGGTATGATTTTTCTACCAAGCTGATTTTTATAACGTCGCTATTAAAAACAATCTATACAAAGCAAATGCTTCTATAAACTAATTTTAGTATGAATATGAATTATAAAATCATTCGGAAATAATCTGAATAGCAACCTTGATGTGTTTTGATAGAAATCTATTCAGAAATACATGAATGGTGCTAAATTTTAACTCTTTTCTATAGACAATCGTTATTTCGCAAGAAATGAATTCAAATGAAAAGGTTGGTGGATTGGTATTTTAATTAACAGCAAACCAGAGTCACAACGGACTATAAGCGACTGTCCGAGATCAATCCCAAAGGGAAAGATCCAAGAATAACACCACGTAGTTTTGAACCACTACAAATGAAAAGTATAAAACTGAATAGAACGATCTACCGAAAAGGCAAACTAAAAATTCTAGTATATAGTCCCGCGAACAACCTTTGTATTTTTCAAGGATAAAAATTTTCTCAATACTCCTGTTAAATACGATTCCTTCAGAGGAAAGGAATGACACAGGCCATGTGGATCGCAAAAGGGAAAAAGAGAGTTTATTGAAGACACAACACACATACACTGCTGGCCACCGTAAATGCAAAACCCTGAAGGAAGCATACAAACAATATGAAATTTACAACATGCATTAGCGGAGGTGAGATATGCAAATTATTAGAATTTCAGCGCAGACGCACATCACGCGCGCCTGTGGCGCCACTTCAAAGCGCTATTTAAGGCTTGGAGATTTCGACGATTTCAAGTACGGCAATTGTGTTTTTCTTGTGTTTTTTTTTTTTTAACGATCAATTATGCCTCGTAGAAAACAGCGATCATCTTTTGATCAAGTATCCGAGTTCGACAGAGGAAGAATAGTGGCCTACCGAGATTGTGGATTATCTATCAGAGAAATCGATAGTCGTGTTGGACGAAACCAAACAACTGTAATGCGGATATGTGATCGTTGGATGCAGGAGGGTACGACGGACCGACGTGTTCGATCGCATTCACCTCAGTTCACCACTTCACGTGATGACAGGCATATTGTGCGTATGGAAGTGACGGATCGCTCAGCCACATCACGAACCATAGCACAGCACATTCAGTCTGTAACGCATCATCCAGTGACCATCGTACCATTCGACGCCGTTTACAGCAGAGTGGTCTGTCCGCAAGACGTCCATTGCTTCGTCTACCCTTGACGCAGAACCACAGACGTCTCCGCCGCCAATGGTGCGATGAAAGAAGGATGTGGACGGCAGAATGGAATGGAATTGTCTTTACTGACGAGTCACGCTTCTGTCTTGAACACCAAGATGGTCGGATTCGAGTCTGGAGACACCGTGGAGAGAGGATGCTGAACAGCTGCGTTATGCACCGCCACACTGGTCCTGCACCGGGTTTTATTGTATGGGGCGGTATTGGATATCACTCTCGCACTCCTCTAGTACGCATTGCCGGTACTTTAAACAGCCAGCGCTACATCTCCGAGGTATTGGAGCCAGTTGTCTTTCCTTACCTTAAGGGCTTACCCACAACCATATTTCAACAGGTTAATGCGCGACAACACGTGGCACGCATTGTCCAAGGGTTCTTCGTCAATCGCCAGATTGAATTGCTTCCCTGGCCAGCTCGCTCTCCGGATCTTTCGCCGATAGAAAACATGTGGTCCATGGTTGCTCAACAATTGACCCAGATTACATCCCCAGCTGCCACACCAGATCAACTTTGGCAACGTGTAAAAGTACCCTAAGAACACATCCAAAGTTTTTTTGAATCAATCCCGAGGCGTGTGGCAGCGGTGATCTCCAACAACGGCGGCTACTCTGGCTACTGATTTTGGCAGGAACCACACTTCACAGAAGTCTATAAATTTAATCATTTGATACTTGGTCAACATGTTATCTACAAAATAAATTTTGTTGTGATATCTCTTGTCTTTCTTGGTGTTGCAATTTGGGTGGCCAGCAGTGTATATACAGATTTGAGGGGATTGTAGAATTAACCAATAGGATTCTTGTATATTGAAACGGACGTATAAGAAAGCTATAGTACAGTCACACATGCTGCCTGAAATGAATGACTCAGTCCTAGCAGCACAAAGAAAGATACTAAGAATTCTATGGGGATTGATATCTACATAATAAACAAGCACATTACCTCTTAAAATTACACACTGACAAAAGTTCATTAAATTTCACTTTAGTCAATGCTTTAGCTAACATATCAGCAATTTGGTGATCAGACGAAACATATTCAACTCTGATATTATTTTTGCAAATTACATTACGAATGTATTTTAATTTAATATCGATATGTTTCACACACACACACGATCTACCATGATTATTTTCATTTGTTATACATTTGATATAAGATTAATTATCTTCAAACAGAATAAGATCTGAAACATCGATAGTTTCTGAAGCTACACTTTTCAACCACAAAAGGTTCTGAATACCTTTACTTAATGCTATTACTTCAGCTTCAGTAGATGAGAGAGCAACACGTTTTTGCTTATTACAAGACCAGCAGATTGGAGAAGTACAAAACATTATCACATAACCAGAAATAGATTTTCTATCATTTGGATTAGAACCCCAATCAGCATCTACATACATAGACATTTGATAATCATTTGAATCTTTATAGTACTATAGTTTTATAAGTTGGCAGTACCTTTTAAATACCTTAATATTTTCTTTAAAGCACACCATCCAGCATTAGTTGGATGCTCTTGAAGTTGACTTCAACAATTTACAGCATACAAAATATCATGCCTAGATACATAAGCTAAATACAGTAACGATCTCACAAATTCTCGATATGGTCCATCAAATACATCACCTTTCTCAAAATCGGCTAATGTTGATTTAGGATCCATAGGAAGTACACTTGGTTTACAATCTAACATGTTAAACTTTTTCAGTAATTTTACAATATACAATTCCTGATCCTTTATCAACTTATCAGAATTCAGATAACAATCAGAATCAGTTAACAATGATATCACAATGTTAGTTTCTGTAACATCTGAACCTGCTATTAATAAATCATCTACATAAAGTGCTATAACAATTTTTTTTTTCATATCGTACAAAAATACATGGCTCATTTGAACCATTGACGTGGTGCTTGTTTTAATCTATACAAACTTCTTTTAAGTTTACATTTCTTCCCACTGTTATCATGATACCTCTTGGGTTGATCCATATAAATTAATTCACTTAATTTACCATTCAAAAATGCAGTTTTTGCATCAAGTACAAAAACACAAAGATTTTCTTTCTTTTTAGTACAAGTATTAATCTTAAAGCAAGCATACTGATTACAGGAGAAAAAGTCTCAGTGTAATCAATTCCTTCTTTTTGTAAAAATCCTCTAGCTACTAAACGACCTTTATACTTACCATTTCTCTTCTTATTGAGGTCCCACTTACACGAAATAGATTGTTTATCTGGTAATACGGTTTCAAGATCCCAGACATCGTTGAACCTCATGCTTTCCATTTCCTCGTTCATCGCAATCCTCCACAAGAGTTGCTCGTCATTGGGTAGAGATGCGATGTCGTCAAAAGTCAAAGACTCGTCAGCGAACATTGAATTATACACTTCAGGATGTGGAAATCTAACAGGCTCCTTGGTTTTTCTCGAAGATCGTCTCGGTTCAATCGAATCTAGATCGCGTTTTCACTTTTACTCTTGTTGTCCTCGAGTACATCGAACTCGTTAACTGACTGATCTAATTCATCAGCGATGAACCTTTGACGCTTGTCGCGAATCTTACGTTCATTAAACTTAACATCTTTAGATACATAAATTCTATGAGTATAAGGATCCATCAGTCTAAAACCCTTTGAGGAGTATCTCACAAAAAGCATCCTCTTACTTTTGGGATCAAGTTTCTTCCTTTGAGAAGAAGGCACAAGCATGTATGCATCGCACCCAAATACATGCATATTCCTAAGATCAGGATTTTCATCAAATTTCAGAAAGTATGGTGAAAAGTTATCAACAGTACAGGGCAGCCTACTTTTAATGTATGCGGCAGTGAGAATTGCTAAACCCCAGAAACTTTTGGGTAAAGCAGATTCAAAAATCATTGCCCGCCCTTTTTCTATAAGGGATCTATTAGCACGTTCTGCCACACCGTTCAATGCTGAAACGTAAGGTGGGGATGGATCAATGACTACACCGGCATCAGTAGCACATTTTAAAATTTCACCAGACATGTATTATTTTGCATTATCACACCTTAAAATACGAATGGAAGGATTTGACTTAAAGAAAAATTTTATCTCTTCAATTACTTTGCTTTTACGTTTCAATAATCTCACTTCCGTAAAACGCGAATAATCATCAATAATAGTCATAAAGTAACGATCACCTGCATAGGTTTCTGGATCAATTGCCCACATACATCCGTGTGAAATTTTGTGAAAGGCTCTTTTTCCCTCTTTTTAGGACCTTTCCCCAACGGTGAGGCACTTTGTTTTGCATGAGAGTAAACTTCACAAAACGAAATCGGAGTCGGAAGTCCTAATTTCTTAAGCAATTGATCAAAAACAATTCTTTTTCTTCCACAAGAAAAACACTTTCAACGCGTGGCACAAAATCACAAATATACTGTCCCGAACTAACGCGATTACCAAGTATAAAGAGTGTTCAGTCTTATTTTTCACAAAAACCTTTTGGTTTTCAAACACTAGACTGAAGCCTGCACTTTCTATTTTTCGGACAGAAATTAACTGTCCACTCAGATTTGGCACGTATAAATCATCTTTCAGGGTAATCTCCTTACCATTTGAAGTTTTTCCGATGATCACACCAACACCTTCCACTTCCAGTTCAGCAGTCTTTGAAGCGCATTTAATACTGCCTGATAACGGACTTAATTCAGAAAACCACTCTCTCTTTGAGCAGATATGGGATGTAGCACCAGAGTCTACGATGAAGCTTTCTAGTGTAGAGCTTCCCACAACAAAAGACACTGCAGTTGAGGCATGTCTTTCATCTGAATTATGTTGACTATTACAGTCTCTCTTCATGGGACCACTCTTCCCGCAATTATAGCATGTCATTTTCTTTCGCCAAAACTTCGCTGTATGTCCTTTTTCTTTTTTACAGTTTTGGCAAAAGTAATCATTCTTGGCAGGTAAGGCAGCATTTTCTCCTGGATATTTCCTAGATTTGACGGAGTGTCTGAAATCTCTAGACAAAGCCTCTGCATCCAACAGGCGTTGAGTCACAAAGTCCAACCTTAGGTTTAAACGGACGATTCTCTAAAGCCCCTTTGACGGTCTAGAACTCAGGAGGAAGTGACATCAAAATGTAGACAATGATATTCATGTCATGGATCTCCGCTCCAGACATACGTAAATCACTAACGAGACTTGTTACACCATCAATATGCTGTCGCATTGGCACATCACTGGCTTTCTGTAAGGTGGACAATCGTTTGCGAGCTAGAATTTGGTTCACAGCTCCTTTATTGTCATATTTCAGTTCCTTCTTCCAGATTTTACATGCTGTGATCTCAGTCTGCAGAGAAACAAGAATTTGATTCCTCAAAAGTGCCAGCAGGAAAGCGTAGGCCCTTTTCGCCTCAACAGTCTCGTCTGCTTCTGCACCTTCTGCGGGATCTGCCTCCAAGAATGCATCTAACTGCTTTGCACAAAATACAGCTTTCATTCTCCTCGACCATATTGAGAAATTCTGTCCATCGAAGGGAACCAAAGCGACCCCTCCTTCAACAAAAAAGCCATTGCTCCGAAAAATAAAATAGTAGCATCACAAATTTCCTCACGCTTTTTCCCCTGAACAGCCGTAGAAGCGCAAAGAAAATAAACAAGTGACCCCACTTGAAAACAAGGAACCACGCTCTGCTGTTAAATACGATTCCTTCAGAGGAAAGGAATGACACAGGCCATGTGGATCGCAAAAAAAGGAAAGAGAAAAGATATATATATATATATATATATATATATATATATATATATATATATATATATATATATATATATATATATAATTTCAAGAACACAAGAATTTCTAAAAAAAAAAATGTAACAAAAGTCTTAAAAAATAATAAAAAATGAAGAAATGTTGGTGGATCAGGGCGTCATCAGGGAGGAGCCTGACCCAAACAACATAAAATGGTGTTTTCTACATATGAGCAGCATTAGGCTGAAAAAATTGCTCATACACTCCCCCAAACACCACCAAAAATCAAGTAAAACAAAAACAGAACAAAATACCAAAACATAGCAGGAATAGAACGAAATGAAACCCGAAGCCGCAGCTGGGATATCATCAACAACAAGCCTAAAAATTGCCACCAAATGCCATCAATTACACAGTCTAACTTATATGCTAACATCATACCTCCGATGCAACAAGTCCAAAAATAATAATAATAATATGAAAATCCCCAGCCCCTTATCAAAAATATATTCATAAAAAGAAAAAAAAGAAAAATAAAATTGAAAAGTAATTCCCATGGCTCTGGGTAAATTACGAAAAATAATTATTCATGTGTTGTGTAGGTGTTGATATTAATAAATCTTTCAAAAATATTTTTAAAGAATGAAAACGGGTATTTGTTATTGAGAAGTGTGTTTTTTAGATATTTACATTGTAATAAAAAGTTAGCATCAGAATTACAAATTTTTTTGAAACGTACCAATTGACCAGCTATCGTGTTGTAGTATATTCTTTTAGAGATATTGGAGTCCCAAAATATTAATTTATTGACTGTAAATTTAAAATCGCTTCGTTTATCATATACATTAATGTCAACTTTGCCGGATGAAACAGAAATTTTTATGTCTAGAAAATCAGTATTATTGTTATCCAGATTGGTTTTAATTAAAGAAAGTTCGTCTGGATAGATGGATTTCCAAATATTAGCAAAGTTGCTATTATTAAAAACAATTAAATCATCAATAAATCTAAAAGCAGTATTTATCTGAAGGCAAAAGTTTTTTTCAAAATAATGAAGAAATAAATTAGCAAGAATGGAAGAAAAATTGGAACCTTGGGGAATACCCTTAACTTGAATGTAAATATGCTCACCATTAAATATAAAATTATTGAAAATACAATAATTAACCAAAAATTCCCATTCCTCAAAATCCAGATCAATTAAGTTATTAAAATCATGATAGTAATAGTTCAAAACATCTCTCAATTTGTCCAGGGGTATGCTGGTAAAAAGGTCTTTAAAATCATAGGTCTGAATATCATTAATAATATTTTTATCCAAAAAATTCAAAACCTTGTTATTATCACATATAATCCATGTAAAGCCTTCATCAAAAATGGCAGCAAGAATAATTTTTAAATATTTAAATAGTAGCATGCCAGGTTTAATCATATAAGAGTTATTACCACAGGTGATGTAACGGAATTTAATAGGATTTTTGTGAAATTTAGGAATAACGGTAATATAAGGTAAAATTATGTGTTGATTGGAAATTTTAACTCTTTTATTTGAAGAAATGATTTTTTTAATAATGGTATTATAAGTAGATTTACAGAATTTATATGTATCTGAATTCTTAAGTTCAGCATCAAGTAAATTTAAATAAAGTTTTTTACATATGAAAGCATAGTTACCTGAGGCTTTATCAACTGTAGTAATGATAAATTTATTTTGAATATCCTTAATGGCTGTGTTTATTGTCTTGTAATTACCGGTATTGTCAAAAATAGATTGAATATTATTATTAATAAAATCTTTAAAATGATCATATAATTTCCATTTCCATTCTGTAAACAAACATAAAGGGACTTTAAATTTAGAAGAGGTCATAAAACAGAAATTATCAATGTCTTCCAGAAAGCTTTTAAGTATACTATTTCTATTAAAATTATAAATGGGCCTAAATTTAGTACCTTTATACATAACATCTCTTAATTGGTCATTTTCAACAATACCAAGATCACCAGTCACTATGTGTCCTAAGTCTTCATTTAAATAGGGTCTGAAATTTATGTGTTGTCGCACAAGCATACAACTGTATCTCTATATAAATCAATCTTACTGCAAAATTGATTGTAATTAAAAAATTTTCTCCCCAATGGTAAATCATATTTAAAGCATTTTTTTATGTTAAGAAATTTTAAAGGAAAAATATTCTGTAGGTTATTCACAATTCTGTTAAAGTTGAATTTATCGAAATTAATATGTTTAAAACTTATCTTCATATAAATTGGATTATCTTTACTACTAGTTTTTTTCTTATTAATTTTAGAAAGTCTAGCTTTATAAAGATCATGGAGTAAAAGTAAAAAATGAGGATTGAGAGAGTCAATGTTTGTAAGTAAATTCTTAAACTTAAGACACGTACCGTCATTCAAAGAAAATATGAATTTTTTTAAGGGTTTAAAATTAAAAGTTTCTATAAAGTGTTTTTCAATACGTTTCAGGTTTTTTATAAAATTATTAAACTGGTGAATATTATCAGAAGTGTTAAGTTTTTTATTTTCACCGCTTCCTCTACATCCTCTCTTTGTTTTCTCTTTTGACGTATGGAATAAAGCAAAAGTATTGCAGTTATCAACATTAACCTGTGTATTTTGAAATAGATCATTCAAACCATAAGGAGCAAGTGTTTTAAATTTTAAAATGTTAATGTTTTCTTTAGCCAGTCTCAATTTTTTATCTTTGACAATATCAAGTATAGTAATTTGTGCATTGCTAAAACCATGTAAAGAAAAATGATGGAATTCCAGGTTAAAAGTGGAGTTGGAGTTATAATTTTTAATATTGGAACGGTGAAGGTTAATGCGTAAGTTCAACGAGTTACTGGTTTGACCAACATAACCCATACCACAGAGGCTGCATCTTAGAAGGTAAATGACATTAGAGGCTTTACAGGCTGGCGAAGTTGAGCTGTCGATAATGTTAGACTCATCCAACTGAGGGCAAGTCTTACAACGTTTATCGCTGCATTTGGAAAATTTAGGTTTACTCATAAAGTCAAAATTATCAACGTTAGGGTAACAGGATTTCGATCCAAGGGGGTCCCCCAAAATCCCCATGTACCGAGCACAGGACTTACCATTAGAATATAAGTCCCTTTTGCCAGGCGCTAAATTCATATTTGTACTATCCATTTGAAATAATAAAAAGTCACACTGCCCGAGAAGTGCGCAAAAGCTGCAACTAACTCTGACAGGTAAATAATAACAACATACAATATACAAAATAACATAACACACACAAAATAACAAAAAATAACCAAACAGCCGGGGTGCATTAACCAGAAATCGAAACTCGAAACTACCCATGCAAGCGCGCTGAAGCTGCAGACATAGCATGGTAAGCAATATAATTTCAAGAACACAAGAATTTCTAAAAAAATGTAACAAAAGTCTTAAAAAATAATAAAAAATGAAGAAATGTTGGTGGATCAGGGCGTCATCAGGGAGGAGCCTGACCCAAACAACATAAAATGGTGTTTTCTACATATGAGCAGCATTAGGCTGAAAAAATTGCTCATACACTCCCCCAAACACCACCAAAAATCAAGTAAAACAAAAACAGAACAAAATACCAAAACATAGCAGGAATAGAACGAAATGAAACCCGAAGCCGCAGCTGGGATATCATCAACAACAAGCCTAAAAATTGCCACCAAATGCCATCAATTACACAGTCTAACTTATATGCTAACATCATACCTCCGATGCAACAAGTCCAAAAATAATAATAATAATATGAAAATCCCCAGCCCCTTATCAAAAATATATTCATAAAAAGTAAAAAAATAAAAATAAAATTGAAAAGTAATTCCCATGGCTCTGGGTAAATTACGAAAAATAATTATTCATGTGTTGTGTAGGTGTTGATATTAATAAATCTTTCAAAAATATTTTTAAAGAATGAAAACGGGTATTTGTTATTGAGAAGTGTTTTTTAGATATTTACATTGTAATAAAAAGTTAGCATCAGAATTACAAATTTTTTTGAAACGTACCAATTGACCAGCTATCGTGTTGTAGTATATTCTTTTAGAGATATTGGAGTCCCAAAATATTAATTTATTGACTGTAAATTTAAAATCGCTTCGTTTATCATATACATTAATGTCAACTTTGCCGGATGAAACAGAAATTTTTATGTCTAGAAAATCAGTATTATTGTTATCCAGATTGGTTTTAATTAAAGAAAGTTCGTCTGGATAGATGGATTTCCAAATATTAGCAAAGTTGCTATTATTAAAAACAATTAAATCATCAATAAATCTAAAAGCAGTATTTATCTGAAGGCAAAAGTTTTTTTCAAAATAATGAAGAAATAAATTAGCAAGAATGGAAGAAAAATTGGAACCTTGGGGAATACCCTTAACTTGAATGTAAATATGCTCACCATTAAATATAAAATTATTGAAAATACAATAATTAACCAAAAATTCCCATTCCTCAAAATCCAGATCAATTAAGTTATTAAAATCATGATAGTAATAGTTCAAAACATCTCTCAATTTGTCCAGGGGTATGCTGGTAAAAAGGTCTTTAAAATCATAGGTCTGAATATCATTAATAATATTTTTATCCAAAAAATTCAAAACCTTGTTATTATCACATATAATCCATGTAAAGCCTTCATCAAAAATGGCAGCAAGAATAATTTTTAAATATTTAAATAGTAGCATGCCAGGTTTAATCATATAAGAGTTATTACCACAGGTGATGTAACGGAATTTAATAGGATTTTTGTGAAATTTAGGAATAACGGTAATATAAGGTAAAATTATGTGTTGATTGGAAATTTTAACTCTTTTATTTGAAGAAATGATTTTTTTAATAATGGTATTATAAGTAGATTTACAGAATTTATATGTATCTGAATTCTTAAGTTCAGCATCAAGTAAATTTAAATAAAGTTTTTTACATATGAAAGCATAGTTACCTGAGGCTTTATCAACTGTAGTAATGATAAATTTATTTTGAATATCCTTAATGGCTGTGTTTATTGTCTTGTAATTACCGGTATTGTCAAAAATAGATTGAATATTATTATTAATAAAATCTTTAAAATGATCATATAATTTCCATTTCCATTCTGTAAACAAACATAAAGGGACTTTAAATTTAGAAGAGGTCATAAAACAGAAATTATCAATGTCTTCCAGAAAGCTTTTAAGTATACTATTTCTATTAAAATTATAAATGGGCCTAAATTTAGTACCTTTATACATAACATCTCTTAATTGGTCATTTTCAACAATACCAAGATCACCAGTCACTATGTGTCCTAAGTCTTCATTTAAATAGGGTCTGAAATTTATGTTGTCGCACAAGCATACAACTGTATCTCTATATAAATCAATCTTACTGCAAAATTGATTGTAATTAAAAAATTTTCTCCCCAATGGTAAATCATATTTAAAGCATTTTTTTATGTTAAGAAATTTTAAAGGAAAAATATTCTGTAGGTTATTCACAATTCTGTTAAAGTTGAATTTATCGAAAATAATATGTTTAAAACTTATCTTCATATAAATTGGATTATCTTTACTACTAGTTTTTTTCTTATTAATTTTAGAAAGTCTAGCTTTATAAAGATCATGGAGTAAAAGTAAAAAATGAGGATTGAGAGAGTCAATGTTTGTAAGTAAATTCTTAAACTTAAGACACGTACCGTCATTCAAAGAAAATATGAATTTTTTTAAGGGTTTAAAATTAAAAGTTTCTATAAAGTGTTTTTCAATACGTTTCAGGTTTTTTATAAAATTATTAAACTGGTGAATATTATCAGAAGTGTTAAGTTTTTTATTTTCACCGCTTCCTCTACATCCTCTCTTTGTTTTCTCTTTTGACGTATGGAATAAAGCAAAAGTATTGCAGTTATCAACATTAACCTGTGTATTTTGAAATAGATCATTCAAACCATAAGGAGCATATTCAAGTTAAGGGTATTCCCCAAGGTTCCAATTTTTCTTCCATTCTTGCTAATTTATTTCTTCATTATTTTGAAAAAAACTTTTGCCTTCAGATAAATACTGCTTTTAGATTTATTGATGATTTAATTGTTTTTAATAATAGCAACTTTGCTAATATTTGGAAATCCATCTATCCAGACGAACTTTCTTTAATTAAAACCAATCTGGATAACAATAATACTGATTTTCTAGACATAAAAATTTCTGTTTCATCCGGCAAAGTTGACATTAATGTATATGATAAACGAAGCGATTTTAAATTTACAGTCAATAAATTAATATTTTGGGACTCCAATATCTCTAAAAGAATATACTACAACACGATAGCTGGTCAATTGGTACGTTTCAAAAAAATTTGTAATTCTGATGCTAACTTTTTATTACAATGTAAATATCTAAAAAACACACTTCTCAATAACAAATACCCGTTTTCATTCTTTAAAAATATTTTTGAAAGATTTATTAATATCAACACCTACACAACACATGAATAATTATTTTTCGTAATTTACCCAGAGCCATGGGAATTACTTTTCAATTTTATTTTTATTTTTTTACTTTTTATGAATATATTTTTGATAAGGGGCTGGGGATTTTCATATTATTATTATTATTTTTGGACTTGTTGCATCGGAGGTATGATGTTAGCATATAAGTTAGACTGTGTAATTGATGGCATTTGGTGGCAATTTTTAGGCTTGTTGTTGATGATATCCCAGCTGCGGCTTCGGGTTTCATTTCGTTCTATTCCTGCTATGTTTTGGTATTTTGTTCTGTTTTTGTTTTACTTGATTTTTGGTGGTGTTTGGGGGAGTGTATGAGCAATTTTTTCAGCCTAATGCTGCTCATATGTAGAAAACACCATTTTATGTTGTTTGGGTCAGGCTCCTCCCTGATGACGCCCTGATCCACCAACATTTCTTCATTTTTTATTATTTTTTAAGACTTTTGTTACATTTTTTTAGAAATTCTTGTGTTCTTGAAATTATATTGCTTACCATGCTATGTCTGCAGCTTCAGCGCGCTTGCATGGGTAGTTTCGAGTTTCGATTTCTGGTTAATGCACCCCGGCTGTTTGGTTATTTTTTGTTATTTTGTGTGTGTTATGTTATTTTGTATATTGTATGTTGTTATTATATATATATATATATATATATATATATATATATATATATATATATATATATATACTCAGCCCTAGCAGCACAAAGAAAGATTCTTAGAGTTCTATGAGCAATTACATTATACAACACTCCTGTTCTCTCTTTTATTATGACGGACCATTTCTTGTAAAGATTACTATTTCACAAATACTATATATAAACAGATAAAATTTATTCAGTCTAAAAAGAACTACTTTCTTGACACAAATTATATCCTGCTTTCAGTATTTACGCCATCAATTATTAAAAAATAAGTCAATTTAAAAATGTGGTTTAAATTATTATCTTTTATGTTCTTTTGAATGTATATCCCTCGATACTTCAGTTGTAATTTTGACTATTATAAAAAAGTAAATTTTAAAATGTTGGTAATGGTAATTTTAGTTAACGATGTACAGAGCAACTCACGGGCCATTGACGACGGTCCGGGATCAGTCCCTTAAAGGTTTAAAATGTTGGAGAAGAAAATGACTGTGTACGATGTTCGATTTTGTTCAGAAATTTTAATATTTTGCAAACTTTAAGTAATGTTTTTTAATTTTAAAAAATTTACATCTTTTTTAAAATTATTACCGTCTTTTGGTTAAAAATTTTCTCAGTCCTTTTTTTTTTGTGTTGACGTTCTGAAACCACTTAAGTTTCTGTTTCAAAAAATAAACATCGTCTGCAAAAGTTTTAATTCCGAAATTTCCCGATATTATGAATTTCTGATTGGCAACAGCTTGGATTGTTTAGTTTTTACTTTCGTGTTATCGTTGAAGTTTTGTAAACTGTCACGTGTAAAAATATGTTAAAATTCAATAAAAAACTAAAATATTGAACATGTCTTGGTTGGGGGATCAGTTTACTTCAATCACTGGAAAACTGAGTGATTTAACGAAAGAAGTATTAAATGAAAATGCTGCTTCTGGTATTTCAGAAGGTATGTAGGTGTTATTTATTATACGAATGATGACACATATTTATGAATCACCTGTTTGTCATGTTTTTTATTTTATTTACATCATTCGTGACTGATTTGTGCAATTATATTATGCATAATGGTGCCAAATATCATCACTTAGTTGATCAAAAGACATTCTTGTGTACCCTGCCTTAATTCAGATACATGTACATCATTTTAGAGATATACTTCATTGTTTACAAAACAGATGCAAATCATTTTAAACTAAAATTTAATTTCATCGTATTCTCCTTTAAAAAAATTGAAGACGCAAAATTTGGAAAAGGTTTGCTAGAATTTGATGCAACTAAATTGTGGTCTGTGGTATTTCGATATAATATAGATCTTAACATAATCGTAATATAATTGAAAAGTTTGTTTTCTTTGACCCACGAGGTATCCAGTTTGTATTAAGTGATGATACATAGTGAGAAGTAATTTCTCAGCATCTGGCTTTTTACCATCTAGTGTGTGTCAATTTTTAAGAGCTCTGCTGTATGTGTAAAATATATTCTTTGATTGTGGTCTTTCAGCAGTGAGCTAATTGAGCAAACATGCTCTTGTTAACATCAATCATTTTACTTTTGGTATAAGTAGGTTATTAAATGTTGCTTTGAATTTGTTATAATGTTCAGAAACCTTGTTTGCAGTCATGTCCCTATTTACCTATAATTTTCATAGTATAAGGTGAAATAATAGCATAATTCTCAAAGCTTATGGAACACTGTAGACAGATATTAAATTTTAAGCACTTGACTTATAGACAAAGATTTTTTAATTTCTCATTAATGAGAAAAACAAGTATATTGTGAAGTGTTGTGTGCTCAATACTATCAGCTATTTGAGAAATAGTTGTTACTCATTAGGACTAGGTAGTGACCACTAAACCCATGCTCGTAAAGATAAAGGACTATATGTGTAACGTACAAGTTCCTTCAAATTAATTTATTTCAACCTGCGATAGAAGTTTTCAGTGGTACCAAAGGAAAAAATCAGTAGTTGAGTAAAATTAAAGAAATCGGTTTTATAATACGCATATATCATTAATTTAAATATTTAAAAACAAATTTTAAAATATGTATACAAGACATATTATTTATAATTAGTAAGTTATATCTCACATGAAAACACATGTATCGAAGTAATAAGTTAGGTATAAAAGAATTATATCACATTACTAAAAACTGAAAATATTGTTCATAAAAAGCATTTAATAATTAAATTTATGCACTCTTTCCCATTTACCAAAAAAATATAATAATGAAAAAATACATAAATAAGTAAACTAATTAATGTGATGTGAAAAATAAATAAAATTGAATTTTTCCGTAGAAAAAAAAATCATTGATTCCGTAATTTGTAGTACCCGATTCCCTTCCATGGAAATTATGCGGAATCAGTAGTAGTTGACATCTCTGACTACCCTCCAAACAAGCTTAACTTGCCCTCAAACCATATATAAATGTCTGGATAGATTTAATGAACCTGCAGTTCAAGGATGCCCTCCAGACATTCCTGCATTCACCCCTCCTAATACTTTATTTAGGCCTACAGATCAAATCCATAGGCCTATGAATAGGTTACTTAACTCGTATACAAGATACTGCCCTCTAAATAGATTTTTCTGGTAAACAGGCCATATATGACTACAATGTACTGCCCAGATATGGATACCAGGTATCTTAGCAGATAATCTGTCATAAAAAATAAATATTTAGCTGAAAAGTAGTTAACTATGCTGCTGGCTGTGCTTGCTTGTAGCAAATAGCTATGGTGAAATTCAGGCAAGAAAATTTACATATTATTGTTTAATGTTCGCATGTTGTAAAAAAAATCATTAAAATCGAAATTTTTACGATTTTAATTAATTTTCTACCCTACCCTACCTAGTTCTTGTAGGTGGTTAACTTCTGTGATGTGACAGAAAACTGTTTGTACTGTGGTATGTAGTTGTAGTTCTGAATAAAAATTGACTTAGCTTTATATCATGCTACTTTTTTAACAGTTGCAGTGCTATAAATGAGGGTTCTTTATTTTTATAAAATTTACCAATATAAAATCAGTTAAGAAACACTGAAGAATTATAGTTTCGTCAGCATTATGTTGTGAGTTGGCTAGGATTTTAAACACCTAAAATTGCTGGAAAATGTCCCACAAAAAATGCATTTATGATGCTAAAAAATTACTTACCTAAAAGATTCAATCTTTTATGAAAAGAATAAATAACCAAAACTTTTCATAAAAAAAGGTACAAGTAAGAACAAAAATCTAAACATCTCTTTGTATGAAAAAAGTGCTCTGAAAATATACAATCCAACTTTTTAGTTTTTCTCCCAAACTGTTATTTTTTCAAAAAAGAAAGAATTGAAAATCAGAAATATATATTATGCGTACATTTTGTAACATGCCTGTATCAAATTGAAAGCTTGAATTTTAGTAACAACACCTTTTCTGCATTACTTTACCCTCCAACTGGCACACCCAAACGCAACTTTGGAAAACCCCAATACGAATATAGCCCTGAAAAATTCTCCCATGGCAAGCAGAAGACCTGAAACATTCAGACATCTCCAGATTCCAGGATATTTCACTCTACGAAATATTTCAGAAAAAGTGATAATCCAGAATTAGTGACAGACAGGCTATTTGGGAGACTCATCAGAAACTAGAGTTTAGTAATGTTTTTTCAATGTTTTAAAATTTGTGAAACTAAAATGTTAAAAGTGAATAGCGAAATAAACTTTGCTACATCTGATAGTAGCACAAGTTCTCGGTTGTACTTGGTTGCCGGTTGAATTATGTGGTCAAGGTACTTAAATTGTCCGCAAAAGAAACACGTAGTAGTGAAAAAAAAACAATTCTTAAAATTTCCTCCTTTTAACCATCAACTGGAAAGGGTCATAAGTTGTGTGCAAACTGGTAGTGTCATGAACTTTTAGATTTCATAGTCTAAATCTCACTTGGATGAATTTTGTAGTCTTTTGCTAATACTGAATAAACATTTGATAAAGACAAATTAAAATCTTTTTTATTTAGCCTCACACATACAACTTATTAAAATTACACATTTAATTTCATACATTTCCTTGGCTTACTGTCCAAGCCAGTCCATCTGCTAAAAAAAATTTTAAATGCCTTAAAATTGCAGATAAACCTGAAGGAATTACATTCTGCATAAAGAACAGGAAACTGTGCTAAAACACTTTTACACATCCTTAGTTTTTATGAAACATTTCCATTATCTTGAATAGTGTTTCAGTCTTGCCAGAAAAAAATGCAATATCATCAATAGCTCCTCTGAAATAACATCACTTGTGAGAGTAAAAAGAGTGTTCTTTATGCCAAAAATTGTAAATGTAATTTATTAAAAATTTCGTAATTCTTGTGGTGTTTTATATTTTAGAGGTATCCTACCAGAATGGCATCCTATCTGCAAAAGAACTCTCTGATCTGTGTAAAGAAAAAGATCAAGAGATTAAGAATATGATGCACGAGAAGGAGAGCCTTGAAAATAGTATTGAAGAACTTGCTCAACAGCAACAGGTAGACGTTCACCTTTCTTAGAGATGTAAATTTCTCCTTGATAACTTTTTGGATAATATTCACCAAGATGAGATTAATCAAGAATTTTCCTCTGGAAGTATTAAAAAGTATAAAATGCCATGTTCTATATTTCTCTGGATCTCATTTCTATTTTTCAAAGCATTCACTATGTTATCTTGTGTTTAATACAATTTGTTCTTTTTCTGTACCTTGTGCCATAAAATCCAAACCAACCCCCTCTTGGCCCCAGGATGCCCTAGCAATCTTTGGCTTTCTCCTCTCCATTACCTGACATTGTCTGGCTTATGTTTAGCACAGCTTGGCCAAATATGGCCCATGCACCATAAAACCCAAAACCACCCAAGCAGTGCAATATAGTGAAGAGTTGCTGTACATCAAAATGGTGCATGTTACACATTCTTATGTATTATCTCTTAATTATATTTTTGTGTTTTAATAGGAGGCAATTGATGCTCTTTTGAATAAGAAGGATGAAGTAGTGGCTGAAAATAAAATGCTCAAAGAAAAGCTTTTGAAACTGGATGAGAAACAACAAGTGACAAATGGAGATTTCCTCACTTTTGATCTCTCTCTTCTGGACAAAGACCTGCTGGCAGTGCTTGACAAGAAAGTAAATTCCACAACTGAAATTTCTCCACCTGAAAGTAGTGAAAAAAGCATAGATTTTCTAACACTCATTAAACTTTTCTCTAACAGTTACGGTGAAGAAAGCCTGAAAGATATAATTCATTGGCTTGAAAATCAAAAACATTCATTAAATACGGGCAAGGAAGATAAAGACAATGTAAATAACGCTTTAAATAAAATCAACAATTATATAATTTTTTTACAGACAGTGTGTGCAAGTTATGAATCATCTTTTCCTGTGATCAAGGAAGTTTGTGGTGCTTTCAGTTTTTTACTTCATAATATTGTTCAATTAAATCAGAGAATATCTTCTGTGCATGATGATAAAGAGCTTAATAAAAAATTTTGTTTTAAAGAAGACTCTCTGTGTGAACCTAATATTGATAATGCTATAGAACTTCCCATATCAGGATTGAAATTAACCACTGATTCATCCACACAGATGGAGAGTTGTCCTTTACTGTCAACTGTAGATTTTTCTGTGCAGACTGACAGTTGTGCTTCTGAAGTTTCTGTTTGTACTGAAGTGACAGTTTGCCATGACTCAAAACAATCACAGACTGAAAAAATAGACCAAGGTAGTTTGCTTACAGATTGTGATTCTCTGAATCAACTGGAATCTAGTATTAGCTCTTTAGAATTAGAAAAATCTGAATTAATGAGTGAACTAACAAAATTGAAATCTTCCAATAAGACATCCTCAGTATTTACAGAAACTAAAGAGAGATGTAGATGTGATTCTTTACAATCTGAACTGGATGCTACTACAAATTCATTTAGTAATATAGAACAGCTGTACAGTACCCTTAAAAAGGAACAGGCTGACAATTTAAAGGATTTCAGAGAAAAGCTGCAATCAAGGGATCTGGTGATTTCAGAAAAGGAAACGATCATTCAATCCCAGAAAAAAGAAATTGTATCGTTAATAGGTAGAGTCAAGAGCTTGGCAGAAGAAGTGAAATCTTTGAAAAGTAAAGTTACCACTAAAGAAGGTACAATTGCAGAATCTCCTGATTGCAAAATCTCATCTCCAATCCACTTGCAGAGCAGTTGTGAAAACGGAATGATATCGAGTAATGAAGTTACAAATTTACAGGGAAAAGTGAGCACTTTAGAACTGGAAAAGGGCAAACTTTTGTGTGTTTTAAATGAAAAGTCCCAGGAATGTAGCAGCTTGAAAGCTGAGGTGCACAAACTGACAACCATTGTGGCCTCTGAAAAGCAAGCCCTGTTCAAACTACAGAAGGATAACCGTGAACTGAAGGATTCAAGTAACGACAATTCAGACCCTGAACTGACTAAAGAAACAATTAAAAAGTTAAGTAATATAATTAGGGATAAAGATTTTGAAATTGAGTCGTTAAAGCAAAAGAATTCAACTCTCACCACTTTGATCCAGGATGCATCGAATATTCCGGACCATCTGCAGTCACTTTTAGAAGAAAAGGAGAACCTCTCAAAGCAGATAAGTCTCTACAAAGATGAAAGGGAAAAATTTATGGTGAATTACAACACAAAAGATAAGAAATGCCGTGAGTATGCTGCCGAAGTGAAAGAACTGAGTTCCATTCTTTCAGAACAAAGAGACAAATTTGATGTTTTGGAACAGAAACATCTGTCTGTTGCTCAGCAGTATGAAGATAAGCAGAAGTCATTGATCAACACTCAAAATGAAATGATTGCTCTGAAGCAGCGAGTGTCGGATCTTGAACACCAGCAGGTCGACATCAAAGAAAAGTACAGCGGCCTGCTGAACAAACTGAATGCTGATGGAATGATTCAAGTCACAGAAGGTGAACTGAGTGAGAAGAACATGAAAATTGAACAGTTAACTGTAACAAACGAAGAGAAAGATCACTTGATTCAAGAAAAGGATTGCATGATTCATGATCTCTCCCAGCAAGTGAAGAAATTGAAATTGGAGTCAGAGCAACAGCAGGAGGCCATTCTGAACCTTGGGAAGAAGACATCGGAGCTGATGGAGAAAATAGTCGAGCTGAAAAGTGTCAAAGAAGAGCTGCAGAATGAGAAACAGAACTTTGAGCTGAGATTCCAAGATAAAAACTCAGAGTCTGCTTTGCTCAAAGACATGAATGAGAGGCTGAACATGGCTCTCAAGGAAAAGGAGTTTGCAATGAAGTCTATGACTGAAAAGATTTCTTCTTTATCGCAGTACATCAACAGTGATCATTCTTCATCCTCTGGAACGATGGATATCAACCAAATACTTGCAGATAGTGAGTCTATGTTCAGTAAAGCTCAAAATTTGTATCGAGAGAGAGATGAGACTTTGTTGGCTTTACAACAAAGTAAGCAAGAAAATCAGAATCTACGAAATGAGGTATGACTCTATTTTATTTGTCTTGTTTTTATGCAATGGCATTTTGTTTTTTAAAGTATTCAAAATGTAAAATAATTATGTTACATGTAACTACCTTTGGATCAGAATTCTTAGCTATATTCTGGTTTAGGCAGCCTATGCAGCAGTTGAGAAAATCATATCTAAAATATATAATTTCCAAAGTATCACATCCATTGTACCTTTAAACCATTGACTTCTCCTTTTCTGATTCTTCACCCAGCATAATTTTTTACTTAGTTTAGTAGCATTTTCTTTGTAAACTTCTGAAGGGGCAAAATGTATCATTAACAATTTTAAAATTAAATATTATTTATTAATTTTTAAAATTTAATTTATTCAAGTCTCTTTAAATTATAGCTTTAAATAGTGAACTAATATTTGAAATTGTACGTGAAGGAATAATAATAGATTCCATATGGGGACACAATGTTGTACCTTATTCACTGATTATTTTTTCTTCAAATCTTTGCCATTGACATGGTAGTAAATCTTAATGCAGGAAATTAAAAATTGGCCAATATAACAAAATTTCGGTCATCTTAAATTTGTCGCAATAGGTTAAACGGCTCTAACTCAGAGTTGCCAAGTGCTCCGGAACTTCCGGAGTTTCTCCGCTTAAGTATCGAAAATCTGCAACTCCGCATGATGTATGGTTAACTCCGGAAATCGCGTCAATGCAGGGTAAAGGGAAATTTCCCCTATGAAAAGGGAAATTTTTTCCACTTACCAGGATCATTAAAGATAGATTAAAAATTTCAACGGATTTGAAATCTGCGGAAAATTTGACACCAGATAAATACCTTATACATTTTCTTATATTTTAATAAATAATTTTTCAGTTAAATATTTATATTTTCGCAAGAAATTGTGACATCACACCATATTCTATGTGCAACTCTGTTATGGCTTTTATCCAATAGGCTACCAATTCCCATTTGGTTTGCGAAACAAACCAACATCACAGGCAACTCTGTTATTGCTGTTATCCAATAGGCTACAAATTTCTATTTGGTTTGCTTCCGAAACCAAATGGGAATTCGTTTTTAATATAGAGATTTATTAGTTTTTTTCTCCCTTGAACCAACGTTTTAGACTTTTTTTTAACTGTCACAGGCAACGCCGTGCTGGCCACGCAGTGGCTAGTATATATATAGAATTTGTTTTGTTGCCAGATTTTGTATTATTTATAGCTTTTTGTCAAAAAAAACCTGTAATCTAACCCCCACCCGCACACAAATTTTTCCGCTTGTTATTTAGTCCGGAACACGTTTGCAATACTAATATAAAAGACATATAAATAGAAATAATTTTTTAAAAAGAAAACAAAATTTTAATACATTGCAACAAATTTTCTTACAATTGTTCTAATTTCTCTGTGTGGTATTTACTCTGAACATTTCCGTTATTTTGTGTTGTTTCATCAATTTGGTTGAGGTTGAATGCTCTATTCTCTAAAAACTGTTCTTAAAACAAGAGAAAAGATAGAAAAAAGAGAGGGGAAAAAGCTGGTTTGCAAAACGTCCAGATTTTGGACATTTCCGGATTTGGGACTTTGTACTGTATATGCTAAAAGAAATTATTTGTACTGATAGGGAATTTTATGACTGTTTTTAAAGAAAAATATGCTGATCTTTCATTTTTGTCCTTATTTACGCGTTGCTCCTGAAGCAACCTCAAAACTCCTGAAATTTTATGAGAATCCTCCTGAAGCTGCTGAGAAAAGGTTAGCAACCCTGCTAACTTTAGTATTTATTGTACAAAATTAATAATTCATGCACAAAATATTATTGTTGATTGATGAAAATGTCCTTTGAAGATGCTGATATAGCAATGTTTTGTCATATCAGAATCTTTGAAGGACATGAACTATTTGACTTTCTTTTCTGAACTATGAACTATTTGTTTTTCTTTTTTGATGAATCTTTGCAAACAAACACTTAGTTGAAGTTACAGATGTTTAAGATGAACAATATTCAAGACCCTTGACAATACTTATTTTATTGCCACAAAACATTTAGTAAAAGTAGCAAAAAAATTAAAAACATCTAAAGGTATAGTAGATATCCATTCCAAATGATGGAAAACAGTGGCATCATGTAGGGCAGGCAGGTACTGCATTGCACGTATAAAAAGTAAAAACTGCATGGAAACTTAAAATACATGGAAGTTCATGTTAAGGGAATAAATAACAAATCTACCTCAATTTGTACAACTGAAAGGTGCAATTCCTATAGCATGTCTGATGTAGTGTGTCTGACGCAGAGCACTGCTACAATGGGATGTTACAGATACATTGGGGTCAATTACATCATTCCTCAACCTATTTTTACACATTACATCATATTAAAGAAAACAAACTGTTCTTTAAAATGAGCTATAATAAATGAAAATCCATTAAGTAATAAAAGGGCTGTAATATGTTTAAGTCGGGACGATTAAAAAAATGTTTCCCACAATGCGTCAGCTACGGAAGCACCAGCCGTACTACAATAGACCATGGTCGTATCCAGGAGGGGTTATAGGGGTAAAAAACCCCACCATAAAAAATTATCCTCCCAAAAATTGCTATTGATGCATTTTTTGAAAAAGGGGGATTTGATTCAGCTTTTCCAGTTTGTAAAACAAAACAAGGGGACACAGAGGGCTTAAATTTCAATAGGGATAACAGAACAAGGGGCCATGGGTATAAATTGAATAAGACACATTTTAATTGGGCTTTAAGGAAAAGCTACTACTTTAATAGGGTAATAGACAGTTGGAACGCGTTGCCAGAAAATATAGTTAATTCAAAGGGAGTGTACGAATTTAAGACACAATTGGATAGTCAATGGGAATTGGAGAATTCATAAACAAAGGACCAGCCTTGTTGGGCTTGAGCCTGTAGCTGGTCGTCAATATTTGTATTTGTATGATAAATTTGCAAATAAATTCAGCAGTGGCGAATCGAAAATACTCCCCCGAACATTTACAGGTGTACTTCATAAAGATGCTAAAATATTATACAAGTACAATCTAAAATTTAAAAAAAATTTCTACAAATTTGTTTTTATTTTACAATACATAACGGCGCTTTTCTTCTGATTTTGATAATCGATCAATGACATCATCAGTGTTCACATTTATCTTTCTATGAATGCACATTAAGGCCAGGCCTTTCAGCCGAGTTTTGCCTGTTGAATTCCTTAAATAACAGAACGAAATGAAACCCGAAGCCGCAGCTGGGATATCATCAACAACAAGCCAAAAAATTGCCACCAAATGCCATCAATTACACAGTCTAACTTATATGCTAACATCATACCTCCGATGCAACAAGTCCAAAAAAATTAATAATAATATGAAAATCCCCAGCCCCTTATCAAAAATATATTCATAAATAGTAAATAAATAAAATTGAAAAGCAATTCCCATGGCTCTGGGTAAATTACGAAAAATAATTATTCATGTGTTGTGTAGGTGTTGATATTAATAAATCTTTCAAAAATATTTTTAAAGAATGAAAACGGGTATTTGTTATTGAGAAGTGTGTAATTTATGTTGTTTGGGTCAGGCTCCTCCCTGATGACGCCCTGATCCACCAACATTTCTTCATTTTTTATTATTTTTTAAGACTTTTGTTACATTTTTTTAGAAATTCTTGTGTTCTTGAAATTATATTGCTTACCATGCTATGTCTGCAGCTTCAGCGCGCTTGCATGGGTAGTTTTGAGTTTCGGTTTCTGGTTAATGCACCCCGGCTGTTTGGTTATTTTTGTTATTTTGTGTGTGTTATGTTATATATATATATATATATATATATATATATATATATATATATATATATATATATATATATATATATAAAACATTTTTATTAGTATTTTTTAAAATTATTTTAATAAAAATTTTAATTTTTTCAATGGTTTGTAAAACACATTTGCAAAGGCTTAGCATGTGATCAGATGAAAATTACATGGTCTGTAATTTGATATTGTCTTAATATCTAAACATTTATGTGCCTGGTTTGGATTTGTTCATCATTCTTAAGCTATGGGAACTTTAGCACTGTAAAATGACCACCATTTTGAAATACATATGCTGATAATAATAAATAGCTTCCTTCTTTCAGAAACAAAAAGTTTTACCTGAATTTTTGTCAACTTAAACTTACAATTCTACAATGTTTCAGAGAAAAATATGAGGATTCAGCTGTTCTGCGGACTTCTTTTTAAGTATACTGTAAAAAAGATTTTTTTACTGTACATGAAAATATCTAGAATGTAAAATTACCATTGTTTTTGTATTTTACATACACTTCTGGAATAAATGACTTCCATTCGGTACAAGAATTATTAGTTGTGAAGTATTAGTTCTCAAGTTGGGGTCATTAGTAGACAATGTGGCAATTTGAAGATTGCTGCTATTTTGTAAAATTGACCAATTTTTAAATATCCCTGTATCTTGCATTTAATATTGGACAAAGTATTTAAGAAATTGAGTTTTAAGGGTTTCATTTGAAAAATCAACCAGTGACCAAGGATGTTTTCATAAGGAAAAATTCTGATCTCAATTTTTGTCTGTTTTTCTATTCAATAGTTAGATGGTTAAAAAAAATATAATTTATGTTTTCTCATTTCTATTTTAAATACACTGCATGCATTTGCTTTTTAGATACAACGCATGAAAAGCAGTGAAATCCATTTAAAAAATGAGCTTGAACGTCTACGGCAACATTTGCTGGAGGTATGTGTACTGTTCAATGGTTTCCTAGTATCTGTTAGATAAGTGATCCTGTGATCAACAATTTTTAACTGATTTATTTGATTTACGAATGAAATTATTTTACCAGTGCACAAAAATCTTTCAAAATTTCAATAGTTTTTTTATGAATTTAAATAACTGTTTATACAATTATGTTTAAAATGATGTATTATTTATGGAGATACGTTGAATAGAAGTATTTGAAATAATTTTTGAAAATTACCTTACATACCAGAAGTAAGATTAATTTTATGCTTTAAACTTCAATTTTTCCATAAAAGGTATATTTTTTCTATAAAAGGAACATTTTTTCAGTCTATTCAAGCAAGTATAAAAAAAAATTGGTTTACAAGTGTAACATACCCTATAACATTTTAACACAGGCATTATTATTATTTTTTTTTTATTTGCTCTGAGAAGTTCACTTTTATTGTTGAAGTGAATTATAAAAGCAGAAAAAATCAGTGCCAAAACAAGACATAGACAATATGACTTGAGTTATTACCTTTTCAAATTCACTATGTGGTTAAACTCCCATGTTAAATTTTGCATTTTTTATAATTGAAACATGGTTTTTGTGTGATGCCGAATTCTTTTTTAACTCTTTACTTCTTTTGCTGGCGATTGTGATAAATATGAAACACGAATTTGTGACATGCAATTGAGACTAGGAATGTAGCAATGATAGTTACACATTTCAGTAATGGCTGCGGTCACTTCATTAAAACTTTGTTGAAGCTTCTCCCATGTCACAGTTTGAAAGTTCAGAAATTTTAAAATATCATTTACTATCAAAATCAGACCAAGTAATTATATTTCCTAAAAACTACAAGCAAATCAAAAAGAATTCTCTAACCGACTAATGATTATTTCACTGATGGAACACTTCTGGATTGCCACTAGAACATTCGCCAGTGTTTGAAGAACCATAATTCATTTAATAGTGTTTATTTATTCAGTTATCTGTCTTTGAATGTAATAGTATCTCTTTCAAAGGCAGAAATGGATGTCTTGTGTGTTCCTGCCTTTTTTGATTCATCATGCGATAATATAAAAACGATCATTTCCATCTAGTTAAAAATATTCCTGGGACAAAAATAAACAAATTACAATGATGAAAATTTCAGGACAGATAATGTGCATCTTGACACATAATACTGAAAATTTGTGGTGTTTTTAAAGTTGTCCTTCACAGTAAAATTTGTATTAAAAAAATAGAAAAATCGCAGTTTTCAATTATTTTACTTTTTTATTATTTTTTTTCCTTAACTAAGAAATAGAAACACAGTATCACTCATTTATATCAAACTTTTAGAGATACTAGAGCAATTTGAAATTTGTATCAAATAGGCAAAATCTCTATTTTTGCTGATTCCTGAGAATGAGCAGTGATGGCTATAAAACTACTAGCCACTGCGTGGCAAGCCCGGCATTGCTCGTGCCTGTTGTGTAAGGTATTAAGCTGGTATAAAATTTTACGCAGATTTCAAATCTGTTGAAGATATATTCAATTAAAAAATTATTTATTTAAAGAAAATCCTATTTTTAGGTATCAATCTAAACTGAAATTTTCCGCAGATTTCAAATCGGTTGAAATTTTTACTCTATCTTTAATGTTCTAAGAAACAGAAAAAAGAACTTTGAGTTCAGTTTAAAGATTTATGGTTTGGCTGGGAAATCAATCGCACAAAATCAAAGCGGAAAGGAAATAAATAATTTTCTCTGCATTTTGCAGATGAAAAAAACTTGACCCGATTCCAAACCCTGACTGCAAGGTCGTATGAGTAGAAAAGAAAAAGTTCTCCGCGTTTGAAAAACCAATGGAAAATAAAACTATGAAATTAATTTTAAAATCTTCTAGATTGAATTTTAAAATTCACCGTGACCCAAAAATTGCAAAAAATTCGGACTATCTGTGTGCCAAATCTCATTGCTGTAAGTGCCATAGATTGTCAGGATTTTGCAGCCGCAAAACAGATAAACAAACATTTCCTTTTATAATAGTAGAGATATTCTGACATTTCCTAAAAGACCTTTTACTTAAGAATGTAACCATATAAAAATTTTTCATTTGTGTCAATATCTTATTGAAGTATAAGGTCTATTGGTGCTACTATTAATGTTAAAAATAATCTACATTTGTATGGCCTTGAAATTTAAAATTCAATAAAAAATAAAATATACATTTTGGAATGTAATATTTGGCAGTTCCTCCTTACTGTATGTGATCTCTTTACAAACTAATTTTCATTAAAATGGGTGATGTGTCAGCGACAGCTGATTTGCTCATTTTGCGTGGAATGACCCAGTAGTAAATTTCATTTTTCTCAGAAAAAAGGATTATTGTCTATTAGAGTCTATAAGAGTATATAACTGTCTATAAGAGTAGAGAACTCAATTCAATGCCAGTAAAATAATCTGATTTATATCAGCTTCTTTAAGTGAGAAAGATGTGTTGATATGTCGTATGTAAAATTAAGATCTCTATTTTTTCAGATTGAAGAAAACTACACCAGTGAAGCAATTAAAGCTGCTGACAAAGAGAAACGCCTTCAAGATGAGTTGGTTGAAGTGAGAAGGAGAGCAGAAATCAATAGTACTGCAGTCGTAGATACAAGGTATGCACTATGTTACAAAATGGTGAAACACTTCCTCTTGATATGACTTGATAAATCAGCAGGGCTGTCCAACCTGTGGGCTGCATGTTATTTCTTTTCAGTAAAATATCTTGTTTTGCTCTCAATACCAACTTTTACTAGTTTGCAAATGCATATTACTCTATGTTTTATGCTTTCAAATGAGAATATGTATGACATGAAAATAATTTTTCTCTTTAGTACACTCTATAACAAAAACATTAACACACCAAGAAGTAGTTGTGCCGGGCTCAATCCACTTGGAACGGCACAGACTGGGGATGTATAGTCTTTAGTGACGAGTCCCGTTTCCAACGTGTCGTGACGACAACTGCAGATGTGCCTGGAGAGGTCCAGGGTAGTGTGAAGATCCTGCCCTTACTATTGCATGCCCACTACAGGGCATTAGGGTCTGAGGTGCCATCTGCTTTGATCTCCATCCCCTTTGGTAGTCATTTCTGGCACACAGCACGGCGGTATGTAGACGACATTCTACGACCGGTTGTGTTACCGTTCCTTTTGTGATGCCCCGGACTTACTTTTCAACAAGATAATGCCCGACCGCACATGACTCGTGTTGCTATGAATTGTCTCCAAGCATTCCCAACACTTCCTTGGCCAGCTAGGTCTCCTGATCTCTCTCCCATAGAGCAGATATGGGACATAATAGGAAGGCGATTGCAACCATTCCAGAATGTTGACCATTTAGCCCAATTGGAGACAATTTAGTTAGAAATTCTGCAGGACACCATCCAGGAACTTTTTCATTCTATGCCACGCCAGGTGACAGCTTGCATCCAGGCCAGTGGTGGACCCATACCTAATTTAGTTCCTCCCTTTGTAATGCTCAAACTCTGAAATAAATCATTCAATTGTTCTGAAATTTGAATTGTTTGTTTTTCTATGTATGTTCTTAACATCCACCCATTTTTATCGCAATTGGACTATTCCTTTTGTTATAGAGTTAACTTGTTTTATATTCCTGAGGCATTTTTTGGATAACCCCACTTTCACTTTTCCCTCTTCATATGCTTTTTATCAGTCTCGAGTAATTTGAAAACCAAGGAATATTTCATTTTGATACATTCTTTTACTTGTACAAGGTTTTTCAATATTATGATTTATTTTTTAATATAGTTATTCGTGTTATTACTGCTGTGCACTTTTTGTGGTGGTGCAGGAACATATGTGTTGTGTGAATTTCCTCAAATATAAAGTTTTTAGCCATCATTGATTCAATCATGCACTGCCACTTCGGCTTTCTCATGAATACCAAATCTTTGGACATGTAGTTCTTAGGGTATGGGTGTTTCCATTGTATGGTTTCAGGGGATATCATTGGTAGTCTGCTATTCCGAGACCACTAAAAGTTCGATCGGATCAGGAGATTAAAAATCTGGGTGGTCGGTTGGATCAGTAGCTGTAATAAGAAAGCAAGTGCAAATTTTTTCTTATAAAATAAGTTTCGAACTCAACCTGCAAGCTGTCAAAATTAAATCAAGTGATCAAGAATTTGGAAATTCGCATCAGCATATACTGGAGTTGTTTCTGCCTCCAAATTGCAAACACAATAATTGGCGCCTGTTAAATCATTGACCATTGACGATCAACAGGTTCTAAAAAGAAGTGTGCTGCATAGCATTTCCGATCTCGTTATCGCTAACAACGTGAGGGTGCGCGTTTACATGACCACGTGGTTTATCAAACTCTTTTTTTTTTTGCGATGGCCGGCGGATCTGATTTCTTGACATGGGGCAATTTGAATTCCTTAGAGACTTGAAGTTAGTAAAAAATATATCTTCTATTTAGCAGAATTTTTATTCAGCAAAGTAAAAATTTTGTTTGCCAATGGTGAGTTGAAATTTTGTGCCCTGAATTACCACCCTATTAACTAGATGTATTTATTATTTGAAGAGCAAACCAGCTATGAGATGGCAGTGGACCAGTATATTTTCGTATACACAGGTTCTTTGAACCAGTCACTTTTTTTTTTCTTTTCTTTTTCTAACACTGTTTATATATGTCGCATCAGGCGAAACACTAATAGAAAACATTCTAATGACCATGGCACATCAGAATTCCCTTGTATAAAAAGTTTGTAAGTTCAGTTCAAGTTTGTCTTATTTGTTTATAAATAGGTTATTTCTATGTCTGACCAAGTCATGATTAAAGAAATATACATATAAAATAATAAAGAAATATTTATATACTTACTCTTGTTTTACTTTCAGTCAAAGAGCTAGTATTCAGATTGCCAGTCTACAGGAACAGTTGTCTATCATTGCGAACCAGCGGGATGAAGCTCTTTCTCAAATATCTTCTTTGGAGGATGAGGTTATTCACCATTCCACTGCAGTGGGTAAATTGCAGTTAGTGTTGGAGCAAATGCAGAAAGGTTAGTCAACTGTGTCCACAGCACAGAAAAATACAGCATTTGAGTTTTGTCTTAAAAAGTGCTATGGCACCTAAAAATTCAAAAAAAAAATTTGTCTGTCATTTTTGAGATTTTTACTGTTTATAAAAATTTGAATTTTCCTCTTTTTACAATGCCTTATTTATAAAAATCCGTTGATTGCAAGTATTTTTAAATATTTTTTAAAGTAGGATGCACTATTACCGCGACGTACTTACTTTTTCATGTTTGGGGACACTTTACTCAAAAACTACTTGAGATGCATTTTTGAAACTTTTTATGATTTCTTGTGAAGCACTTTAACTCAAGTAATAAGATATAATATGTATACTTAAATATATATATATATTTTATATAAAAATTTCAAATTTTTTTTTGTGACTTTTTAAAAAAGTTTTTAATTTTGTGAATTTTTTTTAAAAATTGAAAACCTTGTGTTAAAGTTTTTCAAAGTATTCAAGTTTTGCACTGTAAAAATTTCAGATTCATACGGTAATTTATGAATGAATGAGATGCCCCCAAAGTGTGTGAATATAACATGAGTGCCTATGGAGTTGCCAGACCCCTTAACTTTTGTCATTCTTTAACCCTCCTGGTGGTTGATTCAATGAGTAATCTCTAGGTGGTAGTGAGAGTAGGTTTACCTTTTTGTTTTTGGATTGCTTTCGAGACCAATTTAGTGCAAGTAGGAGATATCTTGTTCAAAAGAAAATTGACCTGAACTTGATTTCATCATCATAAAAAAAAATGCCAAAATCTCTGTGATGAAGATACTTTGTCACTAGCAAAATCGATTGACAAATGAGGTACCTCGTTTAAACTAGACCAAGAGGGTTATTTCTAAAACAAGGTCGAGATTTTGCATCAAATGTTAAATTTGCAGTTAACTGAAATTGACATTTTTGAAAATTAAAAGTAGAGTAATACCTCAATATATTGTGTTTCTTGGGGACAAGAAAAAAATGCACTAAATCAAGAAAAATGTATGTATCAAAATAAAATGGCATGCATGTACCTGCCAGTCTTCCATAAAAATACTCTGCTTTTCCGATCTTCCTGAAGGAAAAAGTATTTTTTCCAAGTGCTGTCACCAAGCCATGAAAACTATTAAAGAAAAACATCAGAAGCAGTGGTTGCTAGACTGCAGTCATCTAGCTTTTGATGTAACCTACTTTGGCACTAATTTTCAAGACATATCTACGAATACACCTCTAAAACTCAAGAAATGTTTTAAATGCTAAGCATTTTTGCTTATAATCGACACCATTGTGTGCAAAATGTCAGAAAATTGGTTTCGGCATATTCGAAGCTTATAACCTCCGAGTATATAACATCTGTAGAAAGTAGGGTGACTTTTTCATTTTTGAATTGCTTTCAATACCAATTTAGTGCAATTACAGCTTTCAATAACTTTTCATTTTTAGAAAATTTGTAGGCATTTTTCAATTTTGACAGTCGTGCGTTAATTTTTGTATTGCAAAGTTCTTGATTTTGTTCTTAGCAGTTGGCAGGTATGCATTATAAATTATATATTAAATCACATTTTTATTTAAATTTTGTAAAGCAAAGTAAGTCGAACACAAAATTGATGATCCAATTTAGTTCAAGATGGCTGCTTTAAACATACCTTTGAACTTCTAGAACTTAAAATTACAGGGGACTAGTAGAAAAGAAAGATATAACCAAAAGCGACAAACATCAAGATTTAATATCACAAAGGGTTAATGTAGTTTGTATTTTTTCAAAATGTTGGTTCTAAATTCCAGTTGTCTAAGTGTTTTTTCAACTGTTGTAGAAGTTTCAAGATCTCCATCAAAATGCTGTACTTATTATTTTGTAGGTAATGAAAGAAAACTCAAAGAAAATGAAAATAAATGGAAACTACAGCTAGATAAACAAAAGATGATGTGTGACAATATGGAACAAAAGTTGCTAACAAAGCAGGTAAATATGATTTACCCTTTAATTTATAGATGGCACAGGTTCGATTCCTGTCAGGCATTCCCTGAGTATATTTCTCTCTTCTGTGTCATTTAAACTTTCATTGTGTGTCGTATTTGATATCGTATGTCTTGTGTCTGGAGCTTGTGTGTGGACTATTATGGTCCTTGCACCACAAAACAAACCTATCCTTTCACTCATTCAAAGGTGATTCAGTATTTTATTGCCTGCAAAATGAGACTGCTAGAAAATTTCATTTCAGAGTTACTAGCCTACTTTTAACTATATTAAGCAGCAATAAAGCATATTTCAAATAAGCAGCAAAGTCAAAGAATTACTCCCATCGTGATTGGCCGACCAACCGGTCTGTTGGTTAAGGTGTCAGCCTCTAGATAAGAAGGTTCCCGGTTCGAATCCGGGTCAGTGTATGGATTTTGTGTAGAGGCGTCTGGTGCACCTTAAATCTGTCAAACAAAAGTCCTCATGTTGGGTTGGTGTGGAAGTTTGGAGAGTGGGGTGCCAGCTCAGGTGTTGCCTCATCTTCTGACCATGGTTGAAAATTTTGTGGTGTCGTCCTCGAATCTTTCCCTTGTGGGATTGATCCAGAAACATCATCAATAGCCCGCTGTGTTGCTCTAGTACGATGTAAATTAAAAATTACCACAACCCATAATGATTGATTTTATTTTGTTTATACAAATTTTTGCCATTTACCCATCTATTAATAATGTGGATTTTCACAATACATAGCTGGGTTATCTTAGACTGAAGTCTATTGCTGTTTAGGCAACATTTGTCATCTAATCAACCAACAAAATATTTCAATTTGTAGTTTTTATTGGTTAATTGGCCCTTTGTGTATGGTCTACACGGAGCCTAGGTAGTGATCTTTTGTATTCACATTGGGTTTTTCTGTCTTTGGTAGACACTGGGGTCGTCTTTCTGAGATACCCAAGTGATCCTTTTCTGCTTTCATCCCACTATTATGTTCCATCTTTTTTGCCTTTCACAACACTTTTTACATGACGTTGTCTTGTGTTTGTCACTGATTGGCCGAGTAAGTGTTTGGTAGGAAAATTAATCTAAATGTCCTTCCTCATTCGAAATCCCGGTTGAGTAGTGAATTGGTCCAGTCTTTGTCCACTACACTATGAAGACATTCCAGTTCGTGACATTAGACCAACGCAAAGAAGACGGGAACAGCAATTAAAAGTTAAATAGGAATATAATTGAAAATATTAATATATATACAAAATTTAAAAATACAGAATGACAGAAAAAAGAAGAGAATCCAACTGCTCACATCAATAAGTCATCACAGTTATATCATTCAGGGCTCCTAACACGTCACTTTTTGTCACCTTTTTGACATTTTGTCACCTTTTCAGGGGTTTTAAGTTCTTAAATTCTATTTAGAGAAGAAAAATTTTTGGTGCGCAATTAAAAAAATTCATTTCCTCTTAAAAAAACAGGGTTTGCACAAATTAAATTTCAAAATGCGCACTACGTTCCACCGCAAGAATGGATTCAAAAACATATTGTTTCAATTGTAAAAGGATAATTCACTGTGCCCGTGGTGTATTAGCAGCAAGTTCTGGAAATTTTCCCACGGGGAAAGGGCTATCTGTAAAACGAAGTGGTGAAGTTTAAGGGAAGCAAGGCCATCTTTTTGTCCGACCCCTCTTACCTAATTACCTAACTTGAGTGATAGAACCGTGAGTGGCATTTACGACTAACGTTTTCCTTTTATAGTATTGTGTGGCGAATCATTTGGTGCAAGATAGATATCACTGGTCGATAGGGTCGAACAAAAGGAGGAACCCTCTGAGAGGTCAGACGCTGACAGCTTGTAAATGGTAATTGATGCCATTGGTCATTTAAGGGGGGGGGGATAACATCCTCCATACACAGATCTGAGGACGGTCTCAACAGACCCATTTTATTTTCGGATTCTGGAATAAGACGAGAATGGAGAGGTCAAAAGACCGGACGGATCAAGCTGATATTAACTCAACGTTAACCCAGGAGGAGAGGTAATCCATTTGGTACCTTTGTCATCACATGTTGCAGTTTCTATTGTGGGTCTGATTATGTCTAGAAGGTGTAAACTCTGAAAGGACGTTGGAATCTTCAATATGTATGATAATTTACACTCGAAGGTGTCTTCGGCAATGTTTTTAAGGGGATAGATCATCAACCTCTCACACATTCTAAGTGCTTGAAGCTCCCCATCAAGAACCCAGCATTTTGAAATTGAGAGGACTTTCGTAGAAGAATGTTTCTTAAACACTGGACTATGAGGGAGAAAGTATTCATTAACCCCTCTTTCAGTTGAGTCAATCTCTTTGATAATTCCCTCATTAAACCAATTATGGAAAACTTCCTCATAAATATTTAATTTTCCTTTTCGTTTTAAGGATCTGATACAACTTTTTAATCTTTTCTCAGCCACTTCCTTACCACTCGACAATGGGTGGCAGTCTTGGAACCAAGGCAGGCAAACGATATCCCATCTTCATTCCTAGTCACTGTTTTCAGGAAATGATCTTTTGCAGCTTGTTCAAGCTCCATTCTAGTTACGTTCTCACTAGGATCAAGAATCCCTAAGCTGTCAAGTCGCCATAAGTCTGAAATATTACTATTATTTACGTGAAGCGACATGAGAATATTGGATGAAGGTGTTTCCGTTTTTCCCACATCCCAAAATGGTCCAGCCTAATCGGGTGTTCATTGCTATCAAGTCACTAGAAATGTGTTGAATTTCACCTGTAAAGAGCCTTCCTGCAAAATCAGCACCCAAGAGAAGGTGTATCTCATTAGGATCTCTTTCGTATATACAGGAATTCACATTCAAAGACAAATCTGAGAGAAAGATTCCACTTCCTTTTAAATATGGGGATTTGTAATTTTTTAACAAAGGAATGTTTTCACAAATTTTCTCTTGATCCATTACTTCTAAATCATATTTAAAACTGTTATCAAGATGACTCACATTAACACAATATTTTTTTATGCCTTTCACTTTTTACTATTCCCCCAAAAAGTCTGGTTAACAGTTTCTTCTCCCAAGCTTTGTAGTCCCAATTTTTCTGCAACAAATTTCGAGATATATGAACGAGAACTTCCTGTGTCTAAAATAGTTCGAATTAAATATTCACTTTCCAATTTTACAATGCGTACTATCAATGTCTGAAGGTAAACATCATTCGAAATTAAATTGTTTGAAAGTGCTGTGTTCTCTATGCTAGACGGAATTTCCTCACCAGAACTATTCTTTTCTTTTCCTCTTCTGTTACACATGACATCTACATGACCTCCAGTTTTACATTTATTACAAAACACCCTTTTCTTACAGTTTCGAGATACATGAGATAATTTAATGCATTTGAAACATGCTCCCTTTTCCATCAAAATCATTTTCCTTTTTCCCAACAGCAAACCTAAAGCGTATTCACACAACTCTACTCTGTGATCGTTTGAGATTTCTTTCGAACAAAAAATGCATAATTTATTACTTATATTTCCGGTGCTTTCAGTGGACGACAATAAATAAGCTCCAGAAATAGGGGGCAAAAATTCCTTCCCCATGACCACAAATCCTTATCAGCAAAATACCGTCCTTGAACAGCAGAATGAGAGGAGGTGTTTTGTCTATTTTTAAGCGAGAAATGGTAATCATCTGCCGATTCCGAAACTTTGGCTCTTTCTCGCGCACTTAAGTGATTACTCAGAAAATCAATCAGCGTTTCAATGTTATAGTTGCAACCGCACTCCTTTTGAAATTCGAATACCAGATCACGAGGAAGTAATTTCAAAAACATCAAGCAGAACAAACTTTCAAAGTTTTCTGTATTAACCCCTAACGATTCCAAACTCCTAATTTGTGTTTGACAATTGTCAAATAACCTTCGAAACGACCTTATATCACTGGAACGTTTAAGTGGTGGGATTAGTAACAAGTTGTACATTTATTAATATTTCCTTTCGGCCAAATTTTTTTTTCAATAAAGTTAAAGCTTTCTCATAATTTTCGCTAGAAATTGAAAACCTCTCAACAGTTTCTGAAGCACTTCCAATTAAATGAGCCTTCAAATAGTTAAATTTATTTAAGCATGTCTGCCTGGAAACAGAAAGTGCTTAAAACTGTGACGTACGTCTCAGAACAAAGTCTTTACAGAACAATTTTTCCTAAATTGTATCAAAATTATGGCTGATTTTTTAAAATCATAAGTTACGATGTCTTCAGTGCAAAGCAGGCTCCTTGACACACCTTTTTTCTTCTTCTCTAGCTATGGAACGACCTCCCTACACCGCCCCTAATTACCACAAACACATTTTAAATGACACATCTTCTATGTCAATGATAAAATATTTAACTTCAAAAGTTATCGACAGAATTGCAAAATATGAAAGTGTGCCTTGGTTTTAAATAAAGTAAGTTTATTAATTTTGATGTGTTTTATTATAAACTAGGCACTGTGTGGCCAGCATGGCGCTGCCTGTTCTTTTTATGAGTTCTTTTTATGGATTCAGGTGTGACCACTGCTCGCAAACCCAGGTGATTGCTACGAAATCCCATTTGGTTTGCTATGCAAACTAAATGGGACTTGGTAGCCTATTGGAAAATAGCCACCACAGGCAACACCATGATGGCCTCGCCATTGTGAAATGCGGCCAAATTCGAATTGCAATGAGATCCAATCAGCGTGACGTCACAATCTCTTGCGAAAATAGAAATATTTAATTTCAAAATTATTTATTAGAAGAAAATCAAACATATAAGGTATCTATAGTAAAATGTTCCGCAGATTTCAAATCTGTTGAAATTTTTAACGATCTTGTCAAATTATGTATTTGTAGAAAAGGTTATTTTACATTGACATGAAATTGTGCTCTTTCCCTGCAGAAGCAACTAGAAGAGAGTTCCCGTGCTCTGGAAGCTGCTACACGTCTGAGTGAGCAGTTAGATGCCAAAGAAGAAATAATCGCCAATCTGAAGACTGAATGTATGTAGGAGTTAATATTTGTTAAATTTAGACCCCTGTAATAACATTGGGTAAATTTTTACTCCTTAAAAATTCTTGCTAACATCTACCCTTCATTACAAAACTATTTGGTGAACAACAGAAGGTTTCTTGCCAAACAAAAAACCTTGCCATTGCTAACTCTTGTTTCCTAGGTTTAAAATCAAATTAAAATTAACTTTATTTCCAACCACAACAATTTTGACTAAGCATCATCTTGCTTTGGACATGATGGGTGGGTGTTATGAAAATGATTTTTCTATAAAAGCTTCTGTTTGCATGAAGTTTTTATACGAAATGCATCAAAAAATTGACGCGAACAAAATTAATTTTATTTGAATAATTTTTCAATTACTTAATCAACCGAACACAATTTGCATGATCATTCCTCTAAACTAGTGATTTCAACTGTGGTAGAAGAATGGCACTTTTTTTTTTCTGGAACAAATTTGGATTTCAATTAGAGGAAAATATTAGTCCATTTTACTGTAATTTTCAACATCATATTTATGTGAATTAGGATTTTCCACTCTCAACACCATCAAGTGCGAAAAGAGATTAAGTTTTCAGTCTAGTGATGAGGTAATGAGAATTTGCTTATACATACGCCCCAACATGAAGAAATAATTAAGACACGTCAGGTTTATGTTTCTCATCAGCAGAAATTACATTTTCCAGTTATTTCTGTATTTCTTTGCTTTTTGCATCGTATTTCTTAGCATGTTGTATCTCTACGATTTTTTATAGGACTTCAAGTATGCTACAACTTTAAAACATTTGAGAACCACTGGATTATGTGCTAAATGTTGTGATTAAAAGAATACAAATAAAAAAATTTTATTTTGAAATGAAATGGCTTTATGGATGAAGAATTTCATCTAATTTTTATTTTCAGTGTCTAAGACAGAAAACAAGATAAAATCAACTGCTCAGGAAATAGATTCAATCAAAAGTAATACCGAAGGAAAAGTTGACAGGTACAATTAATTACATAGTATGTAGTCATGAAATAAAATAATGTTTTAATAAGTTACCTTATTATGTCTACTTAATAGTTTCCTTTTGAATTTGAAACAAATAAGTTATTCTTATTGATGAGGTAAATAATTTTCTAAGCATGAAAGTAATATGAAAACATATTTTACTTTTTAGAATCTAATATCACATGGTAAATAATTTACTTTATGTAGGTTTATAAGCTCTAAATTATGTATGTTTTTGATAGATCATTCTTTCATATTTTAATATATCATTGTTTTACCATCAATATCATGCTGATATTTTTTACATCTCATAGCCTATTGTTCACATGTATTATTGAAAATAAAGTATTTTTATATTAATATACTAGCCATTGCGTGGCTAGCCCATGCGCTGGGCAACGCTGTGATGTAAGTTATAATCTGTTGTAGAATTTACCACAAATTTCAAATCCGTTGAAATTTTCAATCTATCTTTAGCGATTCCGATTTTACGAAAAATAATTAACAATCCCAGTAAAAATGTTTTTTATTTTTTTGCTCTCATTTCCTGAAATGTAATCTCTTTCTTTTTTTTTAACACGAAGGGCAGAAAATGCAATCTGTTTCGTTTGACGTCACAAAAAAATAAAAGATGCAAATAGTGCAAAAATATAAAAGATACATTCAATTAAAAAAATATTTATTTAAAGAAAATCATATTTAGGTATCGATCTAAAGTGAAATTTTTCGCAGATTTCAAATCCGTTGACATTTTTACTCTATCTTTAACGGTCTAGGAGATAGAAAAAAAGAACTTTGACTTCAGTTTAAAGATTTATCGTTTGGCTGGGAAATCAATCGCGCAAAATCAAAGCCGAAACGGGAAAATGTTGGTTAAGTATATTTAAATAAGTTATATTATCAGAACTTGCTAGAATTCCCACGTCCTTCTCCGTTTAGAAAATGTCCGCTCAAGAGGCGTTTTTCCTGTTGGTAAACAGTCTTGCCAAGATGGCGAGGTGTGGCCACACCAGTTAAAAACAAACTTCGCGGGAAATCGTAACCCCGCCCCTTTTTCAGTGACGTCATCAGTTGTGACCAATGGGAGAGGAGTATCCTATTTTTGCATATAATTAAATCTTATTAACTGTGTTCATAACTGTATTTTTGTATATATAAGGTTGATATTTTGTTTCTGAAGTACTCTTCTCCAGTTATGCTGACCTAACGTTGTAACTGCTCTCCTGACTTGTTTTAAAATAAAAACTTTGTTTTTATTTTGCCTGTTGATGATTTTATCAGAAAGTTCAAACCAGAACTTAACACGGTTATGGGCCACTAGACATAGCCCACTGAAGTAATTTTTTTTTTTTGAGGACGCCAACGACGGGAGGCCCCGAGACTGAAAGTCATGGAAGCAACGTTTACAAAGTTGAACCAAAGCAACTATTCAACATGGGCCGAAGATGTGAAGGTTTTATTGATGGACAGAGGCTCGTGGTCGTTCATCATTGGAAAGGAATCGGAACCTGGCTCTACCGCCACTTCAAAGGACCTCCGTGACTTTGAAATTAGGAAAAACCGTGCCTTCTCCACCATTTACATGAACATAGAAGCAGAGTACCGAACGTTGCTGACCGTAATAGAAGACGGTAAGGAGGCCTGGAGAATCCTGAAGGAGCATTTTAGACCAGACAGCCGTGCAAGAATAGTGTCTTTGCTGGACGAATTCTTCAACTGCAAGTTCGAAGGTGAAGAGATCGGACTGTTTGCCGCTCGAATGAGGGGGATAGTGCGTCAACTACAGGATGCCGGACACCCTTTAGAAGACCTTTATCAAGCTTTTCAACTGATACGATACTTGCCAGTTGAATACCAAGGAATTGTCCAGACCATCTACAGGTGGCCAAATATCGACTTCAAATTTGACCAAGTACTAAAAGAACTTATTCTTGAAGAAAGTCGGATAAAACAACGCATTGGGGATATAGAATCTACGAGTGGCATAGCACTGAAGGCGGAAGTTTCCCGACTCAAAAGTTCTCAAAGATGGAAAACCAGTGTAAAGAAAAAGGGTCCTTGCTTTAGGTGCAAGAGGATGGGACATTTAATTTCGGAGTGTACCTGGACGGACAAGAACAACCCCAAGAACAATATCATAGAAGCTCATCTGAACCATGGAAAACAAAATGTCGATTATTTGTCATGGGTTTTCGACACTGGAGCAACAAGCCATTTTTGCAACAACCGAGCGTTATTCACCGACTACGAACCGGTAACCAACACCAGCATGACACTAGCAGTCGGAAATGCAACAGGCCCTGTAGAAGGAAAAGGAAACGTCGAGATGATCACCAGAACTTGCAAAACACGGAAACACATCATACTTAAAAACGTCCTATATTCTCCAACTCTGAGAAGAAACCTAATATCCGGATCAGCAAGTGCCAAGACTGGAATCAAATTTATTGGCGAGGGTGATAAAATTGATGTATTTGACACGAACAATACTTTCATGTACTCGGCATTCAAGAAGGATGGACTATACTTTCTGAAGCCCGAATATCCTAAGAAAAATGCAGAAATAAAAGAAACCCTGAATGTATCGACAGCTGCAGACAAGGAGCTTGAAATTTGGCACAGGCGCTTCTCACACGTGAACAATCAATATATCATATCGACAAGCAAGAATGAGAGCGTAAGAGGCTTACCAAAATTTAAGGAAGCAAGTTCTAAATGCAAAGACTGCAAATTAGCCAAAACTAGAAGAAAATCGTTTAAGTCGATATCCAAAATTCGGTCTACTAGACCCTTACAGTTACTACACATGGATGTGTGCGGACCACTGCCAACCTTTTCACTAGGGGGAAACAGATACTTCCTCACAATTACAGATGACTACTCCAGAAAGGTCACGGTATTCCCCATGAAACGAAAAGATGAAGTTTTTGATTTATTCAAGAGGTTCCAGACAAGAGCAGAGCGCTTCCAGAACTCGAAGATACTCAATATAAGGACTGACCAAGGGAAGGAGTTCTGCAATAAAGAATTTGAAGGGTATCTACAGTCCCAAGGAATTAAAGGCGAGCGCACGAACACATACAGTCCTGAAATGAACGGCGTGAGTGAACGCTACAATTATACAGCGCTGGACGGTGTAAAGGCCCTTCTGAAGCAAAGTGGACTACCTGACCAATTTTGGGCAGAAGCCCTGTTAACCTTTACATACACCTGGAACTGAGTTTGTCATGGCAACTCGCAGAAGACGCCATTCGAACTTTACGGCGGAAGAACACCCTCAGTGAAGCATTTGAAGATTTTTGGTAGCACAGCCTTCGTCGGAATCCCCAAAACAATGAGGAGCAAACTCAACATGAGAACGAAGAAAGGGATAATGGTGGGATATGCTGAACGAACGAAAGGCTACAGAATCTGGATACCCGAAGAAAAACGAGTCGTAGAAACGATCAATGTATCATTCAACGAAAAATTGCCGGAAAAGAAAGTGGAAGCTGTCCTGGGCCATCATCTGAATTATTCGAAAGACGAAGATTCAGATGAAGAACCTGAACAAAGCCGAGAAGAAAGCCAACCTGCACAGATATCCTGTGAAGATATCGACTGGTTCCGTAAAGCGGTCCCCAGACCTGATGGATCAAGGACAGATGTATATTACGGGGTACAAGGAACAAGTACTCGTTTAAGATCCAATAAGGACACTGAGACGTACTGCAGATCCCGTAATATCACGTTTAATCCCAGTTTCTTCAACTTTAGCGGTAAAAACCAGTACTCGGGAAAGGTTCCACAACAGACCTCGGATGATGATGGAAATTCGCCGGAAGCATGCCACATCGAAATATCAATCCCAGGGAATTTTAAAGAAGCCATGAAATCTCCACTCAAGGACAAATGGCAACAGGCGATGGAAGAAGAAATGAAGATGATGCAACAACGGGAAGTATGGACACTTGTACCGAACGGGTGCAAGGCCACCCTAGGAAACCGCTGGGTATATTCAACGAAGACTAACGAGAAAAACGAAATCGTGAGGTATAAAGCCCGTCTGGTAGCCCAAGGCTTCAAACAGCGAAAAAGGGGAGACCTACGACGAAGTTTTTAGTCCTGTTGTAAACTTCTCGATCATACGCCTGTTCTTTGCAGTATTAGTTTGCCTACTAGGATGGTCGCATTGTCAACTTGACGTAAAGAACGCGTATTTATACGCAAATCTTAGCGAAGAGATCTACATGGACCAACCCAAGGGATTCGTAAACACAAAGTTCCCGAGTCACGTCTGCAAGTTGGAGAAAGCCCTGTACGGACTCCACCAAAGTGGACGCGAATGGTTCTTTGAAGTACACAGCATTTTAGAAACATTGGGGTTCAAGAAATTTAAATGGTGCAACTGCGTATATACGTATAAGGGAAAAGGTTTGCTTCTACTTTACGTGGATGACATCGTAGTTTTCGGAAAAACGAAGGACACTACAAAAGAAATAACAAGAATACTAGGATCTAAATTCGATTTGAAGACCTTAGGAAGGACACAGAAGCTGTTAGGTGTACAATATGAAGAACACGATGGTAATTTCATGTTACACCAGAAACCCTACATCGAAAAAGTGTGCAACACCTTTAGAAATTTTAGATTCCCAATGTCGTCGCTTCCCATTCCAAAGGGTATAATTCTTTCAAAACTTGACTGTCCTAACACCGAAGACGAAAGGAAAGAAATGACCAAACTGCCATACCGAAGTGTCATCGGCTGTTTGTCATATCTTGCAAGCCGCACCAGACCTGACATCGCCTACGCCGTCAACATCCTATCGCAATTCCAAGAGAATCCAGGCAGAGCTCACTGGAACAGCTTGATGAAGCTCCTGGGGTATGTTGAAACTACTAAAGATCTAAGACTCAACATGTCCAATATCAAAGACCTCAAAATTAGATGCTACAGTGATTCGGATTTTGCGACTAACAGGGATGACCGCATTTCTATGGGTGGAATTATGTTGTTCATCGATCAAGTTCCAATTTTGTGGCGTGCATTTAAACACAAGTGCGTAACACTATCTACAATGGAGGCCGAGTTCCTAACACTGACTGATGCAGCCAAAGAGTTGCTGTGGGTTTCCAGAATTCTGGAAGAATGTAAAGAACATTCGCTACTGGAAGTTAACCCGTTTAGTAAAGAACTGTTATGTGACAATAGAGCTGCAATAGATTTTTCGAACTCCCCAATCGAAAATAATAGGACCAAGCACATAGATGTCAAGTTCCATTTTATAAGAAATTTAATTTATAAGAAAATATTTAGTTTAAAACATGTTGCTTCCAAACAAAATTTAGCTGATGTTTTCACCAAACCACTACCAAGGGAAGGTTTACAAAATTTTTGTAATGTGGTATTTGAAAGAAATTGAATAATTATATTTATTTAAGTAGAATGAATACTACTTTTATTTATATTAGCATTTGTAATTTTTAAGATATCCTTAAGTAAGGAACCAGTACATATTTTGAAGTTTTGCATTGAATGTATTTTTTTTATTATTCCTAAAAGATATAGGAGCATTGAAGAACGCGGGAGGGAGGCCATTTGTTGGTTAAGTATATTTAAATAAGTTATATTATCAGAACTTGCTAGAATTCCCACGTCCTTCTCCGTTTAGAAAATGTCCGCTCAAGAGGCGTTTTTCCTGTTGGTAAACAGTCTTGCCAAGATGGCGAGGTGTGGCCACACCAGTTAAAAACAAACTTCGCGGGAAATCGTAACCCCGCCCCTTTTTCAGTGACGTCATCAGTTGTGACCAATGGGAGAGGAGTATCCTATTTTTGCATATAATTAAATCTTATTAACTGTGTTCATAACTGTATTTTTGTATATATAAGGTTGATATTTTGTTTCTGAAGTACTCTTCTCCAGTTATGCTGACCTAACGTTGTAACTGCTCTCCTGACTTGTTTTAAAATAAAAATTTTTTTTTTTTTGCCTGTTGATGATTTTATCAGAAAGTTCAAACCAGAACTTAACAGAAAAAAAAAAATTCTCAGCGTTTTGCGGATTTAAAAACTTGGCATGATTTCAAACCCTGACTGCAAGGTCGCATGAGTAGAAAAAGTTCTCCGCATTTGAAAAACCGATGGAGAATAAAACTATGAAATTAATTTTAAAATCTTCTAGATTGAATTTTAAAATTCACCGCAACCCAAAAATTGCAAAAAATTTGGACTACCTGTGAGCGAAATCTCATTGCTGTAAGTGCCATAGAATCGTCGGGATTTTGCGGCAAGAAACGGACAAACAAACACTTCCTTTTATAACAGTAGAGATGAATAGAAAGTGCAGTTTGGGAAAAACCTTAATCAACTACACAGTTTTCAAAGTTATTAAACTACCTGAGGTTTGTAAAATCACAAATATTATATATTGGGTTTCTGATTATCCAAATTTAATGTCTAAAATATCTATAAAAAAAAAACAAGATGTTTAAAGTCAAACACAAATTTGCTAAATATTTCTTCTGAATAGGCAACAGAATGTAAAAATATGCTCCAAAAAAATTCCTCATTTAGAATTAGTGTTAAGAAAGCTAATTTGTTGAATACTTTCATTGAATTATTGGTATAATTTTTATGAAATTATTTTATTAATCTCCACTCCCTTGTTTACTGTAAGCCAGTAGATTGTTTTCCACCAACAGCCTATAAACCAAATTTTCATTGCCAGCTCATTTAATAACCTGGTCTGTTCAATATTCCCATTTAATTTGCAAAAAGGAGGGAGGTGAAGGGTTCAGTGGATTTTCTCCTTAACCCTTTGAAGGGCTCGCACGCATATATCCGTACTATTCAAATTCTACAAGGGTTCAAGGGATGTGTGACAAAGTAAATTAAAAGCGAAATTAATGTAATACTAAATGAGGTACCTACTCTGAATTAAAAGGGAAATATTTTAGGCATGAGATGCATCTATATCTCACTAATATACATGGAACAAGAGTCAACATTCTTCATATATTGGCAAAAGGCAGCAAGGACACAAAAAACAATATTAATCATCCATTACAGGATTCATTCTCTTCTTTTACTGGTAGGCTTAAAAATTCTTGATATTGCTATGACTAGACAGAAGGGCTTGAAATTCTTCAGCGGTCTGAGAAAAATAAAGGTAATGAGAATTCGAGATGGCTAAAAAATTAGTGCAGGAAAGAAAATGTGAATGAACGTGGCTTACGGTTTAAATGTCAAAAAGTACTGAATTGTCTTTGAACAAGTGAATGGGATTCTATTGAAGTGGATTTTCAGTAGCTAATTGTAGTAAAATAACTGAGATATGAACTTTTTGTCATTCCATTCATTCTGAAAATTGAAATTAACACCAGTACAAAGCACACGAAATGTAGTTTTCTGTTTTTTTGCGAATTTTATTTCATTTGGAGGTATAAAATGTACATATCAACATTAGTTGGTATTATTGTAAGTGCCATAGATTCATCAGAACATTGCGTACATACATACACAAACACTTTCTTTTATAATAGTAGAGATGCACTGTTCTTTGTTAGTATAGAAAATTTACCATGCAGGTATTATATACTGTGTTTGATTTATTGTGTCTTTGCAAAGCATACTTGTCTCTGATCAGTGTATTCTGCTTTTACAGGGTAGTTATGAAAAGTTTAGTGCTGGGGTATTTTTCCACACCACCCGAGCAGAAATCGGAAGTCATCCGTCTGCTTGCAAGAGTGCTAGACTTTAATCAAGAAGAAATGGAGAAAGTAATTACTTCTGCTTCTCTAAAAACTAAATTTGTTTTAATCCTTCTCTTTAATTTCTCAAGTTTCCAAAGAATTTGTCTTCTTTTGCGATTACTGACTAATTATTTTTCTGGCAGGCTGGTATAGTTGTTGGTAGACAAGCCCGAGTGGTGGCTAGCAAAGGTGGTATTTTTTCTTCCATATTCAGCCGTTTGCCTTCAATCACTTCTCAAGAGCAACCTCAACGAATAACTGACGTAAGAATTTTATTTAGCTTTCCCTGGTCTCTTTACAAACTTTCATTTTTCATTCTTAAATAGTATCTTCAGGACCTACGTACTACAAAAACCATTTGATATATCGAGCTTGTTGTGAACAAAGAAAAACATGATACATCGGGGGGGGGGAGTAATGTGGAGAATGGAGGAAAATATCCTCATTAAAACAAAAATGGCACAAATTTTGTATTTTTCTGAATGTTTACAAAGTGTTACTTTAATAACAGTTTACACAAATTATCTGCTCCTACAAAAATTAATATTGTGAGAGCTGTCCACTGATCTAGGTTAAGATAACTCCCCAAAATAAGTGACCTTTGAACTGTCAAACCTAAAGAAACAAATATGGTGTCCTCTTCTGTTTACGAACTGAAAATTCATTGGAGAAAGGAGAAGCCATTGTTCATAAGACACAGTATAACAGAATTACTATTCTGTATTTTCGCATTAGACGTTCCATATACCATCTCAATTCCCAAAGTTTACAACTCTAAAATGCATCAATTTGATACCTAATGAAATAAAACCTTTTACCGTAATGACAAACAATATCTAATAGTAATGTTAGCCATTATTTTGTTGATTTTTTTTCACGTATATGCTTAAGAATACATATTTTACCAAACAATGTTTGCCTACAAAAAATATGCAACTCTAAGATATGGTAACTGTTGGACACATTTGTTACATTAGGATTAAAAATAGATTTGTATTTGCATTATAATATTCAAGAGCTAAGAAAATAACCTTAAGTACTCAATACAAGTAGGTTCTTATAGAAGTTATCCCTGACTTAAATAATCTTTCCTTCTTTCTCTTCTCATAAATTCAAGGTATATTTTTGGAATATGTGTGAATGGACTTATCCAGCCAGCAGAATAAGTGACACAAATTCATGACTATTATACAAAAAATATGTGAAAAATAATTTTTTATTCAAAATATTTTATTTTGTGTGAAAATAAATGCATTGTTTTAGCATTTGTTATGTGTTTGGATATTACTGTCACATAGATATAAGAGTATATACAGCAACTCCTTGATATATTGCATTTCTTGAGGTTCAAGAACTAGAGCATGATACATCGAAAAGAACTATGTAGCAGGTGCCAAGAAAAGTATACTTATTGTAGAAATAAAAATGCATATATTATGACATTAAAAGCACATACTATCAAACACTTTTTATTTAAAATCATAAAAAAACGAAAAATTAAAAATATTGATGGCAAAACCTTCTTAAATAATTCCAAACAAGATAAAAGGATTTTTAAAATAAAAAATCCTTCATTTTTGAGCAATTACGAAATTGTTTCAACGAATCCAGTTTCAGACGACTGCTTGAATATAATTACTTTCATTGCAGATTAAATTTTTGCCCTCAGCATTTTATTATGATATTCGCTACTTTTATTAACTCTTTAACATTGTTTGCTACCTTGTGTTTGAATCTTATGCCATTTCATCCAACTTAACCTATCCTTTCAAAATTTGGTCTTTTTAAAATATAATTTCAGAGATGATAACTTTTGATTGGATGTTTAAAAAATTATGCATTTTATTAAATGGTTTCAAACTATTATCCTATTTGCTGACATTTTTATATTACATTATTTACAGTACATTTTTATAAAAATGACACTTTAATCAATATTAAGAATCCTTTGCAACTATATAAACACACATAGCTATATTTTAATTTATTTGCTTTCATAATTTTTTTTATCTCTGAATACAATTAAACCATTGTTTTAACAAAATATCAATACTCTTCTACTGTGATCATTTTTCAAAATAGGTAGTTTACATGATAATAGATAAGATTTTCAGACAGAAACATTCATATCATTACTGTTTTCATTATAAATACTGTTAACTGCTAATAGTTGCATTTTAGTAAGCTACTTCTTAAAATACAATATTGTATTCAAATATTTTTGTACATATATAAAAACTGGGAAATTGCGTCTGCTACAATTTCAATATGAAAAAAATCTAAAATTCATAAATTTTCTAAATTTAAATAAAAGTTTATTTGAAATTTTGTTTATTGAACATTGGCAAATGTAATGAAAAATAGTTAAGTAGTATGCCTGTCTACCATTACCCCTGCCTCTAAGTTTCAGTGATGGTGGTCACTATAGGAACACGGCTCATTTATTTTGAGTAAGGGTGATTGTTTTATTTTTAGTGAATGTATAGTGACAGAAAAAGGTAGTTTACAAATGGAACCAGTAAAAATCAACAAATATATCTCCTATTTGTCATCAAGTGCACCAATACGACAAAACTTGAATACATTTCTTCAAGCATTCTGCACAGAAATTAGATATGGTTCATTTCTACACAAATAGGAGCAAACTTTGTGGCTGGATCTGTTCTTGTGATAAACAGACAATGTATTATTTGCAAACCCCTAGTAATGTTTTCTGTAATAGTTTCAAAATTTGGTGTAATGTAAAATTTCAGAATGGTTTGTGCCTGTGGTTGTTTCTGCTTAAAAACCCAAGTGTCCCACAAATTTCTAAATTGATCTGTATTGTGAAATAGTGCATGTAGAAGCTACATTAGAATTGGAAACTACAAAACCAAGCAAGGCATTTATTACAACAGCATATTTACGATGTTGACCGTTGAATTGACAAACTCTTTTCTGAAACTATCTTTTTTTTCAAATCAGAATTCCAATTCCGGTTAAAGGTAAAATCACCGCGTGGAAACGTTGCACATGCTCAATAAATATTGAAATGAAAATTAATTGAAATTCACTCTCTCTGACAGTTGGCATTTGTAATTGTTATGGTTATACTATGTTACTAAATACATTTTTTTTTGTTTTTTACTCTTTTTAGAAGTCTTTCACTGCTTTATTTGTGCAATTTCTGGAGAACGAATCTCAACCTATAGTTCCCATGCCATTTCCTGTGGAAAGAATGGCCCATGAACTGGCTCTCAAAACCCATCCCCGTAAGAAGTCCCCGGACAAAACCTCGCCCAGGAGAAGTCCTTTACTGCTGGACATAGACTCAGCATTCCCAACATTCACCCCCGTCCCAGCGGTAGAGTACTCCACCTCATCTGCACCTGCTGTATTGAAGGAAGTCCTTGAATGACCTTAGTGAAATAGCTGTGTATTGCCTTTCAAATTCAATCTTACACACACCCTGCAAATGATCATGGATGGGAGCAAAATTCTTTTAAAGTCATTGATGCTGTACATGGTTGGGCATACCATGTTATTTTTGTTGAAACCTGTTAGCATTTTTATACAGTGGTATGACCAACGATTCCCTCGGGAGCTAGGGTGGACCAGCCAGTCCAAGACCACCCACTAGTAATTGGCCATATCCCCACTTTTCTCATTTAAACAACCAAACTAGTCTCAATCTATCTACCATCAATCCATTTTGGTATTCTTACAGCTAGTGAACAACTAGAATAAATGCTTACCAACCTATTTTGTTAGAACTGTTACTAGATACTTGTTCAGTTACTGGCCAAGTCCCTATTCTGAACTGGGTAGAAAATTATATGAAGCTATCAAATATTATAAATTATACTACAGTATACTTGCTAACTTTTCTGGAAGTCTTCTAAAAATACCAGATACAGTCTTCTGAATGGAAAAACTAAATTCAGGATTTTTCTTCAGAGAAAATTTTTTTAAGATATGCTAATTTTGAAGTTTTGAGCTGTGGAAACCATAAAAAAACATCAGAAGCAGTGGTCGTTAATTTGTCGTAAAAAACCTTATTTGGAGTACTAATTTTCAAGAAAAATCTACAAATATACTTCTATTATAACATAAAACAGTTTCTAATTGTTCAAGAAATGTATATTTGGCATAATTTTATATCAGATATTTCGTGTTACTTTTTCTTCAAATAGTTTTCATTATGACCAAATTAGTATTAATTTGGTTCTTTGGATTAGTTTCTATTTTAAGGAATTTTTTTCTTTTCTAACAGAGTTACATGTCAAGTTTTATGTTTTAAAAATTTTGGATATTTTTCTAGGAGGTTTTCAGGTATGTTATAGTAAATTTTAATCACTTTCCTTACCAAATGATAAGTACAAGAACTGAAATTATAAATTAGCTCTAGGGTTACTTTTTCATGAACAAGCTGCACTAATTGGAGAAGTTCACCTATTTCTGTTTTTATACAATAGATATGTTCCTGAAGACTACGTGTAAAAAAGACATTGTATTTATGGAAGAAAAGATTTGGGTTCCAAATTTAAGACATCAATAAAAAACATTAAAAGTGAACTTTGAAACAGTCTAAATCCTTTCTCGAATTAAAATTCCCGAATAGAGAGTCTATGAATGAAATTGGAAGATATCCTTTTCTCTGAAATTTTGCTGCGAAGCAGATATGATGAAATGTGGATTGCATTTTAATTAAGTTGGATTTTGTAATCCAATGAATAGTCTTCTGGCAGACATGGGTCATCATTTCTGCACTGAACCTCAATGGAGTCCTGTAGTATATATTTCTGAGTATCTATAGCTTTTTGGTTTCTGATGAAATAATACTGTCAGATACATGTTTGATTGAATCAAATGGCTAAAAGCATTCATCAATTAGTTTTTTCTTTGTGTTATTAAGTATTGCAATGCATTTTTGATTTTAAAATAAAGGCTCAATAAAATGAGTATGCCATACCTTCAACTTGGAAAAACTCGATAACTGAATGAAATGTCTTAATTAAAAAAAAGATATGGTAACCCTATCTAAGCTTATACAAGATGTTTATTAGGCTATGTTATATTTATATAAAACTTATTTCTATTTCACACTGATGCTTGCATGAGTCTCGACTTCGTTTCAAATCATACATTTAGAAAAATTTATTTTTCTCAAATTAAACTAAATATTTGTAATATGGGATACTTGATAATTTGATTGAAATTATCCCCTTTGAAGAAATTTGTCGCTGTGTCTTAAAGTGCCTGAAAATTTTTGTCATCCAAAAAGTAATAGAAATTTTTTAAAAACCTTAGTTTTTACAAAAACACAGTTTGTTTCACCTAATTCAAAAACCAAAATCAATGATATGTGTTAAGTGTCTTCAAAACACATAGATCTTATATTTATAGGTTAGCTAAAAATTGATGTTTTTAAATACTGGGTCCTTGGGACCCCAACAACTCATGAGTTTCTTCACCTGTGCACTCACAAATGAAGAAACTAATCTAGAATAATCTCTGGCAACTATGAAAGAAAGACATGAGAATCCGTGACTTCTAGATTATAATGAAAACCTTATTAAGGAAATATTTAGTTTTTAATTTTAAAATTTCTTGTTGAGATCTTCAATGTCTGTTTCATACTTTAAAAGCACATTTTGTGTTTCAACCAATTCATTTCTATCTAAGCAACTCAAATAGTTTGACTTATTGCTATTTTTTTAAATAATAGTTATTAATTTAACATAATTATTTTGTTAATACATATGAATGTTCTTGTGCAAACAAGTTATTTTTAAATGACTTAACATTTGTTTCATTTATTCTTTTCTCCAAAAATGAGGCCCAGATTAAATTCCAGCAGAGCGCATGCAAACTAGTTGCAGGTTTCGATAAACATTTTTGTTTATCTAGAATCTGGTTTTATTTTTTGAGTTACTGCTTACTTCACCACTACAAAAACATCAATACCTTTGAAGCAATTTTGCATCCTTTCATGTTTGCATTCCATTCACGATATTCTGTTAGAAATTGGAGTCAAACACTGAATATTATGATCCACAAAATAAAATTGGCATTGAACAGCAATACTCCTAAGAGCACATTTCTTGTGAAAGAATGTGAATTCCAAATGTATAAAAATTAAACTTTATCATATTTGCTTGGTAATACATTTTGACAAATTTGAATTCTGGGAACTAATATTCAGTTGAACTTTATTCAGATACTAGTCTTAATTGGAGAATTTTTATAATTTTGTACATAAATTACCTTGCTTTGCATTTATACATATATTTTTTTAGTATTACATATACATGTGTATTTAGGTGTGTAAATGAAATGTTTTCGTACAAATGTTCCACATATTTAGGATTTGAAAATTAGGTGCCTTGAATTCTTTTAAATGAGAAAAGGATTCACTTGAATACTGTCATTTCTAAAAGGGTGTCTTCAAAATCTTGGTTTTTCTTTCAAATCTGGGTTTAGTATTTGCAACATTTTTTATCTGCAGCTAATTTACATTTTTATTTGGTATTAACATTGTATTTAACTAATTTTCAAGTATTGTTTAATATACTTTGTAATTTTTCTTTTTTAAATGTGTTTTACACGATTCGTAATTTATTCAAATCAATTATCTATTCACTTGATATTTATGTATATTCAATTTTGATTAATTTATAAAATTTTAATAAGTTTTGTTGCATCATTTTATCATGCACTTTGTTATCAAACTAATGTTTTCAATTAAGTTTTTAGTTGAAAAAAGTTTGAGATTGGACCACTGTCTATGTTATTTATCTTATGTCAAGAAAGTATATGCCAGCAATGTAAATAAAGCAATATACTTGTGTATAAAAATTGAATACTCTGAATAAACACATTTATAGAGTAGTCTATTTTTAAATAACTTTTGAAACATATATTCATTTTTGTAACAAAATTTAAAATCAATAATCTGGTCCATGATGAACTAAATGGCTAAAAACATCTGTTCTGGAGGTATTAGCAGCTCATAGCTGACTCGATAAGCCACAATTTTTCTTAAAATTCTTTGAAATTGCTAATACATGCATATGCTAATTACCAACACTAAATTACAGATGGAAATTCTCGATACCAGTAGTTTAGTTTTTTCTAGCTTTAAGTTAAATTTTGTTTTAAGTACATTTCTGAAATTATTGCCATTGAAGTAAAAAGACAAAAGAAGATGTAAATGTTTGCAGGGTAATGTATTTCATTTGAAAGAGAAGCAATCAGTTTTTACTTCCAACAGAAAGTACCGAAATGATGAATTAAATCAGGAGTCCTTGACCTTACTGAGAAATCGATTTGTTGCCCTCTCTAATGGTATTTTCCCTATGTATTTAACTAAAATTAGACCAGAACCTAAATTTTTTGAGTGCAGGCATTGCATATTCAATGCCTCTACTAACATGATGGCATTTGCAACAACTGTTGAATAAATTGATCCCGGAAAAGTATGATCTTAAAAATAAATAAATAAGACCACTAAAAGTTGTTTTAGTGACAGTAATTTTCATTAATCTCCAAAACCGGAATTAATTACTGATTTTTAAACCCTAATACATACCTTGAGTGAGTTTTAATAATTTTAATTGAAATTAAGTGTAAAACAACTTCAATTAATGGATATTACTTGTCTGAAGCAAGGAAAACCTATCAATGTTTATTGGCTGCTAATATGAGAGCCTTTCTGTAAAGATTAATATAGCTAGTTAGTGTTCTAGAGGAAGGAATACAAACTATGTTTTTTGTATGCAATTTCAGCACCATTTTACTTATACAATATTAATGAAACAATAATTTTCATGTTTTTTTTTTATTGTCTCTTGATTTTTTTAACTATTGTCTCTCTTTTTTTTATTTAACTCTTGATTAATTAAATCGGGAGTCGGGTTTAAAATGCTCTTTTTGTGCGGTTTGACAAAGGACCCATAAATGTTTAACTTTATAATTTCACACTTTAAAAATTATTTACACCTTTTTTTTTAATTTAAGACATGAGTAAAATACAAAAACTCTCCTTGTTTAATCTGAGTCCTAAGAGCTGAATAATGGCTGGGCATGATACAACTGAATCATGCCTATAATTCAATTACACAAATACAGAAGTGAAAATATCTCAAAACGTTTTATTTTGTAAAAAATACTATAAAATTTCATAATTAATCTAAAAAATCTTCTCTCTTTAATACTTTTCACATGCATATTGCAACTATCAATATAACAGACATAGAAGTAGTTCAATATAAATAACTTTCCCTTTGGTAAATGACATCTGTTAAGGACTATGCTGCTGCACTAGTCAGAAAGACAACATCTTCAAGATTAGTCGTTTAGCTTGACACCACTAGAAAAAGTATGATCTGTCAATTGTTAAATCAGTGCTATACAAGTTAGAAGGCAAATGACCTTGGAGTAGTACACTTTTAGAAAGGTTGTAAACTTGCGCAAGTAGAAAGACAATGTAAAACAAAATTGTGTGGTGAATGCCAAAGGTGATAATGTTTCAGCGAATCCATGGGAACATATCAAAAGCGGACTTGGTGGTTTTTAAGCATTAAGATGGGTATTTATAATATACTCAGCATTTTAACTGCTAACCAAAAAATCGGAACTGGCCAATCTGAGGCATATATACAAGGTAAACAATGAAATAGACGATTGTAACTACAAGCATGAAAGGAAAAATATCATTTAGGTGTAATGGTTATTTTTGAAGAAAGTTATTCTGGTTCAGTTTTTTTACCACAGGTAATTGGAGCGTTCTTTAAAAAATTTCAGGGAGATAAAATCAAACTGTGCAAATAATTATTTATCTAATTAATATATAATTAGCATGTTCTTTGAAACATGATATCTCAAATTCTAATTTGTTCAGAACAACGATTCCTATTAAAAATTATTCCTAATATTATTCTTCATGTTTTGAACATCTATCAAGATGCTAAAAGAAAGTTGTTTTTTTACAATTTTTTAATGAAGCATAAAAAATAATTTTTTCATCAATTAAAAATCTTATTTCTTGACTAAATACTCTGATTGAAGTTCAAAACATCCTCTGTTACATCCATTATAAATCATAATGATGTAAAAATAATTATAATAGGTGAATTCATTGTGGAGTTATCACGTTTTAAACAAAGCATCCTGTTGCAAAAACACAGTTCTTCAGAAATCGAGTTTAAAGTTTATGAAACATGTTAGTTCATGGTGACAGTACCTAACAAAAACCCTTGTAAAACTAAAAAACTATTTAAAATAGTTGCAAAATCTTAGCATCGTTTGAAAGCTAAGAAATTGGAAAATATTTTGAATTGAAAAAATGTTGATTTTCGTGATTTCTAGTGTATGCATCTATATATATAATTCTCTTACGTGGCACGCAAAAAAGACGTTATTTGTTATCACGTTTTGGCAATATTGTACGATTGTTGTTTACCACAAAGCCTCGCGCCTCGATTGAATTTATAGCGTCATCAGATGAAATTTTATTGAAAAAAAAATTAATTTTAGTCGAGCTGTTGCAGTTTATAATTAGAAATCAAAGAAAGCAGAGGATCTTTTCAGGGCCATTTAAAAAACGGTCCTTTTCAGAGCCAACAATTATACTTCAACAAGGCGTTTTTGACTACAACTTTTGACAACAAACTCAATGAAAAAGTGTGAGTGCCTCGAGTGCTGGGTAAATGTACACACAAACAATATGCTGGGTATTCAATTTCCAAATCAGCGCTCACATTTCGAGTCAAAATTTGCTCAAAGTTTCCATTTGAATTCTGAATCCAGAGGTACTATAAATATCTTTTCTGAAAAACAGCATAAAATTTAGGTTTGAAAAAAATATTTTTGGAATATCATATTTTGTAAACAATTCCTTCTGCTAGGACACATGTCTTCATTGATGCGAGCGAAGCGAGCATAGGTTCGCACAGCGAACCAATGAGGATTGTGAAGCAATCCTCTGGGGGTTAGTGAGCAGGGGGCGGGGCCCCTAGTACACCTTTAATTATATTGGGTATGGTGGATTCGGAACCATTGTGAACATTATTCCAAAATCAGGGTGGTTCAGACTGCTAACCTGGAATACCTGGTTGGTTTATTGAATTTTAATGGCCAGATATTTACTAAACACATGAGAAAGAGACCAACATTGAAAAGTTTAAACTATGACAGAGTAAAAAAGCAAGGAGTAGAAAGGTAATCGAGGGTAAAACTTAAGGAATCACTAGGGCACCTTGAAGCTGAAACCTGGAGATACTTGCCTTCTTGACTAGCACAGAGGGACAAAAATAATTCACATGCAAAATGAGACATCACAGAATGCAGCATCCCAGGTTGTCAATGAGGCTCTTGTGGTTGTAGAGGATGGAATCTTGAGCTTCCTGAACATGCCTGTAGTACTGCCTGTCCTGTTCCATGGAGGTGAGGAGTTGCTCTTCTCTGGCCGGCACTTCTATGTCCTCGGCACACTGAAGACTGCAAGCCCAGTGCTGGAAAGGCACACAGGTGTTTCCAAGATATGGGTTCTTAAAAGTATACACCTTATAACCTGAAATGGAGTGTTGGGTGCAGTTAAAATCTGCCTTGTATATAAAATAGTTGTAAGCAGAGAATATTCTAGGGTTTTCAAGAAATACAATTCATCGATTTTAGAAACACGCATGCGCTTATTTTCTGAACCATTCACACTATAGGAAAAACCATACTTTATAGAAATCATATTTATAATCCTTAGTTTTTATTGAAAACCATGAAATATTTTTTATACATTACTGATAATGTCACTTTGAAGTCTACAGATATGATAAGCATTACATACCTTTACATTTCTACAACACACACATTAAACTAGCTGGTTGGGGATACATTAAAAACGAGCTGAGTGAACTCTAAAATAACTACACATATTGCCAAAGCAATAAATAATTGCAGAGCTAAGTGCGAAATGTTTAGTTATCTTTCTTTATTTCTAATATTACCGTAGAATTACTACATTTTTAAATTTGTGGTTTTTTTAAATTTATGTATTCATTCAATTAAAAAATATATCGCATGAAATTAGAAAAACAAATTCTAGATTATTCTCCTTTTGGATAATATTCTCCAAAAGATTATTACCTCTAATTTTCCAAGTTTTTGGAAAAAACTTTTGAAAATTCTAAGTTGTGTGAAAATATTCTTTTTGATAAAGTTCCTTAATTGTTCTTAACTAACGATTGGAGCTACATTTTTCTTGCACCAAACAAAAGAGTTTTTTTTTACCACAAGATAGTACATGCAACTCCAAACTAACCCAGGATGGAGCTACCTCCTTTTTGCAGCAAACCTTTAGATTGTCAAACATACGAGAAGATATGCACTAGATGAGTTTTCCCACTTTCACAAAAAAATGCAAGAAAATTTCAAGCACTTGTAAAAATCTTACAAGGATCTCTTTCCTCTTGATGAGCATTCATTTTCAAAAGACCTAATAAAATTGGCATATGAAAGAGCAAAATAATGCAAATGTTGAGCTGTGGAAACAAGATGACTCTATTTTGACAATATCTGTAACATCAAGCTTTGCACATAACGTTTGATGCTAAAAGAAAAATTATTTAAACTTATCAGTTCAAGATTGGAATCTACATCATTTAGTTGTTCTGTGTATCAGTTGTATTTTGAGTGAAATCAATCAGCTATTTAACAGTAGGCCAACAGTAAAATTATTTTTTCCTATAACGTTCCTAGCGTTTTTATTTTTAAAACTTGTAATTTATGTAGGATTCGTCCCCATACCAGTGGTTAAGTAGAGCAGAACTGTAAACTATGCATTATAAAATCAGTTGAGTTGAGAATGTAACTAATCAACATGCTTCCACACACAGGTATAGTGCCAGTGCACAGGCTGTGCCATAAGCCACATGTAACCTCTTCTGTATCTCATTTTATAATTTAATTAGATGTTGCATTAGTTCTCATCACTGTGTAATCCAGCTTCAAATCTTCATCACATCCTAGATACTGTACAACATAATTAGTTTCAATCTATTACTTAATCTTACAATCTACACTCCAGTATAACAATAAAAAATAAGCACAACAAGAGGGTGCAGAATTACAGTGGTGCCGGGTTCGATCCACTTAGAACGGCGCTGACTGGGAACATATAGTCTTTAGTGATGAGTCCAGTTTCCAACTGTGTCCAGACGACAACCGCAGATGTTTCTTGAGAAGTCCAGGACAGCGTTGGGATCCTGCCCTTACTATCACACATGCCCACAACAGGGTGTTAGGGTCAGGGGTGCCATCTCCTTTGATAGCTTTCTGGTAGTCATTTCTGGCACACTTACATCACAGCGGTTCATAGACAACATTCAATGTCTGGCTGTGTTAACATCCGTTTGGCGAGGACACACCCGACTTGCTTTTCAACAAGATAATGCCCGGCCGCAAATGGCACATGTTGCTATGAAATATCTTCAAGCTTTCCCAACCCTTCCTTGAACAACTACATGGTTCCCACACCTTTGTTCAAAAAAAATTCAAGGACTTTTCAAAAACAAAAAAATATTTTTCAAGGACCTAAAATTTTTTATAATGACCTAAAACAAAAGTTGTTGATAAAAAAATTTATAAAAAAAAAAGACATATTTTTTTAAAAAACTACTGAGTCAAAAAAAAGAACAGTTATCATCAATTTTGGTTATAATTTGGATTTTCTTTCTCACAGAACCTGTGATTTTCTTTTGTTGCAAAGTGGGCTTCTCGTCTAAATGGGTGTCTTCTTGTCTGTATTCTTCTATCAGGCTACTTGCAAACCTATCGATTTTGGTAGCTTGCATCCCGTGTCCTTGCACAATCTACATTTTGCTGATGTCCACTGCCACTACAACAGACAGCTGTTGTGGTTTATTTTGTTTGAGAAACAAAACAAATAAAAATTTTTGTCTGGTGATAGAAACTTATACTAGAGAATAAAAAAGTCCTATCTTTGCAACCATTAAAAATAGATTGAAAATTTCAACAGATTTTAAACATGCAAAAAATTTTTCACCTAAAAACTATCTTAAATATAATTTTCTTTAAATTTTTTTTGGCTTTCTTTCTTTGGACGCATGCCAGGTTTCCAATGATGTCCTGACTGCTAAAGCTACGGTTTCCTAAGAAAGTGGTGCTGTTATCTAGCAACCGTGATGCATCATGATGCAGTTCAATTTAGACAGACAGAATACGGTGGAGAATAGATTATCTAGACGTAGCATTATTAGTATATTACGTGGTGTGAAAGCGCAAAACACCGGTTTCATTCAGTATGACGCTCAAATGCCGCACCTAGTACTAGTCTGAACAAAGGAGGAAACTAGTCTCGACAAGTTCCAATGCAAGATGAATTACGCAGTTATGTACTAGTTAAAAAAATCAAGTACTTTCAAGCACTTTTCACCAAGTTCCGTAACTATCAAGGACTTTCAAGGGCTCCTAGTTAGTAAAAAAAAATTCTAGAACTTTTCAAGGACTGTGGGAACCCTGGACTAGGTCTTCTGATCTCTCTAACATAGAGCACATTTGGGATGTTATAGGAAGGCAATTGCAACCAACCCGGAATGTTGACCATTTAGCCCGACAGTTGGAGACAATTTGGCAAGAAATTCTGCAGGACACCATCTGGGGAATTTTTTCAGTCTATGCCACTTCGGGAGACATATCCAGGCCAGAGGTGTGGACCAACGCCTTATTGACATCCTTCCTTTGTAACGGTCAAACTCTAAAATAAATCATTCAATTGTTTCTGAAATTTCAATCATTGGTTTTTCTATGTTCTTCACCTTCCACCCATTTTATCGCAATCGGACAACTTCTTGGTGCGTCTATTTTTTTGTTACAGTGTATTTAATTGAAATTTATACATTTAAAGAGACATACCTGGTTTGGACTTGAGGTTTGCAGAAGAACACTTGTAGCAAACATTGAAGTCGAAATAAATACTGCATATATAATCTATGAGCATTGGAGGAAGACTGGCCCCAGCAAAAAAGTTTATCTTTGCAGCAATGATGGCGGTAGCCGACAGCAATTTCAAAGACTGCATCTCTGGTGTGCTGGGTGAGCAGCCAGGCACAGCGAGAGATCTTTCATTCACGTCCGTGTGGTACCACATGAACGTGGCCTTGAAATAGTTGTGGTTGCCGTGGCGGTGGACATTCTTCAACTTGGGCATGAACAGCAAGAAGCCAGGTAGTGCGTCTAGCAGGTTGTTGTCCAGGAACAACACTGTTAAGGAAGTGCAGAAAGATAGGGTGTAGGGAATGGACGAATTCTGGAGCTTGTTGTTAGTTAGGGCTAAGTATTCCAGTTTCTGGAGCTTCCCAATGTCCGGTGGCAGTTCTTTAAGAAAATTATACTTGAGAGACAACACCTTGAGGTTGAGGCACCTAAATAACTGTGGGGAGTAGAAAAAATGTCTTGTCAAAAATTAAAAGCTTATGGAAATAATTTATTCATTTCTTGAATTGTTGATTCTCTACCATAAAATATCTAATAACGTGGAGCAAAACATGTATCTCTCTATATTAAAAAAGCGTTGCCGCCGCAGTCGCAGGATTAAAAACTCGCTTTTTCGCTCTATTCTTAGACAGTTTCCCGAGAAAGAACGGATCAGAAAATTACAACGTTAACATGGTTTGTTCAAAATTTTATAGGGAACAAGAGGAAGAAGATTTTTTTTCCAATGTGGCTATTAGTTTAGGGTGCAATAAGTATCAAAGTCGAAAAAAGCGAAATTTCTACCGCAAGGGAGCAAAACATACAAATTTTCAGTCTTCCGAAGTGAGGGTTTTTTATTAGAATACCTCTAAACCCCAATTTTTGCAGCTCGTTAAGTTTTTTAGAAATTTGATATTGTTTTCTGATAATATTTTTTTTTAATTCAGGAAAAATCAGGACATTTTTGTTACAACTGTCTTATTTATAGCTCAATACTATTAGTTTTCAAATTTGAAAACATCACAGGAAACCTTAGAATGAACTCATTCTTATGGTACAATTATTTTTTAAACTGGTTAATAAATAAATTTGATGATATCAAAAGTTGATTATACAAATTTCGGAACTTTTAGATTGTAATTTCCGATTCAAAACTAAAACTGTTATATCTCTATAGTTTAATACTATTAGTTTTAAAATACCACATGAAAGCTTAGATGCACTTTTTCTTATTGCATAATTATTTTTTAAATTGGTTCATAAATGAATTTGATGCGATTAAAAGTATAATTTTGCGACGGTGTACAAATTATTGATCGCATACATGAAACGGTGAAATAAAAGGTTATATTTCTAACTAACTGTTACTTTTTTGTTACAACTGTCATATTTATAGCTCAATACTATTAGTTTTCAAATTTGAAAAACATCACAGGAAACCTTAGAATGTACTCATTCTTACGGTACAATTATTTTTTAAACTGGTTAATAAATAAATTTGATGCTATCAAAAGTTGATTATACAAATTTCGGAACTTTTAGATTGTAATTTCCGATTCAAAACTAAAACTGTTATATCTATATAGTTTAATACTATTAATTTTAAAATACCACATGAAAGCTTAGATGCACTTTTTCTTATTGCATAATTATTTTTAATATTGGTTCATAAATTAATTTGATGCGATGAAAAGTATAATTTTGCGACAGTGTACAAATTATTGATTGCAGATATGAAACGGTGAAATAAAAGGTTATATTTCTAACTAACGGGTTTGCCAGATATAAAATGTATCGTAGCAACAATTTTTTTTATTTGGCTGTTGAAACTTGCTGTGACGTCTGGCCTGAAGTTCAAAAGGCTGAACTCGCTTTTCTGCTCGATTCTCATGCGGTTTCCAAAGTACAGATCAGAAAATTACAAGATTAACATGGTTTATTCAAAATTGTACAGGGAAAAATATGGAGAAGATTTTTACTGATGCAGCTAGTTTATGGTGCATTAAGTGTTAAAGTTAAAAAAAAGTTTAATTATTTGCGAAAGGAGTGTTGGTTTGCGAAGCAAACCAAATGGAATTGCGTAGTAATCCCCAGTTCAGTGAAAAAAAATGCAAGAGAAAAGACACTACTGCAGTTAAATAAGAGATAAAAAATACACTTCATAGAAGCTGATTATTTATTGAATTGGAATCATAAATAATATATCAACATCTGAGAAACAATTAGTTTAAAATATCTTTTTTGAAGCAAAATTGTAAAGGTTTAATAAAAAATGATTTAGCTTTTGGTGATATAATACCTGGTGACATTAAAATCAAAAGAGGAAACTAAAAGGGGCAGATCAATTTTATGTAGATGGTTGTATTAAAAGTTTTGAGTTTTCCAATGCCTTACGAGCTTCAAAATAATGAAATTGAATTGATTTCGCAATTTAGAATGCACATCTGAAGATTCATAATTCTTAAAATAAATCATTTTTGAAAATGCATTCTGTATTCTTTGAATATCTATGATATGGTAATTCTAATAAAGATTCCAGACCCAATCTAACATAAGCATAAAATAATAAATTTAACATGTTAGTGTTGCAAAAAATATTTGTGAGAATCATTTTAACGAATATGTAGATCCTTCAATTCACTCTCGTTAACTGCATTGAAGTAGACAAAAAAAAAATATATATATATATATATATATATTTATTTATTTATTTTACACTAGAGATGGAGGAAAAGAAAAATTGGGGCTACAAGATTATATCTGTCAAGATACCTTTTGAGAAACTAAAGTATTTTTTTAAAGTTCAGACACTGTCGCTTTAATAGCAGATGCAACCTACATATTATTTCAGAAGCATGCTATGATTTATACAGGTTTTAATACATTTTTCTAGTTGCAGTAAAAATCTTACTTCTTTTGGAAGTGTGCAGTTATCGCCATACTTGAACACACTATCCAGATGCATTTCAACAAAGTCATGATATTGCAGATATCTACTCAGGATACAATCTATAACACAATAGAATGTTTAAATTTTTATAAATCTTAAACAAAATACAAATATTACAGGAAACTTGGATTTAGTAGTGTTTTTGTGGCAGTAATCAATGCAAACAGCATCTTTTAGACCTTTGATGATAACTTCAGAATCGATATGTCCTTTTAATAGTTACCCAGCATCAAATCTATGTGCCACAGAGCAAGAATAGAAATTAGTAGTAGAAAGTGAGATATCAGCGGCACCTCAACACTTTCTTTCAGTCACCAAAATGCTCTACTGTGTGCAAATTCAAAATATATTTTGTTTAGCGGATGTGTATAAGTAGACAATACAAGGACTTGTTATGACCATTTGCATTTGGGGATTGAAGGATCGATCCTACAAGGACTCTTAAGCACTCAAAGAAATTATACTATCGATGAAACACAAAATATTTATTTGCAACTCACAATGATGGAGACACAGATATGTGTCATGTTGCTTCCATGGTCAATCAAGCTCAGCTCCCTAAAGGAGAAGGTTACGGATACATGGAAAAAGACTGGCTGTGACAGGTGTTAATTCTTATAGCTATATGAAGATGTCGACTGGTTCAATAAATAACGAGGCACGAATATCTTCTCTATTATAAAAGGAAGTGTTTGTCTATTCTGCGAGCAGAGTCCTGATGAATCTATGCCACTTACAATAATGAAATTCAACACACAGGTAGTCCTAATTTTTTGCTATTTTTGTGTCCAGCCCGAATTTTAAAATTTAATCAAGAACATTTTAAAATTAATTTATTAGTTTTTTTCAGCATTTGTTCTTTTTTCCAGAATGTGACGTCCATGCCTCAAAAGGAGAAGCAAGTCAATTTTGAGTTTTTCGACTGCCGACGTCACAAGCGTTTTTCGTCCAAAAGCCTTGGGAACTATGCAGCGTTTTCCCAAATCTAGCAAGTTTTGATTTACGTTGTTGAATTCGTACGACTTTTTTTGCTAGTGATTTCAACTTTGTCATGGTCAAAGACTGTTTGATTTTTTCTATCTTCACAATCAATAAAAATAGAGCAAAAAAATTTCAACAAATTAAAAATCTGCGGAACTCATTCTTAAAATTATTGTTTTATCTTTTTAATGTTTTCAGTATCAGTAAGATTTAATGTGTCCAGCCCAATTTTTAATTTTAATCTAAAATATTTTAAAATTAATTTATTAGCATCCTGGCATTGCCTGTGGCAAATGGGAATTCATAGCAATCACCGGGGTTGGCGAGTGTAAACAAGCAGTGGTCACACCTGACCCCATGAAAAAAACTGTCACGGGCAACGCCGTGCTGGCCACGCAGTGGCTAGTAAAATATAAGTAACTTAAGAAAGCTGTTATTTCACATGCAGAATGGAACTTTTCCAAAAAAGTGTATTCGCTTGAAAGGACACTGATCAGGAATATCGTATTCCTGGTGCAAGTCAAAAAATATTGATAAGAAACCATAAGCAATAATATGCTATTTGTACTTTTGACAGGAAATTAATTTGAAGGGATTTACAAACAATCCAAAACTCAAAATCCACTTCTGTAGTCATCTCACTATCACCTTTTTGTAGTTTTCTTATATTATAGTGCAAAATATGCAAAATTGATTACATGGTAAAGTAATTTTTAATTAAAGTAACAAGTCAATGGGCTATTGACGACGGTCCGGGATCAATCCCCTAAGGGAGACATTTGAGGACAACACACCTGAGCCAGCACTCCACTCTCTGACCTTCTACACTAAACCAACGTCAGGACTTTAGGCCCCGACAGATTTATGGTGCACCAGCCACCTCTACACCATATGCTTACAAATATCCATACACTGATCCGGATTCAAACCAGGAAAATTCCGATCTAGAGGCTAACACCTTAACCACCAGACTGGTGGATCGGCTATGGATGGATAAAGTAAAAATACATATTTCATCCAAAGTAAATTGTAAAAGCTATAAATATAACTAAATGGTGTTCTAGAAATTACATTTTTTTATATTTGCATTTTCTATGATAGAGGAAAGTGACTTTTGGATAACTTTCAATCGATGTTTAACCAATGCAACACGGGCAATAGGTACATAATTTTGCTAGTTACGTATACGATAGAACTCAAATTTGATTGAGCATGCAGAGACATACATCACCTTCAAGAAAAGTCTAGCATTGCACTATGCGTTCTGTACACCACATTCCACCTAGAGATGTGAAGCAGAGAATATCTCAAAAGAATATTCTCTGTGAACGAGAATGTTCTTCAAAGATTGAAATTTGGAGAATATTAAAGAATTTTCTATTTAAAACCTAATTTTTCAGAAAATTATAATCTGTTTCATTCTATCGACTGCAAAAATGAATTTGAAGCTTATTTCATGTGTCATTCACAATATAGGCATATAAGCACTGTGTTATGGAAATTAGTTATAACTGTTACTTTTATTGAAAATATTGATATTTTCTACTCAAAATTATGGTTTTTCTAGCCAATAAGCATTAAATAAAATGCTAAAATTTAAAAATTAGATGAAGAAAATCACAAATCAATCAGAAATCTAGTAATTCTGATTCTAAAATGTGTTTATTTGGGGGTGGGGGGAATTTGGAGGTTTTCCAGTCTTCTGAGTTGGCAATAATGCCCCAACGCCTTGTTTCCCACCATTACAGTCCTACAAATTCTTTTCACACAGAAAAATGCTTAAATAGAAAGTTAATTGAAAATTTATCAAAAGATATGGCTTATGTGGTAAGAAAATTTACTAAACTTAAACGTTTAGTTGAAGATAATTTTAATCATCAAAAAGCCATCTTTTTTATTTTTTATGCAACTAGAAAAGAAAATTCTGGATTATTCTTCCATTGGAGAATATTCTTGAAAATATTATCTAAACAATTATTAACAGGAATTTTACATCTCTAATTCAACCCATTTAAAACATGTAAATTTAATTTTAAAAAAAAAAAAGCTTTTTTTTTAAATTATAATACCAAATATATATGTATATGTGTGTGAAGTAATGATTATGCAGACAGAAAAAATTCATGAACTTGAAAAGGGGAAATGAAAAAATAAAAAGATACAATACTAAACAATTTAATATGACAAAAAAAAAGGGAAAGGTTTCATGCACGGCATATCTGGGGTCAAGGGATTATCTCCATATTATCTCGTACCTATTCTCCAGAATGGATAAGACCCCCCGAAGACAAATCCTTCAGCAGACGCACTTATCACATTTTAGCCTAATATCAACTTATCCAGTTATTCCCCTTGACCGTATGAATATACTAAATAAATGAGAATCAATCATTTATCAGGGATACTGATAATAATTTAATGAAATATTCTCCTTACCTGTGCGAGAGGGTGCATATAGAGGATTTTTTATTAAAGTCTTTTTAACAAAAGACGGAAATCTGTCTTTAGTTTCAGCTATGGTAACAGCTACAAACCATAGTTTAATCGGGACATTCTGTGAAACAAAAAATGCATTTATTTGCAAGATTTAACATGAATATTTTAGCTTACCAGACTGTACAGTAGAGTGGTCCAAAAAATACCTTTTTTTGAAAAAGAAAGATTTTTATTGGTCCTACCCTCCTGTTTGGTTCCATCTATCTAAAAAATAATTATTGTGAAGTTTGAGCTCATAATTTTAATATTTAGGGGTAGCTCCACACCCTCAAAGTTCTGTGTTTTTCTATTTTATGCTATAGATGTAGAAGGAAACAAAACTCCATCTAGAAAAAACATACAATTTTAGTTTCTTGAAATGTCTAGCATTTTGTGAGTTAAAAATAATACAAGTGACATTTAAATAGCAATGGGTGTGCTTTGTGCTTGTGCAAGCGCCTGCTAAACTCTGCTTTTTGCAATCGGGATAAACTCGTCAGTGTTCTTCGATAACCTGAAACAAGAATTGTAGTTGGTCTTCCCTTTGTGTTATTTTCTTATTAAACTCTTTTATGAGGGCTATACCCCTTTCAACAAGATCATTAACAGCTGTAATTCCTTCAATAATTTTTAGTGCTTTGAAATAATCCTTCTGATGCTCCCAGATTTGTTGATCTACGTGAAGGAATGTATCGGGTAAACTCATTCTTTTAAATAACAAAGCTGACTGCTTTGTTACAAAGTCCTCAAATTTCATGTCCATAAAAGTTTTGAGCTTATTATCATTTGCATTTTAATGCAATGAAGCACTTGATTGTCAAAAAGAGATAAGGCCACACCAAAGGTGATTGGCTAGTTTTTCTGATGCAACTTTACTTATTTCTTCATCAATCTTTTTATACTGTAATAAAGATTTCATTAAATTAAAAGCATTGCATGTGCATTTTAAGGTAGCCCCAGCATAGCCCCAGGTGCCATAAATCTGATTCTACAAGAAGGGGCTTTACCAAGAAATATTAAAATCAGTTCAAGAAATTCTCGATAATCATCTCTCGAGTCGGAATCATGCTGTAATTTTTCAGGAAGTTTAATTCTATCGTTCTTTATATCACCACTTGGGCCCAAATGTCCTTATTATTGATTCCTATCCTATACTTATTCTTATTAATGATCTCCCAGTAGGCTTGGAATTTTTTAAAGATAAGTACATCTGGTGCAGAAGATAATACCATGCATTTATTAAACACCACCAATAATCAATTCCATGATGTGGTGTCGGACATGACAAATATAGTAGGGTCTTGTTCATTTTTTGTTTTAATAAGACACTGGTGCCATTGCTTTAGCCAGTATTCACACTCGTTGTGTCAAAGCACATAGCAGACACTTTGTCAGCAAAGCCCTAGTCCTGCAAAGTTGCATATACTGAAACAGATTGATTTTCTCCGGTTCTTGATGCAAGTTTGGCCACTGTAATTGATGGACACTTTTTTTAAATACTATGACAGGAAGTCTATCGACTTTTTCTTTCCCAGTTTGGTTTTGTAACAGTTTGCTTCCCAGTGAACTGTTAATTTAGTATTCTGCTCCTGTAATTCAGTTTTCAGCTGCTGAAACATATTAGAGCGGTGTTTCATTCTTTCTCGGCGAATAGAACTTCTACTTAGGGTAATGTCATCCACTTCACAACCAAATCTCCTTGCCATTTCATCAACAACAAACACAGCCTTCCAATCTGACGTTTATATAAAAATGACGTTTTTATAATACAATTATTTTTTGTTGATTACAATAGAAATTTTATTTGTGGTTAGTTTGTATTTTTGACAACACACTATTGAACAATGATGCAAACTATTTAACACTATTGAACAATGATGCAAACAATTTAACACCATTGAAAAATGATGCAAACAATTTAACACTATTAAACAATGATACAAACTTGATCTGCATTGAGCTACCTCATAATATTATTAAAATGTTTTCAAATTTTGTCTGATTTATTTTTTAATACATTGGAACAAAATAGGAGAGTAGGACCTAAAATATTTTCACCTTCAAAATTTTGGACCACCCTACTGTACAGTAATAGTTTTAATTTGAAACATGCTCAACTAAATAAAATTGTCAAATGCATAAAAATGTTACAAAATAGTAAATATGTCAGTTTAAATAAAATTATACAAATCATGAGCATACTGCCAATACAAAATCAATACAGTCAAACCTGTTTAAAATTACTTACAGAGGCACCGGTCTATGTGTATGTAGATTGCAGACTTAGCTCTGGTAAAAAATTTGATATTTCCATTCAGTTGTTCTCTCCACAGGTGTTGCAGGTATAAAAGTATACATGTGAGTAGCAAATTGAGATGATCTCCTGATATCTTCTCCTGTACATTAGGACCCTCATTTAAGGCAAGACACTGGTGTAGCCAGCCTATTACATTTAAGTTGTTCATTTTATACAAATGTTATGCTGTTAAACTTGAATTAAAGTTATTCCATGTTTTATGTCCATATATGTATTATTTATAAGCTGCACAGTATATTTAAAGGGTTACAATAAGAACTACTAAGTCACAAACTTCTTAGATGTGAGAATACAAGGAAATGAATAAACCATTTTAAATTCTTTTGGAAATCTGATTATGGTACATGTACTTAATTACTAGACTATTTTGGAGTAAACTTCAAATAAATATGAAGATTGCAGCTCTAGAAAAGCTCAAACAGTATGTGCCAACAAAACTTTCAAAATTTTCTCATGGTCTACAATTACAAACCTCAAGTTTCCAGCAGGATTCAAAATTTGTGGTCTTTAGTTGTGTTTTGCACCATTCAATTTTGTTTTGATGACCGAGTTTTTGAACCCATTTGCCATTTTGAATGGCTGTTTCCTCAACATTTTTGCCAACATGGCATAAATTTAGACCAATCAATTGTTTATTCATTCTTCTAACTTAGTATATGTACTCCAATCTGTGTAAATCCAACAATCTGTAAATGTAAGACAATGACCCCAAACAAAGTCCTTAAAGAAAAAGAAAGAGCCTGCAAAATGCAAATCTTGGTAACTAAGAGATAAGTACCATTGACACCTTACTGCTTATAATTTCTTATACTTTCCTTCAGAAAATAATGAGTAATGGAATTATTTTACATTTAAGGTGCTTTATGTATCCTATGTTATTTATTATGAATTATTTTTTAATTATAAATTAACTTTTTTAACTTTGTTCTGTGATAAAAAAAAGTTATTTTTATCTGGTCTTTACCTTTTAAAATGGCCTAGAATGTTTCTTCCATTTCAAAAATGCATACCTTCGAAAAATTCAATGAATAAATTCAAGACAAATGAATTTTCAAAATAATTCTGTTGTTATCTTCTTTACTAATTATAAAAGGAAGTGTTTGTTTTGCGGGTGCAAAATCTTGAGGATCTATGGCACATACAGCAATGAGATTTGGCACACAGGTAGACCAAATTTTTTGCAATTTTTGGGTCACAGTGAGTTTTAAAATTCAATCTAGAACATTTTAAAATGATCTTAATAGTTTTATTCTTTACCGGGTTCTTCAACGCGTTTCTACCGAAGAGAGAAGAAAGACTGGCATCTAGACTTTTCTATCCACATGACCTTGCCGTCAGGCTTTGGAAGCGTGACAATTTTTTTTTGCGGGAAACTCGGAAATTTTTGGTTTTTGTTTCCGCTTGATTTTGTACCGAGGAATGATTTTCCAGCCAGATGATAAATCTTAACTGGAGTCACTTGGTTCTTTTTTCTATCTGCTAGAACGTTAAAGATAGAGTAAAAATTTCAACGAATTTGAAATCTGCCGAAAATTTTACAACCGATTAACCTTACATCATGGCGTTGCCCGTGGTGTTGGTTTGCAAAGCAAACAACGCCGAGCTAGCTACGCAGAGGCTAGTAAAAATAAAAAAGGCCTCTAATACCCTGAAAATTAGTTAACCTTCTATCCCCATATCAAAAGAAATGAGTTCTTGTAAAATTTTAATTTTCAGCAAACTGCTTTTATTAACATGACTATTTATTTTTTTCTTCAAAATCGGACATTTACTAATTTTAGGTAATAGATGACTTAGTATTCAAGAAAACACATATTTCTTTGTATTTTTTATTTATTAATGAAAAGAACAGGAATGAACAAGTGAAAATAATTTATGTTTGCTTTTTGAAAGAAAGCGCATAACATTGAGAGAGTAAGGAATATCATCTTGTTTCCTTCTGTCAAAACAAGAGAAAAAACTCGATCTCCCCATAAAAAATCCTTGATAGTGAAAACGATGGAATTTTTTTTTTATTGCTCAACTTAATTTAATTTTTGGCCTTCTGGAATTACCTACAATAAGTAATTACAAAAAGATGAGTTGTCAACAGAATGTGGGCCCTGTGTGTCTGCCACAAAAACTCCTGCCATAAAGGTGGTGGTTGCTAATAGGAACAAGGAACGTATGTCTCAAATTGAATGTGAATAAAGAAGTGGAGAAGAACAATTTAAAGAACAGTTCTTTTGGAAAAAACAGGAATTGAAAAAAAAAAATGTTCTAAAAGAGCAGCATTATTTCTGACTAACATGTGAGATACATTGTGCATGCCGTCATCGCTGCGCTTCCGTGGGATTTTTTCCGCCTCTTTTTGAAATCGTTACCATGTGTTGATCACTTTCTGAAAACAGGACATTTTGGCGTCCCGAAGCTGGACAGTCTACCTAAAAGCAGCTAATGGTAATTTTAGTTAACGTTGTACTAGAGCAACACAACGGGCTATTGACGACGGTCCGGGATCAGTCCCTTAAGGGAAAGATTCCAGGACAACACCTCGTAATTTTGAACCACGACCTAAAAACAGGACAGTCCCATTCAAAACGGGACGTATGGTCACATTAAGTATTGTGCCCTTTTAAAAAACAACACATGCATCAGCCTAATATATATATATATACTCATATCCCTAAATTAAGGATAATGCCAGCTCCAGCAAATAAAGGTTCAGTAACAAAACAAACATGACTTATTCATAAAGCCCATTTATTAAACAAAAGATAAAGAACAATAAAGATGGTGTATGTATGATACCATTCATAAAAACTACGATTTTTGCTTACTGGAGCAATTACAAAAAATATCAACCATACAAAAACTTAACATGACATGGTTTGTGTAATCGCAACTCAACTTAAAAGGAGCTGAAGTGGATTGACGATTGTTTGTGTCACGGCAATGTTGACTAGTTGCTTAGCGACGGCTTGGTTGTTCTTGTTTCTTATTAGCATTTTATTGTAATATAATCATTTGCTGTTGCGGAGTTCTAACTTGCATTAATAAAGAATTACTATGAATAATCTTGGCCTATGCTGAGTTATAAATTGAATATGTAGAATTTACGCCTTTACATAAAATGGTCCGTCGAGATATTACCATGTCCTGTGTTTACAGTCCAAAAGGAGAAGAATGATATTATAAAGAATTTGTGTCTACTACATCTTACGGCAAAGTTCAGTAGAAGTGATCAGCCTTTTTAGACCAGCTTGGCGCAGTTTTTATTGTACTGTGGGTGTCCGTGAGTAAAGCAACTTCTTGTGTACATTTTTTGGTTGCTGTTTAAGTACACCATTTAATAGTAAATATGTCTTTATCGGGTTTAAAGAAAAGTGTGTTAGTTCAAATTGCTGAGGAGATTAATGTGGAAGTACCGTCACCTCCGCGAGTGTTAGCACTAAAAAGAGCCATTGAAAATAGTGACGTGTATAATAATAAGTGTGAGAAATTTGAAAGTATTGTCGAAATGGTTAAACGTGATATTAAGGAGAGGGAGGAAAGAACACTTTTTGAAATAGAACTCGAGACTAAACGATTAGAAAGTGAAACTCAACAGTTAGAAGGTGAACACGATCTTGAGAGTGTCAATGGAAAAACAATTTTAGCTTGAAAAAATTAAATCAGTTTCACCTTCTAAATCAAAGGAAAGGGTTAAGGATACTGACGACTTAAATAGTGCGAACAATTTAGAATATTTACTCAAAAGTGTAAAAACTCTAACTATGCCGCTACCATCCTGATCCGATTCATATAATTTTTATTTTCAATCTCTTGAAAGAGCTTTTCAGATAAAAAGTTTTCCCAAGGAATACAAGGCTGAGAATTTGGTAAATATTTTGGGAGAAAAAGCTACCAATTTGATAGTTCATAAGTTCCGCGGAGGATTTGACGCAGTACTCGAAAGTGAAGGAAGCAGTGTTAAAAGAGTTTCAGAGTTTGCCCCAAGACATTCTAAATGACTTTCGCAGAGCTCAAAAGTTTCGAGACAAAACATATGTTCAGTTTGCATTGCGATTGAGTGCAACTTTTGACTACTATTGTCAATTGTGGGAGGTTAGTGACTTTAAAAGTCTATGCGAGTTAGTGGTTTCAGATAAATTATTTAGCACGTTGGATAAGGAACTACAGTTGCATGTAGGAGACTAACAAGCAGAAAAGTGGTACAAGCCCCACAACATGTCTAAGTGCATCAATATTTACGTGTCATCCTGTAGGAATGGCAAGACTGAGTATGGATCGTATTCTCGTGGGACAGGGAACGAAGCAAATAAGGGTAATAAGCTTTATGGATCAAAGTATGTTTCTAAAACCTTTGTGTCTGAGGTTAAGGCTCCAAAATGCGTTATGTGCAAAAATGACTCTCATTATTTCAATCAGTGTCCCGAATTTAAAAAACTGTCGGTGAAAGAAAGAGTTGACGTAGTTCAACAAAATAAGTTGTGCTATAATTGTTTCTCGAATCACAAGGTCTCCTCGTGTAGGTCTAAGCTACACTGCGGAGTTTGTAAAAAGAAACAAAACATTTATTTACATTTTACGGAGCATTTTGATGATAATCGAACTGCAGCAGTGGCTGAAAATCGTGTATTGCAGAAGGCAACAAATTTTAACCCCAATGCTCAGGTATTTAGTCCAAGGGAAAATGATTTTAATCAGACTGAAGTAAAAACGTTTGCTGCGACAGATGCTAAGGATGTAAGTGTTTGCGTGTGAATTTTAAATACTAGTTGTATTAATTATGTTTATGTTCTTACTTCTCTAATTTCTTTTTCAAAGTGCTACAAATGTGAAATGTGTATATATATGTAATAATGTACCACATATAAATATTACATGATGACGAGGGGGTGCTGTGAGAAAATTATAATTCTCTTAAGGGTGTCACCACTTGGATAAGTTTGGGAATCTCTGTGTTTGCTTATTCTTGTAGTTAGCAATAGAGATTAAAAGAGTAGAAATATACATTTTCACACACAGCCATTAAAATGGCAGCATGAAAAAAGAAAGATCCAATATGAATTAAAACTAAGTGAAAATCCAATTATTATTGCTGCCTGACAGTTTTTTCTCAAAATCAGAATTAACTATAGTCTGATTATTTCCGAGTTCTATTCTACTTCTCAGACTATAGTTTAGGTCTGTCACTTACACTTGCTGATTAATTTGTTAATATAATTTAATTTTCTCAAGAAAAACTATGTAGGATGTCAACTTGTGTTTTAAAGTTGAATAAATGTTAAGTAAATATAAATTTACCATGTCGCAAATTCTGATTGTTTACTTAAAATAAATATTGGTTTACATGTCATGTCACAAACTCAATTTTTTATTTAACAAATTTATATATATTTATTATATAAACAATGTTTAGGGCCTGCAGAAATTTAAGTAGAAAAATCTTATTTAAATCAAATTATCCGATTTAAATCAAATAAATCAGATTAATTGATTTTTACACCCTGCTTGTAAATATTCTAAATAAATAGTTTAATTTTAAACCAGCTGTCCGTCTAATTCTTACATGATGGTACAGCTCATAATTAGTTTGGTGGCAGCGTGTTGGAATAGATTAAAACAGCCTGCCGTTTTTGCCTGAAAGATTAAGGATTGTCGCTTTTCACGGAAACCCAGACTGCTCCCTCGACGTAGAAGAAGCGAGAAGGAGGTACCGGAGTCACCGACCCCATCCATCACCGTAATGGAAACTCGTTGCAAGAAGTTCTGGTTTTGTTTTAGAGTTGCCGGTCCTCTTCGACGGAAAGTGCGACAAGTCCAGTTCATCAGGGGAATAGATTCCCCTCTTGGTTTGTCCAGAGGTCATCTTGACTGTTTATTATTGGGAAAAGTTCCCACCGGTTCGTCCAGGGGTCATCTTGACCATTTATTATTGGGAAAAGTTCCCACCAGTTCGTCCAGAGGTCATCTTGACCGTTTGTTATTGGGAAAAAGTTCCCATCGGTTTGTCCAGAGGTCATCTTGACCGTTTATTATTGGGAAAAAGTTCCCATCGGTTCGTCCAGAGGTCATCTTGACAGTTTATAATTGGGAAAAGTTTCCACTGGTTCGTACAGAGGTCATCTTAACAGTTTATTATTGGAAAAAAGTTCCCATCGGTTCATCCAGAGGTCATCTTGACCGTTTAATATAGGTTCATCGCTGACCGTTTTTTCGTCAGTGGCGCAGTGTTATTTATGCGCATTGTGGAAGAGATCGAGACGACCTACACCAGTGGGCTTTCAGCCAAAAAGTGTGTTTGTGGGCTTTTTAGCCGAAGATAGTGCAGTGCAGTGTTACCACCCGTGGTCCAGCTTGTGGACAGTGGTGCCAAGTGATCCAAAGTCAGCAAATACAGGTTAGAGCCATTTCCCTATTTTTTCACTGTGACTAAGTTTCAAGGAATATGTGTAATCACTAAAATTTTGCTAATCTCAATTAGTGGGGTCACTCCAAAGGAAATTGATTTAACTTAAGTATCTTGAATCTGTATTGCGTATCTGAGAATTGCTAAATTATTGTATGTTGTGAGATTACTGTATGTTGTAAAAAGTATTGAATTGGGTGTTGTGCAAGAGCAAAAGATATAAGTAATTTTGAATTTTCGAAATGGCGTACTTGGGCAAAGATAGGAAACAAGATCTAGAGGAACTAGCTGAATATTTGGGAACAGTTACTCCGGTATTAATAGCACCTCAACTTAAAGAGTTAATCATCTCGCAAGATTCTTACGATGAGGAATACACAAAAGTGGCGTTAGAAAGGATTATACAGGAAAGACGGGAGAGGCAGGAAAAAGAACAAGAAAAAAACCAATAGAGATAGGGAACAAGAAAGAAGGGATAACTTTTAGCTTGAAAAACTGCGGATTGAGGCATCCCGACGAAAACCCCAGGGAAGTACACTTTTCCCAGGGAAAGTAAGGGAGGGGAAATATCCGGCCCGAAATAAAATGGAATAATATCCGAAAATAAAATGGGTCTGTTGAGACCGCCCTCAGATCTGTGTAAAGAGGATGTTATCCCCCCCTTTTAACTGACCATTTACGAGCAGTCAGCGTCTGACCTCCTAAAGGGTTCCTCCTTTTGTTCGACCCTGTCGACCGGTGATATCTATTAGCGCCAAATGATATGCCACACAATACTATAAAATGAAAATATTAGTCGTAAATGCCACTCAAGTTCTATCACTTAAGTTAGGTAAGAGGGGTCGGACATGCAAATGTCCCTGCTTCCCTTAAACTTCGCCGCTTCGTTTTGACCGATAGCCTTTACCTGTGGGAAAATTTCCAGAACTTGCTGCTAATACACCACGGGCAACGTGAAGTATCCTTTTACAATTGAAAAGGTATGTTTTTAATCTATTCTTGCGGTGGAACGTAGCGCGCATTTCGGAATTAAATTCGTGCAAACCCTGTTTTTTTTAAAGAAAATTAATTTTTTTAACTGCGCACCAAAAATTTTTCTTCTCTGAATAGAATTTAAGAACTTAAAACCCCTGAAGAGGTGACAAAATGTAAAAAAATAAAAAGGCGACGTGTTAGGAGCCCTGTAATTTTGGTTTGCAAAAATATGCGATCTTGAAATTGGGGATTTTAGAGAATGATGATATCTGCAATATTGTTTATCAACAATAACCAATAAAATAAAATTTTTAAGTTATAAGGAAAATTTCAATTAAAATAAATTATAAATTGCAAAGGAAATAACACAAATGCAATCTTTAGTAAAGAAAAATTCAAAAGGAATAAGAAAAGCCCAAATTGACTAATGCTGAAATATGCAGTTTGTATAGAGTATAAGGCTGAGAACATCAATTGAGTAAGCGAGTTTACTGATATCTTAACCCATGGATATGGACTTGGAATGGAATAACTGAAAAATTCTATCAAGAAAATTGCACCCAATGATTCAGATACTAATGTACCCATTATACTTATCCATGATTTCCAGAGTCAGCATTACTCAAAACAAATTGCTAATAGATTACGCATGCAACGCGAGTTCAATTTGAAGTAGATTTCTTAATTGTCCCCAATATCTCTGTAAGAGACACCTATGTAAATACTAAGCATATTTAACCTAGTTATCGTGCTTTGATAAATAAAATTATACTTCACATATAACACCACCAAGATTTTACCTTTCATCCATTTTTTACCTTTCATCTAATAACAAAGTTGGATTCACACCTTTGATGTTTGCTACACAAGAACTAATTAGCCCAGAACCTACGGCGTATATAAAGTGGATTCTGAACTACTACGAATAACCATGCCCATACTGGGAGATTCGAACGCAAAACCTTATAAATCCAGGAATATAGCGCTAACCACGCATCCGGTACTGCAAAGAACAAATACACAGAATTTGTTACTAAGCAGGGAGAGGCCGATTTGCTAGCAAACGAATTTTTTTGCTCGTTTAGTCATTCTGTAAAGCTAGTATGGTCTCATGTAATTTCACAATGCAAAAGGTATAAGGATGAATAACTAACTATATACCTACACAAGTGGGAAAGACTAATGGAAGTGTTGTTATGCATACGGTATGATAAAAAAGAAGTATCCTGAACAGCAAATGAATTTTGAAGTAGTGACGGATAGTGAATAAATAACGCAGTAAATGACAAATAGATTGTACCTTTACAGAGTAACCATTTTCCTTTAATATGCTTGCTTTGATTAAGTTCCAAAATTCTGGATCTTTATCGAGTGTACTCAACAAAAGAAATTCGTAACAATGAAAGACGCTGACCATACTTAAATCCCATAATTAAACCAATCTCATATCCTAGATTTTGTTTGTTCGACGTGATATACTGCACGCAAAAGCAAAAGTTCGTAAAACATCGGCTGTTTTGTTTTCTTAGTTACTTTTGGATTCTTCTCCAGTCCATTCAATGAGTTGAGAGACCCAAGTGCTGAGAAATGAGCAAACGTATTTCGACTAGTGTTATTGAATCTGACAATTATCTTCCAACTATCGACCACACACAAATTTAAAAAAATTTCTCACACAGAATATAAGAAATTATCAAAAAAATTTCAGATGACTTCATCCCGAAAAGTGGTCGATTTAATCACGCTGGCACTCTACTCTAAACTAGAGTGCCTACTCTAAACTAGAGTCATTGTCACTTTAACTTTAACTTTTCAGCTGGACTTGAAGAATTTGTATTTGTTTACTGCTGCTTAAATGCTTATTGTTGGATGAATTTATGCTTCTGATTGACAGGTAATCTAAAAATTTGCCAACAATTTTGCTTTCTTTCGACAAACTTTCCGTTTTGTGAAAAATTGTTTTCGTAAAACTTGAAAAATGATTAAAATTTATATATTTTTTGTTTTGCATCATTATGCTATATACTAAGGGTGGGCAAATCCCAGTGAAGATTTAAATTCGTTTTTTTTTAATAATTATTTCTGAACTTTTTCATCTTGTTAAATTGTTTAAGTGTCTTTTTCAAGTTGCACGTTGTCGCTTCGATAGTAGGTCGATTGAATCGGTTAATGTAGTGAACAAGTCGTACGTAATCACTTCAAAAGTAGATCTATGTATCTTTAAAAAATATTATTGACTGTCACTAATTGCATTCAGTTTCAAAACTTTACTTCGGCTTTTTGTGTACGATCTTAACAAAAATTTTTTTTTTCATTTCCACGAGAAAAAGCAAATATAATTAATATCAAAGAAGAAAAGTTAGGCGAATACAAAAAAAAAGTTGTAAGAATTGCAAGCAGATTTCAAACATAGATTCGAGAAGTTTGACATCTGCATATTTTGTGAACCTATTTATTTGTGATATAATATTGAAGATGGGTTTTAAATTTCTGAAATAATTCTTGTTGAAAAAGCACCTGGTGAATTGGAGGTATTAAAAATAAAAGACGATCAGGCATTGCAAATGCGGCACAAATCTACTTCTATATTTGAATTTTGGAAACTCAGAATCAAAATATCTAAACTAAAAAAAAGCTACTTGCTGTCTTAATTTCCATTTTTGGTACAACATACATATTTGCAAGATTCACAATAGGCTATGAATTCCCATTTTATTTTCAAAGCAAACCAACACCACGGGCAATGCCATTATGGCTGTTATCCAATCACCAGGGGTTAGCGAGCAGTGGTCACACATGGCCCCATGAAAAGAACTGTCACAGGCAACGCAGTGACTAGTATTAGATAAAGTGGGGCAAAATTTACTAAGTTTTAATTAAAATATCTAACAATTTTTTTTTTTATCGCTTACCATTATTTTTTTGCTGATGAAGAAAGATCAAATTCTTATTCCAAAACAACTCTTTAATACGGTTCACCTCTAAAGCAGGGGTGGCCAACCTAATTCATGCCATGCATCAATTTTTTTCGTAAATAATGGAAAACGGATTTCTTGACAGACTTGCTATAAATAACAACTTAATTTCCTGCTGTTCATTAAATGCACGCTTACTAGCACTTTCTGGTATTATTTTGCTCATTTTCTTGTGCACTGTGATAGAATGCTAAAAAAAACCAGAAAAATACAAACCCCAAAAGAATAAATGATGAAAAAGAACAAACAGATCAGAAGTACGTCATATCCCACAAAATATCTGTGACATATGTTTAGATTTTCATAATTGTTTGCAAAATTTGTGTGTAATTTTAATGGATAAATCATACATTAAACCAGAAATTTTTTATCATTTTATTTGAAACATGGTAAGCATGTTGCGTTCTTGTTTATGACTTTTGATGTTATAAATATTTTCATCAGCTCACTTCTTATAGGATTTCTAAACTAGGAAGGATAAGCTGAACCATACATAAATAATAAAGCTGCTTTTAAAAACCTTTGTGTTCCTTTATCACCAGAAAGGGGCCCATTCAGTTGAATAAAAACCCTCTTATCGTTAGTGCCCACTTCTTCATTTGTCCCATCTCTTGATTTTAGCCTATGTTTCCCAACGACATGAATTACAGAATCCCAAGTTTCATACAGCTTCAGAGACTGGCATTGATATAAGAAACTTTAGAAATGTAGGAAGTTTTCCCCTCAGTTCATGGAGTGCAATTTTAAATAAGTGTTTCAGATCTGGCACATCACCCTCCATAACAATTTTGTATATTATATTACACATCCATAATTGAAGATTACACATCCATTCACTGAAGATATGATATTGAAACCACAGTCTTTCTCAAGTCCACAGAAGGCTCAACAAAAGGAAACACTTAAAATGTCATTGAAACTCTCTTCAGTTAGTCCCCTGTTCACTTCTGCTTCATCTGGCTAATATTGGGTTTACTAGCTGATTCAGTTAAAAAGCTCACTTCTTGAACACACTGAATTGTTCAATTAGAGATTTCACATAGCTTGAAAGGCATAAGAAATTACCTCTTAGCTCATCACCTTTACTAGCTATGTGTTGCGATCTAAGACTTTTGGAGCTAATTGATTTCTCAAGAAGAGGAACATCATGGTATGTACTGGAAATACCACTATTTGATAGAGGAAACATTTCCAGTGATGTTCTTAAATGTAAAAACAATGTTTTAGGCAGTTTTGGCAATGCAGCTGCAAATTGAATGATTTTCTTTCCTTTGTGATCTTCAGAGACTGCTGTTGAAAGTTCATCAAAAGATGTCTTCATAATTTCAAAGGATGAAGTGAGGCTTGTGATATAAGATGTGTGTTTCCAGGGCATGAGATCTATTTCGTGTACTTTTTTGGATGTTTTTCCAAGAGCAGAACAAATATCTTAAAGTGCTAGAATGTTTATCATCGTTAGCTTATTCATTAATCTGTCTCATAATACTTCCCCAGGGTCTTATTCACAGGCAGAGATCAATGTCTGATAATCTGCTAAAAATCTATGCAAAACTGTTTCGCAATGTTGGCTGAAAAATTCGTAGTCTTGAACAGTTTGGGCCTGTAAAAGAATCCAGGGAACTGTTCAGAACATTTTAAAGAACATGTTCATTTTCCAGAACATTTGGAGACCCCTGCCCATGCGGTCGCACAAGCCTTGGGCCGGCGCTGTGAAGGCTGAACGTTGCGTAACTAAGTCTCTCCTACCACGAGTTTGTAAATTCGAGTATTATTTTATGTGTAACTTAACTGAATGCAAAAAGAAATACCAACAAGAAGTAAATATAAATTATGGGACACTTAATTTTGTATTGCTTGTAGAATGTATGCGGTTATAGATTTTTCATATTCATATCTAGCTAGTTTTACAGCGCAATCATCCGGACAATCTTTTAGGATACATTTCGGCTTCAGCAATATTCTGACTTTCATTTTTATCATAATTGTTCTTGTTACTTTCGAAGCCAATATTTTCCCCTTGATCTTCCACTGACAAATTTTCCTGATTTTGCTACTCATCAGCTTCAGAACTGCTTTGTTTTTCCTTGGAATGTTAATCTTTTTTAAATATGTCTTTTGGATCTTTTGTAGGCGTCTTAGTAAATGTGTGCTCAAGTTTTTTTAATTACTTTGCATTTACACACACCATATACAACCTTATCCCGTGATGGCATTCTAAGCACGTGTTTTCCACGCAATGAGTTGCTCTCTTTAGCAGGCGCAAAACACAGGGGCTGTATTCTTTTCTGTGCACTCGGAAAATGCAGGAGAACGAAACGAACGCAGGGTCCGGCGTTCATGATGAATAAGGATGCTGTATGAATTTAACTGAGAGTACTCTGATGTTGAAAATATGAAGATTGATTCAGTTATGGTGCCTACTTCAAATAAATAAGTAGGCGCCAATGTGCCACGTATAATCATCCATTGCACCACGTTTGGCGCATGCTCCACAGGTTGGCCACCAATATTATGAACCCACTATGCACTTACCCCCCCCACACACACACACACCTATCTTAATATAAACTTCATTCGTACAAAGTTAATTAATTAAATTTTTGCATACTCTACACAACACAGTTTATAAAGTATCTGAGAAAAATTCTGCATGCAATGATTACAAGGCTGTTGGTTTGATATCATAGCAGCCCCCTTCAAGAATATACATAGATCTCAGAACATTTGAAATGATTTACGTTCTGAGTAACAGAAAACTGATTCTTTATTAAGTATGCATTTAAAAAATAATTTTTCTTTCTAGTTTTTGTAATTAAATGTTATGTCTATTGAAAATAGATTAATATTAATTCTGGGTGGTTGATTGTATTTGCTTTGTCAGAAATATAGTTACATTTCAAACTATACCAAAATAATTTCAATACTTTATCACTGAGTTATTTTCTAAAAAGCTAAAATGATGTTTTTGTCCAAGCAAATTTTCCTCATACACTATTTACTTTTAATCAGAATGTCTTGAACCTAAAACCCATTTGCCTTAAATCTTTGAATAATGACATAAAAGTTTGCTGAGATAAGGAATGCTTAAATAGCTAGTCTCATCAACAGAAAAATATCATAATTGTTTGTCAAATGTTCTGTGCATAACATTTAAAATTTTGAATTTATGATTGATTGTACTTCATTTATTTAACTTATAGGTTCTGAAATTCATGAAAACAACATTTCTGCAATGTCTGTTGTCCTTGAAACAACTGTTGGTGATATAACTGTGGATCTTTATCTGAAAGAGAGGCCAAATGCATGCTTGAATTTTCTGAAGCTATGCAGGATAAAATACTACAACCTATGTATTTTTCACAAGGTAGAAAGAAACTTCATAGCTCAAACAGGAGATCCTACTTCTACTGGAAGAGGAGGTGAATCTGTCTTTTGTCACTTATATGGGGAACAGGCAAAATACTTTGATGCTGAATTGAAACCACGCCTTAAGCATGAAAAGCTTGGAACCCTCTCCATGGTAAATAATGGCAATAATATGAATGGATCCCAGTTTTTCATAACTCTTGGAGAAAATATAACCTACTTGGACGAAGTTCATACAGTGTTTGGTGAGGTTGCTGAAGGGTTTGATGTTCTACTGAAAATCAATGAGGCTATTTGCGACCCACATAATCGTCCATATCAAGATATTAGAATAACGCATACTGTTATTTTGCATGATCCCTTTGAAGACCCTCCTGCCTTAGAAATTCCAGATGCTTCTCCAATACCAACTCGAGAGCAACTAGAGTCAAATTATATCGGAGCTGATGAAGAAATTGATGACACTGAAGGTAAAAATGCAGGAGAAATTGAAGAGAAAATTAAGGAAAGTGAGGCAAAGGCTAGAGCAACTATTCTTGAAATGGTCGGAGATATACCTGACGCAGATGTCAAACCTCCAGAAAATGTGCTATTTGTTTGCAAGCTCAACCCTGTAACAACATCTGAAGATCTTGAAATCATATTTTCCCGTTTTGGTCCGATAGTGAGCTGTGAAGTAATCAAAGACAAAACTTCAGGCGAGTCTTTACAATATGCATTTATTGAGTTTGAGAAAGAAGAGAACTGTGAAAATGCCTACTTCAAAATGGCTAATTGTTTAATAGATGATCGAAGAATCCATGTAGATTTCAGCCAATCTGTGTCTAAACTCAATTGGAACTCTCAGAGCAAATTTCCCAAACAAAATTCTGGTCGATTCCAGAATTTTCTAATTAAAGATCGAGAGAAAAAATCAGATGGATATGAAATGATATTTGACATGGAGCAAGGTTCAACCAGAGACAAACAAATTGAGAAGAACAAAAACAGGTCGACTCGCAGACAGAAGAGAAGTAGTCCCGAACATCGCCATGACAGGAGACACACCACATTTCCTTCTTCCAAAGAAAAGTACAAGCAAACTGACAAATATTTTGAAGGTGATCGTGCTTCATATAAAAAATCAACCTATGATTCAGGAATTTCCAAATCTGATAGAGGCTTTAAAGAAAATGAATTATCTCCTAAAGAGAAATCTAGATCCAGAACATGCAGGTCACCATCTATAAAACGTGCAGACAAACAAAAATTGAAACCCGACTCTTCGTGCCTATCAGATTCTGAAAATACCTATAAAAAATCATATAGAAAGAAACACCGACATGACAGTAGTAGTTCTAACCATTCTGTTTCACCAATAGAGAATCGTCAGCAAAAATATTCAACAACCCAAAGTAGTCATCGAAATTCCAAGGAAAAACCTTTTGCAGAGAGAAGAAAACATGATTCCTATACTCAATGGCATTCAAACTCTCCTGAATCATACTCAAAAGGAGAATATTCTTATAAACAAAAGTACAGGTCACAATCCAGGTCGTCTGAAAGATCTACAAATAAAAAGAAAAGCACACTGAAAGAAAATCCATCTCAATCTACATCTCCTGATTCTTCTAAAAGAAAACCTGCAAAGCAAACATATCATAAATCACCTTCAACATCTCCTGAATCATCAAATCGAAAGAAAAAGGTATCAAAAAGTTCTTACAGAAGATCCCAATCTAGGTCTGAAAATTCTAATAATAAAAGAAAAACATCAAAGCAAAGATCAAGTTCCCCTCAGTCATCAAGTCGAAAGAAGACTAAAAAGTCACTTTCTAGGTCTCCAGAAACCTCAAAATATAAAAGAAAATATTTAAAACAAAAATCTCTCAGCAGATTGAAGTCTAGTTCTCCTGAAATAATTGAGATACCTTATCAAAAAATGAAAGCAACAAAAGAAAAACATTCTTTTGCTAGATATCAGTCAAGGTCTCCTGAAATAATTGAAATATCTTATCGAAAAATGAAAGCAACTAAAGAAAGACATTCTTATGCTAGATATCAGTCAAGGTCTCCTGAACCCATTAAACAAAAAAGAAAATATTCTAATAAATCCTCATCCTCTCGATCTGGAAGCCCTGACTCACCAAAACAAAAAGAAAGGACTTCAAAGCACATCTCGCGTCAACCCAGATCTTCATCAAGATCATCTGAGACATCCAATAAAAAATGGACATCAAATCACAAAAGCAATCACAAGTCAGGTGATGAATCTAAATTTCAAATGCGTAATAAATTGAAATCCAAAAGTAGGTCAAAAAATCTTACCAAATATGACTATTCTTCGGATTCTGATCAACAACAATCAGATCACAAATCTACCTCAAAACCCTACATTTCTAGTAGTAAAAAGAAATCTCACAAGAATCGCAAGCGTTCTAGCAGTTAACTTTGTAATGAATCTTGTGTTTTGAATATCTTAATTATTATCATAAATATTGAAACTATTTTTGAAAATTTTGTTTTAATAAATCTGATTCCAAAAGTTAGTCATTGTAAAGTTTTTTTTTGTTTTTTTTTCTTCAAATTAATACAAATTTGAAATGGCTTCAAAAACTAACAATACCAATTGTATCACAAGGCAACTCCGAAATTTGACTTGTTTTTGTTTATTTGTTATGTATGCAGATAAGTTTGACATCTACACTCATGTCCATAAATTAAGGATAATGCCAGCTTCGGCAAATAGAGGTTAAGAAACAAAACAAACATAACTTTTCATAAAGCCCATTTATTAAACAAAAGATAAAGATGGTGTATGTATGATACCATTCATAAAAACTATGATTTTTGCTCACTGGAGCAATTACAAAAAATATTGACCTTTCAAAAACTTAACATGACATGGTTGGTATGATGGTTAATATGTATTAACCATCATACCAACCATGTACATTGTATGTCTCCCAGACGATGAAATACAGTTCCTACGCCTAGTCATGCTGAGGATCAAATTATTGAGCTGATCTCAGCAAGCAATGCTCTCCGAAGTTCCGTTACACATGTAGGAGGTGGTCGACAAGCTGCAACTCGTCAGCCAAGCATGTCCCACACATGTTCTATCAGATTCAAGTCAGGCGAGAATGCTGGCCATTCCATATGGGTGACATCTTCAGATTCAAGGCATTCGATAACAATGTTTGCATAGTGGCATTCTCATCCATAAACACAAATTCCGCTCCCATGGCACCCCTAAACAAACGCACGTTATTCCAGAATGGTGTCCCTATAAATTTGGCCTCTCATGGTTCCGATCTGAACACATAGATCTGTTCTGGAGCCCAGTATAATTCCGCCCCAAACGAGCAATCCTGCACCACCATAACAGTGTTGTTCAATGATGTTGTCTTGGTGGTAAGTGGGTACCTTGAAACTGTCGTACTCGTAGCTGAAGATAGCTGACGAGAAAAGTCGGATGCTACGCTCCTTTTGCATCTACTGCCAAATACCGGTTGTCATTTCGCGTTGTAACTAGAGGGCGTCAACTGACATTTCTATCATTTTGGAATTGTTGCCAAAGCCTAGAGATGACACTTTGGGGGATTCCAAGTTCCACTGAAACTTCCGTCTGAGTACGCCCACATCCCAGGCGGCCGATAATTCTACCACGTAAAAAATCATCGACATGCATTCTCTGTGCCATAACTATTCAGTTGTGTCACTGAGTGGCTTACAGAACACTTGTAAACAATTTTACTTCTTTGCTACCATTCCTTACATACACTCTCGTCAATGTGACGTACTATCGGCGTCGTCCGATGGCTTCCTGTAATTTGGATATTATTCTTGAAGATGTGTGCAGTAATTCTACAGGCGAAATTTTTACTTAAGAGTTCGATTTCAGTGATTCTGAATTATCCTTAATTTATGGCAGGCCTCGAAATATATTTTTTAATTAGGTGCGCCTAGCGGTAAAAAATTAGGTGCACAATTTTAATTTCATGTGCACAGTGCACCCGGGTATTTCGAGCCCTGATTTATGGACATGAGCGTAAATTAAATAAGAATACAAGTATTATATCTGATTTCTTTTCCATCTAAAAGGATGTTCATTAATTTCTGTAGTTACCTTTTGCAAAAAATGGCTTTTTGATAGTTTAAAGCAAAACTATATAATTTTAATGACTAATAATTCCTTTCGGATTGTTAGTTTGCTGTATTTCTTGAATATTGAGAAACCTTTTGCTAAACACAAATTAGTCACTTTGTAAGATTTTTCATAGAGCTAATGACAATAGCACGTTGTGTTGCACCAGTGCATGATTAATTCAGTTAACCCCCAGCTGCTGCTGCTCAAGCATACCAGTATTTCTTTAGAGGTGTACAGGGCTATTATTTTTTGCCAATAATTTTTTTAAGTAAACAAAAAATTTAATGAAGATATCCTAATTTGTGTGTTTTCAGTTCAAGTACATATTCCTTTAAATCAATTCTTCGGTCAGGCAGTCAGTTAATAGTAACTATCAACACCCACTGAAGATTGAATCCCTTTTCCTGCATAAGTATTTGCATTGCTGAAAACTAATATTTTGAACACTAGTGAGTCATAATTAAATTGTTCTTTCATATTAGGAATTTTGTCATTATAAATGTATTTTGATATTTCACTCAACTATAAATATTTGTATGTCAGTTAGATATTTTAAAAAATTTAATGACAAAATTGAGATAGGGTTGCATTAAGGGTTAACTCGGATGTAACATTTTATATCATAATTAACTATCATAACAGATATATTTTTAAAACACCAATTAAAGATCTGGTTATGTTAGATTTTTTTTCAAAAATAAGGTTCAAGTAGTCACTTATGTCTATCATCTCAAAATTTATCCACCTTTCAAATTAGATTCTATTTGGAAACATCACCTCCTACAAAGAAAAAATATTAAGTAATGTAAACCTTTGATTTCCCTTTGTAATATAAAAATAGTTTGGTTTGTTGGTATACAGTATTTTTTTTGCAAGTCCTTTGAACCAAGGGTCAGCAATAACCAAGCTAACAAAAGATGACCTACTTTTAGCTGACAAATACTTTTAAATGCAATAGTAGAGTGATCTGAAATTACTCGTGTAAAAACCTTAATTTTTTTTAAAGCATTACTTTTAGTATGAAATAAATTAAAGAATTTTAATCCCTAACCATGTTCATAAAATTACTTTAAATTTTAAGTACACATGATTTCAAAGAACTTCAAAAAGATCTAAATCCCAGCAATGATTTATGTATATCTATGTCGACTGTTTTCATTGTATGGTATACTGTGGATATTCAGTTTTTGCAAGAATGTCTGCATAGCTAGCACTGCCTAAGAACCAATTTATTTTTCTTTGGCAACCCAAAGAAAATATTTCTGTGATGCAATTTTTCTAATTTCATACATGTCTTCTCATTTCAGTGGGATATTTTGGTTGTGAGTGTTTATATAATGAGTCCCAAAACACTGGTGTTTAATATTGCTCTTTCCTGCTTTTAGGTTTAAGAGTTCCTGTGTTTACATTACTGTTTCTTGTATACATATTCTTATCGGTTGTTCTTTTACATTGTATCGCATTGTATTTTTCTATAAAACAAGATAGTTCTTATTGTACCCATAATGAATTTCTTTGCCAAATTTGTATTGCGAAAATATTTAAGTTATAATTGAAAAATTATTCATTTAAGGTATCGATCTGTTGTAAAATTTTCCAGATTTCAAAAAAATTCTCCTTTTATCTTTAACAATCGCAAAGATACAAATTCGGACAAAAGAATAAATATTTCTCGTACCGACTGAAACTCGCGAGATAGAAAGTTGAACAAGCTACTCGGATCATGCTGTTCTGATTGCTGAGCTCTAATCACATCGCATTGGTGTACGTAGTGAATCCAAATTGGAGTACCCTATTTTGGTCACAAGACTGTTCACCTGTGGTTGGGTTTTACAAGGACAATATTAACAAAGGAAAAGACAGAACACAAGGGCACCTCAGGGTAGCAAAATAGTTTAGATTGTAAAGAATTTGTCCATCTTGTAATGATAACTACAAAATAAAAAATGGATAAGTATCAGTGTAAAAACATTTTATTTCTGCTGAAAATTTGATATTAGAACAAAACTTGTACAAAATAAAGTCATGTAAAATAAAAAAAATATCAACTGAAGTTGATTGAAATCTGAATACATATATAATCCATTGGTGTTAAATAGGTACTCAGTTCATAAAAAACACTTCACTTAAATAAATAGTAAAAAAGACAACACTTTCCAACAGAAAATAAAACAAGTGTAAATTGTATAAGTCAATAAAAATTAAGTGAACTTCCACTGAACCACTTTAAAAAAACTAAATACTTGAATTCATGTACATATCTATTTTGTTTTGTGAAGCAATACCTTTGTTTTTAGTAAAATGCTGTTCTGAACATTGCATATTGTTAAAAAAATGCTTTGGTGTCAATTAAGTAAGGAAAATGCAATTAATTTAGTCTCCTAAATGGAATGACCTTAAAGCTCATCTCTCGCATCATCATTGTCACTATCACTCTCCCCAGTTGGAGGAGCACCTCCTGCATAAAGTTTTGATATTATAGGCTGAATAACATCTTCGAGCTCTTTTTTCTGACGAGTGAACTCCTCAGTGTCAGCATCCTGGTTTGATTCCAGCCACTTGATCTTCTCGTCTAAGGCCTCTTCCATCTTCTCCTTCTCCGAGGAACTGAGCTTCGCACCAAGCTTCTCTTTGTCGTTCAACTGGTTTTTCAACGAGTAGGCATACGACTCCAGCTCATTCCTTGCATCCACTCTCTCCTTGATCTTCTTGTCATCCTCTGCAAACTGTTCGGCATCTTTGATCATGCGCTCGATGTCTTCTGGGGTCAAGCGGTTGTGGTCATTGGTGATAGTAATCTTCTCCTTGATTCCTGTGCCCTTGTCTTCAGCAGTGACCTTCAAGATTCCATTCACATCAATTTCGAAAGTCACTTCGATTTGGGGCACACCTCTTGGAGCTGGGGGAATGCCGTTCAAGTCAAACTTCCCCAGAAGGTGATTGTCTTTGGTCATAGCCCTCTCGCCTTCATATACCTATAAAGCATATTGACATGAAAATAACTTAGAATATTTCAGCTTTTTAAAGCCATCAGCAAATTAACATGTAACAGCTTCATATGTGGTTGTGCATGCCACATTGAATCGTAACTGGATTGGCGAATAACTTCTATGAAGATTTGAAAATTTCTACTTACAGTCCAAGTTTCACTTTTCAATGCCAACCCTATTTTATTATTGAAATTCAGAGAAAAGTTGAAAGTGGAAATTCCTGTATATATATATATCGAATTTTCTGAGCAATTATTTTCAATAAAATGATTTTATAAAATTAGTTTTTAAAATGACAGACTATTACTCTTGTAAAACTAAACATTGCAAGCACAAAATACTTATAGGGAACTAGGGTCAAATGTACATATTTTAAAAACCCATTTACGTGTCAAATATGGAATTTTCAAACTATAATTGAATATAATTTGTATCTACTCACAAACATTTTAGAGATTACATCCTGTAAGTGACCAGACATAGTTTTTTGTCAATTTAGCTGGCATGCTAGAGACATGGATGTTTGAACTTATAACCAGGGGTAAAAACAGTCAAAATGTAAAAAAGAGGAAAATATATGCAGCGTTATTTTGAACTACAAAAATAGCTGAATAAGAATACTATATTTGTTTTACTAATGTGTGTACAGACAAAAAATTTTTCTTTCGGGGGTAGGCAAATTTTTAGTCTGATAAAACCTGATTAAGTCCACTAAAAACAATAAATTTTGTCTTTGGAAGTAGGGAGTTTAACCCATAGCCTCCCATGGCTGCACCACTAGTACAAAATATGTGTTTATGATAAACATGTATTTTTGCCTATAAGTTGAATGAAGTTGAAAATGTTATTTTTATGAATATTTTTGAACATCTCAACAATGGTGAGATTTTTTTTAACAGTTGCAATTTTTCCAAAACCTTGATACAAAAATGAAATTAACAGGAAATAAAAATGCTGTTACAAAAGAATAAATCAAATAAATACTAATTTTATTAAATAGCATAAATTTTATGTGAAAAAAAGGAGACATTAAAAATAAAACAGCTTCAGTCTATGTTTATAGCAGTGGCAACGGACTTGGCACACTTCTAGTAGCAAATAATGACAGGTTAAGGTAACCAATCTGCATTACTGTTATTGCAGATTTTAATACAACCTGGGCAAGTTGAAAGTTTAAAAATTTCATTTTGAATATTCTAGAAAGTTCTTTCAAATTTCGTTAAACTGTCATTTGATTGCATTGGTTCATTTGAAAAATTTCTTTCCTTGGAAATGCACCAAGGAAAGAAATTTTAGCCATTGCCACTGCTATAAACGTAGACTGAAGCTGTCCTCCTGTGGTAAATAAAATATAACTTAATTCAGTTTAAATTTACAACCTATTTTCGAATATAAAATACCATTTTTTCAAAATCTCTATTTTTCTGTAAATATTCTTATTTTCTAATTAAATCAACTTTAAAGCAAATAAAACTTAAAATTAGTAACTCAAATTATCCAAGAAACAATTTAACTTATTAAAATAATCATAAATATTGCACTTAAAAGAAGCATCATTTTGAAAATTTCCGTTGCAAAAAATAGGCGCACTTCTAAAGTTGCCAAAGAAAGAAGTTTTAACGGATTTTGAAATACTTTCTAGAATAATGAAAATTTAAACTTTCCAATAGCCGAGGTTGCCATAAAAGACGAAATAACCGAGCATCTTATTTCCTAGTTGAAAGAAAAATCACAATAAAAGCTCTGATCAACTTAAAATATTTCATTTAAACCTTTTCTGCCGTATCATAACGTGTCACGGCCACTAGACACAAGCTCCCCTTTTTTAGGAAACCATAGCTTTACCTCAGAAATTTACAACAACGTACGCTAATTAGTTCAAAATCCAAGTTCTCCAGGTTTGCCAAAAAACGAAATAAGCTTCTCACGAAGGATTCTTTTCAAAAAGGAATTTGCAAGACTTATCGTTTACGTTTATAGACGACAAAAACACACAAAAGTCGGAATTTTTTCTTTAAAAATGATCAAAATCGGTTATTTTCTCAAAAATAAAATAGAAAGTCGGAAGAGTCTTATCACTGTTGTTTGGACATATTCACACTTTCCTTATTATTTTTTTACATTTATTCTTTGGCTGTAATTCCATGATATAATTTAATTTTAAAGAAAAAATTGTAGAAAAAGCAAAAATTCTCGGAAGAAAAAAAAAGCGGAAATCCGCGTAAACGCGGAAGATTTTCACCCCTGTATAACTCAAACATTCATTATTATTACTACACAATTCATCTTAATACTACTATTTTATCTTTAGTTGGAACAGAAAATAAACTCAGTATTTTTTTCAAAAGATTTGTTAAACTGCTTTTTTTTCTTTACTACTTTGGGGCTTTATTGCCAGTTTTCATAGGAGCTTTGATAAAAATGAGTTAGGTTGAGTCGTAATATCCAATTGGATTATACCATTGTCACGAGGAACCAAAATGATCCCACTGCACCAACACAGCAGAGCAATAAGTAGCCAGGACTTTCAAAACAGCCAAAGGTTTGAAATGCAGTCTGGACTATTACAGGGTGACAACAAAATCTTCAAAAAAACGTTCCCTGAAATTTCCCCGATAGTGTTACAAAAATTTCTCTGATTTTACAATTTCCTTAATAAATGTTGTGATTCATGATTGGTATCGATGTACAGTATCCACACATCATTTTTAAATATTAAGGGTCAGATGAGGTAAAAGGACAATTCTCCACAAATATTTTGTATTTTCTTCTTCTTCAGACATTTTAATTGTGAGGGTATGAACCCTTAATGGAACTCTTACAATAGCAATTGAAAAAACTGGAGAGAAAAAAAATATATATATATTTTGATAATGAACTTATTACATCTGACCCTACATTATCATACTATACATCAAAATCAAATGCAAATATACATAAAAAATTCTACAAAAATGTAATTGCAAGAATAAAATATTACTTTAATGCACAATAAACAACATTAACACAAGTTTCAAATTGTATACCACAAGTTGTATCCCCTGCATCACTGAGATGCTGCGGTCGCAAAAAAACAGGGGTGGCAGTTTTTGCTGTGTTCAAAAATTAGGACGGCAGTGTTCTTTAATCGAATTAAGAGATTCGATTCTTAAAAGTACTCGTAATCGTGCATCTTTAAGTAGGACAAACGATAATAGTTACCCTTTAAGTTATCAAAATTTCGACGATTTTGCGTGAAATTTGGAAATGTTTACTGATTTATCCAGAATTAAAACGTTTCTGGTTTTCCAGGTTGTTACTACCCTGTATTAGAACTTCTATATAAGTTTCCCCAAGTCTATCATATATTTTAGCCACTAAATTAACTCTTAAAGTACAGGATAAGTAAGCATAAAGTGATGCATCTCAGTTTATTCAAGCGTGGAAATAATTTTTTAATGGTTTACTTAGCAAATATTTATGACAATTAAGTCATTAAATAAACATTCCAATCTTGCTTTTCAGAAAACATTTTCATACTTTTTTTGAAGGTTTGATTTGCGATTCTTATGGTAATTTTCATTTGTCGCGGGAGAACTAATTAGAATAAGACACTTTTGATGCATAGATACTATGTTATCCGAATATGTGAGAAGGTTAATGTCAGTGAAATTAATAACATTGATTTCAGATTTCCTGATCAATAAACTAAAATATAATTATGATTGTTACTTTATTTTAAAATTTTGGCTATTAACTGATAGCAGTACTGAATGCATGCCATAACACAGCATAAATAGCAATTTATATCAAGCCTAAATTTGTTTAGATATTTAAACATGCTTTATTATTGTAATTTAATTTATTGACATTTTGCATGTAGTTATTGAATAGAATAGAAATATTTAACATTTTGGCAAGTATATTAGGAATATTTGTTTCACTGTGCGATTATCTTCCTGAACAAAATTGGAAGTACTTAAGTAGGTGAAAATACATTAAAGTATTTAATGTAATGTTTTTAAAGTAATTTACAAATGTAAAAAAAAATCATAACTCTACAAATGCCATCTATGGTGTTAAAAAACTTATTAAATTTTGTTTTAAACCTATAATAAAAAGCTATTAAGTTTACCTGAATAGTAACAGTGGGTTGATTATCAGCAGCTGTAGAAAATATTTGAGACTTTTTGGTAGGAATTACTGAGTTCCTGTTGATAAGGTTAGTCATCACACCACCAACAGTTTCAATGCCCAGAGTTAGAGGATTGACATCAAGTAAAACCAATTCACCTAAAAAGCAGAATTTTTTTTAAAAATCAAGAGGTTTATTCCTCTACAAATAGTTCATATACCTTGAAAGAAAGAAAACCTTTTTTAATTAAAGTCTCGTACACAATTGCTGGTGAAGAGGTCAAACACATTTATTTAACAACTTGCAGGGTTTGATATTAGCGGCCGTACTCGTTCCTTTAGTTTAAACAATTGAGCTTAGACCCAATTGACATTATTTGATGCCTAAGTTTTCTGATGCATCTGTTGATATTAATGTCACAGCCTATGCAAGGAAAATGCCATGAGAAAACCTTGTTCCTTGTTGTAGAATAATTGTTAATTATCAAGTGGTTCATAAGAAAGGCTTGAACATTTGTTACATAGATTTGGCTTGTGCTCTATGGCATTAAGACCAGATCTGGCCAAATTGCACCAAATACTGTATAAATAATTCATAGTCAAAAAACACAAATATTGAAAACTAGATTTAAAATACAGTAAAACAGTCTGAATCTAAATTGGAAGTCAAATAATAAAATGTAAATGATTCATCAAACTAATGCATGGGATAAAAATAAGTTTTTGTGGTTTGGAACCATCAACAGGTCTCTTAAGCAAGGAAGAGAAACACCCAGTTGGATTCACCTCACTGTTAATATTTGGGCCACCTATCAACATATATCTACAAATAATACACTACTGCAAATGGAACAAAATAGAACAGGTTCCCATACAACTTACCAGCCACCGTGTGGCCAGCAATGCGTTGCCTGTGAGTTCTTTTTGTGGAGTCAGATGTGACCACTGCTGGTTAATGCTCACCAACCCCTAGTGATTAATACGTATTCCCATTTGATTTGCTTGGCAAATGAACTCCACAGGGAAGCCGTGATGGCCTCGATGTGGCTGTTATCAACAACGTAAATCAAAATGAGCCAGAATGGGAAAACTTGACACGGTTCCAAAGCCATTTAGACTTAAAAAAGCTTGCGACGTCAGTGGTCGAAAATCACAAAATCCGCCTTTCTCCAATGACGTCACATTCTGGAGAAAAGAAAAGTGAAAAATGCTAATAAATTAATTTTTAAATGTTCTAGATTAAATTTTATAATTCGAGCTACAGAAAAATTGCAAAAAATTAGGACTACCTGTGTGCCAAATTTCATTAGTGTAAGTGCCATAGATTGGTCAGGACACTGTGTACAGTACAGACACACACTTCCTTTTATAATAGTGGAGATGTCTGCAAGAATGGTGGCTACAAGCAACCATTTGATTTTGAATGGGAAAAGGTGAGGATGTCTTTGAGGTGGTAATCCCGGTTCTCATGAGAATTTTGGGGAAAGAAAAAAAAATGTTGGTTGGGTTTCGGCACAAAAGCCTTATTTTACCAAGCTGTGCCAGAAAAAAAAAGATGGCCTACAAACACAAGATAGGAAATCGAATTAACTAAGCACTGAAGCAAAATAATGCAGCGTTAGAAGAAAAAAAAGTGACTGGTCCCATGGACCAGTGTATACGAAAGTATACTGGTCCGCTGCCATCACAGCTGGTCCACTCCTCAAATAATAATATTCATTTAGTAATAGTAAATAGCGTGTTAATTTAGGGCACAAAATTTCCCACTTGCCATATGCAAACAAAATTTTTTCTTTTGCGAATGAAAATTCTGTTAAATTGCAGATGGATTTTTTCATTAGCTTTAAGTCTCTAAGCAATTCTAATGACTTCACTCTCAGACATCACACGTGCCAGCCATCGCAAAAGAACAGTGTGTGATATACCACGTGGTCAAGAAAGCACCCGGTGATAGCGACAACGAGACCGGAAATGCTCAGCGGCGCACTTTCTTTTAGGAACTGGCGATCGTCAGCGGCCAATGATTCAATTGCCGCCAATTATTGTGATTGCAATTTGGAGGCAGAAACCAGAAACGACTCTAGTATATGCTGATAGGAACTTCCAAATTCTTGATCACGTGACCAAAATAAATTTTGACAGCTTGCCAAAAGTAAGGTTTGGGAGTTTGAAACTTATTTCAAAAGAAATGCACACCCGTGTTCTCATTTTAGCTACTGGTCCCACAGACCACCCTGATTTTTAATCTCCTTGTCCGATCGTACTCATGGTGGTCTCAGACCAGCAATGATTCTGAACGCTGTAATGGGTTATGGGGAACGTTCCGATAAAATCCGACAGAGAAATGAAACATGTGCTGCCTACAACTTGGAGGTTTCTAGCACCTAGCTGGATAAATAAAGGAAACCTCAAGCAATGGACATCAAGGAGAGAGCATGTGATAGGTCCTTGAAGTGATACGTCCACCAGATTTTGAAACAAGGGTTTTTAAAACAAATGTTTTTAGATGGGTGTAAAAATTTATTACTCGGAATGAAAAAGTAAAGTTTTAATGAAATGTAAACCGAGGAAGCTCATAATTTTTACGGAATAAAAAAGGTAGGTTGGTGTTTGAATTAACATTGCACTGGAGCAACAGAACAGACTATTGACAATAGTACAGGATCAACCCTGAAGGGAAAGAACCGAGGACAACACCCACAAGTTGTCATTCTACTCTCCAAACTTCCACACCATGCCAACATGAGGACATATGAGGTCACGACAGATTTAGTGTGCACCAGACCCCACGAACATGATTCTTAGAATAGATCCGAGTTTCGAACTCATGAACCTTCGATTGCTAATTCAACACTCTTTTAAGCTGGCTACCACTGTTCCAGTGTAAGAAAGGAAAGAAGCATCCTAACTTTTTTTTGTCTGCTAATAGAAGATGGTAATTTTAATTAACATAGTACTAGAGCAACAGAACAGGCTATTGACAACAGTTTGGGATCAATCCCCAAAGGGAAAGATTCAAGGACAACACCACATAATTTTGAACCATGGTCAGAAGACGAAACAACAGCTGAGCTGGCACTCCACTCTACAAACTTCCTCACCAACCCAACGTGAGGACTTTCGGCCACAACAGATTTAAGGTGCCTCTACACATGATTACAAACATCCATGCACTGACCCGGATTCAAACCAGGAACGTGCTAACAGAAGAAAGGTCTAGGATTCCTGGATAGTAATCAAATTGTGGTTAGGGCAAAAAAGCTTCCCTACATAGATATTAACTGTTGAATGAGGATTGAATATCATGTTAAAATTTTGATATTCTATATATAATACGTACCAGTATCTTCTTCTCCACTCAAAACACCTGCTTGAACTGCAGCACCATAGGCAACTGCTTCATCAGGATTAATTCCCCTAGAGGGCTCTTTGCCATTAAAGAATTCCTTGACGAGTTGCTGAATTTTTGGAATACGAGTGGAGCCTCCGACCAGCACTATCTCGTCAATGTCTTTCTTTTGCAAATCAGCATCCTCCAAAACTTTCTGAACTGGTTTCATAGTAGAGCGGAAAAGATCCTATAAAACAAGAGCAAACATTGATGGGCTAAACGCACTTTGTTTAAATGCTATGCGATGCCACAAAAAATTGTCATGTGATGCGCAATGCAACATTTTTAGTGCCGTACAAAGTCCCAAATCCGGACATTTTGCTAAATGACGTTTTTTCCCCTCACTTATTTTGCATCTTTCCAATAATTTTTAAAGAACAAGGAGTTAAACCTGGACCTAATTGATGAAACGGCGCAAAATAACAAACATGTTCAGAGTAAATACCACAGAAAAATTAGATTTGCAAGTAAAATTTGTTGCATTGTATTTTTAAAAAAAGGTTTTTTCCCCCTTTTTTTTAAATTATTCCCATTTATATATTTTCTATTTTACTACTGCAAAATTCGCACGGGTGGGGGTAGATTTAGGTTATTTTAGACAAAAAATGCAAATTACCTTAACCCTCTAACGTCCAAAACGCCCGAAACGGCTTCACATGCAAAAGCCCAGCACCCGCCCGAAGTCATTAAAGCTACTGGCTATCCCCCTAACCCAGAGAAGGGCGATCCGTCATTTCCTCACTACAATGCTCCCTCCTTTCGCCTGAAGCAGTAGGGTAGTTTCCTTTAATGACAAACAACAAGTTAGGGATCGGCTTTTAACTGCGCCCTTTCACATACTTCTTCAAAGCTAGGCTTCGGATCGGACAGTTTTGTGCGGCTATTGAATAGAGAATTTGGTTTCTTCACTATCGAACTGGCTCGTTATACGAAAACATTGTCGAAAGAAGAAATAGAAAGAATTCTTTCAATGATACAGATGAGTCGGATTTAAATTCAAGCGACGAAGACGATCTAACAAAATATGATTTGGAGAATTCAATCCAAGAGGATAGTGTTTCCGATAATGACAGTGACGTAGATGAAGTCCGGAAATTGAAAGAAACGATGATATTATTTGAATGGGAATCGAACAATATACGGAACGATGATATATCCATTCCAAACTTTAATTCGCATGCTAGTCCTGTTCATGACTTGCCGCCTGGGTCTTCACCATTAGACTATCTGAAACTCTTTCTGACGGACGCGAGAAATCACATATTTTCACGGTAATTAATATCACAGAGTTATTTTCAAACCTACAATTTGGAAATGGTAATTTTCTTGTATAGCATGTTAATTATTTTACTTAAAAAATGAAGCATTTTAGGAACATAATTATGTTAATGCTATTCTTTTAGCATAGGTTTCTCGGTCAAATTAATAATTCCTCTTTATGAACTGAGAATATCTTATAAAATGAGTATATTTATGAAACATAAAATAATCATTTTCGCCCCTTATAAAAAGTTCTTACTACGAGTTCCAATTTGGTTTGCTTCGCAAACCAACACCACGGCCACTGCGTGGCCAGCACGACTTTTCTTTTAGTGGGGTTTGGCCATCACGAGGTTGCCCGTGAGTTATTTTCGTGGTGACGCATATCTGTTGTAAAAATATTAATATTTAATTGAAAAAATATTTATTAAAAAAATCAACAACAATAATTCAAATCTAAACAAGAATAATTCAATTCTATTAAATTAATTTTAAAATGTTCTAGATAAAATTTTAATATTCGGCTTCGTACAAAATTCGCAAAACATTCGGGCTTCCCTGTGTGCCAAATGTCATTCTTATAAGTGCCATAGATTCGTCAGGATAGTCCACGCACGCAGACAAACGTTTACTTTTATAATCGTAGAGATGAGTGCTTTCAAATAAAATTTTACACACAAATATATAATAATTAATATGACTACACTGGATAGGAGAATTTTTAATAAAATTAATTTGATTTTTATACGAATAGCAAAATTATAATTATAACGCTAAATGTTCTACCGAAAAACATTTTTAATATACATAGGACTTAACAGACTTGGAAACGCTTTTTAATCACATACTTGCTTATATATTAGACAGTCGGAGATACAAGAGAATTTTAAGATATACGTTATGAATGAAGTAGCAGTCACGTATTAGAAAATTTTTAATTAATTTTTTCTTCTTTAAAAATGTGTTAGTCTAATCAAAGATTGAGGAATATATTATTTAGGAAAACCATATTTAAGTATAAAGAATTAACAAGTGATAAGAAATAAACTGTAGTCAATTATTTTTCGCTATATTTTCTTCACAACTAATAAAATGTGCGATAGATACATATAAGTAACTAATGTCCAACACCCAATGCGACTTACAAGTTGAAACAAGCACTTCATATACACCCCCTTACAAAGCACAGGACGTCCCGTGCACTAAGAAAGTACCTAGATGACCATAGATGATGTGTAAAGGGGGAAGAAATCATTTGATTTTCCTAATGGTTTCTCGGCCGTTCTGGGTTTTTGAAGACATTGTCTTGAGACCCGTGTGGCCGTTAGAGGGTTAAATCTGGAATTGCCGAGGTCCGGAGGATTCCGGACTTTGTAATGCACATAGCAATTAGTCTGAGCTGTAAATTACAAAAGTCGAATGGGAATTCAAATTTTTTTTCTTATATAAATTGTCCAAAATAAAATCACTAATTGAATTTTGTAGAAGTTCCATCAGATTTAAAAATTAATTACTGCAACAAATTTGATGTAATGTAGAAAAATAATTATTGAAGCTCTCCAAAATGTTACACAAAAATGAATCTTATTTATGATTTGATAACCACGGCAAAATTTAACTACTTTACACTGTGTAAAATTAGCTGCTTGTTATATTTTACAGATGTAATTAGTTTATGATAAATTTTAACACCCAATTTTTACTTGGAGGATGCAAATTTCAGCTGACCATCCATTTATTATAGGTGGAACAAACTTGCATGCCCCCTCACCATTTTATCATTTACTGTAATCAGCATGCCAAACTTTAATTACTTATATGACATTTTTTCTTTGAAAATTACAAAATGCGAAACATTTACTAAAAACAAAACATTGCCTTTTTAAAATGCAGGTGGCATAGGCCTCGTCTATTTTTACCTTATCACGCTAGAATGATACTTCCACACTTTTATACACATGGCCTGGAAGGGCTTAGTTACCATCTTCTCTACTATTATAAAGTAAGTGTTTATGTGTGTTTGTCTGTCGTCTCAGTGCAGTATCCTGATGAATCTATGGCACTTACAATGCGATTTGGCACACAGATGGTTCGAATTTTTTGCAATTTTTCTGTTGCACACGAATTGTAAAATTCAACCTAGAACAGTTTAAAATTAATTTATTGGAATTTAATTATAAATGTTTTCTTTTGAATGGCAACAGTATAAACAAAACAGATTCAAATTTTTTTTTACCCCGTTTAAATTTCCAAGCAACGATTTTATTGGAACAAATAAAGTTTTAACTGGAGTTAAGTAGTTCTGTTTTCTATCTGCTAGAACATTAAAGATAGAGTAAAAATTGCAACAGATTTGAAATCTGCGGAAAATGTCACAGTAGATCGATACCTAAACATTTGATTTTCTTTAAATAAATAATTTTTAAATTGAATATCTTTGACTTTTTCACAAGAGATTGTGACGTCATGCCTATTGGATCTGTTCACAATTATATGGGAATGTGCAGCAATTAAGGATGCGACATCAACAAAACATCGATGTTCAATATTAAAACATTGATGTTAAAAATACATTGCCCCAAGACAATCGCTGTTTTTAAACATTGATGTATTTAAACTTTTTTCCCCCTCTATTTTTAAAAACAGGTTTACTAACCTCTAACATTAATGTTAGCCTGGGGAGGGAAAGATTTAATTATACAGTTGCCATGTTTATTAATTTATAACTAAGATTGTTTTTTAATTGTTGAAACAAAGTCAAAACAATTAATAAGAGCAATTAATAAATTGCTTGTTTTAAATTGTATAGTATAAAAGAAAGTAATATTTACGACAATTTCAAATAGTTACAATTAACTATAAGCAGGTAGGTACATAACAATATTTATTGTTAGTTATTATTAATTATTTATCAACTTATGGGAGGGAAACATAGTAAAATTATTTTTTATTTACTGTAAATAAAAAATATTGGGGCCTATAATTATTATCTGCTGCAATATTTGCTATTCAGTTTGTAAAAAAAATAAGTTTGTTAACGTTTCCCCTTAAGGAGACTTTTTTCACTGACTGTCTCACCAGTTAGGAAAAAGCTCTTTTTGCTGGGACGGATGTCGCCATCACTGACAAATACTTAGTTTCACTTTTTTTTTAACATTTTTACAATGATACTTTTTTTTATCCAAAAATAAAACATTGACAGTGTAAAAACATCGGCTCCAATAAACCAATGTTTAAAAAAATAAAACATCGATGTTTTTTAATAAAACATTGACATTGATGTCGCATCCCTATTGTCTTGTTGCTAGAGGCACCGTTCCCCTTTTTATCCTCGTCCTTTTCAGACCCTTCACCCTTGGCCACTTTGGTCTAAAAGTATGTGCAATTTACCGATTATGAAAATTATACTATTTGGTTATTTTTTAATTTTTATAATGATACTTTTTTCATTTAAAAATAAAACAACGTGAAAACACCGGCCTCAATACATCGATGTTTTGAAAACATCGAGGTCGCATTCCTAATGGATACATCAGTTATACATATTTGTGTCCGAAGTAAGTTGCAGAAGCTATGAAAAAGTTAAAAATTATGTTCCGTCCGTATGTATGTTTCCAATGATGTTTAAATTTTCTATGAAAGACAAGTGATTAGTTCTGATCACTTTTCAATCAAAATTTAACCATTTCAATCCGAACAGTACCGGTAAATTCTACTAGTAATTTATATATTCCTTGTTATATCCCTAAAAATTTTGTAAGAAATATCAACTTCTCAAAACATGCAAATATATTCTATACTTAAATAAATCTTTAGACATAGAATTCGATCCAAATACCTTCGAGTATTTAGATCTAATAGATAGTGGAGGTTTGTTTTGATCAACTCCATTTACTATCAATACTGTCACAGAACTGAAAATTTTACAGACATGCTTATCACCGCAGTTTGAGGACAAATTTCTGAAGTGCATGAACTACAAAAGCAGCTAATGTAGTCAAAGAAAGACTTAATTTCAATTCTAGTTCCCTTTTCTTAAAATATTCTCATGTGGATTACAAAAAAGTCACTCGGAATAAACTGTCTGTAAATAATAATAAATATACTCTTAAACAATTACACAAAAATTATAAAAGATAAATTTAAAATTAAGCCCAGCAAGAAAAAGATAAAAAATTTAAATTTAAATTATTATTTTTTCTCATAAAATACTTAACGTAACGGGGCCTTCATTCAAAATTCTCTCGAGTTTCAAAACAGTTATTTTATTACCAAATTATTGGAATGTATTGGTTAAGCAGACTTTTAACAGTGCGTTGCTTATAAATGGAATAAAAATAAAAGTATATTTAAAGCAAAATCATGCCATAATCTTAACCCACTGAATTTTTTGCATCAATGAAATTATGGATTGTTAGTAAAATTTGCGACTGCAAGAACAGTCTCTTGAATTTATTATGCAAACTTTTCTTTGTACTTATTGTTTTATTAGCACAATTTTTCAACCTTACTCAGGTTGAATTGGTTAACTGTAGTTTAACTGTTTACAGTTGGTAAAAAGAGAAGTTTGTTGACTTTCTCCACCTTAAGCCAACTTTTTTTTCATGAGTTAGGGAAAAAACGCAAGCTGTGATGGGACAGATGTCAGCATCACTGACAAATACATAGTTGCATGGTTCATTTTCTTACTATGGTACTTTTTTCATTCAAAAATAAAACATTGATGTTAAACAAACATTGGCTCCAATAAATCGATGGCAAATACAACAATGTTTTTATAAAACATCGATATTTTGAAAACATTGACATCGATGTTTTGAAAACATTGACATTGATGTTTTGAAAACATTGACATTGATGTTTTGAAAACATTGGCATCGATGTCACATCCCTACTTTTCAGACTCTTCACATTTGGCCACTTTGGTCTAAAAGTATGTTCAATTTACTTATTGTGAAAATTATGCTACTTGGTTATTTTTGTAATGGTACTTTTTTCACTTAAAAATAAAACATCCACAAGTGTAAGTATTGATGTTACAAAAATATCGGCTTCAATACATCGATGTCGCATCCCTGGCAGCAATCACTGTCGTCGTCAAGCATCAGCGATTAGATGTGCATTGCCCATGGTGTTAGTTTGCAAAGCAAAGCAAATAGAAATTCGTAGCAATCATTGGGGGTTAGCGAGCAGTGGTTCCACCTGACTCCCCTAAAAGAATTGTCATGGGCAACGCCGTGCTGGCCACGCAGTGGCTAGTATGCAATAAAGTTTTGATTTTGAAAGGAAGAAAAGATGTAAAAACAGTTATTTGAAGATACACCACATGCAGAAGATATGGCCAAGAAACTTGAAATACCTTTTCCTCCATTAACAAAAGACCATGATATTATCTGTTACATTTGAGGTTACTAGAATGAGGTTCCAGGGTCACTTTACACAAAATCTAGAAGACTTGGATTGAGATATACTTGCAGTTTATAGAACCATGCACTTAGAGCTTGTTCAATCTTTAAGTACAAGTCCTTTCGTATATTTAGCTTTGAATAGAACTATAGCTTGAAGAGGGAGAATATCAGATATACAGAGAATAAAACTAATTTTGTAAACTTTAATGATATGCTGAAATAGCTGGATTGATGATAAAATCAAAAAAAAATTTGAATTAGCCAAAATCACTGAAAATTCAATCCACCTTGACCCCTCTAGTGGCGAGTATTCTGAAAACAACCAAGAAAAGTAAGTGGTGGACAATACTATTCAAAAATCACATAATTAAATGGGTTTTCCTCTTGTTTACTTGGGCCCTGAGGGTTGAAGTTTTGTTCTAGTAAGGACTAGTTTTACCATCTTATTTTTATTTGATTTTTTTTGGAACATGAATATTTCATTAACAGCTAAGGTTTTTATTTATATCTTTCAATTCAATTATCTCAATTTGAAAGGAATGAGATCATATCACAATACCATACATTCTTACCATATTTAATTCTTCAAACTTTGCTCTAGTCAGAGTTTCACTGAAATCTGCCCCCTCGAAAAAGGATTCAATCTCCACTCGGGTTTGATGAGCAGAAGAGAGCGTACGCTTTGCCTTTTCCACCTCGCGTCTCAATTTCTGCACAGCTCGGTTATCTTTCCTGATGTCCTTACCAGTCTTTTTCTTGTGTAGCTTCATAAAGTGTTCCATGACCCTTTGATCAAAATCCTCTCCACCTATATTTTAAAGACAGATTTGAAATTAGCAGCTGTTACTCATTAGGCACTTTAAGTTTTGTTTTGATTACTGAACCCAGTTATTTTTATGCCCCAATTTTCTTAATATTTTTGTACGTATGGATTTTACAATTTGTTTACCTAGCTGCAAATTATAAAAATCTTAACAGTAAATGGGAAAACAATAACCTAAAACAAAACATCCTTCAAGAGAAAAGGTCCCTAGTGTGCAACTACCTAAAATCCAGGCCCAACAATGACTCAAACATATTACCCTTCAAAAAAGACCCAAATGCAAATGGTCATGGCATGACCTAGTCGTAGTCCAGCTACCAGGAGTCTGCAGTCACGTGGTTATGAAGGAGTCTATTAGTTAAATTCGAGAACAGGTGGTGATATAAACAAATTACTTCCATAATTGGCATCATTAACACTAATTATATTCCTGAGTTTATCGTTTGGTATTGAGAGTAAAACAGTGATAATGTGTTAGCGAGATAAAAACTATCCAGTGATCGCCACTCATGCATTTACATGACACCCTCCAAGTTTTCACGCTTTTTCAAAAATCAAGTGACCCAAGGTTGACTGCTTTTTTGTTGGAGTCACTATATTTACACAAATTACAAAATAGAGTCCAATACCATTACAAATTGATAATTTTGGAATATTGTAATTCTGTCCTAATAAATTAATCTCTGCTCCTAAAATTAAAATATATTAATTTTATTATAACATACTGAGTTGTTTCATAGCTTGTACCTAATGGGATAGATTCTTTCTGGAGACCTTCCATTCAATAAAGTTAAGTGCCATGTATTATCTTACAGCACACATTGCTAAAACCTGCATGATAAGCAGGCTAAGTAAAGATGCCAATCTTTGAATTGATGGTTAAGAAGTTTCTTTTCATAAATAAGATTTAATGAAACTGTAAGATCACTGATCACCTAAACTAGCATTTTTGTTTGCATTAGTAGGAGTCGTCTAAAATATATAAGCTATAAAAAAATTAAAAGTAATAAAAAATTTGATTTTTCTTTTTCTCAGCACTACATGTTTTCTGTAGACATTTGAGCCCGGGATGCTTAAAAAAAAGCCCCAAGATCTTATTAAGGTTTGCTCTATCTTAATTTATGAATGAGTAATTAAAATTTAATTTCTTTATCTTCCATCAATTCTTGAATCACTGAAAAATATTGAACCAATTTTGTTCAATACTTCCTGTTTGCAATTCGGTAGCAGAAATTCCGCTATCAATTTAGCACATGCTAAACTTTCTATTGATAGGTAACTTTTCTAAACTTGTAAATGAGTACCTCTTTGTCTAAACTGATGAAAATAATGGAAGTTTTTAACAGAATTTATTTGATGGGGAATGATGTATCATTAAATTTTGCAATCTTGATTTTTAATGAAATATATTAAAAAAATAGAAAATCAATACTCAAGCCGAGAGGATCCAAAAAAATTATCTCTAATACAGGAGTATTGGAGAATGTGCCACTCTAATGTAGGTCCTCCATTTCAAATACATAGATATTGACACAACCAGACTCACCAAGATGAGTGTCACCATTTGTAGCAACAACTTCAAACACTCCATTATCGATGGTGAGAAGAGAAACATCGAAAGTTCCACCACCAAGATCAAACACCAGGACATTTTTCTCCCCTTCCCTCTTGTCCAGTCCATATGCGATTGCGGCTGCAGTGGGCTCATTGATGATACGCAGGACGTTCAATCCAGCAATGGAGCCAGCATCTTTAGTGGCCTGACGCTGGGCGTCGTTAAAGTAAGCAGGTACTGTAACTACAGCATGACTGATTTTCTTGCCCAGGTATGCTTCTGCAGTTTCCTTCATTTTGACAAGCACCATAGCAGATATTTCTTCAGGGGTGAACGTCTTTCTGCCGTGTCCTGTCTCCACTTCAATGTGAGGTTTGCTGTTCTTTTCAACCACCTGATAAAAAAGGTTTTGCAGAATATAAAAAAAATTGGTTCAAATAAAGTTTATATTCTATGCTCTTAACATGGTACAGCTTTGATATGACTTTGGTGGCAATGCTTTTGGTGCACTTTTTGTGTCACCAAATAAGAATTTTTTAGAAAACTATATTTAATCCTTCACAGAAAATAATTTAAAAAAATAACGAAAATAATTTTAAATAAGTGGATTAGGATGTCTACTAAAAATGTTTATAGGTAGAAAAGGTGATGTTTCTATCAGTTACATGGGCATCTTAACTGTTGTCGTTGTGGTGGTGGAATGCATTGACGATCCAAAAGAAAAAATCAACTTGAATGAGAGGTCTGTTTGAAATCATGGTTAGTGAGGTGACAAATTCAAAAAGCGAAAGTGGTGACAAGATTTACTACATACATAGATGTCGCACTGAAAGACTAATAGGTTAAAAGAGAATAATTCTGAAACATTAAAGGAAATATCAATGGTAAAATCTTTTCTAGGAGGTTCATTTTAGTATCATTTCTTATACGAGTCTACCTCAAAGGGTTAGGACATTGTTGCCAGATTTTCTAGACTGACAAAAGGCCACAATATAACTGAGTAAAGAATAATCAAAATTTGAGATTTTGTTAAACAAAGCAAAAAGCAGAAGGGGAGGTGAGGGTAAAATATAAGGGAGGAAAGATCACTCAGGGTTGTGATGTCAATATTTTGAGATGTACCCCTGAGGGCACAAATGCTAAGGATGTTGAAGATTTTTAAATCGAATCCCTCCCCTAATCTTAATCTAACCCCCCCCCCACCTACGCACAAATTTCACATTTGCAATAGTAAAATAACAGATATATAAAATAGGAATTTTTAAAAAAAGGAAAAAAAAAATTTTTTTGTGACAGGAAGGATTCAGTGCAAAGGTAAATTCCCATCTCCTGTTTGAATTTATGTAAAAATAAAGCCATTGCAACAGATTGTAACCTGCACCATTTGGAAACTGGCACCATTTTTATGTTTACTTTCACAATTCAAAACAAGTTTCAAAAATATGCCAACATGCACCAGGAAATGGGATGGTTACAATCTTCTTGGTATTTTGGATACTACTAAGGGGCTCCGCCCCCTGCTCGCTTAAGCTCGACAACCCACGGGGATTGCTACGCATCCCCATCTGGTTTGCTTTGCAAACAAACACTTGTTCTACTTATGCCATTTGGTTTGCTTCGCGAACAAACATTCCTTTCACAGAGAGAAACTATCTGAATAATATGTATTATCCTGATTTCACTTTACGATCCATGACATCACAGCGAGGGCTTCGGCCCCTGCTCGCTCACGCTTGCCAACCCCCGGGGATTGCTATACGGATACTAAAGTACTTACTCCTATGTATTTGAAAACCAAAGTAGCCATGTCACATTGCATAAGTATCTGTGCTGCTTGTGAGTTAGATATTTCTAGTCTCTAGTTATTTTCTAAATGAAACATTATCAAAATATTAATTGGTTAAGAGATTGGATTACAAATATCTTGGAAGCAATTTCCCAAAAAGGCAGTTATCACTAAATTACACATGTGGTTTGGCTTTAATTTTAACAACTTTTTCAAAATATGGTAGAAAATCAAATTTATCTAATGTGAAAGCTAAAATTTGAAAATCATGATTTGTAAAATCAATACAGTACTAAGTCCCAAATCTGGAATTGTCCAAAATCCAGACGTTCTGCCATAACTGCCATTTTCTCACTTTTATCCATCATGGAGGAGACATGTTAAGGAGAAAGCAGAAAAAGGTGAGAGCAGAACTAGTCTCCTTAAAAGACTGTCAGGTGTAAGTGGGGTTCATCTCCGGATGTTCTCGCTACCACATACAAATCGTATGTAAGACCTGTCCTGGACTATGGAGGAGAGCTCCTGGCCACAGCATCTGATCGCTGTGGCGACAAAGTAGATAGGGTCCAGAACAAGGCACTCAGACTCACAAACAGGCATTTTCCACCATTGTAAGATCAGCGAGGAGATACATACACAGAACTCAAGAGACTGATGCTAAGGGTAAAATCTGGGAGAGCTTATTATGTAATACGGTCCAATGGATCTCCCCAGGCGAATCTTTACGGCCAACTTCATAATTTTAAACGAACATGACTATCTCCAAGGACATCTCCACCGGATTGGTGTGAAAGACATTCCTGACTGCCCTCTGTGTTCCACTGGAGTGACTATAAATTTTAGCCACTTGACAGTTTGTGCTACTATGTCCTACTCAAATTTTAATGTTCTACCTCTCGACAACTATACTTCAAAGGCTAGTTTATATTGGGCTGCACGAAGGAAAATGGTCAATACAACCCATTCTTCAACGTAATTTTTTTAAAAAACTTTTATCCATTTTCACGACAATTCACAAGAGGGAGGTAAACCAGGACCTCATTGATGTTACAATGCAAAATAATGGACATATTCAGAATAATACCACACAAAATAATTAGAAGACTTGCAAGTAAAAAAAATTTCTTACATTGTATTAAAAAAATTTTCCTTTTTTAAAAATTATTCCTATTTTATCTATCTGCTATTTTAGTATTGCAAATGCAAAATTCGCGTGGGAGGTTAGATTAAAGGGTTTTTTTTGACAAAAAATGCAAATAATCCGAAATGGTCAAGGTCCAGACGATTCCGGATTTTTGACTGTACTTAATACATATTTAGAAAATATGTGTGGCTACAACATTCAAAAATTTGTAAATATAATTAATTTTTGATGTTTTCCTTAAACATGCTAATCAAACCTTTCATTTCACACATGTATTCGATTCTGCCCATCACTAGTTAACAGTGCAGACTTAGTGTGATTTCTAATTTTTATGTCTTCAAGCCAATAATAATGGTTAGTACAGTTGGACAAAACTGTATTCTACACTAATCTACTAACAATCAATGGTCCCGGCTAATGATACAATGGTGATGTCATTATTGACTGTGATACGAACAGCCTTGCGAGTTAACTAACAATAGTAGCAAGTGAATAAATTAAACAATTAATTATTACAAATTGAGAATAATAGTTCATTTAAAAAGTCAATATTTACTTAAATTATTACCAATTTCAACTTTTATTCTTTCAAAAAATTTTATAAATTTTAATATTTATAAATTTGAATTATTAATTTTTGTGATATGTTTAGTTATTTTAAGTTACTTTCCAAGTTAATATTATCAATAACAGTTGCTAACTGTTAATTTCTAACTTATTTTAATTGTTATTGGAACAGTTTATCTTTAGTGGTTAGCATTTATGATCAGACAGCAACTTAGTGACCACTCCTAATAGTACGATTCTCCCTTTTGAATGATCACTTAAGGTTACATTTAAATATTTTTCTTAATATATTATTCAGCATTTATAACAATATTTCCCTTGATTGCCATTAAAATTTTGGAAATTGATAATAACTTGGATAATTAGATGAAAAGGAGAACTAAGATGAATATGAAAAAGGTTGAGAAACACTGTTTTCTAAACATTTTGAAACTTCATTAGATATTGTACCTTGAAAGGGAAAAATTTGACATCTCTCTGCACAGTTTGTTCACTCCAATCTCTTCCAATTAACCGCTTGGCATCAAAAACTGTATTTTCTGGATTGGTTGTCAGTTGATTTTTAGCTGCGTCTCCAATGAGTCGTTCTCCTTCAGCAGTAAATGCAACATAGGAAGGAGTGATGCGATTACCTTGATCATTCGCAATTATCTCAACTCGCCCATTTTTGAAGACTCCAACACTACAATGATGGACAAAAACATTTTAGAAACATAGGTTACTGTAATCACAGAATGAATACATTTTATTAATAATATACTATCAAAGAATTTACAAAAATCGAATGTTGATTTTAAGTCTGTTTAATGATTCAAATGATCACATAACTTACCAAGAATATGTTGTACCCAAATCAATTCCGATGACCGTTCCCATAGACTCTTTTTTGGAATCGGTTGCATAGCATAAGGCAATGGATAAACCAATGAGAAATATTCTCCAAGTAATAAACATTTTCCTAAAATTTCAATCATAAATATTAGGAAAGAATACGAATTTTCATTTGAAACAGCTTTGTAGTTTTTAATATATAATATTCCTACCAAAAAAGCCACTTCTTACCATCAACAAATGAGCCAATGTTTTTAAATTTTGACTACTGCTAACTCATAATAGGGAATAATTCATTTGTCAAGTTGAGAGAAAGTTTTATAAATATTTTGAACCTTAAAATTCCAAAATTAAAGGCATTTACGAAGAAATAAGATCACTTCCAAATTTCGAAACGTCCGAAAACGTAAAGCAATTTTTACCTGATCAAAACGGATTCGTGATAATTTGAATTGGAAAAAACACAAACGAAGGGAAATTAAAAATCTATTGTCATGATTTTCAAATTACGTCAGCTGATGTGATAAACAATTGAAACCTAAAGCGTACAAATTCGTAGCTTACGAAATTAAATTGGTGATACAGATCCATTTAAATCCAATGAATTAATTGTCAAAGTGTTTTTATGGGACAGAAATTGATTTTAAATATTTTAAAATTCACGTCAGACATGAAACCACAAAATAGATTTATGTCTTACATTTTATACAAATCTAAACATTGAAAAAAAAAATAAAGCTGAAGAATTACACTATTTCATACCAGTTAAGCAGACAAACCTTCAAGATGTTCAATTTCCAAGTATCTTGTGGCAAACTAAACTAGACGAAATGAACTGGAACTGACACGTAAATTATTTAAGAAAGTCAATGAACGGCAATTGACAAGAAAACTAGCTCAGAAGCGCAAGCGGTGTCAGGAAATTTCTCCGCTTCATTCGGCGGACGAGTTCACAGACGCAGTTAAATGCCCGAAATCAAAACCTCAAAGTAAAATTCCGTGTCTGATTCTGATTGGATGATAGGATTGAAGCTGACCGGACACTGGCAGACTGAAAGTATTGAACCAACTTTAAGTGGCAAAAATTGAGCTCAATAAAGTGATTTTTTTTGTTTTCATTGTCTTTTAAAACTGGTTTTCTTCATCTCCAAAACTTATAAAAATCGATCCCAAAAATTCTGAAAAAATAATTTTATTTTAAATTTATAGAAGTGTAGAAATGACAATGTGACAAAAAGAACTTAAAAAGCTGAGCTTTAAATCACGAAAATCGTATTACTTTTGATGAAATAATATTTAACTCTATTCAAACTACGTAACCTGTTTCAGTACAAAATTTAAAATCCAAACTAAAAAATTCATATTTTAGAACGCTGCTGTCAGTTACGTAAACAGCACGACTCCTAGGAAATATTTTCTGTTTCTCCTCTTGAACTGTGTTGATACCTGGATGGCTCTTTGAGCTTTTGTTTATTCTGTCCGATACTATTTGACTCATATTGAGTTGTTATTGAAAATTCAAAACTTTCAATGAAAAAAGGAAACTTTATTTACATCACATTGACAAACACTGCGCTCTTTCAAAACCTTTCCTCAACCATAAACTAATGAGTAATTTATTTCAACATATGAGTAATATGTTTGTATTTCCTCAAATTTAAATGCTAAGTCCTAAACCGGTCATTTATTTGTTGATTTGTGCAAACAGAAAACAAACAAGTTTATCTTGATAATGATGTGAAATTTAGTGCAGAATAAAGTGGAACACATACATCCAAGTTCTAGTTGACATTTGTTTACTGTAAGTAAAACAACATTTTAGTCAAATTTGTTTTTTTTTGTCCTCTTTGTCAATGATAATAACTGTGTGCAATGCATTTGCATTAATTTTACGAACTTGTGAAATGTGCACTTCACAAGACATCAAGAGTGGGTCACAAATGTTTTCATCCATCCCTAAATTTTTTTTCTATTTTCATAAATTTTATAACAGTAGTGAAAAGAACGATAAAAAATTTTATCACATGACAAGTCTGTTTTTCTTTATTTTCACATCAAAAAAAAAATTTTTTTAAAGTTATGTTATAATTATTTAAAGTGTAACCAATGGTATCAGATGTAATATTTGCCATCTTCTCTCCGTAGAAAGTAGATATGTTAAACAAAAACGTGAAAATCAATGTCTAAGATTTTGTTTTAGCATTTTATCTTGGAATGTTTCAAATCCAAGTATCACTGTTTACACTTGATATTTGGTCTAACTGAAACTAATGTCATTTTTTCTGCTTGAAAATGATTTTCATTGAATTTTGCTATTTTATGACGAAATTTAATTTATTCTCACTTTTCTGTAAAGTTATGATACAAATCTAAACTGAGGGCAGATTTTGATCTTTTGTTTTCCAAATCAGACCTTAGTAATTTGAAGCACTACTTTTTAAGCTACTGACATGGTGGGCTAAAATATGCACTTTTTCAATTTTACCACTAAAAAGTTTCATATTTCTTATAAAATACTAATGTATGTACTTTGCACTTGTGTACAGCAATAAATTAAAAGTGTATCCAAAACTCCAAAATATGTTACTTAAGGCCAAAGAAACAAAATGGTTTGTTTCCTGCAACCCGACTCACCCTGAAGTTACAATTCAAAAATTCCAACCCTAAAGTTTTTTTTAGACTTTTTTTTAATTTAATTTAATTTTTAAAATTGATTTTAATTGAATATGATGTCACAGTGATCATAATTAATTAATAATTGTTAAGGGCTTGTCGAACTGGTTTCCTTAAGGCTCGAACACACTATGCCAGTAATTTAGTCGGGTAGCCAGTGAATAAGCAGTTTAGGTGTTGGCCTCTGGATCGGAAGGGTCAGGGCATGGATGTAAAATAGTGCTGTCCTTTGTTGTGGGCAATGATGGTCCTCCCACTGGGGCCCCTTCACAAGTGACCATCACATCCAGTCATGTAGTGGCCAAAGATAGAGTCCAGTGCCCGCCATTCGGGGAAAAAATACCCAATTTGGATAAATACCTGAGTATATACCCAGGATATTGACCCGCAAACATAAATAGACCCAGATATTTTACATCACTGATCAATTTTAAATCTAACATTAATACTCAGATAATATTTCCTTTTGCGTACTTGCTTAAAATATTTAGCAAAAAAAAACCTTTTTCCTAACTTTATAAGTCCCTAATATTTGTGCTCTTTGTTTCCACCCTAATATGTGTGCTCAGGAAACAAACCTTTTTTTTTATTTGGCCTAATTCAAATTTTCCACAAAAAATTTCAAATTTATTTTGAAATGATCTATATATGGCACATTGAGAACTTTAGTATCAGCAATAAATTCAAGTGTATTCACTCCAACTGCCAAGATACATTCCCAGGTCATTTCAAAGATTTGATCTAAATTTTACAGTCGAGCCGTCATTACTCTGATCAAACTTAGAATTGAGATTCGACAAATTTTCTTGTATGCATGAAATGCTAAGAACATTAATTCAGCATTGAAAAGTGATTTGCTACACTTCAATTCAACTATGGAAATCCTAATTTAATTTAAAAGAAGCTCAAATAAAAAAATTTGATAAACTAATTGTCACTGTTGAATGCAAAGTATATTTTATAATGATCTAGATGTTCGTTTCAGCAGCTGAAATAGATTCGTTTGAAGTTATTGCTAGTACTAAGGTTTAATATGCATATGTATTAATCTTTTTAAAAGAAATTTGAAAATGTTTGATGAATAAAATTCATTTATGGTACAGCTTTTGGTCTACCATGACATTTCCAAATGAAGTGCTTTCTATACATGGTATATAAAAGACCAAAAAGCTTTAAAATCTGATTGATTCCAGTTTTTAAATTTGTATGATTTCGTGAAGAAACCTGAACCAATCACATTTATTGTCATAAATGAGTGAAATCCATTGAAAATCTACCTTTGAGCAGAACAGAATGAAATTAATTCCAGTACCACCAAATACCTGGTGGAAACAATAAGGTAAACAACCTAAGATGTAAGATGAAATGTAAAAAAATCTTGTAATTTTAATAATTTTTTTTTAGGATAGCATTTTTAATTTTTACAGTAGGTAGCCAAATACTTTTGTGTGACTGATCATTAAATAATTTGGCTATATTTTGATGGGAGGCTAAAAAAATGACTGATTTTTCTGTAGTAAAATTATAAATAACTTTAATTACACACATCCTGATAAAATTCATGACAAAAGTGAAAAGGCCGAATGTGTTTGTGACTACATATGTGTCAACTATACTACTAGATGTCTCATTTCTATGTTTTCCACCGTAGTTCAATTTCTTGGCCATGTTCAGTTTAAATATAGCCCTGAAAAGTTGCCACACGGCAAGTGGCAGATCCTAAATATTCAGACAGCATTTTGACCCCAGCACCCAGTTTGTTTTTCTCATTTTTCCCCATCTTTCCGACAATTTTTAAAGAACAAGGAGTTAAACCTGGACCTAATTGATGAAACAATGCGAAATAACATACATGTACATCAAATTTGCTATTTTACTATTGCAAACATAAAATTTGCACTAGGAGAGGTGTTAGATTAAGTTTTTTTGACAAAAAATGCAAATAATCCGGAATAGTTCAAAATTTGGAGTGTCCGAGGTCCGGAGGATTCCTGATTTAGAACTTTGTACTGTATTTTTACTATGCACATGAGAAATTACTCATAAATGTATTTTTTCAATTATGTGGAAATTTACTTTACTGTGGTTGTTCAAGTTCTGTTTTTTATGTTAATCATTGTTTGTACTGTCAGGATTATTTCTTGTTTGTCATTTTTAACAAACAATCATGGTCATCTTGCTTAATCTTGTATAATTACAAACCCTTCCAACTTGAAAAGGAATGAAAATTATATCCTCCACTCCTTTCTTAATCATGAAATTTATGAAAATATAAATGTGTTTTAAAGTGCTTTAGAAAATCAGTAAACTCACAATGTATTTTCTCCTCTGTTTGGTTTAGCTCAAGCGATTGAACTGATATTTAACAACTATGGCAGATAACAGCCGATCCCTGTCAAACACATTTTCCGACACTGTTCGTAAATGGAGAAAAAGACCTCATCCTCCTGTGTTTAATGGTGTGGGGTCATACGAAGATAAAAACAATGACTTCCTATGGTAAGAGTTTTGTACTCTGCATTGTGTTATAAGCTGTGTTTACCATGTGTACATTTTTAAACATTCCTTGAATTGTAATTTTGGTTTTCAGTGCATATATTTTGTTGAGAAATCCTAGAAAATCTTCCAAAACACTGAATAAATAATTCAAAAATATCTACTAATAAAATCTTAACTAACAGTGATTGCTTAAGTCAGGCAAATTATTATCTTTTTGGCAATACTATAAAGGGGGTGGTACCTTGTGAATTTGAAAAAATCAAACTTTTAAATAATACTGTTTAGTGTGTGACAATAAATCCTTGTAAATAAACAGACTTGGGGCTCCCCTTTGAGGCTATGTATAGAAGAGAATTTCTTTCTGGCTCGTCCTTTTCTATTATCTTCCATATGCTACTTGTATGTCAGCCATCTCAGCATTTGTAAAAATATATATGTTACCATACAAAATCGGCATTAAAACTTATTCATGGACTAACTGCCGAATAATGTCCTCTGACAAATCCAGGTGGCCCTTGTGAATATGCATCATTGTTTGAATACAGTTCAAATTCATTGAAAGCAAGGAAGGATAAATCCTTCCTTGCCTTAAAGGCCACTGTAGCCCAACATTAATGTTGTGGATTAGCAACCTAAGGGTTTCAAGTTAGAAACTTGTTCCAACTAAAGACCGTCGTGTACATAGGGCTTGATGCATGTTGAATCTGGCATGGCCTTAAATGTCCTCATGTTGACATGGTGTGGAAGTTTGGTGAGTGTTGTCCTCATCATCGGACTGTGGTTCAGTTACACAGTATTGTCTTCGATCTTCCCTTCAGGACTGATCCCGGACCATCGCCAATAACCCGTTATGTTGCTCCAGTGGGACTTAAATTCAACTACCTCCTTCCCTTTAAATTTTGAAACACTGTATATACATTATTTTGTATTAAGGTAACCTTAACAATTCTGTCCAGATTTTCTCATCACTAAAACATTTATTTACAGTTAGAATGTTTTATTTTGTAATGCTATGACTTTGCCCTTTATAGACACTGTTATGAATGTCATGGCTAGTCCAAATTAAAGGGTTTTTTAATGAAATAGTTATTCATGAACCGATTGTAAGGCAAAAATACATCAATCCATTAAATCACATCTAATGAACTGGCTCAAATAGGCCTTTTTAAGTTTAGCACCATATTTTAGTAACATCCCTCAGTTGTAATTTGCCATATAATGGTTTGATATTACTCACTTTAACTATATATTTTGCATGAACCCTAATAAAGTTGCGTATTTAATTTTTTCTATGATGAACTTATGATTAAAATTTATGATTTAATAGATGAATTTCTTACTAACTTTGCAGTTTTTTTATTTTCAGCCCAATTTGTTTTGAGATGATATCAGAAGCACATATGACAAAATGTGGTCATACATTTTGGTGAGCTCCCCTATGATTCTTTTCTTACTGGTCTAATATTTTCCAATAATACTTGGCGGAAAGCACCACTTACTCATGTTACCACAATTAGGTTCTGAACTTCTACTTCAATTTCATCCTTCAAGAGCATTTTTTTGGGGCTAAACTTATTTTGCTCTTATTTTCTTTTTGTACTTTTTTCAATCTTCCAGATTTCTCATTGCTGTCACATTTGCAGAATTTCATTCAAGTGCCAAGCTCTCTTTCATGTAGTTTTAGCAATACTTTACAGTTCCATAGCTCAAATCGAGCATATTTAAAACTGATTCCAACAAACAACGTAAATCAAAACCAAATTATATAGTAATAAACAAAATTGCAGAAATTATACAAATTCAAAAGTAAGTTATGCTTTGGGGTGAATCCAGCTTCTCTTCTTCTTTGTACTTTCAAAAAGTCATGAAGCTAAAGAAAAAAGCAAGAAATTATGCTTTTAAAAAGTCCATTTGCTAAACCTCACTGATTTCAACAAAAAACGTAAATCAAAACCAAATGAATGGGGGAAATAACAAAATGGAAACTTGAAGCGTGTCCAAAAGAACCACATGGAGAAAAAACTAATTAATTAAAAAAAATTCTAGATTAAATTTTAAAATTTGTGCTTTGAGGTTCATTTAGTCACTTTTAGGACTATCTGTTTGCCAAATATCATGAATGTAAGTGGTATAAATTTGTCTGGACACCTTTGAAGCACAGACACACACACAGTGTGGTGCCGTCGCCTCAAAACGGTAGTGTGAAAAAGTATGAATCGTACACAATGAGATGACTACCAACAGCTAAGATTTTAAGTTCTTATTATTCCACGAATGGAAGAATGTATACAATATTTACAACATCATTAGTCGGAATACATAAAAGTATGTATCTAACAGTCCAGCACAGGGAACCAGCTTCACTCGCTGCTTCTCGCTCTCCCTCTAACCGTCATCTACAACATCTCTGCCACTGTCTAAAAATAACCTAATGGTAAAAATTAACATCCAATCAGGTCATCTGGACGAACACTACATGTTTTTCTCGAGTCGTAAAGCTGGTGGCGAGAGAACAGCAGCTGGCACCAAAATAAAATATCAGAATATATTCTGCATTCCTGTGACACCATGGTGTAGGCACCTGCCCTGCAAGCAACACTTCCTAAAGCTCAAGCACAATGGAGTTTCTCACTATGTCACAACTTAACTATTCGTTTTATAATAGAGATAGACAGAAAAATTTGACAAATGAATCCTGTAACAGTTGATTTATATTGATTATATCCATTTTTTACCATCTCTAATATTATAAAAGGAAGTGTTTGTTTGTTGTTTGCAAAGTCCTGATGAATGTATGGCACTTACAGTAATGGGATTTGGCACACAGATAGTTCATTTTTTTTGCAATTTTATGGTCCTGGCGAAGTTTAAATTCAATCTAGAACAGTTTAAAATGAATTTAAGGAAATTTAATTGTTATTATTTTCTTTGGAATGGCAACTGCATAAAAGAACAGATTCTAAATTTATTTTTTCCGTTTTCATTTTGCGCAGAGGAATGATTTTTTAACTTTAGTTATGTTGTTCTTTTTTCTATCTCCTAGACCGTTAAAGATAGAGCAAACAGATTTGAAATCGGCAGAAAATTTCACATTAGATCAATACCTAAAAATATGATTTTCTTTAAATAAATAAAATTTTTAAATTGAATATCTTTTATATTTTTGCAAGAGAATGTGACGTCATGCCAACATTCGTGTTCCAAAAATAAACAGATAACATTTCCTGCCCTCTTACAATTTGAGCGAAGATAAAAGCATTTTTAAAAGCAAAAGGATTTTAAATCTGCAGAAAAGTTAACACCATATACAAACCTTATATGTTTGATTTTCTTTTAATAAAGAATTTTTCAATTCAATATTTATATTTTTGCAAGAAATTGTGACGTTACGCTGAATTCTTATTCACCACTGGCAACTCTGTTATGACTGTTATCCAATTTGCAAAGCAAACCATAGTTCATGATATTCAAGGGAATTCATTCCAATGGGCTACGAATTTCCATCACACCACGGGCAACGCCATTAGGGCTGTTATCCAATAGACTTTGAATTCGTAGCAATCACTGGGGCTTAGTCAGCAGTGGTCACACCTGACCACACGAAAAGAACTGTCACTGGCAATGCTTTGCTGGCTACGCAGTGACTAGTTTGTGTGTGTAGACCCACCTCAGAACCACTCACCATTAGGTGTAGAGTGTATTATGTTCTGGGGGGGGGGAAGGAGTAGGCGACTTCCACCACAGCACAAAGGAGGCCCCGAGGGACCCCACTCCAGCCGATCGATCATTTATTAAATTTCAAAACCAAATGTGGGGATGGTTACAATACCCCTTGAGGATTTACAAATTGCACCGATTTAAAAACAGAATTAAAATATTCCTATTCACCTTAACTAGTTTAATAATAAACAAATTATGTCGATTTTTGTGCCATGTGCATTAATGAAATATATATAGATTTAGATTCCTGTTTTTCATCAATTAAAGGTTGTTTTTTTTTCGTTTATCATCAAATCAAACCTTTTGTTATATGTGCATTTCGTTAAAAATAATGGTATATAAAATAAAGTGTGTAGCGCCCACATGTTTATGCTAATGACAGTGTCTCCCTCTGACGGTTAGCAATATGAAATAGGCAGTCGAGAGCCAAGTTTCCCATGCGCGGACGCATGGTCTTCTGTATCCCTAACTCTTTACTAAATTTAATATGTGTGTTGTGTGTAACTTAGATCTCATTAAAGATGTTACACTAAATTTTGGCTCACTAGCATTCCATTTTCTTACCCAAACAGAACCCAGTGGCTTTCCCCGGCCACAAACTGACGCCCAACGTGTGTTAGAATGCGTTGTTGAGGTCAAAATTTTAACTTGGCTCCTGGCTCGGTAATTTTTTCAGATAATGCGCACTTAGGACAAAGGTGTCGCTTGAAGAATCCTACAACCGTTTTAGATTTTGCTAAGCACATGGAAACAGGTTAGTTTCTGTGCTGTACGGACCATCAGTCTCCGCTTATGGATAACAGGTATTTTCCGTTTACCTTTTGTTTCGCCAGGCCAAACTGGGAAACCATTCTGTAGTAATAATGCATTTCTTTGTGTTCAAGTAACATCCTGTTACCAAAAGGCTATATCTTGTATAAATTACTTGTTTGAGTTTTGAAAATTTGTCTCAAAAGTGATATATCTATCAATCTTTTAAGATTTAATTATCTTTTAAGCTATATCATTTTCTGAAAATAAAATATTCTAATTTCGATTTGAAATTTAAATGTTCGTGCTTATCGGATAGGAAATTATTCGGACCTTGAAAGTATCATTCTTTGGTTTAGTAGACAGGAAACAATTTTTTTCTTGTATATTGTTGATATAAGATATATTTTATGTGTGATCTTAACGATTTATTTTCGAATTAAAAGCTTATGAATAGGTTTTTAGTGCATTTCATAAAAGGAAAAAATATAATATAGTGTTGTATTATAGTATTTTTTAAATTTATGTATTATAGTATTTTTTAAATTTGAGAATGATTGGAGTAATAATTAGTATTATGAAGTACACATTTGTAATTTTATGTGGTATCTAGTTTTGAGTATCACGTGATCAAGGAGATGCTCAGGGACAATGTACATGTAAAGTAAAAGGGACTACTCATTCATTCGAATTGCACTCCTGTGACCTTGTAATTGAAAGCGAAGGTGTTTATGGTTTTTCGGGTGCTCTGTTTATAATTGTGCATTTTGAAGGGGGATTTTTTCTTGACGAACATTATTTGCTTCGCGTAAGAGAGATTTTTGTTTTTGTTGTGTGTGTTCACACATTTGGGGTGATTGGTTTTTCAGAGCTCGGTTACATGAAAGTTTTTATGGGTTGTGTATAAAATACCAATTGAATTCCTATTGTTTTAACAAATGTGCATTATATAAATTTAGGATTTTAGTTTGATTATATATGTTAACTGGTATACATATACTGTCATTGTTACTCCTTCTTGCCTAAAATATTTGTCAATTTCAAAATATTGCAAACACATTACTAATAGTGTTATTGTTAACCTTATTATATTTCTTACCGAAGGTTATTTCAGTGAAATATTGTCACTGTTCTGAGGATTTTGAATAAGTGTTTATTATACAAATTTAGAACTTTTACACACATTTTAGATGTTTAATTGAAATTATTTGGGTTTAATGATACAATATTCCGTTTAAATTAGTGCATTTTATTTATACTATTTTAAATGGTAAAAATATAAAGTGACTCTGAACAACAGAACTATAAGGAAAATGTCATTCCTCGGTAAAGCAAGAAAATGCGATCTGGCATTAGAGATGGGGGAACATTCTGATGATAGAGATACAGTTATCAAATTAAGAACGATTATTACTTCGAGTCCGGCTTACGAAGAAGAATTTGTAAACAACTTACTCCAGCGTATTATCACTGAGAGACAGGAACTGGAAGCAAAGATCAAGGAAGAGAAAGAAGAAATTAAAAGAAAGGAAGATTTAGAATATGAAGAGCGAAAGAGGAAGGATGGTTACGAATTCGAGCTACAGAAGTTGAGACTCCAGGAAGAAGCGGCTCGAACGTCAGCTTCTATAGAACAGAATGAAGTTCCACATTCAGCCAAACCCAAACTAGATTTGCAGACTCTGATTCAACGATTTGATCCTGCAACAAACGATGTTAGTTTGTACCTCGTCATCTTCGAAAGGCAAGCCCGGAGAGCTGAAATCCCTAAAGAATTCTGGGCAGCACATTTAATTGGATTGTTGCCATACGATATTGCTCAAATTATTGCCAGGGAAGCGGAAGAAGTTTCCCAAGATTATGAACAAGTTAAGCAGCTTCTGCTCAAGCGCTATAAGTTAACTCCAGAAAAGTTTCGTCAATCATTCGTGAGACATGCAAAAAGTCCAGAAAGCACATGGACAGATTTTGCATATGAAACGAGGAACTATTTTCAGGGTTGGATTTCGGGTCTTGAAATCACCACTTTCGACGGACTCTCTGATCTGATGATTGCAGATCAAATAAAACGCCGTGTTCCTCAGGAGATTCGAGAACATTTCATCGATGAGTGGACTCGGATAAAAACAGTAAAAGATCTAGTGAAGAAGCTAGACGACTATGAAACGGTTCGACCAAATAACAGAAAGGATTTTGCTCCCAAGACGCAAAATAAACTGTGGAATGGAACTCCAAATCCTCCAGCGCAGGGGGATAGCAAGGCCCAGCGTCGGGATTGGAGAGGGGTCAGCAACAACCGTGAAGTGCAGCAGGACAAACGAACATATCCAAGGACACAGCAGGACAACGGAAAGTCCAAAGCTAAAGTAACTTGTTTCTCATGTGGATTAGAAGGACACATGAAAGGAACCTGCCCAAATTGGGACAAGACTAAAGATGGTAGAGGTGCTAACAGAAATAAACAGTATCCTTTTAGTCAAGACAGAGCCCAAAGAACGTCTGAACTTCAAAACGAAGAAATCAGACCTCCCATAGCATGTTATGGATGTGGTTGCCCAGGAGTTATTAAATCAAGATGCAGCACTTGCAATCCAACCGTACCGAATGACTATTCGAAATCGCCAAATGTTAACCATCTGGAACTTTACAGTTTTTCCACATTAAAACACCCATTGAGCCTTATCCAGATCACAATTTGCAACCAACAGGCTGCCGTGTGTGCAGACACGGGTGCGACTTGTTCCTTGGCTGGAGAAAAGTTGTACAAACGTCTCCAGGAGTTTGGTCTGCATTTTTAGGACAGGAAGGTTGATTTAAAGCTTGCTGATGGCTGTGTGAAAACAACAGATGTCCTCAGCACTGTGGTAGATATTGGCATCAATGGTAAGGTGATTCCAACAGAACTTCTTGTCCTAAAACAAGCCAAAGGAAACAGAACTCTTTTGGGCCAGGATTTCCTCCAAGCAGCAGGGATAGTTCTGGATCTCCAACAAAATCAATGGTTTTTCTCTGAAACCCCTCAAAAGAAAAACAGTTTTATTTCACCAACAACGGATGTGCCACTCCTGGCAACGCATGCTATATTCTTATTCGATCCATCCCTTCGAGAGGATGAAGGTACAGGACTCTCGGTAGTGCAAAAACATCAAATAAATTCTCTCCTGAAGCAATATGAAACTTGTTTCCAACCAGGGGGAGAGCCAACCCCGTTTATAGAACACTGAATCACTACGCGTGATCATCTTCCTGTTGCAGTGCCCCCCTATAGGATGAACCCTGTCAAAAAAGGAATCCTGAAAGTAGAAATAGACAAGCTTTTGGAAGACGGGATAATAGAGGAATGCGAATCTCCCTATGCATCTCCCGTGGTTCTTATTCCAAAACCAAATGGAAAAGTGCGACTTTGTGTTGACTATAGGAAATTGAATGCAGTTACTGTTCAAGATTCCTATCCCCTTCCTCGTATGGATGACCTCCTACACGAAGCAAAACAAACCTCCTATATGTCCACCATAGATCTTAGGTCAGGATATCACCAGGTCAAGGTCCATCCAGATGATCAAGACAAAACCGCATTTGTGTGCCCTTTCGGAACATACCGATTCAAACGGATGCCTTTTGGATTACGGAACGCGCCCGCAACGTTCCAGAGATTAATGGATCGTTTTCGCAATGGTCTTGACGGTATTCTGACACTCACGTACCTCGACGACATAATAATTTTGTCCGAATCGTTCGAGAAACACATCTCGGATCTTCAAGCAGTATTCGAAAGACTCTTGCTATTCAAGCTTCGAGCTAACAGAGTAAAGTGCCACTTTGCTTCAAATCGTGTGAAATATTTGGGTTTTTGGGTTACTCCAGACGGCATTGCGGTTGACCCAGAAAAAGTATCTGCTATCCAGCGAATACCTCCACCCAAATCAGTGAAAGAAGTGCAGTCCTTTCTACAAACGTGCTCTTGGTTCCGAAGATATATTCAAAACTTTGCTGATATTTCCAGACCCCTTAGCAATCTGACGAAAAAGAACCAACAGTGGGAATGGGGATTCGCCCAACAACAAGCATTTGAGAAATTGAAAAACTGTCTCATCACACCTCCTGTGTTAAAGCAGGCAGATGGAACTCGTCCGTATTGTATACGCACAGACGCAAGTAGCTACGCCATAGGAGCAGTACTCCTTCAGGGCTGTGGGTTTTCAGTAACTCGGTACAGAGGGGTCTGCTTCCATTCGAAGGAAGGAAGGAAGTACTCCTTCAGGGAGAGGGACCGGAGGAACACCCGCTCGAATACGCCAGTCGCTTGCTGTCGCAAGCTGAGCGAAATTACTCCACGACAGAAAGGGAAGCCCTCGCTGTTGTGTGGGCACTGAAAAAATTTCGAGGATATGTTGAGGGAACCGAAGTGACAGTGGCATCTGACCACCAACCCCTCAAGTGGTTACTCAGCCTCAAATCTCCAACTGGACGTCTTGCCAGATGGGCGCTCGAGATTCAGTCCTTCAACCTGAAAGTGCAGTACATCCCTGGAAAGGCAAATGTCATTGCTGACATGCTCTCCAGCCCTGTTTGTAAAGAAGATCAAAGTTCTTCATGTGAAATTTCCAACATCATTGTTGCGGACTTGCCCGCAAGAAGTTCCAAAGATATGAGAGATTCCCAAATGCAAGATGAAAGTTTGAGGAAAATAATTGAAAGTTTTGAATCCCCTCTGAAAACAGAGGAATACGCCAACTGGACTGAGCGTGGTTTCTTGATGAATCAAGGAGTTCTCTACAGATACGTACCAGACGCGGATTCTGAAGAGGCGCAATTAGTCATCCCGACATCAGAACGTTTAGCAATAATGAAGAAACACCATGATGACCCAATGGCTGGACACTATGGCGAAGAAGGGACTTTCCAACGTATCACCAAACGATATTATTGGACAGGAATGCGGAAATACATATCAGAATATGTAAAAAATTGTCCTGATTGTATTCGTTACAAGGCTACCAATTTGAAACCAGCTGGACTGTTGAGAACCCCCGTCCATTCACAGCGCTTCGAAACAATCTCCATTGATCTTTTTGGACCATTGCCACGCAGTGACACAGGCATGCAGTGGATTTTTATCGTTGAAGACTGTGCCACAAGGTGGGTTGAGTTATTTCCTCTTCCTCAAGCCACGGCACGTGGTGTGCTACGAGCCTTATTGAAGAAGTTTTCATGAGACATGGGATCCCTAGACGAATAATCAACGACAACGGAACTCAGTTTGTCAGCGCGGTGTTACAGCAGATTTGTTTCACCCTCAACATTCAACAAAATTTGATTCCCGTTTATTTTCCTCAATCAAATCCAGTGGAACGTAAAAACAGGGATCTCAAGCCACGTCTCGCTATTCTGGTTGGAGACGAACACGATAACTGGCCCTCAAAATTTTCCGTTATACACTTTGCAATGAACACTGCAGTTTGTGAAACCACTGGACATACTCCTGCTTTCCTCACATATGGAAAAGAACTCCGCACAGTTGACGATGTGGTACAAAATTTCACATCAGTCATCGAAAATGACAACTTCGTTGCTGAAATTACCCCTTACCTAAGAAAATTCGCAACCCTTTCTCGAGACATCAGAGAACGAATCGAAGGTAAACAAGATCAACGAAAAAGACAGTACGACAAAAACCGTCGTCAAGTGTACTTTTCCCAAGGAGACAAGGTTTGGATAAATCTACATCCTCTAAGTAATGCCCGACATAAGAAGACAGCAAAATTTATGCCCAAACGAGACGGACCATACATAATACTCACTCAGAAGTCCCCCACTTCTTATGTCATAGCCAGTATTGATAAACCATGTGAGCCACTTGCGACTTACCATGTCTCTGCTCTCACACCCTTCAGAGACATTGACACTACTCCAGTAGCCCCTCTTCGTAAGAGAGGTCGACCACCCAATATACCTGGGAACTCGAACTCAGATAAAGAACTTTCAAGTCCTTCAGGAACTGCTTCCCGGACTGGTCGCTTTCCACGGAAAGCCAAAAGAATTTGAACTTGACCATAACCACTGCAGAACTTTCCGATCCTGGTCTCCTCACCGGGACGTCGTCGGGACCAGAGGGGGAGTCTGTTGCGCCCATGTTTATGCTAATGACAGTGTCTCCCTCTGACGGTTAGCAATATGAAATAGGCAGTCGAGAGCCAAGTTTCCCATGCGCGGACGCATGGTCTTCTGTATCCCTAACTCTTTACTAAATTTAATATGTGTGTTGTGTGTAACTTAGATCTCATTAAAGATGTTACACTAAATTTTGGCTCACTAGCATTCCATTTTCTTACCCAAACAGAACCCAGTGGCTTTCCCCGGCCACAAGTGTATATTTAAGCATTGATTGTGTATTTGTAGTTTAAAATGTTACAATATTTTTATAGGTAGACTTTCAATTTTCTGAAAAGAATTAGTAGAAATATCTATTCATGCCTGTCAAATATGAATATTGATGTCATTTTTCCAATTAATAATATAAAATAGTATTAGTGTATTAATAATTTACATGAACACATGTTAAGAGTATGAGTACATTACTTAATGTTTACTTTTGCTTTTCAGTTTTGAATGCATGAAAACTAGTCTTGACTACATTAAAAGATGCCCCAAATGTAACTCTCCTGTTGAAAGTGTCGCTGAAATATTTCCTAATTTCCTGCGTAAGTTATGGCTTTAAATCTTGCTAGCTTTGGAGAAGTTAAAAATTTTCATATAAATTTTGAGTCAAAATGAAATATTTACTAAAGATTTTAAGTACTAAAAATGTTGATCCTCATACACTTTTTGTTTCAGTTATAAATTTAAATACAAATGAATTAACTTTGGTGAAAAAATATTGTTAATGTATGCTTGCTTCTCTTCTCTAAATGTGGAAAAAGTTGAACCTAATATTGTGTTTATTAAATGCTGTTTATATCACAGAGTAGTATACCAATTTTTAATAATAAGGTTGAAAACAATACAACTTGACATTTTATATAATTAAGTTTATATTACCCTTTCTCTAAAAATTATTAGCATCATTGTTTTGAGGACACTCAAGGGGTAATAGTGTTGATTGAAATGACACTTATAACATGCAAATATTTTTCTTTAGTCACTAAAAACAAGCATGGGCAAATCTGTTGCTTAGCAGAGGCTGTGTTTTATATGCTTGGAGCTAGTCCTCGCACCACGCTAGGTGTTTAGGGTTAGTTTTGACCTCTTCCTTGTGGTAAGGTTGGAGATCTTGGTCAGATGTACTTTTGAGAGGGAGTGTGCTATTCCTGATAAGCGACTACTGCTTAACATTTGTTTTCAGTACGTTTTAAACAATCACATCTCTACCTAGGTTATTTAATAAAATTTCCTGGAACCAAATCAGCTAAGCCTGGGACAGAAAGAACCTCTCGATGTTAGTTAAAGCAATATATTTATCTAATATCATGAATGTAATAATGGAAAATCAAGCAAAAGAAGATACTTGTTGATGTTTTCTCTTTGAGAAAACATTGTATCCTTTGGAATGAGGGTAACTCATCTAGATTTCAAGTACCAGAAGCCTCAGCTACTACTGTATTTGTAGGAGGAATATTTTTATTTGACAGTAGAACTGGCAAATTTTGCACTTTTACTTTTGAAAATTTCAAAACAAGGTAAACAAAAAACTGCTGGAAATTTTTTTTAAATTATTGTTAATGAGTACTTACATTTTCTTCTGAATGAATTGAAGTTCATCATTAATTACAAAATACCAAGTCAAAACACTCCTTATTTATGAGTTTTACTTGCCAGGTATTTTATTAAAATAAGCACAATTTTAAGTTTTGGAAAAGATTATTTAAGCTTCCTTGAATTTCATGGCCAATTAATATTCATCCTCTGATTATGCAGTTATATTTCTTTGTCATAATCATAACTTTTCTCCCTGGAACATTTTCTGAATCCAATGCAAACTAAATAGTATCAAAATCTTCAACTGTGTGGGTTCAATCAAAGCTCAATGTTTTGCTAGTGATTACTTTTTATTTCCATTTCTAATTGCAATTTATTGTAGTAATTTATCAATACCCAACTCTAATCAATTCTTTTCCTATTTTGTTACAAGTTTATTTCTCAGTAACTAGAACTCTTCTGTCTTTGCAAACTACTTTTTGTAATTTTGCCAAATGTTTCCTTTCAGTAAACGAGCTTATTGCAAAAACCCAAAGCAGAAGTCCAGACAAGAAGAAATTCTCCCCTGTATGTATTTAAGTTCTTAGAAACTCTCTGACCACTAGAACCCTGATTTTTCTGCCTTAAAAAACATGTAAAATTACCTTCTATATGACCTAAATACGTTTTTGATATACCTTCAGCTTGCAAAATATTTTCCATTTGAAACTAATGGTCAGTAAATAATGTTTTTGCACACACTTACATACAGTCATTCAAAATCGCATTTGTTATAAAATTGAAAATCTGTTTCGCACAAAAATTGAATGAGGCAATCTCCAAAAATTTGAGAACTTCAAACTAATGTTTGAGATCAGTATTGTAAAAGAAGCTTTTGAAACATTGCTTTGGATGTCACCTCCCTCTCCATGTATGGATGGAGTTTTTTGACATTTTATTAAATGCTTCAATAACTCAAAAATTTAAAGTTAAAATCTGAGCTTTTCTTTTTGATCCAAACTGTGTACCCCCCCCCTTCCCTCCTTTTAAGAAGAGGCCTTCACCCTCTTTCCAATGTCAATTAATTGCCTTTGAAGAAACTAAAAAGGTTTTAATTTTTTTAAATGATAGGTGGATCTCTGGCTTTTCTTGAATGGAAGAATGGATGAGAGATTACGACTTGTCGATGTTTCATCTAGTCTACTTGAAACACACAATAAAAGTAAAACGTAATGCTAGAAACTAGAAAAATTGAACAAAATATTAAAAAAGACCCAAAAATCAAACTGACCATAAAAAGACAAAATAATCCCCAAAACTACATTTCTCACTTCGAGAAAAAAAACAAATGTTTACCTATATATGGGCATTCTCTCTACGAAGTACAGTGCAAAGTTCCAAATCCAGAATTATCCAAAATCCAGACGTTTTGCTAACCAGCAGGGTTTTTTTCTCACGCTTTTTCTGTCTTTCCTTCTCTATTAAGAACAATTTTTAAGGAACAAGGCGTTCAACCTGGATAAAATTGACAAAACAACGCAAAATAATGAACATGTTCAGAGTAAATGCCACACAGAAAAATTAGATTTGTAAGAAATTTTGTTGCAATGTATTAAAAAGTTTTTCCTTTTTTAAAAATTATTCCTATTTATATATCTGCTATTTTAGTATTGTAAATGTGTTAACAGGACATAAACAACTAGCAGAAAAGTTTGCATGCTGAAAGAGAGTTAGATTAGGGTTTTGTTGGTAAAAAAAAAACTGCAAATAATCCGAGGTCCGGAGGATTCCAGATTTTGGACTTGGTACTGTACTAATTTAAGATAATATAATTGACAATAAGGTAATTGAGATCCATCTGACCGTGGTTCAAAATGATGTGGTATCGTCCTCTGTTCTTTCCCTCAGGGGATTGATCTCGAACTGTCCTCAATAACCCCTTGTGTTGCTCTAGTATGACATTAATTAAAAATTTCCAAAATTACCTGTACACAAGATTTTACAAGTTGTTTTTGTCTAAGTATGCCACTCTAGGATTCTTTCAATACAATGGTAGTAGATAATTTGTCATTATGTGTGATGTGGGGGAAATTATATTTATCTGCTTGAAAATCTCATGACTCTCAGAGCCTTAGAAATGTATTGGTAAAACCTATTAACCCTCTTGGTGGTTGTCTCGATGAGATCTCTTGTCATCAGCAAAACCGAACAGATCTTAATGGATGAGATATCTCTCATTATTGGAAAAAAATTATTAAATCTTTATTTAGTCATCAAAATAACAGTCTGCATTATATTGGTAACGAGATTTCCTGTCATTAGCAAAATTGGTCAGTTCTTGATGGACAAATATCTCATCGTAACCACTTGTGGGCTTAACAAAAAAATTATGCGTAATGCAAAAATAAAAAGATGTGCATATGTAATTTTTTATAAAGTTGCAGCATTTTAAAATGGTAAAATAGCAGATGTATAAATAGGAATAATTTTTAAAAAAGGGAAACTTTTTTTAATACAATGCAACAAATTTTACTTGCTAATCTTCAAACCTTTCTGTGTGGTATTTACTCTGAATGTGTCTGTTATTTTGCATTGTTTCATCAATTAGGTCCAGGTTTAAATCCTTGTTCTCTAAAAATTGCCGGAAAGATGGGAAATAGTGATTAAAACAAAATATAAAAAAATGCTGGTTAGAAAAACATCTGGATTTAGGACTTTGTACTGTATTTCTGGAGAATACAAATTTTTAACCTAAATAACTCAAAATGAATTAGAAACCATCGACTTTGTAATATGTTTATTTCTTAATTTTTGTAGATTTCAGAAAGTACTCAGATTCTTACTTAACAAACTATTAAGAATATTTGATTGTTTTCACATCCTTGGAGGTTTTTTTGTCTTAATTTCTATTGGAACTGTATAAAATTTTTATTTAAACCAAGATTGAATTTATCTTGTATATAATTTTAAAAAATTGCATGATAGATCAATATAGTAAGAATAAAAAAATGAATTTTACTTTTATTTGATTTTAGCTTCCCTGTTATAAAAATTGTCCTGAAAATTAATTTACATTTTTTGTTTAATTTAGTTAATTGTGTCATTAAATTTGAATCACATATTTAAATAAATATTTATCTCAATTATTTTAGCATTCAAGTAAACTGATTGAACTACAGTCTTTTCTTGCTAGAGAGAGAGGTTCGTTGACTCTAGAAGAAATCAATGCCATGTTAGATATTTTGGGTCAGAAAAAGCAACAGTTAGAAGCTGTAAGTGTATTTTAGACATAATTTTACGTAACTGTTTCTTCGTTAAATATAAGTTTTTCAGTTCTTAATAAAAGAAGCATTAAAATGGAATACTTTTTAGAGACAGTTTTCTTTTTACTGCATTTTTTTTAATGTTAAATAGTTTAATTGATTGGTTCGGATGTACTTTAAAAACTTAAAGATAACAAATTTAGTACAAAGTTAGTCTAAGAAAGGAAACCTGAATACATTTCTTAAACTTTGTCATATATATACTTAGTCTTGCAAATTTTGTTCTATGAAAGAATGATTTTTGTTGCTTTATGTACATGATGATTCAAATAAAAATTATAAATTTGGTCTAGTTAAATTTTAGTAATTTCCATAGCATGAAATTACCCATTTAATAAAATATGATTGCTTTTCTTGTTTAGTTTGTATGTAGCGTATCAAAAGTGGATATGACTTTGACCAGTAATGGTCTGAGGGCCGTGTAGGAAATTCTCAAAAGGCTGCTACTGGGGTAACTAAAACTGCAGCTAAAATTTTTAAAACTTATTTTGTTCTATTTTTAAGAATTTATGATACTTAGACGCTATTATTTCACAGGTGCTTTCACTGGCAATCCTGAGCATATGTCATTGGTCAATGAAGTATTTTCACCTTAAGTGATGAACAACCATTTTTACTTTTATAAATCATGCCTTTCTATGTTCTCATTAAACTTGCTCTCTCATTAAGCCTTTTTTTTTTCTTAAAAGGATTGTAGGGAAACTCAGATTCTGATCTTGAAAGAGTTTCTGCTGAAGGTTAAAAGTCACAAGCATGAGGTAAGTGGTTTAGAGTAATATATTTGTTTCATGAATGAAGTATTTATAAAATTTCTTCACAACTGAATCGCTTACATTTGGTTTTCTTCTAGGAACTTAAGCAAATACAGCAGCAACTAAAAGTTGTTGATTCTGATGTCAGTATAGTAGAGGTAATAATTCCAAAATTTTTATTAATTGAACCACTTTGTCTCGTGCCAGCATTGCTAACAACTGTTGGAGATTGATGGTTTAAAGGGAAAATAAGTTCTTTCTGCAATTGAACAATCACTTTTATTTATGCACTTGAATGTTACATAACAATATCACAATGTGTTTGGAGCATGAAAGAAAAGGTTTAGACACTGAATATCACATCATTCCAAAATGAATTCATATTACTTGCGTTGTTCACAATTATAAATATAACCAATAAACAACTGATACAATTTTTGGTGGCTCAATATAAGTAGATCAGTATTTGTAACAACTTCTTACCATAAATTAAATTTTACTTTTTGTACAGGTCTGAAATTTTTTTATCAATGCTTTTTCTTTGTTGTCTGTCTAATATTATATATCATTCAGATTTGTGAAGTCTTATCTGCCACATTCATCAATTTTTATATTACTCAAGCGTTTCGACACTTTTATAGTGCATCGCCTTTTAATTATATAAAATAAGTAAGCTTTCAGTTGTCAACTATTATATTTTTAGAAGGTTATCATAGGTTGATTTTTTTTTAAAGAGTAACTCACTTATTTCATCTTTTATCCTACATTTTTTTGTCTTAAAATTAACCTGTTTCATTTTGAAGTCAATATTTGCATCAGTGCACTTCTCCTTGTGGCTTAACCAGTTGACCTTTTTATGAAATAGCCACTGCATAAGTATTCTTACCAACTGCTGTAATATCTCTAGATTCTGCAGTTTCTAACAGTGTGCAGCCAAAGAAAGAATTGCTAAAACTAGGAGAGTTCTGACCAAGTCAAAATAACTGTTTCACTTGAGTATTAATTTATTTTCAATTACAATTTTAAAATTAATTCACCCTGAAGTTTTTTTAATCCATATGAATGTACATAGACATACATTTCACCTAATGTATGTGCATAGTGTGACATTCAACCACCTACATTCCCTTCGTGGAGCTTGGACACGGAAGTGGCTGGGAATAACTCTTCAGAGTGTTTGAAACATTCATCCATCAACGCGTTGGATTGTAATTCTGAGTGCCGATGTGTGCCCCTGCCCTCGATTTCAACCAACAGGGAAGGTGTCATCGGCAGTAAACAAAGATTTGCGATGCCCTCGTATGAAGCCGAACCAAAAAAGAACATCAACCATCGATCGGGAACTTAACATGAAATTCGTCTTATTCGGCCTATATCTCTAGTAGACAGAGTCCAGTGTTACCAGACGACCACCCCAGTCAGATTTAGGATGTCCGTCTTACGCGTAGCCAACATTGGCAGATAGGCGCAGATCCTTTGTGGCCCAGAATCACATATAACGATACCAATAAATTTTGCGTAATATCAAGTTCGCGCGTTTTATTTCTGTAAGTCCCCGTCACTAGGTCACACCAGAATCTACATTAGTAATCAGAATTATTTGCATTGGAATCAGAGCTTTGCCTGGTACTATTCTGTTAGTAGTTTTATCAGAAGTATTTGTATTGGTACACAAGAATAACTGTCCAAACAAATAAAATCAACCACTTTGAGGCTCATAGTAAATTTTGCAGCTCTATTAAAATTGAGCTTGGTTTTCGTTATGGAACAACAAATTATTATTAAAAATGTTGCTCTCCATTCTAGTAGCACTCTTAACCAACCTGTTGAGACTTCTATGCTTTCAGAAAAAGATAAAAAGCAGAGTATGGATTAGGGTGGATCTAAAAATTTAGGTTAATGCAAAATTCGTTGAATTCGAGGATGTTTAAAATCAATAAATAGTATTCAACTGTAATTTATCTCACCTATTGTAAAAGGAAGTGTTTCTCTGTCTGTGTCTCTTGATGCAGTGTCCTGGCGAATTTATGGCACTTAGAATAATGAAATTTGGCACACAGGTAGTTCAAATTTTTTTGTAATTTTTGTGTTTAGCCCGAATTTTAAAATTTAATCTAGAACATTTTATATTAATTTATTAGTTTTTTCACCTTTTGTTCTCTATAGAATGTGACGTCGTTGAAGAAAGAGAGGATTTTGGTATTTTTGATCGCTGACGTCACAAGCGTTTTTCATCCTAATTAGGGATTGCAATCCGGCACGATTTACAATCCAGCCAGATTGACACTAATCCAGTTGGATCCGACTGGATCGGTACTTTGTTAATAAGTCTATCTGACTAGTATGTATTTTTCCAAAATCGGCTGAGTGAAAGTAGGTAAAAAGGATATTATTCCAAATTGACGAACAAAACGTTTATTTTAGCATTAGAAAATCAACTATTAATAATTATCCATAGGTAGGAAATCAATACTTTTCTATTAATCTAAAATTAAGTAGTCTATATCTCTAATGTCATTGAGCAAATGACATAAATTGTACCTAACCTTGTCTCATACTAACATAAAAATCTAATCTTTGGCAGTTTTTGGTCAACATAACAAACAAGGGAATTCTTAATTCTTCTTAGTTGCTTAAATCGAAGTTATATAGTAATGAAAATCACTTTTGAGTTTGAAAGAACGATCTAAGGAAACAAATCGTATTAATTTTGTCATCCCCCAACCAACTTCTCAATGAATCGTAAATATAACCAGCGGCCGAGAAGGCCCTCTCAGCTTCGACACAAGTTGGTTTAACCTTCATTAAGTAGTTGTATGTAAGAGACAAATGTTTTCCTTTGACTCCATTTCATATGAAGTCATTTCTTTCTTCAGTACTTTCTCAAAATCTGTTTCTTTTCTAAAGTTTGTCTTTTTGCAATAGTCTTCATTTTCTTACGGAATTTGCTTTTCCAATTCCTCTTTATTAAAAAAATATTACTGATCATTTAATTTATTCTTTTCGCTAGAATTCTTCAAATTGCTGATTGAAAAATATAAAATCTATTCATTCACAATCGATTGATTAATAAACGATTTTGAGACTTTGAAATTGGGCTTGAATAATCCAAAATTTAATTTTTTTATTAAATTCGGGTTTATCTGATCCGAACTGGATCCAATAGATTCTGCGGGATCGGGTAGGTAGCCAAATGATGCAGGATCCGCTGGTTCGGATTGCAATCCCTAGTCCTAATGCCTTTGGAACCATGCCAAGTTTTTCGATTTTAGCATGTTTTGATTGAATTACGTTGTTGATCACATAGCCACTTTCGAGGCTATCACAACGTTGCCCGTGGAGTTTGTTGGGAAGCAAACCAAATGGGAATACATAGCAATCACAGGGGGTTGGTGAACGTTAGCAAGCAGTGGTCACACCTGACCCTACAAAAAGAACTGTCATGGGCAATGCCATGCTGGCCACACAGTGGCTAGTATGTGTATGTATTAAAATGTTTTCCTTTAATGCATAGTTTATCAATTATTTTCACTGTACATAGTTTGTCACTTTTCATAAGATCTATAATTGAGTTTAACTATAAGTCATTTTAAAGTCAGTAATTTGTCTCCAAATTATGAAAAAAAAAGGGGGGAATTAGGAAAAACCACTAACTATCATAAGTGATTGATTTATATTGCTCTTTTAATTAACTCTTGTGGGGATTGTCTTGACAAAGTATTACATTATTAGCTAAATGGCCAAATCTTGTAGAAGAAGATATCTCATCATTAGATCAAAACATGATTATTAGATGACTGACTAGATTTTGATCTCGTCATAAAAAAATCGGCGGTATTTTGATGGTGAGATAACAGTCATTAGCACAATTTATCATACTTGATGGACGAGGTATCGCGTCGAAATCACTTGCAGGGTTGGGTTGAATCGATAATCAACCGATATAAGAAAGATGAAATGCATGTGCTTAACAACATTGTTGTCAATATACAAGCAATAGATCCATCACCACAGATGCGTTGAACTGTTCAATGGTTTTCCATTAAATGACCCTTCATCCTATTATCAATTGAACAGACATTGGACATCTACTCTTTTAATTATATATTTGATTGTATGAGTAAAAATTCATAGACAGTATCTGTAAAATTGTTTTTGTATTACTTAAGCTATGGTTTCCTAAGAAGCGGAGCCGTTATCTAGCAGCCGTGATACGTCATGATGTGGCAGATATAACTAGGCCGTCCGTCTTAACAGAGGTGTCAACTTAGACAGACAGAATATGGTGGAGAATGGGCAAAACAGACGTCTGTTGTGGTTTATTTTATTCTAGAAAAAGAACAAAGTGGCCTTTTTATTCCCTAGTCCAAGTTTCTAACTTTGGGATCGTTGAAGATAGAGTGAAAATTTCAAATCGGCTTAAAATTCTGTGCCAGATCGATACCAAAAACAGATTTTTATTTACCATTTGATTCTTTAATTATTTATTTAATAATGGATTATTTGTTTAAAGAAAATCCCGTTTAAGGTATTGATTGGGTGTAAAAATTTTCCCCAGATTTCAAATCTGTTGAAATTTCCAATCTATCTTCAATGATCCCAATTTTACAAAAATAAACTAAACAATGACAGTCAAAAAAATTTTGTTCGTTTTGCTTCCCTCCGCTCTAATTGTTTAGCGCAGGACATGAAATGTTGCTGTTACAAGAGAAAAACATTCCCCAACTGTTTGAGACCAACTGTTATTACGAGTGTCATGCAAATGGAGGCTCTGCTAATTTTCGTTACTCTTACAAACAACGCTCTCTGGGAAACCAACACCATCTGTTCGTAACAACAGTTTCGTGACATCATCCACAGCTACATTACAGGTGCTAGATAACGGCTTCGCTTTCTTAGGAATCCGTAGCTTTATACTAAAACATATCTTTTAATGTATATAATATCTAAAAAAAAGAGGAAATTCAAAAAATAAAACCAAAAGGAATTTATTCATAGGACACAATATGGTGTTTTCTATAGATATGAGTTGCAAAACGCTAAGAAATTGCTCACATACTCCCCAAACACCGTTAAAAGCAAATATGCAAAACAAAACATTAAAATAAGAGAAAACTAAATCAAACCAGTAACAGCAGTCCAGAGACTGGCAACATTAAGCCAAAAGATCGCATCAAATGCCTCTACCCACAACGCCACTGACTCGGAGGAAATTGTCATCGGTTGAGTAATTGTGGATAATAATAAATCCCCTTCTTCTTTCTTTGTTACTTTTCTTGAAGGATTTATTGGTGAGAAGTAAGTCTTATAGAAATAACTTATTAAAAAAATAATAACAACACACTGACAGGAGTATGCAAAAGCTGCAACTCTCTCTGACAGGTAATGTGTTATTTCTAACTCACTTCTCACCACTAAATCCTTCAAGAAAAATAATAAAGAAAGAAGAAGGGGATTTATTATTATCAACAATTATGCAATGCAAGACTAATTCTACCTTATTGTGTTGTATGGGTCAGGTTCCTGCCTGATGACCCCTGATCCACCAACACTTTCATTTCCATTCAATTCCTTTTCGTTTTTATTTTTTGAATTTCCTCTTGTTTTGGAAATTATATTGCTTACCATGCTATGTCTGCAGTTTTCAGTGCTCTTGCATTATTAGTTTTAAATTTCGTTTTCTGGTTGAATACCCCTGCTTTTTATTTTGCTCTTTCGTTAATTTGCGTATTTGAATGATATAAATATATCTATATTATGTTATCAAATTTAAAACATTGCTTTTTCCAGGATATGCTAAAAACTCACACCATGATGCACACTGTAAGTAATTTAAAGTATTTTAAGAGTATTTGTTTTTGATTGTACACTATTTTTGCTTTTTTTTTTTTTTTTTTTCTAACTGGTTATATTATTTTCACTGTATTGTCACCTTTAGTGCTTTCATCAACCGTTTATTAGGCCGTAATTGAAACTCTAAAGTTTTTTTTATTAGATACATAAATGTATTTAGTTTTTGTGTGCGTTTTAAAATTAAATTTCTACTTAAATGAAAAAAATTGTACTGTTTAAAATCAATGATTTTATAGAAAACATTGATTTGTAACTTTTTAAGTAAAGAAAAAATTGCCTAATTGTAACAGTGACTTGAAAATATCAATCACGTAAATATAACAAGTTCATCCATTTCAAAATACCTACTCTTTTCGAAAACATCGAATCATCAGTGAACTACAGGCAACATATCTGGTCGAAGGAAAATAACTGGATAGGTCAAAATTTGGCAAAAAATGAGACGTGTGCCTCGTCTGGAAGATTTGTCTCTGGGCCTTACGCGTTAACGAGAAGTGGATTAGTAATGTGCATGAAAAAAGTGTGTAACAAAGAATACAGTCAAAATAAATTCTTACAAAAACTCAATGTACAAGAAAATACTCTTCTGAAAAGCAGTTTTTAGACTTATCCAGTTGTTCCCCTTGACCACAGATATATGCTCAAGCAATAACATCTTTTGTTAAAAATCTGTTTGTGTACAACTGGAATATCACTGCTATCACTAGAAATGTCCGCAACATTTCTAGTTATATTCCGCTCATATGCACTGTTTATTGTCAGAAAGTTAAAATCTTGTTATGTGTAAAAACAGATTTGTTTTGTTCATGAAGAATGTTTTTCATTTCGAATTGAAATTTACTTTAATGCATTTTCATTGCATATTGTACATGTGTATTTTGTTAAAATAAAATAATAAACTTAAAGCAAATATTTTCATATGGTGTTTTTAATTATTTTTACCTACGTTTTAGATCCGAAACCTCGATCTTTTCTTCCATAGATACAAAGTCTTTTTTGCGTGTATTCTTCGAGAACGTATCTATCGTGTAAAAACTGAATTAGGTGTACCTGGAATAAAAATATTTCATTCCCTTTCAATCTTTGACATTTGTTGTGACTGACAGCTTTTCTTTAAAATGGGGAAATACATACAAAATGCCGTAATTTTTATTGCTTTTATTTATTAGTATAGAAATTGTTTAGTTTCAAGTTTGTTTAGATTTTGTATCGATCGAAGTGAGAATTAATTCAATTTATGTGTAACAGGTTGGTAACAGAATCGGGGAATTCACTGGGAACTTTTTAATGAAATATCAGAGAAAATTTTCTAATTTCACAAAGAATCGAGAAACTTTTAAAAATAAGAGAAATGAAAAACCATTTCATTAAATTAATGAAATGGTTTTTCATTTCTCGTTGTTGCAAAGTAAATTATACATCTTTGTGTATATATATAGGGTGGTCCCGAAGTAATTTCCCCGATACACGAGCCCCCGGCGACCAAATTTTTGTTGGCAACAACCGTTAGATGGTTATATGCAAATCTATTAGTTATTATTTCTATACATAGATGTCGTTGTGTTATCTTGATTTTATTTATATACATGTTGTTTTGAGAATAAATCTCTTTTCTCTGCCTATCACCCAGTCTATGTGTATATCAATCCTTGATCCACACAACAATTTTTCTGCAAATCCGAACGCGATTCAAAGATTTCGAGGTATGGGCGCTTGAAATGCATCTATGTAAATAATGAGAATCAAGTTCTCACAGATACAATTGACACATTTCCAATAGCAAAGCCCTTCTTTTTTTTTATTGCAATGTGATCGGCATGCACAGCGGGAAACCAAAAATGGTGCCGAAATTTTGACATAACTGTCAAGCACATACCTTGAAATCTCAATTTTTATTCTGTTGAACATTTCTATAGGGGCTTATATTTATGACCACACTGTATATATTTTTCTCGTGTTGAATTTTAGAAAGGAAGCATTTTGTCATTGGATTTTCTTGCCATCTATATCTTAGCTGTGTTTGAAATTTCATTTTCAGAAAAATCTAACAAATCATCTAACTGTTCCTGTGGTAAAGTGTGAGCCTTCCACATCTGCAAATTGTTCTCCTTGTGTTCAAAAGCAAGATGGGTTTAACGGCAGCAAATATGTGAGCAGAAACCACTTTTTTGTGTTATACTCCAAATTCCATACTGTATCTTCCTGTGCATCATAGTGTGTATTTTGTTACTAGGTTGGAAAGCTTTATACTGCTCCAACTCTTGCCAACCGAAGAAAGCGAATGCATGAGCATTTTGATGATTTAGAAAAGAGCTATCTGTGTTATCGAGCCAAAGACTTGGTTCTCCCTCCGTCGAATACCGGTAAGTCCTCGGACTTTTGCTCTACTGTGGCCAATGCTTTATAAAACCGTTTCTGTTCTAATAAGTTTTATTAGAGCATTTTGAGATTGGTAGCTTAAAAGCAGGCGAGTAATCCATCGATGTCTGCATCGAAAGGAAATGGGCAAGATGGCAATAATCTCCTCTATTCAATTAGACATGTGACGAAGAATGTATTCAGAAGAAGAGGAGCCCGAGCTCTACTCAAAATATTTTAAATGTTCGATCAAAAATATACACTGAAGCTAAATTAACCAGTATCAAAGTTTTGTTTATTACAGTGGTTAATTCAGGTCTGCCACGAGCAACTAAAAGATGGCTTTTGTTGCAATTTTTCAACCTTGGGAACTAAGGGTATCTTTTTAATCAAACGCTCCTATTTTTAAAGTTTTAGGAACTTTGAAAATTTAAATAACTTTTTCAAGTTTTCCAAAGGTTAACGAAAGTGTGTACTTTTTTAAACTAATTAGCAAACAGAAATAAATATTTTTGGATTTTTCTTAAGTGAGAAAATCTTTCAAAGGTACCCAATTTCAAAGTTTGGGTGCCCAGCTTGTAGTCATTGTCAATGATAAGAGTTCAATTTTTTTTTTAATTGTAATGATTTGATGGTAGATTTATACTTAAAATGTTTTCCTGTTAAGATTTACAAGTTTTGGTTTCTTAAATGCAAATATAAACTGTATTGTTCTTTTATTACATCTTACACTTGGATGTTTTGGATCACTGGTAATTCACATTTTTTGTATTCATCCCCACGTAAAATTGAAAAAGGATTTTCTTAAAAATAAAATTTTTTACTATTCCTAGGTGATTTAACAGGAGCGGGTTTAAAGGAGTTTGATCGAGATTTGTGTAGATTTAGCCGGTTTAATGCAGTGAGACCATTGGCCACGCTCAATTACTCTGCTGATACTTTTGTAGGCTCTAACATAGTATCCAGGTATGACAAAGTGTGCTTTGTTCTAAAATCAGCATGTTAGATTTTTGCTCACATTAAGAACTATTTAATCTATTTTATTTCATGTTTTACAGCATTGAATTTGATAAAGATAATGAATACTTTGCTATAGCTGGTGTTACAAAGAAAATAAAGGTGTGTCAATGAGTTTCGTCTTTAACTGGTATTCTGATAAAATGTATGACATTCTATGAATTCTTATGTAACACCGTACAGTAGGTGTTCCAAATGTCGTCTGCTCTAACTATTTCTCTTTATCTCAGCCTCCTGGGTTAGGAAATCAAGTTGAAAACTAAATGAATATCATTAGGAACTATTGTCCTTTGGGTTCCATATACCTTCTTTACTTATGTCAGTTTAAGAGAACTAGTCAAACTTCAAAAAGTTTCCCGAGAGAATTTTTCAAGAGTGGGTTCCTACTATCGCTTACCCCTGTTCCTATTACCACACATCAGTCGGAATGAGGAACTACTATTCAAAACGAGTCGCTAGTAGAGCATACATACCTAATCTTTGTATTGAATGTACTTTCAAGTTGTATAAACGAAATGAAGATTTGGAAACACTTACCTGAATATTCCCCAAATGGATTGGAGGCCAAAAAAAATACGTTGATCACAGCCTCCAATGCTTCAGGTGCAATAGTGTTCTTATAATTGATAAGAAACTTGCCGGTGGCCTACGTGTGGCAAAACCCTAGACCGTCAAGGTAACTCCATGAACTCATAGATGTCCCGCATAGTAACTTACAAACACGAGTAGGCAATATGAAGCACAGGGGCGATATTTGGAACACCTGATATTTGTAATACAAAAATCATTATATGTGTGTTAATTCAAATGGTTTGCATTTTGCTTGCCATTTCAACATTTTTTCAATTTTATTCTGAATTTCCTTGAGTAATCAGAAAAATCAAGTGTGCATACTGATAATACACAGAGTTAGACCTTGGATGAAGCAGCTCATCATTTTTTCATTACTGTATGTGGAATATCACGTGAAATATGGTTTAAAGACATGGGGGAGGGTATCCCGATGTTCCTTTTACACCTATTTAAACGCAATGAATGTAGTTAATACTTTTTAAATCAACTAATTTAGATCATGCTAATTATGTTCTAATCTGGTGTTAGCTTATTTCTAAAAGTTTTATTTGATTTTTCATGTTAATGTATCTTTTTTTTATTACATATAGCAAAAGTACCTGACCATACTCGGATTGAATTGGGTGAACTATAGATTGAAGAAATTATCATAATATCTAATGACTTTTGTCCTTCCTAGAATAGAATAATACTTTAACGTCGTTATAATTTGTACAATTTTGGACACAAATCCTACACATGCATTTCCATCCATGTAATACATTTTGCATATTTGCTGTATGACAAAGCTATGAAATGACGAAACGTGACACTAAGCTTACTACTACAATAGACAATATTGAGGATGATTCAGAATTTCCTGAAGTTTTTTATGCTGAAATCTATTCATAAAAATGAAAAATCTACGGCAAATACTCTCGCACTCAGTAGTCAACAAAATAATGGGGTTTTTTTGCATAGGCTCTCTTGTATCAGGTGTACAATACTGACAATTTCCGTCAAATTTAAGGGAAGGATGACAAATAATTTGATAATATATTCGCTACCAAGTTTTTTTTTAAAGCAAATACCATTTTTTTCTTGGAAATTACATTTTGTGGAACGTCTACTAATAAAAGAACTTGTTTTAAAATTGAATAATGTGTTCAGTACAGAACTACAAAAGTAACCTAATACCATTTAAAATATGGTAAATCGATTTGTTTAGATAGTTTTTTAAAAGAAAATCATTGTTTTCAATAAACTCTTAATATATATAATAAGTTGCTTAAATATATCTTCTACTCATAAAATAATCCACCTTGATCTGTCATTATGACAAAGAATTTTTTAATATTTCAAAAGTTCTAGTCTGGATTTCTTTAATGTTATTATTCTTTCAATAACGACAAAATAACACTTAAAATTTGCATTATTCTAACCTACCCACCACTTTTAATCGAATATTTTGTGCTATGCATGTAATGAAAAAGTAATACAATTTGTTAAAGTAATAAATATTTTAAACAAAACAGCAAAATAAAAGTTGTTGAGGAGAAAAGTTATTCAAAAGATATAAATTCATGATTCTTTTTTTTTCTTTTGATCTCACAAAGTTGCCTCTACTTACAACTAAAAGTTAGACAAAATTCAAAAACATAAAATTAATTCAGAGCAAAAAAAAACAGAAAATATCACTGCGCACATGGCAAACAAATACGAGTTTCCATTACATTGCAAAATATTGTATGTTAATAGTTAATTTGGAAATAGTTATATTTTGAGAATAAAAGAAATATGACTCAAAATATAAATTTATTAGAATTTAAATAAATAAGAATAGTTTTTGAAAAATAATTAATTTTTCAGCAATACTGGTAAAACAATCCAAGTAATTGCAATGATCAATATACCTTCCAGCTACTCCAAAACTACCCAATTATGGTTAATTTCAGTGCAGTTACTCAGGTGTTTTAGCATGAAACTTATCTAAATATAAAAATAAAGAAAAGTTTAATATTGCATTCACTGAACTATTACATGATGTATTAAAAAAATACATTGTAATCAAATATCTAGAATGAAATGCATGTGATGCCTGTACAAACACACAGGCATAAAATTGAACATTGAATGGGAAGAAAGACAGACTTGCACAACTAAGTTCAGTCACAAAATAAATGTAAGTACTCACAGTATGCAAAGTTTCATGAAAATGTATTAAACCATTAGGATGTAGCATGTGCACACAAGCACAGACACCAAACGTGCAAGTGGTGGATTTTGCATCAGAAGGGCCCAAAACCGATAGAAAATTTGAAATGGGTCGAAAATATTCAATGTACAAACACTCCATTCTTATTTATTATGTGAATAAGTCAATTTACTTTGAAGTGCATATTCCTTAAACTAAGTTTCTATAAAATTGTGTTTCTCTTTTTATTGCATCAGGTATTTGAGTATGCAGCTGTAATTAGGGATTCTATAGATATGCATTATGCAATAAATGAAATGGTCTGCAATTCCAAAATAAGGTAAACAATATTTTATTTAATAGCTTGAAAACACATTTCCTAAATGTTAGCTCCAAAAAGTCAATGTGCTTTTTTCATATGTTCTGTTTATTATGTGAAATTATTTTCAATGGTTAGTAAACCTCAATTCCCTGTGCAACTGAGCCAAAGTAGGTCTTGATAAATCTCAACCTACCTGTGCATTCATTTTTTCAATGCACAACTCTCTACCCATTGATTTGTTTATTTTTAAAGCAATTAGCATCTTTCACTTTTATTTTGTACATATTTTAATTGAAAATCTTACTTTTTTACTTTGAATCTATCCTGACTTTGAAGTGATTGAGAGTAGGAAGTTGCTACTTTTGAACCTAGAGCTTGAGCCTTTAAAAAAAGGATTGTATTTTATGTGTCTTGTGTTCTTATGTTTATTTAATTTGTATTGTTCCTTTTTTTCTTTTCCTCCTTAGTTTGCCCTTGATTGAAATTTTGAACTTCTTTCTATTTGTGCTGAAATATGTCCAGTAGGGTGGTCACAAAAAATCAATTTTCGAATTTCTACAGTGGCACCCCCCCCCCTAAAAGTTGCCAATAGGCTAGAAAATGTGATTGGCAGAGTTTCAGCTCAATTTGATAATATTAGCCCGTGCCTCTTTGAGGCTAAAATTAAGAAAAACAGCGATTTTTGGCAAAAAAATCCTACTTCTTGCTCCTTAAAATCGAAACTATTCGTCCTAGAAACCTGGTTCTTGTCTTATTTCATAGGAAATTTTATTGACTTGAAGTTTGATCTCATCTACTTTTTTTGCTAAAACTTATAGAATGGTATTTAGCATTTTCCATGTAAGGTCGTAGTGGATATCGTCAAAAGTGTATTTTCATGCAAAGCCCTAAAAACATTACACTATTCAACTACATCTGCTTTCCAAATTTTGCTTTTTGTATTTTTCATTTTGTACATTAAAAAGGTTTTTGTTAGAGGTATTTTCAGAAGTATATAGAAAGGTCAGCAATTCAGAGTAAGGTCAAATTTAAAATGAATGAATTAGGGGTAAAGAGGAAGCAATTAGTAAAAATGACAGCAAATAGCGTTCAAATGTATTTTATTAATTATATTGTTTAATTATACATCATTACATTATTATTATTTAAATATACAAATTAGGTGGCAATTACAAATTAAGGTGGTAAGGTCTTAGATATTGTAGCTTTTGAAGTGTCTTGAAAATGTGTAAAAGTGTCATACGACTCCGCAGACAGAAATTCCGACAGCCAACAACTGTATGATCAAAAATAGATTTAGAAATTTCGATTTAGAGGGAGCTGTTGTGCAGTGAGATGGGAAATTGCTTCCAGATTTGTTCAGTTAAGAAAATGTGGAGCGTATAGCGATTTTGATTACTTGTGGCGATGAAGAACAATTGATAGGTGTTCCAATTCATGAAAATAGAACTGTGATAATTCAGTCAAAAGCTGTATTATCAGCAGTTGAGCACTGGGTGCAGTTGGGAAAATCCAGGCAATGTGTTTTGATACCGCGGCAGTAAATACTGGTCGCCTTAGGGAAACCTGCGTTTTGCTAGAACAGTTATTAGAGAAAAACCTTCTGAATTTAGCATGTTGCCACCATATTTTGGAAGTTGTTTTAAAAGTAGTTTTTAATTTCAAAATAGGCACATCTACTGGAACTCAGCCAGATATTTTTCAAAAATTCCAGAAGAAGAAATTCAAAACAGGTTATAAAAGTTCAAAATATTACAAATAAAATAAGTAATCCAGACCAAATTTCAAGTTTTCTTTTTGAACAATTAAAAAACCGACAGCCCAGGGATAATAATAAAAAGAATTCATCCAACCTTGCTAAATTCATTTGGGCGTCTTACTCAAAAAGACATTACTTTTAGAGTACCTTGTGCTATTCGTCAAGCCAGATGGATTGCAAAGGCCATTTCTTCTCTCAAAATGTATATTTTCAGGGATCAATTTTCATTAACTGATTTAGAGAGAAACGGTATTGAAGATATTTGTTTATTTATAATCAATATTTTTGTAAAAGCATGGTTCGATACCCACTTTGGCCCCCCAACCTAGACCTACAATTATTAAAATCTTTAGTTCAATACAGGAAAATTGATAAAGAGGTTGTAGACAAGGCCCTATCTAAAATAATAAACCATCTGTAGTATCTCAACTCAGAGCAAGTTGCATTTTCATTTTTTTATGGTACTTTGGGAAAAAATGTCAAAACAAGTATGGTTGAAAAATTAAGGTCCGAAGTAGGAAATGATGAAGATGATAGGGATGAAAAACCAAAACTCAATCTCCAACAAGTTTTTCATTTATTGGACAAAGAATTGATTATTTTGTTTCTCCTAGGACTCTAAATTTTTTTAAGAGATTTGAAATCGATACAGAATTTTTAAATACTTATCCCAATGTATGGTGTGAAAGGTTTAAAGGTTGTTAATGACACTGCTGAGAGAGGAGTAAAATTAATTAAAGACTTTAATTCCTCTTTGACCAAAGACAAAGAACACCGGTAGTTCCTTTTACAAGTTGTATCTGAATATACGCAAATTTTTCCGGACTCTTCAAAAGCTAAAATATCCAAGACATTATCACCTTAATTTGTAATTACCACTTAATTTGTACATTTAAATAATAATGTATAATTCAACTATATAATTAATAAAATACATTTGAACACTATTTGTTGTCATTTTTACTCTTTGCTTCCTCTTCTTTACCACTAATTCCTTCATTTTGAATTTGAATGTTGGATTTATTTTTGAAAATACCTCTAACAAAAGTCTTTTTAATGTACAAAATGAAAAATACAAAAGCAAAATCTGGAAAGCAGATGTAATTGAATATTGTAATGTTTTTAGGGCTTTGCAATGAAAATTCACTTTTGACGATATCCACTACGACTTTACCTGAAAAATGCTAAATACCATTCTATCAGTTTCAGTAAAAAAAGTGGATGAGTTCAAACTTCAAGTCGATAAAATTTCCTATGAAATAAGACAAGAACCAGGTTTCTAGGACGAATAGTTTCGATTTTAAAGCGTAAAAACTACGATTTTTTGCTAAAAATCGCTGTTTTTCTTAACTTTATAATTAACCTCAATGAGGCACGGGTTAATATTATCAGATTGAGCTGAAATTTTGCCAATCACAGTTTCTAGCCAATTGGCAACTTTTAGGGGGGTGCCATGGAAGATTTTGCGAAAAAAAAATTTTCCCCATATACCTTGTGACCACCCTAACGTCCAGTGTTACCATTCAAAATAATTGACATGACCAGCTTGATTCCTTAAAACTTAATTGTGAATTGAGATTTTCTTCAATTTAAAATTGAATGTCTTTGTTAGTTACACATGAGCATTTTGAAACATATTTTGCTTCAATATGAATCATGAGGAAAGTAAATTGTCTAATTTTGTTTTCATCCTTAGAATACATTTTTATCTGAAATTTATGGTAAAAACGTTTCTCCTTTTAACCTTTTTTATCTAGTTTCTATATGTTTATTTAACGATTTGTAACATCTATTTTCCAACTAATTTCAGGTTTTCTCAAGCTATTGCATTTTACATGTTTCTCTGCAGAAATGTAAAGATGTAATGGCTATGAATGCAATAAGTTAAGTTGTTAGACATATTACATGTAGGCAGTTATAAACTAGTATCAGTAATTAATATTACTTTTAATTCTTAAGGAGAAGGGATTTTATGTCATATGAAGGGATGATGACTATGGATAAGGGTGAATAGATTAAATGGTACACTGTAGTAGTTCCTAGCATGGCATGTGAAAGGGCTGACTTTTCACTAGTTATTTTCTGCATAATGTAATGATTTTCATTTATAAATTCCAGTTGTGTATGAATTATAGAGCTATAATGCTAAATGGCCATTTCTCATAAACACATAAATGTTATTTTGTTTATCATTATTTAATTTCTGTTGTAGTTGTATAAGTTGGAGCTCTTTCCACAAGAACATGCTTGCTAGTAGTGATTATGAAGGTACAGTTACAATTTGGGATGCTTTTACTAGTCAAAAAATAAAAACATATCAGGTGAGATTTTCAGACATTAATATATAAAAAAAACTGGTATTTTAATTGATTCTACATCAGTTAAGATATTTTATTCTTGTTGATATGTCTTTTTATTCCCTTGTTTTATCCTCCAATAATAATTCTGAATGTTACTTTTATATTGAATAGACATATGTTACAAATTTTCTTTGCCACCCTTTCTTAGGAACATGAAAAGCGATGTTGGAGTGTTGATTTCAATAGAATAGATACTCAATTAATTGCATCAGGCTCTGATGATGCAAAAGGTCTGTGTTGCAAGTTAAAACTATTTTGATATTAAAATTATTTTCAAGTATTCCATTTTCTGATGAGTTGGCATTTGAGTCGCATTGCTTTCAAAGAGTCATTCAATAATTTAAGTGGTAGGTTAATTTCTAAGCCCATAATAGGCGACCTTAGCACCGTTGCTTTGTCCCAAGTAGTTTGTGGTGCTGGATGTGACAGCAGTGATTAAGAGTCGGTGAAACTAATGATCGATCATTAGTGGTTGCCAAACATGAGTTTGCTCATGGCATGCTTGCCACCTTTCTAAAAATAGACTTCCCCAAGGTCATCTGCCTTCTCACTGAAGCAGTGCTTTAATTCCTTTAATGTCTTTTTGCTATGCGTTCGGCATGTATTTAAAAATTATTTTTTTATTATTGGGTTTCAAGTAAATTAATTTAAATTTATTTATTTATTTATTAAGTACATTTGAAGCTTGTGCTGCGTAACAGTTATTAAATTATTTAAATTGTTTTCTTTTTGAATAGTTAAACTATGGGCAACAAATATGGAGCATTCATTTGCTACTTTAGAAGCAAAGGCCAATGTTTGCTGTGTGAAATTCAACCCCGAAAGCAGGAATTACCTTGCATTTGGATCTGCTGGTATGCTAGATCGTTTTATGTAGTTTCTAATGAACATGGTAATATTTTGTGGCCAGTGTATTTTGTTGAACTTATATCTAATATTATAATATTCCAGTCAATTACAAAACATGAAATTGGTAAAATACATTCTTATGGCTCAGTTATAAATCACAATCCTTGATATGATAGTAATAGTACTAGCTCAAAACATCAATCTCAAAGACTTTAAAGAAATAAGTTTAATATTCAAGGAAAAGGTATGGCTAAATGTTTTGTATCTTTTATTCTGATATTTTCTCAAATAAGCAGCTTTATAACTTGCTTTTAAGTAAAGCCTCTTTATTCTGTTTGTTACTATTTTTTCATATAAACACATCATAGTAACCTGCAAAATAATACATTTTTTGTAGAGAAGTAAAATGAAGTTTTTTTTTTAATGCTTTATTTAATCCTTTTTAAACAGTATGTTCATCTACAGAACATGTAATTATTTCTATGTTAGTTTTTTTGTACAAAGGAGTAAGTTTAAAACTCAGCGTTTAAGTTTTCTATTGAATTTTAAATCAAGGTAATGTTTTTTGTAAATTTTAAACCAATTGTTTTTGAAACTTCTTATAATTATACGACGGTGAATATCAGAAGTGGTTATAAAAGAAGTAAAAGTCATATCTATAGATGACAATACTGTTGTGATAGTCAAAAAGGCCATTATCAATTAGATCAATTAAATTGTTTACTGACTGAACGATCATCAACGATAAGAGTACTCAACTGTTAATTGAGAAATATGGCTTTTTTCGTTAGGTATTAGATGCTCAGTGGCATGGCATCTATGTTGTTAACATAAAGGGTTATTTGTTGCAAATGTTAGCAGACATCAGTTTTAATTTTTAAAGTACTAGACACTGCATGGCTAGCCCGTGATGTAAGTTAATCATCAGGTGTAAAATTTTCCTCAGATTTCAAATCCATTGAAATTTTCAATCTATCTTTAAGTGTTGGATCAGTGGCTATTTGTCCCAATGTGCATCGGCAAATGTGCCGTATGGGGTGTGTTATTCTCTAAGTTTGTATTTCTGATTTAGACAGTTTGCTATATAAGTGATATGTTCTTCTGGTAAAAACCCAGTTGGGTTGAGCTTTCTTGTAAATAAAGTGATAGGTTTTATTTAAAAGAGAGTTTCTTATGCATAAAACCTACACCAAACATAAACAATTACGATTTTACGAAAAAAAATTAACAATCCCAGTCAAAGTGTTTTTTATTTTTTGCTTTCATTCCCTGAAATGGAATAAGACAGGAAATGTAATCTGTTTCTTTTTTTTTTTTTTAACGCGAAGGGCAGAAGATGCAATCTGTTTCACGTAACATCACAATCTCTTGCGAAGATATATTCAATTTAAAAATTATTTATTTAAAGAAAATCATATTTTTAGGTATTGATCTAAAGTGAAATTTTCCGCAGATTTCAAATCCTTTGAAATGTTTACTCTATCTTTAATGGTCTAGGAGATAGAAAAAAAAATTAAGTGAGTCCAGTTAAAAAATTTATTGTTTGGCTGGAAAATCCACAAAATCAAAGCGGAAACGAAAAAACAATTTTCTCCGAGTTCCCTGCGATGAAAAAACTTGGCATGGTTGCAAAGGCTGATTGCAAGGTCACGTGGGCAGAAAAAGTCCAGATTCGAGTGTTTCTTCTTCTGGAAGAACTGCGTTGAAAAACCAATGGAAAATAAAACTATTAAAATCATTTTAAAATCTTCTAGATTGAATTTTAAAATTTGCCACGACCCAAGAATTGCAAAAAAATTTGAACTACCTGTGTGCCAAATCTCATTGCTGTAAGTGCCATAGAATCGTCAGGATTTTGCGGCAAGAAACGACAGACAAACAAACTCTTCCTTTTTAGATAGTAAAGATACTTTTGCCAATTCTTTATTGGTACAACTTTGTTTTTGTTACCAAACCTAGCAACGGATTCCTGATCATCCGTTTGATGATTTATGCATCTCATTAATGGTGTTTTATCGTTAATGGTGTTTTATCGTTAATGGTGTTTTATCGTTAATGGTCATGGTGAATATATGCAAAAGATACTTCTAATGCCTAACATCTCCCTTCACCATGCCTCTTATTGATGTAAGCCTCAATTCAGCTTACATGCATAGTTTGTCCTTGCAAATGATCTATCCAATTTCAGCTTAAAGTCAGAGTCAAAAGTAAATCTAAATATTTCGTCAAGATGGAGATGAAATCTATCTATCAAAAGTTTTCATAAGCCGCATTTACACCGGAATTGCGAGTATTTTTCTTCTCCTTTTTGTAAGGAAGACATTTTACGACCCCCTTTTTCGACCCACTCTGGTGTAAACGTTTTGTCGACTTTTATCGACAACACAAATTGGTCCTCTCTATAAATGATTTGATTAATGTTATCACCAGTTCTCTCATCCACATCATTTTCATCGAATAGATCACTCAGTGACAGTTAGGCAGGAGATGTGGCAAGTGATGAAGGCAAACTGTCACAGTGATTGAACAAAAGACGGCGGGAGTGACCATGGGGTGGCAGAGGGGAGCGATAATTCTTATCTCTCCTCTATGTTTGCAACAACTGATAAGGACGAATTTGGGAAGCATTTTCATCCCAAATTTCGTCTCAAAGAAATGTTTCCTAAGAGTTACAGTTCTTTGATCTTCGCTGACTCCTAGTGGGAAACAAAATTGGAGTTGCAAATCGCCTCCCTGACACGAGATCTTGATGATAAAATGAGTGCCGTTTATCTAATTATCTTGGATGTTTGGAAGGGGTGTAAATGCAGATTTAGCGTTATAATTTTATTGTGATATTTTGGGGTACTGCTAAAAAGTATGTTCGATTTTTACACACCAATTATCCTTTAAAGAATATGTTTGTTAAAAAAGATACCTCACAATCTTGAAAGTTACAAGCAAAAACACTTACTGACATTTCTATCATCGTGGTATGAAAGGTTTCTATGGCTGGCTAAATGTAAAGCTGCAGAAAAAATTACACCATCCCTTTTATTTGCACCTAGTTCATGGTAGGGCACATTCATTCTCATATCCTCAGCTCTGTGAAAACCTTTGATACTAATTTCCAAGAAAATGTTTAATTGCTTCAGTTTTACCTATAATTGGTGTCATTTTGTGTAAAGTATCACGGAATTGAGTTTTGTCGAGTTTGAACTGTAACATGTACTGTAATGAGCATGTAACAGATTATTTTGTCTGCTTTTAATTAATCCTTAAATTCCAATTACGCTCAAGTGTTCCCTAATGTTTGGCTCTTTTAATTATTTTTAAGCATTTTTCATTTCTTACAGCTGCATGTTGGTTTTGTAAATATCTTTTTTATTTCTTGGTGGTTGGCAGGTATGCCCATGCTATTGCGCTTGTCCTCCAAGGAGCGCTATATGTCAGGGTTATTTTACATGAACTAAGCAGTGATCCACCCTGTCTTGTGACTACTTAGATGTCGTAGCAGTCTTAATGTGCAGTGGCATCCTGGTTGAAAATCTCCATATGGGCATGTTCCTCATTACATAAATTTGGCAAATCTAGCCTTTAACCTGCTTAAAATGTTATTTATGTACAGGAATGTTAGAACATTTTTCTGTTACATAAAATGGTGATTTATATCAAACATGTGCACAGGATTTTAAGTTTAGTTGTAGCATTCTGATTTATTTGTATTTCATTTCTAATTGTGTTTCATTCTTTTTATTTTTGCTTACATTTTAAGTGGAGGATAAAAATAGAAGATTTGTTGGTAGGAATTTTTTTATTTTGGTTTCTCATTGTCAGTATGACGTATAGTTCTTTATTCTGAATTAAATAGACATGATTCAGTTGTGTAGGAATTATTAGAAAAGGTTTATTTTACTGTATTTACACACATTTTTCACTCTTAGGAGTAGCATTGTTAGCAGAGAATATTCTCTGTGAACAAAAATATTCTGAGACTATTCTTCAAATATTAAAATTTGGAAGGTATTCAAGATTTTTCTATTTTAAACTTCATTTTTCAGGAAATCGTAATTTATTGATTGCAGAAATGAACCTGAAGCTTATTTTATGTATCTTACACAATATACTGCACTTGCAATATAAGCACTGTTTTAGATAATAATATTTTTTTAGAAAACCATGATGCATTTTTATGCATTAACGAGTAATGCTGCTGCCAGGTTAGGAGATATGACAGCAACACATTTCCCATATTTCTGTATATACACTGATTTCCAAAATTAAGGTCCCAAACATAAAATCTGTGAGAACTGGAGAAATATTTTGTTTATTGCAACGAAATTTCGCACAGAGATGTATTATTATGAGAGAAAGCATATAAGAACATAACAATATGGAAAAGAGTTGAATTGTTAGTTAAGATACAGGTTATACCAAAAACGGTCAAATCATGATGCATTTATCTCGGGATAGGTCTGTCTAATATGGAGTGTGGCCACCGTGCACTGGTATACAACCCTCACAACGAGCCTTCATACTGTTAATGAGGGTGTCGAGAAATGTTTGCTGCAATAAATACCATTCTTCCAAACGCACTGCTTTTAATGCCTGGAGGGTCCTGGGAGGGATTAACGTCATGCAATGGCTCTTCCTAGACCATCCCAAACATGTTCTATAGGATTGAGATCTGGAGACTTCGCGGGCCAGTTCATATGGTGAATATCCTCTTCAAGAAAATCATCAACAATGTGAGCTCTGTATGGCAGTGCATTATCATCCATAAAAAGGAAGTCTATGCCTGCAGCACCCTGTGCCAAATTGGTCGATTTCCCTTAGGTTAGAGGGATGATAGCGAGCTCCACGTTCTGTCCAGATGAAGACCCACCAAGAATCACTCTGTGTGCTAAATCTTGACTCATCAGTGAAAAGAACATGCCCCCATTCTTGGTGTGTCCAAAGAATGGTGTGTTCGTCTCCATAAAAATCAGGCTCGCCTGTGTAATGCGCTCAAAGGGAGACACACTGCTGGATGACGGGCGTAAAGAGCCCTCTTTGCAAGACGTCTGTATACCGTTTGCCTGGAAATTCTTTTTCCAGACATCGCAGCTAAACAATGATGAGAACTCATTCTCACTGCAAACAATCAAACTTGTGGGTTTTAACGCAATATTCACAACACTACAAATGAAAATCCCAGATGCTTAAACAGTCAAATTCCACTTTGTTCTACAAAACAAACGCCAAATACCATTTATTCTAAACTGGAGGCTAACATTGTGCTACCCGTTCGTCAAAATATATAAAATACAAGTTTTATTAAATTCTCTGGTTGCAATTTTGAAAAATGTCTGTGACATAAATTTTGGACACCAGTGTGGTTGTGCAGCAAACATTAAACTATTGGTAGTTGTATATATTAAAAAAAAACTTTACATTGAAGAACATAACTGTACAAATAATGTCAAAGAACTTAATAATAAACACTTTGAGCAAAATCGTTAAAAAGAGCTGAAAACAAATATAACTGAAATATTTACTTTTGTTTAATGTTGCCTAGAAGTACTACATTTTTAAACCAATAATTTTTTTCCCTTATGTATTCATTCATTCATTCGTCAATTAATCAATTTGTTGCATTTTAAAAAAAATTTATGCCCTTTAGAAGAATTATCAGTTATTCCCCTCCCGCGCGTAAGATATTCTAAAAACGTTTACTATACTTGGAGCACAGAGATTGTAAATTATATAAAACATGTAATAAATCATACACAACTTGAAAATATACTCTTGTGTTCCAAAAAACCAATGAGTTACTATTGTATATCCTTACATATTTTGTATATCCCTTGAAACTTGGACTGCAGTAGCCCAGTTGGTAGAGTTGCATATTAGCAACCTGAAAGTTGTGAATTCAAAAAACTATCCAACCAATTAGTGCTGTGTTTGGGGAGGTATATCAAATCTGCAGTGGCCTCAAATGTCCTTACATTGGCACATGGTGCGGAAGTTTGGAGAGTGGGCTGCCAACTCAAATGTTGATCTCACCATCTGACCATGGTTCAAAATTATGAGGTGTACTCAGATCTTTTGCTTCTGGGTGGTACCTAGGGCCATTGCTTATAGCCTGTTGTGTTGCCCCAGTGTGACGTAAATTCATCCCCCTACCCTTTCTGTACTGATTGAAAATTAAACTGAATTATGAAATGTTTAGGGGAACCTTAAATAACAATTGAAAAGGGCCTTTAAATGCATCAATTGCTAATGAAAATGCTTGGATGTTTTCATTATTTCTTGTTTGATGAAGTATGTAAAGTTATAACCGGTTTGAAAAATAACTGATTTTTATACTATTAAAAACAAATTTTAGCATTTCATTTCAAAAATTTTATTTATTTTCTTTCATTTCTGTAATTTTTTATTAGAGTAGACTAAACATACTAACTAATTTTTTCACAGAGATTGATGTATTTTTAATTATTTCGATTCAGTATGTAATCTGCTAAAATGCAGTGTTTTGTTTCAACTTTAATCTGGCTGTATTTGTGCGTCTTTTCTTGCATTTTATGGATAACATATTTTTTGTTCTCTATAATTAGATATCTTTCTATTAAGTTTCTTTACTTAAATTTAATTTGCCTGTGAACGTAATAAAATTTGTCTTTAATACGGGAAATCATTTGAAAATAAAAAACATTAATGTGGCTATGTAAATATAGAAACCTAATCTTATATACATGTTAACGAGAAATTTTCAGCAGATTTAACATTAAATTATGCTTTTTTGCAAATATCAAGTTGTAACCAAAATGTTGTTTTCAGATCATTGTGTCCATTACTATGATTTAAGGAATGTCTCGCAAGCTGTAGAAGTATTCAAAGGTCATAAAAAAGCTGTATCCTATGTCAAGTTTTTGAATGGCCAAGAAATAGTTTCTGCGTAAGTTAACATTTCCATTTGATTTGACTCGCCAATGACTGTTAAAACCAATTTTAATGCTTTTAACTTGTTGCTTTTTGAATGGTTGATCAAGCAGTAGTGTTTGTTACATTCTCTAGTGTCATTAAATCATGTGTTGTATTTTAGAGCTAAGATAGTATCAATGAATTTTGTTTTATTGGTTAGTATCACCCACATATTGTGCAGAAGCAAAGTGCCCAGTGATATGTGGAGTAAAAAATAAATCATCAGATTTAAAGAGCTAAAAACATTTATTCATTAAAAGCTGTAAAAACTATTTACAGAAAAAGAAACAAAGATTGGAAAACCAGAGATACATCTCTGTCCAATGTATGACAACAATTGAGACCTGAAAGAAAGGAACTTTCACTTTTATACTTCTTGTATCTCTAGAAATTAGCATAAATATCTCAATGGAAAGATTGCCATAAACAAAATTATAATACTGCATTAAGTACATGATTGCCATAATATTATGACCACACCCCTTTATATATGTGATATCATACTGTGGCCAATCACAAAAGCATGACAGCTCAACCCAATGACAGCTTGACCCAATAAATCCTAAGACAAGCGCCCAGTTCTGACTAATTTACTTGTAAATATCTCCAAATTTTTTTAATTCATGCATTAACAACAAAAGTGCATTTCATACATTACATAAGTATTAATTTTGGTATAATCATAGAGTATTAGTACACTTACATATACAGTGATCATGTTGCCAAGCTTAAAAGGACTTTTTAATTTGTCATCAGTCACTGGACTAATGAAATCTAGTGGTATACAGTTTGTTTCCTCAGTTGTTATAATCGCGTCATTAATTTATTATTGACATTCTGATTATCAACAATTTATATTTGCTGCATCTCAAACTTTTTCAATGCGAGATTTCTCAATTGCAAACTAAACAAGTTCCAAAGGCTCGCATTCGTATTAAAATTTCAATCCGTATCCCTATTACAGTATATTTCCGAGTATAAGCTGATAATTTTTGGAACTTTTTCTAAAGCTAAAGTGAGGGGGTCGGCTTATATACGGATCTGCTAATTTCGAGCGATGATACTTTTCCGTTAGCCGGGCGCAAACGATAAATCGCCAAATATAGCACACAAAATAATAATTGAATACAGTAATTAATAACAACATAAAACTAACAATTGGAAATGGAACATTTTTTTATACAGCTGTTGGATTTGGATCTCCGTTCGTTGGCAGCAACTTGGCGAAATTTACAAATTCTTTCCGAGCGATTAAGGATTTTTTTAGCAACTCTGACGGGTGTTGGGAAAGCAACCCTACTTTTTTACTTCAAACCATCCGACTCGGATCCAAATCCAACAGCTGTTTCAATTTTTAAAATCTTTTAACTTGCGTTTTGAATGCAGCCTTTAAGCAAAAAAAGAGAAAAAAAAGTCATTTAAATCCTTCAAATTTTGTGTCTGAATCTAAATTTCCGAATAATTTGTAAAATTTGCAAAAATTGAATAGTACATAAATTTACCATATAAGAATTTCTCTTCCCGCTCATCCTTCAAGCAAAATATAAAATGGCACCAAAAAAAGTAAGACTAGCACAGATACAAGAAGACAGCAAATGAATGGAAAACTGTGCTGGAATCAGATAGGGTTTCCGTAGCTGAGATTCTTTCAAGGGTCATAATGAGCCCGCTCCCCCTTTTGAAATTTTTTGTTCCGCACATGTTTTAGGCTGCATGGCCGAAGAAAAGAGGCACTGATAAAAAAATTCCCAAGCCCCAGCTGCTCCCTTTGACCATTGTTGAACTGATCATCTGTCAATCACCCAGTCAGAGGTCTGGCATCAGGTGCAAGGACACTGGGAAGATCATTACTGATCACCTTTGTAATAGCAACGAAAGGGGGCAAATTAGACAAGCTTGCAGTGAAACCTGTTGTTTAAAGCTCAGTATGCTCTGCATTGCACATCTTTACTGCCAACTTAAATCCTGGCGACCGGTTGGAGAGTTCAATCTCATTTAGACCCTACCCGAGTTTCTTTCAAGGGCCATAATGAATCCCCTTCCCCTTTTGAATCCTAATGTCCCGTACATCATCACCTGTCAATCACCCTGTCAGAGGTCGGATATCAGAAGCTGGATCGTCTGGACACTGGGGAAAATCATTAGCAGGTTAAAACTATCATCATTGGCGAGTGCCGTTTCACTTTACAGCAATTTGATTGGAAAATATTCCACCCGTTTTACCTTCTTGGCGACATTTACGCCCTCATGACATTATATTTTAACATAAAAAATAAATTAAAATTTTGCCTTTTTTTTTTCGGTTTTTATACAAATTTTGAAAAGTTTTGAAAAAATAACGCACTTTTGGCTTATACACGGAAATATACGATACTTTTCAAAAATCACTTCATTTGGGTTTTGAAACAAGCATCTACAGACAGCAATTGCGAACTTGCAAAGCCACAGTATTCAGTATTGGATTTGTGAACTGGACAGACTGCTTTGATGTTCAATTTCAGTGGCAAAAACCTTTTGCATACTTCCTTGCTGAATGGTTAGTGACATTTCCTGCAGATGTTACTTAGGCATTCGTGGTGTGAGCTTTTTAACTCATTTGAATGTGTTTTGTCTTAGATTATTTCCACTTTTTAATGCATATTCATGAAAAGTTCAATTAAAAAAATGCTGCAGTTAAGATTAAAATTTAAAAATTGGGCTGGACACATTAAATCTTACTGATACTGAAAACATTAAAAAGATAAAACATTAATTTTAATAATGAGTTCCGCAGATTTTAAATTCGTTGAAATATTTACTCTTTATTTTTATCAATCGGGAAGATAGAAAACCTCAAATAGAACCTGCCTGTGACAAAGTTGAAATCGCTAACAAGAAAGCCATACTAATCAACAACATAAATCAAAATACGTTAAAATCAGAAAACTCAGCATAGTTCCCGAGGCTTTTCGAAGAAAAACTATTGTGACGTCAGTGGTCGAAAATCGCAAAATCCTCGCCTTTCTTCAAAGACGTCACCTTCTGGAAAGAAAGGTGAAAAAACTAACATATTAATTTTTAAATGTTCTAGATTAAATTTTAAAATTCAGGCGCTACACAAAAATGTAAAAAAAAAAATTAAGACTACCTGTGTGCCAAATTTTATTATTGTAAGTGCCATAGATTCGCCAGGACACTGCGTACAGAGACACAGAGATACAATTCCTTTTATAATAGTAGAGTTGTCCAGCCTTGAGCTAACTGGGCTTATTTATCTGATTGCCACAACACAATTACAAAATTCTGTTAGAAATGTTATGAAGGCGATCCAAGTCAATAGTAATTGAAATCACACTGCAATTTGCAAAGTATTGTAGGGATGGACATACATAAGTAAATTAAGTATCAAAGCATTTAAATAGAAACACTTTTGATGTGAATAAGTACTATTTGCTTTCATTTTATAGTGTCGGTCACCCATGACTAGTGTAACCAATTTGAATGTAAAATTTACTGTCTCATCATTGACTAACTACAAAGCTTAATGGATTAACTATAAAAAATATTCCATCTATAGTTTGTGATTAAATCTGCTGTGAAGTGGGTCGTATTTTATTCATATTAGAAATGGTTCAAAATATAGAGTAGCCTAATACTTTGATGTTTCATCCTCAGTTCAACAGATAGTCAATTGAAACTGTGGAGTGTCGGTCAAAGCTACAGTTTGCGATCTTTCAAAGGCCATCTGAATGAAAAGAATTTTGTGGGACTTGCAACAGATGGTGACTTTGTTGCTTGTGGTATGTTTTACATTGTTTAAGTTTGTATTTTTTATTTATGCACACACCGCCAAACAAAATCAAAATGCCCCAAATCCAGTGTTTGATTTGAATGAAACTTAGCATTGTGGTGTACGTGAATAGAAAAAAAAGTGATCATAATATCAAGTCTAGAGGACTTATTGTAGAATTACACCAGGTAGAGGTCGTAAATTAGGAAGTTTTAAATCCTCTCTGGCAGCAATACATGCCTAACATTTGGAGAAAATCAAAAAATTAGATAAAATTAAAAATAAGATAGCGAATTTCATAAGGCCAGCTAGAACGATCTAACATTTCATCTCCCCCATGAAAAACTTGTACACTATCGCCAAATTATACTTTTCATTGCATCCAATTTATTAATGAACCAGTTTAAAAAATGATTGTACCATAAGAAAGAATGCCTTCTAAGCTTTCACATGGTATTTTCAACTTTTAAAACTAATAGTATTGAGATAGATATGACAGTTTTAGTTTTGTATCGAAAATTATGATAAAAAGATTCCGAAATTTGCTTGATCAACATTTAATCGCATCAAATTTATTTATTAACCAATTTCAAAAATAATTATGCCATAAGAAAAAGTACATTCTAAGGTTAGGAGTGATGTTTTCAAATTTAAAAACTAATAGTATTAAGCTCGCAATTTTCTGATCCGTACTTTCTCGGGAAGCTGTCTGAGAATCAAGCGAAAAAAGCAACTTTTCAATCCTGCGACGGCAGTAACTTCTTTTTAATATAGAGAAATATTTGTCTAAATTTCAGAAAATAAAAATGCTTTAACATTAGTAGCATTATCTTAAGCTGTAATAGCAGCACCTAATCAATATGACATGTTTCATGAAACAGAAGTTATAATTTGTTTATGTGCTGTGGTAAATTGCATATAAAAATTTTTTTGACTTTTTCATTACCTTAATATTGAAGCTAAAAGGTATTCAATATACGAATGTAATGAATTATTCTAGTATTTTGACTTGGAGCTGTGTATATATAAAATGGGTATCAATCCATTAAAAAGCTGGCAATTGGTGAAGTTTTTATCAATGTAGATTGTGATCAGTGTTTTCAAAATCAAAAGTTTGAAAGAAATTGTTTCAGAAAGTATTTAGATGAATTGATTTCTTTAATGTAATATTAAATAATTGCTTTTGTGTTTCTGACTGTTTATGGATTTTGTAGGTGGCTCAATGTAGAATCATCTGCCTATAATTATGTTACCATATTAAAAGAATGTCTATGGTGGTGTAAAAATCACCCAAATGTCACAAATTCAGAAGATTGTGCATGAAGTCCTGAAACTTGATATTCGATCACAATTTTCAATAATATTTGTAGTCTATTAAGAAATTTTCCATTAAGTATATTTTATATCAGTTCCATTTTTGTCATAGCTTATATTTTCTCAACAATCTATTGTACTATGACCATCACAAGAAGAGACTTTTGGAGCCCCTACATGTTGTACCGGACAATTCGACGACACATTTGCTTTAGAGGGATAGGTTACTCTATTCAATCTTCGCTACCTGTTTCACGTTTAATAAAACAATTATGTTGACATAAATGGGTCTTGCATACCTCACCGCTTTTCCAGAAAAACACTTGTTTTTGCAGAAGGAAAAATGTTTTCCGAATTTTTCTTCACAGTTAGAAGATTTTCAAGTCGCGCATCGATTTGTAGTTTTGGTTGCCAAGTCGTGACAACTGAAAAATAAAAGCCGTCAGAATCAGTGATTGCTAGATTGTTGTAAAAACCTTTGGTACTTATTTTTAAAATCTGCAAATATATCTCTAAAAAACTCAAAAGAAGTTCAATTGCTAAATTGCTAATTTTTCCATATAAATACCACTAATTTCTATAAAAGATTGTCAAATCGGTTTTACCAAGTTCAAACTGAGCTGAAGCTTACCTATTTTCTACTAGTTGTAGAAAGCAGGGTTACTTTTTCTGTTTTGAATTGGTTTCATAAAGCCCATTTCGGCATAGTTGTCGCTAGTTTGGCACTTTTAATTACTTTTTATGAAAAGTATTATTTTAGGTATTTTTTATGTCTGCAAGTTGAGCATTGGATTTTATGTTTTGAAACACTTCTGGTTTTTTTTTGCCTTGTAAGCATGCAGGTGTGGTCTAGCACAAAGGCAGGAAGGAAAATATTGGCAGGATACTTTCAGCATGAGAGGGTGCCTACCTGAAGTGAAATTACCTATTCCTACACAGAAGTGTACCCTATTCTGTTCTTGTGATGGTCAGACTATATCTACTGTCTTTAGAGAATTCTATTCTGAACATTCTAATGTATTTTTATAGGGAGTGAAAACAATGCGTTGTACATATACTTCAAAGGTCTTTCAACTCAGGTCCTCACTTTTAAATTTGAGACTATAAAGAGTATATTGGTAAGAAATGTTTTATTCGTATTACCTCTAATCTGGAACTTTGTTGGAGATTTGTTCACTCAAACACAGTGAACAGTATGATCACGTTACTTCAACTGCCTTTAGAAATTAGCATTTTATATTTCAACCAGTTATGCAGTCACAACATGACAGTTATTTTGTTTAATTGTCTGCATTGTGGTTATTCGAGTTTTAATTGATTTTGGACTTGTTAACAACAAATGTCGATTAATGGAGCATTCGATTGATGTGTGGCTGGCACAGATGATTTTCAAAAACAATTAAATTAAACTATCTCAATGTTTAAAAAGCATGCCCTAAAGAAGCAAATCAGTAATTGCAGCTAAAGAAAGTGTTACAAAGCATGGAGATTTCTTTATTAGATTTTCTAAGGGTATTTTCATAGAACTAATTTTAATAAATAGAATTTGATGAAAACTTCAAAATTTGTTTTACTTTTACCTGAAACTCAGGTACGCTTTTCTGCATTACAGCTTTAATAATTTGATAGAGTGGTAACAGAACCTGGAAAACCAGGGAAAAAATCAGGGAATTCTCATAAAACTTTTTCATTCTGGAAAAATCGGGGAAATTTTCCAAATTTCACAAAAAATCAGGAAATTTTTGATTATTTAAGCAGCTACTATTATCATTTTTCCTATTTAGAGATGTGCAATTACGAGTGCTTTTGAGAATCTAATAAATCGTTAACACCAAAATTGTAATTCAAATAAAGAACACTGGTGTCATAATGTTATAAAACCGCCGACACCTGTTTCTTTCATGGCTGCAAAGTCTTGATGCCATGAGGCTGGCGATACAACTTGTGGCATACAATTTGAAATTTGTGTTATATAAATACAAATACAAACATTGAGGACCAGCTACAGGCTCAAGCCCAACAAGGCTCGTCCTTTGTTTATGAATTCTCCAATTCCCACTGACTATCCAATTGTGTCTTAAATTCGTACACTCCCTTTGAATTAACTATATTTTCTGGCAACGCATTCCAACTGTCTATTACCCTATTAAAGTAGTAGTTTTTCCTTAAATCCCGATTAAAATGTGTCTTATTCAATTTATACCCATGGCCCCTTGTTCTGTTATCCCTATTGAAATTTAAGCCCTCTGTGTCCCCTTGTTTTACAAACTTGAAAAGCTGAATCAAATCCCCCCTCCTTCTTCTTTCCAGTGTATACATGTTTAGCTTACTTAAACGTTCATTATAGTCGAAATTTGCTAGCCCCTTTATTATTTTTGTAGCTCTGTGCTGAACCCTTTCAATTGATTCTATGTCCTTTCTCATATATGGAGCCCAGAATTGTACAGCATATTCTAGATGTGGTCTTACTAAACCCTTATATAATGGCAAGATTATATTCTTATCCCTTGAAGTTACAGTCTTTTTAATATACCCCAATAACCTATTAGCCTTTTTACCCGCAGCTGAACATTGGTGACCCATTTTAAAATCCCTGTGAATTATCACCCCAAGATCCTTGACTGTTTCTCCCTCCTTTACCTTTACTCCCTGCAGACAGTACTCGGCTCCACTGTTCCTGTAACCCATATGCAGAACTTGACATTTCCCTACATTAAATGACATACTCCATTTTACAGCCCATTCGGATATCTTATCAAAATCTCCTTGTAAATTTTCTATCTGTAACTTGGTATCCACTGTCCCCCATAATTTTAAGTCATCTGCAAATATACCGATTCTATTCTTGATCCCCTGACCTATATCATCTATGAAAATTATAAATAAAATTGGTCCCAAAACTGATCCCTGAGGCACCCCACTTATAACTTCTGTCCACTGTGAATAATTTCCTTTTACCTGCACTCTCTGCTTTCTACCCAATAACCAATTTTTTATCCATATTAATGTTTTTCCCTGAATCCCCAGCCTTTCCAATTTAAACAGTAATGCCTCATGAGGTACTTTATCAAAAGCCTTTTGAAAATCTATGTACATGATATCCACACTGCTCTATTATCCAGCTCCTCAGTAATTTTTTCGTAGAACTTCAAAAGGTTTGTAGAGCAGGATCTGCCATTCCTAAACCCATACTGATTCTCTAATAACAGTCCCCCCTCCTCCAAGTATAACATTATATGCTTTTTTAACAGAGATTCAAATATTTTGCAAATTACTGATGTTAGACTTACTGGTCTATAGTTGCCCGGATCACTTTGTATTCCCTTTTTGAAAATTGGAGTTATGTTGGCCAACTTCCAATCCATTGGCATCCAACCTGTGCTATATGTTGAATTAAATATCGTGTGAATTACTTCCCCCAGTTCTTCCGCACATTCCACTAGTACTCTCGGATAAATATCGTCTGGCCCTGGTGCTTTAGATGGCTTAATTCTTTTCAACTGATGTACTATTTCTTCCCTGTTGAATTTGCATTCTTTAATTATACCCCCTGCAAAGGCTCCATCCTTGGGATCTTTTTTAAACTATAGTTACCATTGAAAACCCCCAGAAAAAAGTCATTTAACACGTTTGCCATTCCCACCTCGTCTTGAATTAATTCACCTCCCTTCCCCTCTAACGGGCCCAGTGTAGTGCTAAATTTATTTTTACCACTTGCATATGCAAAAAATTCTTTTGGGTTTATATTTATTTCCCTTGCTAATTTTTCCTCCAAGGACACCTTTTGCTTTCGACTAATAGTTTTAAACTCCTTTCTGATATGCCTCCTTGTCCCTGTCGTTACCAGTGTTTTTATATACCCTGTATGTTCTTTGTTTTAATTTTAAAGCTTTGTGTGTTTCCCCTGAAAACCACATAGGGAGCAATTTTCTAGATTTTCCTTTTTTCCTGAACGTTACATGTTTTTTTAACACCCTGTCTAACTTATTCTTGAATTCCTCCCATTGTTCAGAATGATGCATTGCTAATAATCCCCCTTTGAATGTTTCCTTTAACTCTTCCCTTATCTTATGAAAATTTACCTTTCTGAAATTTGGAATTATCCTACTATTGATTGTGTATGCTGACTGAAAATTTATACTTAATCTGATACTTCTATGATCACTTTCTCCCAGTGGCTCACCTATAACCAAATCCTGCACCCTATCCTCATCATTGCTAAAAATCAAATCCAATATTGCATTGTCCCTAGTATCCTCATACACCATCTGGTACAAAAAACAATCCTGTATCACTTCCAAAAATTCTGCCCCTTTCCCATTTGTAGCTAGATTGTTTGTCCAGTCAATATTTGGATAGTTATAGTCCCCCATTAAAATTAATTCTCCTTTTTGACATGCTTCGTTTATCAGATTGCACATGCCCTTTTCCTGTTTTCACTACAAACAGGAGGTCTATATATATTATCCAGAATTAGTCCTTTGCCTTTGTCTGTATTCAGTTTCACCCAGACTGATTCTATACCCTCAGTTTTACTATTTAACTTTATTTCCGTACAGTTTAAGAATTCTCTCACATAAATCAAAACCCCACCCCCTTTCCTATTCTCTCTGTCCTCCCTAAACATTGTGAATCCACTTAATTCTAAAATTTGTGCATCTTCACTGCTTGCCCAACTTTCAGTAATCCCAATGATATCTATATCCTCTGCTTGTGCAATTCCCTTGAGCTCATCCATTTTATTTCTCACACTGCGAGCATTACAATAAAATACTTTTAGCTTATTTTTCACCCGTATATTGCACTTTCCCCTTGTATTATTTGTCTTGGTATTGTTTTTCTCCCTTACATTGCACTTTCCCTTTGTATTGTTTGTCTCCTGCAATTTAGACCCTGTTAGTTTTCCTAAGCAATTACTGTGTACAGTCAACCCTCTATGTCTTTCCCATCCCTGCTTGTATACTAGTTTTTTGACTCCAGAATATTCAAAACCCGCTTGCCAACCTCCCTATTACCTATCAAGCTTAAATGCAAATTGTCCCTGCTTATCCAATCCCTCCTACACTCCTTCCAAACATCTAAAAATCTAACCTCCTCCCTCTCACACAAATCCCTTAACAACCCGTTCATCTTATTGGCCCTTTGATTTAACCACCCATTGCCTAACCCATACCTAGGTAGTAATCCTAATACTGTTACTTCTGCCCCATGAGACTTAATGCCTCTTAAAAGTGTTTCTGCTTCCCTCTTAAACTCAACATTAGTAGTCCTCTCTACGTCATTTGTTCCCACCCACACTACTGCCTTTTCCTCCCCTTTAACCACACCTGCCTTAACTGCCTCAACTACATGTTTTACCCTGGCACCTGGCAAGCAACACCTTGCAAAATTGCGCTTTTTACGCCCTACCATTTCTCCCAAAACCCTAACCATTGAATCACCAACCACTACCCCTCTAGTTACCTTATCCCCCTGATCAACATGCCCCAAGTTTACACATTGGAAACCCTTTTCCACTCCATCTGCAGCCCTCACCTTCAAAGCCTCCAGCTCCTTCCTCAAATCACCCACCTCTAAACAACTCTTGCATGTAAATTCAACCTTCTCTGACATTTTAACCCCGCTCACACACCCCTTTCCTGCCTCAACCATATTCCCACACAAGTCACATTCCACATAGAACTCCCCACTGGCTCCCTCTGTCCTCATCTCCTTGAACATTCTAACTATACCCATGCTTATGCAAAGTAACACTCAATGCACAGAAAAAGCACTACACAAAATCAAACATACAGAAAAAGCACTAAGTCAAATACACAGAAAAAGCACTGCACTTGAATGAAATGAATGAAAACAAACAAGACACAAAATATTTAGGCCCAACGAGACATACGTGAATTAGGCCTAACGAGACATACGTGAATTAGGCCTAACGAGACTTGACTTAGGACTATTTGACAAGTCAAAAACTAAGTACAAAGACTATAAAAACACTTTAAAAACAATTAGAAATGTTTGAACTGATAGAAAAAGAAGTAATACAGTGCTTAGTACTAAATAAATGAAGAATAACTAAAAAAAACTTGAATTTCGCGGGAGCTCCGAAAACGCGACGCCTTATCAAACAAGTAACAAAGTAAGTAAGTTACTTACGTGTTACTTATGATGGTTTTTTTTTGTGTATTAAATTAATATTTTTTGTTTGCAATTGCATTTTTTTTAGATTATGTGCATCAGCATTTGATTTTGATGAATAGTATGATAATGAAGGGTCAGTTGTAAAAAGTTCACTCAAAATATTTTGTATTTTTTTTTTCTCCACTTTTTTCAAATGCTATTGTAAGAGTTCCATTAAGGGTTGCGACCCTTACAATAACAATTAAACTACCTGCAGAGAAAAATACAAAATATTTGTGGAGAAGCATCCTTTTACCCCATCTGACCCTAAACATTTAAAAATATTATTGTGGTGGCTACTGTATATAAATACCAAACACAGATCACTACATTTCTTAAGGGAATTGTAGAATCAGGGAAATATTTGTAGGACTATCAGGAGACTTTTTTTCAAGGATTTTGTTGCCACCCTGGTCTGTATTGTGGTTATAAATCATGTTTTAATTGCATTTGGACTCATCACCAACAAACATTGATTAATAGGGCATTGGATTAATGTGTTGCACAAGTCGTTTTCAAAAAACAATTATTTATACTACCCCAATGTATAGAAAGCATGCCCTAAAGAAGCAAATAAGTTATTGCAGCAAAAGAAGGTGTTACAAAGTACTGAGATTTCTTTATTGGACTTAAAATAGGTATTTTAATGGAACTAATTGAATTGAAATAGAATTCGATGCAAAAACTTCAAAACAGGGTTTCTATGAGTCAGGGAAAAACTGAAAAACCTGGAATTGTCAGGGAGACATCAGAAAAAATTACTAATTTTCGTCTAAACCTGGAAAATTGCCTGAATGATCTGGAAAATGATTGATCATGACTTCTCAGACACTTTGGAGAAAAGTGGCCAGTAAGATTCATACATTTTCGTAGCACTTTATTTCATGAACAGAATTTTTCAACCGATTTTAAATGAAACAGCTAATATTTAAGTTTCATCCACTGGCTTAAAATGAAGAAAATCATGCTTATGATACATTAAATCACAAATTCATTTAAATCAAATGTGTTGGATTATTTGAATGAAAATTACTTGCACTTTGTGTTGATTTTTACAGTGTATAATTCTTAAATTGGTTTTTATTATTGGCTATTGAATGATCAGTTATTTCTTGGCATTTCACCTTTAAAATGTCATGAATTGCTTAAGTATGACCTGGATTTTTGTGAAAATTTGTCTGGAAAGGTCGCAATTTTATTTCTGAAATAGAGTGGGAATCCTGTCAAAACTGGTTTTACTTTTACCTTAAACTCAGGAATACTTTTCTGCATTGCAGTTTAGATAATTTGATCACCCACTATATTTTAAAATATGAATCAATGACAAACCATTTCGCTGTAAAAAGAAAATATAAATAATTCTACCTGATGGTATTCTTTTTCAATTAAGTTGACAAATTTTCATCTCGGTGTTCAACTTCAAATGTGTCAGAAATGTCCAAAGTGACTAAAATTTTTGAAAACTGAATGTTTTAAAATTATTTTCCAATTCATTATTTTGTACACACTCAAGGAGATGACAGACATTTGATAAGAATTATGGTCAAGCAGTAAAAGATCAATGAAAACTTTTACTCTTAAAAAAATATCTGTTAAACACAAAATAAAGCTTATGTATTCTTGTTAATTATTAGTGCTAAATTTTAATTTGTAATTTTTTATGTAATAAAATTTTACTAATGTTCCAGATCATCACATTTCAATTTTAAACGGTATATTTTCTATACTGTACAAAAAGACAAATGACAAGTAAAAGTTGAGTTCTTGGTTATACATTTGAAAATGTATTAAAATGTGATTTGTCGGTAATGTATAAGAATTTTTCCATGTTTACAACCTAATTTGTTTTAATCTGAAATTTAAATTGTCAAATCCCAGGTATAAAAAACTTTGAGGATCCATGAATTTCAACTTTTGTTTAATTATTCAGTTCCAATATTCCAGAAAATTTTCTACAGAAGGTTCCCTCGAATTATGCTTGGAAAGGCTTTTATATTTTTTGATAATCAAAATTCTCATTTGTAAGGTTTCTTGAACATGTGGGAAATCATTAAGATACAAATTCTGTTGATATATTTGTAAAATATAAGGTATATTAGTGTCATTTCAGAATGGTAGCTTCAGTTGTGATTTTGTTTTGTCCTTGTGATCGCTTATCTCATGCAATAGTTTAATCAGAAAAGGTTCAAACTCACTATTCTACAAATTTATCCTTAAACATGTTTTGTCTCTTCAGATTTATTTCTGAACTATAATCCTAAGATTATGGGCTCAAACCAATACACACTCCTGCAGTCAATCTGAACAGGTTGCGATGCAGTAAAATTTTTAGCTACTGTTATGCTAGCAATTAAAATGAGAGATTTTTTTACATGTCCATGTAAAGTCATTGAGAATTGCATAAATAATATTTTATTTGCATGGAAAATACTTACTAGCAGCAAATTTTTGTCATGAAATGAATTTTAATCTGATCTGAATTGACAAAATAGAACTCGTCAAACTTGTTCCAAATTAACTAAATTCGTTTATTCGTAACTGCTTCAAAAGATTTCCAAGTCATTAACATTCTCTCTTATAAATGCCTTTTAATATATTAATTAGTTTGCACATGGAACAATTACGAATTAATTACGTCAATTTATTTTTTAATAATTTATTCAGCTATGTTTTTCTAATTGAATTAAGTTTAAAAAGTAGTTTATTTACATTTTGGCTCTTTTCTTCTTTGTGAATCAACTTATTTTCCTAAATATTTTATTTGCTAGTTCATTTTGTGCACTGTTCAGAAAATATGCTGTTTTAAAAAATATGATTCAACTATGATGCATTTTTAAAATTCAATTAAAAAAAAGAAACTTGTTAATTTTTTAATGTTAAGTAATACATGTAAGAAAATCAATTACTTATTTTTTAGATGGGCTTCCATTACTTAAACTAACAGTTTTACCATATTTTATTAAAACTCTAATTGAATATACTGTTACCAATTAATGCATTGTATTATAAAATCAATCTATTAATTCTTATTCACTATGCAGATAATCAAATGCGTATTACTTTCAATCTAATAGGATAAAGACAAGAAAGAAGAGGAATCCAATGAATTTGTGAGTGCTGTATGTTGGAGAATGGTAAGCAAACCTTATTTACTGAATGCTTCCATCAAAGGTGATCAATTTAAAGTTGTATTCTAAGAGATTACATGTTTAAGTAACTTCAGTCTCCAGACGCCCAGTAGTTTAGATAACAGGCCCTCAAAATAAAAATATGTATTCCAAGTACTAAATTTATGCTTTGCATAAATGTGTACATTTTTCTCTTTGATCATATAACTACACTTTATTGTTATGAAATTATAAACTGTTAAATTTTTGAATCTAGAAAACAGGATTCACGTAACAGAACAAAAGTTTTGGTATTTTTCTGATGATCTTCCCCCTTATGTGAGAACCCTGTTTTAAGTCTTACATAATAGAAGATAATTTTTGAGGTGTGAAACACACAATCATGGGAATTTTTGCACCTTCAAAATATTTTTTAATCAGCTACAGTGAAACCTCGATTTAACATAACCCGCATTTAAGAATTTCTCACATATGTCATTTTTCCATTGTTCCCAAATAATTTCCTATACTTTTGATGTTAAAAAATCCTGTATTTAATGTTATCACTTCGAAATATTTCCCGCTTTAATGTTTTTTCAGTGGGGAGAACTCAAAGCGATTTTCTTAAAATAGTTAGATACTAGCAGGCCAGCATGGCATTGCCCCTGACAGTTCTTTTCGTGTCCTTACTGATAATAAAACATTAACAAGAAAAAACATTTTTAAGAATGAGTCCCACATCCACCCGACATAACACACTGGCATGTTGCAAATTCGCATAAAATTCAGACTTTCCAATGTATCGATCTGTGTATTCAGATTTCAAATCCTTTGAAAATTTTATTCTATCTTTAACGATAGTGAACCTCAAATAGTCTTTTTGTGTTCTTAATGAATATCTTCATCAAATTCGTCAATTGTAAATTAGATATACTAAAAAAATTACAAAAACTCATATCTGTGGAGAATGAGGTTAATGACTTAGCTAGTAAAAGCAAAACTCAAACCAAAATAACAGATTTCCTTAAACAATAAACTATTGTAAAGGAAAGAAATAAAAGGTATGTTACTTAATTTGGTCTTTTTTTTTTCACCCACGATGTTTTGTTTTCCTCCGACCCTGATTCAACGTTTTCCTGCATATAACGTTATTTCTTTATGGTCCCTTAAAATACTTTAAATAGGGGTTTCACTGTATAAAGAATTACAAATGCCTAATTTTAGAAAATCTTAAAAACTACTTAATTAAACACAGAAACCTCAAAATTGTTTTTGATGACCATTCTCCGTGCTACCTGGACATTAGAAAAGCATTCTGTTTCGATGTGCGCAGCTAAAATGTTTACTGCAATCATCAATTATTCTTATATCCATGAGATATTTTCAATTTATACCAAAATTTGGGACTTAAGTGACAGAAAGTGGATTTAAGCATCCCATATCGTTTCATATTTTACTATCTGAAAAAAAAATTTATTTCTCTTTAGGGCTCAAATGTTCTTGTTGCAGCCAATAGCCAAGGGAATATTAAGGTGAGTTTTGTATGCATGTGTTAAAAGATTTATTAGGAAACTTATTTCAAAAATGTTTTTAAATATACTCTATGACAAAAAAAATCGATGCACCAAAAAGGTGCAGAATTACAGTGGTGCTGGGCTCAATCCACTTGGATCAGCGTTGACTGGGGACGTATAGTCTAGTGCAGGGCTCGAAATACCCGGGTGCACTGTGCACATGAAAATATAATTGTGCACCTAATTTTTTCCCACTAAGTGCACGCAGTGCACCTTGTGCACCTAATTTAAAAACTTAGGTGCACCTGTATTAAAAAATCTATTTTGAGGCCTGCAATTCCAGTTTCCGACTGTGTCCCGGTGGCAACCGCAGACGCATCTCGAGACGTCCAGGGCGACATGGGGATCCTTCTCTTACTATTACACATGCCCACAACAGGGTGTTATGGTCTGGGATGCCATCTCTTTTGATAGCCATTTGGTACTAATTTCTGGCACACTTACAGTGCACAGTGGTACGTATACGACAATCCACGACCGTTTATATCACCGTTCCTTTTGCAACACCTTGGACACCTGGACTTACACTTCAACAAGATAATGCTGCACACTGTTTGTGTTGCTATGAATTGTCTTCTCCCAACACTTCCTTGTTCAGCTAGGTCTCGTGATCTCTCTCCCATAGAGCACATTTGGGACGTTATGGGAAGGCAACCATCCCGGAATGTTGACCATTCAACCAGACAGTTTAAGACAGCAAGAAATTCCGCAGGACACCATCCGGGAACTTTTTCAATCTGTGCCACGCCGGGTGACGCTTCCAGAACAGAGGTGGACCCATGCTTTATTGACTTCCCACTGTAACGATTAAACTCTGAAATAAATCATTCAATTGCTCTGAAATGTGAATCGTTTATATTTCTATGCATGTTCTTTCACATCCACCCATTTTTGTCGCAATCGGACAACTCCCTCTGGGTATCGATTGTTTTGTTATAGAGTGTAGATACCTCTTGAACAGATTTTGGAAGAAAAAAGCTCATGAATATTTTGGCAAAGTTAAAAATATGCTTGGGTTTGCAATAGATCATCATTACATCAGTTTACAATTACTTTTAAATTCACTAGGGATTTTACAATTCCTAAAGTGAATTGTTAACATATGCTGAATATTATAGTTTTTAAACTGATATTTAACACTACAATTTCTCTACTATTTGGGGTAAAATGTGCTTCATTCTGAAAAATGAAATTATTAATAACTAAGAAATACTAATTAATCCTTTCTGTTGCATGAAATAAATATTTCAAAATGTTAATTGTGACTTTATCTCAATTTTCTTTTTCAGATTCTGGAATTGCTGTAAGACAAAAATCAAAGCTGTACAAATTGTAAATTGAACACAGAGTGTTGGAAAGGTTTCTAACTGTGGGTATGAAAACGTATGTGGCAGCTATACACTGAATGTTTTAGAGCTTTCATAATGTGTTCTTGCCAAATTGATAAATATGTATTTTATTTTTAAAAATGACTTTATTTCATGTGCTAAACAAATGTACATATCTGTATATAGAATTAAATGGTTCTAATGGTAATCTTTTTTGTTTGATTTTCAACCTAACAAACAGAAACAATTATCAATGCTGACCTGACTAAAAGTTGCAACTCTCAAGTATTAAATCAATTGGATATACTTTTCTGAACCAAATATTTTCTAACTGTCTGTAAATAAAATGTTTTGGAGATTATCTCTAAATATCTGTATGTACCTTGGTAGAAAAATGGGCGGTCTATTTTGCAAGTTTTTGGTAACTGCTATTTTTGTTTTCCCAAATTTTAATACAGCATACAAAAAATACTTCCAGTGTTTTGATCTTTTCAAAATGTATTGACAGGACAATACACTTTTTTTCCATTATAACTTTCATTATCTAGAAGAAGTAATGTGTGGATATAACTCAAAATCAGTAAATTTTTACAGTTCTACATTTACCAAGGTAGATATATAAATGCAACATAATCCAGAAGTGACCACCTTCCACTGGTAAATCCTTCATAGGATATATGCACTGTATTCCCACTGTAATCAATCTTGGTTATGTATTTTTGCTCAAAACATTTTGGTACATTTCTAATAGTTTCATATGATCTGGGTTTTTTTTTATATCCTTGGAACTGGCATTGGTCCTTGGAGCACCATTTGGGAATCCATGCCTTCAAGCAGTAATTTTCAACCTTTATCATCTTGTGGCACACATAAACTTATTAAAATTCTGAGACATACCAAAATATATGTATTGTTTTTACAAATCTGTCAAAAAATTAGATGTAATTTTGCTTGTTTGCCAAAAAATACATAATTTAATATTAATTACCAACTTTATGATCCAAATGGCTTTTTAAAACAATATATTTGTGATGCAATAATACTTGATTATTTTATTTGTAGAGATATTCTGAAATTATTTCTGAACACACTTGTCAAAAAGTTCTAAACTAACCACCAAACTTTATGAATAATACACTGTTTCATCATCCATTAGGCATATCAGTGTCATTCTTGTAGCAAATTGGTTGAAAATTGCATCTTGATAGGATTTAGATTTTGTCATGTTTTGATTAATAATTAAGAGATGCAAAAGTTTTATGTTATCCTTTTTCCTACTGAAGATAAAAATCTCTCAAGCACTGGCTTTCCAGTTTTGTGATTCGCCCACCAATACATATTCCAATCATAGCCATCAATACAAACATAGAAAGAGTTTGTTTTGTTTTGCATTTAAAGGGTAGATCACTGAATTGTTTGTTGCCATAAAGTAGCGGATGAAGCAATTGTGACATGTTTTGCCTAAAAAACAAACTGATGGTGGAATATTGTGACTTGGGAATGTTTCAACTTGTACCATATGGTACTTGCCGACCCTTTTCCCTAACACGTGGACGCTGGAATGTTTCGGAATGCGAAAACAACTTTAGTCTGCACGTGCGGTTCCTCGACGGTTTTCGCAGCTGTGTGGGGGTGTTTCTGTTCGGGAGAGGACATAAATATCTCTAGAGGGCTCGGAATTCACCCCCCCCTCTCGTTGTCAGCGGCGGTTCTGCGAAGCGAACGTGGATTTTGAGGGAATTCGGACTCGAGATTCAACGAGAGACAGACGTCTCTGTTTTGCCAATTGTGTTACTTTGGCTTCAGGCAGGTTTCGGTTGTCGATGGCTGTGCCCATAATTATCTTGTAAATATTTATGTAAATAAATAGTTTAATTTTAAATCAGCTGTCCGTCAAATTCTTACATGACGGTACAAACTAAATTGTGATAAAACCAGGTACAAAGCTAAATCTATGTGCTAAAACTTGAAAAATGACAAGTTTCTTCAATATTTCGAAATCGAGAACACGGAAAAATGACCTAAAACTAAATTATACATAACAAAGGATTAAAAAAATAAGATAGCATCTTTCATGTAAATTAGTTATGTATTATACCATTCTCTGCACATAACCATCAGGTTTTAAATTGCAGAGTTCTAGCCTACTTTAAATGTCTAACTATTCTCACAATAAATGTCTTTGTTAAAATGTTCATGAATACTAGGGAACTAAAACATAAGATGGACATATTTTTGGAAAACTCAAATATGGAATGTCACAGGTTTAGGCGTCTTGAGTAAAGTTTTGGAACTTGGAAGTTTAGATACCAACCAGTAGTTTCAAGACCATCAGTTTATCAGAAGCTCAAAGTAATTTGTCTCTTATAAATTGCCATCAAGGAAAACTCATTTAAATTGAAATCACGAAAACAAGCTGAATTTGGATTCAGTGAGGAAATCGTCATTGATCAGTTCACTCTCATAAACCTAATCTGAACCAGATCATCAATCCCTATTATTCAGTAAAGTTACCAATTTAGTGGGGATTGTGTGATAGGGGCAGATATACAGTTGAACTGACTCTGAAATATAGTCATTTACTGGACGTTTTGTGAAATATTGATTCTATGTTAGCAAGTCATTAGATCAAAGTTAGGTTTTAAAATGTGGATTAAACAAGATTTCCACAGATCAGAAAAAACCTGAAAATGTCAGAAAATTTAATTTTGTCCAAAAAAAAAAATCAGAAAATTACGCATTTTCATCTAAAACCTGGGAAATGATTGATCATGGCTTCACAGGCACTTAGGAAAAAGTTAGCCAATAAGATTCGTACAGTTTCTTATCACTTTATTTTATAAATAGAATTTTTCAATGGATTTTACAAGAAACGGCTAATTTATAACAGGTAAAGAATTTTTTTTCGTCCACTGGCTAAATTGAATTGAATGCTGTTGATACACATTCAATTACAAATTTATTTAAGTCAAATGTGTTTAATTATTTGAATAAGTTATTTTAATACAAAATTACTTGGGTTTTGTGTATTAATTTCTAGTGTATAAATTGGATTTTAATTATTGGCTATTGACTGCTAAATTACTTGGTTTTTCACCTTTAAAATGTCGTGAATTGCATAAGTATGACCTTAAATTTTGTAAAAATTTGCCTGGAAAAAAGTCAGGGAATTTTATTTCTGAAATAGAGTGGGAACCCTGATTAAAGAAGAGAACTATTTCTACGAAACACTGCAATGATCTTTTCTTTTGAACTAAAGATGGGTCATGTGTATTCCCTTATTCATCAATATGGTGAGGCTTCCTCTCTTTCTAAACCAATGCCTAGACTTCCACTTTATTCAACCCCAATCGGGCTCAGTGGATACGCCCACTGCATTAGCAACCTAGGAGTTTTACGTGGTTTAGGTTCAATTCCTCCCTGGGTGTATTTCTCTCTTCAGTCAGTAAAACTTTCTTTGTGTGTGTCCATTGCTTGACATCATGTCTTGTGTGTGGCCCTTATGCCATCAAATCCCAACCATCCACTGCCTTGCTTTCAACCACAAGAGAAAACGAATCCTGTATTCGTTGGATGCTGTAGAGTAGATTATCTGAAACAGTTCACTATCTTCCGAATCAGAAAAATATTTAAATTGCTATATGAAATAAAATCCTTCTGTCCAATGCCACATTTTTCTATTGAAGCTATTACTATATATAAGACTCTATTTTATGTCTATTTTTATTACAAAAATATAAATTGTCATAATCCATAAATATTACTTATGATACCTATAAATATTTATAACAGTGTATAGAACAAGAATACCTTTCATACAAATCTGTTGAATACAAGTAAACCAAGCTTTCCAATAAATCGAGTTGCAGCACTATATTAAAATTCTTCTTTTTAAATAATCATTTTTTTTATTCATTGAAATTAATGATACAAAATTTTCATTTATCATTTGAAAAGTCAAATTTTTGATCATATGAGTGAATTTTTAATTCATAGGGAACATGAAAAGGTTAAATCTACTATTTTAATATGGATCATGGTATTTTGATAGCTAAAACTGAAAAAAAAAACCAGTTTATGGATTACATGGTCTCAATGTGTTACCTCTAAAAAATGAGTCATGCTTAGTGGGTGATCCACCACTGCCCACTTTGAAATTTCTAAGAGACAAGTGCTACTCCGAAAAGCACCTATAAATAACTCTTTCAACAGGCGTAAAAATAATTCAGCTTTGGAAAATAATTTATTTAACAGCAATATAAATGTTTTTTCTAGTAACAGGCAACATTTTTTAAGCAAAACAGTCTCATCTTGAAAGCTATTTTCTAAGCTTCGGCGACTTTTAAAAGTCAACGAAAATTATGTCCCCCTTCCCATATTTTATAAACAACTAGCTGAATAACCCAGAGTTGCTCAGGTTTCAAATATCACCACATTTCCATGTGTTAGCTCAAGTACACAAACTCTGTAGAACGTGTTTTCTACCTCAACTGAAATATGACAGCGACATTTTCCTGTTAACTCAAATATAGACACCACAAATCCTTGCCTTCTGCTTCATTCATTGGGAGAAAATCTTTTTACGGCAGATCTTGCTGCACTCCAATTAGATAATGATAAATACAAAAACATTCCGACTACTTCAATGAGGCATGCATGTCAGAGCTTAAGAGTATTTTTTGTTGAAAGTGTGAGTGTTAACTATACCAAAGCTATACCAAACAATTCTTCCTACTTCTACTCCACACTGAATTTCTTTAAACCTAAAGCCTAAGTTCCGTCTCTACTGGGGGCAACAAAAACTGCTACTTTATTATGCCTTTTAAAAACAATTGATTTTGGTATTTTTAAGCATTATGCCTGGCTGTGGTAGTCCTGAAATTAGTATCACATTTATGAAATTATTAATAAAAAAAAAACAATGCAGCCTAGGAAAGAAACTAAAAAGATGTTATAGTGTTAGTTATAAAAAATGGTTAATAATAAAACAAACATTTAATAAAATACATAACTCCAATCAACTTTTTCTGCTTTATGTGCTAAAAGTAAAATATTTTTTTTTTAGTTTAATGAAAGCATTTTTCCCCAAAAGGACATGCAATGTTACTCACTACACAAGCATACATTTTGTGGTATTCTGTCAATGGGTGGGTTAGTGAAATACTTGCAAATTTATTGATTTGTACACACCATATTGGCAATATTCCTACAACTTAACTTTTCATGCTTAGTAAAATAATAAGAGATATTACACTTTATCATGTATATTTTATATGGATCAGGGTTCATGTAGCTGCAAATTTTTTTAAACAAAGTGTAATTTTGTTTTCTCATGGATTATTGAAAGTGGTGTAGTTTAATTAATATTGCAATGGGAGCAAAACAGGCTATTTACAATGGTCTGGGATCCGTCCTGAAGGGAAAGATCCAAGCATAACACCTCGTATTTTTGAGCCATGGTCAGATGACAAGATTAAATAGAAAAACTCCTTAATTACTACTACCATATTCTGATTTACCAAGGAAAGAAAAATATTTTTATTTAAGTTTCCAAAATGGTTTTAAAACTTATTCAATAGAAATACATAAATTAGCAGAATGAAAGGAAATTAATTTAAAATACGACTACTAGATGAATCCTTAAAACCTTTTTCTGACTTTTAAAACAATGCGATACAAATAAAACTTGAAAGCTGCTTTATTTTTCCCTGGTGTAAAGTTAAGATTTCTATTTTCAGAAGCATAAACAATTTTTAGATTATAAAATATTTTATGTTGCCATGTTTTCCAAAAATTTAATTGAAAGATTTGGTATTTTTAATTAACATCGTACTGGAGCATTACAACTTTAATGGAAAGAAATACGTTGTGTCAAGATGAGATAAGCTATACATATTCCATATTTCTGTATATAGTTGTGCAGCATGCACATTAAACATTGCTTGGGATAGATTAAAAATGAACTTGGAGGAAACTTCCCCATTGTCATAAATAATTCACACTTATGAGCTGAAATTATTGAAAAAGCAATGTACAAAAATAAATGAAAAGTTTACTTTTCATTTCTAATGTCATTTTTAAAAACTTGACTTTTTTTTCATTTATTCCATCAAGATTCATCATTTAAGAAGTACATTGCCTGGCAATTTTGATACCTTTATAGGAAAATTCTCGATTATTCTTCTCCCAAGATTATTAGCAAGAAATTTACATCTCTCAAAAGTTTTATAAATATATTCAATTAATGTATCTGAAATATAATTCAGTTTTGAAAGAGCATGGATTCTCTCTCTCCTTGGGAATTCCTTAAATTACCTTTTGGTTTTGTGTGCTAAAATAGATTTAAAGCCCATTACTATACAATCTTTATACCAACATATCATAATAATGCTTCCATAGTGACTGGTGTAGGCAGTTGGTGAATGGATTTACTGGCACCGAGAGTGATGTTGTGAGTACGAGACCTATGTGATACTTCAATACACAAGGTTTGTAAATATTATGAGGAGTTGTGTAGGGTGTTTGGAATGGTTGTTAGCTCTTTATTCAAAAGAGCTCATGAAAGAATGAAGTTGAAAATTAATTCACTAGAGGCTTAAGGATTTCAATAAATTACTGGACCAGGGAATCGACCTATTAAAATTTATTGGCAGAGTTAGTTGCACATGCATCGACAATCTGATAGGTAAAAACATCTCAAGTGTTGTAACATCCTAGCGCCTGCATAAAGAGGCTCTCGGAAGCTCCCTGCCTCTGGTGTCGTTGATGCCTACACATGGAACTGAAATCACTTAGCATTTGGATTGTCTGGTTGAGAGGCAACCAGATTATTTTTGCATAAGCATTATGTTATGCTTTCATAATTATTACTCATGTGTTGTATTATCTGTTTTAATAAATGTTAATTTTAATGTCCAGAAAAGTTTGGATTAATAAATTCAGAAGTGTAACGGGTCTGCTTGAAGCCATGGTGGGAGAAATTCAAAGGTGAAAGATGTGACAAAAGATGTACTTGGCTAAAGAAGTGAAACAACAACTAGCAGGTGAAAAGGGGAACATTAAAATATTTTGGAGGTTAATTTTAGGTATTTTCTATACATATATATTTAATAATTTTCAACAATTCGTTAGATATAAATTTTATTCAACAGTCAATTACTTAAAAATTGTATAAAAGCATACAAAATATTTCAATACTATATAAAACATTTTGAGCAATTTTACTGAAATACATTTAAAATCATAATGAAGTTGATCACCTTTATCAGTTATTTTTAGAGACAGTGGAATACTTGAAATATTAAACATTTAATTTGGCTACTGGTATTTCAATATGGCCAGGTTTTTTAAATATTGAAAATTCAATAGTTGACACTTCCCAATGTACTTACTCCATTAAGCTCTTTTCATTGTGCAATAATTCAAATTATTTCATAATATTTTATTTTAAATTAGTTGCTGAAGTATTAACTACTTGCATTTAAATGCAGAGTCCTGTCCATTAATGGTTGTGATTTGCCAATTTTTGTTGGGCATAGATTATGCCCAACAAAAATTGTAAAATCCTAAAAACAATAAGCATAATTTTGATTACCAAATGAGAGGAAAGAATGATTTTATCATGCAGAAAAAAATGCATCTTGCTTAACACCCCAGTTTATTAGTTCATCTCAAAACACATCAGATATTAAAAAATTCCATTAAGGACTCAACTTATGTCCTGAAAATCTACAATGGTGAATATCACATAAATTCTTAGAATTATAATGTGTTGAATTTTGGCCTTAGGAAGTTTTGAGGTGCTGAAAATGAGGTAGTTGAAAAAAATTCTGTGATTAAAACTTTATTCTTAAATGCTTTCAGTTACATTCCAATCGATGGTACCTAGTTTTTTCCCACACAAATGCCTAAATATGCGGTTTGGATGCAATTAAAAAAAATTTTGTGGATATGTATAAACGCTAATGACTGGAGCCGGACTTTAATGCACCTATTTCAAAGAACATGAATCGTGTAAGGGGGAAGAATAAATGCTCAATTGGTCAGTATTTGCACCAGACAAGCGAAAAATTCTTTTAAAATGTCGACCTGATCCAAAACAGTCATCAAAACAAAATGACTAATGACTGCTAATTTTGAATGCTGTTTATCAAGGAAATAACTCATATTGCAGGTTAAAATGGATAAATTGACTATAATAACTGGCTATACACTTCTGATAACTGATTGTTTAGAAAAATTAACTTTTCAAATTTCACTATACAAGATCATTAAAAAAGTATACATTTTACAAATAAATCACAGGCAACTTTACCCCCCTAGTTATGAGATTCAATGCAGAAACTATTTCAATACAACATGATGAACAAGAGGGGTATTTGGAAGGAAAATCCATTGCAATCCCATTTGGTATTTGTCACATAATTGTACAAATTTGGCTCTGTATCGCTTTTTCATCTGATTTCACCACATGGTTGCCAGTCCTCTGCATTACAGTGGCTGTGTTTCCTTGACACGAGTAAGAGAAATTCCGGTTGCCTTCTTTAGAGCTGAAATAGCCCAAAGGTTTGGATTTGTTGTCTCGTTCACGAAAGATAATCAGCGACATGTCTTCATAGCGCTGTTTAATTTGATATAAAGTCTCTGCATAGCTGCCCTTGTTCATTGAGTAATGATGGTGTCTGAATATAAAAAGTATTTGTAAATATTCACAATAAAAATAATAAGCAAAATAATTACCATATTTATTTTTATCTACTCTACCTATAATTGCTATCTATAGTAGAAGATGCATTCATGATGGAAAATAAGTCGGATCAGTTTTCTTTTATTAAGGTTACTAGCCACTGCGTGGCCAGCATGGCATTGCCCATGACAGTTCTTGTTGTGGGGTCAGATGTGACCATTGCTCAAGATGGCCACCATATAGCAAAATCCTCGCTGTGAACCTTTGCATACATTACACAAATAGGAATAATTTTTAAAAAAGAAAAAAAACCTTTTTAATACAAGGCAACACATTTTACTTGCAAATCTACTAATTTTTTTTGTGTAGTATTTACACTGACCATGTCCATTATTTTGCAATGTTTCCTCAAATAGGTCCAGGTTAAACTCATTTTTTTTTTAAACTGTTGGAAAGATGTAAAAAAGTGAAAGAAAAAAAAACGTATGTTAGCAAAACGTCCGGATTTTCAGCAATTCCGGATTTGGGATTTTATACTGTATATGGAATTAAAAATGAATTTTTTTGTAGATAAGTCAGTTCTTTTATGGGATCCTGATAATCCACCAAATATTTTTCAATGTGAGAAAAATCAATGAGGTTTGTTCTATCTATAATTGAAATGGAATTTCATTTTAGAATTCTTCTAGCAATTTACTTAGCATTAAGAAGGCAACTCAATGGGGATATTCTTGGTCAGAAATGAAGGTATGGAATTGAAAATGAGGAATTTTTTTGTAACCATGGGACCGGGAGGAATATTTTTGTATATAAGTAACAGTATATAATGCACAAGGTTTCAATGCATATAAACCACTATACTGGGAAGAATTTTTTTGTAACCATGGGACTAGGAGGAATATTTTTGTATATAAGTCACAGTACATAACGTAAAAGGTTTCAATACGTATAAACCACTATACTGGGAGGAATTTCTTTGTAGCTAAGTTACAGCATATAACTTTTGACCCCCACCTGCTGGCGAGAACCTTTCACCGTTGGATACTATGCGTATAAACCACTATACCAGGAGAAATTTTTTTGTAGATTAGTCAGTGTATAACATGCGACCTATGCCTGCCTGCAAGACACAATCACCATTGGCTTGCATTCATTTAACCTCTTTTGGGTTCCTCTGCGTTGTACATTTTGAGAATTTCCTACACAAAGACCATCCAGTGTTTTTAATATAAATTACTAAAATACATCTTTACAGGTTCCGAATGTATATTATCATCAAACATTTTTTTCAAAACAATAAGAATTAGTACGATAAGTTATACAGTAAAAAGTCCAAAATCCGGATGTTTTGCTAACAGGCGTTTTTTTTTTCTCTCAATTTTTTATATTTTCTCGACAATTTTTTAAAATTAAGGAGTTGAACCGGGACCTAATTGAGGAAACAACGCAAAAAAAAACGTACATGTCTAAAGTAAATACAACACAGAAAAATTAGAAGATTTGCAATTAAAATTTGCTCTATTGTATTAATATTTTTTTTTTATTAATTTTTTTTTTTTAATTAATCCTATTTATATATTTTGTATTTTTTTATTGCAAACGCAAAATTCTCGAGAGGTAAGCAAAATAAAAGTGCAACTTACTTGAATGAATCAACAAAGAAATACAAGATCAACCAGACACAACTAATGTAAAAAAATAACAAAGAAAAAATGGCAGAAATACGAAGGGTTGCCTTGAAACTGGACGAAAGCATGCAAACTGGAAGGTTACCACATTTGGATATAAATTGCCACAAGTTGAAACATATCGGATACTATTTTCCACCCACATGGGTAAGAGGGTTTGATTTTTGTTCTGAAGCTGTACATTCACTGACTCTACAGAGGCTGTTCACACATTTTTTAGACAATGTATATTGTATTCACAAAACTAAATTACATAAAATTCTTTTATTTTAAATGTTCTATTTGATAGCCCTTATTCTGAACTATCTTTTGACACCGTAATTTCCAGGATAATAATGCCTTTTGAAGTGTCAGAAGAGGTATTCTATCCCATTCCTCCTGAACAGCTTTCCAGAGTCCTGTAAGGGTTGTGGGACGACGTTTGGATAATGCAGATTTTAAAATTTCGAAAGCACAAAAATCCATAGATTATACATCGGGAGATTTAGTAGGGATATCAGTAAAGGGTAAGGCCTTGATACCGGTTTTTTGTTCCATTTCCTTTAGGAAATTTAAAGTGGATTTTGATGTGTGACTGCTAATTTTGTCTTGATGGAGTTCCACAGATTGATGGCACTGTGGGTAAAGCGATGGTATTTCATTCAGAAAAATTGGTGATAAAATATGTTCCTGATAGAATTTGGAGTTAATCTTAACATTTTTACCACTCTCTTTATTTTTAACTTGCCATTATATGAAAAACCAGCAACAATCATGAATCCCTTAGAAAAACTTTCTTTCAATTCTGTGAACCATGTACTTAAATTTGTTTCTCCCCTTTTATAATAAATGGCTCTTTTTTTGCTGCAATCATTTAAATACACCCATGATTCCTCTATTGTGACAATTTTTTCCCATTTTTCTTTGGATAAGTGTTTCTCATATAGAATTCGGCAGCGTGTCCTGCATTCAGTGATATGCTTTGGAGAAAGACGATGTACATTGCGTTTTTTTGCTTTCTTAAGATTTAAATCAACGTTTATCATTTTGTTTACAGTGGACACTGAGCATTTTAATGATTTTGCAACTGTCCTTTGACTAGGGGGATTTTCTTTTAACATTAAACATCGTACCTTTGCAATAGTCGAAGATGTCCATTTCTTCCTTGGATACTTGTTTGGAATTTTTGTCCCACTTGAGGCTCCAATTTGACGCTTTTTTCCTTTCTTGTTGACGATATTACCTATCGACGCTTTAGATATCACAAAACCATGACTCTCACGTCGTTTTTGGATAACGGAATATGAATATTTCTCTTCGGAAAGAGTATAAATATAGCCTTTGAACCACTACTTCATTAAAAATGCCATTTTGAATAAAAACAAACCTCTCAAGCCACAGACGATAATCTTGACTTTTAAAAACATAGTACAACTGCAATTATTTCTTTTGCAGCAAACGATTTTTTATTACCGCTAACCAAAATCGTCTAAAAAATGTGCAAACAGCCTCTGTATTTCTTTGAAAGGAACAGTTGCACAAATGATTAGTAGGGTATTTGATATCCAATCTAATTAAAAACTGTTAGTTGTGAAAACATAAGCAAGCATTTCAAAATGTTAAATTTTTAAAGCAGAATAAAACAAAACAAAGTCAATACCTCTGAAATTCAATATTGAATTAGCTGGAGTAACATGAATTTACTGGTAGCAGAAAACTTGTTGACTGAATTTTAAGTACAAGGGGAAAAAAGATGCTTAAACTTAAGTTCACCTCATAATTTTCAAAGAGAATGTAATTCTACATGTTCATTTGCTGAAACGCTATTTTAAATCATAAAATTTTAAATTTAAATTTAAGAAACATTAAACGTACACAAAAGGAATTAAGGTAAAATAATTAAAACTTCACACTTTCTCAAGTTCTAATAAAATTTGTTTCATAATTTAATCATATGCTAAAGAACATAAGTATGACTAAAGAGGGCTAATGTGTCTGGAGTTGCACACATAAACTAATTGCTAAAATTCTGCGGTACACCAAAATTGTACATTTTTTCTGACCTTACAAAATAGTATTAGTATTTTGATTAATTAGCAAAAAAAAATCAATTTTTTTTTCTCCAAAGTGGTTTTTAAAAAAATTATTTGGAAACTGTTTATTTATGCTTTGTAATAAAAAGTAGTACTTAAAATTATTAAAACGGGTATTGCTTGAAATTATTTGTGAACACACTTGTCAAAAATTTAAAAGAACAAAATTAAATCCATCCTTACACAATTAAAATAATTTCACCATCTGTATGGCATAGTAGTGTCATTCTTGTGACTAGCACTTCAAAAATATTTATAAATTTTGTGGTTTCTCTTGCGAAAAAAAAAATTATTTCTAGAAATATTTTAAGTTTTCTTCTGAGTTCACAGATCAATAATCGCAATGCAGTAGGCAACATAACATATTCAAGATATGAAGAATTTTATTTAAGAAGTATAGAAATTATTACTATGTTTGAAGCTAAATCTAAACCCTATTAATATTACTTATTTAAAGTATTACAGTTAATCGAATTAATACACTTAGTCAAAAAATTTATTTGTATCCAGTTATTTTTAAAGTTGCACAAGGTAAATTTATTTTAGTTCACTAATTAATATTGTAAATAATTAATGAAACTTATAATAGTACTATTTTGGATATTCTACTCATTATTTTAATATTTTTAAATTCATAAATTTTGCTCCAAACCAGGGGCAGTATCATTTTCAGTCCATTCAGTAACTTTGCCAAGACTAAAGATAAAAGAAGCATGACATTTTAGTAGGACTAGCAAGGGGAATGATTTCATTTAAAAATATGTATTAAGGCATACAAGAAAACTAACAAACTTTAAGGATCAATTTTGTGTGTGTTCCCTACCCTCATGGTTTATCAAGATCAAACAGAAGAAAGTTATGAAAACGATTGAAAATTCTATTTAGTGTTTCGACAAATGATTAACGTGATAAACCTTTTTGTATATCTAATAAACAAAAAATAAATTTGACAAAAGATATTCTGGAGCTCTTACAGGGAAACTTTCCAAAATTAAATAATTAATAATCCCAAAGAGCCCTTGACGGCTAATGAAATAGAAACACATAGTTACACTTCATAAAAACGTTAAAATAAGATCGAGGTTTCCAAAAGAAAACAGGACAAAGAGGGTTTTCGAGGGATTCAAGAACTTTTTACACAACTTTTCAAAACCTTCGAAACGGTACATTACATCATTTGATAAAGTGGCATTAAACTTTTCTATCCTTATCCACGATTTGACTTTAAATAAAATCACAAAGCAAATTTTCAACATTTGCAAGGAACTTACTTCACGAGAAATAAACAAGAGGATTAGGAATTCCTAACGAATTCCATTCTTCAATGACGGTGCAAAACAATGACGTAGTCGTTGGAAAGAGAATTATTTTCGTTTCGTGCAACTATGTTAAGTCTTAATTCCTTATATTAAAGTTAATTGACGTAAACTGAATACATCCGGAAGCAAAAGGAAAAGTATTAATAGCAGACAGCAAACTTTCTTTTCTAAAATTTTCCCAGTTCACTTCACTTTTCAAAACTTAAAATTTTTTTGCTTGAAGCAAGGACTAATAGGCTGGTTATATTATTTACAAAATTACTTTATTTAAATGTTTTACTTTGTGCTCGTAAATTTAATTAAAGATACAAAATTGGATAATTATATTTGTTTAAGTACTTCAAATAGGCAAGATTAAATAACATTGAAAACATTTGATCAATCGAAGTGAATTTAATAGGGAGTTAAGTAAAGGTTACCATGGTAACAGGGATTGCTGAATTTGTGTGTATATTTAAGTTGAAATACAAAAGTTTATTTGTTGTTCATATTAACTTTCAACAGGCCCGTTGTGTTGCTCCAGTGTGACGTTAATTACAAAACACAATAACCATAAATACTTTCAAGTAATACATATGTGTGCAATTTGAACGCGAAGCGAAACAACGGGTGAAGTATTACAGGTTTGAGTCTCAAAAACTGATTCAAATTAAATGTAAGTTAAAACTTATTTAAATTAGTTTATGGTAAGCAGAAAATAATTAGAATTGTTTTAACCGTTGTTTTTTTCATTGTGTCTGATCATTTAAGTTTAAACGCCAGTGGGAAAGGTTGTGTATTTTGACTTTTGTTACAACAAATGTGTTCAAGTTCATGGAAATAAATTTTAAAAAAAAAGTTTTCGTTCCGTCAAAACATAAATTCAATTCAAAACTGAATTTGTCAAACCTGAATTATTTTCCATTGAGCATTTTAAAATAGAAAACATGGCCCTAAAATACTTGTTCATCAACGCAAGATTTTTCAACAAGAGCACTAAAAAACAAAAGAGAGCACTTTTGAATTTATTTAAATTATTTCAATTTTTGTCTTCAACTCCAAAGAAAATTTCCTAAAAATCCATATGAAACAATTTAGCTGATATCTTAATTAACAGTGACCTTGACAAATATTATCAATTACAGACTACAATTTAAATGTAAAGAAGGCACACATACTGTTTCTTATTTTTAACCTTAGTTTATATAGTGTTTCTCTATGTCCCATAGTAGTGTTGACATGAATCTAAAACTCAATTAATAATTTAGGAATTCAATAAAATCCAAACAAGTAAAGCAGTCGTGTTTCTTTGATGTCTGCAAATATATTGCTGGGAAAAGTCTGTTCTAAGATGTTGGATCTTTCTGTGCTATTCCAAAATATATTTTATTTAAAAGAACAGAAAAAAGTGATGTTTCTATTGCTTCACTTCACACATAGCAAAGCTTCTCTTACATTGAAAAATATATCTTCAACCATGGGTGCCAATTCTTAGGGGATTGACCCACTTGACCTACAATAATTTTATGACCAGACCAGCAATAAGAGGGTTAAATACTAAAATAACTACAGCTTTGATATAGACATATTTGTGGCAATGGTTTTTGGTGCATTTTTTTCATGCTATTTGTAGTGAGTTGTGGCCGGCAATTATCTTTTTTGATTTTATCATGCCTAAACAACTAGTTTGCTAGAATTAATGTGATGTTTTACACCATTCATATTATAAAACCTGGTTCCATTAAATTTGATGGATTAAATAACTTTCAGAAAGAAAAAGTAAAGTACTAACCTAGCAGTAAAAATATTCAGTTGTGTGGATTTTTTTACTTGTAAAATTATCGTCGTTAATTTTTTAATTATTTTCCACTGAACCCAAAACTTACCTTAGTGTCATAAAAAGCATTGCTGCAAAGAAGTCTGTATCAAAGTTGTACCCAAAATACAATAATCCCTTAATATTTCATACTACTTCTAGGAAAAATGAAAAAAGCGTATATATTGAGAGAAGTGAATAAGAGTCAAGTACAATATACTTATTAAGGGAGAAAGTGTAAGATGTAGTGTTTACAATGCAGTAGAATATATTTTTGTGTACATGGTAGGTATACAAAACTATTCTACTGAATATTTCAGCAAATATTTTTATCTTAAAATGTTCTACCTTTCTTTTAAGGTCCAATTGATAACTACTACTCCCTTGTCTGAATGCATCTGCAGATACAAAATTTCACAATGTGTTAACATGTCCCATGGAAACATATAAATGGTCGAAACAGGCGACCTTTGGACTTTCAGAGACAAAAAAAATCAAACAGACAAAACAGACTTTGATTTCTTCTACTTTCTTTTACAAACTTATAATTCATCATAGGGATAAAAAAAGAGCAGTATAGATGATAGTGCAATATAAACGAGGGATTACTGACTCTCTTCCACTTAGATTCCTCTCTTGTTGACTCATAATTTAATACTGCATAAAGCAAGCACTCTCTTGATCATGTATTGGCTTAAGCTACCATGTTGAAATTCCTCATCACCTCATGTTGGATTTAAGAAAACAAGCAATATCAATAATTTGGTATATATAGACATGCTTAACCAAATTCAGAGTTAAGTTTGTAAAAGAGTTTTCATAAATAATTACATTCAAAATATTTCTAACAATATATATTATTTACAGCTTCATGAAGAATGGATCCCACTAGCAGAAGAATAGCTGAAGAGCAACGCAAAAGACGTATTTTCAATGCTAAGCAGCGACAAATTGGGGTATAATACTTTTCAATAAAATGCTATGAAGTGGTTGTTATATACTTTACTTTATATATTATGTATGCCTGTTTTTAAAGTTATAGACCTTTGAATTCTATTCATAATAATAAAACTGGTTAATAAATGTGTGAATCAAAAGTAATTTTTTTAAGTGATTAAATTAATTTATTTATTATATGTCACTCTTATATCCAGAGTTTTCAATGCCAAACAGACTAATTGGTGTAAATTAAGAAACATGAATTAATTAATGCCTTTTTAAGTCCTTTTTAGAAACAACAGACTTTTAACTTGTATTGGGATAACATTTCTTATGTTGCATTAATGTAAATTAAAACACTGTAGTATTTACAAAATGAAGTGAAGTATTGGTTTTTATTCAGTATAGCTATTTTTTTAAACATACTAATAATATTGTCTATGCATGTTAAGGCTATACACCCATACCTTGCTTTTCGGCTCAGATACATTACGGAAAAGTTGACCGTAAAGCGAAAGCCGTATAACAAATAAATTATTTTGGTACAAACCCATACAAATTCAATTGGATATGTTCCTATTTTTTATAAAATAATATAGTTTTTAGTTCATAAAGCATTTTATTCGTTTTAGTTCCTATAAAAATGCTTACATAAAAATACAAGTACAAAACAATGTAATACACAGAAATTCAAAAAATAAACATATAAATTAAAAAACAAAAGAAATATCATATGCACGTATGTATACATATAATAAAAAACTCTAGCATGACAGATTTTCGACTTCTCTTTTTATTTGTATCAGTATTAATCTCCAAATTCAATGAACGTTTCGGTGGCATTTTTTCCTAAAAAAGGTACAAATACGTATATTTAAAAAAAATTAATTAAATATGTAATGAAAACACAGTCTTTCTGATACATATGTACCAAATATGTTTACAATTCACCAATTAATACAAACAGAAACAAAACACAACCAGAAAACAAACAAGAAGAAGCATGTCTAACTACACTAAAGCAACAATGCAGTAAAATAATGACAATGTTGTGCCAAACGTTCCTCATATTTTCGTGAGGCAAAATGCTGTAGTGCCACCTAAATGGAGAAGCTGAAACTAAACAGAAGGTCGTAAACAGTATTTACAGCATAGTTTTGGGCCGTATAACCAAAATGTACCATAATTAAAAAAGGCCGTTATAACGAAATGCTGTATAGCGAGGGATAGGTGTATTCCCAGCTGACACCATGGCGACCAAGCATGATAGCCATTTTTCCACTCTCAATCTATTGTTGCCAGTGAGTAGATGTGGAAGCGTTCCCTGAACTACACTCTTCATTCCAGCTTTTTCACCACTTCTTCGTCCGCAGCTAGCATTGCTGAATGTGTATGTCTGTTTGCTATTATCTCCATGTAAATAGGTTTATTTGTTCTAGTCTGCTAAAATACCTGTCCGATTCTACAGGACCTCAGTCATCCATAAATATAATAATATTTTATGAAATGTACATATGAAATATATTGTAATATTATATGTATTATTCTGTTTTGTACTTTTGATCAAAAACATTTTAGGACTGGTGGTAAAAATAATTCTATTTTGCTGTGTAAAAATATTTTTGAAATAAAAATATGAATACTTTCTTCAAATCCTCAGCTAGATGTTGATGGCTTAAACCATCAAGTACATGAAAATCATCTCTCCAAAATAAAAGAAATAGAGTGGGAGAAAGATTATGGTGAGTTTGTGAAACTTGAATTTGGATTATTTTTAAATCTTACTCAATTTTGCTTCGGATTTAGTTTAAAGTAAAACTTTATTCAAACCCAAAATTTTTAATTCAGAACATTATGTGACTAATACATGACAGTGAGATAAAAACATGAATTCATTCACTTCAGTATAACATTTGGATCTTTGAGTTAATTGAAACGTTAACAAATAACGAGCCAAATAATCGAAAAAGCCAGGTAAAGGTTTCCGAAATTCCATGACAAAAATTACCAGCTCTTCAAAATGATTATGAAAATGTCTTAAGTACAACCCAGATTGATTGTATTGGTATTTCACCAGGAAAATGCTTTGAAGGATTTATCACTTTAGATTATAAATGCTGTTCAGTAAGTAGATTTACTAACTGAACTCTTACAATACTGCTCTAAGACACTTTTACACTCTCAATAATTTTTGATAGAGTAGATAATTTTTGATAGATAGCCATTGTTTTTACTGCTGTTTATTTTATGCAGACTTTATTGGTGATTATTGATATGATGCAAAGATATGTGAGAAGGTAATTGAGTTAGTAGAGAATAAATAGTGTCCAAAATCACAATGCTTTTATACTTCATAATTAATATTGAACTAATATATCTCTGAACAATGATGGGTAGAATTCATAAGTTTATTCTGAAAAGAAAACTAAGAGTCCATGATAAATATTAATTACCACATATGATAAACTTTAATGGCAATAAAAGTGTAGTTTATTACATATTATGTGACTTTAAAATAATGCCACTCCTGCAGCAATATCTTGAAAATTCACTCCAATTTTGCAGTTGTGTCGTTGTTTTGCCAGCACTGTAATATTTTATAATGAATATAAATAAAATGTTATTTTAATAGTTATTTAAGAATAAAAAATATATATATTATTTTTATTAAGAATGTAAAAAGTATTTAATTTGTAAAGCAAATTAAAAATCACAGATAATTTCTAGGACTATTTTCCTATTTTCTTGGCTATATTACTAAATATTTTTTAATGTGGGAGTCGATTATATTTTGAATTTTGCAGATAATGCAAATGAAATTAAAATCTATTGTTTTCAGCTGAGGAGTTGCAAAGAAACAATAGCTTGGCTTTGTTACTGGAACAACAACGACTGAATGAGTTTAAAGAGCATTGCAGAAAAATAGATGCATTCCGCTTGTCTGTTCAAAGACCAGAATACAGGAGAGATTTTGATTTATATGATCCCAATCAAAAAAGGAAAGAATGCCCTCCTAGGATTTCTGATAATGACACCTGTCCGATTTCTGGAATTCAAAGGTATTGTGTGCTGGCTGTAATACATATATTAACATAACTTTAAGGAAAATATTTAGAAATACCTTATAATTAGAAAGTTTTTTACTTAATAGATTAAGGCAATGTTGTTCAATTTGTGGAATGCATACGCTCAGGAGTATCGGAAGCCATCCCTAGGGGTACATGAAAAATATTTAATTTAGTTAATATATTTCTTGATTTTATTTACAACTAGCCACTGCATGGCCAGCACAGCATTGCCAGTGACAGTTCTTTTTGTGGGGTCAGGTGTAACCACTGTTTGCTAACGTTCGCCAACCCCGTCGATTCCCACACATTCCCATTTGGCTTGCTTCACAAACCAACACCACAGGCAATGCCGTAATGCCAATAAATTAATTAAAAAATATTTTAGATTAAAATTTAAAAATCAGGCTGGACACATTAAATCTTACTGATACTGAAAACATTAAAAAAGATAGGTAATACTATAAGTTTAAGAATGATTTCCGCAGTTTTTAAATCCATTGAAATTTTCACTCTATCTTTATTGATCACAAAGATCGAAAACCTCAAATAGTCTTTGTCCATGACAAAGTTGAAATCGCTAGCAAGAAAGTCATACAACAACAACATAATTCAAAACACGATAGAGTCGGAAATGGCATGGTTCCCAAGGCTTTTGGACGAAAAACGCTTATAACGTCAGTGATCTAAAATAAAAAAATCGTAGCCTTTCTTCAATGACGTCACATTCCAGAGAAAAGAAAGAAAGATGAAAAAAAAACTAACAAATTAATTTTAAAATGTTCTAGATTAAATTTCAAAATTTGGGCTGGACGCAAAAATCGCAACAAATTTGGACTACCTGTGTGCTATATTTCACTATTGTAAGTGCCATAGATTCATCAGGACAGTCCACACACACACACATTTCCTTTTATAATAGTATAGATTTGACTTTTTTGGAAAAAATTTCTGATGCTACAACAACAAAAATTTTTGAAGCACAAAATGAGAAGCTTTGAGAAGGTTGAAGTGAGGAACAGAGTTTCTGTAGGGCTCCCATAAAAACTAGTTGTAGCATTCACCATTTTCTTGCCCATTTTGTGAATCATTTGTCTCAGTCTCGTGAATTAATGTTTTCATGGTTCGAAAATTGTCGAAATATGGGCAGATGTTCAATGCTGTGAACCATTCTAATCATTCTATAAATAAGCATAAAATATTTCGATTTTCTATACAGACCATGTATGTAAGGCAGCAGGGCTAGAAATGCATGGACCAGAGATTGAAAATAGTTAATGGATTTAAGTGATGTTGCTATTTTTAAGCTTACATTTCCATCAACTTACTTGGGTGTGAACAAGGCTTCTCTGCACTTGTAAAAATCAAACTTAGGAGTTGATCCAGAGTTGGGCCTCTTCCTTACACTCACAAACATTCATCCACAAATTTAAGATTTAGCTTTGATAAATCAAGCACAGCTTTGGCAGTAAATGAATATTTTATTTGTTTAATACTGTCGTATCATTCATAATAAGTATTGCTTATTTCCAATTCATGTATATTTTTGCTATGAAACTGTGTAGTTTGCAAAAACAATACTATTTTGCAAATAATTTTAGTATTTTATTCTTAAATTATAAAAATTCTTAAATTAAGCATTGAATGTATAAAGCTGAATGGGGGGGGGGGGTTTCTCCCAAAAAGTTTGGATTGTACCACAGAAAAAGGGGAGGACTAAATTAATTATATCACTATGATTAACATATATTAATTATTTGTAATTAATTATATTAATATGTTTAATTTTTTTTAATTATTAAAAATTAACTAATTATATTAATACATATTCATTAATAACACTTGATTTTTTAAAATCACAATTTTTTTTTATCGCTCTATATTAAAAAAACATTGCCGCAGCCGCCATCGCAGGATTGAAAACTTTTTTTTTTTTTGCTCGATTCATAGACAGTTTATTGAGAAAGTACGGATCAGAAAATTACTAAATTTACATGGTTCGTTGAAAATTGTACAGGGAACACGAAAGAGAAGATTTTTTCCGATGCGGCTATTAGTTTAGGATTTATTGTCTAAGTGAAAAAGCGAAATTTCAAACGCGAGTGAGCAAAAAAAGTACAAATTTTCTGTCTTCAGTCGTGATTTTTTAGAGTGCTTCTGAACGTGAATTTTTGCAGCTCGTCAAGCTATTTTAGAAATTCCAATTTCGTTCCTGGTAATATTTTTTTGAAATTCGGGAAAAACCGGTACATTTTCGTTATTTTTTTGGTAAACTGTCATATCTATAGCTTATTACTATTACTTTTTAGATTTAAAAACATCGCACTAAACCTTAGAATGTACTCTTTCTTACGATACTATTCTTTTTGAAATTGGTTAATAAATAAATTCGATGCGATCTAAAGTTGGTCGTACGAATTTTGGAAAATTTTCGTCAATTTTTATTGACTGTCATATTTATAGCTTATACTATTATTTTTTAAATTCGAAAGCATCACTGAAAACCTTAGAATGTACTCTTTCGTATGGTACAATTATTTTAGAAATTGGTTAATAAATAAATTTGTGATGCGATAATAAGTTGTTCATATAAAATTTCGGGACTTTAAGGTCGTAAGTACCGATACACAAAACTAAAACAGTCATATGTGTAGCTTAATACTATTAGTTTTAAAATTTGAAAATACCACGTGAAAGCTTAGAATACACTCTTTCTTACGGTAAAATTACTTTTAAATTTGGTTCATAAATAAATTCGATACTATCAAAAGTTGGTAATACAAATTTCGTATTTCTTAGACCGAGGAGCGATAGCATTCATTCTCCTTCACTGAAATGAAGATTACATTTTCTGACTAACTTATTTGCCAGATGTCAAATTTATCATAGCAACGATTTTTTTTAAGTTGGCGAGGAAAAAAGGCTCGTTTTTTTCACTCTATTCTCAGATGGCTTCCAGAGCAAGTAGAGATCTGAAAATTAAGAGATTAACATGGTCTATTTAAAATTGTAGAGGGAACAAGATGGAGAAGGTTTTTTTTTTCTGATGCGTTAATGAAACATTAAGTGTTAAAATAAAAAAATAAAAATCACTTGCGAAAAGAAAATGTTGGTTTGCGAAGCAAACCAAATAGGATTGCGTTACAATCCCCCAGGGTTCGCAAGCAGGGGGCGGATCCCCCTAGTTCATACAATATTTACCAGATGTTTTTATGGTGAATTTTTAAATTCACAATACATTTAAATTAGAAATTAAAACGTTGACTTTTTTCGTAACTTCTCAGATTTAAACTTTTTTTTCTTGAAGAACAACGGTAAATATTCTCTTGGTTTTGATTCTGTCGTCTATGAGTGCGCACAATCTTTTAATAAGTGTATTAACTATATACTTGTGAATAACTACATGCAACTGTAATATTTATGATGAGATTAAGACATGAAATCATTCATCAGTGTTGGTAGAAACATCACTGTTGTAATGTCAAATTTTTCGTCTAGCAAATGTTAGTCACTTTCATTTAAAATAAAGTCGTTTTAAACAATGTTGTTTTATAGTATCATTCATGAGAAACACATTGTTTGGTTTAACAACAAATTATTTAAGGATAGTCTTGAACTACACTAAAACCCTGCTAATTCAAACCCCCCATATTGCCCAAACATATTGCCTTAGAACTTGAAAAAGAAGACCAATTATTCAACTATTCTACATATATGACTGACCTATACCCCAAATAATTTGAATTCATACATTTTTAAAATATATAATGATAATCAGATATAGATTAAATCATTTGTTTCTCGTATTTATTTTTGAAATTAAGATTTGTTTATATATTGAGCCTGCACATTACATTTTTGAAGATTTCAAACTTAGAAACTCTGTCTTAAATGGCATGATAGACGGTATTAACGAGCATATTTGTTTTGGTGGATTCAAACTAATCTGTCATGTAATCAACAGACTCGAAGGGGAAGACTTATGTTACAGAGATCGATTGAAAAAACAAAAGGAACAGTTACGAGATTTGTTACTTCAACAAATGCAAGAGAAGCGAATTCAGAACTTCAAACTTAATAAAGCAGAGAGTGATAGAGATGCTGCCATGCTACGACAAGACAGAGATGCATTGGAATTGGCAAGAAAAGAATGGAAATGTAGTAAAATGGCTGCTACTGCTCTTCATAATGAGAATAGACTGCTGGTACATTTATGTTTTATTTTCTTTCATTGTAAACTAGCTCTCATATTGCTAGAAATATCCAACATAGTAAAATTAATGGGTAGCATAAAGATTGACATTTAATGAAGAATCATTCTATGATAACTTGCTTTGTTAATCAGGGTTTTTTGTGTAGTGGATACATCTTGTGTTTCAGCGTTACACCAGGTAATACAAATATGTGGCCTAGAGATTGTTTCATGAACCTTAAAAAAAAAAACTTTTTTACAATTGAATAAGCAAAGGCAAAAACGAATGTCAAATTTTTTTATTTAAAAAAAATAAATGCATTAACTACATAAATAAGTGACTTGTGTGGTTTCTGCATCTAATGCATTTTCAATGGCCTATTTCTAATAAGAATTCCTTTTTATTTCTAATAAGAAACTTTCTGTCAGCTTTTTGTACATCCCTTTTTTTCGAGTCCCTCATGAAATGTAATACAGTAGGGGGATTTTCTGTACTTCTGAATCAGAAGAAAAAGGAAATCAGCAAATGCACTTCCATCAAAGGGATTGCTTCTGAGAAATATAAGAAAGGTCAAAGAATACTTTAGTACTCTGTAGTAAGGTTAATACAGTTGTATGTGCAAAGTGGTGATTCATAGAAATAAAAACTAAATTCAAAGTTTTTAAGTAAAACAGTGGACTTGCGTTTTTACAAACTCGTGTGGACCCAAAAAAAGTTCGTAAAATCGAAAGTTCATAAATCGAAATGGGATATTAAAAAACTAAAAATGCAACTTGCAATAATATTTTTTCGTTAGTGGTTCTGAAAAAATCAGCTGCTTCGTTTACTTCATGATAGCACTTCGATAAACATACGATTCCAGAATTGATGCTGTAAAACATCTCAAGATTGGCATCTGCTTCAAAGAACCGACGTAGTCCTGACAGCCATTCTGTGGCTTCTTTGATAGTTGGCCTTAGGATGATCTCTACGCATTCTTCTTCATCTAATTGTTCTTCGGCATTTCCGTTCAACACCTGATTTATGATTTCATTGTCCAATATCTCCTCTGTACATGCTTGAACATTCTCGTCCACAATCAGAAAATCATGAAATGTAAGGTTTTCACGAACTTGGGGATCCCTTCGAAGTTCCTGGATCAAGGCTCCACCTGCACTGAGATCGGAATCTCTCTTGGTGATTCCCCCTCCCCCCCTAGCAACATGGGAAGTCCGAAGTTTAACCAGTCTGAAGAAATTTCACTCTTTCCCGTCAAATTTTTCCTGTCTAAAGGAAAACAATAAAAAGAAAGTGAGGTAACTGAGTTAGTAAAAGAATGTGTAATTTTGGTTCGGAAATAGGAGGGGATATTAACATTATTTCTATGGTATACTATTCGGGAACAACATAGTAGTTCGTAAAAATGTACTGTTCGTAAATTGGAGGTTCCTAAAAATGCGAGTCCACTGTATTTAGGATTTTTAGAAATTTCAGTGGCACTTTAGAGTTAATGAATTCAACTTAATGACCACACTACACATATGCATACTGAGTCTCTTGCACGTGTTTTTCCATTTTTATTATAAACGCTCACCAACCCCCGGTGATTGCTACGTATTCCCATTTGGTTTGCTTCGCAAACGAACTCCATATGCAACGCCGTGATGACCTCGAAGCGGCTATTAGCAACAACGTTAATCAAAACAGGCTATAATCGGAAAACTTGGAATGGTTCCAAAGGCATTAGGACGAAAAATGCTTGTGACGTCAGCGGTCGAAATTGCAAAATCCGTTCCTTCTTTCGAGGTACGAGTAATGTCACATTCCGGAAAGAAAAATGAAAAAACTAATAAATTAATTTAAAATGTTCTAGATTAATTTTTAAAATTCCGGTGCTACACTAAGTCACAAAAAATTAGGACTACCTGTGTGCCCAATTTTATTATTGTAAGTGCCATAGATTGGTCAAGACACTGCATACAGAGACACAGAGAAACACTTCCTTTTCTAATAGTAGAGATTCAATGAAACTATTTATAATTTGTAGAGCAGTATCGAGCATTATAGTAAAATAAAAAAACTACTTATTTCCTTTTTGCATGACAACTGAGGCTGAGGGTCCCTGTAACACAAGTATGGATACACAGGATAAATAAAGTGTGCATGCTCCTCTTCTTCCAGCGGTTGCAGGACGGGCATGCCGTTCTTTTCCAGGAGGCTGTTTCTTTCGGCATGAAATTCAAGAGCATGTTTGAAAATAAGATACTTTTTTAACTATCCTCATTGGAGTATTTAATTTTCAGGCATGGCAAAAACGAGAACACAAACTACAGTGGAAAATGAGTGAAGAAATGAAAGATAGAAAAGATATGGAATTTAATTTACATGGTGATCTGTTGACTGAAAATCCATTGGCTGCCAAGAGTGCCCTTGATTCTCATCGCATTCTACCTGATAGATGGAAAGGAATGGGCTACAAAGAGCTGAAAGAATACTATGATGGTCAAATACAACAAATAGCATTAAATCAGGTAAGAATAAACATTTGTAACTCTAATATTCACTATTTGTTGAGCAACAGCAAATTAACGGATAAATCTTTAAACAATAACCCACCCCATCTATTGCATGTGAACGAATGATAGCAAGTGCATGTTTACTAACTGGAAATACACTGTACATGCATGTATTTTTTTTCCCGCTGCAACAGTGTGTATGTATGTGTGTACGTACTAATAACTTTTATTATGTATTTAGTTCACAACGGACTCACTGTTAACAGAAACTGGCGGTTGAAAGAGTGATGGTTAATCAAAATTTCCCAGTTCCTATGATTATTCATTGTGTTTCAATTGGTTTTCATTTTATTGGTTGATTATTGACAGAAATATAAAACAAAATAACTCGCATGATTTTTAAAGGATAGCTGGGATTTAGTGTTTTAACAAAAACTGTATTTCTAAACTTCTGTATTGTAAACCCATGAATCTTGTAAAGTGAAGAAAGAGATGAAAATTTTATTATTTACTATGTTTATTGTAATGCTTACCTTTTTCATAACCAGGGCTCAGACTTTGTTTACTTAAAACTATAAAAAAATGGCCAAAAATTGTAATTGATAAAAGTTTGATTAGCAAACTATTTTCTTTTACAAATTGTTTTTCTGTCTTCCTATATGAATTCGATATAATCCGCTTACTGACCAGAATGACCCTCTAAACAGATAAATGCTTCATAGTATGTATGGTGCATTTTTTCTGTAATCAATCCCAGGTTACATGATACTTTTGTGCAACATAATTTCGTATCTTTTTCTAAAACTTTTATACGACCAATCTTTTTTGTCTTAAGAACCAACATGAGCCCACAAATCAGTTTAGGAAACCACACCTTCGATGTTTGTGATTTTAGCATTATTAAACATTTTCATGCACTCAAAGATCCAAAAGCATAATTGGTATTTGTTTTCCTTCCTGTCAAGACTAAAGGAAAACCCTTCGGCCCCAGTCTTTCCCAGCATCTGGGATTTATATACAAATAAAAAAATCAACGAAAGGTTTTGTTTTGAGATAAAAGGCAGATCAGACTTTTATGGAGCCAGAATCTAGCAGACAAATCATTTGTGCTGTTTATTGTAGTGCAAATGATACTACAGATGATAGATTATGTGGCTTGGGAATGTGTTTCAATTAAAGCCAGACAAAACTAAAGCATCATCCAAAAAACTCAACAAATGACCAAAACTTTTCCTAAAAATCTCAAACGTACACCAAAAAATGTCCTAAGGTCTATATTTCTAGTATCAGATTGCAAATAAAATCAAGGCCCTGCTCATAACTGTTCCCCTTCTTATGATTCTGTGAAGCATTTTCATCATAAAGGTAATTTTTATTGACTTGGCAATGTAAATAAAAAAAATTTTAAACCAACTTTTTTTATGATCGTAATTTTTATTGTTTTGAGTAATTCTCATGTTTTCAACATGCTTTAAATTTTATTAAAATGAAAATGGCAAAGTTTATCAGTTTATTGGTCAATTTCTTTGGCCTTCCTTACTAGATACTTATACTCCATTCTTATGATATTAGAGCATTTAACTATTAAAACATCACTTCTAAATGTCTCAAATGCAAAAATGTATTTATAATTTTAGATAAAATTATTTAAATTTCCTACTATACACTACACTGGATATTAAAAATATACTTGCACATTTTTCTGTTTATCTGCTACTTATAACCTACTTAATCTGATAGAAAGTAATATCAGAAAGGAAAATTTTAAAATGTGAATTTCACATCAATGCACTTTATCTAAATAGGCACCTATTAGAAAACACAAAGCACATGAACTACGTCTGCACCTATAAGAAAACACAAAATGCACATTTAAAATCAAGCACTAGCACATCAATTTAAATTAAATTTATTAATTTCTATGACAGAGAAGAAAAGAACAAGAGCAAAAGGAAAGGGCACTGTGGGATGATCACATCCTTTGTCAACAAAACGCAGCTCGATTTCTAGATGAGCTTGAAAGGAAGCATAGCCATCAGTTCAGCAAGGATTTGGAGCTGCAGAACATAGCATTGGCACAACAGCAGGAACAACATCAAAAGTATTTTAACACAGTGGTCAATACAAACATACCCTCCCAAGACTACTTCAATCAGTTTAACACCAGCTCAAGATGAAAACTGATCAATAAAACAGCATTAAGGCAAAACAATTATAAAGTACTAGCCACTGCGTGGTCAACACTGCTTTGCCCGTGACAGTTCTTTTCATCAGGTCAGGTGTGACTGCTCGCTGAAACTCACCAACCCCCTGTGATGGTTCGTATTCCCATTGGGTTTGCTTCACAAATGAACTCCACAGGCAATGCAGTGATAGCCTCGAAGCTGCTATTATCAAAAAATTAAATCAAAACACGCTAGAATCAGAAAATTCGGCGTGGTTCCAAAGCCATTAGGACGAAAAACGCTTGTAGGGGAAATCGCAAAATCCCCTCCTTCTTCGATGACGTCATATTCCAAAGAGAACAAAAGGTGAAAAAACTAATAAATTAATTTTAAAATGTTCTCGACAAAATTTTAAAATTCGGGCGCTACACAAAAATCGCAAAAAAATCGACTACCTGTGTGCCATAGAATGGTCAGGACGCTGCGTACAGACACACACTTCCTTTTATAAAAGTATAACAAATCTAGACATCTGATCGAAAAATATCTGACCTTATTTTTTACTAAACCTTGGAAAAAGGAACCTCGGACCCTACTTCGCATATACAAAGATCAAGCTACAGTGCAGTTCCAGTGAGAGGCATATGGACTTGGAAAAGTCCATTTTCACAAAAGTGGTTAAGCTAGCAGGGGGAAGGGCTCTATATTCAAAACCATGTACTCTCTATAACAAAAAAATCGACGCACCAAGAAGGAGTTGTCCGATGGAGACAAAAATTGGTGGATAGGAAAATTATGTACAGAATAGAAAATGATTAAAATGTCAGAACAGTTGAATGATTTATTTCAGAGTTACAGTAACGAGATCAATAAGGTGTTGACCCGCCTCTAGCCTGGATGCAAGCTGTCACACGGCGTGGCATAGACCGATAAAGCTCCCGGATGGTCTCCTGCGGTATTTCTTGCCAAGTTTGATCCAATTGTCGGACTACGTCATCAACATTCCCTACCGGATGCAGTCGCCTTCCCATCATATCCCAGACATGCTCGATGGGAGAGAGATCTGGTGATCTGGCTGGCCAAGGAAGTGTTTGACAAGCTTGTAGACAGTTCATAGCAACACGTGCCGTATGCGGTCTGGCATTGTCTTGCTGAAAAATAAGCCCAGGGTACTGCGAAAGGAACGGTAGCAAAACAGGTCTCAGAATGTCGTCAACGTACCGCTGTGCAGTAAGTGTACCTCTAATGACGACCAAAGGGGTCCGGCTATCAAGGGAAATGACACCCCAGACCATAACTCTTTGTTGAGGGCCTGTGTGGCATGCAATAGTGAAAGCAGGATCGGCACGCTGCCCTGGGCGTCTCCAGACAAGGATCTGTTGTGGCCCTACGTCGACCGCTACCATCATGACGCTGAAATCTGCCATTGTCCACCCACTCTTGCCAGCATCTTCTAATCGCCGCATCGCTTCGACTCACATGACGAGCGATTCTCCGATTTGCCCAACCTACCTCTTTCAATCCAATGATACAACCTCTTTCAAACTCTAAAAGTTGCTCGCATCCTGCGGCGAGGCATTTTTTCTGTCGTTAAAAGGTATCCTAAATCACAATGCAGCAGAAATTTTTAACAACAGTTCAAGAACAACTCCTAATATACATCTGCTGGATGCGCAGTTCTGATGCGCTGGAGATCGCACTATTCATTCATTGGACACCAAATTTTAAACATTTGCATATTTGGTCAAAACATTTTTGCATACGAAATTTCAAAGCAATCGGATGATTCCTTCTTGGTGCGTCGATTTTTTTGTTATAGAGTGTATGTAATCACCATATGTAGTAATGTGCTCCACCAATTTATAGTCATTGCTGTGGCTTCATGAATGATAAATGCAGAGATGGAAACTACGCTACAGGTGCCAATTGTAGGAATGCATTGAACTTGTCCCTTAATTTAACAAGTTTACTCATCCCAAACCACATGACTCAAATATCAACTCGCTGGTCATTTTGTAACCTGGTACCAATGTGGCTTTGAATTTACCACCTATGTTAAAAAAAAAATTGAATGTTATTCAAATGAAAATATTCTTTTTAGTTTCTCTTTAGTTCATGATCACATCATCTGTCCCTCAGGCTAAGTAATGCACCATCTGGTTTTTGAAAGTCGTAGACTTGGTGTAATTTATTTAAACCAAGTGAGATAAGATCTTACTGTTGTCCATAACCTGCACAAAGTCAGATGGAAGATACACAAACCATGGCGACATGGCCCTTCACTACAGTTGAGCGAGTTCAAAACTCAATCCAACCAAGGACTAACATACACATCAAATCTGTTGTGTCCTCATATTGCCATGGAGTGAGGTGCTAGCTCTCAAGTGACCTCATAATCTGACCGTGGTAAGAAATTATGAGGCTTTGTCCTCAGATCTTTCCCAACAAGATCAATCTTGGATTGTCGACAGTAGTCTTTTGTATTGCTCCAGTGTGAAGTTAATTTAACTGTCTACCACTACAATTCTTCAGCCTCATGCATTGCACTTCATCCATAATTATTTTTCAAAATGTAGCTATACACAGGTTTGGTTCTCCTACTTCCCAGACATGATTCTAGGAGACTTAGGTGACTCAAAGGGGCAAAATTTCAGGACACAGAAAAATGTGAAAGCACCTGATGGAGACCACCCATAACGTGACATTAAAAAGGCTTCCAAGTGTTCAAGAACCACTTGAACTTGAGACCGTATTTATTTTGACCAGGGACTATGTTTGAATTAAATAAGTAACACTTTTGTGTTTCTATCAAAGGTCGAATACTTTAGGATCAGACCTCATGAATTAATTATCCCATTGACCTCTCACCTTCAAACATATTTTACAAGAGATACTTGTAGTTTTTAGATCTTAATGATTACTGTATTTCAGAAGAAATTTTATACATTTTAAATTTAATAAATAATCTAGTTAAGCATCCTATATTGGCAATGAGAACGTATTTTTAATAATCTTCGTATTTGACTGGCAACTCTATCTCGAAATTTGGAACGTTTTCAGGCATTGTACATGAAAAATGATTACATACCTGCCAATCTCCGCAAAAAAATACAAATTTTCGCAACATAAAAATCAATGTACAGCTGTCAAAAATTTTTAAATGTCTAAAAATTCATTTTTTTAATAATAAAAAAAAAGCACCAAATTAGCAGCAACTGTGCCAAATTGGGTTTCAAGAAAGTAATTTTACACAAAAATGTAACTACTGTTATAAAGTACTTGGCTGTTTGAGCTCTGCAGAACTGAATCAATATTTCACACAAAATGGCACCAAAGGATTTCTAACAAAAGAAAAATCCCCAATACCATTCCTGTCCAGAAGATCGGAAAAAAAGTTTTTCCATAAGACGTACAAAAAGTTAGCTGGAACACAATATTGTTCATGTATTGGCACAAAATGACAAATTTAGCATCATTGGAAAATTTCTTTTATTCAAAAATAAATTTGGAACCAATTTTTTTCGTTTGGAAGACCCAAAAAAAATGGTTTTCCAGAAAATGTAGTAGAGTTGGTAATTGTGTACTGAAGATTTCAGAGTGATTTTATTTTTATCCTTCAGTATATTATATATTTCATGCTTGAAATCTTAAATTTAATTATATTGCTTTCCACTGTATTGTATTTTTCATACATTTAGGTTTCTGAATTTTATGTAGCAATACCATTTGAACCAAACTTTTATTAAATATTTTTCTCCTATAATGTACAATGCCTACCAGAAAATTGTGTTCTTCAAATAGTTTAAATATTGTTGAAGGATACAGAAAGATATATAAATTCACAAATTGATTCTTCTAGTCTTAGATTGAAACTCAAAATTTCCCCCAACTTGAACAAAAATAAACCTTTACATCTTCAATGCATTTTTCAAAGTTAATATTAGTTCTGCTTTTCTTATCTCAATGTATGACTTACTATGAACCTAAGATGAGAATAATATTAAACTGCTACATACTGCTTGATTAAGTATAAAGGTCTTTTATTTTCTATAGGAATAATCTCTCACTTTCATTTCTTAACATCTAGAAAGTGGGATATCCAAAATCAATATTTATCATCCTTAATTTCAAAGTCCTCTATAATAGAAAACACCCACTTTTCATACTCATATTATAAACTTGTAAAATACTGATAGAAAACATTAGCATTTTCAGCAGAGCTCGGATTTGGCAAGAAAAATTACCTAAAAATTTAATTGATATACTTGTAGTAGGCAAACTTTTTCTTTCTTCAAACTGCCTGCAAATAAAATTTTTTGTACTTATAGATATCTTATAGTAATTCAAAAAGATATATGCACTTCTACATCTCTTTGTGCACACGTATTTTGCACTTATATATGGAATGCATTGCTATCCATTTTGTGACCAGAAAAGACTCATATGAACAGGTAAATAGAAAAAAGGTGCGTTCTGGTAATGAATCAGTTGAATATTTTTACATTTTTTTCTAATATTTTCCTGACTTTTTTGTCTTGGTTACTATAGGCCCTATGGATCAAAATTTGGGAAAACACGTTTTAGCTCAGATTTTGGTATTATAAACATTTGGATAAACAAATCAAACCTAAAGTATAACAAAATCTTTCGCTTTTCTGCTATCAAGGCTAGAGAAAGCCTCTTCAGCCTTTACACCTTCAGGCGAGACCATTAAGTTTTTTTGTTGGACACCCACCTGTTAAAAAAAATTGACAAATTATTTGTTTAACATTAAATGGCAGATTGTATTTTTTTGTGATAGAAAATAGCAGATAAGTCATGTGTTTAGTAGCAAACACGAAACTGCGGATGAAAGATTAACTTGGGATTTGGGGCTTATTTTATTTCTTACTATCTGAATAACCATGTGTTGCTCGGGTTGAAATGGTTTAAAAATGAATTAAAATAATCACTTTTATTACATAGAAAAATGCAATCATTTATGTTTTAAGGAAAATACTTTTTAACTTCAAATCATTTATATTTTACGAAAATACTTTTTAACTTTAATCATTTATGTTTTACGGAAAATACTTTTTAACTTTTTTATAGCTTCTACAACTTACTTCAGATGCAAATGTATACATTTAATTCCTGAATATGCAAAAGATTAAGACTTATACAAACAAAAACGAAATTCCGATGAAAAAGTGCAGAATTCTAAAAGACGAAAGATTTACAAAGTGTCGAATTTGGACTTCCTGAGCTGAAATAGAGCAATTTGAAAAAGACAGAAAAATATAGATAAAGAGGATAATGATTAATGAAATTTAGTAATGCTCAAATATGACAGTGACGTTTCCCTGTATTAACTCAAATAGACAAACCCTGTAGAATGGGTTTCCTTGTCAGTATTCATTTATTGCAAGAAAATAAACAAGTTTCACTGGGCACCTTTAGGACTACCTGTGTGCCAATTTTCATGGTTGCAAGTGCTATAGGTCTGAAGACAGGAAAGTAATAGCTTATTATTTCCGCAGTGTTCTAAAGTATAAATGTACCAAATACAGTGTGAATTGTTAAAACGGTGTAGATTTCTATAGAAAATATACACAAGAGCACACACATCCTTTTATATATAGAGAGAGAGATTAAAACCAGGAACAAAACTAAAGCATTTCACTAAGTTTGCAAAACAAATGTCCTTACAAATTTTAAAGCAATTCAAAACTAAAAAACAACGGGATTTCTAGAATTGGGAAATTGCAAATGGAATATCTGTGTATAAGCTTGTCAACGAAGCAATAGCAAAAGAGAAGACACGTCAACGGGGTCTTGTTTTTAAGACATGCTCACTACCATCAGGATATAAATGAAATCAGAGATTTTTCCAACAAGCTTTTAATACACATAAAAGGGATAAAATATCAACATGATGCACAAAATCTATACACAGTGGAACATACATTTCAGTTTCTGAATACAAAAATATATATATGAATGGAAAAAGTGAATGACATTTTTACAATGTATCATAGTTCATGGAAGGCATTCGCTTTGGCATGGACAACTGTAAGCACTTGTCTTACAGTTTGGTGTCCTGGACTTTTGGCATGTTGCTGTCTTCTGCCAGGGGAACTTCATGGATCGGCACCAGCCAACCCTCGTCATCACAGATCTTGCTGTTCCCGTTCAGTATTTTCTTTTCATCCTGCAGAATAACAACAGCCGGAGTGAGATCAATCCCCACTGATTCTTGCAAGTTCCGCTGGAGTTTGCTCTAAAAATGGATCATATTTATGTAACCTGAAGAATTACAAAAGCCTTACCTATTGTTAGTTTTAACAGAAACATTCATGATGCTTGTTTTATAATATCTAATATAGATGTCAGTAGACAAACGTCCTTAGGCATAGAAAACAGAGATACGAATACAGTCGAACCCCGTTGTAATGAACCGGCGCCGATAAAAAGTTCACAACGTTCATCATGTTTATTGGAAATAAAGAATTCAGTAGTTTTACTTACTTTTATTGTTACACCTTATGGAAAAAATTCCTTAATTTGGATTGGGTACATTTCGATTTTAAGTACAGTTCACCAATTTTTTTTTTTTTTTTTTGATGATTACGAAAGATTCCATAGTTTTTTTTGTCCCTATTTTCCATAGAAATAAAAGTATTTAGAATAACCTTTGAAAATCTTGAAAAATATCTGTGGAAGGGAAAATTCTGTTCACTGTAAGCGAACTTACATTTTCTCAGAAGTTCACTATAAACGTTTAAAATAACATTAGTTAAATATATATATATGGGAGTTCAATTGGGACCCAAAACAAAGTTCACTATAGTGGGGTTCGACTGTAATACAAGTAATAAGTAACTAAATAAAGGTCAAGTACAATATAAATAGGGCTTTTAAAATGAAAAGTCTGGCCTTCTAGTAATGGCAGAAAGAGCACAACTAAACAGTGCAGGGCATACAGCCCGGCAAGAAGCATCCATGACAGAGCCTTAGAGACGGGCCAGAAATATTTCAAAATGATGCAAGTTAGTCGCAAGACAATCGTGTCCGGTCACCAGACAAAAACGACAACAGCTTATTCCCCCAGACAATCCTGCAGATTGGCTAGTTGCTTCTACCGTAGTCTTTGTCTTATTCGTTGAACAAGATTGTACTTGAAATCATTTTTTACTTTTAAATGAAGAAGACAAAGGACAGTTTTTTATGCCGTCTCCCTCGAACAAGGGAATGGGATGCAATTGCAGTTCAGAATCTAATTGAGGAAATATTACTGAGGCTTGCATTTTGCCACACATTTTATTGGACACATGACAGCCGTAAAAGTAAACAAAATTGTGTTTTATTTTTGGATAGCTTCATTTCATTTTGATATATGAAATACACTTACATGATGCTAAATGCATTACTTTGCAGCATTAAGACTAAACCAACCCTCCTAATTCTAGATTTTTTTATTTTTATGTCATTTATTTTTTGGCATTTTAAATTAGTGGCTCATTTGCTAAGATTTTCAGAGCATTTCTTGAGATTTGTAAGGTATTTTTCAATTCCTTAGAATAATGTTTTTTCAGTTTCATAGTGGCTATTAAAAATTTGTTTTGCTGAACCTTCCCATTCTGCCATCTTTCATCTGCGACTTTCAGTATCGCTATAAAACACAAGCAAATAACTGATCTACCCTTCCAAGTAAAAAAACTTTTATGTTCTATTATATTGCTGGGTGAATCAACTGTACTAGAATGAGGGCTTGAGTGAGTTTTAGCAGAAGAAAACAAAAGATTACATTTTACTTTTGGATCTTTGAGTTAATTAAAATGTTTAATATAATAATACATGACATTTTTTAGTTTTATTTACAAGACCCACGACTGTTTTGTTTAAATACAACATACATGCTTTAAGAAAAATAACTCTTTTTAGCTGAAGTTTTACAAAATCAAGCAAAAAAAATTTCATAGTTTTTATCTGCAATAAATTTTTTGTTAAATTAATTTTTCACGTTGTCCCATTGTAGAACACCCTATATACGACTAGTTGCAAACTGATATTCTAACAGCAATATGTACGTTTCTCAACAAGACACAAAATTGAATAAATATTCCACAGAATACTTCACATTTTTACAAGTTTAAAACATATTTTTCCTATTCCTACTTGATTACCAAGGGTATCTAAAATTCTGCAGCTGGAGATCAAAATCAGGGGAAACTTTATACAATGCATACAAATTTTACAGGGTATTATGTGTTGGTTGTACTACATATAACCAATTGTAGTAATAATTTGTAATTAGTAAGTTCTAATTTCTAAAATTTTTCCAATATGCACTAATTTATTTGTGTGCCATTCTTTGTATGAGAATTGAGTACTTCTTAAACTCTTGATAACTAAATGAAAAGGATAATTTCATAGCAATATTTCAATCTTATTCACTGCTACTATAATATTTCTTGTCACGAGATTACCAGAATTTTCCAAACTAATTATGATTATTGTTGATAATTATTAATACTTTGTCACCTACTGTATGTAATTTTTAACTATAAAATTTTATTTTACGATAAATATAATTTTATGCATTAAAATAACTAAGATTGCAAAAACTTTTATAGCAACAAACGATTTTTCATTTTAAAAACAAAGATCTCCCTCAAACGGCTTGCTATATAACCTTAGACCTTCATAACTTAAACATCTTGCCAAGGTATTAAGTTAAAGTTGAAAGATCAATAACACCAATTTAAAATCTATTTTCAACAAGATGTCAGTAATGTTGCAACAATACTAGATAAAATTAATTAGCAAAATTTGTTTCAAAACACCTCACTTACATTAGCTAAATAATGAACAGATCGCCGATTCCTCTTCCTGAAAACAATCACTATGCAAATCAAGAGAACAACTCCAAGAACAGCCAGAGCAGTTGAAAAGACAATCACACCATACTTTTCAAAAATCACAGGTAGGAGATCAGAATCTTCCGTTAACAGTCCATGGTAAAAATGCACTGAGCTAACATTCATCTATGAAATAATTCAAGATTAACACTATGGAAATTTTTATAAGAAAGTTTAGCACTAAGAACATTTGTTTAGAAAAGGATCAGGGTCAAACAGGGATACATTAAAATCTTGTTAAGGCGACTTCACGAGACCGTAAAAGAAATTATGATGAAATATAGTTTGTATTATCTGATTTCAGAAAAAAATACTTCAACAAAAAAAAATGTATTTACATTACTTACTGTATAATTCTTGGCTTACAGATAAATGGTATTCTGTATTCGTAAACACAAAGATTTTACAGATAATTTTTGAATATATACAGATAATTCTTTCATTATACAGATAAATTTTTTCCACGGAAATTCTTGATTCACATATATTTCTTGATTATGCAATTTTTGTTTTAAAATAGTTCTGTTATCCTTTTTTAAAAACATTCTTTAAAAAAAATCTCTATAAGTGAGCCATAGCTTCTTTTAAAGAAGGTTCGCTTATTCCTTTGTCTTTGGAATCTTCATTTATTCTTCCCTCTCTTCCACAAATACAGGGTGTCTACCATTCATGAAAATCATAAGTCACAAATTAAGAAAATGGTCACGAAAAGCATGAAAAAATCGTAAAATTATCCTCTTGGCCACAAATTTTTCCGTTTTTTAAAAGTTTCCTTGTTTTTAAACCCTGTTTGATACCAAATGGACTTATGGATATGGTTGAGATGTCGCCAGAAGCTTGTTTAACGTCATGAGCGTCAACTACCATGTTGTGAATGCTATGGTTTTTGCAGACCTGTCGTGCATGCGCACGATGGAAAAAACATCTAGAACACTATTTTTCTATGTTGTTTCTGAAACAATTCTAGCTGATGCTTTTTCAAGTGGAAAACAAACCACTATTGGATTTAAAGTAAGATCTTTTGCCCACTGTAATGAATAACCCTATTCCTGGTGAATTGGGTCGTTTATCTACATATGAACCTGAAAATTCAGAGCTTTAGAGATATGCAAGCACTGAATATTTGTCAGTAAAAGGGCAAATATACGAAAAATAATTTTTTTTATAAATATTAGGTTTATGAGTGATTATTTAAAAATGTTTGTAATTTTTAGAATAACGTGCATATTTAAAAGTTACGGTCATGAAATTAAGTATCAAAAATTTGGTAGACACCTTGAAGTACAATTTTGGAGTCACTTGATGTTTTTGATAATATGATTGAAAATAATCCATTTGCCCTTAAGTTTCGAAAATGTGTTCACTTTAACCTGTAAATAGTGTAACCTGTAATCTAATTAAACGAATGAATTAATATTATTTGAATAAACATTTTGATGGGATTGAAATTTAGTTTGTTTCATCAGTTATTTGTATCAAGCAAGTTCGTCTTGATGAGGTTTGACTGTATATAAGTATGAGATTAATGTTTAAATAATAAAACTTTGTGCAAAGGTAAAAAATAATCAGCAATTAACTGGGTTCTCACTTTTACATCCAGTAAATTTGAAGGATATTTAAAAAGAACTTTCAAAACATCTTCTAAAGACTAAATAAAACTAACATGTGAAGGATGGGAAAACTAAAATACTTGAAAATGGGATAAGTATACCAGAAGCAAAATTTTTAGCACAGTAAAATTTTGGGTTCACCATTTAGAATAGATAGAGGGGACAAATTTAGAACTATCTTCAGCAGACTTAAACATTGCATCAAGGTTTCTCCAGCACTGTTTTTCTGAATAGATGAAGAGTTACTAATAACGTTTTCAGTCTTTATGTTCTATCTTTATGGAAACAAATTTTATTTTACATATTTGTATGCAATTATTAATTCATACGGATTGCAATCTTCAGAAAGAACTAGCTTTAGTGATGAAGAAAACGTGCAACAGAAAACAGTCAAGAGACAAAATTCATTTGAGAAATTTCATCAATTCTTTACAAAAGGTATGTTTACAAGCACACGGAATATTCATCATTTCCCCATTCAATTTTATCTGATCGTTAAGGATTAAGAATGAAAAATATCAAGTTTACAATCTCTGTTTATCCGTAAATTCAGACGAGTCACGTGAGAACGTGATTTCACGAAAATTCAACTTCTTTACCTTTACAATATATTCCTTTTGCAAAAGATTTATACAAACTTTTTTTATTTTAAAAAATTTCATCTAAACTGAAATATGTAAACGTTATATACGTACTTTTAAACGTCAGCGTAAATCCAATTTTCAAGAATATTACATACAAAATATGGAGGGAGTGGCATCAATTCCAATAACCCTTTCATTGTTTTACGGTTGGAAACAGGATAATATTATAAGATTACATGCAAAAATTCTCCATTTCATTGGGCTTCGTTGGACATGTTACGGTATCATCATTTGTAACAGTGAAACCCAGCCTTTCTTTAATGGATGGAATAAGTAAAAAGATAAGAATAATTTCTTGTCATCCCCAATTGAATTTCGTAGGGCTTTTTCTTTGCATGAATGTCTTCTATTCTAGATAAAAGTAATGTGTTTTGTAGTTTTATATGCAGTACATTCATAAAACTGCACATTTTGTGGTCTGAAATTACTGTTTTTACAAAACTTAATCTATAATATAATCGAACTCACTTTTCGTGATCACTTAAAATGCACTTGAAATCAAAATATCTCAAAAAAAGGATAATGGAAATATCTCAAATTTATTGTAGGTTTTTTTAAAAGTCATTAGGTTGTTTTGGGTACTAAAGCGATGCCAGATTTTTATAATTTGGAAACATCCAATTACGAATTTTTAGGTGCCATAAAATTTACATAGATTTAAAATAGAGAGCATAAAATTGAATAGGTAAAAACCCAAGAATCCAGAGCTTAGTGTTAAACATAAAACTTACCGACCGCTTCATATCTGCACTGTAAAAATTGAGAATGCTTAGCACAAAATCCACAGGAAGTGTTTCTGAAAAAAAAGTTTTACAAAATATGTACAAAATGATGATGATTTTAAAGTCATAAGTATGTTGCAGGTTGTGCAGAAATTGTGATTTAAAAAAAAAATCTTGCTCAAAATGTTTAAACTGGTTAGACATGCAAGTTGCAGTTCAGTTTTCTAAAAAAATTGAGAAACTTAAACATTAATTCACACATGAAGAGGTTTAGAAATACTTAGCAAATTGTTATCATTTTTACAATTTTTGCATAAAAAGGTAAAACATAATTTTCAAAACACAATTTAACGAAAAGCATACATTTAGTATAAGATCTGATACATATATTTTAACAGGCCATATGAATATAAAACTCAACATCTGCTGATACAGATTTTTGATTGACCGGTAAGAAATACTTGGACATGCCATTGTCATCCCTATCATCTATCACTAGTGAATGAGTTTAAAGTAGGGCAAATAATTTTCAATTAGTCATTCTTGCTGTGTTTCTGAGTAAAAGCCCCTTGTGTTGCTGCAGTGAGACGATAATTAAAAAATACCAGAGTAAAATTTATTAAAATAGATTAGTTTTAAACTTGTTTGATAAAATATACATTAACTACATTAGTTTTTCTATTTACCTCAAAATTTAATCTATATCTAAGGCACTGAAATGTATATGAACTAAGAAAAGTATATCTGATAAGTGTTTACTTCTTTTTCTTAAGGCCACTTTTGTACAAAGATGTCATCTGATAAATCTAGTTAGATGAGTGATTTGTAATTAGTAGTCACACACAAATCCATTTTTATGCTGACCAATTTCGAATCTTGACTAAGTTTATGGTCTAAACTGTATGAGACTATTTCCCAATTTGAGAATCAAATTTATTTCGACTAACCAGTAAAATTAAAACCTTAAATTTCTGTTAATTACAATCCTAATTTATTTTTAAAACAATAAGGTCACATTAAAAATACTTTTTTTTTAAATTGCTTGCAAAACAGCCCCAAACTATATAGATTACTGGCTAGGGATTTGGTTTATATTCATAAGATTTACAAGACTGAAGCCAACTGTATTTAGTCATTTTAAAAAATCAGTACTTTATTTTAAAATTGAAAGTTATAACTTAAAAATTAAGTTAGTTCATAACTTAAAAATTCTTAATCATAAAAAATTGGTTTTACAGAAATTTTGTTAATATAATGAAAAATTATAACAATAAGAACTGATTATCCTTGCTTTTTTGACAAAATTCCAAACTAACTTTAAAAGTAAATGTGTTTAACAGTCCTAAATAGATACAAGCAATATACCTGTTAGTGCAATGTTAGATTGCCAAGGTTAGATTGGCATATAGAAATGCTTATCTCTTAATACAGACTGCCGTAGTATTTTGAATATCTTAATATGTGGCCCTCTGCTCTCTAGAAGTTTGAGCACCTCACATATAAACAATAATGTACATAGTTTCATTACTCAAAATAATTTAACTTTATTGTTCGATTACTAACCATTTCTCCATTGATTGTGAACAATGAAAGTCATTGTGATATTTGAGGACTTGGTTTTTGGAGTAGGCAATATGTAAAATATTGTAACCTTTCCAAAAGGCATGTCACTGGATTGACTTCCATTCTGATCAAAAGGATCCTGGAATAGCGAAAATGTATGAAAATTCGCAACACTTTTATGACAAAAAATGAAATTTAAAACTGATTAAATGCATTTTAAATGGTATGCTTCTCAGACATTTTTAAAAACAACCTTTTCTATGATCTCATGATTATATCTGTCTATAAATATATTTCACACCTGGTTGAACACATGTATATATTCACTGATGCTAATCAGTTCACCAGTTGAACTTTCGCTGCAGAAAGGGTATGCACATGAAATGTGAATTTTCTAGTCAGGCTTATTTTTCAAGTGCTTGAAGAAGTAAATTGGTATTTGCGTCATGGGATTCTGAATGAGATTCTACGAGAAGGGGTTAGGTTAAAACAGGGTGTAAAAAAATCATGATTTTTTTTTAAATCAATTAATTGGATTTATTTGATTTAAATCGGATTATTTTGATTTAAATAAGATTTTTCTATTTAAATTCCTGCAGGCCCTAAACACTGTTTATATAATAAATATATATAAATTTGTTAAATAAAAAATTGAATTTGTGACATGACATGTAAACCAATATTTATTTTAAGTAAACAATCAGAATTTGTGACATGGTAAATCAATATTTACTTAACATTTATTTAACTTTAAAACACAAGTTGACATCTTACATAGTTTTTCTTGAGAAAATTACATCATCATGTTAACAAATTTATCAGCAAGTGTAAGTGACAGACCTAAAATATAGTCTGAGAAGTACAATAGAACAGAAATAATCAGACTATAGTAAATTCTGTTAATAAAACTGCCAAACAGCAATAATAATTGGATTTTTACTTAGTTTTAATTCATATTGGATCTTTCTTTTTTCCTGCTGACATTTTAATGGCTGTGTGTGAAAATCTATATTTCTACTCTTTTAATCTTTATTGCTAACTACAAGAATAAGCAAACACAGAGATTCCCAAACTTATCCAAGTGGTGGCACCCTTAAGAGAATTATAATTTTCTCACAGCACCCCCTCGTCGTCATGTAATATTTATCTGTGGTATATTATTACAAATATATACTTATTTCATATTAGTACCACTTTGAAAAAGAAATAAGAGAATTAAGAACATAAACATAATCAATACAACTCGTATTTAAAATTCACACACAAACACTTTAATTTTACTTTATAAGAAAACATAGGTTAGTGAAAATATAAATAAAACAAATAAAATTACCTTCATCATGCTCTTGGTTGGGGAGCAAACCGATTTTTGATAAGTGACCTTAACCCTTTTTCTGTTGCTTAGAAATAGCTTAAATTGGAGGTTCCGGGCACTTAGCAGCACCTCTCATCTCTCTACGCGGCACCCCAGGGTGCTGCGGCACACACTTTGGGAGCTAACTAACAAATGCCTCAAAAACTTTACTTCCCACTTGTGTTTTTTTTAGCTAATAAAATCAGTCACCCCTTTAGTTTATAATTTTGAATCAAACTGTTGTATACTTCCTTTAAGTGTTTATATTATGAGTGCTGTTAATCAGAAATGTTTATACATTACTCTTCCTGGCATTTAGATTTATATGATTTATGTCATGTGTATTTACATTACTGTTTCCAGTATATAGTAAATTCTAAGTTACAACTGGCTGTTGCAATCTTTTATCATATGCAGTTATTGACCCATTTTCCTCTGAGCTGGGTGTAACCATTAGTGCTGAAATCACCAGCAGAAAAATTAAAACATTTGACCACTTCTGTCATTTTTCTATGGTGTATTTACTTAGTTATAAAAATGTAAGATTAATTGTGATTTAAATCAGTGATTTAAAAAAAAATCATTTGATTAAAATCATAATTTTAATCGTTGATTTAAATCAAGTGATTTAAATCTTGACACCCTGTGTTAAAATGCAAACAATATTTCCATAAGTGGTATCTTATCTAGCTCGAAGATTATTGCTTGTTATCAGACGTTACAGCAAAGACTAAATGATCAGCTGAAGCAGTCGCCACAAACAATTTTGCACATTGCATCTGGCAAGCTTAACAAACCTTGTAGACATGGACTTCCTTAAAGTCATCTGCCTTCTCACTAGAGCTTGGCAGACATTTGTATTGCTTTTTACTAGAACTATACAGGGTGATTCTACGGTCACGGTACCACAAACTTGTAGGGCGTGGTACAGCTTACTAAAACATAAATTTTTTGTACAGGAATGTAGGGTCGGAAGTGACAAACAAAGAGACGAACAGAAAAACATTGTTTATTTACAACATCCTTGCAAAGTGCTTCTTTGCAGCAATGTTTACAATAAATGCCCAAAATTGTGACCACCAATAGAAAAAAAACTTGGCCGCTGTGATTGGCTGGCCATCCGCAGGATAACAGATTTTAAGGTGTAAAAAAGTGACTAATCGAACAAAGAACAGTGACAAATACTCACATTAATGCCAAATATATTCAAGTATAAAGATAGAAGAAAAAAAAAGATCCTTCCAGTCACACCTATCTTTTTCTTTTCTTTCTTTGGAAGGATATTTATTTTCTTCATTTAAAAAACGTTATTTTGAAATATTAACACAAAAAAAAAATTTTTAGTCAGGATTTTTAAATATGTTGTTTATTTTTGACATAGCTTGAAGAATTTCTTCCTTTTCTTTGAAAGATTATGTCCAATTTTTTTGTTGTTGAAAAGTCTGAAATTAATTTTGTCTTTTTCTTCTCAAGAGAAGAAAGTGCATTTTTTAAAGTCTGTCTTTACTGACCTGCATCATCTGAGACTTTTGCCGCCCCTTCAATCATTGCCTGAGCAAATGCTGCTTCCTTGAAGTATTTTTTATTGCCTTCTTGAGTCCATCATTGGCTTCCTTTAACAATTTTGAAGCACTGTCCAATGCCTCATTCTCTTCCTATACATAATTTTAGTTTTCGTTTTTTTTCTATCACCCTTTTTTTTTTCTTTACCAGCTGCTTTAATTTTTTTTTTTCTGCTTCGAGTCTTCCTTTTTTTTCCCTGTCCTTCTTTATAATTTTTCTTGTGCCTTCTGTTTTATATCTTCTAAATAGGCATTGTAGGCTTTATATATAACCCTTCCCATATCCATTAGCTTTGATGTGATCAGCACCAAATAAGCTTGATTGTCAAAATTTGCCAAGCTACTTTTGAACGTCATCAATCCATTGACTTGAGTGTGCATTCTGACATTGATGCTGTCTCCTGTCAAAGCTCTTCCTGAGGCTGAGAAGCCACGTTCAATGTCAGCACTTCCATGGGAAAGTGACATAAGCCTTCACTAGCTTTAACACAACTGGGTATTTAGGACCCACACCACTTATGTCTCAGAGTCTGAAGAACTGGTTCCAATAAACATCAATAGGCTTCATTCTAGATCCTTCTTCCTCAAATTCTGTTTGGAGTAATTTCCACTCATCCAGTAGTATGTCTGTTGGGACCTAACATGACAATGCTCTTGCAACTTCTAATACTTGTACACTGTCACCATTGAGTCTCTCAAGAGGACCAAGACAGGATAAATGTATAAGGAGAGATGGACTGAAGAGAGGACTTCTTCAAAAGATATTTAACACTAGCAATGTAATGCTTTCGAGCCCTTAGAAAAAAGGAATTCATTTCCTTCTTTCACATTCTATAGCTCTTTAGAAATTTGATCTCCGACCACAATATCAGCCAAAGGCAAGTTTCTGAAGACAATCTTCCCTTTCATCCAACTTCAAATCTCGACTGAATTCCTTTTTGTAGATTCTACCAAAATCAGGAACGTTTTTAGAACAGGTGTATGCCAAACCACAAAATGTTTGAGCTGTTGCATTGCCACCTTTGTGAAAATGGTTCATTCATCGCCAGCTCTGACGGAAGAACTGGATGTTTGGTCTTAAATGAAGAACGTTTACACCCATTGCATCGCAATTTTGAGCATTTATTGTAAACATGAAGTACATTTAGCATTGAGGACTTTCCGTCAGGATAAATGAGTTTAAACATGCACCGAAAGTGAAGCAGGCTCTGAAATTCTAGTCAGTCACCACAGTTGATATCATTGAAAAACTATCAGCCAAGTAATATAGTTATGGAAGACCCTTGAGTGAAAGTACAAAAGATTGATGAGACTAGACATCTCAACTGAATGATTGCACAATTACCTGTACCAAAAATCGTAGACAAAAAAGCTGTGTCTGCGATGGGTTGCTGTAATTATTAACTGTTAACCAAAAGCATACGAATGGACATTTCAATGCAGTGTTTGGCAATGTTTAACTGCAAGACTTTCCATCAACTCATGACTGGATAAAACATGGATTCATCTCTATACACCCGAGTCAAAGCGGTGGACAGAATGGCAAAAGTGTGCTGAAGAAGACAACTGTTTTCCAGCCGGAAAGGTAATGGCCACTCATTTTGAGAATTCCCGAGGAATCATCTTGTCAACTACTTGGAGAAGAAAGTAACAATAACAGTATAACAATCAAGCAGAAATAAAAATGACCAAAATTGGTGCACAAAAAGTGCACTTTCACCAAGACAACATTCTATCCCACAAATTGACCGTGGCAAAGACAAAATTACTCAAATTGATTCTTTATCCACCCTATTCTTTGGACTCGGGCCTGCATACTTTCTTCCTCTTCACAAACTTGTAAATTTGGCTCAATGAAAACAAATTTTTATCGAATAAGAATGTCACCACTGTCAATGGGTGTTTTGCAGCCTTTGACAGAACCTTTAAAAAAGGATTGGAAACTCGTTGGACCAACCAAGTGTATTGTTTCAATGAAGACTAGGTTGAGGGTATGCAATAGATTTTTTCAAACATCGGTGTTTAACTTTAGCTTTTTTTTATCATACTTGTCAAATACCCAAGGGCATGCAGAATAATACGACTGCAAGAAAAATGCAAAAGCAAACTAATAATTAAAATATATTAATACAAAAGTTGTATTAAAATTTTGGAAATTTCAAAAGTAAATTAGATGAATTCAAACAGAAATATTTGTATTACCCTTGTCCAATTCTGAAATTCCTTCATTAAAACATGAGTCAGCCAATTGTGGACATCTGCCATTTTTACATTGATCTCTTCATTGTCCTAAAAAGAAAGTCACTTGAAAATTCGATCTAAAATACAGCAAAATATTTCAGTAAATAGTTTGAAGATTTTATTTCTTCATATAAAACTACATCTACAAAGATGGTTTCTTTATTTAGAATATACACTCAAACCTGTTTTTGTGCGGTATATGAAAAAAATTTATTCAGTACATACTACTTACAGTCCTTTCAAAATTTCAAGTTATCAATAAAAATTACTTAAATAAAAAAAATTTTAATATAGCACGTTTTTGTAACGGACTAAAAAGTATAAAATAATTTATCCTGGCTCCATACAGATTTATAACCCTATACAGATTGTCCTGAAAATTGGTGATTGTGAAGTTTTAATAGCTATAAAAATACTTGTAAGATTTTAAATGAAAAACGTGGGGCGCATACAATAGATAATAGTGAGGAGTGTAAAGCATATTGGGCCAGGAGAAATTATTTTATACCAACCGTTAGACCGACGTTTATGTTACACCAACTACATGGTAACTGAAAAAAAAGTCAACTCTAAATGAGTGCAAGGTAGTATCTTCAAGTGACGAAAGTGATTTTGAACCAGTTCACCACAAGAAAATCCGCGTATTGTCAGACTACAAAGGATATTGGTTATACATTTTGAAAAGTTTTGTATGTGAAAATAAGTACATATGGTAAATAAAATATTTTAAAATGTTGGCATGTGTATTTTCTAAACGAGATTTCTAAATTAGATTCCAAAAGGTTTGACGAGATTCCAAGTAGTTGCCAAGCCTCGTGTCTTGATTTCGTTCAAAAAGAAAATTTCTAGTTATTTCGTAAGGTTTTTAGTTTTTTTTTTTACATGAGACTCTTTTTTTTTATGTTGTCCCTATTCACCGCATTAAAAAAAATGTAATGTGTTGCGAAAGATATTTTTTATAGCTACTTGTGACATTTTGGAATTTTTTTTTTTGCGTTTTGTTTAATGCAGTCACTATCCATCGCACAAAAAACAGGTTTCAGTGTGCAGTGCATCTTCAAATCCTCGTTTTCACAGATCAGGAACTAACAAGTGGAGGAAATTGACCCAATATAATCCACAGAATATAATTCACTCGTTTCAAATCATGCCATCTGCTGAAGCAAAAGATTTCTGTTTTCCTTGCATTCAAAAATGAAACAGATACATGCTATGTAATAGTAGTAAAAAAAATCTCCTCTTAAACCCTATTTGAGTAGCAATTATTTTAATTTCTCAGATACAAAATGAATCGGCCTAAACACAAAGTGTGCTAATTGAGCATGAAACGGACATTGAAGATTTAAGAAATTTAAAAACCAGATATATTTTTAATAAAGTTTACATGACAACCTAGCAACCAGATTCCGATGTTCTTCTTTACCGTGGCAACCATTAAAGAAGAACCAAAGTGCCAAAACTTTGAAATTGGCGTCCCTTGGAAATTTCTCTCGCAAAAGAAGTGTCGGGAAAATGCTTATCCTGCCTGTTACTACTTTTAAAAAACGGGGCACAATTTTCGTCAACCTTAGGTTAATTTTCAAAAAAACACCAACATTTTCGAAAATTTTTGGAAATACTAATTTTTTAAGACAATTTTGCTAAAAGATACCCCTAATCACAAAGGTTGAAAATTATAGAAAAAGCTGCCTATTGCATCCCTTTTATTTGTTTACATTAGCAGCCTTAATGCACTTAAAATATTTTGCAACCATTTAAAGGTGGTTGAATACCAGATGTCTCACCTCCTATAAATGGACAGAAAAACAAAAATTAGAAAATTTTCCCACCTAAAAGAGTTAACTTTAATTGGGAAATTTCAGTACCAAGTTATATACAATATGCAAATTAACCTCACTTCTTAGACACATTTTTCTCATGACACACAGGGAATTATGAATGTTATTACAAGATACATGCAACATGAAATATTGCATTAAAAAATGTTAGTTTTTTTCTGCAAATTAATGGAATGTTGAGAAAGAAAAAAATAATTACCACATCCTGCGAGGGCAGTTGAACGACTGCGCTTATCACATTGCTCTTGTCATTTAGTGTTAAATCTTCATAATACAGTTGATTGTAAATCACCTAGGAAAGAAATCTGGTATTTCAACAGTTATAAGCACCACATAAAAGAACTGAAAATCAACTTCAAACAAAAAAATATTCAATCAAAATAAAACAGTTCATTATATTTTTATTTAGACTGAACACCATCTGATTTGGCATGAAAATGTATCACAATTGAAGTAGTTTCACAGCATTCATTAATTGTGCTATAGCTATAAGAGATACAGCATACAGTCTATGGGCCCAATTTGGTAAGCTGCTTGCCAGGGTTCTTATATATATACTCTATTTCAAAAAAAAAATTCCCTATTCTCTATTCCAGACAACTTTTTAGAAAATTCCAAGTCATACTTTGAGCAAATTCACGAGTTTTAAGGTGAAAACCCAATAAAAAATTTAGCATTCAATAGACAATAAAAATAAAAAAATTTAAGAATTATACACTGTAAAAATTAATACACAAAGCACAAGTAATTTTGCACTAAAATAACTTATTCAAATAATCCAACATATTTGACTTAAAAATCAATTTGTGAATTAATGTATCATGAGCATGAAATTCTTCAATTTAAGCCAGTGGACGAAACAAAATACTTTACCAGCTAAATATTAGCTGTTTCTTTTAAAATCGGTTGAAAAATTAAATTCATAAAATGAAGTGATACAAAACTGTGTACAAATCTTATTGGCTACTTTTCTCCAAAGCATCTGAGAAGCCATGATTAATCCTTTTCCAGGTCATTGAGGCGTTTTCCAGGTTTTAGATGAATATTCGTAATTTTCCCTGATTTTTTGGAAAAAATTAAATTTTTTGACAATTCTAGGTTTTTTCTGACTTGTGGGAACCCAGTGCTTATATCCAGACTATGGAAATCTTACATCCATGATTAGACTAGAAAAAAGAATTTTTATTTGAATCAGTTTTTTTTGACACACGTTTTATGGGCTAAATTTTCTAGAATGCCAGGGAAATAAAAAAGGTACAAATTGAGTTTTATGACACAGGGTACTTACTACATTACATATGTCTGAGAAAGCCATGTTTATTTTCCTATAACTAGGGCCCCACAATTCTTGAACGAGGAAGGCACTGACCTCCAACTGGAGAAAATTGATATACTCTCAACGACTTACAAGTCAAAATTATAAGAATTTTGTTTAACTGATTTCTACAAAAGTCTGGTAATGGGTAAGTTAGTAAATGGTAAGTAATGGGTAAGTTTAAAAATTTTATAGTGACTGGCCAGAAAATGTTGGAGTATCTTTGGATGTACATTTGTTTTGATTAACTTTTTAAATTTACCTAAAAACTAAAATAAGTGTAAATTGTGGGTTTAAAAAAACAGTACAAAGTTCCAAATCTGGATGTTTTGCTAACTGGCTGTTTTTTTTTGTTTTTTGTTTTTCTCATTTTTTACATCTTTCCGGTAATTTTGAAAGAACCTGTACCTAATTGTTGAAACAACACAAAAAAAGGACATATTCAGAGTAAATATCACATAGAAAAATTAGATTTAGAAGTAAAATTTGTTCATACATCTGTTAGATTAAGTAGTAGATTTAGATTGAGGTGTTTTTTTTGACAAAAAATGCAAATAATCCAAAATCTAGAAAAGTCTGAAATGGTCGCGGTCCGGAGGATTCTGGATTTTGGACTGCATTTAAAAAACAAGAATTTGGGAGATATTTTGAGGATTTCTAGAATTTGATTAACTCTCATCTACAAGTTATGTTAATTTTAAAATGTCACATTGATATTTTATAAATGGTTTCCATGCAGTGGATTATTGTCAGTTCTATCCCACTCGCGTACCCTTTTAAAATAACACATGTGGCCTGCTTTCTTGACAATCAGTAGCAAAATCGTCAGTTAATACAATCAATCTGCCACTTATAAAAACATTTCAGTTATGTTGCCTTGTAGCATGGCAACTAAGCAAACAGGATTAAAATCAAAAGCATATTGTTAATTTCTTTTCATTCCTGTGCCTAATCAGCTAAAAGTAGAGATTTTATTTGTGACTAAATCAAATCAGGGTGTTAAAAATCAAAACTTTCGTCTCGCTCAAATTTACGATTTTAAAAAATTGTCGTCTTTGCTCCGGGTTCTATCTATTTAAATCTTAATAAATTTTTGGTGAGGGAATTCTAGGCTTACATGGATGCTATGGCATTGACTTAGGGACTTAACCCCCCCATAGGTGTACCCATACTCCAGAATCTTACAAAAATTATATGTTCATTTGAGTGTAAAATGACAGTAAAGCTGTGTACCTCTTTTAAATCAATTGTAGTTTCCATCTCGGATTCTTTAGTGGATGTAACAAAGATGACTTCATTTGAAGATTCAACTGTCTCTCTCCTAGTTGATTCTGTACTGAAAGGTATGTGTTTGCCTTCTCTGTGGGTTTCAGTTGCAATGTTGGATGTCTGGATGGTGGTATAGTCGAAGGAAGGCTTTGTAGTTTGTGGTGGAACCGTTATGTTCAAGCTTTCCAATTTAGGTACTGCAGAAGTTGTTTCTTCATCTGGAACTGAATATACAGTTGAAGTTGATAACATGGAAGGAAACACATGCATGCTTGCAGATGTTTTGGGTGGTGTGGAACTGCTTGGTGACACTGGAATTATAGAAGTACTGATATCCTCTACTTGAGTAGTCAAAGCCTCTTTTACTTCAGTCGAAGTTACCAAGGGACTACTTGTGAAGACTGCAGTAGTGGGATCAGCTGAACTAGATGATATTGGCTGCTGGATTGTACTGGACGATTTCTGGTCAACTGAACCAAAAAATGTGGCCTCGTCAACTGTACTGGCTGTTGGCTGATCAACTGTACCGACTGTTGGCTGATCAACTGTACCGACTGTTGGCTGATCAACTGTACTAGACAATGTTGGTTGAATTACTGTAGTAGACAGTGTTAGCTGATCAACCACACTAGATGATGATCTGTCCGCAGAACTAAAGAATGTTAGGTTAACAGAACTGGAGGATGTGTGGTCCACAGAACTGGGGGATGTATGGTCCATAAAACTGGAAGATGTTGACTGATTAACAGAGCTGGAAGATGTTGACTGATTGACAGAGCCAGAAGATGGTGACTGGTAAACTGCACTGGACGATGTTGGTTGATCAACTGTACTGGATGATACCTGGTCAACTGCATTGAATGATGTTTGGTCTTGAGTATGGAATGAAGTCTTGTCATCAATACTGGATATGTGGTCAGGTGTGCTTAAAGATATCTGATCAATTGAACTGGAAAATGTTGACTTGTTGGATAGTGTTGTATGGTCAACCATAGTAGATGGTGTTTGGACTATTGAACTGAATGAGGTAGGCTGGTCATCTAAATTCATAGATGTCATAGCAACTGAACTGGAAGGTTGAGTGTTTGTATTTCCAGTAATTGGAGTCATTGTAAACTCTATTTTTGTCATAGGCATAATAGATGATACAGTGACTTCTTGTTCTCCCATTAAAATGGAGTGTCTAACAGATTGAAGGGTAGTTTGTTCTACAGAAGTATTAATCGAACTACTAGTTTCTGTTGTACCCTGAAACACTTTCTTTTCATCGAGAGTATCTGGTGATGTAGCAGAAAACATCGAGGAAGTCTTTTCTTTAAAAGGCAAAGTAGTTCCTTTTGAAAGGGAAATATCATTGAATTGGAATAAATGGTTGTCCATTGTTCCTTCCTGATCTTTACCGTTTACTTCTGTACTGTGAACTGTAAGATGGGATGCTGTTGTCGAAGTTGTGTCAGTAAGATTCAGGATATCTTCAACAGTCTTGTGATTTTCTGAAGAAATAGGCTCCGGAAATGGGCTTATAGTACTTGAATTACGCGTAGGACTTATGTAAGTAAATTTGAATGTTGTTCCATGAACAGGTGGATCTGTGAAACCAATGTTTTGGGAAGGATTTGTTGAAGTCTGCATTCCATTGACATTTTGAGATATGTCTGGAGGTAACGTTTCAGGCTGCACAGTAGTGTGGATTTCTTTTAAACTTTGAGTTGCAGTTGTAGAATGCATAGTATCCGAAGATACAGTATCCATTTCCAGAATGCTCATGTGATCCTTGGTCGTTTTAGATGTTATAGTAACTGTAGGTGGGTTGTCCAGTATTGAATCTGCAGCTTTTTCGGCAGTTGTTGTGTTTAGAAAATGAGGTTGTGAAGAACTTTCCTCTGATTTCACATTTTCAAAATTGTTAGCTCTAAAATCCAATTTCATAGAGTTAGGATAAATGGTACTTGTGAAAGGTAATTCGGATTCCTGGATGGAAGAAGTTGCTTCAGTATCCAACACTGAATGGTCTGTTATTGTAGTCTTTCCAAAATTGCTGGCTGAGATAGTATTCCTTGAATATCGAAACAATGGATGCACACTTTCTTTTGTTCCAGTATCATCTAATTGTGAAACAGTCCTCATTGATGGTAAAGTTGTATCATATATATGAATACCATCTGCTTGCCTAGAGGAAATGAAGCTAGACATCTCTACATCACCTGTTGCAGGAGTAAAATTTGGATCTGTACCAAATGGACTAGAAATCAGTTGTTTGAGTGAGTTATCATTCAAAGTGGTGGGTACACGGGTTAATTCTTCTGAAATTTTGGATGGAACGCTGATAAGTAAAGATGCTTCTTTGGAAAATAAATTATCCTCATTTTTTACAGCAGAAGATAGTGTGACATTCGCACTGTTAAGTGGATTTTCAGTTGACTTCATTGTATTTACAACTGACGTGACAGGCTGTCCCTTAATTTTCACTTCAGAATCCAGCTCGTTCTCATTGTGATTCAAGTTGCCATAGATATCAGGTGTAGTAGGATGGTTCATCACATTTGTTTCAGATTCAAGTTTTCCTGAAGCAGGCGTTGGAACAGTGCTGTCGGAAACTAATTCTTTTGATGCGATACTCAAACTGGCAGCAGGGCTCCATGTTATTTTAGGTGATACAGCAGATTGTGTGCCTGATGCAGAGGAACTGTCAAGTTGGCTTGTGCAATCTCCATCACTGTTGCACTCCAGATGATGATTGTGTGTCCCCACACTGGTTTCTTCTAGATTTTCAGCACCAGAAGAAGTGTCACTTAGCTTGCTAGTTCCAGTTGCTTCATTCAAATATGGAACAGTTGAGTTTTGTTCATTAATATTTAGTCCAGTGGATACGACAAGTCCTTCAGATTGAACCCACAATGATTTTTGCAATACAACTAAAAGAAACATGACAAGGATTTAATGAAATTTTAAGTATAAATTTACAATATTCAACAATGACAAATTTTTCTGTACACACATACTTAATTTCTTTAAACACACATACTTTTCTGTTACATACATACTTTAAATACAAGCAGGGTTAGAAATTCGAAGCAGAAAGTCAGAGGTCAATGGCACTTAAACACTTTACCTCATTTTCTAAAATGTTTCATTTGGGGACAATTTTAAATTGTTTTCTTTGTGTCTAAACACAAGCAAACAGTTTTAAAAGTAAATGATTATGAAAGAATAAATTGTTATTGACACAGGTCAGAAACTGCACCAAACAAGCACAAATATCCGAAAAGTTAGTTGTCAAAAATGGCTGGGTACAAAAACTTAGTCGACCAAAGGAAATTTATAAGTGCAAACTCTAATGACTGCTAATTTTGCATCTTGAATACAAGAATATTTGTTACTACTAAGCTCTATGAAGAGAATGCATTACAGTATATGAATACCATTTTCATATTATAATGTAAAAATCAGTTTATCTTTTCTAAAAAAATTGTACATAATAAAAGAAATATACATGACAGTTGACTGTAGATTCCATGTGTTTTAGTTAAGTTATAAATACAGAGCTATTACTTTCAGAAAAGTGAAAGGTGTTTTTCCTGATGATTAGTTAGCAAATTCTATATTCAAATTCAGGCCCTCCCACTGGGTGCTCCTTCACAAGTGGCCATCACTTCCGGCCTTGTAGTGGCCAATGACTTCGGTCAAAATGTGCCCGCCATTAGAAAAAAAAAAAAAAAAATATTCAAATTCAAACAGACATAAGTTATCCATGTGGAACTTGGAAGGATTCCAAGCTTCCTAGTTTTGGACGAGACTGGCAGTCTAATGTAGAAGTACAATTCACAGATCATTGATGACAATAACAGAAACTAGAGATAGTAAGAAACAAAGTTAAGAGGTATTATTGCACTTTGAAACTCAAAGAACAAATGGACTTGTAGTAAAACAGTCAAAGAATCTAGTCATGGGATAGATTTAAAGAATTTGCAGGAAATTTTATCAAGAAACAATTCCTCCCCATTAGTAGACTGTAAAAACTTTACCACATGGTAGTCAAGAATAATAAATTGAATGTTTTTAGCAAATTATTTTTTGATAAATTGAAATGTGATAGTAAAATAGGCATACAGAGAACCATTTTGACAAAACCTAGTACACTGTCATTTACTAACTGGAGCTTTAAATATTTATAGAGTTGGTATATAATGCTTACTACTTTTCATGTAAATAATTTTCTTGAGTAGCTTGGACAAGCAAATTATTAATCATCCCATCATAAGTAGTGCACCCGGGGGTTGTCCCTGGGCAAGCTACCTAAGTCTAGAGATTTCAATGCCCCCCCCCATATCTTAACAGATTGTGTTACTTGTTGAGACAGGTTTGGCATTTCCTACAATCTGCTCATTACCATTCTCCTCTAATTGCATCTCACCCTTGTTCATAATTGAGGAAGATTACAAAGGTAAGATGCACAAGAGCTACCTGATAAGACAAACTGAAACTGTTCAATGACAAGCCAAAACACTGATGATCACTCAGCAGGGGGGTTCCAGGGATGTGGGCCCACAGATCTCCCACACACACCTAGCAACACTACTACCTAAGACTCCCTCGTACGAAAATGATTAACTGAGTCTGATCAGTCATAGGAAGGCCAACTGGAATTCCATATGCTATTGGCCTTTGTGTTGACTCAGGCTCCCATGAGAAGGCAAGTTAAATTACATGGTTTTGAACAAGCTTAATTGTTATATTAGGGGCCTTCTGGTAATGTAGACAAATCTCTTCCACAAAAGCATCTTTAGCATGGATATTCTAGTTCAAGTTTATAGTTTGGTGGCAAATGTAATACCGCTGATAACAGGTTGGTACAATATCCAAGGCAAAGCATCATTCATTCATACTTTTTAAAAAAATGGCAGACTTTTCCTAACACGCTTTCATACCTATTCAGAAATCAATTAACCCAGGATAAACTGTCTTCTGCTGGGAGATGCACTAAACATGCTAGGTTTGAGTTTCTAAAGTCAGCCCCTTTTAATTGGGGGGAGAGGTAGCAAGTCACAGTAAGCTCCTGTGAGCCCCAAAATTAAGGGTAAAATATTTCAGCCATAGGTAAAGCTCATTTGGAATTACAATGCCAATTAGTTATAGAAACTATTTTGATCAAGGTTGCAAAATGTATCACTCAATATTATGGCTATTTGACCCAATGAATTAATTACCTGTGTATTGGTCACTTGATTCATGCATTTCAAAATTGAAATTATTCATTTCAATGTTTTGTCACCCTTTAAAATTCGTTCAAGGTCTGGCATTTTCTTTCACAAATAGTGCATATTCTGACATATTTGACTTAACTGACATGTTATTCTGTTGTCCTAAAGGACCTCAGGTAACCACTGATGATAACTCCCAAGGGCTCAAACCCTTTAGAGCCCCCCAATAACTTTATGGAGGTTGTTGTTTCTAAAATAGGAGGGGGTATATATTAAAGTATTACCAATGAGTAACCAAATGTTTTAAAAACCATCTATACCAACCAAATGTAGGGGCTCAACATCTTTTGGAGTTCCCTTAATGTTACAAATATAATATTGTAATGTTTATAATACTAATAATATGGGTAATGATCTGTATAAACAAAATACAGTTCAGAGATTTTACCAGACCTTTCCAATAATTTCTCTGAGTTGGTGCAATTACATATAACAAACTGTTTGATTTTAATTATCAGGTTTAAAACATTTTGAAAGATTGATAGTGATTAAATAAATAATTAATTTCTTATAGATGAAAAAAATCTAATCTTAAAGCAATAAATCGGAAAATGAAAATAATCTAAGAAAGTGATGAAAAATAGAAAAAATAGCCTTTAAAATGTATGGAAATTAAAAGCATTTCATAGATGTACGGAAAATAAATTTAAAACTGAGTGCAGATAATTTTTATACAAACAGAGATGAATATTAGCTGTGGCAACAATTTTTAAATTACTCAAAATGAAATAAAGCAACTATGTACTTTTACAGCAATCAATCACAAAAAAAGAAAAGAATCAGAAATATATTGATGGACTAGGTTTTTATACCAGTAGGGTTTTGGTGATGTATTGAAAAATCTGACAAATTCATTTTTGATTAATCGTAAAAAAGTGAATAAATCAACAATTCTGTTTGAAAATTTTTTGAAAATGTGTCCTTTCTGTAAAACTAGAATTCGAAGAAAGGCAATTCTTGTTCAAAGTTTCTGACCAGTAGAAAATTTTGGCAACTTGGAAGCAGAAAAAATTCGTCTTGTCAAAACATTTTAAAAATTCGTTTTTCAAAAAAAAAAATGCAAATGACAAAAATGTGATTTTTTTAAAAGAAAATCTTGGATTTTGCTTTTTTTTTTTTTGAAAACTTGGAATTTACTTTTTTATTAATTTAAAATCTGGAATTTTGCTTTTTTTTTTAATTTAAAATCTTGGATTGATTTTTTTATGTCATTTGTTAACTAAAATTATTGCGTACCCAAAATGGAATTGATTGTTCAGAAATTTACATTCTTTAGTATGTCATTTGAATCACATTCAAAATAACGGCTGGATCAGAATCGTCAGCCTTTGAATTTACGAATTTCGAGCGGTGATCTAAACGCAGGTTGTGATTCTTCGCTGTGCGGTGTGTTCAGATCACGATGGAAAGGTGGCATGACAATCCGGTTACGGGGTAGTATCCTGTTCAACATATCATAACAGCAGATTACACAAGTGGAAAATGAAAGTGGGGTGTCAAAAAAACTTACGGAACGCAATCCAAATAAAACCGAACATCGTTTTGTTGAGGAGGAGGTACCTGTGTCCAGGTTTTTTTTTACTGGAACGCCGACGAGTAGAACCAGCGAGGCACTCGCTGCAGACCCGAACAAAGAAAACAGCGAACGGAGTTCACGATCGGAGTTGGTCATGAATCGCGCGGGGGGGACGGGGGATGCGTTGGTGGGAGGACGGGGGAACGCGACGAGCGAAGGCGGTTTCAAGTTTCGCGGTGGTGGCTCTGTGATTGGCGGTCCCGTCGCCCGGTGCACTCAACTTTCGCTTGCAACCTTCCTTCTTGGACAGTTGCATTTGATTGAATGTTTTCGTTTTCGTCTCGGTAAAAAGCAAGCATTTTTTAAATGCCTCGGCCCTTTTATGAAGTCGAAGTTGCCGACGCTCGGGTGATTATTATTCTACTGCAAGCGATAGCGAGGTTTTTGTTTTCTTCGTTTTGCTGGAGTACAGGAATATTTTATATTATTTTTCGTTTGATACGTTATGATCTGGAAGCTTGTTTTTTCAGCAACCGGTACCGCGCGTGTTTGTTTTCTTTGAACGTTTCGAACGCAGCGTAGAGTAGAAATTTCCAATGCATGAGATTGAGTGTTCTTTCGAAACGCGATCCGATGAGGTTTTCCGTCTGCGTCATGATTTATTTTGAAAACGTATTAGTTCTCGCGATTTTTGTTCTTCATGAAGACTGAGGAATAAATTTCACAGAAGACAGACTTGCTCCAAAATGTATTGAATTCGACTGGCAGTTTTGTAATTTTTATTCTTTTCTTGGACCTTTTATTTAATGGGAATTGGTAATGGAAATGAAAAACCAGATTTCTATTTTTGTTTTATTTTCTATCCGAATTGTAACAATGAATCACATGATGTGAACTGTTAAAATTTGAAAGTGAGTGCATAACTAGGCTTGCCATATATCCCGGTTTCAAAAGCGTTCCGGGGTCCCGGCCAGTTTATCGTTCTGTCCCAGTCAAGAGAAACATTCGAAAGCCTTGAGCGCTTCTCATCCCGTATTCATAAATTTACCCGTTTTGAACGGAGTAGCTTCAATTTATCATTTGGAAATGTTGCGAAATACTATCATTATTCATCAATACCGTTATTTTTGTCTGCAGAAATTTTATCCGTCCTGTCAACCAAAACTGCTAGACTTTCCCTTGCGAAAAAGGTTATCCATTATTTAGTTCCATAGAATTCTATATAGAAACAAAATTTCGTCTGCTTTAGATACAAATTCAAAAGAAATACATACATTTCTTTAGAGAAGTTCTACAAAAAAGTAAAGAAAAGTCGTGAAACAAAAGAAATGAGAATCTATGGAATCCTATTGAGGTTTCTACAGACATTCTATAGAGATTAATATAGACTCTCTGGAACTTGTAGAAAACTAGGCCGTAGGTATATACGCCCGTTCCCATCTTTAAGGTACACTATACGAATATTCTGCGCAATACTTAACTGATCTGTTGGACTGACAGAAAGTATGGATTTAGTGTTGGCGTCATTTCAAAGTGTCGTTAAGAAAGCAACTAGGGAGAGAGCGACAGACCCTAGAACCATACAAGAGGGGCGTCATTTCAAAAATATTTAAGTTTTCGAAGTTTTTCTTAAAATAATAAAATGTTATTAAATTTAAGGCCAATTTTGCCCTTGTCACATAAGTATAATGCAGTGCGAGTGAAGTGAATGCTTTCATGAACCCCACCTTCGAATACGACATTTAGAAGTCAATCCTTTCTATCATTTTGCATTACGTATACGTTGCATGCTGTTTACGTTTTAGTTTTCATTCAGCACAGTGAATCAAAACTCTGCGTTTTTATGCATATATAATAAAAATTGGAACCAAAGCATTGATATTGGAAACAATGATTTTATTTTTAAAATATACCAATTAGTATATGGTTACTGACTAATTTCTTTAATAATATTATTTATCATAATAATACACATCAAATTTTATTTTTTCGTCGGGGCATCAGCCAGGTCCGGTCAAAGGCCCAAGCGACAGATTCTGGCTACAAGATAGAAGGGCGCTGGCCTGTGCCGTCACAAGGGGGCATCGGTTTGGCGCCGTAAAATCGTCCACACAAAGGCGGCAGAATATTTTTGATTTTTTTTTTCTTTTCCAACGAAGATATAATAATTAGAATGACAAAATAATTAAATATTCTAGTCGAAGGAGGGGGGAGGATTCGGGGCTTCAGTATTCCAAGGATATAATGTTGAAGACTTGGCAATGAAATTCAATGTTTCAAAACTCAAGCTGTGGAACTCATTGAGGATAGAGTACTCTACACCAGTGCTCCCCAACCTTTTTATCGCCGCGGAACCGGATCAACGTTTGATAATTTTAACGCGGCCCGCTGGGGAGGGGGGGGATACGTTGATTGCTTATATTTTAGATTGTTTTGATTTAATAATTTTTATTTAATTGGATTTAAACATGGCTTCAAAATAAAATACAGTTACACCAAAAAATTAATATAATGTGATTTAACATTTTAACTCACTAGAACGCTAAATGAATAAAATAGTTTCCCACACACAAAAAACCCTCGAAGCGCTCGAACTCTTTTAAAAGCAAAGACAGGTGATCGTGCACCAACTAGGAGAATGAATGTTTAGGCTCAGTCTCGCCTAAAATTCCCGCTAATGTCTGAAACATATCCAAAATGCCTCTGTTCACGCGCCGTCCCCACAACTTCAGTTTGGATTTAAATGCAGCTACTTTGTCTGCCAACTTGAAAACAGCTGTCACATTTCTCAAAATTAGAAAATGGAGACATACAGAATTCAGAAATCATAATTGAAGCTCTAGTAACAGAACAAATTTCAAGTTCTGATTTACCGCCTCCTAATTTGAGTGGACATTTCATAGATAAGAACCGCACAAACCCGAGATAAATACACCAAAGTAAATAAAATGGAAATAATTTAATATTTCTTGGACGGCCCGGTACCATTTGATCCACGGACCGGTACCGGTCCGCGGCCCGGGGGTTGGGGACCACTGCTCTACACAACTTGGACTTGTTAAAGTGCATATGCAAATATCCTCTTATAGATCCATATCCGACTATAGATATTGCCTTAGGATTTTTTTTTTACCTTACCGGTTATAGGTGCGTTTTGCGAGAGCAGTTTTAATAAGTTGAAACATATAAAACAAATACATCCGGTCTAGCATTGGGCAAGAACGTTTGACAAATCTTGCTATTCCATCCATTCTATAAAAGTTGGTTGAAAATATGGACTTTTACGACTTAATCACAGAATTTGCCTCGCGTAAAGCACAATAGTAAAGTGATAGATTTTAGATTTTACAATTTTCCATGTAGTTTAAAAAATGAATTTTTTTGTAATAAATGAAGTAGCATATCAAGTTACGCTTTTTAATTTTAGTCCCGTGCTGCATGTATGCATTTTGACATGGGGCAGCCAAATCCTAACTTTACCAAGGGCACCAGAACCCTGTATAAGGCTTTGGCGCCCAAAACACACAAAAAGAGTTGATTAACTTTTGGGGCATTTTTTTCGTGATTTTAAGACCCCTCCCCCTCTAAAATATCAAATGATATCACGGGCCACAATCCCTCTCCCGCCTCTAATTTAATATTGATATTATCCCCCAACGAAATTTCAAATTTTTCGATCTACGACTACGAATAACGTTTTTCTATGATGATCCCGAAAATTGAAACTAACTTTAGCATTGAATATCTCGGGATATATAGATAGTAAAGTCGTGAAATTTCTTATTTAGACTAATTTAAAGATGCAGAATCTGATTATGGTTTCAAAACATGGTGTTTCCATTAAATATTTTGTGTTTGTGCAAAATTTTATATAAAGCCGTCTTCTTATGCAATTGTTTTGTATTTGAATTTGAAGTGGACGTTATTCCCTTCAATTATACCTTTGAATTTGCTCTAGTATGAAAAATGCTAGAAATAAAGGAGATTGATCGTATTTTTTCACGTGACTACAAATAATGCTATAATGTAAATGTAATGTTCAATTTACTGTATTAAATGATTTCGAAATGAAGAAGTACCCTTGACTTTTTTGTAAAACAAAATCACTATGGCATAACTATTTTTAAGTACAATGAATGTGTATAATGTCACAAACTTCATTAGCTTGTGAAGACCTAGCAGAAAAAACCTGTCAGTATAAAGTTCGCATTTTCGCAATGAAATAAATTATTTTAACAGTATGCTATTCTAAGAGGAAGGGAAGCAATACGGCGATTCTTTGAAATGGGGCGTCAAATCATCATCTCGCATCTGCAATAAATTTCTCTCGGTCCAAATAATGTACGCAATTTAATTCGAAGATAACCTCTTTACCAAATATTATGCATTGAATTTTAGTATACCAATTGAACACCTTTCTAATTGCTGCCCTATGAATAATTCTACAATAAAGTGGAAACTGACTTTTTGTCCGCAGCTGAATAAAATTTTGCAAACAATTAGTCTTGAACGTTCGATGGAACAACCTAATTGATAAGTTTGCACTAGCGTGATGAACTTTTTTTCATTCGCAGTTTGAGGCTAAACGGGAAAGCAGGTCGTTTACTCCTATTATGAGTTCCACGACCGGAAACACTCATTTTCACAAAACAATTCCTTGGCGTTTTTGTGTGAACGTTTTCCGTTTCCTATCACAATCAATCGATTTAATTAACCTTAGTGTAATACAAAAAGAATGACTATAGAGCAACAATTATACAATCTATCATTAATTAAAATATTGCTTATTTTAGTTCAAGCATTTGCGGGATTGAAAGAAAATCGCATTAGACCAATAAAAACAGCGGCCTATCTGTTATTCTAAGTGAATCATGAGCAGATTTCCGCATATAACTACGACTTTGAAAATAAAATATCTGGTTATTTTACTGTTGTTTTCATAACAATCTATCGATTTTTACTTCTTGTGTGCTGTCATTCCATGCAACATGAGCAAATCAGCTGTGGCTGACATATCACCGATTTTAACGATAATTCGTTTTTAAATAGGTTAGGGGATGTAGTAATCAGCAACTGCAAAATAAAAGATTTAAAAAATGTTAATTATTGACTTTTTAGAGTTCAAGGTAATAGAAAAATAGATTTTTTAGCACTTAAAGTCGCCGGTATGCGACCTTAAATTTCAATAAGTTATTGACACACGCACAAAGAAATTTTTTTTATATCGTTACATTTTTCCGAAAAAGGTCTCTTAAAAATGTTTGAATATAATTCAATAGCACTAACTGCTGAATCTGAGAGATTGACAAAAATGAAATTTTTCCAATTTGCTACAAATTTCAAATTGCTCTGATATCTTTAGGAATGAAAAGATATTAGTAGGTAAATATTTTTCTCAATGAATAGCGTGGTTTGATTTAGTAATTGTGTGTCTATTCCTTTGAAAAGAAAAAAACATTTAAAAAGTAAAATTATGGAAAACCATGATTTTTTCTATTTTTAAAAATACATATTTGGCTGTGGAGGTAGGTATTTTAATTAATGTCGTACTGGATCAACACAACGGGCTATTGACGACGGTACGGGATCAAACCCCCATGGCAAAGATTCGAGGACAACCCCTTATTTTGAACCACGGTCAGATGGCCACACTTGAGCTGGTACCCCACTCTCCAAACTTCCACACCACGTCAAAGTGAGACCCTATGAGACCGCGACAGATTTAACGTGCACCATCCCCTTTGTACACGACGACCTTTGGTTGGATTCGAACATCGCAACCCTCTGGTTGCTAATCGGTTACTCTTCCAACTTCCTGTGGAGAAATATTCTGAAACCATCCAAACTTCTCAACATTTTTTGTGACCTAGACGTCTTATATATCCGGAAACTTTCATGATAAAGTCTAAAAGAGGTTGTTTCTCTTTCTGGTTGGTAGCTGAACATTCCCACTGAAGCTGCAAGACGGGTGATTGGCGTGTGCATCTATGTCTACGGTAGTGTGTCTACGGTAATACCCGTTTCCTGTACATATTCTGTACAAGACGTCAATTTGCTTCTCTTAACCTTTAGAGTACGGGTGGCCGATATTTCGGCCACACTATTTTTTTCCAAAAAGACGGGACTGGCCTATATTTCGGCCACTCATTTCCCACCCCTCGTTCGGCGCGTATCTTTTTCAGGGATCTCTGGGGGTCGCCGCAGGAGGTTCAGCAGTGTAAAGTAATCAATCGCCATGTGGTCAGAGAGAGGGGATTATTTTCCCTACATTTCCCGAAAACATTAAGGGGCTTCGCCGCGTGCGCTCGGCAAACACGTTCCTAGGAGTCCCTACTTCTTCCTTCCTTTTGCAGGTGTTTCCACTGAAACTGTACGACTCCTCATTTCAAGCTATTTGACTTGGGTTCTGTTCTTTTACTCTTCTACGTGCTCATAGATCTGCTTAAAAATATTATTATTTTTTTATTCGATTGATCATAAATTTATAATGACAAAGCGTAGTAGAGGGCTCACCCCAGCTGAAATAGAAAAGCTTATGGCAGAATTGGATGATGAAACTTACGACGACAATGACTCAGATTGCGAAACTGACGAAGAAAAAGAAGTTGGAAATAATGATGATGATGACGGGGAAGATGTTTATGAACCTGCTGGTGAGAAAGATTTTGAAAATTTGAAGTGGACAGCAGCTTTATCTTTTCAAAACCCTGTCATTTTAAAATTTTCGGGCTCACGTCGAATTTTAGGCGCAGCTTTACAAGCTAAAAGTGAGTTGGATTTTTTTTCATGCGTGTTTCCAGTTTCTTTGATGGAAAAAGTTGCATTGGAAACAAACAGGTGTGCATCTCAACTGCTAGATAACACCTCAGATGGAAAACCCAGTCATTCTGCAGTATGGGTAGAGACCGATGCAGCAGAAATACAAAAGTTTTTAGGTTTGACTTTGCTGATGGGCCATATCGACAAAGATACGTTGAAGGACTATTGGACGACAGAGGAGATGTTAGAAACTCCATATTTTGGTCGAACAATGCCCCGAGACAGATATCTTCTACTCTTAAAATTTCTTCATTTCTCTGACAACGAAAATCCTCCCGACAAAACTGATTCAAACTATGATCGTTTGTGGAAGGTCAGAGACATTTTTGACACCCTGAATCAAACTTTTAAGGATGTTTATGAGCCATCGGAGGAAATTGCTGTGGATGAGGTGATTGTTTCCTTCAAGGGAAGAGTGATTTTTAGGCAATACATCCCTAAAAAGCACAAAAGATTCGGCATTAAAGTTTATAAACTTGCTGACAATTCAGGCTATACTTATAACATGAGAGTTTATTTAGGGAAAGACTACTAATAAATTAAATAATGAATCATCGGCACACTCAACTGTTACACATTTAGTCGAATGTGTAAAAGGTAAAGGCCATAAGCTGTATATGGACAACTTTTTTTCTTCTCCGAAACTGTATTTGGAGTTGTTTGAAAATTATGAAATAAACAGTTGTGGTACTGTTCGTGCCAATCGTAAAGGGTATCCCCGAGATTTGAAGACCCATCGCATGAAACGAGGGGATGTTAATGTTCAATTTGCAGCTGGTATGACGGCCTTATGTTGGAAAGACAAGAGAGAGGTGTATATGCTTTCAAACATGCATAGCCCACATAATATATTTACCAAAGATGACAATAAGCCCCTAATGATTGCAAGTTACAACGCCCACATGGGGTATGTGGATTTGAGCGATCGCATGGCCAACTCGTACACCTTTGGTAGAAAAACGCTGAAATGGACAAAAAAAAATTTCTTCCATTTGTTAGATTTAGCCATTTTAAATGCTTTTTTACTTTTTAAGATAAAATATGCCAATATCTGTCATAAAAACTTCCGATTAAATTTAATACAGCAAATGATAGCATTTTCAAATAATGCACAGCTCACTTCATCCAGAAATCCACTTCTACAGCTTACTTCAAGTCCCAAATTGAGCAAACGATTTTCTATTGCAACTGACTCCCAAACCAGCAATCACTGGCCGGTTTCGGAGAAAGTTCAAAGGCGATGCGTTGCTTGTCGAAGAAATGGGTTACGCAAAAGAACGTCGGTTTCATGCAAAGAATGCAATGTCGGTCTTTGTATCAATTGCTTTGAAACTTATCACAAAAGCTAATTTTTAGTCATCCAAGTCATGATTTTTCTGTCATAAGCTTTTCTAACAAACGGCTTTTCTCAAAGCCAAAAAAACCCGGCTTTTCTCAAAGCCAAAAACCCCCACCCCAAAAAAACGGCTTTTCTCAAAGCCAAAAAACCCTTCCCAAAAAACGGCTTTTCTCAAAGCCAACACTTATTTGAAATTAATACTACGGGCTTTTTACAAAGCCAACCATTTCATCTGGAGGGTCAGTATCTCGAGGGTTGTCGAGAGAACTGACGGGAGGAGTTAATTTCAATTACCGTAGTACTAGAGCGACACTTCGTGCTATTGACCACGGCCCGGGATCTTTCCCTCAAGAAAGATCCGAGAACAATTGTTACCATGTAATTTTGAACAAATGTCAGATGCCGAGGGCACACCTCAGCTGGCATCTCATTCTTCACACCACGCCAACGTGAGGACATTTGAAACACGACGGATTTAACATGCACCGGCCCTCTCTACACGACGGATCTTCGGTAGACAGGTGCCGGAGTCGCAACCTCAAAAGGCCGCAAGCATATTTCCATTGGCAAGGATCTAACTCATGCATTCACTCAGTACACTTGACAAACCTTCCAGTTGCTAAGCCGACACTCTGCGAACCAGGCCACCGCGGCCTCGAGAAAACTGAGGGAATGAATGAGTTTGATCCTCGTCTGTTGTAGGTCTGTGAGGTTGCGACTCCGAAGTCTGTCGACCAAAGATCCATCCTATAGAGAGGACTGGTCCACGTTAAATCTGGTTTGGCTAAAATATCCTCACGTTGGTGTACCTTGGAATTATGGAGAGTGGGATGTCAGCTCAAGTATGACCTCATCATATGATCGCATTTCAAAACATGTCTGATGACAGTTCTTGACTCTATTTTGTGGGAATGATCTTGGTGTGTATTTCTAGTACGTCGTTTATTGAAATTCTTTCATTCCTGTCGTGTAAAGGAGACCGGTGTGTGTTAAATCAGTCGTGACTAAATTGTACTCACGTTGATGAAGTGTGCAAGTTTAGAGAGTCGTTAGTCAACTCACGTGTGACCCAGTCAACAAACCATGATTCAATATGACATGATATTTATTATAAAAAAGGAGCATTCTAGAGGGGCCGATCCGGGACAGTCGTCAATAGCCTTATGTGTAGCTTTAGCATGACGTTAATTGGAATTATATCCTTCGGTTCTTAGTATTTACTTCAATTTTCTCAGATACTTTTATTTTAAAATTTTATTTTTCATCAATATAGTTAATTATTGTATTAGTTTTCAAGAATACGTCATCTTTGTTAACCTATATATCTCTCTATATTAAAAAAAAGTTACCGCCGCCGCCGCCGCCGAAGAATTGAAATTTTTGTTGTTTAGCTCCATTCTTAGACGGTTTCCCGAGAAAGTACTGATCGGAAAAATATGAAATTAACATGCTTTGTTCTTCATCGTATTCCCTGGATAATTATTAAGATTTTTTTCCGATGCGGCTATTAGTTTAGGTTTTATTAAGTGTTAAAGTTGAAGAAGTGAAATTTCTTCCGCGAGTGAGCAAAACACATTCAAAATTTCAGTCTTTAGTCGTGAGGTTTTTTTTTAAGAGTACCTCTCAACGTAAATTTTTGCAGCTCGTCGAGTTTTTTTTGAAATTTAAATGTGGTTCTTGATAATATTTTTTTGAAATTCGGGAAAAATCGGGACATTTTTGTTACTTTTTTTTAAAACTGCCGTATCTATATCTAATTACTATTAGTTTTTAATTTTTAAAATATCGCAGTATACCTCAGAATATACTCTTTCTTACGGTACTATTATTTTTGAAATCGGTTAATAATTAAATTGGATGCGATCAAAAGTTCGTGATACAAAATTCGGAATCTTCGGATATTTTCGCTACGTTTTGTTAAAACCGTTATGTCTACGGCAAAAAACCATTATTTTTTAAATTTGAGAACATCACTGAATACACTACATTACACTCTTTCTTATGGTACAATTATTTTTCAAATTGGTTAATAAACAAAATCGATGCAATTAAAAGTAGGTCATACAATTTTCGGAACTTTCAGATCGTAACTTCCGATACAAAACTAAAATGGTCATATCTATATAGTATTACTGTTAGTTTTTAATTTTAAAAATATTGCAGTATACCTCACAATGTACTCTTTCTTACGGTACAATTATTTTTAAAATTGGTTCATAAATAAATTCGATGCAATCAAAAGTTGGTGACACAAATTTCGTATTTTTCAGTTCGCATAGCTGGTTCGGCAAACAGCAGTGGGTTGCATTTTCTACTATCGGGTTTGCCAGATATCAAATTTATCGTAGCAACAATTGCCATAAAAACGATTTCTCTTTATTTGGCGAGGAAAAAGGCTCGCTTTTTTCCCTCTGTTCTCAAGACAGTTTACCGACAAAGTACAATCGTAAAGTTTTGATATTAACACTGTTTACTTAAAATTGTACAGGGAACAAGACACAGAAGATTTTTTACTGATGCGGCTATTGCTTTAGGGTGCATTAAGTGTTAAAGCAAAAAAAAGTGAAATCAATTGCGAAAGAAGTATTGGTTTGAGAAAGCAAACCAAACGGGATTGCGTAGCAATCCCCGGGGTCGGCGAGCGTAAGCGAGCAGGGCGCGAAGCCCTCGCTGTGACGTCATGTACCGGAAAGTGAAATCAGCATAATACGAATTATTCAGATAGTTTCACTCTGTGAAAGGAATGTTGGTTTGCGAAGCAAACCAAATGACATCTGTGAAAGGAGTGTTGGTTTGCGAAGCAAACCAAATGGGATTGCGCAGCAATCCCCGGGGGTTGGCGAGCGTAAGCGAGCAGGGGGCGGAGCCCCCTAGTATTATAAAATTTGCTAAATCTGTATAGCAGGAAGATATAATGACACGTAGGTCGTTTACGTAGAGGGGATGAAATATTAACAAAAATGTAGCACCTATGATGGCAACTTTGTCAGTTCTGCCAGGGGTTCAGTACCACCTCGATTTTCGCAGTAATCGTAATGTAAAAAAATTTGCTGACTTGTAAATTTTTTTAAGTAACGATATAAGATGCTTATATATGTTGTAACGTATCTGAGAAGTACGATGTCGGTTGAAAAAGAGAAGGCAAGAAAGTTGCATTTTTCTAATCGATTTAATATTCTTACCGACATTATCAGTAAAGGAAACAATATTTTAGGTAACTTTTGTACATAGTACTGCATTTTATATAAAATTTATAAAAATTAGAAACTTACTTTTCTTTCAATTTAATGTTTCATTTTTTTTCTTCACTATTATATCCACTACTTTATTATTTACTTCAAACACACACAAGTTATTGTGTAGCACATAGATAATACGAACGTTTATGGGTAGAACGTTGAGATCAAATCGGGTTTACATACAGCATGGTTAAAGATGTATTTTGGATAGTACTGTAAAATGTGAGATTCCAGGTAGATAAAGGGGCCCAGACTTCATTTATCTACCCCGGGCCCACGAAAACAAACTAGCTATGCCCCTGGAGTTGTTCCCATTTTTCCTCCATTAGCAAAAAAACAGTTATTTCTAAATAATTTGTTGACTAATTTCCCGGCGTTAGTCGCGCCACTTTTTGTAACGTGAGTAGGCGCGCCGGTCTTTTCGACCGAACAATTTTTATAACAGATAGAAACTGTTTCTGGAATAACCAAACACTTTTATGGATACATATCAATAAAAAGTATTTAAAAAGTTATTTTTAAACATAAATCGCGATGACAATCAAGTGGCAAATGCATAAATTCTAGGAATTAATTTAAAAGTATGAGAAGATAACGTAAACAAATAAACATATTTTTATGTAAAATTAAACAATTAAATTTTTTTTAATAATTAGTAATGAATTTTATATAATAACAAATATTTAATTATGATTAAGAAAAAAATGAATTTATATTTGTGAATTTATAAATATTTTTTACTCTATTTCCAATTCTGCTCTGTCAATTTGAGAACACTCAGTACAAACTGTTTGTGCATGTGTTCCCTGCAAATATATTTGCAACAATCGCGACATGTTTGCTGCATTTTTTTATTTCTTGTGTTGCGAGCCAGCCAGCACCAAAAAAACGTGGAGAAATGAATATGCACTCTCCTTCCTATTTGGACTAACGTCAGTAGGCGCGCCGCGGTCAGTTTGACCGAACTTCCCTTTCGGATACCATAACTTCCAGGAATTTCACAAGAAAGTGACCAAACAGGGGGAAGTGCTAGAGGACACTTTGAAGGTCAGCTACACAATGTCATTCATCTTTATTTAAAAATTACGGGAAGATACAACAGAAAGAGCATGCACTTGCGGGGAAATGACCAATGCGCGACTAACCGCGGGTTTAAAACTATTCAGTAGCCTCAGCTGTAAAGCAGTCTCTTGATCCATTAGGCTTCGAGGTAACTTTCCAAAATTCTAAGTATTCATTCTCCAAATCCCAATTGACAGGTTGTGCCCTCCCTGGGACAATGAAATCATCAACCTTGCTGAGGGGCGTAAAAAACCGGTAGCGTGTTGGAAAGCTCTTGAGAAAGATAACATTGGCAGTATTAAAGGGAAATTTCTCAGAAGGACTGGGGAATTTGGAAGAGGTGTCCCTTTCAACTCTCCATGTAGGGACACACGAACGGACCGCCCGTGGTACCAATTACCGCAGGGGACCTGGCCGTAGTAAAGATAAGGTCAGATGCGCGCAAAAAAGAGGGAGAGCTACTCTTCCATTTCTCCAGTCTTGAAGCGAAATCTGGTTGAAACCTCCCCGTCTCGAAAAGGGATTTCAGCATTTTGCCAAACCATTTCGTAATAGCCCATTGTGTTGCTCCAGTGCGATGTTAAATAAATACCTACCTATAAGGTTCCCAGAACTCTCTTTTTTAAGTCTGATCTTTTATGTCCTCTTTTTTTTTTCGGTTGTTCACTTTTTGTTCTCTTTGCTCAACATTTCAGATTGTGGAAAAAAATATATTTCACATTTCAAACATTACGTGCAAACTTTACGATATTCACATTGCCTGTATGGTTTTGTGTGTGTGTGTACGCCACAGCTATTCAAATACGTACTAGATCTAGTTCTTTGTACCAAAATTGCACGTATAATTAAAACACATCAACGTATAATAGAAAGTTCAACCTCTAGTGTATATTGAGCTCCATAATATTATCTTATAATGAGATCAAATAGATAACCAAGTAGAATTTAGATTCGTGTTAGAATAATAATAAGAAATATTCTTCTTATTATATAACAGAAAGAATAGTAAGACGGGCGATTCGCAGTCTTTTTTAGTGTGGACGGAAATCGTGTTGCTAACGTAGGCACCTTTTTTGTAGCATTAAATCGAAGTCGATAACTCAACTATGATTGCCGCCCACAAGCAAATATGAAAAGTAAAATGTTTAATTTCTATTAATTGGATATGTATCTACTATTATTTTTTTTATATGTTTGTTTAAAATTTGGATTCTTATTTTTTGCAACGTTCAGAAAAAAGACTTAAATAAATGGCCAGTGTTTTCATTTTGTTCTCGCATTTGCTAATTCTTTTCAAAATACATAAGTAATATGTTCAGTAGATTTTCTTTCCGTTAGTGGTTATCACACAGTGTATTAAAAAAATTCCAGGAATGATCGCACACACACCATATAACAAAGAGGATATTCTTACATTTGATATTAAGCTTCTACATAGTCTCCTCCCAATTCAATATAACGCTTGGAACGAGTGTACAGGTCCGTAAACGACTTCTAGAACGCTTCCAATCCAACACTATTGAGTTCCGATGTCACAGCCGCTTCCAGTGACGGATTTCATGTGGGACGATCGAGGCGATCGCCCCTCCCAAAGCCTGACAAACGCCGACGTTTTTCAAATAAATTATAAAATTTACAAAATCATTAGGAGGAGACTTTGACTTTGCTCTCTCTCCCTCAGATTATCCACTGTAACGTTTCTGGTCTATAATTAGAGATTAGACTGGTTACAGCACAGTAAATTTTTTTTTTTTAAATAGGAAAATTATTTACAAGTTAAGATTCATTAAAGAGTACGAGGGCACAGCATTATTACGGATCAATCTGCCACGGAGCCATAAGGCTCGTCAAATCGCAGTATCTTAAAGAGCGGCCGTTTCCTTCCAATCTTCGTCTCCTCTTATTTGGAGGAGGTGAGCCCACTGTCATAAGCAAACATCAGAGACAGACTCAAACTTTATTAAAACGTACGAAAATTCGTTTCGAGATGTTGCTGATCAAGTATGTTCTTATCACCAAGAATTAATCGATTGGAATCGAAAAATTATGCTATCAATTATTGAAACGGTTCAGCTGCGTGGTGGGTAAAACCTAGCTTTGCATGGTCACCAAGATGATGGTAACATTGGACTTTCATTGGCATCAACGGAAATGAAAGAAATTTTCGTACTTTGTTGCGGTTCAGAATGTCCGCTGGAGACGAAGTTCTTCGTAAACATTTCGAGCCTTCTAAAACTCAGTTCATAAGCTAAACCATTCAAAATGACATAATTCAATGTTTTTCCATGGAAATCCAGTTTTATATCGTTGCACAAGTTAGTGAAACAGGTGTCTATAGCACAGTGTTTGATGAAACTACAGTGTTTCCCATATTCCTCAATTGACATTTGTAATAAGATACGTGCAGCGACTGAATTTGACTCTATCCAAATTTCCGTCCGTTTCACGAGCTTGCGTAATTCTGTTGGCTTCAAACAATTTGTGAGTTTTTTAACGGGTTCAGCGAAAAGAAGTAGCGGCTTGAAAAAACCTTGTGGAAAACTTTCTGGACTTTGAGAAACTCGATGGGTCGAAAGACACAATGGTGTTGTGAAATTCAAAGCAGATCTTATTCAGATCGTGTATGCGTTAGAGAAGATATCAACTTGTGTCTGGACCCGAATTCAGCACCCGAAGCAAACACTATTTTCACTACTAACTTTATTCATTGTGCACTTCAGAATTTATTTTAGCCCAAGTCTCTCAAAAGTCTTAAACGCAACATATTTTAAGTCATCAACATATGTTTTTACAAACCGAATATTTGGACCTATAAAAAAAGCTCGAGATCATGTCTCTGATGCAATCACGATAATAAGTGATTTTGGAAAAATGTGGAATCCGATTTCGGGAATATATACAGAGAGGTTGAGAAAATGCGTAACGGTCCTGGAATTGAAAAACAAATCCCGCGTGCTGTTGGACGCTAAGTTTATTGATCAAATGCTCCTGCCATAACTCCTGAAAATTGTTATGAAATAATTGTTTACTTGCCTTTGTTAAACTCCGGAAATAAAGGAAAATCTGGATGTATTATATTTACAAGATTTAGTGCCATCGACTCTTGGCGAATATCAAAACGGACGAAGAGTCACTCCTCGCACCTTGGACAGAGCTAAGCAAGAAGTATCACAGAATAGCCCGAATTGGGATAGAAAGAAATTATCAACAGGAATCATCTTCGTTTCTACTCATTTGTTAAGGTCATCAAATCTTGCAAGTTTAGTTAATTTTGTTCCACAGTTTCTTTGTTTAATCAACTTACTTATGTAGGTCCCGCTTCTGTGGTATATGGATGAGTTTTCTTTTGTTCAATTATAAAAAAATGTACAAGGAAACATATTCATAGTATGGGTCATGCAAAGTTTTCAAACAAAAGCAAAAAAAGTTTTTTATTTTTACTTAAGTGTACAGTATTTAAAAAATTATTTCTGCAATAAAATTATTATTAAACTACTAAATTATTATTAAACTATTACAAGAACTTCAATGATAGTCAGTGAAATTAAAACAGATAATGAAACTCTAAATCAACTAAGAAATACCAAATCATTTTAAATTAAAAAGTGAATTATACAAGCAAAAAAAATCAGGGTCAAAACAATCTTTAAAATTTGAACTTAGTTTCATAGATATTAGGACTTTTAACTAATTACCTTTTCAAATTCACTTTGTGGTAAAACTCCCATGTTAAATTTTTTATCTACAATAATTGAAACGTGTTTATAGTTACGCGTTCACGTAATGGCTGCGGTCACTGATGGAACACTTCTGGATTGCCACAAAAACATTTACCGGTGTTCGAAAGCTCAGTTATCTGGTGGCGGAACAGGTCGAATGGGGGTCCTTAGCTGTAAAATTTTCGGGGCCTTCAAACTCTAAGTTAGAAAGAAAGTTTAAAAAACTCTCATTAGGTTATTAATAAAAAGAAAATTAGAAAAAAAACATTAATATAAATTCATATTAAATAAATTTATTAGATACATATTTTTTTACATGAATTTCCGTCTTGCTTTACTTTTTCCAAATTCGTCAATTATTTTGGCAGTGTCAATTCGGCTTAAAATTTTTGCTTTATATGCAGAATGGCCATTTTTATTTTCTTTCTCATTATCTTTCTTCTCACATTAAATGCTTAAATTACACACTGCTTGAATAATTTTTTGCACGCTTTAAAACAGAAAATCGCATTAGATAAGGGAAGTGTTAAAAAAATTCAATATTATTTAAACATTCGGAAATGTGCAAGACATTTCTTTGTCGGCTAGATAGATGTCTGGTGTGGTTTCTATGGTGTCACCTCATTTTCTTTTAGAAATATTAAAAAATGGTCAAATTCACATCTTCAAGAGTACAAACATCAATGTCATTTTTGTAAATATCCTTCAACTTTTTTTATCGCGTTTTTTTTTTTAATTTTGCCTTGGTGTTATCACATTAAATAAAAAGCATTGATTATGAAATTTTCTCTTTTATTTTAAATTAAAATCCGACTTTTTTTGTTTTCATCAAAACACATATTTCTCTTTTGTCGTCTGCGAGTTTGTCCATCTTCTACATTAAATGATAAGCCCGTTAAATCAGTTGCCTCTTTTACAAATTTTTCTCTGAAATTATTGATAAAAATTCTAATGACTTCAGTTGGATAGATCCTTTTAATAGTTCGCATTCTACTGATTGCAATGATTTACTAGTAGCATTTATTCTTTGTAAAATAGTATTACAAATAACTGTTATTAGGACGCTTTCATATTTGTCCATTTCTTCATTTTTCTTCTTAACTACAAATTTCAGTTAAAGCCTCTTTCATATACGTGAAACCAAGTTTTATAGCTAATACAGTATCTGTTCTTGCTGACCATCGTGTATTAGAAACTCTCACCGGTGAACCTGTCATGACCAGTACGACTAACGGGTTGAACCTTTTTCCAAGCAGAAGCAAGAGAATACTTCCCACAACATTTTCTTTCTCATCTGTCTGCTGGTACTTGGGACAGCACCTGCCCACCTGACTTCACACTGCAGCTGCAACGAATGTATCATCCGCCGTTCCTCACTAAAAGTCAGAAACGACTATTGAACGGACGTTAACTGGCGGCAAACAACAGGAAAAGAAACTCGGGAGATTAAGCGGCTTTGACCAGACTCCTTCGTCAAATGAGTTGCGGTGGTTGAGGGGGTCCTCAAAATAGTTTGTCAATAGACGGAGAGTGTTGAATACGCCGATGAGACCGTTTCGCTTACGTCAACGAATCGAAATGGTTCCTGTTTGATTGCTTGAGTAGGTTTTTAATTAACGTCGCAGTGGAGCAACACAACGGGTTATTGACGACGGCCCAGAAATTTGGAGAAGGGGGTGGTGGCAGCTCAGACGTGACTCACCTCAATTCCATCATGGGATACCGACCCTACAAAGGGTTTACTTTAAAATATGAATTCTCTGGTGTGACCTTGTCATGTGACCGTGTTTCTAAATGACGAGGTGTTGTCCTGGGATCTTTCTCTATTCAGGGATGGATCACGGACCTTCGCCAATAGCCTGATATCTCCTCCAGTGCAACGTTAATTCAACTACTTAACATCATAAATATGCTAGTAGCCCAGTTGCACGTATATTAAAAATTGAGGTATCCACAAACACGTTACAAATATCAATTTTGATCGAAAATTCCGAATAAAGTTTTTGATCTTATTTGATAGAGTATTTATTTGAATTTCTAAAATATATTTGACTTTTTCTCTAAGTTAATTAGTTGCAGAGATATTAAGATTTTAATCAAGGCGGGAAAAAAAAACGGAAGTAGGGGTGGAAAACACCGACAATGGTCGTTAAAAGACTAAAAACTTATGAAAATTTAAATTTAAAACTTACTTTTTTTGAAAATGTAATTTGGAAAGTTTTCTCAAATGTTTAAATGGCTTCTCTTTTGGAAATAGTGTGAACATTTTAAAAGAGAAGGGAAAAACAAAATTGTTTACACAAACAGTAAAAGGAAGAGCAAACGATACACACTTCAAACTATATTTTACTCTAACTAGGAGGCTCCGCCTACTGCACGCTGTCGCTATTCAACCCCCGATGACAGTTATGCAACTATATTTCGCGAACTATACTTTTGAACTGAGGGGGAAAGGATTGCTTCACAATCCATCCCCATTTGGATCGCTGCTGGATTGATCCCGGACGCATACTCGGAAACCCTCACGCTTTCAGCACCTCTTGGCGAGTTGGCGATAGAAAGAGCTTTGAGAACCGAAGACTGGGGAAATTGGCAATCCTTCTCAATTTCTCAAGCAACCCTACTACGTTGTAAAAAAGATCGCCATTTTTTTTTATCGCTGAGTGCTATGATTTTCCGTATGATTTTTTTTTGTGGATATTCTAAATATATGTTGACATTCAATATTGTAATGTATAGATTTTTTTTTTGTAATTCGTTAACTGTCTGTATTGTAACTACTTTGAAGAATTGGTTGATGCAAGAAGCAGGCGGCAAAAACGTACCCCCATGTAAACAAATTATATATGTTTACAATTATTTGAAATTTAGTCAACAATTGCCTTTTGTTATGATTTTTACAATATAAAATGATCACTGACTCTAAAACTCGTCAAATAGAAAGAATTGATGAGAATGTATTTGTTTTTTGTGGAACTTATATTCGTCCTTATAACCTACACAGTGTTTGTATTTTCATAATATAGTTTCTTATGAATCAAATCTCTTGTTTGATCGTCTACCTGATATAATCTCACCACTGTTTGTTGAGACAACTAGTAGTAAATATAAACTTAGTAAAAGCAGTTATCAATAATAAGTATTAAGATTTAAGCAAAGTAATTTTTTGTAAACAAATACACTTCTCGATTTGTTTCACTCATTTGAGCTCAAGATAACAACAAAATTTAAATTGAAAAAATATTCCATTTTGACTGTTTTCAATAGCTTTCTTTAAACAAAGTTTTTTCTATCTCATATCCTATAATTATAGCACTTGCATTTGGGCTGCTATGGAGGCAGAATTTTTTTACACGCATTACCATTTTAAGCCTTAACGGTCATTAGTCACCTCTCACATAACAACAGTACTATGTCTCTGTGGTCGTAAGTCACCTCTCACGTGACGACAACAGTGCTTTGTCTCTGAAGTCGTGTCTCACCTAACAACATTACTTTGTCGCTGCAGTCAATATGTCACATGGGTGGTGATAAGACTGATCCTGTCAAAATTCGCTGTCTGTGAAATGTGGGCACAATTGCCTTGTCAATTAAAATTCTCAAGATCCTTATGAAGTTGTGGGAACTACGATGGAGTAGAGATACAATATGTAGAAGAATGCACAAGTTTTTTCCCACACCAGATGTTACTCAATACGTGTACCACCCCATAAAATCCCAGCTGCTCGCAGGCCATAATTGCTTTCCGGAATACCTTTTTAAAAACTTTTTTTTCTTCAGAAACCAAGTTTCTGATCTGTGTCAGTGTGGAGAGATTGGCGACTCACCATTACATCTTCCACTGTAAACTCATGGAACACCTTAGGGGTGATCTCCTTTTCCTAAAAGAGGCTACCAAAACTTACTCGCAACACCCTCAGTGTCACCAGGCCCTCCTGGCCTTGGACAGATTTGTGACTGCCAAACTTATGCCTCGTTTACCCTAACTCTTCAAACCTCCCATTCTTCACAGCATAGGTAAGTTGGTAGGTATTTTGAGTAGTAGTGTGATGAACCGTTTACTGTTCATGGTTTTCACGCCTTTGTCCAAAAAAAATTCAAGGACTTTTCAGAACCAAAAATATTTTTTTCAAGGACCTAAAGTTTTTTATAGCGACCTAAAACAAAGCACGTGCAAAAATTGTCAATTAAAAAAAATGTGAAAAATATTTATTAAAAAAAAAACATTTTTTAATTCTTTTTTAAACTACTGACAGTCAAAGAAAAGAGGAAAGGTTGTCATCAATTTTGGTTATAGTTTGGATTTTCTTTTATCACAGAACCTGTGAACTTTTTTGCAAAGTGGGCTTCACGTCTCAATGCTAACTATCAGGCTATTTGCACACATCAATTTCGGTCGTGAGGTAAAATATCGTACGATAAATTCTTTGGTGGCACGAAGAAGAGTATGGGAGCTTGCACATGGTTCGATCGACACAATCTCCGTTTTCATTTTGCTCTCGCCCACGGCCACTACAGCAGATGGCTGTCGTGGTTTATTTTGTTTGAGAAACAAAACAAATCCAAAGTTTTGACTGCAGTGTCAAAAGTTGTTCTCTGGTCACAATCGTTAAAGATAGTAAAAATTTCAACGGATTTGAAATCTAGAAAATTTTACAAGAATACCTTAAATGTGCTTTTCTGTAAATAAATAATTTTTCAATTGCAACTTTTATATTTTCTCAATATGAATTTGGCGTTTTACGAAAACGGATAATGCAGTGTCCTAAACTGTTAAGTTTTCATTCTTGAACGTACGACTTGACAGTTACCCCCTTCAAAAACCTTAATATTTTCTTTGTATTTCTTCATCAATCCCCGAGACAATTTTAAGAAATGTTCAAAGAGGCGGAACTCTTTCATGTTTGAATGCAAAAAAGCGATGGGATGACGCGTCAATGAAACATGGTGTATGACCTTGTGTGTTCATGTATACATCACCCATTATGGTTGTTCATATATATAAAACGTGGTGTCAAAACACGTAACACTTCAGAATGACGCTCAAATTGCGCGCCTGCCGTGAAGGAAACTAGTTTGGACACAAATTCCAACGCAATTATGTACTAGTCCAAAAAAAAAAGCAAGGACTTTTTACCAAGTTTCGTAATTTTCAAGGGCCCCTAGATAGGAAAACAAAATTCAAGGACCGTGGGAACCCTGCTGTTGGCTTGAGAAAGTCTTTGCTAGAGGCCCGCAAAGTAACGCGATGTATACTGTGCGGTTTCGGATGCAACAACGACAGCTAAACATCAATGTTGATAATACATCGATGTTCTTAAAATTCAGTGTATTTAAACTTTTTTACCCCATTTCATAACACTGGTTTAGCAACTAGTGATGCTACATCGGCTTCAATACATTAATGTTTTGAAAATATCGACATTGATGTCGCATCCCTACTTTTCAGACCCTTGGCCCCACTTTGGTCTAAAAGTAAGTTCAATTTGGCGATTATGAAAATTATGCTACTTGGTTATTTTTATAACCCCAAAGGGAAAAATTAAGACACAATATAATTTTGAATCATTTTTAAATAACGAGGCAACACCCAAGCTGGCACTCCAAACTTACACACCACGCTAATGTAAGAACACAATATATTTAACATGCACCAGCCCCCTTTCTACACGACGGTCTTTGGCAGGATTCGAACTCCCAACCCTCCGGTTGCTAGTCCATTACTCTTCCAACCATGGCACCTGTTATAGTTGTAGTTTTTTAGTTCATCAGATGTCAGTTTCGTATGCCAAAAAATACATAACCTATGATTAAATATATAATTTTTCACTGCTATGAGGCAAGATATATATAATTTTTCTTATTATGAACAGAAGAAAAGTAATATTTGTTTTATAATAAAATTACAATATTAATCTGAGCAATATTATTCGTTTAATTACTAAGTGTGCAATAATTTATTCACAAGACCTTTTAGGAGTTATAACATGCTACTGATTAGTCTAAAACCAACATTTTGATGAAATGTGGTATATCTAATGGTATTTTTATTTAACGTCTCTCTCCCCACTGGAGCAACACAATGGGCTATTTGTGACGATCCTGGATCAACCCCAAAGGGAAAGATTAAGACAACATAATTTTGAATCATGGTCATATAGCGAGGCAACACAACAGATTTAACATGCACCAGCCCCCTTCTACATGACGGTCTTTGGCTGGATTCGAACTTCCAACCCTCTGGTTGCTCTTAAAACCACGGCACCTGTTATATTAGCATGATGCTGATTTAATTAATTTTTCAAAAGGTCTATTCAAAAATTATTTTATCTAAAATTTTCATGTCCTGATCAGGACAGATGTTGAGTGAGTTAAATATATGGAGATAGCATGAGCACATTTTTATAAGTTTCACAGAAGCCTACTTTGAACAAGTTTAGCTGACTCATGGTTCTAGATAAGCTTTGAATGCAAATCGGACTAAAGCCAATATTGCTAAAGTTGCAAGAATCAGAATGTATAGCTACAGAAAATTTTACGACTTGAAAATATTTACCAACCAAAATATTGGTTTACAATTTCTTCAGTTGTTATGCAGGATGTTTACATAGGACATCATTTTGTTTTGGAATAACTTTTAAATAAAACATTTCTAATTTCATTGTGCACTCAATGATTGACATTATTCATTGAATTTAATATCAGTCAAATGACTGCCAGCACTGCATATTTAGTCTTCCATCCACATGATTTCTTAAGACCATTTTGCTCTACAGCTTTTGATTGTCATTTATTTAGGAAGCTGATCTAGGTTAGTGAGTGTGAATCTCAGCACATTTTAGGAAAATATTTAATCAAAATGAATTCTCTATGATGGAGACTTCTAGAAAATTGTAAAATTACTTTGGGTTACATCGTGTGCCTTCAAAACAAATATGTGTAAAAAAAATTTCAAAACACTGTTCTCTGCAAGATACGAAAAAGTCTGACCGACTTCTTACAGAAAGTTCCCAAGAAAACATTGATACTGTATGATATATAGTGTTATTGAAAAACAAGGGACCTCTGTTGACATTACACACAAGTAGGCTTTCTCCAAACACAATATGGGAAAAATTTGGATTTTCATCGAAGCTCTAAATGTTATTATGCATGCAATTCTCTTGGTCCATATTATATTCCACATATAAGTATAATTATTTCAGTTCTAAAGTTCAATTTAAATTACATTCCAAAACAGTTCAATCCAGAAAAAAATTACTAGGTTAACAATACTTGCGTGTACCAGACAACATTGGCAATCTTGAATAATTATGAAAATCAGAACAAAATATAAATCTTTTAGTACAAATTGTAAGCAACATTTAATGTATTCAGAATGATTTATTGAGACTGATTCTGACATTGCAAGATATTTTTGTAAACAAACACATGAAGGTAAACAAAAAGAAGTGTTTCAGTTACAGTGAATATATGTACTTCAATTCATTATAGAAGGTATTTTTTAATTAATGTCTTACAAGAAAAACAAATGGTACATAAAAACTTTTATTTTCATTTCAATACACAATAAACTTTAAATATCAAGTAATTTAGTCATACATTACAAACATTCATTTTTCTGTAAATGAAAATGAAATAATGGGTGAGCCGGAGAACTTAGGCCGAAGGCCTTCTATCTCCCTCAGAAAGTAGTTGGGAACTGAGCAGGTTTTGAAGTTCACTGAAATATGTAAGGTAGAGTGAGTGCAGTTGGTTGTCCAATGAAAACAGGTGGCTTAGAAATTGGGCAGATCAAGGACGAGTCCAATTGGAACAGTACATAAGATGCAAGATGACAAGGAAGGCTTAAGAATTATTAAATTAAAGAAAAAATAAAAGCAGGAGATTTAAATAGTAAGAACATTAAGAATGACTCTGGGTCTTTTATTATATTCGGGTTGACGAGGGTCATATCTGGGATACACTGGATGGCAGGGTTATCAATTAATTCAAGATTAGCATAAAAATTAGTAGCAAGTTTACTGAAGTAAGTTTTAAGTTCGGTAATTTCAAGATCTTCGCAAATTTTAGCGTTTCGGTAGTATCAGGGGTAACCACTGATAATACGTAGAGTAGAATTTTGAAGAGATTCAAGTTTTCGCTGCGTATCCGAATTTTCTGTAAATATAATTAACCATACAAGACTCAAAAAGAAACTTTTTGCATGAAAATTTAACTTATGACCATTAAGTGTAGAATTATTCAAATTTAAGTATTTCCAATCTTAAATTTTTTTTTTTATCTTGAAACTTTTTTTTTTTTTATAGAGAAAATGTTTATTTTTGTAAAAAATTGGGTAATTTAAAAAATTACTTAACATTTTGGCAATAACTGCTATCACAAAAACACCTGCTTCAAGAAATAAAAACAAAACCACATAGAAACACATTTTGATAATAGAAATTACAAAAACATAAATACAAGTAAGGGATAGTTAAAAATCTGAAGGATGAGGAACCTGAAAATATAAAGTGTGCACATCAGTACAATACAAATGAGATCACAAACTCACCTTTTCGAGTCAACACTAATGTACACCTAATTCTGTTTGGACGAGCATGAGTATCATCTTGTGCAAATGTTTCAACAGTTTTACGAACAAATTCAGTTATTAATTGTTGTGTTTTGGTTAGGCCATTATATAATTATCTGTAAGAGGCTACCAAGAACTTCAGTTCACGTTGAAATTTCCTTGCGCGTTTTTCATTAGGGTCATGTTTGACAAAATGATTACCCAATTTTCAGGTCAGTTCCAGACATTCTTTTACTAAACCTGCATTTAGAACAAGATCCTATTGTTCATTATCACTACATTCTGTGGGATTAGGAGTCTCAAAGCCAACCTCTTCTAATAATTCATCTTTGCTTACGGCTTTCTCGAATGATTCATGAATATCTTCAAATGATAGATCACTGAATCCTCCAGTTGCGTGTCATTGTAATGATGTTGGGAATACAGTCGTGTTAGTTACCAAATACAATTAGAAAATTGTAGATACATACATTGGTAAATGAAAACATGTATTCCAAAATGCATACACTACATGTTATGCAATCTATTTGTGGGTGCAATATAACTGACTAACCACTGCATTGCCCGTGATAGTTCTTTTCATGGGGTCAGGTGTGACCACTGCTTGCTAACCCCCAGTAATTGCTACGAATACCCATGTAGTTTAACAGATGATACTACTATGCCACAAATAGAAGAAAAACAAATTTCGTAAAATTTGGGCAAATAAATTCAAACTGACTGGAGTAAATAGAGAATGAAATATTTATTTTGAATCTGAGTAAAAAAAAAAGTTTGTGCAAAAACAGAATTAGGTGTGCGTATACAAACAGGAAATGTTCGACGCAAAAAAATAAATACGCTCAGGGTAGTCACATGAATTGAACCTATGTCATCTACAGCTTGCAAGCTATTAACAATGAGAAACCCACTGAACCACCAGCAAGTTGCTTTCCCACTCCTTGTACTCAGTAATGATACTATTCCCTCTACACCTCACCTCCCCTTTCCGCTTGTGTATCAATAGAATAGCACAAAATCATCAGTACTACCCAAATTTTGTTCAACAGAGGTTTTGGAAAACCAAATCGACATATTACATTGTTTATTTCAACATACCTATATGAGAACTTAAGTCTGTTAGCACAAATGCACTTGTGATGGGTAATGCCTTCTATGAGGTACTCTCGATACACCCTTGACAATGTGGAGCAAGGTCTCAACTATGTCCAAAATGTTAAGCTTATGCGTTTAGCTTTAACTATCCTTCCACGTTCAAACTCAGTTAATTCTTGGCAGGTCGACATTCAAGAGTTTAACAGAGAGCACTGATAACTATCTGACACTTTATACTCTTTTAATGCAATGTGAGCACTAGTAAATTTGCATACTGCTATCCCATGACTTTTAGCACATCAGTGTTCGGTGTATGGAAGTTATATAAAATTAATAATGCAAAAGTTTTGGTACAGGCATATGAGGGGTCAAAAAATAATACTTAATATAAGATTTTGCAAATGAAAGCACATAAAAAAATAGCTGCAGAGATTAGGAAAAAGCATGTGTTTCTAATTTGAATTAATGGGGTCGCACTGGCCCTGGAACTTTTTTAGGTATAATGCTTGAGTAAATATATTAAGTGAATCTTCACCCATCATATGAAGAAGAATGATTCAAAATTGCCCATTGGATTTATAGTCACAAGGAATGTTTTAAACAAAACCTATGCTGATGAACAGGCTTGTGAATGACATATGTTCAATGGCCCAAAAGGGAAAGAGTTGTCTTGTAATTATGATCCCTATCAAAAAAGGTTATGTAGTGCTTCAAAGGAAGGCTGATTTAATATTCAACTAACTTGAATAAAATAGCATGTCTCTTCTTCATAGTTATTTCATTTTCAATATTATTACACATAAAACAGAAAGGAAATGAAATCAAAATTCTTATTTAAATCACTGATTTTTAAAAATAATCACTTAATTTTAAATTTGCATTCCCTGTAACAATCTAAAAATCGAAAGAAATGGTCCGTTTTGATAGAATCAGATGTATTCAATTTGTGGACTTTCATATAATGTAATCTCAAAAACTAGATTACATCTAATTATAAATCAAAAATTAAAACTACTGATCGCAGAAAGAACAATCTCACTGCCTCTACTAAAATTACACTTCACAAATATAATTAAACGCAATAGCATAAAACAATTCAAAATCAAAGCTGAAACAAATTTTTCTTGCATCTCTAAAGCATCAAATAAATACATTTGAAAATTGAAGGAGATTGGATGTATAACTGAAAAGTAAATACAATCTTTCAAAAGAATACGCCTAAAGACAAATTAACTTTTCCTAATCAAATTATTCCGCTTTCAATACAAAGACCGTTGAAAAACATGAGCTCCTCACACATTCTCATAAGCATAAACAAAACAATGCATTCAACATCAGAACAGCGCGCGATTTTTCAAACCGCCGACAGAACTAATACGCCTTCTAGCGGCAATTCCTCTAAGTTTTAACATTAGGATTATCGTAGTTGGCGATACAGGCATCTATCGCCAACTCGCCAAGAGGTGCTGAAAGCGTGAGGGTTTCCGAGTATGCATCCCGGACGCATACTCGGAAACCCTCACGCTTTCAGCACCTCTTGGCGAGTTGGCGATAGAAAGAGCTTTGAGAACCGAAGGCTGGGGAAATTGGCAATCCTTCTCAATTTCTCAAGCAACCCTACTACGTTGTAAAAAAGATCGCCATTTTTTTTATCGCTGAGTGCTATGATTTTCCGTATGATTTTTTTTGTGGATATTCTAAATATATGTTGACATTCAATATTGTAATGTATAGATTTTTTTTTTTTGTAATTCGTTAACTGTCTGTATTGTAACTACTTTGAAGAATTGGTTGATGCAAGAAGCAGGCGGCAAAAACGTACCCCCATGTAAACAAATTATATATGTTTACAATTATTTGAAATTTAGTCAACAATTGCCTTTTGTTATGATTTTTACAATATAAAATGATCACTGACTCTAAAACTCGTCAAATAGAAAGAATTGATGAGAATGTATTTGTTTTTTGTGGAACTTATTCGTCCTTATAACCTACACAGTGTTTGTATTTTCATAATATAGTTTCTTATGAATCAAATCTCTTGTTTGATCGTCTACCTGATATAATCTCACCACTGTTTGTTGAGACAACTAGTAGTAAATATAAACTTAGTAAAAGCAGTTATCAATAATAAGTATTAAGATTTAAGCAAAGTAATTTTTTGTAAACAAATACACTTCTCGATTTGTTTCACTCATTTGAGCTCAAGATAACAACAAAATTTAAATTGAAAAAATATTCCATTTTGACTGTTTTCAATAGCTTTCTTTAAACAAAGTTTTTTCTATCTCATATCCTATAATTATAGCACTTGCATTTGGGCTGCTATGGAGGCAGAATTTTTTTACACGCATTACCATTTTAAGCCTTAACGGTCATTAGTCACCTCTCACATAACAACAGTACTATGTCTCTGTGGTCGTAAGTCACCTCTCACGTGACGACAACAGTGCTTTGTCTCTGAAGTCGTGTCTCACCTAACAACATTACTTTGTCGCTGCAGTCAATATGTCACATGGGTGGTGATAAGACTGATCCTGTCAAAATTCGCTGTCTGTGAAATGTGGGCACAATTGCCTTGTCAATTAAAATTCTCAAGATCCTTATGAAGTTGTGGGAACTACGATGGAGTAGAGATACAATATGTAGAAGAATGCACAAGTTTTTTCCCACACCAGATGTTACTCAATGCGTGTACCACCCCATAAAATCCCAGCTGCTCGCAGGCCATAATTGCTTTCCGGAATACCTTTTTAAAAACTTTTTTTTCTTCAGAAACCAAGTTTCTGATCTGTGTCAGTGTGGAGAGATTGGCGACTCACCATTACATCTTCCACTGTAAACTCATGGAACACCTTAGGGGTGATCTCCTTTTCCTAAAAGAGGCTACCAAAACTTACTCGCAACACCCTCAGTGTCACCAGGCCCTCCTGGCCTTGGACAGATTTGTGACTGCCAAACTTATGCCTCGTTTACCCTAACTCTTCAAACCTCCCATTCTTCACAGCATAGGTAAGTTGGTAGGTATTTTGAGTAGTAGTGTGATGAACCGTTTACTGTTCATGGTTTTCACGCCTTTGTCCAAAAAAAATGCAAGGACTTTTCAGAACCAAAAATATTTTTTTCAAGGACCTAAAGTTTTTTATAGCGACCTAAAACAAAGCACGTGCAAAAATTGTCAATTAAAAAAAATGTGAAAAATATTTATTAAAAAAAAAACATTTTTTAATTCTTTTTTAAACTACTGACAGTCAAAGAAAAGAGGAAAGGTTGTCATCAATTTTGGTTATAGTTTGTATTTTCTTTTATCACAGAACCTGTGAACTTTTTTGCAAAGTGGGCTTCACGTCTCAATGCTAACTATCAGGCTATTTGCACACATATCAATTTCGGTCGTGAGGTAAAATATCGTACGATAAATTCTTTGGTGGCACGAAGAAGAGTATGGGAGCTTGCACATGGTTCGATCGACACAATCTCCGTTTTCATTTTGCTCTCGCCCACGGCCACTACAGCAGATGGCTGTCGTGGTTTATTTTGTTTGAGAAACAAAACAAATCCAAAGTTTTGACTGCAGTGTCAAAAGTTGTTCTCTGGTCACAATCGTTAAAGATAGTAAAAATTTCAACGGATTTGAAATCTGTAGAAAATTTTACAAGAATACCTTAAATGTGCTTTTCTGTAAATAAATAATTTTTCAATTGCAACTTTTATATTTTCTCAATATGAATTTGGCGTTTTACGAAAACGGATAATGCAGTGTCCTAAACTGTTAAGTTTTCATTCTTGAACGTACGACTTGACAGTTACCCCCTTCAAAAACCTTAATATTTTCTTTGTATTTCTTCATCAATCCCTGAGACAATTTTAAGAAATGTTCAAAGAGGCGGAACTCTTTCATGTTTGAATGCAAAAAAGCGATGGGATGACGCGTCAATGAAACATGGTGTATGACCTTGTGTGTTCATGTATACATCACCCATTATGGTTGTTCATATATATAAAACGTGGTGTCAAAACACGTAACACTTCAGAATGACGCTCAAATTGCGCACCTGCCGTGAAGGAAACTAGTTTGGACTCAAATTCCAACGCAATTATGTACTAGTCCAAAAAAAAAGCAAGGACTTTTTACCAAGTTTCGTAATTTTCAAGGGCCCCTAGTTAGGAAAACAAAATTCAAGGACCGTGGGAACCCTGCTGTTGGCTTGAGAAAGTCTTTGCTAGAGGCCCGCAAAGTAACGCGATGTATACTGTGCGGTTTCGGATGCAACAACGACAGCTAAACATCAATGTTGATAATACATCGATGTTCTTAAAATTCAGTGTATTTAAACTTTTTTACCCCATTTCATAACACTGGTTTAGCAACTAGTGATGCTACATCGGCTTCAATACATTAATGTTTTGAAAATATCGACATTGATGTCGCATCCCTACTTTTCAGACCCTTGGCCCCACTTTGGTCTAAAAGTAAGTTCAATTTGGCGATTATGAAAATTATGCTACTTGGTTATTTTTATAACCCCAAAGGGAAAAATTAAGACACAATATAATTTTGAATCATTTTTAAATAACGAGGCAACACCCAAGCTGGCACTCCAAACTTACACACCACGCTAATGTAAGAACACAATATATTTAACATGCACCAGCCCCCTTTCTACACGACGGTCTTTGGCAGGATTCGAACTCCCAACCCTCCGGTTGCTAGTCCATTACTCTTCCAACCATGGCACCTGTTATAGTTGTAGTTTTTTAGTTCATCAGATGTCAGTTTCGTATGCCAAAAAATACATAACCTATGATTAAATATATAATTTTTCACTGCTATGAGGCAAGATATATATAATTTTTCTTATTATGAACAGAAGAAAAGTAATATTTGTTTTATAATAAAATTACAATATTAATCTGAGCAATATTATTCGTTTAATTACTAAGTGTGCAATAATTTATTCACAAGACCTTTTAGGAGTTATAACATGCTACTGATTAGTCTAAAACCAACATTTTGATGAAATGTGGTATATCTAATGGTATTTTTATTTAACGTCTCTCACCCCACTGGAGCAACACAATGGGCTATTTGTGACGATCCTGGATCAACCCCAAAGGGAAAGATTAAGACAACATAATTTTGAATCATGGTCATATAGCGAGGCAACACAACAGATTTAACATGCACCAGCCCCCTTCTACATGACGGTCTTTGGCTGGATTCGAACTTCCAACCCTCTGGTTGCTCTTAAAACCACTGCACCTGTTATATTAGCATGATGCTGATTTAATTAATTTTTCAAAAGGTCTATTCAAAAATTATTTTATCTAAAATTTTCATGTCCTGATCAGGACAGATGTTGAGTGAGTTAAATATATGGAGATAGCATGAGCACATTTTTATAAGTTTCACAGAAGCCTACTTTGAACAAGTTTAGCTGACTCATGGTTCTAGATAAGCTTTGAATGCAAATCGGACTAAAGCCAATATTGCTAAAGTTGCAAGAATCAGAATGTATAGCTACAGAAAATTTTACGACTTGAAAATATTTACCAACCAAAATATTGGTTTACAATTTCTTCAGTTGTTATGCAGGATGTTTACATAGGACATCATTTTGTTTTGGAATAACTTTTAAATAAAACATTTCTAATTTCATTGTGCACTCAATGATTGACATTATTCATTGAATTTAATATCAGTCAAATGACTGCCAGCACTGCATATTTAGTCTTCCATCCACATGATTTCTTAAGACCATTTTGCTCTACAGCTTTTGATTGTCATTTATTTATGAAGCTGATCTAGGTTAGTGAGTGTGAATCTCAGCACATTTTAGCAAAATGAATTCTCTATGATGGAGACTTCTAGAAAATTGTAAAATTACTTTGGGTTACATCGTGTGCCTTCAAAACAAATATGTGTAAAAAAAATTTCAAAACACTGTTCTCTGCAAGATACGAAAAAGTCTGACCGACTTCTTACAGAAAGTTCCCAAGAAAACATTGATACTGTATGATATATAGTGTTATTGAAAAACAAGGGACCTCTGTTGACATTACACACAAGTAGGCTTTCTCCAAACACAATATGGGAAAAATTTGGATTTTCATCGAAGCTCTAAATGTTATTATGCATGCAATTCTCTTGGTCCATATTATATTCCACATATAAGTATAATTATTTCAGTTCTAAAGTTCAATTTAAATTACATTCCAAAACAGTTCAATCCAGAAAAAAATTACTAGGTTAACAATACTTGCGTGTACCAGACAACATTGGCAATCTTGAATAATTATGAAAATCGGAACAAAATATAAATCTTTTAGTACAAATTGTAAGCAACATTTAATGTATTCAGAATGATTTATTGAGACTGATTCTGACATTGCAAGATATTTTTGTAAACAAACACATGAAGGTAAACAAAAAAAAGTGTTTCAGTTACAGTGAATATATGTACTTCAATTCATTTAGAAGGTATTTATTAATTAATGTCTTACAAGAAAAACAAAGAAACAAATGGTACATAAAAACTTTAATTTTCATTTCAATACACAATAAACTTTAAATATCAAGTAATTTAGTCATACATTACAAAAATTCATTTTTCTGTAAATGAAAATGAAATAATGGGTGAGCCGGAGAACTTAGGCCGAAGGCCTTCTATCTCCCTCAGAAAGTAGTTGGGAACTGAGCAGGTTTTGAAGTTCACTGAAATATGTAAGGTAGAGTGAGTGCAGTTGGTTGTCCAATGAAAACAGGTGGCTTAGAAATTGGGCAGATCAAGGACGAGTCCAATTGGAACAGTACATAAGATGCAAGATGACAAGGAAGGCTTAAGAATTATTAAATTAAAGAAAAAATAAAAGCAGGAGATTTAAATAGTAAGAACATTAAGGATTAAGAATGACTCTGGGTCTTTTATTATATTCGGGTTGACGAGGGTCATATCTGGGATACACTGGATGGCAGGGTTATCAATTAATTCAAGATTAGCATAAAAATTAGTAGCAAGTTTACTGAAGTAAGTTTTAAGTTCGGTAATTTCAAGATCTTCGCAAATTTTAGCGTTTCGGTAGTATCAGGGGTAACCACTGATAATACGTAGAGTAGAATTTTGAAGAGATTCAAGTTTTCGCTGCGTATCCGAATTTTCTGTAAATATAATTAACCATACAAGACTCAAAAAGAAACTTTTTGCATGAAAATTTAACTTATGACCATTAAGTGTAGAATTATTCAAATTTAAGTATTTCCAATCTTAAATTTTTTTTTTATCTTGAAACTTTTTTTTTATAGAGAAAATGTTTATTTTTGTAAAAAATTGGGTAATTTAAAAAATTACTTAACATTTTGGCAATAACTGCTATCACAAAAACACCTGCTTCAAGAAATAAAAACAAAACCACATAGAAACACATTTTGATAATAGAAATTACAAAAACATAAATACAAGTAAGGGATAGTTAAAAATCTGAAGGATGAGGAACCTGAAAATATAAAGTGTGCACATCAGTACAATACAAATGAGATCACAAACTCACCTTTTCGAGTCAACACTAATGTACACCTAATTCTGTTTGGACGAGCATGAGTATCATCTTGTGCAAATGTTTCAACAGTTTTACGAACAAATTCAGTTATTAATTGTTGTGTTTTGGTTAGGCCATTATATAATTATCTGTAAGAGGCTACCAAGAACTTCAGTTCACGTTGAAATTTCCTAGCGCGTTTTTCATTAGGGTCATGTTTGACAAAATGATTACCCAATTTTCAGGTCAGTTCCAGACATTCTTTTACTAAACCTGCATTTAGAACAAGATCCTATTGTTCATTATCACTACATTCTGTGGGATTAGGAGTCTCAAAGCCAACCTCTTCTAATAATTCATCTTTGCTTACAGCTTTCTCGAATGATTCATGAATATCTTCAAATGATAGATCACTGAATCCTCCAGTTGCGTGTCATTGTAATGATGTTGGGAATACAGTCGTGTTAGTTACCAAATACAATTAGAAAATTGTAGATACATACATTGGTAAATGAAAACATGTATTCCAAAACGCATACACTACATGTTATGCAATCTATTTGTGGGTGCAATATAACTGACTAACCACTGCATTGCCCGTGATAGTTCTTTTCATGGGGTCAGGTGTGACCACTGCTTGCTAACCCCCAGTAATTGCTACGAATACCCATGTAGTTTAACAGATGATACTACTATGCCACAAATAGAAGAAAAACAAATTTCGTAAAATTTGGGCAAATAAATTCAAACTGACTGGAGTAAATAGAGAATGAAATATTTATTTTGAATCTGAGTAAAAAAAAAAGTTTGTGCAAAAACAGAATTAGGTGTGCGTATACAAACAGGAAATGTTCGACGCAAAAAAATAAATACGCTCAGGGTAGTCACATGAATTGAACCTATGTCATCTACAGCTTGCAAGCTATTAACAATGAGAAACCCACTGAACCACCAGCAAGTTGCTTTCCCACTCCTTGTACTCAGTAATGATACTATTCCCTCTACACCTCACCTCCCCTTTCCGCTTGTGTATCAATAGAATAGCACAAAATCATCAGTACTACCCAAATTTTGTTCAACAGAGGTTTTGGAAAACCAAATCGACATATTACATTGTTTATTTCAACATACCTATATGAGAACTTAAGTCTGTTAGCACAAATGCACTTGTGATGGGTAATGCCTTCTATGAGGTACTCTCGATACACCCTTGACAATGTGGAGCAAGGTCTCAACTATGTCCAAAATGTTAAGCTTATGCGTTTAGCTTTAACTATCCTTCCATGTTCAAACACGGTTAATTCTTGGCAGGTCGACATTCAAGAGTTTAACAGAGAGCACTGATAACTATCTGACTCTTTATACTCTTTTAATGCAATGCGAGCACTAGTAAATTTGCATACTGCTATCCCATGACTTTTAGCACATCAGTGTTCGGTGTATGGAAGTTATATAAAATTAATAATGCAAAAGTTTTGGTACAGGCATATGAGGGGTCAAAAAATAATACTTAATATAAGATTTTGCAAATGAAAGCACATAAAAAAATAGCTGCAGAGATTAGGAAAAAGCATGTGTTTCTAATTTGAATTAATGGGGTCGCACTGGCCCTGGAACTTTTTTAGGTATAATGCTTGAGTAAATATATTAAGTGAATCTTCACCCATCATATGAAGAAGAATGATTCAAAATTGCCCATTGGATTTATAGTCACAAGGAATGTTTTAAACAAAACCTATGCTGATGAACAGGCTTGTGAGTGACATATGTTCAATGGCCCAAAAGGGAAAGAGTTGTCTTGTAATTATGATCCCTATCAAAAAAGGTTATGTAGTGCTTCAAAGGAAGGCTGATTTAATATTCAACTAACTTGAATAAAATAGCATGTCTCTTCTTCATAGTTATTTCATTTTCAATATTATTACACATAAAACAGAAAGGAAATGAAATCAAAATTCTTATTTAAATCACTGATTTTTAAAAATAATCACTTAATTTTAAATTTGCATTCCCTGTAACAATCTAAAAATCGAAAGAAATGGTCCGTTTTGATAGAATCAGATGTATTCAATTTGTGGACTTTCATATAATGTAATCTCAAAAACTAGATTACATCTAATTATAAATCAAAAATTAAAACTACTGATCGCAGAAAGAACAATCTCACTGCCTCTACTAAAATTACACTTCACAAATATAATTAAACGCAATAGCATAAAACAATTCAAAATCAAAGCTGAAACAAATTTTTCTTGCATCTCTAAAGCATCAAATAAACACATTTGAAAATTGAAGGAGATTGGATGTATAACTGAAAAGTAAATACAATCTTTCAAAAGAATAAGCCTAAAGACAAATTAACTTTTCCTAATCAAATTATTCCGCTTTCAATACAAAGACCGTTGAAAAACATGAGCTCCTCACACATTCTCATAAGCATAAACAAAACAGAAGGCATTCAACATCAGAACAGCGCGCGATTTTTCAAACCGCCGACAGAACTAATACGCCTTCTAGCGGCAATTCCTCTAAGTTTTAACATTAGGATTATCGTAGTTGGCGATACAGGCATCTATCGCCAACTCGCCAAGAGGTGCTGAAAGCGTGAGGGTTTCCGAGTATGCATCCCGGACCTCTAGTAAGACTTTAATTGAAGGTTCCCTTCCTTTCCCATTGCGATATTTATGGCATGCGCCCGAGTAACGGAACATTGCCTACAATTTTTTGTGAGATTAGCGGATCCGTATACAAGCCAACCCCCTTAATTTAGCTTTAGAAAACGTTCCAAATATTCTCGGCTTATACACGGAAACATCTCTCTATATTAAAAAAAAGTTACCGCCGCCGCCGCCGCCGAAGAATTGAAATTTTTGTTGTTTAGCTCCATTCTTAGACGGTTTCCCGAGAAAGTACTGATCGGAAAAATATGAAATTAACATGCTTTGTTCTTCATCGTATTCCCTGGATAATTATTAAGATTTTTTTCCGATGCGGCTATTAGTTTAGGTTTTATTAAGTGTTAAAGTTGAAGAAGTGAAATTTCTTCCGCGAGTGAGCAAAACACATTCAAAATTTCAGTCTTTAATCGTGAGTTTTTTTTTAAGAGTACCTCTCAACGTAAATTTTTGCAGCTCGTCGAGTTTTTTTTGAAATTTAAATGTGGTTCTTGATAATATTTTTTTGAAATTCGGGAAAAATCGGGACATTTTTGTTACTTTTTTTTAAAACTGCCGTATCTATATCTAATTACTATTAGTTTTTAATTTTTAAAATATCGCAGTATACCTCAGAATATACTCTTTCTTACGGTACTATTATTTTTGAAATCGGTTAATAATTAAATTGGATGCGATCAAAAGTTCGTGATACAAAATTCGGAATCTTCGGATATTTTCGCTACGTTTTGTTAAAACCGTTATGTCTACGGCAAAAACCATTATTTTTTAAATTTGAGAACATCACTGAATACACTACATTACACTCTTTCTTATGGTACAATTATTTTTCAAATTGGTTAATAAACAAAATCGATGCAATTAAAAGTAGGTCATACAATTTTCGGAACTTTCAGATCGTAACTTCCGATACAAAACTAAAATGGTCATATCTATATAGTATTACTGTTAGTTTTTAATTTTAAAAATATTGCAGTATACCTCACAATGTACTCTTTCTTACGGTACAATTATTTTTATTGGTTCATAAATAAATTCGATGCAATCAAAAGTTGGTGACACAAATTTCGTATTTTTCAGTTCGCATAGCTGGTTCGGCAAACAGCAGTGGGTTGCATTTTATACTATCGGGTTTGCCAGATATCAAATTTATCGTAGCAACAATTGCCATAAAAACGATTTCTTTTTATTTGGCGAGGAAAAAGGCTCGCTTTTTTCCCTCTGTTTTCAAGACAGTTTACCGACAAAGTACAATGTATTGATATTAACACTGTTTACTTAAAATTGTACAGGGAACAAGATACAGAAGATTTTTTACTGATGCGGCTATTAGTTTAGGGTGCATTAAGTGTTAAAGCAAAAAAAAGTGAAATCAATTGCGAAAGAAGTATTGGTTTGAGAAAGCAAACCAAACGGGATTGCGTAGCAATCCCCGGGGTCGGCGAGCGTAAGCGAGCAGGGCGCGAAGCCCTCGCTGTGACGTCATGTACCGGAAAGTGAAATCAGCATAATACGAATTATTCAGATAGTTTCACTCTGTGAAAGGAATGTTGGTTTGCGAAGCAAACCAAATGACATCTGTGAAAGGAGTGTTGGTTTGCGAAGCAAACCAAATGGGATTGCGCAGCAATCCCCGGGGGTTGGCGAGCGTAAGCGAGCAGGGGGCGGAGCCCCCTAGTACGGTAAATAAAAACAAAATCTCTCTATATTAAAAAAAAGTTACCGCCGCCGCCGCCGCCGAAGAATTGAAATTTTTGTTGTTTAGCTCCATTCTTAGACGGTTTCCCGAGAAAGTACTGATCGGAAAAATATGAAATTAACATGCTTTGTTCTTCATCGTATTCACTGGATAATTATTAAGATTTTTTTCCGATGTGGCTATTAGTTTAGGTTTTATTAAGTGTTAAAGTTGAAGAAGTGAAATTTCTTCCGCGAGTGAGCAAAACACATTCAAAATTTCAGTCTTTAGTCGTGAGTTTTTTTTTAAGAGTACCTCTCAACGTAAATTTTTGCAGCTCGTCGAGTTTTTTTTGAAATTTAAATGTGGTTTGAAATTTAAATGGGGTTGGCGAGCGTAAGCGAGCAGGGGGCGGAGCCCCCTAGTGTTATAAAAAATGTCAAGAACAAAACATCTCATTTCCACATACAAAAAGAAATTGTTAAATAAATAACATATTGTTAAAATTCAGAGGAAATCTCATCATAATTATAAATGTTTTAGCTGATCCGTGTTGTAATAGTACTTTTTAAGACCCGGTGCACACATCGGGATTTTCAGCGTTCGGCGCCACTGCCGCAACGCAAGTGCTGTTTAGGATACATTAGATCCAATGGAGCAGTGCACACATGCCTCCAGTGCCGCTGGGGCGACGCACGTCCAACTTGCGTGCTATTTGTACCGCAGTTCCCCACGGCGCCGCACATGAGTCTCCGTTCTGAAGTACCTTGTTTTCATAAACAAATGGAAAAAAATAATAATTAATAAATGGTTGTATCCAGTAACGTCTATTTTGTTTCAAAATATACTTTTTTTACTCCAAGTAAGCGAAATAAACACGTTTTCTTCGATAGAATATTTATCGCAAATGGCGCGAAATGAGTTCGTGCGTCATTTCACGATTATGTGTGTATTGTTGGGCTTCGGTGCCACAGTGGCGTCGCACGTTGAAAAACCCGATGTGTGCACCGGGCCTAAGATTTTTATATTCGACTGTTGCTATGGAAACGGCTACCAAATTTGCCGGTTTTTCTGAAAACATTGCAAACTTCCTAGCGCGTGCTCTCAAATTTTATGAATGAATTGATTAAAAAAATATAACTGTGTTTTTCGTCTGTACGTGCTCCAAGTTCATTAACCTGTTGAACCACCAAAACTCGCTATCTAACAATCACAAAGCGAATGAACCTGAAAAAGACCGAAATTTTTTCTTTTGTAATAGAAAGAAAATTAATAGTTGTGCATTATTTCCTCACTTCAAATGTTTTTGCCAAAAAAGTTATGGATGGTTTCTCGTAAAACTTTGAGAACTTGTTCATTATAATGTTGTCTAGGGAATGAACTAGAATAATTATGCTGAGTTGAAAAGTTTTAAAATGATAGCCATTTATTTAAGGAATAGGACTGCAGCACTATCAAAAATACTGTCTTCATTTTTCGATCGCTTGTAAAATTTTGTTTATTAAAATATCCTTTTGAATCTAGTTCATTCCCCAGAAAAATGCATGTAATTTATTTTGGTTGCATCCTTTTTCAAATGGGTTGAAAAGATTTTCATGTAGCGTATTTGAAGCGTTTGACAAATTTCTTAAAAACTTCATAGATAATTATCCTTTTTACCAAATTATTAATGTATATTTTAAATATTTATAGCCCAATTCTATTGTTTAATAACACAAAGCATAAAAATATCACTAAAATGTTTCTATTCCCCTTTTTAAAATAAAGGATCTCGAAGGTGTTTGGATACCTTGAATTCACGGAGTGCTTAAACGGGCTCTCAATGTGAGGGTAAAATGACTTGAATCCCTTGATTTGCTAAGCGCATGCTCATAACTAAGCATTGGTTTTCTTCTGGGATCGAGGTGGTGCGAGACATCATTACCCCACTCACAAAACGAGTCTTAAAGATCTCGAAGTGTTTGGAAAAGAGGGAGAAGTGGATGTAAATAAAAGAGCTGGGGTAGTCTGCTGAAGAGGAATTTCGAGGTCTGTTTTACCTCACTCTTCGTATTCAACAGGGACGCGGATTATCACTCCCATCTGGGTCAAGAGGTCCAAGAGCCCACCGGAAAAGGGACACCTCTCCAACCCTCGTTTCGTTCTAGAGACAGAAAGGGACTTTCCACAAAGTTGCTATTGCAGCACCTTGAACACTCCGGGGCACTTAGTTAGATGACAGAGTGGACTGGATCTATCACCAAAGGAGCATTCCCTACCCTGCAGCTCATCATAAACAAGGAAGAAATCAGGAAATTGGGTTGCATCAATGAAAAGTTTTAAGGTAGGTAGTTAATTAACATCGCACTAGATCAACAGGCTATTATTGGCGACGGTACGGAATCATCTGGATGGGAAAGATAGGAGATAGGGTTGCTAGAAGATAAATATCAGAAAAGAGAACATTTGTAAAATTATTTAGATGATAGAGTACTGATGAAAATCAAGAGAAGTTTTTTAACTACTTCCGAATGAGTGTTCAATCATTTGAAAAGCTTGGCTGGAAAAATTACTGACAAGATTATGTCTCAAAATGCTCGGATAAGACTTTTACCTCCTATACAATTCGATATTCAAATGTACCGCCTGTTTAGAATTTCGATTAATAAATGAAATGCAAAACCAATACTATATTCATTTAACTTTATCAAAAAACACACACGAAAAATTATAATGTAACAACGCGGACAGAGCTAACACAAATATACTACTGACAAACAACACAAGTAAATAATACACCAACATATAATTATAACTCACTGAATTCTGCGCAGCAATCATAGTTGAGACATCGAATTCGATTTAATACTAAAAAGTGGCTAAGTTAGCGATGCGATTTCCTTCCAAACTAAAAAAGGCTGCGAATCTCGTCCGTCTTACTATTCATTCTGATATGAGAGCAAAATATTTCTTACTCTTCATTTTGATGTAATAATAATATTTCTTATTCTTATTATTCTAACACAAATCTAAATTCTCATTGGTTATCTATATTATCTTATAATGAGACGTTTTAACATGGAGCTCAATATACACTACAGGTTGAACTTCTTATTAGGCTACTTGCACACACATCGATTTCCTGTCGGGCGATAAACAAACGTAAAGATATTTAATCGCGCGTTGCTTGCACACTATAGACGACTGTCGTGGTTTATTTTATTCGAGGAACAAAACAAAAGGACTTTTATTCCCTTGTCCAATTCTATATCTTCGCGCTCGTTAAAGATAGAATACAAATTTCATGAGATTTGAAATCTGCGGAAAATATTACATAATGGTACATAATTCAAAGTAAACACAGATACGAATTTATAAATGCAAAAAGAAATATGAATGAAGCTTTTTTTTAAAAATTGGCTCTGGATAGTACTTTGTTGACCCAGCTCACCGTGAACATTTTGACACTCATCTTTTAGTGAAATTCAAGTGTTAATGTTTTTTCTTTGTAAAAAAAGTGAAACCATTATTTAAAACGAATTTTTTTATCCCAAAAGTAAAAAGAAGTAAGCATTTTTAAAGAAGTTGTGTGTGAAAATGTGTATGCAGCTTTGTGAAAGGGTTTCACCGTGGACTTTTCCCACTCCTCTTTTAGTAAATTTGAATTACTAATGGTTTTTCTTGGTAAAAAAGTGAAATAATAAATAATACTAATTTTTTACTGCCAAAAGTAAAAAGAAATAAGTGATTTTAAACATTTTGGCTCTGAAGGTACTTTGTCGACAGAGCTCACCGTGAACTTTTTCACACTCATCTTTAAGTTAATTCCAACTGAAAATGTTTTTTTGTGTGTGTGAAAAAGAGAAACGAATAATTTATTCATACTTTTTAATGCCCAAGTAAACAAGAAGTAAGCTTTATGAAAAAAGTTGTGTGTGAAAATGTGTTGAGTGTCTCTGTACTGTGTACTATGTACTGTGTAATCCAACTTCTTTCTTCAAATTTCATATACACGTGTTGGTTTATATGGAGTTATGCTACACACACAGTTTTTCATTATGGATTTATGTAATACATTTTTCATTTACAAAAAGAAACGTAAACCCAACAATTATTAATTTTTAGATAAAACGGCCATTACACAGCTCTCAATACGAACGAGAGTCGTGTTTCGGCTCGCTGTGTTTGCGCGGACGCATCTGCGCAGCTACGTATATGACGTATTTCCGTTTTGTACTGGGAGCGCCAGGGTTTCTAAATACGCCTCCCTGAATCGGACTATCTGATCGGAATCCGCTCTTTCTACTACGGAGTTCAATTCTTAGACGCTTCCTAAATGGTTTTTACGGGTTTTCTGAGGGTTCGTATTGAAATTATCGGAGCAAGCACCCAATTTAATATGAAGACCGCCCCTTAGACAAATTTTAAATAATAATATTTGTAGAAAACATTCATCCTATCGATTGCTACCTTCTGTTTTGTTCTCCGATGTAAATCGTGCAATTGCTATCGGGTGAGTTTTTTTTTTTTTTTTTTTGACGGCTGTACATGGCCTCGAATGTCCTCACGTTGGCGTGGTTCAGAAGTTTGGAGAATGTGATGACAGCTCAAGTGTTGCTCTGGTCAGCTGACCGCAGTTCAAAATTACGAGGTGTTGTCCTCGCCATCCACCCACCATAAAGCTAGACAACTGTTGGAAAAGCCCCGAAAATATTATTAACTCAATTGCCAGATGTCAGTTTTGACAGAGAAAAACGCAACATCAGGCTACAGCTCCAATGAAGAACAAAGTGCAGACAACAATAATTAATTTTGGTTGAAAAAGAGTATTTATTATTAATAAAAACTAATCAATCGAATGGATTTTTAGAACAAGAACTAAGTTTCTGCTTGATGTCCACTTTTGCTTTCTGATGAGAAATGCATTAAAATTCGAATTGCTATAAAAAAATAGAGCATTATCATTGGAAAAGTAAATCAGAATTCTTAAATTAAATCATGTGTTCGTATTGAGCTTCCAAATTTGATTTTGTCAGTGAAAATGGTGAAAAGAAATTTGTCATCTATATAACGGATCTGATTATTTAGTTTCCATCTCCAAATTAAACCACGAAAGTGGCGATGATTCATCTGTCACGGAGGTGGTAGAATTCGAATTATCCGCAGCTGCACATCGACCTTGATTGATGTATTTTTTATCTCCATCAATAGGAATTTTCAAAGTAATCGAGAACCTAGAGTGGAGGAATCAAAATTAATACATTTTTACTGACACTGGTTGAAGCTGGGCACGTGTTCAGAAATAATTTCGAAAGTTGTGCAATCTCAGCTCCTAGTTTTCTATTCAAATCGAAGGGCCCTGATTTTAACTCACCAATACATAAACAGATTGCTTTTGACTGTTTTCAGATACATATCTAAGTGCATTTCCAGGACGTTTCGTCGGGTTTGATTGCGAACATGAAAACCTCAGCAAGCTGCTCTTCCAAAAAACTTTGATGTTCAAAATAAATCGCGCAAGATAATTTTAAGAATACTTTTGTCAAAATTCTCCTTGATTCATATCCGGCCCTGAGCCGATTCCAACGATTCTTCCAAAAGAGGACATGGCATGAATGAAATTGGGTAAAGCTACATATCCCTAAATTATTAAGTGGTACATTTAAACAATTGCTTTTTAATGTAAAAAAACATTTTACTCTGTCAACAATTAAATTCACTTCATTTCAAAAAGCGTCATTCAATAAAAAATAAAAATAAAGTTCATTTTAATATTTTGTGAGGCCATTTTGAGATTGATTGAATTGCCCCCCCCCCCCATTTCCGAAGACAGGACCCGGAAAGATAATTGGCCGTTCCTATTTCTAATCATCTTTTTTTCAATAAAAACAATCGATTTAGCACTATGAAAGTTTCAGTATTCGGAGAATTAAAGATGGAACAAGTAATTTTTATAATGATAATTTTCCAATAAGTCCTGTTTAAAGAGAGAGAGATGCCGAATTAAGCGATAAATATCACAATGAGGAAAGATCATTTTTCGGTGTTTTTCGCAGCCAGAACAACGTTCTGACAAAAAAAAAAAAAAAAAAAAAAAAAAAAAAAAAAAAAAACTGTGAAACAAATAATTGCATCGTGCAGTAAAAATCCGTCGGGCAGGTCCGCCGGAACACTCGGAAAGGAGTCACCTAGCGTATTAACGGATTCTTCTGTTGCCTTAGCAACTGATCAAAACCTCTATGATATTAAACAAACATGCTTGCAAATACTATAGTATCAACAGTTTCAGGTCAGTCACAAATCTCAACAAAACGATTTAAATCATTTAAACTATTAGGTATACAACTTTGCTTCTGTCGTTTTTTTCCCCCGAAATTCGAGGCTTAATTGTAAAAAACTGGTTGTACATTCATGATTCAAAGTATTGTCCATCGGTGGCCACTACTTTTTGCCATCTTTCGGGCAGCGTACGAATCCCACGTTGAAAAAACTGGTCATCTTTTGAAGTGATCCACGAATCGATCCAATTTTTTACTTCTTCATAAGACCAGAAGTGCTGGTCAGCCAGGCCGTGTGCCATTGATCGAAATAAGTGATAGTCAGAGGGAGCAACGTCTGAACAATACGGTGGGTGGGGTAGGACTTCCCCTTTCAACGTTTCCAAGTATATCTTGACCACTTTCGCAAAAAGTGGTCGAGCATTGTCATACTGCAAAATCATTTTATCGTGTCTTTCGTTGTTTTGCGGCCGTTTGTCTTTCAATGCTCGGCTCAAACGCATTAATTGCGTTTGATAACGATCGCCTGTGAATGTTTCAGCCGGTTATAACAGCTCTTCTTCTTCTTATAAAACCTTCTCTTTTCCACCGCTTTGCCGGTCTTCGACGTGAAAATCACCGTTCTTGAAGCATTGAAACCACTCACGACACGTTCTTTTACTAATAGCGGCCTCACCATAAGTATTTGAGAGCATTCGATGAGCCTCAGACGCAGATTTTTTCATATTGAAGCAGAAAATTAAAACCTCCCGCAAATGACTAGAATTTGGCTCGTATACTGACATTTTCAATCGTGAATAACTTTATGATGCAGACACAAATCGACTAATGTTTCTATGGGATTATGTAGCCAGATATGTCCAAGTTTATTGCATGACGTCTATGATCTATTTATTTTGACCACTACTTACCGCTAAAGCCATCTGTAAGAAAACGGCGGAAGCAAAGTTGTACACCTAATAACTCCAGTATTCATTTTTGCAACAAGAGTATTTTTTTGGCGAGGGGTGTATGCGTGCTCCTCTTCTCAATACATCCCTGGTTTGCTGGCGCAATATGATATTTCGGTTCGTGTATTTCGAAAGAAATTCATTGAGGACGGAATTCTTCAGTTTAAAGAAAGGAATGGCCTCAGGGATCAGTTTTGGGACCAATTTTATTTATAATTTTCATAGATGATATAGGTCAGGGGATCAAGAATAGAATTAGTATATTTGCAGATGACTTAAAAATATGGGGGACAGTGGATACCAAGTTACAGATAGAAAATTTACAAGGGGATTTTGATAAGATATCCGAATGGGCTGTAAAATGGGGTATGTCATTTAATGTAGGGAAATGTCAAGTTCTGCATATGGGTTACAGGAACAGTGGAGCCGAGTACAGGCTGCAGGGAGTAAAGGTAAAGGAGGGAGAAACAGTCAAGGATCTTGGGGTTATAATTCACAGGGATTTTAAAACGGGCCATCAATGTTCAGCTGCGGGTAAAAAGGCTAATAGGTTACTGGGGTATATTAAAAAGACTGTAACTTCAAGGGATAAGAATATAATCTTTCCGTTATATAAGGGTTTAGTAAGACCACATCTAGAATATGCTGTACAATTCTGGGCTCCATATATGAGAAAGGACATAGAATCAATTGAAAGGGTTCAGCACAGAGCTACAAAAATAATAAAGGGGCTAGCAAATTTCGACTATAATGAACGTTTAAGTAAGCTAAACATGTATACACTGGAAAGTAGAAGAAGGAGGGGGGATTTGATTCAGCTTTTCAAGTTTGTAAAACAAGGGGACACAGAGGGCTTAAATTTCAATAGGGATAACAGAACAAGGGGCCATGGGTATAAATTGAATGACACATTTTAATCGGGATTTAAGGAAAAACTACTACTTTAATAGGGTAATAGACAGTTGGAATGCGTTGCCAGAAAATATAGTTAATTCAAAGGGAGTGTACGAATTTAAGACACAATTGGATAGTCAGTGGGAAATGGAGAATTCATAAACAAAGGACCAGCCTTGTTGGGCTTGAGCCTGTAGCTGGTCGTCAATATTTGTATTTGTATTTGAATGTCGGCCAAAATTAATACCATATATAAATCTTCGCAAAAACTGTCTTCCTGCTTTGAGGTTGATTGTGATTGACCAAGCAAAACTTGATGCTTAGAAAATCTTTTTTCAATTTTTAGCAAGTCAAAATTTGGCATTCAGAGGAACTAGTACGAAGTTGTATCCTAGAGATAATGGTAATTTTTTAAGGGAAGTGGAGATGTTGGCCAAATTTGATCCAGTTATTTCAGAACAACTTAATAATGTCAGTCAATACAAAGATAACAAAACACGTATTCCACACTACTTAGGGTAACATTTTCAAAATGAAATAATTAATATTTTAACCGAATCTATTCGTAATGATATAACACGCAATGTCAAAAAAGCCAAATATTACACTGTAAAAAGGTCTGTGCAATTTTCTACTAGAGAAGCTATTACCTAGTCTGCAGCTCGAAGTTAAAGATATACGGGGTAAGGGTTACAACAATGGATGGAACATGAAGGGGGAAAATATAGGGCTTCAGAAGCGGATTCACAATATCAATCCTAGAGCATTATACGTGCCGTGTGCGGCTCATACATTAAATATCATCGTTAATGACGCTGCCAGACCCAGTGGTGAAATTTCTGTGTTTTTGATATGGTACAAGAGGTATATAATTACTTTTCTGCGTCCCATAACGATGGGTTTTACTAAAAAAACACGTGAAAAGTCTAACTTTAAAACCGTTGAAACTAGGTGGGAAAGTTGTATCAATGCTATTAGACCCCTCTAAAACACGACCTAAAAAAACATTATTACCGCATTAAATGCCTTAATTGAAGATACCACCAGAGACACGAAAACAAAAATGGGTGCTGAATCAATAATTAAAAGTCTTGAAACATTAAAATTTTTGTGTTAAATTTTAATTTGTCATGATTTATTATCAAGAATCGACGTATTTAGTAAAATGCTTAAAAATCCTAATTAAACATAGCGGAATGCATCGAAGGTTTAAATAATCTTAAAAATATTTAGTTTCCCATAGATCTGACGATAGTCTTAAAATATTTATCGATTCAGCAACAACACTTACTAGAGATTTAGGTATTGATCCCGAATTTCCTATCTCGAAGCTCAGGAAGAAGGTCCGTTTATTTAATTACGAGTGCAGTGATGAACCAGTTTCAAATCTCTTCCAGCAATTCAAAACTGCTTTCTATTTTGCAATTCTTGATCACGCGATCTCTTCGGTAAATGAAAGATTTACCTTATTATCTGAGTGCCATTCAATATTCTGCTTTCTGTATGAGTTTCACAACATTTCTAATGAGGATCTCATGAAAGCCTGCATGGACTTAGATATTAAGTTACAGGTACATGAGGAAGGAAGTATTGTGAAAGATATAGACGGTATATAACTCTTTAATGAAATAATTTCATTCAAATATATTTTTCCAGGTAAAAAACAGCCAATTGAGATATTAGAAATTATAGTCAAAAATGATCTCATTCCCTGTTTTCCAAATTTTGCTCTACAATAAGAATTTTTTTAACCTTACGTGTTTCTGTGGCTTCAGGTGAAAGAAGTTTCAGTAAATTAAAAATTACTTGAGAAAGAATATGACACAAGAAAGGCTTTCAGATGAGGCCATCATCTCTATTTAATCCGAAATCTCTGAAAAAATGGATTTCACCGAAATTATTGACAAATTTGCTTCTCAGAAAGCCAGAAAAGTTATTTTATAGTTAATTATTAGGTAATCTTTGTAGAAGGACTGATTTATATACTTTTCGTCTCACGAGTTTTAATGCTTTAGTACTTTTTTTTATTAGATTGTATTTTCTGAGTAAATACTGTTGTTTTGCATTTCTAATTATAAAATGTCTATTTTTATTTCAAAGGTAATATTTTTGTTTGTTTGTTATTTTTTAAAGTATTTTGTCGCTATTATAACATATTAGCTGGCCAAAAAATAAAGTTTTGCATTTCAAATTTTATTTGCATTTATATTAATGTTTTACTTTTTACTCTTATACAGGTAGATGAATTTATAACTTCAACGTTAAGTATTAGTCAAAATATGAAAAATTCTCTAGGGGGGCGGCACATTAGGTCTTTGCACGCGGGCGGCCGACACCCTAGGATCGGCCCTGGGTGAAGCCGTATTACTCGAGGGTCAAGTTTATTAGCACCTGCATATTTGTATGTGTGTACATGATTGAAATTCTCAGTTCACTTCTATAAAGACAATGAAAAGAAATAACTTACCAGTTTTAATATGTTGTTTTAGCTGAGATTTCATCTCACATGTTATAGTTTTGCCACAAGGTTTGCAATATACGATCTGACCGTCGTAAGTAAACATTTCTTTGTTATATTTTTTATTTAAATCCTTCAACCACCCTTTGACTTTGAACGAAAAAGATTGTGAAATTTTAGGCGTGTTTCTGAACAGCAGGCAAAGCACAACTGAATTAAATTAAAAATTAATGGATTGCTGTTTTGTAATTTTACGTCTTCTTCTTATGTTCATAGAATAACTTCCTGTCTTTGCGTCCTATTCAGCTTTCGAGCCTGAATGTTTATCCCCATGTGTTAATTGTCTTCATTTTTTTAATTCTTCCTGCGAAAGTAACTTAGTTGTTTTCGATAATTCAATAAAATAATTTGTTATATATATATATATATATATATATATATATGTGAGGGTATGAAAATTAATTTGTAACTTAAAAGCAGTAAGGAGCTCATCTCTATTTTAAATACTACGCGGTGAGATGTTTTGTTCCAAACGGGTGAAAAGGGGAGAGATGCACCATGTTTACAATAAAGTTCTTTCACCTGTCAGATGTCACGAGTGCTTCCCTCGAAGGGTGTCTGGTATCTGTCAAGTAACGTGTAAGATTCCGATTGGTTTCGGAGTGTCACATGACCGTAATCCCCGTCTGGGTTTGGGGCTAGCAACAGAAGAAAGACACACTTGTAATGATATTGTCTTGCTGACATAACGTATGATTCTGTTCCTGTCGATTTGGGCGTTGGCTCGATCTTCATTGTACATATTCATCCTGATGATGTTGAAAATAGTGATTATGTGTTTTATAGAATAAATTAATTTGTTAAAGAGAATGAAAATATTATTGGAACGACTGCTATAGCACCACATAATTAAAGTCGGTAGGATTTTTCCTCGCTGGATAGATCTGCCGTGAAGATTTGGCTTCCAGAATGGTAACAAGCCCTCAAACGCTTCCCGGTCGCGCAGATGTCATGGATACCCCATCAACGAGGTAGCAGTTTCGTTTTGCTGTACTTCCGATTCTTCGAATTGCTGTGGCTGTGATGATCCTGGCTTGCCCTCGTCGTTGCCGTTTGACCCTATTGACCTGCCTGAAGCCGAGAGGAGCGATTTTCTTCCCCACCCCGCGGAGAGTGATGCAGTGTGAACAAAGAAAGAAAGGGTCGGTCAACCCAACACCTCCTAATCGTGCGGCCCTTGTGTCATCTGATAGTGCGTGGTTTCGCAGTGGTCAAGAGTTGTTTTGTGCGCGTTTTCGTAACTCCGCTTCTGTTCTGTCTTCCATCATCTACTTCTGTCCGTTGAGGGAATGACTGATTCGTTCGGTTTGATGGAAAAGAAGACTCAGCTATACAAGTGAGTTTCGTGTATATTGCACAGTATCTTGAAGGAAAATATAGTTAATATTTTTGATTTGTGATAATTAAGATTTTTGAAATGATATCGTATTTATTGAAGTTACTTATGAATAGTTTAGTTTTATGATTCAATATGAAGTTAACGCGTAACTGTGCATGATTATGGTGTAAAAAGTGTATTTGTAGAAATGTTAAGATTATATTTCAGTGTTTCATTTTGATTTATTGTGTGGGATGTTAAATTTATGAGATTGAGGATTGTAGTAAATTGATAAAAATGGCAGGTTTGGGACGTTTAAATAAGTCAGAATTAATGGCTCTGGCTGAAGAATTAGATATTGTATTGGATGAAGGGACCAAAGTGTCTGAAATTAAAAATGCAATTTTATCAAAACAAGGTCGGGATGATGAGGAAAAAATAAGGGAAATAGGTGATCGTTTGTTACAAGAGAAAAAAGATAGGATAGAAGCTGAAAAGATAAGTTTAGCCCATCAGAGGGAGTTAGAAGCCCATCAAAGAGAACTGGAAAGAATTAAACTAGAAATTGAAATTAAAAATAACGGCAACGGAAATTCTTCCAGGTTCAACTTAATGAACATTGTTCAAAAATTTGATCCAAAGGTAGATGAGATTGTCCTTTATTTGAAAAATTTCGAAATAAAAGCAAATCTAGCTAAGATACCGCGAGAAGAGTGGACTGCCTATTTATTAGGAGTATTACCTGCAGATTTAGCAAATAAGGTGGCTAGGGAGCCCGAAACAATGATCAAAAATTACGATCACATCAAAGACTTACTTTTAAAAAGATACAAACTTAATCCAGAACAGTTAAAAGTTCAATTTTTTAGCTCTCTTAAAAAACCTCAGGACACTTGGAGGAACTTCACTCTTGAGATTTCTACCTTCTTTGATGACTGGTTAAGAGAGTTAGAGGTTGATACTTTTGACAAGCTTAGAGATTTGATAATTACAAATCAAGTCAAATTTAGGGTCCCTTTACTAACAAAAGAGCATTTTATCAATGAATGGATCAAAATGAACAGTCCCTTAGAGTTCGCAGAAAAGCTAGATGAGTACGAGTCTTTAAGGGTTGGTCTAGATAACAGACCCAATTTAATGAAGCCAAAATCATCTAGTTCAAAATTTAAGGAACATGGTTCTTTTAAACCTTTTCAAGGGCAAAGATCCTATAATGCTTTTCAGGTTTCAAAACCTTTTCAACAACAAAATCCCTACAGATATCAAAGTTATGAACCATCTTACGCTGGTAAAAATGTTAACTATCCTTACAGGGCACATAATAGAACATATGGTAATGGGAAAACTCCACCAGCTGAAGGAGCTATTAAAAAGTTAGCACAGACCCATCATGGGGATATTCCTACTAGCTCTTCTGTAAAAGAGATGTCTGATGAAAAGGATTCTAAAAAGAATCTTGTGAATAATAACAGTTCTTGACAACTATTGTATTGTGATTTAAACATTTTAGGTGTTGATGGCAGCAATAAAATTGTTCCTGCTCTCTGTGATACAGGAAGCAGTGTTTCAATAATCCCCAAAAAGTTTTTGAAAGGGGTTCAGTACGAAACAATTAGTAGTGTTGAAAAAGTGCCATTACAACAGACTCAAGGCACTATAAATGAGTTTGAAGTGATTAAGATTAATGTCAAAATTGGGAAGATTGAAAAGTCAGTTCGTATGTACTGTTTGAATAATAACATAGACTATTGCTTGCTATCATTGCCTGACATGTACCTTTTTAAAGTAAGAATTGATTTTGATGAGAAAACAGTAGTGCAAGGTAACCATGTTTTACAAAGTGATTATAGTGCTTTAAATTCAAGTAATTTGTGTCTTAGTGTTATAAGAGGTAATCTTTGCCCAACAACAACGGGCACCTTAAAATCAAAATCCTCTGCCCCTGTGGAGATAACTGCACCACAGATTCAGATGGATGAAAGGTTATCCTCATTACTAAAAAGGTATTGCAATGTCTTCAGTGAGGACAGGTATGATGTTGGTTGCATTAGACTGGAGCCTCAGAAGGTTGTCTTAACTTCTGAACTTCCTATCTCTCTGCGACCTTATCGATGTTCTCCTCAAGATAATAAAGAGATTGAGGCACAAATCAAAAAGTTATTGGATGCTAAAATAATAAAACCATCACATAGTCCATATTCAGCCCCAGTAACGATGGTTGTAAAGAAAGATGAAGGAAAAAAGAGCAGATTGTGTATAGATTTTAGGAAATTAAATTCGATAACTAAAACAGATGCTGAGCCTATACCACGAATTGATGCCGTTTTAGATGATTTGACCCATGCTAAATATTTCTCAACGATTGACCTTTGTTCAGGGTTTTGGCATTTAAAGATAAGAGATAGTGATACAGAAAAGCTTGCAATGACCACCAACTTTGGCCTGTATGAATGGTTAAGACTTCCTTTTGGCTGGAAAAACAGCCCCAGTATTTTCCAAAGAGCAATCAGACAAATATTGCAAAAACATAAGGTAAATTTCGCCATAAACTACTTTGATGATATCATCATATATAGCGACACTATTGAAAAACATTTAGAACACTTAGGAAAAATCTTTGAAATTTGTGAAGTTGAAAATATTAAACTGAAAGGATCCAAGTGTACTTTTTGTAAAACAAAAATCAAATTTTTAGGTTATGAGATTTCTGAAGGAAAGTGTTCTCCCAACGATAGTAATATTGAGACTGTTAAAAAGTTACTCCCCCCTCATAATGTCAAATCGTTACAGAGGTTTTTAGGCAGCATAAATGTGTACCATAGATTTATTCCTAATTATGCTAAGCTGAGATTACCTTTAAACAAACTTCTCAAGAAAGAGACAAAATGGATTTGGACAGAAGAGTGTCAGAAAGCTTTTGAGAATCTTAAACTTGCATTAATTTCAAAGCCAATTTTAAGTCTTTTTAATCAAAAGCGTAAGTGTCATTTGCATGTAGATGCTTCAAGTGAGGCCATAGGTGCTGTACTTAAACAAGAGCATCCGGACGGAACCCAACATCCCATATCTTTCCATTCTCGCCAACTAAGACCATATGAGAAAAACTACTCAATCACAGAGCTTGAATGTCTAGCTATAATAGATGCTCTAGACAAATACCAACATTATCTGCATGGAACACCATTCACCATACACACTGACCATGCAGCTCTTGTATGGTTACGTAATGTTAAGCATCTTACAGGTAGACTATTTCGTTGGTCTTTGAAATTGTCTATGTATGATTATGAAGTTAAGTATCAAAAAGGCTCAACAAATTATGAAGCAGATATGTTATCTAGAAATCAAATATCACATCACAACTGTCACAAAACTCACTTAATTCACAGAGAAAAGATAATTGAACATCAAAGGCTAGATAATGTTGACAGTGTTAAGTTTAAAAAGGTCAATGATGTTTTAACCATTAGTAAGAAAGGATTGATAAAGGTTGTTGTCCCTTTTTCACTTAGAGAAGAGTTAATTTCTAAAACCCATGAGGAATTTGGTCACCCAGGGGTACAGAAAAAGATTGCTCTAATATCCCCTTATTGCTATTGGACAGATATCATCACTGATATTTCAAATTTTGTAAAACACTGTGAAACATGTCAACTAAACAAACTATCCCATCTTAAAAAGTATGGACTCTTACAATCAATGCCTCCTTGTAAAGAACCATTTGAGATGTTTTCACTGGATTCAGTGGGTGGTTTTAATTATTACAATTCAGCAAAACGCTATCTTAGCATTTTAATTGATCATGCTACTAGATTTGTTTGGACTTTTCCAAGCAAAAATATCACATCTGAAGTGTACACCAATTTATTGAAACAGGTTTTTAATTCTAGAGCTCCCAAAGCTCTTTTAACCGATAGAAATCCTGCATTTACATCAGGTAGGTTTCAAAAGTTTTTAAGAAACAATGGTGTGAAACAATTGTTGACCTCTTCTCATCATCCTCAAACTAACGGTAAATGTGAACGGGTGAATCAATCAATTGTAATTAGACTGAAGTGTAAAGTAAATAATTCTTCCAAAACAATTCCATGGACTAGGTATATAGAAGAAGTCACTTTAGAGTATAATAATACCCCACATTCTGTAACCACCTTTCCACCAGCCTACTTAATGTTTGGAAAGCTTCCATTTGACTCTCCTATTGATCAAAATTTGTATCCGCCAGTCCAAGAGGCAAGAGAAATTGCCTTGGAAAAAACAAAATTACACCATCAAAAGAGTAAGAGAAAGTATGATTTGAAGTACAAAAATGCTGAGTTTAAGGAGGGTGATCTTGTAATAATGGAAGAGTTTAAATACCCTAACACAAGGAAATTAACATCCCCTTATTCAGGTCCATACACAATTTTAAGAAAACTTTCTGAAGTTAATTTTGAAATTGACAAGCACGAAAATCAGACTGAGATTGTGCACTCGTCTAAATTAAGGTATTTTTATCCACATGATAGGTTTCAATTGAGTCGAAAGGATAGTGAATTTTCTCTAAAATAAACATTTCTTGTGAGTTAAAGACTTACCTTGGGAACTTCATTACCCACTGTTGTATTTCGTCTCATATTGAAAAGTTTTGTCATTGATTTATTTGAGTAATTAATAAATGTTATATTTATTGTGTTGAGATAATGAAAGATTTTGTCACATATTGTGTGAAATGTAAAGTATAATGGTATTGTTTGAAATTATGGTACTTGAGCGTGGAATTTTGAATCTTGTTGTGTATTAAGGTAATTAAGTAATAATGAAGTCACATGAAGGTAAATAAGTGACAATGAAGTCACATGAAGGTAAATAAGTGACAATGAAGTCACATGAAGGTATTTAAGTGACAATGAAGTCACATGCAAGTAATTAAGTGACAAAGAAGTCACATGAAGGTAGTTAAGTGACAGTGAAGTCACATGAGTGAAATTCATTGAACATGAAAGTCACAAAGAAGTTGAGTGTAATATTTTGGTGAATGTCCAAAACTTGGATAATTTAGAGAAATTCTTCATGATAATGTCATGTGTATGAGCTCAAAAGACTTTCCAGAAGAGACAGCCGGCATACTTATTTTGAGATATTTTATTAGTAGTAGTTTTTATATTTGTGAAATTATTTGATTAACAAGTTGTAATTTGAATATTTTTAAAGTGTTGATGGTGTTATACTAGAAGTTTGATTTTGAGTATTTTGTGTAGATATTGTGTTTTGAAAGTATTTTTCTAGTTAGTATAGTATTTCATTATAGCTCATGAATATTTTGAAGTTTCATTGTAACGTAATAATTATCTAAGGATTTAAAGTGTTATTTAGTACGTAACTGTTGTACTCATGTGACATTCCTGATCTATCATTACACAGAAGTCAAAATTTTAACTTGTGACTCAAATCGTCCTTCTCATTTCGTGTTGTGATTTGGAGACTGGCCACCTCCGAGTCGACTCGCTTTGAGTGGGGGGATATGTGAGGGTATGAAAATTAATTTGTAACTTAAAAGCAGTAAGGAGCTCATCTCTATTTTAAATACTACGCGGTGAGATGTTTTGTTCCAAACGGGTGAAAAGGGGAGAGATGCACCATGTTTACAATAAAGTTCTTTCACCTGTCAGATGTCACGAGTGCTTCCCTCGAAGGGTGTCTGGTATCTGTCAAGTAACGTGTAAGATTCCGATTGGTTTCGGAGTGTCACATGACCGTAATCCCCGTCTGGGTTTGGGGCTAGCAACAGAAGAAAGACACACTTGTAATGATATTGTCTTGCTGACATAACGTATGATTCTGTTCCTGTCGATTTGGGCGTTGGCTCGATCTTCACTGTACATATTCATCCTGATGATGTTGAAAATAGTGATTATGTGTTTTATAGAATAAATTAATTTGTTAAAGAGAATGAAAATATTATTGGAACGACTGCTATAGCACCACATATATATATATATATATATGTAACAAATTATTTTATTGTTTATTGCTTGTTTAGTCTATGTGCCCGTGATTATACATCTATATGAGAATCCAATGATTGATCGGGTTGTTCTGCAATGTGTGCTTTTCTTTTCATTTTCATATTTCATGTGTTACGTAATTATAATTGCTCAGCCGGCGATGTGATCATTTAGTTTATTCCTATAATTCATTTTTGTGTATGCGGTAGCATTTTCAAATTCTATTCTGCTAAAAATAAATGCAGTGTCTTGTCCCGAGATGCTCTATATTTCATTGCATAAAAAGTACTATAACATTTGAAATATTGATATTTTGGATTAAATATGCAATACATGCAATAACCCTTCATTTATGCAATTTTATGCAGTAACCCCTCAAATATGCAACATAAAATTTCACCTATTGTATCCTTGAAGCATGATTCGGATAGAAAATTGATCTCCTGACTCGTATGTGGTGTTAAACCAAATATGCAATTGCATAGCAATCCAGTCTCTATTTATTACACAAGTAAAACACTGATGAATTAATTTTTAAATAGTTTGAGTAGTTATTAAAAAAGGATTAATTTGTGACAAACTCATTGTACCTATTTACAAAATTTTCTTACCTGAATGGTGAACCTCCAACCTTTCCTTTGTGCATCGGTCATAGTGGAACAAAGGGCGGTAGCACGGTTCGAAGACTATCGGACCTGAGGGTTGCGATTTCAAATCCAACCGAAGACCGTCGTGTGCAAAGGGGACACGTTAAATCTGTCGTGGCTTCAAATGTCCTCACTCTTGCGTGGTGTGGGAATTCCCCGTTGCAGCTTTAACGGTTAAACCTCTCAGTGATACTCGGTGGGAAAGCAGAACAGATGCTCTCCAACCTCTGCGATACAACATAGAAGAAGTGTATGCTGTAATACACGAGGTAACAACTGACCCTAAAGCTGATGCTTTTGGAAAAAACACTGCTTCTGGTATTTCAAAGATACTGAAAAATTTCAGGTTCTTATGTAGCTTGGTGTGACATTATTATTTCGAATCAATCTCGTGAGTAAAGAACTTAGAGGGAAAATGTCAACTTCCAGAGTGCTTTGGACCTTATTGAAAACGTCAAAACTTTCTTGGAAAGTATGACATCGGAGAATGGTATGAATAGTGTCCTAACCGATGTAAAAGAGCTGGAAAAGAAATTGGAAAGCAGTCCAGAGTTCTCAGCTGAAACTCCCATCAGGCCAAGGAAAATAAAGAAACAATTTTCTTATGAAGGTGAAGATCAACCTATTGGAGCAGAAAATACTTCTTTCAAAGGAAACTTATGTGTTTTCAAATCAAGCAATCAGTTCTTTGTCAGAGAGAGAGAGGTTTGATCAAATGCAGAAGCATAGTGATAACTTCAAATTTCTTCATAGCCTTCAGCAATAGGGTAAACATGAACTGAGAGAGTGCTGCTTAAATCTGCAGTTTTGACACACAAAACCGAATGTGATGTAGATGGAAATGAGCTGCTGGATGAGATCTTACTTTTAGCACCGATACTGCCACAAAGGAGCTGTCCCGAAGAGACGTTACGTTAAAGTAACCGGAACAACATCTTTGTAACATCAGTATATATATCATGTTACTCAACTACTAATTCTTTCATAGATGCGTTTCCCAGTGACTTCAAATTCCTGTGTCAGTTGCTAGTGGGGAGAGGAGTTTTCCCAAATCGAAACTACACAGTCCAGTCACATTAATGTGACCACCACCTTCTTTTGACGTCAACGTGAAATAACCAATCACAAAAGGCAGATGGCAGCACATTGCAGTGGAGTGTATATAAAGGATGTCCTAGGGCATCGGAAAGCATTTCAAACGTTGGCGTAATGCAGAAACGTAGCGATTTATCCGACGTCCAAAAGAGCATGATTATTGGCTTTCGGGCCAAGGGTGGAAGCATTTCGGAAACGGCCCATTTTGTGAACTGTTCGCGTGCCGCCGTGGTAAAAGTATACCGTGCATGGCACTATCCAAAATCAGCGGCGTGGAACATGTGGTGCACCACGGGCTATAGATGACAGAGGTGCAACTGTTGAGCAACTGACCGCCCAGATGAACCAAGGGGCTGCAAAGAGTGTATCCTCAACAACGGTTCAGAGACCGTTGCTGCGCATGGGCCTCCGCAGCAGACGCCTGGTTAATGCACCTATACTGACTGCTGTTCATCGGCGACGAAGGCTGGAATTGGCACGCCAGTAAATGGACGTCCACTGAGTGGCAACAGGTGACTTTTCCCTATGAATCACGTTTTATGCTCCATCGGAGAAATGTACGTTGGTGTATACGGCGTGAAACGTCTGAAAGCAAACACCCTGCAACAATTGCCGGAAGGATATTCAGGCTGGAGGAGGAAGCATTATGGTTTGTGGAATGTTTTCCTGGCATTCACTGGGTGCACTCATCATTGTGGAAGGCACGATGGATCAGCACAAGTACGCATCTGTTGTTGCGGACCATGTCTACCCCTACATGCTAATTATTTTCCCTCAGAATGATGGCATCTACCAGCAGGTCAATGCGAGGTGTCACAGTTCAGAGTATGTGTGCGTGGTTCGAAGAGCACCAGGATGAGTTTACCGTACTCCCCTGGCCAGCAAAATCACCGGATTTAAACCCAATCGAGAATCTGTGGGACCAACTCGATCGGGTTGTTCGCGCCATGGATCCTCAACCGCGTAATCTAGCGCAGCTGTCCACGGCACTGGAGTCGGCATGGCTCAACATCCCAGTGAACACCTTCAGAAACCTAATTGACTCTCTTCCTGCACGTCTCGCAGCGGTCCGCTCTGCCAAAGGTGGTTATTCTGGCTTTTGACAGGTGGTCACATTAATGTGATTGGACTGTGTAATTAAATTCTTCCTGAGGTTAAGGTTGCCAGAACATCTCATTTAAAGAGAGCGCGTCCTCTTTTCCGCTCGGATCTTTTTTTTTATTCTCTTTTTCAAGTCAGATATGTTTTGTCCTCTTTTTTTCGGTTGTTCACTATTTGTTGTCTTTGTTCATAACGGATTGAGTTAAAAAATATATTTCACATTTCAAACATTACGTGCAATCTTTATGATATTTAAATTGCCTACATGGTTTTGTAAGCCACAGCTATTCAATTACGTACTAGATCTTGTACGTATAATTAAAACGCATCAACGTATAGTAGAAAATTCAACCTCTAGTGTATATTGAGCTCCATGTTAAAATGTCTCATTATGAGATCAAATAGACAACCAAGAAGAATTAAGATTCGTGTTAGAATAATAATAAGAAATATTGTTCTTATTATGTATCAGAAAGAATAGTAAGACGGGCGATTCGCAGCCTTTTTTAGTATGGAAGGAAATCGCGTTGCTAACCTACATTTTTTGTTGGCATTAAATCGAAGTCGATAACTCAACTATGACTGCTGCGCACAAACAAATCTGAAAAGTAAATTATTTCAATTTCTATTAATTAGATAATGTGTCTACTATTATTATTTTGGTGTTTTATGTTTGTTGTAAAAATTTGGATTCTTATTTTTTGCAACGTTTTGAAAAAAGACTTAAGTAAATTGTCAGTGTTTTCATTTATAAATTTGTTCTCGCATTTGCTAATTCTTTTCAAAATACGTTTGTAATATGTTCAGTAGATTTTCTTTCAGTTAGTGGTTAACATACCAAGATTCGTCAAAGATTATTCTTTTTTTATTATACCTGGGACCCCTGCTCGCCTTCGCTCGTCAACCCTTGGGGAGCAATCCCATTTGGTTTGTTTCGCGTGAGCCCCGGTTTCATGAAGGCCATTTGAAGTTGGATCTCCGCGCGTCTGCGCGAGGAACAATTTGTACACTATCGCGAAATTATACTTTTCATCACATCGAATTTATTTATCAACCAATTCCAAAAATAATTATACCGTAAGAAAGAGGACATTCTAATGTTTCCTGTCTGGTTTTCAAATTTAAAAACTAATAGTAATAAGATATAGATTTGACAGTTTTAACAAAAAAGTAACGAAAATGTCTCGATTTTTCCCCAATTTCAGAAAAATATTATCAGGAACCAAATTGAAATTCCTAAAAAAACTCGACGAGGTGCATAAATTTACGTTGAGAGGTACCCTAAAAGAAAAACCCCACGGCTGAAGAATCGCGTTAGAAATTTCGCTTTTTCGACTTTGACACAATGCATCGGAAAAAAATCTTCTCCGTCTTGTTCCTTGTACAATTTTTAACAAACCATGTTAATTTCGTAATTTTCTGATCCGTACTTTCTCGGAAAACCGTATAAGAATCGAGTGAAAAAAGCGAGTTTTCAATCCTGCAGCGGCAACTTTTTTTTAATACAGAGAGATACCTTCTATTTTTATACACGAATAATGCATTCTTTTCGTGCCCACTTTTCTCTTTTTTAAATAATTTTACCAAATGTTCTCTAATACTTATCTTCTAGCAACCCTACCTGAGGTCGACCATTTCCCAACTGCGTCTGAGCGACTTCGGCTATAGAAAATGAGGAGCTCATTGCCATCGATCTAGACACAATCTTAAGAGATTTCGCAAAGGGAAAGGCCAGAAAAAAATACAATTTTTCATGTTTCCATTTTTGTAGTTATTTCTTCATGAGGTTGAACATGAGCTATCACGTCAGTTTTGCTGATGACGTGATGCCTCTTCGAGACAACCACCAGGTGCGTTTGGAGGTGCCCAGTGGCAAAACAAAAACGAATCGTAATCCACACGTCATTTTCTGACAATTATAGAATACTTAAAAATAATTTATCGAGATCATAAATCCTCCTCGGAATTCGGAGAATAAATATTCCTGATGAGGAACTCCGCGGCATTGAAATGTCAAACGATCTCTATTTTATTCGACACAAGTTGGCTCTAACTCATCCCCGGAGTCAACACGCGATGAGAGCTGGTGAGGAGATGCAGAAACGCGGCCGTTTAATGCTTGCGAAACCAAATACTACTGTGCACTAGCTGTGAGATATGGGAGAAACGGATTGGATTTTGTGATTTGCTAAAGAATGACGTGAATCAGAGGCAAAATCTTGAAACGGCCGAAAAGAAAACTTTTATTTTCAAATGCAACAGACTGAGCTTGTACGTATGCACAGTGCCGTAACTAGGCAGGTGCACCCGCATAAAAGAGAAGAGAACCGAAAGAGAAGATAATAGAAATAGAATACACACCAGATAAAGGAAGTAACTTGACACCCCAATTTTTTTTTTAAATACAAATTTACTGTGTTCTTGACACTCTCAAACAGATTGATGTCATCAAAAAATGAAAACTGTGACGATTTTTGCTTTCTCGGCTTGTCTTTACATTACACGAGTGTTGCTGAAAAAAAAAATTGGCTGCAGATCTCACTATTAAATAAAGCGAAGATTTAAAAAAGTACGAGTTGACATGTGAAATTGAAAGTATGAAATAACGACTGTTATACAAAATATAGAAACTGCATCTCCCCTTAATATTCTACAGGTTCTTCGTGATTTTGGTTTAATTGAATCTTACCCAAATATATCAATGTCGCTCTTCGAAAATTTCTAACTCTTCACGTTTCTATTGCTTCGTGCGAGAGAAGTTTCAGCAAGTTGAAAAACTTGCGCCACAAAACCCAACTATCATCAATCAATCATTAACAAGTTGAAATGAATCTTAATTATGACGATGTAATTCATGAATATGCAGAAATAATTAATTAAGGGGCCTAAATGCAAATTCTTGCCCATGGCCCAGGAATAGCTAATTGCGGCACTACGTATGCGTGATCCTCTCTACCAACTGGTGGAAATTGAAACGTCGTATCGTCGGCAAAAGTGTCAATGCCATGCAAGTCCAAAATATTTTATATTTCGGGTTATTCTGACAACTTTAGCAGAAAAGGTATCTACCATCTGTCTAGTCAATAATGTTAGTTATTTCAATATACTATCGAGTTGGAAAAAACTTACAACTGACTAACAATTTTCATTTTTCTTGGTTTTATCATGCACAATGTTAGATTTTACAGGGATTTTTACATTTTAATTTTACTTGTAAAAAGGTATTTTCAACATCGTCGCCAATTTTATGAATATTTTTTAATCGCATTTTTTGCCCCTACGTAGTTTTGCTACCTTGTTGCCATTTGTGCAGGGAATGTGTGAAAGACTTAGCATTATCCAATCGAAAGTGTTTAAACGGTTTCTGATTTGCAAATCAAGGCGTTGCGTCATTCGACGGTGAATCACGCTCATTGTGCGAAGTGACTGAGTGAATTTCTGCAATGTAGCGTTTGAATTCAGTGTGTAAGGACTGGGAACGGTTTATTATGGCTCCGAAGTATCATTTGGAAGAATCTGTGAAGTGGCACATTCTCGGCTGTTTAAGAAGTAGGGCAGACATATGGAAGCGGCGAGATGAGTGAATATTTCAAGACAGACAGTCTCTGCGCTATAGAAACAATTTCAGAACTCCGGAACTGTTGTAAGGAGGCCTGGAGAAGGTCGTAAACGTATTACAACTGCTTCTTAAGATCGATAATATGGAAATAACTGCTCCTCATAACAGGACGTCTACTGCTCGGCAGTTAAGTTCAGAGCTTGCAAACGAAACGGGAACTGTCGTATCACGGCAAACTGTATACCTAAGGCTTAATGAAAAAGGCCTTTAAGCCAGAAAGCCAAGGGTATGTGTTTAACTGTCTTCACAACGTAAGAGGGGTCGCTTTAATTCGTGCAAAGAACTGGAGACAACACCAATGAACCCATGTTCGCATAATTTTTTTCTGAGTTATTCTTCATTTTCCAAACTTTGTCTCATATTATTGCCATTTTTATGGTTTCATGCTACAGTTTTATATCATATGCAGTGTTCTTAATATTTTTTCCTTTGTATTCATGTGTTACGATGTTATGTCTCACATTCCACACAAATTCATAAAACTACAGGGTGATTCATAAGAATGTAAACAATTTCAAGGCACTATATAGCAGTGACAATGTCATGTATTTCATGTTACCTGTAACAGAAGTGTTGGTGAATGTCTGAAGTTTTTTAGAGACAGACACATATGTTCTAAGGGTGCACCCTTGGTCACACGACACACATCGAACCGGTAATTCATTTCCGCCCAACATGCGCGGGCAAGCTGAATCTGAAGCAAGTACAGTGATAGTGGATGTGATGTGATACGCTGTGTCAATTCCGCTAAATCAACAGGAAGATGAGGAGGGGTAAATACGTTATTCTTTATGTAGACCCAAAGAAAAAAGTCACATGGTGTTAGGTCAGGGCTTCTGGATGGTCATTGGGTCAGTGGCATGTTGTAGTCGGCGCTCCGTCCAATCCATCGGTGAGGAAGATGTTGATCGAGGTAATTTCGCACATCGCCAGACCAGTGTGGTGATGTACCATCCAATAGGAGAATAAAGTTGTCACTGTCGTCCTGCAACTGTGGCATCAGCCATAGACGTGGCATATCCAGAAAAGAGCTTCCCGTGACAGTTTTCTCGTGAAAAAGAAGGCGCCATACACTTTATTTTGGGACACAGCACAGAACACATTAACCTTTGTGGAATCTCTCAAGTGTTGCATTGTAAATCTGGGTTTCTCCGATTCCCCCAAATGAATATTTTGCTTGTTTACTTTAACACTCACGTGAAAGTAGCTTCATCGGTAAAAACGAATTGATCGGCGAAATCGTCATTTTCAAATCGGCGTTGCATTTCGACTAAAAATTCAAAGTGCTTTGCCTTAACAAGGTCCGTGAGATTTTGAACCATCTGCACTTTGTATGAAATCATTTGCAGCTGCTTTCTCAAAACTCTCCAAAAGTGGGCTGTGAACTCTGCAGTTCACGACTCACCCTCCGCGTTGATTTCCCAGGGCTTCGATGAATAGCGTCGCGAACTTTATCGACGACATCTGTCGATACACTCGGTCGACCTGGCTTCGGAACTTTGCACAAACAGCCCGTAGTTTCAAATTTTGTAAACCAATCATAAATGGATTTTCTGGTTGGAGGTTTCTTTCCAAATCGTGTGATCGAAAATGCCGTTGCACAACGGTGACAGATTCCGTTTTGCTCAATTCAAGAACACAAAACGCCTTCTCCACCGCGGACTCAGCCATTTTCACTAACTAAGCACGTGACACGCTCACTATCGCCTACACCAGTGCTCCCCAACCTTTTTATCGCCGCGGACCGGATCAACGTTTGATAATTTTTTAACGCGGCCCGCTGAGAGGGGGGGGGATTTGTTGATTGTTTATATTTTAGATTGTTTTGATTAAAATTTTTAATTTAATTGTATTTAAACATGCCTTTAAAATTTAATACAATATCACCAAAAAATTAATATAAAGGGATTTAACATTTTAACTCACAAGAACGCTAAATCAATGAGAACCCTGAGCTTGTTTCTTTCCGACGAGACGGTTTCATCTGGGGGTAATAGGAAACAATGACACCCGAAGTGTGTTGCTTAGGTCCAGTTTATTCCGTTGTTTTGGTTGCTGTCACTGCAAAAAACGCCGCTTCACACAGATAGGTTGTCGGAAATGGCAATAGGGATTTAAATGCTGTGGTGGCAATCTCAGGGTATTCCGCCATGACTTTAATCCAGAGCACCGGCAGAGTTGTTGTCTCGAACGTAGTTTAATGCCGCCTTCATTTTCAATCTCCAGCAATTGATCTTCTTCTTGCAGACATGCAAGAAGAAGATCAACTGCTGGAGATTCGCCTAATTTTTTGACAAATGGGTCGCAGATCCATTCTTTATTAGTTCGTGGGTCTTTTGTGGTTGGGAAGTAGCGCTCGAACTCTTTTAAAAGCAAAGACATGTGATCGTGCACCAACTGGGAGCAGGGCCGGCTCTAGACATTTTGGCGCTCCGGGCAAAACCTTAATTTTGCGCCCCCCCCCTCCTCGTTTTTTTTAAGTAAATCTCATGCGACCATATTAGAAAGTCAAGAAAACATTGAAAAAAATGGAAAAAAAAAAAAAAAAAAAAAAAAACGTTTTTTTAAAACTCAATCATCAGATAACAAGATAAGCAATTTAGCACTTAGGGGAGTTAGTACCTTTTAGACCTTTCGTTGCTCGCGAAAACATACTTTTTTCGATTCATCATAAATAATTAAGTTTTTTATATTGTAGTATAAAATTGATACAGTTTAAAGATAATTGTATGGCTTTTAAAAAACAGCAGTCATATTTGTAATTAAAAATATTTTTTTACATAAAATCTAGCAAAACTTATACATAATTTCTTCGTTTTGAAATTTACCCACTTAACTTTCCCTCAAGTTAAAAAAAAAACTAATAAACGTAGAGTTAAGACATTTTGTATGGTTATTCTAAAAGAAGATCTTAGTTCTCTGAACTATGGATTTGTGTATGAGAGCTATAGTTTTTTATTTATAGATCCATACATAACTAAAAATATTTCTAAGTTGACTTATTTCAATACTTTTAATTTTTATAAATATTTGTACTTCAAATATCACAAATTCCTTAGTTCACAGAATTAAGATATTCATTTGCTTCGATTTGGTGCAAAAAATTGGGTTTTACAGTGCATCTTTCAAAAGTTATCTTGTGGGAAAGTTAAGTGGGTAAATTTCAAAACGAAGAAGTTGGGTATAATTTTTGCTAGGTTTTATGCAAAAAAATATTTTTAATTACAAATATGACTGCTGTTTTTTAAAAGCCATACAATTATCTTTAAACTGTATCAATTTTATACTACAATATACAAAACTCAATTATTTATGATGAATCGAAAAAAGTATGTTTTCGCGAGCAAAGCAAGGTCTCAAAGGTACTTTCTCCCCTTAAGGCAAAATAACAAAAATTAAAATGTTGTTGTTCTGTTGTTTCTTATGCCTACACTGGCAGACCAGAGGAGTGCCAGGCCCATCGAAGACGGCAAGAGGCGAGGGGGGTGCGCCTTCCATGTTATTGAGCCCCATTGGGAGGAAGTCCGACTTTGTTCGACATACATGACACATCCGTTTTACAGGAAGGTCCCTTTCATACATCCATTCACTCACACATATCGTAATTTAGATCCCAATCAGAGGCCGATAACCCCCTGATCAGGTACCCCCAGAGGTATTGATTTGGTATGGGAACATGGGGGAACATTGTGACCACGACCTATTTAACGTGCCCCAGTCGCCATTAGTGAACACGACGGTCTTTAGCCGGGTCGAAGCGCCGATCTCACAATCATCAGAATTGGAGGCTCCGCCGAGGACAGAACCAACAACCCTTCTGATGCGAGCCCGACGCTCTACTGACTGAGTAATGCTAAGTGAACTAATATCCCATATTATAAATAAATTCTAACTAACCAAAGTAATTAAAATGCCCTTTTTCTAACTTTAGCCCTTTTTCTATAACGAACCAGTGATTTCAAGTCTAATTTGTCACTAATTTGGTGTTCTATAGCTATCATTGCCAATCCATTGAGACGATTTTGCGTCGCATCGTTCTGAGATAATTTTTTATTATTTTTAGTTTTGAAAATCTTCTTTCCCCTGAAGCCACAGTGACTGGCAATGTAAGTAGGATTCTTAATGCTATGCTGAGGTTTGGTGCGAATTTAAGTGTAGCGATAAACTTGAGAACTTCGACAGGGGTTTCCTTTTTTGTTAATAATGACGAAACAATGCTTATTTCATCGGCTAGTTCCAGGGTGTTAAGATCGCTTGGATTTCCATCAGTTAAAACTACTTCCAAATATTTGCAATGAGCCAGTAGCTCATTTCTGGGCATGTCTTTTAGACCAAAAATATTATACAAAAAGCTGAAATAATTTCTGTGAGTATTTAGCAAATTATATCTGGTTTCCAAGGCATTTATTGCTTGATCTATAGTGTGAAAAAAAAATCTATTTTATATTTTTGTTTGAGGTCTTGAACGGGTTCATCCGGGCCTTCATACAAAAACGTTCTTGTTTTGCTTCTGACACGATGACGTGGTGTGGTGGTTTCGAAATTAGCTTCCACGTCAATCTCTGAAGCAAGCTCGGTTGCTTCTAAAATGATGCTTTCAAAAGCTTCATCTGATCTCAGGTTTTCAAAGAAGAGTTTTGCAGTTGCTAAGCATATCAATAGCTTGTGACATATTAAAATTTACAGCTTGCAAAAGTTTGCTGATGGGGTTAATATGACTCAAAATTTTGTACCAGATCACAACAGAGCATATAAATTTGAACTGCTTCAAATTATTTAATAATCCGCTAGCCTCGTCTCTGATCATATTATCGATTTCTGAATCTTCATATATGCTGTACAAAGCATCGTGAATTAGACCAATTTGAAACCGCAGAGCTTTTAATGAGTCGACTCGACTTTCCCATCGCGTATAACTCAATGGTTTTAGGGTGTAAGTATCAATATATTTTAGTAATATTGCCCAACGAAAAGAAGAGGAAGAAAAAAATGTATATAACTTTTGAACAATATTGAAGAAGTTGGCTGCCTCAAACGAGGATTTTGCCATATCGTTTACAACCAAATTTAGCGAATGGCTGCTGCATGGAACATAAAATGCTCTGGGGTTTATATTTCTGATTCTTGTTTGTACTCCCGATTTTTCTCCTCTCATATTGGAACCATTGTCATACCCTTGACTGCGCATGTTTTTAAGCCTATTTTTCTCTAGCTCTTCTAGTAAAACCTCCGACAATTCCTTAGCTGTTGATCTCTCAATGGGTAGAAAACCCAAAAAATGTTCGTTGATATTAACTTGAACTTCAGACTCTGATTCCTGTATGGAGACAAATCTTACCACAAATGTCATCTGTTCTACTTTACTTGCATCGGGAGTACAGTCAAGAATCACGGAATAATACTTGGCCTTTTGAACTTGCTCAATGATGTGGAGCTTTATGTTGTCATGCAATAATTCAATTATTTCATTTTGTATAGTTTTCCCTAGATATGTAGCTTTGATTTCTTCTTTATCGAGGACTATGCGAACGTGTTCCTCCATTTTTGGATCAAACTCAGCCAATAACTGAATTAACTTCAAAAAGTTTCCATTATTGTGTTCATACAGTTTATCACTTGTTCCTCGAAAAGCTAGAGAGCTCTCACCTAGCATTTTAACGACTGATATAATGCGTAAAAGAACTTCAGACCAGTGATTTATCTCAGAATCAATATGAGTCTCTGAGAAACTGCATCTATTGTTTCACCTATTTTCAATCTTTGATTCAATTCAAGCCATGATTTCAAACAATCTATATGAGTTTTAGCATTTTCATGATGTGCTAAAGAGTCCCCTAAATGCTTCCAGTCTTTAAATCCCCGATTGCCAAGAGCGCTCAAGCTAGATGGTGCAGCAAAAGGTCGACATGGAAAACAGTACAAAGCGTTTTGAAATACGGAATATACTATCCATTCTCTTAAAACCTCTTCTCCATTTCTAAGCCTTTTCTTGTAATGTTTTGGTGAGAATAGCATCGGACATTTGGTTTCTGGAACAAATTAATTAAAATAAAAGATAATACTGATATAAAAAAAAGCCATGATTTAATTTAAATTATAATTTCTGAAATCCCCCACTTGTGCGCCACTGGCTTAAAAAAAAAACGTATTATATTCAACTTCAGACTCAATTACCTTTCATTCGATACCACACAAGCCATGATTTGATTTAAACTCTAATTTTCAAAATCCCCCCCCCCCCTTATGCGTCACTGACTTAAAAAAATGTATTTTATTCAACTCCAGACTCAATTACCTTTCATTTGATACCACACAAGCAATGTTTTGATCAAAACTCTAATTTTTGAAATCTACCCCCCACCCTTTTTTTGGCTTATGTCTGATGGATTTTATTAGTTTTTAAAAATGAAAACAAAAATTAAAACACTTACCTTCACAGAAGCCAAACGCACTGGACAATTTGCACAAGCACTTTTTTAAAGCTTTTTTGCACTAACAATTTAAACAAACTATTTTATTTCGCACCAGCCGAAGTCTAGTGGCAAATAATGCATTGTTTTAAGTCTACTTCCTTTTTATATGCAGTTAAAAGGGGCTGTTAGATCTTGTTTCGCTTGGTTTCAAAATTGTTGTTTCCTGTACAGTCGTGTTGCCACGGGCCGAAAAACTTGTCAATTCTTGAAAGGCGTAGGCTGAGTGGTTTTGTAATGTTGAATTGAATTCAAGTAGGTTTTGCCTTAATGTTTAAATATATTATATTATTTGAATTATGTGCTTAGAAATAAAAATGATAAATTCCGCCTCTTAATCTTGTCAACTATCAGTCAAATCTTGCAACGCGTTTTTGAGAAAATTCCCGTGAACCGATTTCAATGAAATTTGGTATACTTCCAAGGGTCCGATGACAATGCAATATTATGAAAAATAATTTATTGATATATCAGAATGACAAAAAAATATTCTTTACTTTTTAGTTTTAGTGCATTTTATAAAAGCCTGTAACTTAATTTTTTTTATCAGTTCATTTTCATTTTCCATGATTTTGGCGCCCCTAGATCATTGCGCTCCGGGCGGCCGCCCGGATCGCCCTACCCTGGAACCGGCCCTGCTGGGAGGATGAATGTTTAGGCTCAGTCTCGCCTAAAATCACCGCTACTGTCTGAAACATGTCCAAAATGCCTCTGTTCACGCGCCGTCCCCACAACTTCAGTGTGGCTTTAAATGCAACTACTTTGTCTGCCAACTTGAAAACAGCTGTCACATTTGTCGAAATTGGAAAATAGAGACATACAGAATTCAGAAATCATGATTGAAGCTCTAGTTACAGAACAAATTTCAAGTTATGATTTACCACCTCCTAATTTGTGTGGACATTTCATAGATAAGAACCGCACAAACCCGAGAGAAATACACCACAGTACATAAAATGGAAATAATTTAATGTTCCTTGGGCGGCCCGGTATCATTTGATCCACGGACCGGTACCGGTCCGCGGACCGGGGGTTGGGGACCACTGGCCTACACCACTTCGCTCGGGAGGAGGACACAAACTTTATGAGTGCACCTAGCTAAAGTTTCGCATTTGGGGACCGTGTCTTAAACTGTTTCTGTTTTATAGCATCTGGCAAGTACACACGTACTTATGAATCACCCTGTATGGTTCACAGTTTCTGAGAAATCCGTGATTCTATGCATATAAAGATAATTTTAGACACCAGTGTATTAAAACCTACGGTCTCTTTAGTATGAAGTGGAATAATGGAAACTGTTATAACAAGGAAATCTTTTCCTTTTTATGATGAGTACACACATCAATCTTTTTTATTAGACGTATAGTATATCTAGGCTTTATTTATAGTCGCAATATATGTTTCTTTCTTCTCGGAGAAGGCATGGATGAATCATATACCGTGCTTCGTTTTTAATCAAATGTTTAGGTAAGAGGTTAGGTTTTCTGGGCTTTTAGGGCGCAAGTCTGGCCAGGCTGTGCCAAACACAAAGCAAATACAAAACGAGAAAACTGATATTAAATTCAGAAATTTATGATTTCAAAGTAAAATGAGTTTATCTAAACAAATTCGTAAAATAAACGCCAGTGGTGAGCAAAAATAAAATTTTGTGGCAAGGATCTCCCAAAAAGTCTTTTAATTTCAGATTTGACACTCCAAATTGGATTTTTCTACACACGGAGATAGAAAGATACACAGAGAGCAAAAAAAGTTTGCACCTAAAGGAGTGGAGTATTTAGGGCAGGAACACACTCGAATTCTTAAGCTCGGGCGAAGGACTTAATGGGATCCTTAATTGTATCACACAGAATTATTTCTCTGGTAAATTTAAATCTTTTTCCTGTTATGACGCACATTTCACCACCAAAGTATAGCACCTTGGATCGTGCACTCAGAGCAGGGTGATGCTTTTGAGTGCTCACTTGCGCCTTACAAATTGGACTCCACCGATTATCTAGCCCCTTTATTACCAGCGCTTTATCTAGCCCCTTACCCAACTTTATTTTTTTTTTGATTTTTTCTTATTTTGGTGAGATGAGAACAGCTTTGCATCGGGTGCTCCGCAAGTGACATGTCCAGTCCAAGACGAATTCTTCCCGAAAGGAGTGTGGAACTAAAAAGCTGCATGCTGAAGCTAGTTACATCAGAAAGTCGAAGTTTCGGAAATCCTCCAGGTAAAACATACGCCGTAATTGAAATTTCACTCAACTGGGGTGACTTTGCCCTTTTTGAGCTTAAAAATAGTGGACTTCCTGCTTGATTTTTCAACATTTTTGCAATAAATATGGCTTTGTGTTAGTGGAGCTGATTCGGTATTATCTGCTATTATAAAAGTAAAAGTGTTTGTAGGGGAAAGTTGGGCAAAACCGGGTCCCAAACTGTGTTTTTTTCCTCTAAGCACCCACGTGAATAAAATTGCTTCAAGTTCTATTTAAATGATAAATTAGTTCTTAAGTTCCAAAAATAAATATATTTCAATGTGAAAGAACTATATTTTGGAGGGTAAATAAATTACTTTTTGGAAGTATGCAAGTACCCGATTTTATCCGACCAGGTTGGATAACACCGGGTATATAAAGGAATAATTAAAAAACGTTGTTGTTTTACTGCTGAAATATTTATTTATCACAATAAATTAGTAAATGGCCTTCCTACACTGAGGAACATACGTGGGTTTAAAAATCACGGAACATAAATAATTTTGAATTTATAGCAAGCCGAAATGAACCAGCGTAACTCAGTGTCTACCAAAAAGTACTTCATGGAAGAGTTGGGTTACACTGGTATTTATACTACCCATTTGTAAGTTAAGTTGTGGAGTGGTAGCTACGCTCGCTACAAATGTAATGCGTTTGGAATGTATAGTAAATTAAGTTAATTGATCATATTTGTAAGTTATAAGAACAAAAATCACAAATAAAATTTTGATCATGTTCCTCTTCATTGCTTACAGGCTTCACGCGCCCATCCTTTATAGTTGAGACCACTGTATCCAACCTTCCAGATTTTGATCTGTGGTACAATTCAGTACAACAGATACAGGCTTCATCACATTCAACGTCGTCTTCATATGATGCCGAGGAGTCTGTTTTAATGCTGAACTTCTTTTTCTTCCGAGTTTTGACAGTTTTTTGCTGAAGGGTCTTAAACAGTGTCTGCTTTAAGTTTTCTGGTTTTGTCTTGTTCTCCAAGTTCCAATTCCACCCGGTCTTGTCCGACTGCCAAAGTTCCGGTTTTATCCGAATACGCTATTAATCAGATTAGAAGGCTTAGAATAATTCAAACTTGATGCAAAACGTTGTTTAATAATTTAAAATAATAGCTGAAAGAGGTGTTATCAAATGTTGTAATTACCTAAAATAAATCTTCGACGATGTTAACCGACTTATTTTGGACGCGCGCCAAATTTTCCCTTTATTTTCTGTTAGCCTCTAGATCGGTAGGTTCCTGGTTCGAATCCGGGCATGGATGTTTGTAAACGTATGGTGTAGAGGCGGCTGGTGCACCTTAAATCTGTCGTGGTCGAAAGTCCTCACGTTGGGTTGGCGTGGAAGTTTGGAGAGTGGGGTGCCAGCTCAGGTGTTGCTTCGTCATCTGACCGTGGTTCAAAATTACGAGGTGTTGTCCTCGGATCTTTCCCTTAAGGGACTGATCCCGGACCGTCGTCAATAGCCCGTTGTGTTGCTCTAGTACGACGTTAACTAAAAATTACCATTACCATTACCCTTTAATTTTCTTAACGAATTGTAAATTGGAAGAATTACCGTTCTATTTGATTTGAGCATGGCCCAGTGCAGAGTCGCTTCAGGTTGTATTGTTTCTTGCTTTTTTAAAAGTATAACTTATTACTGTTTCATTTGGTTTTGATTTACGTTTTTTGCCGGAATCAGTGTGGTTTAGCGTTATGACTTTTCAAAAACATAACTTTCTTGCATTTTTTCTTTGGCTTTTTTAGACTTTTTGAAAGTTATAGCGATATTTAATTTTGGATGGTATGTAGTATCCGATACGTTACAACTTTCGATATATGGCTCTATAACCGGAAAATTCCCCATTGAGTTGCTCACATAATGCTAATTGCAAGAAAAATTGTGAAAAAATAATTTTTTCACACTTATAGATAGCAGAAGAATTTTTAGATTTTTTTTCTCATCAAAAACCTTTGTGTGGATTATGATCACAGAAAAGAACTACCTTATAAAAAAAAGATTTCTTGTTTTGAATTTTCTATGCATTGCAAAGTTTCTAATTCAAAATTGATAAAAATCCGGACGTTTTATAAAAATCGCGTTTTTTTTTTTTAACAATTATAAATTTTTTTTTTATTAATATTTTTTTTTTTTAAGTGACAAAACTAGGATGAAATTGACGCAAAATTGCGTACATGTTCGGAGAAAACCAGACTGAAATATTAGAAAATTTTCAAGTGAAATTTATATTGCTTTTTCTTAATTTTTAAACAAATTATTATTATTATTTATGCACTGTATGCAAAGGTTCACGTTGTATATGGCGGCCATCTTGGAATTGCTTACATCGGCCGCCATCTTGATTTGGCGTAAACAATCGCTTTGGCGGCCTAACGTATCGGATGCTACCACTCCACCTTAATTTTTAGCTTTTAAACTTTTTAAAAGTTTAGCGACATTTAATTTTTATCCTTTATACCATTTTTAGTTTTTCTGTTTAATTTTGTTTTGTCAGAATCAGTGAGGTTGACTTTTTAAAAGCATACCTTTGTCACGGGAAACGTCGAGCCGATATTGCTAGTGTAGTACCCATTTTTTTTGCTTAAACTCCCTTCAGTTGAGTGTCGCCACAGCCCGGTTGGAATGGCATCGGATTAGCAACCGGGAGTTCGAATGCAACCAAAAATCGTCGTGTACAAAAGGCGAAAATGCACTTTAAATCCGTCGTGGCCTCGAATGTCCTCACGTTACTGTGGGGTGTCTGCTCAAGTGTTGCCTCGTCATCTGACCGCAGTTCAAAATTATACTGTGTTGTCCTCAGATCTTTCCCTTCGGGGATGGATCCCGTCACCAATAGCCCGTTGTATTGCTCCAGTACCGATGTTAATTGAATACTTACCTACCCACCACAGGCCATTTCGATTTTAAAAATAAAACCGTACGGAATTTCTCTAAAAAATGTTTCCCGCGAAATCCCGCAATTGCTGACTGGGTGTCGTGGAATCTATTATGAGAAAGAGGCGGACGAGAGTACCAACTATTCCTGATATGTTTTTCATTTTATTGCCAATAGCAGCCTATTTTGCATCTATGTAGAAGTAATGATTTCACGATTTTCATACCACGATATACAATACGCAGACGATAATGTACTTCTCTGGGCTGCTGACGAATGCTTATATTTCATTTCAGAATGTGCTGAAAAATATATGCTTTCCATTGTTGGTTACAATCATACCAAAAAGGAGTTAGCAGCCTCTGTTGTAAAAAATGATCGCAGGAGGCGATAAACCAAACCTACAGGGGTTGGACACAAATATGAAAACACCCAAAAGAAAGCATGTAACCTTGCTTAATATGGTGTAGGAAAAGCGTTGGCATTCAAAACAGCTTGCAGTCTTCTCGGAATGGATAAATACAGTTCCTGTATGCTTGCCAAGGGAATGTTTTTACCATTCTTCCTGCAAAACGGTGGCAAGTTCAGATAACGATGACGGCGGCGGATAGCGGCACTTTCCTCTCCAATGTAGACCACAAAGATTCAATACTATTGAGGTCTGGTGACTGTGGTGGTCAAGGGAGATGTGAAAAATCATCCTTGTGCTCAGAAAACCAGTCCTGGACGATGTGAGCTGTGTGAACAGGGTCGTCTTAGAAGACACCATCACCATTGGGGAGCAAAGTTTGTATCATGGAATGGATTGGATCGGCCAAAATGTTCCCGTATAATCCTTGGCCTAAATGTGCCCTTGCAGAGTAATAATCATGGGGCCCACAGAAAACCACAATAAGGCTGCCCAAACCATCCGGACCTCAGAAAATATAACCCGATCCTCAGAAAATATTAGAAAAAATGAATAAAACTAGTAAAAAATAGGGTATAAGTAAATATATTTATATGACTATATTTAGCTATTTTTCTTACGTTTCCTTTTTAACATCCCCATTTTTTTTATCAGGCCTACTGCTCGGCATAAATATTTAGATTGCATTTAGAATATAAAATTCAGATACCAAGAGCTCAGAAGTTTAGTAACCAAAACATCAAACAGCATTTAAAAACGTCTCATGTTGTACGAGAAGTTCAATGTCATTTAAAGAAAAAAAAAAGTGGTGTGGTTGCACAAAGCATGAATATAAAATGTTCATTTTGAGGCTGAAACCAAATCGGAAATTTTATCCCGATTGCCATTCAGGTTTAAGTAAAAGGAGAATAGGTATTTTAATTAACGTTGCACTGGGCCTATCAGCAACAGTCCAGGATCAAACCCGAAAGGAAGTTCCAAGGACGACACACCATAACTTTGAATCGCGGTCAGATGACGAGGTCATGCCTGAGCTGGCACCCCACCCTCCAAACTTCACAACATGCCAACGTGAGGACATTTGATGCCACAACAGATTTAGCGTGCACGATGGTGTTTGGTTGGAACTCGCAATCCTCCGGATGCTTCTTCGAACCTGGCTACCGCAACCCAAAAGGAGAGAGACATGTGTATCAAGTCTTTATTTCCATAAAAATTAATTTATTTACCAATAAACTATACAAGTAAAACAGGACATGCACAATTTCACAAATTTGCAATAACATGGAATGTACAAGGACGGACTTTTATCACAATCAAATTTCAACATTTTCACAAATAGTGTTATTACAATGGTGACTAACTCGAGGGTTAAACACTGTGGTATGCATGAGAAAGCACTTTTGTATGTATATTCGTTCGTTGCATGTATAACAATTTCATAAAACAGGCTCAATTTTAAACATTGATATATACATTGGTTGTTTGCTTTTCAGATAAACCAACTGAATTAGAAAATAGATTGAGAAAAATATAGATCACAGTTCACTTTACATGAAACATTATCGTCATCTTTATCAGAAAAAAAATCAGACAGTAAACTTTAAAATGGGTGAAAACAGTACAAACGTACTCAGATAAGACTAACAAACATGTTAAAGCAGTTAGCGTCAAGATAGACTTGTGTGTAAAAGTTTAAAATTTTTCATTTTGAATCAAATATGCTCTTGAAATACAAGAGACCTCTTATAAGGCACGCATTAGAACAACCTTAAAGCCAAATAGTTATATAATACAAAATGGTTAGTAATACAAAAAATATGCATTTAAAATTACACATTTATTGGACGGAATGCTGAATAAGAATACTGCTCAACAGAGTCACTCCTGCATGTTCGGAACACCAATCGAACGACCCGATTGAAAGGGTCTTGTACATAGATCAATTTATACATAGATTTTTCATGCTTCTGCCGAATAACGATAGTATATGAATAATAAGTATTATATCCACAGCAGATTTAATCAACGATCTTGCAGTTCCATGCAATTTAAAATAATGATCGCCAAATCTTGGCAAAAATTTAAGAAGCTTAAAACATTCAAACAGGTAATTTTTTAATTACTAGCCATTTGAACAGACTCTTTTCAAAAATAGTCAAAATCCCTACATGCAACTGAAGCTAGCACAAACTGGATTGTATTCAATAAAACAAATTTAGGGGATGGAATAAGTTTGGTATATACACATATAAACTTCATTTCTTCTGTATTACAGTTGAAGTGCTAAGAATTTTGCAAGAGTCGAGTCTGGCTTGCGACAGTGCCTCGGGAAACGACCTGTCCGTCTCGTGCCATTTCGAAAATAAAATTATTTTTAAAAACAAACATGAAATTTAAAATATCAGCACTTTAATTAAATAAATTAAAAAGGTTTAAACTATTCATTATTTTAATTGATCTGTTATCATCCCACTAGAATTAATGAATGATACACAGAAGTTTTTCTACACTGTTGTTTAATTGAAAAATAATTAAAATTATTTAAATAATTTTTTCGTAGGCCGGCCTCCCGGGATTTCCCCTACGGCCTTGTCCGCGACTTCGATCCATTCAATCCACTCAATGGGAAAAGTTTTAAAATTACCATAATGCACATTACAGATTCATTTTAAACACGTTTAAGTCATACAAAAATATGAAAGCTAAATCTTCTTAACCTCGGGAAAACCCAGAGTACGTTATGAGCGAGATGCGCTTAAATTTACAAAAATAATTAAAAATTCATACATGGAGTATAATAAAATAACTAGAGAATCTAAATTAATAAATACAAATAAATAATACACATGATCTCGGTTTAGTTTAAAAAAGCAGACAGAGCACAATAAAAGTTCATTTTTTTTGTACAATGCAAGAAATCCCCTTTTAAAATCCCATTCATCCTAATGCAGTGCCAAATAATTAAATATACACAGAAAAAATAAACTCTATGTACAAAGACAAAAAATAAACTACAAATCTAAGGACTCCGGAGGGGGCAACTCGAAGATGACGCGATAAAATGACACAGAAAAATACAGAGTATTAAAATTATGGTAAAAATGGAACCTAATCAAACAAAAGATTGAGTCGCTATTTACACACATCCACGACGGCCTCGGTGCACTATCATTTTGAGAAACCTGAGTCGAAAACGATTCCTGCGCAGTGAGTTACCGAACTTGACAAAAAATAGTCTTTTTGGAGTTGCACATGGAATGGTCCAATGTATTTTCTCAATCGAGACAGTCTCATATGAGCCTCTCTTCGGGCGGAGGCTTCATGACGTGGTTCATTTCCACCCGGGAACCAAACATCTCCTGACGGCTCGGACTGTAGGTGCCGCGCGTGGCTCGCTTCTTCTTGGCCATCCTCAGGAATATGATGGCGCCAATCAGGAAGCACAGGAGGAAGAGGGATATCACAGGAATGAGAATGATGATGATGAGATTGGTATCGTCTCCTCCCCTAGCAACCTGGAACACACAATTGACAAATAAAAACTACAACAGTTAGGAATAGGCTTAAGCCACGAATATTTTTCTTCCCCTTTTTGTGGCGAGAACATTTTACGTTCCTCATATGCTGACCCATTTTTGATTCACTTCCATGTAAATGCTTTATTGGCAACACCAAGGGGTGAGCTCTTTTCTCACCCCTGTGCAGAGAAGAGTGATCACCATATACCACGCCATTTTAATTGAATAGGTCACTCACTGACAGTTTTGCGAGGAGATGGGGTCAAGGTAAGCGATGAGGGCAAAATGTCACAATAAGCGAACAAAAGACGGCGGGAGCGACCAAGGGGTGCCGAAGGCAACACAGTGGCAAATGTACTCTCACCTTTGAACCAGGGTCAGCCGACGAGGTCAACGCCCGAGCAACCGACACCCGTTCTCCGAACTGTCACTTTGCATGTGAGCAACACAACGGGCCGCTGACAACATTCGGGATCAATCCCAAAGGGAAGGAACTGTGGACAACACCTCGTCATCTCAAACCACGGTCAGATGACAAGGTAAACACCTGAGCTGGCACCCCTTGCCACACTGAGAGGATGTTAGAGTCCACAACAGATTTGACATGCACCAGCACGCCAGTTTTTGGGTTGGACCAAATCTCAAACTTGTAACACTGGCTGTTAATCTGCAAACTCTATCCAATGAGTACGGGAAACGTAGTCATCCCACTGGCCTACAGAGGGTAGGTTAGTCTATATGGAGCAAGGACCCTATTTTGTCAAGCTGCGCCAGACACAAGACAAACAACATCAAGTAACAGACAAACACACAATGAAAGCTATACTGACACAGAAGAGAGAAGTTCACCCAGCCAGGGTGGCAACCAAATCCTTAAAAAAACGTTCCCTGATAATGTCACAAAAATTTCCCTGATTTTACAATTCCCTTAAGAAATGTTGCAATTCATGATTGGTATCAATATACAAAATCCACACAACATTATTTTTATATTTAGGGTCAGATGGGATGAAACGATAACTCTCCACAAATATTTTGTACTTTTCCTCTTCAGATATTTCAATTCCTACTGTAAGAGTTGGAACCCTTCATGGAACTCTTACAATAGCAATTAAAAACACTGGAGAGAGATCATGAACTTATTACACCTAACCTTACATTTCATATTATACATCAAAATCAAATATACATAAAAAGTTCTACGAAAACGTAATTGCAAGCAAAATTTATTAATTTAATGCATAAGAAAAACATCATTTGTTGCACAAATTTGAAATTGTATACCCCAGTTGCATCGCTAGACTCACGGCGACGAGATGCTGCAATCATTTTTCGCAGTGTTTCAAAATTACGATGCCAGGATTCTTTATTTGAATAACAATTTCGGCGAATCCGATTTGTTTGATTCTCAAAAGTACTCATAATCGTGCATCTCTAAATAGGACAAACGATAATAGTGTCCCTTTAAATTATTAAAATTTCTGATTTTTTGTGAAATTTGGAAAATTTTCCTGATTATTAAAGAATTTAAATGGTTTCCCTGAGAATGCCCCGATTTTTCACGGTTCTGTTACCACCCTGGACAAATGATATTCATTACATGAAATATTTGAACCAAATATGGAAATGGTAGCGATAATCACCTCTTTTGTACAGTCGATTCCGCTGAATCCATCATTGCACGTGCAGGTGTGGACAAACATCAGCTCGTGCTCATCGAATGAAGGATTGCACACGCCTTTGTGGTTGCACTTGGATGCGTGGCACTGGTCGGAAATGCTGCAGTGGTGTCCTACGAAAGAAGGAGGACACTCGCACTCGTAACCATCCTGAGTGTTGCTGCAGTTTCCTAGATTGCACACGTTGCTGCCATCGTTGCAGTTGCGGATTTTTTCTGAGCAAACCTTTCCTTTGTAACCTAAAAACATATTCACACATCAATATCAAGGTGAAAACACTCATGGAAAGAGCAAGATATGTTTTGTGGACTATGTAAAAATGAACTCTCCTCAATGCGAAAATTTTGAATCAATCCACACAGTCAATCCTTGTTATATGATATGTAAAGCAAAACAAAACTTTAATAAAAAAAAAAGGAAATTATTCAAACATGTTGTCAACAAAATGACAAAATATCCAAATTGATTTATATTTTAAGAGAGGTCCAGAAATAAAGATAAGATTTATAAAAACAAGTAGGTCACCCTTTGAAAAACAAAATACACCTATACCTCGCCACACTGCCTTTTGTAATCGTGGCACTTTAATGATTTACAGCCCACAATGTTTCGTTTTGCGGCCAAAACAAATTATGACTGTTAGCCACCTTCTGTTTCATTTCAGCTTCTCCCTTTAGAAGACACTGCTAAATTTTGCCTCACGAAAATATGAAGAACGTTTGGCTTAACATTGTCATCATTTTTACTGCTTTGTCGCTTTAGTGTAGTTAGACGTATTTATTCTTGTTTGTTTTCTGCTTGGGTTTCGTTTCTATTTGTATTAGTTGGTGAATAGTAAACATATTTGGTACATATATATTAGAAAGACTGTTTTTTCATTACATATTTAGTTAATTCCTTATTTCTTTTAAATATACGTAACTGTTACATTTTTAAGAAAAATGCCACTGAAACGTTCATTGAATTTGGAGATTGATACCGATAAAAATAAAAAGAGAAGACGACAATCTGTCACGCTACAGATTTTTAATTATATATATTTCCCCTCCTTGTTCCTGTTCCCTACCTGCCAGTCCTGATCACCTTCTTCTCTGTCTTGGCGCTTCGTATAAGCAGCTGTTGGTTGATCAGGACTTTTTGCAAGTATATAGGGATCTGGCACGACAGGGCCTTCTGGACCTGGTGTAGGCTTTCCTACACCAGGGGGATGAGCAACAACAACAACATACACTGCATATGATTTGTTTTTTAATTTTTGTTTAGTTTTTCAATTTCTGTTTATTATCCTCATTGTGTTTTGTACTTTTATTTTAATGTAAGCATTTTTTAGGAAATAAATAGAATAAAATGCTTTATGAACTAAAAACTATTATTTTACAAAAAATTGGAACAGATCCAATTGAATTTGTATGGGTTTGTACTAAAATAATTGATTCGTTATATGGCTTTTCGCTTCACGTACAACTTTTCCACAACGCATCTAGGCCGTAAAGCGAGGTACAATGGATGGATGTCTTAGGATAGGTTAGGTCATCAAATTTCCATACAGGTAAAAAATATGAATATACCAATTTGAAGAATCTGCATAGGAATTTATTTCTTTGAAACTCCTAACACCAGAAGGCTGATTGGTTGGAGTTTGCACCAAACAAGTGAAAATATTCAGAAAAGTTAGGCTGGTGTTTTATGGTGCAAGGACATGCTGTGCCAGACACAAGACATACCATATCAAGACACACAACGAAAGTGTAAGTTAGGTGACAATGATGACTGGATCCTGACGAAATTTATAGGTGCAAAATATGACTGATGATTCCTAATTTTGAACCTTGCGTGGTTCTCTACCAAGGTTAGAAATCAGGAGCACCTAAACATTTGCCTAAAAATCCTTTACTTAGGTGCAATTTATAATTTATTTTGTTTGCTTGGATGTGATAAACATACAATTTTAAGACTGGGCCTCGTTTGACAGCAATTCTTACAAAAGCTAAGCAGGAATGGTAGGTAGTTATTAAAAGTAGTTTTTAGTTTAGTTTTTATGATAATAGAAATTATAAAATTTAATTTTATGGTAATTGATGCAATTTAATGGACTGCAATTTATATGGTGTGCACTCGACTGTCGCGTTAATGCGATCTGCATTCTACGTATTGTCGGCTAATACGCAATACTTCATAAGCGCCAATTTCTACAAAAAATGGTTTTGAACTCATGAGGTATCGCATCTTAGCCGACGATATGTTCAAATAAAGAATAACTTCCTTTTGAAGGGGGTTTTCAATTCCCCAAAGCATACTACTTGGACACCATTGGAATACTACAAGGTAACATACCTGGATAACATTCACATCTGTACTCCCCAGTCAAGTCGATGCAAGTACCGTAATCGCAGGGATTTTGCTCGCATTCGTTCACGTTCTCCTCGCAGTGGACTCCCGTGTAACCCTGGTCGCAATCGCAAGCGAACGAAGCGAAATCAGGTTCTACTATCGGAGAGCATGTTCCATGTAGACAGGGATTGCTTAAACAGAAGTCCTTTGTTGCATTACAATACTGTCCCTCGTATCCATCGTAACAGAGGCATTTGAACTAGAAAAAATACATTTCTCCGGTTAGATGAACGGAAATGGTTTCAGAATGGGAAAGCAAAATTTGAATGGTTGATTTAGGACCAAAAAGCTGTCTGGTTTACTTTTATTGCAGTTATAAAATTTAATTTTTATGATCATTTGCAAGATTATGGATTGCAATTTGCATGGCTACAAATGCACTAATTAAATTCTAGCATAATTTTTAGAAAATAGTAGCAAAAATAGTCTCTTCGAAACCCTTATTTTTGTTGCTCAGATGTAAAATAAAATCAGCCATTGCATAAAATGTTTATATGAAACAGACATGGAAGATCTTGTCAAGAAATTAAAAAGTAATATTTTCTCAAAGTGATCATGACAATCTAGCAACGCAATTTCAATGTTTTTTACATGAATTGCCACCAGAACGTTGAAATTTGGCATCCCTTGAAAAATCTTCTTTCCATAAAGAAAACTTCAAAAAATATTTTTTCCATCGCTATTAGTTAAAAAAGGGACTAAATTTTTATTGACTTCTGTGAATTTTCAAAGTAGGCCAAGTTCTGAAAACAGTAGCAAAAGGTAGTTTAAAAAAAAAACGAGATAAATGTTCTGTACACAATTTTAGTGATGGGATTGGATAGTGGGGTTTCATGGCATAAAGTCTAAAAGCAGACAAGCTGGGCCAATTTTAGTGATGGGAGCGATGAATAATTTTTATAGGAAGCAAATGGGAAAAAGTTTTTGGTTTTATTCACATTTTAAAGATATAAATGGCCGACATGGTTCAAAGAATCAGACAACATTATTTCAGTAAGTTTTTAAATAAGCCTTTTAATACATGTGTGTATCTGGGCACATACATACCTTAATCGTATTGCTAAGGTCGATATTCAAACAGGTTCCATATTTACAATCCACATTCTTACATTCCAAAATTTTCTGAAACAAAAATAACAAAATTAAATACAAGGCAATCTTTAGTAAATGTGTAAGGAAAAAAAAAAAAAAAAGATCTTTAATTGGCCAATTTAAAAATACAAGAAACATTTAAAATAAAATAGGATCCAACAGAATCTATTATATTTGGTAGTATTTCAATGCTACCAAACATAAAAGCAATAATCATACTTTTAAAAAGATTGAATTAAATTTGAAAACACACTTATGCACATTTTTAAAGTGGCATTTAAACAGTTACGTCTGTTATTGCACAATAAATATACAAAGAAAAGTTAAGCCATTAGCCAATTGTAGTATAACAAGTGGGAGATTCAAGTTATACCATCACAAGTCAACCTCACCACGCAAATCACTACTAGACATTTTATCTATTTCATAACTGATTGTGGTACATTCCCATATCTTTATCATCCTAATAAACAAATACACCACTGTTAATGTAGACATGCAGATCATTATCTATTTGAAACACAATTTCCAAGCAAATACCATTTAACTGGACCAGCATCGACAAACCGAATCCCATGGCTGACAGCAGAAATCCTACTCCTTTATACAATACAAAAAACAGCAAGAATTAGTGGACACCCTCAATTAAGTATTACCATGTGACCTCTCCTATTTCCTGTAAATATCAGCTGCATCTCAAACAACAGTAGTGATCTGTACTTTGTCGCGGTGTAGGTCTTTATCTGAATAATTTTCCAGCATCATGTTTTTCTTTTTTAAGGCCTCTGCTTTTGTAATGTCTTTACCCTGCCTTCCCTTGTAGTGCTCTAAACCTTTTTGGTGAGACGGGTAGCATGGATCATGTTTGAGCGATTTTTGCCCAGCAGCTACACATATAATCAGTCAAGGTAACCTTTCATGCCATGATAGAAATGGCAGTGAATGATTTTTGCCCATAACTTCGAGATAGTTGAATTTATGTCATGCAGAGCAATGCAATGAGGTATCAGTGATCGTCCGAGATCAGTCCTAAAGGGAGAGATTTGACGACACCTTGTCATTTTGAACCGGATGAGGCCGACACCTATGCTGGCTCCCCACTCTTCTAAGTTCCATTTCATGCCAATGTGAGGACATTTGAAGCAACCACAAATTTAGCCTGCAGTGATCTCCTGTACACTAGTCTTTGAACTCCCAACCCTTCAGATGCTAATCTTCTGATCCACCCATCTGATTACCGATGGCATGACGGGGATTCCGAGGGCAGTCCATTTACAAACATTAGTGCAAAAGTAAAACAACATTATCACAGTGAAAATTGTTTTGTCAACAGCATTGCATTTCATTTAAAGGTCCAGTCCTAATGGACTAGTACTCGATAGTGTAAGTCTAAAACTTAAAAATATAATATTTAAAAATATGATTTGATTGCTAAGTTAGATATTTGTAGGATGAATAACTACTTTATAAGTTTCTAAAGAAGAACTGAACTTTTGATATTAAACCACAATACGACACGTTATGTCACAAAAAGATAAAAAAAGTCGACATAGAACCCACAATGATAGCAAGCACTTACAGGAGTATCGCATTTCGCACCCTCGTAATTTTCTGGACAGATACACTGGATCTCGCTATTTTCTTGCAGACATGTTCCACCGTTAAAGCAAGACATGGAATCACAAAGGTTGACTTCAGAACAACTTAAAAAAAGAACATATGATTAGAAACTGGATAAGCACGAAACATTGAGTTTCATTCGACTTAAACAAGAAAGAACAGAAGATTAAATCATGGTACATGGTGAGATTGCCCAGTTGGTATCTTAGCACCAATGCCAACCATTACCTTTGCGATGAAAAATTAAAAAATACGCCAAGGCTCCACCTTTAACGAGGATTTTACCAGATCAAAATTTCAATGTGGATACATAATATATTTCTTCATTTATTAAATTAATTTTTATAAAAATACCATCACACAAAGAGAGATTGAAAAAAGTACCTGTCCACTTGAAATATCAAAATTAAAGAATACATTTTCATTTCAAGCTCAGTACATTAGAATCCTCAAATACTATGGTCTGTTAAATAAGCTAGGAAGTCAAGGCCAGCTGCTTTTCTCTCTAAAAAAGTTTTCTGCTGTCGCAAGATTGGAAACTCGCTTCTTTTGCTCAATTCTTAAGAAGGTTTCCGAAAGAAGTACAGATCAGAAAATTACGAAATTAACATGGTTTGTTCAAAATTATACAGGGAGCAAGATAGAGTAGAGTTTTTCCGACGGGGCTATTAGTTTAGGGTGTAATAAGAAATTCAATTAGGGTAATAAATTCAGATTTTTTTCATTTTTATGTATAATTTATTTAAAATTGTATTGTATCAAAAATAATTGCAACTTATAAATGCAACCTTAGTGAATGATAAATGCAACCTTTCCCATTTTTACTGCAAAAAAAAGAGATGCCCTAGTGATCACATTGGGAGCAAGAGTGACAAAAAGACAGTTCCGATCGAAAGTTGGGTTGGTTTTGTCGCACAAGGACCATATTTAGCCAAGCTGTGCCAAACACAAGACAGACAATGTCAAGTAAGAAAATGCAAGATCGCTTGAGCCTCCTGGGGTTGCAATCCCCATAATTCTGCCCCAACTGAAAGCAAATGAGTTGGTAACATCGACTTACCTGGGACCGGTGAATTGCCTGGGGCAAGTACACATCAGAGCTCCCGTTTGCTGTTGGTGAGAACAAGCGCCCCCATTGTCACATGGGCTTTTGTTAACGCACATATCAATTTCACACAGGTCGCCTTCGTAGCCATCAAAGCAACTGCAGGCGTAGGACTCTGTTTTATTGAAGCAGGCTCCATGCATGCAGTCATCCTCCCAACACAGTTTGCACCCAATGTCCAGATCTTTATTTATAATTGTGAATGGGTTATTAGACGGGGGAAGGAGAGACGGATCTAGGAACGACAGCAGGACCCCACCGAGGCGAACGTCCTCAAGACATCCCTTGAAGTACGAGGTTGCGTCCGGCTTGTATCCCACGTAGACGTTGGCACCGTTGTTCAAAAGCTCGCTCAGCCCGGTGAAGTATCGGTCCTCAGAGAGGTTGTCCGAGTTTCCGGACACCTTCAGGTGGACGAGGTTTCCGTCGAACCATATGTGAACCTGGTGCCAGTTCCCGTTGGCTTCGATTTTCTGGCTGACTGTTTTGTGGTAGGCTTCGTTTTGGTGGGCGGGACCCAGATCCCATTTCACCTCCAACATGCGAGAGACCATTTCAATATGCAAAAAGTGGTTGGATTCTGATATCGGATTGCTGTCCACCCACAAAATGGTGCCGCTGCTCTTGGATCGGAACGAAAAGCTGATGTTCACGAAGTGGTGGTCGGTATTTTGGACCCGGTAGTGGATTCCTTTCTGCCTTCCGTCGAAAGCCGCACTTGCGACGCCTTTACGACAACAAAAGAAATAATAAGCAAATTAAAATAGTTATGACAGAATAGACATCTAAATTTGATTTTCCCACTTCATTCAAAAACATTTCTAGATATATGAAACATTACTATATTAACGCCCTGTAACATTTTACATTCACAACAGATAAGTCCTTTGATGTTAACCGAAAAGCTACCCATTATTTTTCATTGTTTTTAAACACTCACAATTCAGTTATTTTCTTTCTCTCAATGCTTTAGTTCCTATCCCCAGATGCATGTTTATACCACTTCAAGCAAACCTTTTGAGTTTTTCACCTGGCTGATGCTCACTAATCATGGCTTCTAACAGACCCACTTACATTTGTAATATTTACATATTCTTTCCTTTGAAATTGCTCTGTGCATTCAATCATACTTCAGATGCCCCTGCCTTTTCTATCAAGCATTCTGCAAATCTTTATCCCTCTCAAGGGATCAAACATTAACTGTGCATTTCTTTCTCAAGCCCCTTAGAGGAATGGGTTGAGTATAAGCAGTTCATTAAAGCTAGACTGGAGCAATCCAATAGACTAGTGATGAGTTTGAGATCAATCTCAAAGGAAAAGATCCAAGGAAAACACCTTATAATTTTGAACTGTGGTCAGATGATGTTGAATCACACTAGAAAGGAATTGCACCCCCATACGCAGATGATCACTTAACAGGTTTGCTGCCAAAGCCAATATGGTGTGTCGTTCACACGCATCAAGATGATATCTGCATTTTTATACTTTTAAATTATTTTCGTTTTTTTTTTGAGATATAACAGATTACTTTTAGCAATAAATAGATTCACACTATACTCAAAGTTGGCATACGAAATAGTATTTTTGCTCCTCATGCCAACTATGAGATAACTTGTAACTAGATAAACAAGACCGTTCTGTGCATGAATGCAAAACTGTATGTGTAATACGTTATTTTCCATTAGTCTTACATGGATATTATTTACATTTCTAAAGTAAATGAAACCCAAAAAATGGAGTGATTAAAAAAAAAACATTTCAGTACCCCAACAGTATTATTTAGTCCTTTTTTTGTATGGTGAACACCTAAACATTGCATGCATTTGCTATGGCATGACTCGTACTCGGTGATTCAAGTAAACCGGTTTGCCAACTACGAGTATTTTCGTATTTGGCAGAGAACGTGTTAAAATCTAATCCAAATTGGTGCTAGATAAGATTTTAACAACTTGTCTTAAATTTTTTCACGATGGATTAAATAGAGTTAGTTGTTTGGTTTCAATAGCTATTGAATCTTCCACATGGTATACATTGAGGGAGGTGTGGAGCTTCACACCTTGTATGACTGTCTGCACCACTCCTGCGACTTTTGTTTTGTTAGTACGACAGAAATACACTTTTTACATTTTACTTTAAACAAGCTGAAGGGGTTGAAACTGCTTTGCTTAACTATGAACTACTAACAATTTTAAAATGAATAGTAGCAGAAATTAAAATTTCTACATTGAGAGTATCAATTAATAACTAATGTTATAAAAAAAGAACAAAAAATAAATACATAAAACAAACATATTTTATTGTTATTTTTTCAATATTACACAGGTGGCATCAAAGAAATGTAAAAGGATCGAATGGGAATGACAACAGTTTTCCAACATTCTACGCATCTATAATAAAAGGAAGTGTCGGTCTATTTGTTTGTTTCTTGCCCGATGCCAAGTTTTTCATCTCTGGGGAGAGAGCACATTCAAATTACCTTTGTTTGTTTCGAGATTCATTCATTTTTATTTCCTGCGAAACGGATTCCAGTAAAGGAAACAGATAGCATTTTCTGCCCTTCGCGTTAAAACAAAAATAAAAACATTTTCATTTTAGCGAAGGATAGCAAAGAAATAAAAACATTTTGATTGGGATTGTTAAGTTCTTTTTTCGTAACATCGTAATCGTTAAAGAAAGATTAAAAATTTCAACGGATTTGAAATACGGGGAAAATTTTACACCAGATAAAAACCAAACATCATGATGTTGCCGGTGCCCATGGTGTTTGTACCATGCAGTGGCTAGTATATATATAAAAGGATGTGTGTATTTCTCTATACAAATCTACACCATTTGACCCATCCACACCCAATTGGGTAAACTTATACTTTAGAATACAGTGGAAAACCTAGTCTATTTCTTTCCTGACTTCAGACCCATTGGTAGCCATGGAAATTGGCACACAGGGAGTCCTAAAAGTGCCACTCGAAGCCCCAATTTTAAAATCGAAAGTTGGCTTTCTGCAATAAATGAACATGGACATATGTTCAACAGGGTTTGTGTATGAGTTAACACAGGGAAATGTTGAGGTTCTATTTTAGTTGTCGCGGTAGGAAACACGTTCAACAGAGTTTGTACCCGAGCAACATCTGAGTTATTCAGCTAGTAAGTATATAAAACAAACCATACTTACACTCATAGCCCACATCCAGATTTCTGCACTCAGAATTCAAAGGACATGTAATGTCAGCACATGGCTTCCTTTCTTGGCAATTCTTTCCTCGATAATCATCAGGACAAATACAACTGGAAATGTGTTAGAACCAGTTAGTTTGAAAAAATAATATACAACTTAATAAGTAAGGTGAAAGTATCAGCTTTTGTTTAAAGACAGTTAATATAAGGTATATAAGGCTATTAATATAAGGTATGTTTAAAGACAGTTAATATAAGGCTATTTATTCTCTTTGGTACACAGATCAGTTTTAACAATGTGTTTTTCCCTTTCTAGGAATTTGCACCAGTCCCTACAACGATTGTGTCCAGATAAAAGCAATGGGTTTTACCTGGGATATCTACTGAACATTCATATTTAGGAAACTCCTCATATGTCCGGCCCCAAATCCTTTTTTTTCTTACCAGAGGATGGGCATCAGCCTAGATGCTGGCTAACACAAGGAACTGATATTGGGGTATATTGCCCCCCTCTATGACCTATTAGTGTGGTACTCCCCCACTCATTGTTGTCATTAGGTAGTAATGGAATGAACATCGCACTGGATTAACACAACAAACTAGTGGCGATGTTCGGAGATGGATCCCGAAGGGAAAGATTGAGGACACTTCACAATTTTGAACCATGGTCAGATGACATGGTCAACACCTTAATTTTCACCCCACTCTCCAAACTTCTATGACAACATGAGGACACGGCTGATTTAACCTGCTCCAGCCCCCATGTACATCTTTAGTTGGATTGAGTTTTGAACTCGCAACGTTTGGTTGCTAATCCAAGACTACCAACTGGGCTTCTACTTCCCTTATTGTTCATTAGGCCAATGCAAAAAGACTTTTCTAACATTGGATCTTGTGTAAATATTTAAATTTTACCCTGGAATTCATTATAACTGGAATCCATTGCATCTGGAACAAAAAAATAAGATACTCAAATGGAAGATAGTTAAAACAATATTCAAGAAGCACGGAACTTACATGTATTCATTCCACACATCTCTGCATTTAGATCCATGCAGACAAGGATGGATGGTGTTACAGGGATCATCACTCACAATTCCTTTTTGAACAGACTCCGACAAGTCCGCTTTCCCAAACACTGCAGGGAAACCATCACCGGTAGCTGGTAGTTCATAAAACACAACTTCTTCATCATTCACCTGTACCACAACCAATAAACTATCTATATTAGTTTAATGAAAAAGCAATTTGAAATTTCAATCTAAAGCAATTCTGACACTCATTGACTAAAAACTTCTCTCGCACAAGAAATATATGGAAAATCTTAACACATAATTTGTAAATGCACTGTAAAAGTGCATACAAAAAAAAATATAAGACACATTTTCCATAAATTTTAATACTAAACACTTACCTTAAAATAAGACAAAATGAATTCCTAGTTTCAAAGCTAGTATATACACTGTCGAGCCAAAACATTATGCCCATCCCCAAAATGGCTCAGCTGACAGCCCAATACAATGCAGGTCCAAGCGCAAGTGTTTCTGAACACACAGTTCAGCACACACTGTTGGATATGGGACTGTGCAGCAGACGTCCCACTCGTGTGCCTCTGTTGACCAAGCGTCATCATCAACTACGCCTACAGTGGGCCCGGGAACATCGAGACTGGACCATGGATGAGTGTTGCCTGGTCAGATGAATCCCAATTTCTCATTCATCACGTCAATGGTTGTGTCAGGGTACGCTGTCTGCCAGGCAAACAGTTACTCCCCTCTTGTACAGCAGGTCATACATAGGCTGGTGGTGACGATAATATGCTTTGGGGACGTTCTCATGGGCGACTCTGGGACACGTAGTTGTGGTAGAAGACCATGAACGCTGCAAACTATCTGAACATCATTGCGGATCAGTTGCACCCTTACATGGCGTCTGTATTCCCAACTGGAAAGGGAATCTTTCAGCAGGACAGTCCAAATATCTCACCATTACGTGACCGCTGCTTAGACATTTGGTACAACCTGTCTCCAGTCATGTACCAAGAACTTGTGGAATCTATGCTCATCCGAGTTGCAGCTCTTATGCAGGCCAAAGGAGGCATAATGCGTTATTGAGTAGGTGGTCATAATGTTTTGGCTCTTTAGTGTATAATAACATACACATCATTATGCAGCTCAATTTTCTTCCTATGAACTATTGAACTTAAAATACTAAACTAGCAAGTAAAATATTACATCTGAAAGCATTTCCTACATTTAAAAAATGCTAATTGGCAATGCATTCCCAATTCCCATTAAGTGAAATGTTTAAAAATTTCCTACATGAAGACCGTCGATTGTATTTAAGGCACAAGAACCAGATACGGGCAACCTTTTTGGTAAATGGATACACTCAAGGAGAATTTTAGTGATACAGAAGAGAGAAATACACACGAGGTAGCTACAGCAATGGAACCTGTGCACTCAGGATGTTATTTTATATAAAGCTAAATCCTCTCATTAAAAGATGATTCTGCAACAAACTTCCTAAAATTTTTAAAAAAAGGAATCCTCAACAGCAGTTTTTTTTTCTTAGCTCTTTACTCAATTTGTTTTTAAATCTTTAAGGAGAATCTAAGTAACAACTTTATTAACCAGTCCACTAATATTTTAGTACTTGTATTACAGCTATTTAATATTTAACTAGCAGATCTGTGTTTAGCCATCTGCACTACACTTTCTTTATTGCTTATATCTATTGATGTTAAAGTGTCATTCAATTTTCATGTCTCACTTGAATCAATTTATAATGGATATACAGTCAAACCCTGTTATAGTGAACCGTCACTGGACCCAATAAAAAGTTCGCTATAACCGATGGTTCACTCTATCCAATTTTTTGTTGACACATAAAACTTTCTTAGCATTTGATGGTGGTTTTGTTGAAAACAATTATTGGGATACAACACAATTTTCTAAAATATAAATTATTAAATACTTAAACAATATTTATCATGTTTATTAGAAATAAAGAATTCAGTTTTTTTACTAACTTTTATTTTTACACTCCTTATGGAACAAAATTCATTAGTTTGGATAGGGCGCATTTCGATTTTAAGTACAGTTCATCAATTTGTTTATCAACAATTATGAAAGATTCTGTTCTTTTATCCACATTTTCCGTAGAAAAAAAAATAATTTAGAATTACCTTTGAAAATCTGAGAAAATATCTGTGGAAGGGAAAATTAAGTTCACTCTAAGCAAAAGAGACCCGATGGCGATGTAAACATAAAAATGAGAAACCCAAATTACTGTTCTGTTTTCCGATCGGAGCTTCTGGCTATCGAGGCGGGACTGAATGCAATTGAAGAGGACTCGCACTTAGACCCCATCTGGATCCTTACGGATAGTAGAAGTTCTATCCAATATTTGAGTGCATGGCCCAGTGTGGGTGATAGGGCTGGAACGGCAATCTTACAACGTCTGTCTAAACTTTCCGAAAAGCGAGATATTTACCTACAGTGGATTCCATCCCATGTGGGACTTTATGGCAATGAGATTGCTGACTCACTGGCAAAACTTGGCACACAACAACCCCTTCCGGAAAACTCGACACTTACATCCTCGGAAATTCACTCCATTAGAAAGAAGTGTGCACAGCTGGACTGGAATGTTCCCCCAGTAAATACCTGGTACTCTGGGGGAAAGCCGGGTCGTGCTTTGACCTTCAGGGGTGATCAGACTGCGTACACAAGATTCATCAGTGGTCACCTAAAGTGTATGAGGTATGAACACAAGCAAAAGATCTACCCCAATTGCAATAAGTGTTTGTCCAGTGAAGCTAGCCCGACTCACCTCCTTAGCTGCGTGCAGTTTGAGAAAGAGGATTTCCTGCGCGACCCGGTCTTGTTCTTCGACTTCCTGAGGGTGGATGGACTCATGGACCTGGTCTAGCGAAGCTAGACCAGTGGGGATAAGTAACAACAACAACAACAAACTTACATTGTTTCAGGAGTTCACTCTAAGCATTTAAAAGAACATTATTTGAATAGTTCAGTTGAGACCAATGAAAAAGTTCACTATATCCACTTTTTCGGGGTTCGACTGTAGTATATCCATATTCGCACTTCATACCTCGAAATGAAATAAAATTATCCAAAAATATGTACCAGCATTTCATACTTTTGCTGAGGTCAAATCTTATTTCTGATAAAAATGCATGGAATAAAGCACACCTCACATCATGTTACCACAATTCAACTCTGAACATCTACTTTAGTTTCATCCCACTCCCTTGTTCAAAGACACTTCAGCAGCATTGAAAGCTGAACCCATTTTCGCTCATTTCCGTCCTCAATCAAGCGTATTTAAGCAAAGAAACAAAATTGGTGAATAGATTCTGTAATGGTCAATTTTATACTGTCTATATCCGTTTTTTATATTCGCTAATACACAAAAAAAGTCCTTTTCTGTGCCTTCAATGAATTATTTATATTTTAATATGTTATTTATATCATAAGGTTAAAAATACTCACTCTAAAATCTTGGATGACACCTTTGAAAAATGATAAATTTTCTAGAAGTAAAATATCAATGTTGTCAATGAAATGTAAAGGTTGAATTTGTCTCTTCTGACGAGAAGGTATAGGCAAGTCTGCTATATATAGAGCCTCAGTGCACACGGAAGAGCTCGATACTGGTTTGGTTAGTGAAGTGTCATTCACCTTCAAAGATAATGCTGATATGTTGGTGCTAACCTGAAAGATAATAAAACACCAGTTTATATACACGACTATGGCATAAAGGAGCAAAATACATCTCCAGACTGGAGCAGACTAGTTTCTATATTTATTTTGTAACTTTTTCAAATAGAAGTAATTTAGAATAAAACATTCCAAAATGAATGCCCCCTTCAATGTTCTCCATAATTGTATAAATTACAAACTTTTATTTAAAAAATTTCCTAAATCACGCATCATATAAATATTAAACAGAAGGACTTTTGAATCAGGGGATCAATTGCAAAGTTTGAGAGGAATTTCTACTTCCCCAAACAATAGCATCAATACCATGTGAATGTGAAAACTTTTTTAGCACTTTTCAAAAGAAAAAATTCCAATTCCTAATGAAAGCTGATTGATTGATTTTTATTTTCATTCTTCTAAAATATCAGAGTGGGACTAAATACGGAGATGCCAATTTGCAATGAAAGTTTTCAGTAGCACCGAAGGAAATAATCATTTGTTATCAGAATTTTTCAGTGGTCAAGTAAAAATTTAACAATACGGCCTACATAACACGCATATATCATTAATTCAAATATTTAATTACAAATTTGAAACAGATACAACACATATTGTTTATGATTACAATAAGGTACAGTACAAAGTCCCAAAGATCCGGAATTGTCCAAAATGGCGTTTTTGTATATCTCACTTTTTACATCTTTCCGACAATTTTGAAAGAACAAGGAGTTAAACCTGAACCTAATTGGTGAAACAACGCAAAATAATGAACACGTTTAGAGTAAATACAACATAGAAAAATTAGATTTGAAAGTCAAATTTGTTGCATTTTATTAAAAGGTTTATTTTTTCATTTTTAAAAAATTATTCCTATTTATATATCTGCTATTTTATTGCAAACGCAAAATTCGCAGGGAGAGGGGTTAGATTAAGGTTTTTATGACAAAAAATGCAAATAATCCGAAATCCAGTATGGCAGAGATCTGGATTTCGGACTTTGTACTGTATGTCATACATGAAAACACGTATATAGAACCAATAATTGTGCATGAAATGTGTTCAATTATTGGGATTGGGTCATGGATGAATACAAGGTTAGGTTAATTGTTTATTCTCTTTTTTGAATAGAGTTAACATGTGATGCAAATTTTTCAATCGTGTTTTGATCCAAAATTTGCTATCCTCGAGATCCGAAAAATTTCAGATTTCAGACCGTACTACATGTATTGAATTTTTTAGAAGAAATAATCATCGATTCTGTAATCTATAGTACCTGATTCACATTCGTAGAAACTACATATAATTCGTAGTAGTTGTCATCTCTGTAAATAGAAAAAATTTGGTAATTTGACTACAAAACAATGCAACTTACTTGGATATAGTAATTATCTCCATTATCTAGTTTCTTGTCAAGAGTCAGTTCAGTGATTTCTCCACTCTGCTGTTTAAGCAACACTTGTAGCTTTCCCAACAACAATCGAGCCATCACGAAAGTGTCGTTGTGCATTCCCTGTAGGGTGCAGTTGCTGGAATTGTCAAGAACGGAACCCAGGTAAAAGAGAAGACCCGAGTTATTCCTTGTGCGAGAGAAAAAGGATACATTGATTCCGTTGGCTATGGTGGCTTTGGCTTTTTCTGACAGAAGCAGCTCTGCTCTACTTTTCTGGTCTTGGAAACCAAATGTTGCTGCTTCATAATCTTGAAAAGAAAACACATCTTGGATTACACTCCATAACAAAAAAAATCAACGCACCAAGAAGTTGTCCGACTGTGACAAAAAGGGGCGGATCTGGAGAACATGCATAGAAAAACAAACTATTCAAATTTCAGAGCAACTGAATGGTTTACTCCAGGGTCTGGCTGTTACAAAAGGGAGAAAGTCCACAAGGCGTAGCAAAACATGAATTTCACGACTGGGTCTCATTTTCCAAGTGCAGGACCGATGTGCTGTGCCATAGTGTGCACTATTTTGTAATTGAAAATAAAAACACTGAGCAAAGATTATACACTATAAAATTGTATGGGAAATTAATTCATATTCTTTAGCTTATTTTTAAACTTATTCAATAAAACATTATTTTCGTACCATGGAATTAATTTATTTTACAGGCTACACCAGACTTATCGAGCCCGTAAGCAGCCAGTCAGTCCTTGATGAATGGTACATTTAAAAATCCAACCTGCTCTCGTGGGCATTTTATTTGTTGAAGAAATTATGATGTAATTGTTCATAATAAAATTAAAACAGCAAAGGACTTAATTTTTAAATAAATATTCTATAGTTTCAAATAGCATACAAATGTTATTCAACATTCATGTATTTTGAGATAAATGTGAAGTGTTTCAATAATTATATTTTAGGGGGATAAAAGGATCAACTTTGCAGTATAAGTATCTGTTGAGCTTAATTGAAATAAATTGTTTTCACTAAAGAAAGCAAAATTGTACATACTATATTGACACGTAGTTCCAAAGAATGGCCGAGAGCACACGCATTCGAAACTCAGCCAATAATCCTTGCAGAACCCATTGTGACAAGGAGAACCCTCGCACTGTTCTTTCCGAGGACAGCCTTCCACGGCACCGTAAAGTCGGCTGTTGTTATTCGGAATGATTATGTCATCGTTGATATAGATGTCTTGGATACAGCCGATGAAATCGGGAATATTTGGATTCTGCTCCACCACTAAATTCCTGGAGGCACCGAATTCAACGGTGAAGTTCAAAGAAGGAAATTCAAAGCGTTTCTGCATCGGCCAACCGGATACATTCAAAGTGACTTCGTTGGACATGAATTCCAGTGAAACGGTTTTCCATAGTGAATCATTTTGCCCACCTTTGGAGAAGAGTTCCACGATACGATTGGAACCAGCAAACACATCTACCTTGATCATGCCATTCCACAAGTAGAGAATATACTGCAGGAAGTTATTCGACATGGATCCGGAACTGATCAGGCCACTGGGGAGGGTAGTGCGGAACATAAACTCCAGCTTGAAAGCGTCGGGCACTTCGTTGTAGGAAGAGACCGAGAGCGAATTTCCACTGTTGAAAGAAACGGTTGTTGCATTTTCGCAGAACTGCCCATAAAAACCTTCAGAGCACTGACACAAGTGGGTGTGTATTCCATTGTCGTCAAGCAACGGAATACAAGTTGCACCGTTGAGACACTGGACGTCAATGCATCCGGTCAATTTGGTCTGGCAGTTTTTTCCACCGAAATTTGACAGACAATCACATCTGTAGTTGGCCACTAGATCCACACACGTCGCACCATTTTCACACGGCTCGAGCATCTGGCATTCATCTATTTCACGTCCGCAGAACTGACCGTCGTAACCTAGATGACATGCGCAATAGTAATCATTGATGGCATCTATGCATATACCATTTCTGCAGTCATTGAATTCGCAATCGTCTATATTCGTTTCGCAGTTCTCGCCCGTGAAGCCAGAAGCACAAATGCATCGGTATCCACTAGCCATTTCATAAGAGAAGGAAGGAAAAAAGCCAAGATAGTTCATTTCATATAGAGTCTGATTGGAGTTTTCTAGACATAATCCACTGTTCAAACAGGGTGAAGAAGCACAATCTTCGATGTCGTTATCACAATTTTTACCATTATATCCTTCATAACATTGGCAGTGGTAATCCTTTATCATGTCATCGCAAGATGCACCGTTTTGACATGGATTAGGTGCGCAATCATCTATATTGGTTTCGCAGTAGATGCCAGAAAAGCCAGTGTCTGAACAATTGCATGCAAATCTGTAAATAAACATAATGTCAATCAATAAGGGGACAGTTAAGTGCTATCAATACAATAGCTGAACAATAGAACTCATGATAGAAAAAGTTTAGCCCCCAACCAGTTTTGCCCGGGCGCTGTTTTCGCACCTTTACTGATTTGCCTGTATTTTTTTATTTTTAATACCAAACGAGTCGTATAGATGGCGATAGTTTTCCACTAAATGGTAGTTTGCAAAGTCTATATTGTTCCATTCTGATTGGTAAAATAAAAACATGTGACAAAAGCACACACTTTTGTCACATGTTTTGCATGAATTTTACTTTTACTGATCATTTGAGAGCTTTATTGATGCACAAGTGCAAACTGTTTTAACCATAAAATAATGACTGATTCAGAATGTATGCTGCTAATTTCTTTGGACTGTGATTCAGAATCAGAAATATCTGTAAATGAGTCTGGGTGTTGTGAAAGTTTTTCAGATGACTTCGATACTAGTGACTGTTATAGTAGTATAGTAGGATTAAGTCAAGCAAGGCAATTTTTAAAAATTAATAAGAAGGGTGAGTAAATGTACTTGTAATCAAATATTAACTGTAAAGTAATTGTATTTTTTTATATGCACAATGGTAAATGTAACTTCCCTACGAATGGAGATTCATCTCCGGGCTGATCGGGAGAGGTGATGAAATTTGGTACAAAGATGGTTCAAAAACATGTCATGGCACAGGTTCAGGTGCCTTTGTCCTAATCGAAAAATAAGGCTATCTTTCTCTTTGGGTAAGTTGGCCACTGTACATCAGGCTGAGGTTCTGGCGATCTCTGCTTGTACTTACAACTGCCTCAACAGAGGTGTAGTTAAGAGGGTTATAAAAATCTTCTTTGACAGTCAGGCAGCCCTAAAGGCTTTGCAAAGTCACTGCTTCTCTTCAAAAGCAGTGTGGGAATGCCACAATATGCTTGAGGACCTGGCTGAGAGAAATAAAGTCTCTCTTGTCTGGATCCCTGTGGCATTGAAGGTAATGAAACGGCCAATTAGCAAAACATGGGTCTGAAACACCATTTATTGGACTAGAGCCTATTTTGGGTCTGCCTCACAATGTGGTTAGAGGGACTCTAATGGATTTGCTCCTTGCTGAGTCCTACCATACATGGCTTCAATCTAATAATCAAAGACAAGCCAAAGAGCTCAGTCAGCAGTCTCCTTAGGATAGATTGAGGGAGCTGCTGAAATTGAGCAGAAAAGGAATCAGGTTAGCTATTGGCCTTCTAACTGGCCACTGTACCCTGAATAGACACCTCGACATTATGGGTGTTACAGATGACCTATTATGTAGAGGTTGTCGGATGGTAGAGGAGAGCTCTATACACATTCTGTGTGCATGTGACTATTACTCTGCACAACAATTTGAATATCTGGGATACCACTGTATCGGAACCTGGGAACAGTCAAACATTCCAATAAGGAACATACCGAAATTTATTTTGGCAATCAATCTTTAGTAGATTAGTAGGGGTCTCAGTACAATAGACTATTAGTCCCTGTGCTGGCACTCTTCGGAGCCACCCCTTTACAAGTCATAACTTCCCTGCAAGGCATTCATATAGGAAGAAAAGACAACTTCTCCAAGGAAAACATTATTCTATTTGTTGTAAAAAAGGTTTTTCTTAATGCTTAAAAATATTAGAAATGTTAATTTAACAATAATTTGCTATTTACAAATGTAAAATTAACAAAAACGCATTAAAAAATTCGACATTTTTAAATTATGGAATGTTATCTGTAGCATGGCCCTTTGAGTTGGTAGGCTGTTTTGGTGTTTCATGGTGCAATGGCCAAACTGCAAACACAAGACAACGTCAAGAAAAAACATATTGCGATTGGAAAAAACCTTGAGGGATTTGGGAACAGTAGTGGGATGAATGCAGAAAAAGATTGCTTAAGTATCCAGGGAGCACGAGTCCCGTGTTTACTATAAAGCCAGTAAACTCGAAGAAAAGATCACTCGGGAATCTAGGGTCCGTGAAGACAATATACAACCTCGATTAACTGCATTTTTATATACTGCCTATTTTATTAAATGCACTTTTTTGATTAAGGGCCACATGCATTGTTTTACAGCCAAAAAAATGCTGTATAGTTAGTGACCTTCTGTTTTGTTTCAGCTTCTCCCATTAGGCAGCACTGCTACATTTTGCCTCACAAAAATATGAGGAACGTTTGGCGCAACATTGTCTTCATTTACTGCATTGTCGCTTTAGTGTAGAAAGACGTGCTTATTCTGGTTGAGTTTCATTTCTGTGCTGGCACCCCACTCGCCAAACTTCCACAACAACATTTGGACATTTGAGGCCACTACAGATTTAACATACAGCAGCCCCCTTTGGTTGGATTCGAACTTGCAACCCAACAGTTGCAAGTCCTGTTTGCAACTAAATGAAACTTACCAACTGGTACTGGCCCTAAAATTGAAGAACTAAATGAAAATGTGACATTTTTTTCTTTACAGGGCCTGCCTGGGAAATGGAACATTTGACTTGTGTACTCTCAAGGATCATGGGAGCAGTGTGAAAAAAGGCAGAACTTACTCATTAATCAAGTCAATACACACTCCACCATTGAGGCACGGCCGAGGGGCACACTCGTCGATGTTGACCTCGCAGTCGATTCCCGTAAATCCGGTAACGCAAGTGCACTCGTACTTATCGATCTGATCGCTGCATGTTCCACCGTTCTGACAAGGACTGGAATCACACTCATTGATGTCAACCTCGCAGTTGATGCCCGCGAAACCCGGCACGCAAGAACAGTTGTAATTGTTAACTAGATCGTTGCAAGTGGCGCCGTTCTGGCAAGGATTCGAAAGGCACTCGTTGAATTCTATGTCGCAGTGGGTACCAGTATATCCAGGCGTGCAGTAACAAAGGTAGTTTCCATACAGGTTTTTGCAAATGCCATGCACACAGGGGGAAGCGGCACATTCGTCGATGTCCGACTCGCACAGCTCTCCCGTCAGGCCAATGGGGCACTGGCAGGAAAAGGTGCCGTTGCCGTCGACACACGTTCCATTCATGCAAGGGTTGCTGCTGCATTCGTCAATGTTGATTGAGCATTCGGGACCAGTGAATCCAACTGGACAACTATTGAAAGACAAGAAAAAGAGTATGCATTTATTAGTACACAAATATTTTCTTCCCAAATGAATAACAAAATAAGAAAACACTTAACCAATACAGGCAGGGAATTCAAATTTATAACATTTGGGGATTGCCCAATTATTGTAGTTGGTTGTTTTTAGGTTTTATGGCATATCTCAACTATTAAAGAAGGAAGTGTATCTCTGTGTCTCTTACGCAATCCTGACGAATCTATGGCACTTACAATACAATAATAAAATTTTCACACAGGTAGTCCGAATTTTTTTTAAAATTTTTGTGTTGCGACCAAATTTTAAAATTTAATCTAGAAAACTTTTAAATTAATTTATTAGCTTTTTTCACTATTTGTCCTCTCTGGAATGTGACGTCACAAGCATTTTTTGTCCTATAGCCTCGGGAACCACACAAAGTTTTCCGATTCTAGCATTCTCCGATTTAAGATGTTAATTTTAGTATGACTTTCTTGCTAGTGATTTCAACTTTGTCATGGGCAAAGACTATTTGAGGTTTTCTATCTTTGTAATCGATCAAGATAGCGTGGAATTTTCAATAGATTTAAAATCTGCGGAACTCACTCTTAAAGTTATTGTTTTATCTTTTTAATGTTTTCACTCAGTATCAGTAAAATTTATTGTGTCCAGCCCGATTTTTAAATTTTAATCTAAAATACTTTTTAATTCATTTATTGGCATTGTCTGTGGTGTTGGAGTTGGAATGGGAATGCATTGCAATCACTGGGAGTTGACAAGCAATAGCGAGCAGTGGTCATACCCGACTCCACAAAAAGAACTGTCAAGGGCAATGCCGTGCTGGTCACTCAGTAGCTAGTGGGCCATAATTGGCCAAACTGCACCAAACCTAAAACAATGTCAAGTAAAAAATGTTGTGAAAGGAAAATGAGCGACTGGGAAGAATGCAGGAAAAGATTGCTTGGGTGTAACATGGGAGTGTGAAGGATCAGAAGATGTAATGACGGGGTATGTATATTCCTTGGTTCCATCTCACTCAGGTTTAAATTTAAAAAAAATTTCTAAAGGTTTTATCAAACCTGTGTCTTAATGAATTTATATTTTATCAGGCAATTCCAAGCCTGCATGCAGCAGTGTTGTCATAAATTAAGCAGTGCTGGAATGCTGACCTGGGTGGTATTTTTGATAGCAAGGGTTGAGGGACAGAGTGGAGCGTTATTTTACAATTTTTCTTATTTATTTCTCTTGACAAAAAACCGTGCCAGAACAGCATCCGGCTCTACTAAAAAAAAAACAACACCCCTGCTTACATGGATGTTAGGTCACTGCATAACAGTTATTTCACGTTTAAAAATTTTTTAAATATCTATTTTTTGTTGCATTTATGTAAAAAGTAATTAGGTTTGGCTGCAGCTTACGTTTATAGAAGTGGCAACAGCCTTGGTGGGTTTTTTTATGCACTTCTAGTAGCAAGTTATGGCAACCCATCTGTATTATGGTCATTGCATTTTTTGTGGCAACCCCCACAAGCAAAAAATTTAAATTTTAATATTCTAGAAAGTTCTTTTGAAAACTGTTAAACTGTCGTTTGAATAATGTATTTTCTTAAATGTTCACACATGTATTTCTGAAGCTTATTACATTCCATTTTCTAAAGAAAAAGATTTTTGAAATCTTAAGTCACCAAGGGAAGAATGAAGCATGCCAAAAAAAAAGTGTCACTGCGGTTGCCACCGTTATAAACGTAGACTGCAGCTGTACTGGTAATTTATTTTTTCATTAGATTAGCAAGATACTTTTCTGCAATAAACTTACCGGCATTCGTAGGTATTTTGTAGATCAATACAAATTTTTCCAGTTGGGCAAATTATTCCTGCACAGTCATCAATGTCAATTTGACACTGATCTCCCAAGAAGCCTAAGGGGCAGATGCAATTGTACTCATGCGATGGAATGTTTGTTTGGCAGGTCCCACCATTCTGGCAAGGAACCGAGCCACAAGCATTGTAGACTTCGTCACAGTTCTTGCCCATGAAGTGTTCAGGACATTTGCAAGAAAAGTCAGCAACGAGGTCGGTACATGTCCCACCGTTGAAACATGGACTTGAATCGCATTCGTTGATATTCGTTTCACACACACGACCTAAAAGGAAAAATACTTAACTTTAATATAATTTTATTACTTTCAAACCTTTCAGATTTGAGCAAAATCTGCTCCTCAAAAATTTTTTTTATCAGCTATTCAAAGTACTTTCATGTAGTTAAAAAAAGTAAGTCTTTTACAAAAATAATTTCATAGTAAGAAGTCATGACCCTACGGCAAGGACATATTTAGAGGGGAAGGGCATACGTGTCTCGATTCCTCCCCCAAGTATTTTGAGGTTAATAAATTAGCAATGTAATCAGAAGCTAAATTAATCAGATGTTTTAATTTATCACACAGGTAAAATGTAGGCTCAGGTAAAGGTATGCTTTTTCTGGACAGATGTCTTGGGACTTCCAGTAACTTAATTTTTTTCTTATAAGTAGATCAGAATATTAATGCTAGAATCTAATTTTAATACATTTCATTGTTTATTTGTAGCAGTTTACCATCTGCCTAATTGGAGAACTATTCAAATTATTGTATGAAATAAACTCTATTGTCTATAACATTACATTATTTTCCAATTAAAAGCGCTACAAATCCAGGTTGGTGTTAGGGGTTTTATGGCAGAAGGGCCATATTTGGCCAAGCGGTGCTAAACTCAAGACAGACAGCAAGCAAAATATGATGTGAAAGGTTAAAAAAGGGGAATAGAATGGGAGGTATAATTTTAATTAATGCCATACCAGAGCAACACAACGGGCTATTGACGACGGTCCTGGATCAATCCCCTAAGGGAAAGAGCAGAGGACAACACCACGGTCAAATGACAAGGCAACACCTGAGCTGGCACCCCACTCTCGATACTTCCACACCAACCCAACGACTTTCGGCAACGTACGATTTAAGGTGCACCAGCTGCCTCAACAACATACAGATACAAGCATCCATACGCTGCCCCGGATTCGAACCAGGAAGCTTCTGATCTAGAAGCTAACACCTTAACCACCAGACTGGTGGGTCGGCGATAGAATGGGAGGATAGCATATAAAGATCACTTGGGTAACCCAGGAGCGCAACACTAGTGTTAAAGACAGTAAAACTCATGGGAACAGAAAAGAATACTAGAGTACTTTGGGTCTATGAAGCCTACACACACCTGAAGGAGATGTACTCGAGGGCCTAGCATTGGGACTTTGTCGATTTCCCGCTGGGTAGACACCATCTCCGTGTGTCGGGGATTAGAAAAGGGTGTACCAGAAGACTTGTCTGAAGAATTTGCAGGAATAGATATTTAAATACCGTTTACTTGAACAAAAAGTGCCAATTTGTACGAGTGCACAATTTCGTGAAAATTGCAAGTCTTACCCATGTATCCAGCTTGACAAACACATGTAAAATTGTTCAGGTTATCAACACATTGACCATGCAAGCAGGGTTGGTTTAGACATTCATCGATATTGGCAACACAAGCTTTGCCTTCCCATCCAGGAAGACACTCACATAAGTAGTCATTTACCTATAGTTGGGTAATAAACCATGCACAAAAAGTTATACATCAAGGCAAACAATTGTTATGGGATTTTGAACAAAAACATCATGCAAAAGGGCATTCAAACAAAACATCTTTAACGTGCAAAAACAGTCACAACTAAAAATAATACATTTGTAATGTTTATACACATGGTGTAGTCAAAAAGTTTTCATACTAATCTTATAAATGAGAAATAAATATGGCGAAGCCTTACGTTGGCAGTCGCTAATGCAGTAAGTCAGTCAGTAAGAGGTAAGTTTTTGATGTAGTTATATTGGTATCTGTTCTGCTTGCCTCATGATGGGTTTCTTCCAAGTTATATTTGTGATTTGAGCAATGACAGAATTTCTTAATCAAGGGATAATTAATAAGGTTAAGCTTTATTTTAAGAAATCACTAGGGATGCGTTGAAATTTGACTTTGGTGATTATGTTGTGAGCATGTGCAAACTTTTAAACTGTTTTTTATGATTTAAAAGAGTAGGATACCAGTCGATGGCAACATGTAGCCTGGTTGGCTATCTGTCAGCTCAATGCTGGTAAACATGCAGAACATTTGTCAGAAAAATATTGAAAATTGCCAGATTGAAGGAATTAGTCATAAAAACAGTCGCCAAATTTTTTCCAATAATAATAATTTCTAGCAGATAAGAGAATGGTTTATTACCCTGGAACATGAGTTGCCTGATATATAGTAGTGCTGTGTAACAGTGATAACTGTAGATGGCAAAACTTGATTGAAGACAAAACATTTCATGCTTAGCCTAAAACAATCTAATAAAGTCAACTAGATTGACCACTATTTCCTTTCCTCAAAGATAATACAACTATATAGCCTCTCTTTATACAGCATTTTGCTATAACAGCCTTTTTTAATTAGGGCACTTTTTCGATTGAAGGCCCACAATGTTTCGTTATATGGCCAAAAAAAAAAAAATGGTGTACTGTTAGCAACCTTTTGTTTAGTTTCAGCTTCTCCCTTTAGATGTCACTGCTACATTTTGTTTTGCCTTCACAAAATATAAGGAATGTTTATCACAATATTGTCATCATTTTACTGCGTTGTTGCTTTGGTGTAGTTAGACCAACACCAAAATACAAAGCCCACGTACAAATTCCAGCAGACCCTGTGACGGCACAACTCAAAGTCCTATTGGGAGGCTACTTTTATGCGCAACGATATGGAAAGTGATGATGGCAGAATATTATAGCTTACCGATTCTTCATCTTAATGTTCATCAAATTAAAACAGTTTTAAAACATTTTATTTTATGTAGCACAATTGCTTTTGTTTTTTAATTTACATGTTTATTTTTTGAATTTCTGTTTATTATTACATTGTTTTGCACTTTTATTTTTTTCTCTAAGCATTTTTATAGGAAATACAAAGAATAAAATGATTTACGAACTAAAACCCCTATTATTTTATAAAAAATTGGAACAGATCCATTTGAATTTGTATGGGTTCTTCTCTATATTAAAAAAAAGTTGCTGACGCAATCGTAGGATTGAAAACTGTGTTGTTTAGCTCGATTCTTAGACGGTTTCTCAAGAAAGTACATCAAGAAAGGCATAGACTGAAAAAGTTCCCGGATGATGTCCTGCGGAATTTATTGCCGTCTAATCTAAAGGGTCAACATTGCGAAATGGTTGCAATTGCTTTCCCATAACATCCCAAATGTGCTCTATGGGATAGAGATCAGGAGACCTAGCTGGCCAAGGGAAAGCTTGAAGACAATTAATAGCAACATGTGCAGTGTGCGGCATTATCTTGTGGAAAAGTCGAGGGTGTAGCGAAAGGAACGGTAACACCATCCTGTCGTAGAATGTCATCTACATACCGCTTTGCTGTAAGTGTGCCAGAAATGACTACCAAAGGGCTATCAAAGGAGATGGCATCCCAGATCCTAACACCCTGTTGTGGGCATGTGATAGTAAGGGCAGGATCCCCATGCTGCCTTGGACGCCTCCGCACATGTCTGTGGTTGTCGTGGGGACACAGTTGGAAACGAGACTCGTCACTAAAGACTATAAGTTCCATGTGGATTGAGCCCAGCACCACAGTAATTCTGCACCTTCTTGGTGCACCGATTATTTCGCTATAGTGTACTCTCTCGAACAGGTTTGCATGACGATCAAGCAACCACAGATTGTAGGTTTTCTCTCATCGTTGACATGGCTTTAGTTTTTGCAGTCCCATGCTGAAACTTTTGATCACACCTTGTACATATGTTTTAGTTCAGATAAAATAAAATATAAACAAGGGAATAAATTCAGTTTATCGTGCAAAACTTAAGCTAAAAATATATCAGGTCAGTAAAAAAAATTTAAGCAATTTCATTGCGTACAACTACGGAAAATAAGAAAACACCCTGAAAGAATGAGACAAAACAATCCTCTTAAAACATGGAATTAAATTAAGAAACTGGAAGTTTAAAAAAATTAAGATCAGTTTTACAAATATGCACATAAAGCACTCCCCTAAGAGAAAAACAGATATTTATCTAGGAAAAAATTTTAAAGTTTCAGTGATGCTTTAATAATTTATATTTCAATCTATTCTTTGAGTCAAGTAATGTTTTACCATTGAGTGAAGTTAGAATAGAGTTTGAGTAAACGTAATGTTACTACCATGAGTAACCTCATTGTGTACGTATGAACACCTACCAACCAATAGTACATTCATAGTTGGAAGTACATGGGTTGACTATTACTGTGCAAACTTTAAGTCTTCGCACCATAAAGCAATTGAGTCCAAAACATTTCTCACCAAATCTGTGCAGTTGGCATTGTTTTGGCATGGATTAGGTTCACAATCATTTATATCCACTTCACAGTTAGTTCCTGAATAGCCTACAACACACACACAAGAGTACTTTCCTGCTCCATCCACACACCTGAGGAGGCATCAATGAACAAACAATTAGTAAGTCACAGGTAACATCAGAAAAATACAATTTAAAGTAAAACATGACAGGGGCTCAACTAAAGAGGGCAGCAGAGCTCCAAGTGCCAATGTCTAAAGGGGTCTCATTTCAGAATATTTATTGAAACGTTTTTAGTTTTTATCGCAAAATTATTTCACAATTTTCTGAGAAATGCCAAATTTTTTTGTTCTGTCCATAGAAGCATTTTATAATGTGCTTTATAGGATGTGTAGGCTTTCATGAATGCTCTCTTTTGAACACAACACTGAACCGTTCCTGTATAGACAATTCAAACATTAATTATTCAGGAGAGACAAAGCTATAAAATTTCCCTTGTCTTGAGAACACAAAAGACATAGAATGCCTTTACTTGTTGTCATCTTGGAGATACAAGCCTTTTGCTAGTTTTTATGCATGATCTAATAATTGTAATCGAATACAGTCAAACCCTGCTATAGTGAACCCAGGATATAATCAATTATTGGCAATAGTGAACCTTTTTATTGGTCCCAACTGAACTCCTATTTAACTAATGTTATTTAAAATGCTTATAGTGAACTCCTGAGCAAATATAAGTTCACTTAGAGTGAACTGAATTTTTCCTTCCACAGATATTTTCCCTGATTTTCAAAGGTAATTCTAATACTTTTTTTCCTGTGGAAAATGTGGATAAAAGAACTATGGAATCTTACATAATTGTCGCTAAAAAAATAGATTAACTGTACTTAAAATCGAAATGTATCCAAACTAAACAAATGAATTTTTTCTATAAGGAGTAAAAATAAAAGTAAGTAAAACTACTAAATTTTTTTATTTCTAATAAACATCATAAAAATGGTTCATTTAAGTATTTAATAAATTATATTGAAGAAGATCGTATTATATCCCAATGATTGTCTTCAACAAAACCACCATCAAATGCTAAACAATTTTTATGTGTCAACAAATTCAGATAGAGTGAACCATCGGTTGAAGCGAACTTTTTATTGGGTCAGGTGATGGTTCGCTATAACAGGGTTCAACTGTATTACAATTTGGAATAAAATTGATACAAAAATTAACAGGGTTCAAGCTTACAGTACGTTTATATAAAGTAATTATTCAAATAATTTTAAAATCTTTCAATTTATATTCAAATTTTCCAATATACTTCTGAACTTTAATTAGAAAGATGGCAGATTATACGAAAAAGGAATGCTTTTTGATACTTACGTCCCACCATTGCGACAGGGATCGGATTCGCATTCATCAATGTTGTTTTCACAGCGGGTGCCATTAAATCCTTCTTTGCATGTACATACATATCCATTCAATAGGTCTTGGCAAAATGCATCATTTTGACAAGGAATTTTGGCACATTCATCAATTTCTTGACAATGTGGTACAGCTCCTGCATAAAGAAACATATTAATCATTTGTATAGTAAGAGATAAAAAGAGGCATACGAGTTAGTATTTATAGGAAGACATCTTTTGAACAGATTTGTCATCTCGAAAGTATATCTTACTACTATCTCCTAGAAAAAAGAATATTTATGGATACGAACCAAATTCCTAGTCAGAATTAAGTCCAAAAACTGTAAAATTATATTAAAAAACCCAAGTTAATCCCAATAGAAATTATCGTAAGGTTACACAGAAAAAAAACAAGCAATCTTCCAAAAAGTTCTTTCAATTTTTTCTATTTGTTGGATACACCATGCTAAATAACAATAAGAGCCTATTTTAAGGTACATTTACTTCCTTTTATTTGTAGACAAATTGTACAATAGATTCTAATTTAGCTAACTCATATAAACACAACTTTTGCTTCCAACAAATGATAAAACCAGACTAAAAATCTGCGTTTAAGACCACAAATGAGAAAATGCATAGTTCATGTTTATTCCACTACCTAATTTATAGTGTGGATTTGACAAGTTGGCATTTGTGTCACATGGTTTTCAACACGTCTGTTCAATTAGGCTAGAGATTTAACCATGTGCTCCCGCAATTGGCATCTTTAGTGCAGATTTAGATCTGTCAAGAGCAGAGTATACTGTTTTCTTATTCTGGATGGACAATTAGATTAGTTTCATGTCCACGTGTAAAAAATATTCAAAAGATGTCTCAGTTCATTATGCATGTCTTTCATGACATCCTAAGATACTGCAGTCTGTGGTGAGGACTAGCTATACTATCACTAACAGTTGTGACAAAGTAAATCTGGTTTCCAGCCATAGATTTGGTATGACCAGTTCTAAATCTCGAAAAAATTGTTGACTGTTCTCAACATAAAGTAGGCCATTTCCAAAGGTTAAACCAGGTCCTTGCAATTTCATCACTAAGCGAATCACCCATATGGGTGAAAAGGTATCCACATGAGATGCATTGGGAAATGTCTCGAAAGCATCGAGAGTTCTACTATCACAATGCAAGTAGGACTCTTACTGAATACTAATTGCACAAGTGTTCTAATGCAGTGATGCACAAACTATTTTCATATATCCACCCCAATTTGTGTACTATTTTGTCACGACCCCTGGATAGGCAAAAGACGTTTTTTAACAGTCAATGTAGTTAAAGATGAATTCTTTTAGAGATTTGCACTTATGTTTCTGCCTTATTAGAAGTCTGAATAAAACATATAATTTTAGGAAGCAATGGTTTTATTTATGCATATAGGTATAAATATTTTTTTAATGAAAAATATCTTAAAAAAAACTTTACATCATACGAATTCAATGCGATTCTAGATGGATTGAAAAAGCTGTAGTAAAGATGGCCACTGTGAAACTTCAGACCGACCCGATGGTTTAGGGAAACAAATAATCACCTGGTTTGGGGTTTATTTACAAGGGCCATATTTGGCCGAGGCAAACATGAGACAGATAATGTCAAGTAATTGCAAAAAGAAAAGATGGAGAAAGATTGCTTGGGCATCCAGGGGTCACAGGTTGGGGTGCCTATAGACACACCTACAGATGTGCCCCTTTAGGGGGTCTCCGTATATGATTTTGCAAGGAAACCCTTTTGGAACCCCATCAATGGATTTCATAGGGTCATCTGCTTTCTCACTGGAGCAATACAATAACATTGACGGAAAACCACAAGACTCAAATACCAACTTACTACAATGGGGTGGCAACAAAATCATGGAAAAAAAAATTCCCTGACAGTCTCACAAAATTTTACAATTCCCTTAAGAAATGTTGTGAGCTGTGATTGGCATCGATATACAGTATCCACACAACACTATTTTTAAATATTCAGAGTCAGATGGGGTGAAAGGATCATTCTCCACAATATTTTGTGTATTTCGTCTCTGCAGATATTTTAATTGTTATTGTAAGGGTTGGAACCCTTAATGGAACACTTGCAACAGAAATTGAAAAAACTGGAGAAAAATACAAAATATTTTGATTAACATCATTAGTTGCACAAATTTCAAATTGTATACAAGTTGTGTTGCCAGCCTCATGGCGATGAGACGCTGCGGCCGTGAAAAAAAACAAGGGCCCTTTTTACTGCGTTCTTTATTTGAACTACAAGTTCGGGAATACGATTTATTTGGATTCTCAACAGCACTTGTAATTGTGCATCTCTAAATAGGACAAACGATAACAGTAGTCATTTAAGTTATAAAAATTTCCCTCATTTTTTGTGAAATTTGGAAAATTTCCCTGATTTTTCCAGAATTAAAAAGTTAATTGATTTCCAGGTTCTATTACCACCCGCTAAAACACAAAGTGTGGTAAAATTTGTTACTCTTGTCATCTTTTATAGTTAAGACAACGACTTACAATATAAAGGGAAGAAAGTACACAATCTTACCTTCATATCCCAAATCACAAACACAGGAATACGAATTGATTCCATCTACGCAGTGGCTATTTGTAGGGCATGCTATCCCAGCACAATCATCGATGTTCTCTTCGCAATTGATGCCTGCAAATCCCTTCACACAGTTGCACAAATAGCCATTGAGATTGTCCATGCAGGTGCCCTTGTTTAGGCAGGGAAAGGAATCACACTCGTTTACTTCCTGATCACAGTTTTTTCCTCCAAATCCTGGGGGGCAGTCACACAAATAATCTCCGTAGCGGTCGAAGCAATGACTCCCAGTATAGCATGGATTGCTCTCATCGCATTCGTTGATGTTTTCTTCACAATTGCGACCACGGTATCCTGAAATTCAGAATTATATTATATTTCACAAATGGTCACCAAGTTTTTATGGGGACTTCTTTGTCTGACTTGATTGGTTATTTATTGATACATGGGTCAAATCTAGCCAGGTAGTTCTGTTGCCAAGTAAATGGATATACATGCACCTTAAGGAAACATATTAATGACTGCATAACCAAGCAGTTATACAGAAACCAAACTGGCTTGTAGTAGGAAAACTATGTGGTTCCACAAGTAGAAAAAATATACATAAAAGATTTATTAAAATGCAAATCAATTGATTACAATTTTATGAACTAGTATTGGTAAATTAAAGTAATTAATGTAAAAATGAAATTTTTCATGCAAAATTAAGACAATTCTACTTTAAAAAAGTTTTTAGGTTATTTTGTTACCAGACCATGAAATTTGAAAATATTATTGTAAGCACATAAAAGTGACACACAGGGTGGCCCAGAAGGTAATGTTTGAAATAAATTGAAATTTCATAACATACAAGAGTAATGAAAAGATTTTGTGCAAATAGTAAGCAATTAATGATAAAGAGGAAATTAAAAAAAAATTAAATAGTAAGCAATTAATGATAAAGACATTCGAAATGACCGCCTTCTTTAACAAGGACAGCAGTGAGGCGGTTCAGGAATCTGTTCATCACGCATGAGCACTTCGATGTCAATCGTGTCAACTGCAGTTGTAGCACAGTTTTCAGTTCAGGAAGTGTCTGGGGACTTGTCTGTCACACTTTGCTCTTCAAATAACCCAACAAGGAAGAAATCTCAATGGTTTAAATCCGGGGAACTGGGCGGCCTTTCAATAACATCTTGGAAGTGCGATGGGTAATCAAACCCAATGATTCAACCATGAAAATGCTCATTGAGCACTTTGAAAACTTTCGCTGTATGATGAGGTCTTGCACCATCCTGCAAAGACCAAGTAATTACTGTGAAGTGAAAGGATGAACTCCCAGTCTGGAAACTGTATTTCGCAGTGTTTAATGTGACATTGATGAAAACTGGGACACACCACACAAGAAATTGCCTACTCTAATGATCATGCGCAACCAAGTTTGGCCTCCCTTGCTTGCAGATAGCGCCATCTATGACTTTTTTTCAAACATTACCTGCTGGGACATCCTATATCAGTTGCTCAAAGTAGTGCATGAAACACTGGTTAATATTAATACTATTAATTTGGATTACATTAATTTCAAAAATGCTGCAAGACAAAGGTTGCAAGGACTTACCTGTACCAGAACAGTCACATGAATAAGAATTTATTTCATCAGTACACGATCCATTATTCTGACAAGGAAATGACTGGCATTCATCGATATTCAACTCGCAATTCACACCAGCAAAACCTAAAAGTAGCATCCACTAAGTTATTACTCAACTACCAAAAAAACCAATGCTCTACATATTAAATAGAGAACTTGTTTCTATATGTGATGCCATTAAATTAATGCAAGAGTAGAAAATTAAGCATTCAGTAAGAAGTGCAGATAAATGTATTTCAGGCAGAAATGAAGGGATGTAAACTGCAGAAACTTTCCTGAAACTCAACCAATTAAACACAAGTGATTTAACTGGTGTTCTGAGTTAAATCACTGGTGTTTTGAGTTGTTTCCAATCATTGAATATTATGCACAAATGTGCTTAATATTCTACATCATGCTGTTTGGTTTCTCCCCACACTTCTGTGAACTTCAAGTCATTCTAAAGAGATTTCAATTCAACTTGAGCATGCAATGTATGTCAGTCTTTCATCATGACATGACTGCACATTGCAGGCCTCACCTTTCACGCTTTCGTCATCACTGAGTTTGGAAACCCCTCCAGTCTGTCTGTGATATGTTTGTTTGTATGATGGAAAAGGAGCTCAATTATATTTTACTATTTAGATCAAAACCAAAGTGGTCAGTGTTTCCCTTGACTGTCTAAATCCAGCATTCCTGTTGCAAGAAGAAATCAGACAAAACCCTACACATATTACAACCCGGCTCAGAAAAGAAGACAGACAAGTTTGCGTCTCCTTTTCTGGTGGGTGTAGCGTCATGGTCCCCCTTCTACATGATTTTCTCTATTACTTGAATTTGCCGTCTAATGAGGGAATCAGTTGGCAAATTTATGATAGGATGGGAGTAAAGGAATGCAATGTAGCCCCTCGTTTTTGAACTGTCGAGTGTTGTAAAAACGAGGTAGAGGCGGATCTGTGCTCTCAAAAAGAAAGGAGAGAATCGTTGGTCCTTTGAGCATGAATGGACAAAGAGCTGGTTCGCACTGAGGAAACTGCCAGACTGAAACCATTTTTGTCTTGCGTATTTAGCCTCGAAATTGCCTTGAATTGTTAACTGTAAATATGCTAAATATCTAATTAAATGTGCCGTATATTTTAAAGCTGTTTTTAATTGCCTGCAAGCCACTTCAATTCATCTCACAAGATTACATGGGGAATACTGTGGAATTCTTCTTGAATGGCATCAAAACTTCAAGTGGCATTAATTGGTTTTTGTTTTATAGTGCAAGGTTTGATAGCGGCCAAAAGCAAGCTTAAGCACACTACCAAAAAATCTTTACAAAACCAAACAGCCAAAGTAACAATAAGTTGGCTAAACATTACTCATTTGGCAAGTGATCAGTATTGTGAAAGGAGGGAAAAAGAGTGATTAGAGAATAGAGTAGTGGGATGAAAACAGAAAGATTGCTAGGGTATCCTGGAAGTATGATCCCGGTGTTTACAGTTAACTCCATAAGAAAATAAAAGACCATGAGAGAGCCTCAGGTCCACGAAGCCTGTAAACATCTAAAGATGTGACCCTGAGGGCCCAGTGATGTAGGGCAAAAACAAGAGTGTATTTCTTCAAAAAACCTTGTAACAGTGGGTTAAGCAACCTATGGTTAAATACTGAGGCTATGGCCCGGGTGTTGTAAATCTAGAGAGAATATTTCAAAATGAGTTGCCTACCTCGAGGGCAAGTGCAGACGTAATTGTTTCTGAACTGGTTAATGTTGCACGTTCCTCCATGTCTGCAAGGCATCAAGTCACAAAAAGTGTTATCCACCATTGTTTCACAGTAGCTACCAGTGAACTTTGGAGGGCAGGCACAGGTGGTGAAATTTCCCAAAACATCTTCTTGGCAAGTGCCTCCATTTTGGCATTGATTGTACTGGGCTTTGTCACATAAAGGCCCTGGAAGAGAAAATGCATACCATCATTGAAAGTTAACATTTTCACTACAGCTATAGGTAAAGCAGGTGCTATTCTTATAACTTTCAAGGTACTACTGCTGTACAGCCTGTAGTCAAAATTACTTCTCGGCCCAATCATGGCACAACTGCTGTAACAGCAGTAGTCTAAAGGTTAATTCAATCCTTAATTAATTAAAGTTCAATTAAAGAATTCATTAATTGAATTTTAAGCATATTCTGAGAGACATTTAGTTTCAAAACGCTCCTTCAACAGCACTTCAAGTATTAATTATGCAGACAAAAATGATCTATTAGCAATTAACACTGAAAATGCTTTAGACATGCAATTTTTTAGTGATTAACAAAGTACCATGCTAAATGTTCAAAGTTCATATTGAATAAATTAATTTTTAAAACGTTCATATTTTTATTATACTAGGGGGCTCCGCCCCCTGCTCGCTTACTCTCGCCAACCCCTTGACGTGGCATTTTCAAATTTTAAAACTAATTGTATTAAGTTATAGATACTACAGTATTAGTTTTTTATCGGAAGTTACAATCTAAAAGTTCAGAAAATTGTATGACTATCTTTTAATTCCATCGACATTATTTATTAACCAATTTCAAAAATAATTGTTCCATAAGAAAGAGTATAATCTAAGGTATCCAATGATGTTTTCAAATTAAAAAATAATAATATTAATTTTTAGATATGACAGTTTTAACAAAAAGTTGCGAAAATATCCCAAGATTCCGAAATTTGTAGGACCAACTTTTGATTGCATCGAATTTATTTATCAACCAATTTCAAAAATAATTGTACCGTAAGAAAGAGTACAAAATATTACAAGGAACCAAATTGAAATTTCTAAAAAAAACTTGCAGAGGTGCAAAAATTCATGTTTAGAGGTACTCTAAAAAAAACCAAAAAAAACTCAAGGCTGAAAATTTGTACGTTTTTTGCTCATTTGTGTTACAAATTTCGCTTTTTCAATTTTGACACTTAATAAATCCTAAACTAATAGCCACGTTGGAAAAAATCTTCATTGTGTTGTTCCCTGAACAATTTTTAACTAACCATGTCAATTGTGTAATTTTCTGATCCATACTTTCTCGGGAAATCATCTAACAATCGAACGAAAAACGTAAGTTTTCAATCCTGCAGTGGCAACATTTTTTTTAATAGAGAGATTCCTACTTTGTTAATTGTTTACTCGTATTTGTTAAACTTACTATTGATATAATTTTTAAAAAAAACCCCACTTTCTAATGCTATTTCATGGGCCGTTCTTGGAAATGTGTTAGTATTGCGAGTGGGGAAAGAGGTATATTATTTGTGCCCATCTTTGGTCTCCGGAACTTGCTTAACAAAATTCAAAGCACTCAAGTGGTCAAATCAATCTATAGGACTATTTCGAGCATTTGTAGCAGATAAAAGACCTACTTTAATCCGACAAGTTTCAGGATTTAGAGGATGCCTTGAATGCATTTGTCTCACCCCACACTTCTTTAAACAAATACAAATTTTCAATATAATTTATTCTGATTACAACGAAAACATTTCATTCAGGAGAATTGATTTATTCTTTATGTACTCTACACACAACAGTTAGCTAATATTTTTTATTTATCATTTTTAAGTTTGGACATGGGCGCCTGCAAGTAGAATTTGGCAGTGTGAGTAGCATTTTCACGTTTAAGTCAATTATCGACTGCCCTAATGCACAGTACGGCAAATGTTAAACATTTTGGGGTAGCAAAATTTAACCATTGCATATGGTATTAAATTTCAATCATTATAATGTACATCGAGACATCCAGTAACAAATCAAAGGACAAATTCTTACCTGAATCTATATCACAGTTTGGTCCACTAAATCTATTAGTACATTCACATTCATAGCCAGTAGGCAAAGATATGCATTTGCTGTTTTTATGACAAGGCTGGTTGAAACAATGATCAATTTCATAACCATCTGGAAAAGAGGTAATGAAACAAGTTTATTAATGCAGCAAAATAGTAAAATGTATCACTGTAATGTGGTACAGTAAAATGTAAAAGTAGAAAATTGAAAAATATTTGTTGCACGAGACAAAAAAAAAAAAGAGACATGGAAATTATTTAAGAAAAATGTAATTCACTTTGGAGTTATTTTATCAACATTTTATATGCAACCTCAACTATTTTGTACATTATAATACTGGATAAGCATTACAAATGGAAATGAAGTCAAAGTGTACAAGCAAAATAAGAAATATAAGGAACATGAAAACAGCCATTGTATACTCAATAGCAACACTGGGTTCTCAATTTTGATTATTCCTTGGCTAAATATGCATAAATTTTGTTTACCAAGACTTCAATGGACATTAAGAAAATGTAGCATTTCAATGTTTGTATAGTTATGAGATGCAAATTTTCCAATCAAAAACATATTTGTAGCTCCTCCATTGTATGTTCCAATTAGGAATTTTCTATTCTAAATGTTTACGATTAGTTAGTTTATAGCATCTTACTCAATACATCTTGAATTGGCATCCTTTTTTTATGGGTCATGGATTTGGAATTTCGATTTTTGGCACATAATTGCAATTTGTTTCAGAAAAATAACCAAAACATAAGACAAAAAAGTATTTTATTCACTGCATTTAACAGAAGAAAAAAAAAACAATAATCAAAATTAAGCTCGTATATGGGTTAACAGTAATTCAGTAATGGGTTAACAGCTGATTCTATAGAAATGTGTTTCTATAGAATTCTTTAGAGAAGTTGGATTAACGTCCAGAGCGTAAACCACTTGGCTGTCAGGTCAATTACAAGGAAAAAAATTGTTGCCTATATCTGTGAAGTCTTACGTTAAATAGGGTATAATATTTACTGCTTTTATGAGAAACTGAAAGTATGCATTGAATTGAGCAAGTTTCACCGACATATCCAGACAATTCTTAATGTTATCTAATGCACATTGTTTTTTTAAAAAAAATATGATGATCTAATCTCATTTTATCTATTGCAGCAGATGGCTGCAAAAGCCCATTAATAACTAGTACTTTGACTGAATTGTTTTCAAAACAATAGTTATCCACGTTTTTATGAATTGGAAGGAGTCAAATTACAAAACGAAAAGACTATAACTGTAATCAAAGCAGGAAATTTTCGTTTTGTACTCATAATTAAAACTTAGATAAGGGACTTCAATTTGAGCATTAATGTTAAAAAGGTAACAAAAATGTCCGAAAAAGTTAATGCCTCTGTGTGTTTAGCTTTACAGGAGAAACCAACACTAAAAGGAATTTAAGAGGAACAAGTAGAGAATATACTTATAATTCTCTCGTGTATGAAATTGTTAGCAAACTAACCGTACTTGAACAAAAAAATTCTTCAAAACTCAATTCAAGTAAAAATATTTTGAATTACTTTGTCCTAACACAAATAACTAAACAAGAGATGAATCTGAAGTAAACTAAAACAAGACTAACGAAAGTTATAACAAGTAAACTAAGCAAACTGAATGCAACGTAAAACGAGATGAATCTCGGAATGTTCCAGAGTCCTATATCGTCCGTCAATTGGACGTTCCCGATGTCGATAGGTTCATTATGGGTTGCAGGAAATGTATAATAAAAGTACCATGTAATTTTAATAGTGCAAATTTTATTTAGAAATTTAAATATTTTAATTGAAAAGTTGAAAAATAATGAAATACATCAGATTGTAAAGATGGAGTTTTAGGTGTTCCAAATATCACCCCTGTGCTTAATATCGCATACTCGTGTTTACAAGCTACTATGTGCGATATCTATGAGTTTATGAAGTTACCTAGACGGTCTAGGGCAGGGACGGCAAACCTTTTTAAGAAGTTGGTCAAATTTTGTACATTTTTTTTAGTGCTAGCTTGTGGGTCACTTGGACAGGTTAAAAAGAGCATGGTAAAAATACCTACTTTTTTTTTTCTCAATTTTTTAATTCTTTAAAAAAGTAAACTATTCTTTTTTGTTTTACAACTTTTACTTTTGCAAGTGAAGAGCAAAAAATCGATATAAAAGGGGAGAAATAATGCCCAGCCCCCCCTGTAAGATTGTCAGACATTTTCTTAAAATTAGGTTCATATTCAGTATTCATTAGTTTAATGCCATTTTGCAGTCAATTCATTTCAGAGTTTATTTCTATGGGTAGACTTTACAAAATTCCTCAAAGAAAACAATTTTTCACATGACTATGGGGATCCAAACATAATTTAAAGAGCATTAGCAAGTCTGTTCATTGGTTTTTAATTTTTTGGAAAATAATCATACGTTTAATATAATATTTTCAGTTTTTAGAGTGGGATAATTATAATTTGCACTAATTTCAGACATCAACGCACTGGATCATCCGCATAAAAAGCTATTGTCGACGTTTCGGGATCAATCTCGAAGGGAAAGATTCGCGGACACCTTTTAATTTTGATCTATGGTCTGACAAGGTCAACACATGATCTTGAACACCACTCTCCTACGTGAGAACGTACGAGGCCACGACAGATTTAACGATCACTAGAACTCCCGTTCACGACGGTCTTTGGTTGGATCTAGTTCCGAACTCGCTACGCTCTTCCAATCGGATTAACACAACCCGGGAAGGTATTGGAGACGAGAAAAATCTCTTCATTATTCATCTAGGCATCACTGACCCTGATTTAGAAGAACCAACACAGGGCTCGAGTCCTTTCCGAAATATTTTAAATGTTAAAAAGGTCGACAATTTGGTAGTTGGATTTACGTCGCACTGTAGCGACTCAACGGGCTATTGGCGATGGTTCGGGACCGGAATTAAAAGTGTCAGTAAAAATCGAAAATATACACCAAAGTTAACTCAATCAGCGAGAATAGAAGCTTTGTTTATCACGCAGGCAAGGTACCGTGGATATGTCTGAAAAAAGTCAAAACATTATAAAACACAATGTTCATAATATTGGATTTTGAGAAGGTTATATTTTGAAAACATGCAGAATTAGACAGTATCCTTGGTTGGACCTAGTTTCGAATTCGCAACCCTTCGATTGTTAATCCGTTACTCTTTCAACCGGGCTATCACGGGCCCTTTTTTGTAAGGGATCCCGCGTTGGTCTGGCAAAGGAGGATCAGTATGGAAGTCTTAATCTAGAATTGGACGTTCGGATTCATGGACGTAATCATGCTGTTTAGGTGGATAGTAAGGAATATGCAACACTATCCAGTTGCCAGGATGTCTACAGTGACATATGGTCGGGTTGGCTGCCAAGTGTTATGTCCTAAAAAATCCGATAACAGATCTACACCATTTTCCAATACTAGGCAACTAATTGAATCAAACTGTCAAGTAGTGGGTCCTGGTTCAATTGTTTGGCCACAGGATGCGTTAAATGTTATTCCACTAAACGGAATGGCCGAGCCGTTTGGTGACAAGGGGCGTGTCCAACGTCCACCAATCAGCCGGTGTAACCTTTCATCGTTATTTACCTTTATTTTGTTGTTCAGCACATTTCATTGTGTGTGTGTTGTGTAAAGACACAATACTATAGACCAGTTGAGAATATATATATTAGAACATCTATATTAAAAAAAAAGTGTGTGTGTACATATATATATATGTGTGTGTGTATGCTCTATACAAATCTACACCGTTTGTCCCATCCACACCCAATTGGGTACACTTATACTTTAGAACACCGCGGAAAACATAGGCTATTTCTTTCCTGTCTTCAGACCCGTCTGTAACCATGAAAATTGGCACACGGGTAGTCCTAAAAGTACCCCTCGAAGCCTCAATTTTGAAATATAAAGTTTGTTTTTCTGCACTAAATGGACATGGATAAGGAAACAAGTTCTAGAGGGGTTGTGTATGTGTCAACAGAGGGAAATGTCGCGGTCCTATTTGAAACCCGTGCAACGCCTGGTTATTCAGCTAGTAAGAGATAAATATAACTTACCACAGTTAGCTTTAGGTGGCAAAGGGCATTTCCCCCAGTCAACTTCGTACGAATAGACGCTGGAGTCGTTGAGCACGACGCCAGCACCTTGCAGGATACAGCCCGTGAACCCCCTTCCGAGGATGAGCTGCGGGTGCGAACTCTCCAGTCGCAGGTTGAACAGATCGCTGTGGTGAGAGCTGTTGGCCACGAGCACAGTGTCCCTGGAGACCGAGAGCGTCAGGGAGCCGAGGTTGTAGACGAGATCCACATCGTGCCAGCGATTGTCGATCAGGTTGGATCCCGAGGCAACGGAGCTCCGGAGCCTGTTCACTTGCCACGAGAATTCCAGGGAGCCAGAAGGCAACAGAGTCACATTCACAAAGTCACCGGTGATGCCCTCCTGGTACAGCAATAGTCCGTTCGAACATGTTCGGAAGCTGAACGACGTCCTGCCCCGCACGTCGAATAAAGTGCTCAGAGATACATAGGAAGAACTGTTGAAAGACCCCTCGGGTCCCTGCGAGTGTACACAGTTTGAGTGAATGAGAAAGACGAGTAGAAGTACCAGCATTGTACCTGGAAGTGGGGAAATAGATCTGTAGGGACTATAAGATAAGAACAAGCATGGTTATATATAAACTAGTTTTCTTATATAGGCCATGATAAAGAAATCGCCTAACATTCATTTCAAGGCACTGAATGAGTCAGTTTTCTTCTGTTGTACACAGAAAGTTAGCATTTTGACCATATTCAAACTGCATCTATTACGGGTAGGGCCTGGAGCAGAAAGTGCTTAAAACTGCGACCTACGTCGCAGAACAAGAAACTAAGTCAAAGCAGAACAATTTTCCCTTGATTTTATCAAAATTTGTAACGAGTTTTTTAAAAATCATAAGTTACGATGTTCTGCAGTACAAAAAAGCGCGGTCCTTGCAACACCTTTTTTCTTCTTCTCCAGCTAAGGAACAACCTCCCTACACTGCCCCAAATGACCACAAACACTTTAGAAAAAACGCATGTTCTATGTTAATGATAAAATATTTAAATTCAAAAGGTATCGACAGAATTGCAAATTTTGAAAGTATGCCTTGGTTTTAAATGAAGTAAGTGAATTAATTTTGATGTTGATTAAAATATATAATACATATTTAGCCGATAATTGTATTTTACGCCTGTTTTGGATTTTACTGCAGTTTTCAAAATTCGGACACAATGCCTGCAGAACAATTGCAATTGCTCGGAGTTGTGTTGCAGAACATTGAATATAATTCTACACCTGGGCGGGAAGGTAGGTTTTTCAATTTACGTCGTACTGTCGCAACACAACAGGCTATCAACGACGGTCTGGGATCAATCCCAACGGGAAAGAAACGAGGACAACACCACGTCATTTTGAACTATGGTCAGATGACGAGGCAACACTTAGTTTTCACCCCACTCTCCAAACTTCCACACCATGCCATCGTAAGGACACGACAAATTTAACATGCGCCAGTAAGGTACACGAAGATCTTTGGTATGATGATTTGGTACATGAAGATTCGAACTCGCAACCTTCCGGTTGCTAATCCGTTACATTTCCAACCGAGCCATCGTGGCCCGCATCCATTACTAAGTCAAAGATCTGGCTTAAAATCTTGAAAAATATTCCACGAAAAAGGCATTAAAATTAACATGCAAAAAATAAATTTAAAAATGTTACGCGTTAATGATTTAGCGTGCACCCCCACTCCCCCATACACGACGGTTTATGGTTGAATCGAATTTCGAACCTCAACCCTGTGGTTGATAATCCGCTGTTCCATCAACCGAGCTACCGCGTCCCTCTGAACTGTTTAGGAATCATTACGAGATGAGCTTCCACAAACCAAATGTTTGCTACACAGTTTACAGAATCTAATTCTATTTCAGCACGGAATCAGTGTCAGGTATATTGAAACCAAGTTGCATTTAATACCATTGTATTCTTTAAATTTCTGAATAAAAAAGTTTCTTTGCTTAGCGTCCTTCGTGGGATCCGATTTAGACACAGCTCTGATAGCGCGATACGTCGCTGTATTTAAGGTTCCCATCCTTTTTGCAAAGAATAGAACAGAATGAAATACAGCACTGAACACGCGAGACAAGAATAGCAAATACATTGCAGGTAATACGATTCAGATAAATTGCTATAAAACGCCAGAGAGTCTGAGATGGAAGACACTCATCCGATAATTTGCAAGCAGCACACACAAGACATCATTTACACAAGAGAAGGGGAAAGGATACCAACCAGGTAAATACTCTCGAATCGAGCTCCAACAAAAGAATTATAGGAATGGGGAAAATCGTTCCTTGTCTGATGCATTACTTAATTATCTTAAATGAAGTATCTGGCTACACAGTTGGGAAATTATGAATTTGATACGGAAATTACGGCAGCACTAGGGACAAAAAAAAATAGTAATTTATTTTTTACATTTCCTCTTCAGGCGATGGTTATGTAAAAACAAGCTAAAGTTATCTTCTACGCTGGGTTTTATTTCAGCTCCTGTAATAAGTGACACAAAAATGAAAAAGATAATTTATTTATCAAGAAACTGCTAAAATATTGCAATTTGAAGTTATTAAATTCGTTTTGAATTGAAATATTTTTTGCGGTGCCATTAGCGATAGCGATGGTCGAACAGTCTTTAATACCTACAACCAGGAAGTAGAGAGGTCATAATCCATTTTTATATCCAAGTGTTGAAACGAGATATTTCGTTCAAGACCTGGTCAGTTTAGCTTTTGTGGGGATACCTTGTGGAGACAAAACTGCCCTATTACTCCAAGGGGAACAATGATCCAAGTAAGAATTGCAAATCGTCCGTAGCCCACAACTGGTGACAGAAAGCTGAAGAGCATATAAGGAAAATACGCCTTTTTAATGTTTGAATCAAACATAGGTTGCACGGTTTTGAAACAAAGACATATTCAACATAATATTAGCCATGCAAAACTAAAGGCTACTCAGTCAAGTATTGTTAGCATACAAAAAAAATGACTATCAAAAAAGAAAACGTCCACGATCAGGACCAAAGCTCCCTTTGTTGAGAGCAACAGTAGAAAGAAACTGTATGCCAGACCCGTTGCTTTCTACAAAGGAGACTAGCACCAGGACTTATCGATGATAGTGGACATTTTGCTCCACAGCAATAGCAATTGACATTTTTTTTTATCATCTTTTTCTTCTTTATTGGTCATACTGTTTAAAGCTTATATTTGACTACGGTTTTATCTATGTACTAAAAGCTAAACTTGTTTGCACAGAGTAAAAGAAGAGGCGTTCCAGATAACAGAAAAGTTATGCAAGCCAAAAGTGAATAAACAAGTCAAATTTCCTCAGCGTTTGAAAGAAAAGATCAACAGGAAAGAAAACAGTATCCGGCATTTACAAAATCACGAAACACGATTTCATTACATGTAGCCGATCAATATTCAAACCGGAAACGAATTTCGATGTTCTTTCCAGCGAAACATAAAGACCGCATATTATGATAGGCCAAAAAGACAGAATGAAATCCAAATGTTTTAAAAGTGCACAGATAGAAAAGAAAACGGGAAAATGCCTTACCCTTTTCTGACAATATAAAGAAGAAACAAACGGATCACTGAATCTGCAAAATTAACTTGTCACAGGCGAAACACTGGGAAACATGACCCAGTTGAAAACGATGCGGGTTTATCTATATTCAAAACCTCATTGGAAAACCACCTGCATAACTTCAGAATTGGGACCACAGGAAAATAAACGAGTGAAGACAGATGATTTTTTGGACTTGGATGAATCATTACACTTTGTCGATGACCAATATCAAATTACACCGATAAAAATTACTGCGGCTGCCAGTAATTCACCTTTACTATTCATTTTAGTTTTCAGAGCAACATAGCTTTAATCATTATAGGTGCTTTGGGGGATTGCTACATCAAATGTCGGAAAAATTACACATACATACTTGCCAAATTTGAAAACTGTGCACCAGTAAAGCTTTTGCGCTGAACGCCCCTTGCCATAAAACACAACATAAATACATGATTTAATGTGTATTAGAAATATACGTATGTCAAAATAATTAGTATTATTATTTGTATCTAAAAATGCAAAAATAAAAATTCAAATGTTAATCAACTGCAGAAACTTTGCAAAGCAGTAGTGTTTTAATACCAAACCGAACACATCCACTGAAGAAAAAAAAAGCTTTATGAATACCTACACATTGCACCCGAAACTGTATGTTACATACCATTTAAGCTTGTGTCAGGATTGCAGATCATTGGGGTTTATAAAGCTTAGTTACAAGTAGAAGAAAGAAAAAAAAAATCAATGTTCTATTTACAAAGTTATTTCATTTAGTATTTTATCCAGAAGAGGGGGTTGCAGAAAAATTCAATGAAGCTATAGTAGCTTTTCGGATGGTCTTTCATAATTATGCACTGAATTTCTGCTCAAAACAAGGTTTGGGGTTTTGTGTCTTCAACACCAACATACCTTCCAACGTTTTGTTAGAAATGAGAGAACGATATTCGGTTCTTTCTGTGACGAGGCTGAAGATTCTCTCCCACTCTGAATTGGAATAGGGGATGAGCACAATAGAAAGCATAATTTTGGCCAATCTAGCTAATTTTAGAAGTCCATCAACCCCTCTTATTTTACCTACTTCAACCCACTGCACATAAATACGGGCATGTCCTTCTATTATCAGATAAATCTTCCAGCTGAAGGCAACAAAACTCATCCACTGCATCGTCGTAGCACTCATCAAGTCCGATAGCAAATTTTAGTGGATGGTTGCAGAGAATGAAATATTTCGATTGCTCGATCTAAATATTAAAAAACAGGAAAAAGGCAGACCGTAAAATCAGTAACATTAAGTGGAAAACCGTAAAAGTTGGCAAGTATGCAAGTATTGGAGAAATGTTCAATGACACAAGAGTCTTAACTATCAATAAAAGTTCTGAAGTGTCACTGCAGTTAAGCAAAAGTACCAGTCTCTCTCGGTTAGAACAGTTACTGGAGAAAGGTAGGTTGGGTTTCATGAAGAAAGGGCTTTATTTGGCCAAGTTGCGTCAAACACAAAATAGACATCGTCAATTAAATGGAAAATTTTAATGACACAAAAGAGAGAAATGCACCCAAGGTAATTTACAGGAATCGAATCTGTGCTGAATATACGTAACTCGCTAGTGCAGCGGACAAACCCACTGAGCTACGGCAATCGACTGAAATAGTTTAGTTGAATTGACTTTGCACTGGAGCAACAGCTATTGGCAACGGTCCGGGATCAATCACGAAAGGAAAAATCGGAGGATAACACCTTGTAATTTTGGACCACGGACAGATGACGAGGTCAACACCAGAGTCGACACCTCACTCTTCGAATCTCCCCACCATGCAAACGTGAGGATATTTGTAGCCTTGACAGATTTGACGTTCACTAGTCCCCACGTACACGATGGTCTTTAGTCGGATCGAGTTTCGAACTAGCAACCCTTCGGTTGCTAATCCGCTGCTCTACCAAACCACGGAAGGAAGAGGACTCATCTGTGAAAGTTATTTTGAACTTATGACACCTATTCATAAAGTGTTCAAAATAGAACCTCTTTAATTCCAATGCAGTGATTTGGAAGTTGGGATAATTCACTTCTTTTAACAATGTTTTATTGCGAAGGACAGATTATGGTGGAGGACAAAGCCCATTAAACGTGGTTTGGTCGAACAGCTGCTGCAGATATTTAGCTCAGGAAATATACGAAAAGCTTTTTTTGAGAGCAAATGACTAACTTCATTGGCTGTTGCACTTGTGTTTAAACAACGAATGAAAACGCAGTGCACCAAATGAAATAAAATTTTCAAAACGATATTTAATCGACCCATTCAATTAGTAAATACGATCTTTACAACTGGTATCACCATTGACATTTTGACATTGAAAAGTACTTCGGAGACTTACATTTCTCGAAGAACTATTATGCCCACAGATGGCACCCTTTGCACACATGGATACGAATAGCCTTAGGAACTATTTTTACCTGTGAAAAGATAAACAGCCAGGTTCAGATTCTAGACTCTCCGGACACTCTGGAACCACTATCGACATTTATTAATCCCTTTCGTTAGAGTAGCCAAACGGAGCACGACAGAGTATCATTTTCTGTCCAAGCGACGGGATGCCAAGTAGCAAACGGGCAAATCAAACAGGAATCTGACATTCAGTGTGCGGAAGTAGATGTGACAACTTCCTAAAAACGGATAAATTTCGCCGTCATCAGACTTCATCAGCGGCCGAGAGAAACGTCACAGCTATTTAAAAACACCGATGACGGATTGGCAATTGACACGCCGGTGATTGCAGGTAGAAGGCATTCCGGAACAGGTTCCGGAGAAATCGTGCGGCATTTGAACCTTTCCTGGAAAAAATATATCATATACCGAGAGTTGTAGTTATTTTCGTCTGCGGGGCACTGCGAAGTAGAAATCAATCCATTCATTTCCAACGTAACACACGTCACGCTATGGAATGATGCTGCCTTTCTGATTGCTCATAAATAGAGGTACACGCTGTTCCGATTCTGAAGATGAAAAGAGTGTGTTGTGTTATTTCCCTTTTTGAAGACTAATGAAACTGTTTTTATGGCTATAAAACGACGGATCATTTAGCCCCGGAAGCGTTTGCCATCGCCTGCCTCAGGTAAAAAAAAAAAACACAAAAGAGGAAGACAGAAGCTGCAGATTCCTGTAGAAGAAATAGTCATAGTAATTTTGTGTGGATTATATATAATCCTGGTATCCCAAAAGGTAGAAAAAATAGAAAACAGTCCTGTAAAAATAGAGAGTAGAAATAGTCCCGATTCTGAAGAGGGGAGCGCGTTATGTCAATGGGTTTTTATTGAAATACTAACGATGGGTTATTTAATTCAGGAAGCGTTTGCCATCATCTGCCTAAGGTCAAAAGCAACAGCAACAAAAAGATAGAAGCTAAAGGTGAAAATGAATGGTTGCCATTCGCCAGGTGGCGACTGAATGTTTGAATGTGGAGACTGAAAGATTTTGCTAATCACCACACTTTCTAAAAAACCTTACTTCATATGGTGGATTTTATGTATTTTTTTCTTCTGAGGAATGCCTGGACACACATAATATTTCACGTGTGTGTATTCTATAAAATATGTGAACGCTCGTAAGTGGCCAGTGGCCACTTACAAAATTTCTTAATATTCACCTTTAAATAGAAGCTTTCGGAGGAAGAAATAGTCCCGGTATATTTCTAAGCTGTACAAGGTTTAGAATCAGGTGTACACCTATGCACAATGGCTGTTAAAGCCCCATTTAAACTTCGAAAATATAAAAAAATTATTCTTAATTACTTGACCAGTTCTTTAAAAACTGTATTGTAGAAGCGTTTGACAATTTCATTTTGCTTCAATCAATAGACATTTATCCAACTTTTTGTCCCATTTACAAAAGTCCTATCCCTTATTTGCAGGGTTGGTTTGTTTTGGGTTTTATGGCGCAAAAGAGCCATATTTGGTCAAGCTGCGCTAAACATAATACAGTGTCAAGGAATTGTGGAAAGAAACGAAGGAGAGGAGAAAGTGTAGAGGAACATCGCTTTATTTGCAGGATTTGGACAAAATGTAAGCCACAGCACTTCATCATTTTGAAACAGTCAGATGACGGAGTCAACACCCGATCTGGAACTTCACTTCGCAAACTTCCACACCAAGCCAACGTGAGAACATCTCAGATCACGACAGACCACGTATACACGACGGTCTTTAGTTGGATCGAGTTTCGAACACGTAATCCCCTCCAGATTGCTAATACGCGATTCTTCCAACCGAGTTACCACGACCCCTTAGACAGCTTACGAAGAAAAAATATATAAAAATTAGAAGTCGAAAGCAATACACGTCGCACTGATGAACGTATAAGAAATTATCAATTAAAATAAAATTTTTATTTAATTTTGTTTCCGAAATTATTTTACCTACGGCCCGTAGGAAAATTGTACCTCGTTGGCCAACAGAAAGATTTAGGATGGACAAATGGCGTAGCCAGAGGGTAGGGGGCCTCCGAGTTTTATCCTAACCCCCTCGAAAGCGTACGCTTCGGATGTTTAACACACCTCTACAAATAACACACTATGAACGCATTTTTATGCATACGAATGCGAAATATTTGTAATAATCCTTAAATAACAGTATAAAATATCTGCTCTTTAAGGGTTGGTTTTTATGGCAGATCTGTGCTCAAAATTAATGAATATTAATTAAAAAAGCTTCCATGAATTAATCTCTAATATTATAAAAGGAAGTGTTTGTTGGTCTGTCTGTTAGTTTGTTTCGCGGCCGCAAAATCATGTCTATCTATGGCACTTACAGCAATGAGATTTGGAACACAGATAGTCCAAATTTTTTGCAATTTTTGGGACGCGGCGAAATTTTAAAATTCAATCTAGAAGATTTTAAAATGAATTTAATAGTTTTATTCTCTGCCTGGTTCTTCAACGCCTTTCTTCTGCGAAAGAAGAATAATCCCAATCTTGACTTTTCTTCCGAGATGACCTTGCAGTCAGCCTTGGAACCATGCCAAATTTTTTTCATCGCCACGGAGAAAGCTCAGAAAATTAATTTTTTTTTTACGTTTCCGCTTTGATTTAGCGCGGAGTAATGTTTTTCCAGCCAGATGATAAATCTTTTAACTATAGTCACAGTTCTTTTTCTGTCTCCTAAACCGTTAAATATGAGTAAAAATTTCAACGGATTTGAAATCTGCGGAAAATTTCAGTTCTACCTAAAATAGGATTTTCTTTAAATAAATAATTTTTAAATTCAATATATCATCAACGGATTTGAAATCTGCGGAAAGTTTTACTCTAGATTAGTACCTTACACCACGGGCACGGGCTAGCCATGCTGGCTAGTATAGTATATAAAATGGTTAACAGGGTTCCCACTCTATTTCAGAAATAAAAGTCCATGAATTTTCAAGGTTTTCCATACAAATTTTTACAAAATTCCAGGTCATACTTAAACAAATCACGACATTTTTAAGGTGAAAAACTAAGAAATAATTTAGCATTCAATAGCCAATAATTTAAAACCAATTTTATACATTGTAAAAATTAAGACACAAAACCCAAGTAATTTTGCATTAAAATAATTTATTCAAATAATCGAGCATATTTGATTTAAATCAACTGTGTACGAATCTTAATGGCTACTTTTCTCCTAAGCGTCTGCGAAACCATGATCAATCCTTTACCAGGTCATTGAGGCGATTTTCCAGGTTTTAAACGAAAATGCGTAATTTTCATCTGATTGTTTTGGACAAAATTAAATTCCCTGACAATTCCAGGTTTTCCCCGACCCGTGAAAACCCTGGTTAATAACTTAATATTCATTACGAAGTATTAAAGGAACGATTGTGTTTCAGTTGACACTATCCTCGCATATTTAGCGAGTATCGTGTCTATCTTACAGCAGTGATATGAAAGCAAATTTAAGAAAGAGAGAGATCGGAATCATTTTTAAATGTAATTTATTTTGTACATTTTGTGGCACAATCATTATAGTCATTCGTGCCCTTACATCAACTCAGACGCGTCATTTTTAATGCAGCAATCCTTTCAATCTGGTACAATAAAGACTAACACGGTCTCGAAGCCTTTCTATATAGACCTGCGAGCTCCCTCCGAAACTAAGCTGTAACCAGGGCCCGATTTAGAAAATTTGGTATAGTAGGCACAACACGCAGGAAGGGGCCCCTCCCTCATTTTATTTGTTCATCACAAAAACTAATTTTATAACAATAATTGGTACTTACGTATTTGACTGTTGACCGTTTCACAGATGTCACCAAAAAGTTTGAGAAAATCGTGATATTACTTATAACTCTTGGCAAAACAAAATAAAGCAGATGAAAATTAAAAACATAATAGTTAAATAATTAATGCAATTACAAGAATGTGATAGTGGGGGAAACGGTCGACAGACATTTACGTAAATACCCAATAATTTATGTAACTACTTAAAAACTTTTTATAATTTTTAGATACTTTTGAAATTTAGGGGCCCTCTAAATTATGGGGGCCCTAGGCCCGTGCCTCATGGGCCTAATGGTAAATCAGGGCCTGGCTGTAACTATCCTGACCAATCCAGGCCTGCTTCCATGGCGACGGCAGCACTCCAGGGAATGATCGAGGTCTCCCGTCATTGCCTGTGGTCTGACACAAACCAAAACACGTCCTTCAAGTTCGGAAACAATCGATTTCCACCGCGATTGTTCCTAATCTCTTCGGCGAAAGGGTTCAAAATCCTTCGCTAATCTATCGTCGGGTCGCAGCGTCTGGGGAAGCTGCAGTATCGCCCGAATCTCCATATCACGAAACGTGCGAGTCCCAGCAGTACACGAAAGTGGAAACTTTCTCGGGAGCTGGGAGTTAAAAATAACGCAGACACGAAAAGGTACTCTCTTGCTGTCACGAAAGACAACGTGACGTTCACAAAGCTTAAGAATTCTTCTAAAGATTTGGGACTAGAGATGTAAATTTCTCTCTAACAATCTTTTAGAGAATATTCTCAGTGTTAATAATCTAGAATTTTCTTCTGAAGGCATACAAAAAAACCTGCCATACCCAACGTATTTTTAATTGATGAAATAAAAAATGTATAAGTTTAAAATTGTGGACTGAGGGTAGGGTAGGTGTTTCAAATATTGCCTCTGTGCTTAATATCGCCTACTCGTGTTTGCAAGCTACTCTGCACGACATCTATGAGTTTATGGAGTCACCATGACGGTCTAGGGTTTTGCCACACGTAGCGCCACCGGCAACTAACCTATCAGTTCCATCAACAACACTATTGCATCTGAAGTATAGGAGGCTGTGATCAACGTATTTCGTGTCTCCAATCCATTCGGGGAATATCCAGGTAAGTGTTTCCAAATCATCATTTCGTTTACAGGACTCTAAAGTACATCAAATACTAAATGTAGGTAGGTATGCTCTACTAGCAACTCGTTTTGAATAGTAGCTCCTCATTTCGCCTGGTGGGTGGTCACAGGAATAGGGGTAGGTGATAGTAGGAACCCACTTTTGAAATTTTCTCTTGGGAAACTTTTTGAAGTTTGACTAGTTAACTTAAATGGACATAAATAAAGAAGGTATAGGATCTCTGGAAACCAAAGGAGAATAGTTCCTCGTGATATTCATTTAGTTTCCAGTTTGATTTCCCAACCCAGGAGGCTGAGATACAGAGAAATAGTTAGGGTAGGCGATATTTGGAACACCTACCCTAACATTACATTAAGAAAACATTTCAACTATTTTTTTGTACCTTTTTTCATCAATTTAGCTCGAAGTGTGAATTATCTAATACTTCTTTAATAATATGTGCAGTTATTTTCGAGTTCTCAAAAGGAGTTCGATTTCAATTTATCCCCAATCAATAAGTTTAATGTGCAGCGCAAGTGATACATTCAGGTGGTGTAGAATGCACAATTGATTCAGGTGACGTGACGATAGCTATCCACACTTGTGGAATAGCATACATTTTTATAAAATAGTCTAGTTTCCACCTTACATGCTCTGATATAAAATGAATCCATGGACACAAACACAAAATGTGTGAAGTATGTAGGTAGTAAATACGTCCGTGTGACTATATGATTGACATAAAACTTTTCGAAAATGAACTTTTCATCTGCGGTGAAAAAAACCTTCACAAGACAATCACCAGGTCTCTGTAGCTTTTTCGTTACCTGGTTTGTCATTCAAACAATACCCGAAACACCGCTTTCTGAGAATAGAGGATTAAAGATTCAACTGGAGACCCGACATAACCTGCATCGGTACGTCACCCCGACAGATTTGCAAGTTGACACCCACAGTCGCGTTCCCGGTTCAACACCAGTTTAAATCCCACCCAATGACTTCTCGAACGAGATGGCATCGCTTTAGATCGACAGATTAGGTAGGAAATGCAAGAAGGAATTGCGGAATCCAAGCGCGCTGTGTGAGCTTAATCTTCATTATCACTTCCACAGTGGAGGATTGTTCACGTCACAATGGCAGTCGAAAACGCCCCGGGAAGTTCCAATAGTTCGAACACATTTTGAACTTTTCAAGATTTTTTCTTTTAATTTTATGTACGCGTCGTTACGCAGCAAGCGATGCGTTCAGGAACAGTAATAAATTGCAGACACCACCTTCCGAAAATGCAGATAACTATGCAGAAAAAAAGAAGATAACTATGTCATTAGAACAGCGTTTGGTTTCAAAAATTTCATTTTCGTGTTTTCAGAGGCTCAAACACACTTCTCTTTCAAAACAAATAGTTTAAACTAAAACTCCATTCAAGAAATTGTTGAAAAGGAATTTAGAAATGAGATGAAAATCAAGTACCACCAAAACACTTTCCCTCAGTAGCAAAATGGTGCAATTTCGAGACTACGTTTGCATTTTGTTATCCTATTAATTTTTAAGGACATTATTTTGTACGGTCCTAGTCTAAGACCTGAACTTGAAGGGCATGTTGTACATTTGGGGCCTCTCATTTTAAGGACATTTTTCGTTTGGGGTCATTATTTTGCATTTACATTACTCACAGATTGTCAGAAGAAAATTATTAATGCTACGCTATGCTACTGGTATACTGATAAGAGTGTTAGTAGGATCCTGGGGAAGCAACTAGGGTAACGCACTTTATTGAAAGAAGCTTCTGGAACTTTGTCATGTTTGTTATTAACAAAATACCCATCGTTATGATTAAATTCCTAGGAATTTAAACTCATCAGAACTCCATTGTTTATCTTAGCATCAGTTTGATAGATTCTGCCATTTCATATTATTTAATTTCCTCCTAACGGTCCGGAGCTCTCCATGAATGTACTAGGTTAATCCAGCCTCTGGTCGTATCGGTCGATTAGCCTCGTTTAGCAAAAATAGACCGTTAACCGCGACAAAACCAAACCCTCTGCCATATCATTATCATGAGTACTCTTTAGTATAAACATAAATTACCGAAAGAGAAAAAAAACGGCCCAATGCGATTTAATTATTATTTTTTTGATAATTAACCATTATAATTACCGATAATTGCATTCGAGTACAACATGCCAAGTTCAAGCCATTAGTCAAGAATTTTGGGTTGGTTTTGGGTTTTATGGCACAAGGTTTTGATTTCGGGCCATATTTGGCCAAGCTGCGCTAAAAAACGTCAAACCACGGGTAAAGAAATTTTACCTCAAACCTCATACATCAAGAAATTACTAATTAAAACGAAGAATAGGATTTCGTTTTAAGCTTTTACAATTTCTTCGCTCAAGATTTACATCGGAAAATCTTGATATCTTAAATAGCTTTTGCATGTGCCACACAATAATATTTTTTTTTTCAAAATAGAATTCTTGTTCTAAATAATTAAATAAAAATATCTGGTAACAATAGGCGAATGAATAAAAACAGAAAGAATTGGCACGAAAAATCAGAGGTAAATAATTGCGATGAATATAAAGGTACAGTACAAGTATTTTGAAAGCAACCATTGGTCAATGGGTAGTGTGATGAATAACATAAAATACCTGCTGAAGGATAAAAAAAAAAAGCCTAAAAAAGAAATAACAATAAAAAAGAATCCTGAAACACGTTTTAAGGTCACACGAGGAATTCGTAATCGTAGTAATTTGGCAGCAGATGACCTCAGGTTTCCACAAAAAGAAAGTTGTAAACAAACCCCAGGAGTCATACATATCATCAGAAGATGGGATGGTTTTTTCCCCTCCTCTACCTGTTTCAACTAAGCACGACCGGTTTCCTTGCGAAAGTCTCTGGGACAGCAAATAAAAAAACGTATCAAGTACAGAATACCACCGGTAAAATCTTAGAAGACGGTCAAAACTGTTATTACCCGATGTCTTAACATATCATAATAACTGCTATTGCAAATTATCAATAACTGCTTTTATTAGCCGTTAGAAATGGACGTTAAGGATCAGTTAGTAATTATAAACTAGCGTACAGTTAATAACTGCTGCAATTATTAGTAATTCTAACTTAACGAACCTGCTCCACCTACAATTTACAGGTTGTTAGCGCAGTGGGCATATCCACTATCTAGAATTCTAAGAGCAGTGAACAGCTGTCTCGAAACTAGAAGTGGCTTTTGCAAATGACAAAAGAATGAAATTTGATTATGCGCGAGGGCCAACTGCTCATAGGAGCTGCAGTGGTTTTTCTCTTTGGTAATTTTTAATTAACGTCATACAGGAGCAACACAACGGGCCATTGACGACGGTCCAGGATCAATCCCCTAAGGGAAAGATCCGAGGAAACACCACGTCATTTTGAACCACGTTTAGATGACGAGGTAACACCAGAGCTGGCACGCCACTCTCCAAAAGAAGCTGCAGTGAAGCTAGCATCTATGGGTGGCAGGAAAAGGGGGGGGGGGAATAGTGGTACCTAGAACGGAAGACAAACACCATTAACCAATCACACAGCAATCACTGAATGCCAGGACGACCGAGCATCAGTCGCGTGGTTGGGAGACAAATAGACAGAATGGAGCGACACTAAAAAGTCTCCCTCAAGAATGGCACGAAAATAGACTTCTAACATCAGATTTACTTGGTTCAGCCGATGACTTACAATTTTTTTACGTGGACACTGCACTCTGAAAATGTTTATTTGGGCAAGTTGTGTCAAACAAATGTCGTGAAAGATAAGGCACCGGGTAATAGAGCTGTGGTCTGAAATATCGCTTGGATATCACGGGAGCGCGAACCCAGTGTTTACTAAAGAGAGTATGCCCCACGTGAAAAGATCAGTTGAGTACTTCGGGCCAGTGAAGCCCGCACACACCTAAAGGTTGTCTTCGGGTTTTAAGGCGCCATATTTGTCGAAGCTGCGCCAAACACAGGACAGACAACAAAATGAGGGTGGAAAAAAAGCAGAATTGTAGTCGATTGTAGAAATGGAAAGGAGAACACTCGGCTACCTTTTGGTCGGCACGGTCGTACACACCTTAAGATGTGTCCTGAAAAGGGTAGTCTGATATCCTTTTGGAGCACTATTACCAGCTCCGCACTACTTTACTGATTATTATCCAGTTTTCATTCCAGTCCTGCCCCTCTATTATTATAGACAAAAAGGAAGTGTTTCTCTGTGTAAGCAGTACCCTGACGAATCAATGACACTTACAATAATGAAATTGGGCACACAGGTAGTCCGAATTTTTTGTGATTTTTGTGTAGCGCCGCAATTTTAAAATTTAATCTAGAACATTTTACAATTAATTTAGTAGTTTTTTCACCTTCCGATCTTTTTTCAGGAAAGTGACGTCACTTCTAAGATGAATGACGGAGGAACGGATTTTGTGATTTTCGACTCCCGACGTCACAAGCGTTTTTCGTCCTAATGCCTTTGGAACCGTGCCAACTTTTCCCAATTCTAGTCATTCATAAAAGGGCGATGTCTAACATCTTCGGCTTGTCTGTACCGCTTCAGATTTTGATAAAATGAGACCACTGATAAGTATAATGCAAATCTGTGCGACGCTAATAAAGTGCGTCATCAAAGAAAGCCTAAAATGGAAATTTTGAAAAGTTTTCGGTCTCAATTCCCTCTGAAGAAAGATGCTTTGGGCAATGCCAATTTTTACCAGTCACGCGTAACCGACGATTCCTTTTATTATTCTTTGATTCAAAAACTGCCACAATCGTATCTTATTTTGAGATCTTTTCCCCGACTGTCCCTGAAATCGACAAATGTTCCATTTACAGAACATTCTAAATACAGAACGAGTTAATCGTTCGCTTCTGAAGGAAACACAAAACTTGGGAGTGCTTTTTCAACATGCTTTGTGACGGCGACAAATGACAAGATGCAGATCCATCAATACCATTAAAAATACTTTGCGCGCTATGAATCAGATAACACAGGTTAGCGTTTTGAAAAATGAGTACAATGACAATGACGCCAGCCGCTGACGACATTAGGGAGCACAATAGCCCTGGAGGTCTACACGTGCATTGACACTATCCCTGCTCTTTCTCAAATCGATACTTTTTTCTCCTAGTAGCGCTGGCTAAGATGTGCTGATGGATGCTTCGCCGCGATCATTTTTCAATTCCAGTTGTTGCGATTGAGATACTTTCACTCGGCTATCAAGTCACACAATCCAATTAACGTAATGAAAAACAATTAATCAAGGTGTCGGTCAAGGTTACCACGGGCGAATCAAACCTTTTTGCCGGGGTTGATGCAGCTCTGTGCCGAGCAGAATTTAAACGGAAATTAAGTGCAGGATATCCATTCTCAAGTCAAAGAAAGACTAGAGCCTTTTCAAGACTGATTTCATTGTTTAAGGCTAAATCTCACATAGATTGCAATAGATTAACCCTTGAAGAACTTTTACTGAGAGTGTTAGGTTTGGGTTGGATGGTTGTTTTTAAGCCTTTATGGCGCAAGGTCCATATCTAGCCAAGCCGAACACAAGACAACGCCAAGTAAAAAACGTTGTGAAAGGGAGGAACAGAGGGAATGGAGTATAGAGTTATATGATGAAGCTAAGTCTGGGTCTAAGACCCAGTTTTAAAAACCTCACACAAGCTGTTGTTGCTTATCATAATGGTCTAGAAAATGCTAGACCAGGTCCACGAGATCTTGTCGCCTCAGCAGGAGAGAAGCTGCTCCTCCATTTGGTCTTTCACCCATAAATCCAGAGGCACCGATGCATTCAAGGATTATAAGATAGAGTTGAAACAGAGGTAGTAGAGGAGCAAGGTGAAAAAACCTTGCCTCTGCTCTCGAAAACATGCTTTTGGTGTGTCCACTTCAGAGTCTCTTCACAAACAAGCCTAATCTATAAAATAAGCCTACAATTTTCGATTACACTTGACCGTGAACAGGTATCACTGAATACAGGTGGAACGAAAAAGGCGTGTGAGTCAGAATTTGTAATTCTGTCGATAACTTTTGAAGTTAAATATTTTGTCACTAACATACACTAGTGTATGTTAAAACTAAAGACTGGACATCTCATCAATGGAGTCACGTCCTCTACCGATGAGAGTCGTTACAGTCTGGCAAATTATTTTCGGCGCCAGTTTATATGGAGGGAGGTAGGGACCCGCTTTCATCCCACTAACATCAGTGAAAGAGACCACGAAGGTGGTCATGGCGTGCTTGTGTGGGGAAGCATAATGATCAACAGACAAACAGAGCTCCACATTTTTGACAGACTCCCAGTTACATGAGATCCTTACTGTAATGAAGTTATTCTCCCCCGCGTGCATCTGATCCGAGGTGTCATTGGTCAATACTTTGTTTTTATGGACGACAACGCAAAGCCCTACAAGTCCCGTGTTGTTCATGAGCTTCTAGAAAGTGGAGATATTCGTAGAATGGATTGGCCAGCGTTCTCCCGATTTAAATCCCATTGAACATGTGTGGGATGCTTTGGGGAGACACCTGGCGGCACGATCGTATCCTCCGGGGAACACCAGACAACTGACACAGATGCACATTGAGGAATGGGCACTCTTACCTCAAGAACTGTTGGATAATCTAGTGTGGAGTAAGAACAGACGGTGCCACGCAACCATCGCAGTTAGGGGATGTGTTTTCTAAGGGACTTAAGTTTGTTGTTCTCCCTCATGGCCTGACTGTGTTTTGTTCCAACTCCTTTCAAACAATAAAACCTTTTTCTGCTGCATTCCGTACTGTATTTGTCCAATTAATTTTTTTGCTACTATGCTTTCTTCATCCTTTAAGTACTACATTGTGCCTCTGTAGTATGAATTTCATGTCTCCCAGTTGATTTTTTACGAAATAACAGCAAAATCAGAAAAGTTGCTTAAGTTTTACACACTAGTGTTGAACATGTGTTATTTATAAAGTGTTTGTGGTCATTTGGGGCTTATGATTGAAGCTTAGCGTAACTTATGATTGAAAAAAAAAAATCGATACACATTTTGATAAAATTAAGGAAAAATTGTTCTGCAAAGACTTTGCTTGTTCTGCAACGTACGTCGCAGTTTTAAGCACTTTCAGCTCCCGGGGATCTGGCCAAGCAATGTTTTCCCCGACAAGTAAATGGATATGCACTCACACAAGGAAAGTACTGACACAGAAGAGAGAAATACACCAGAGTGGTTGGGTTTCATGGCGCAAGGACACCCCTATTCGACCAGGCAGCGCAAAACACAAGACAATAACGAAGTAGGAAACAAAGCAAAAAATAGCAGGGTAGGATAGGGTAAAACAGAAGAGTTGATTGTGACACATCTAATTATGTGCCTCTGAGGTAGCTTCAGGAATCTAATCTGCGCCACCCACAGTGCAATGGGCAAATAAATTGAGCTGCTGCGGACCAGACGTGGCAAGGATACTAGGCTAGGACAGTAGTCGGCAAACCGCGGCACTACTAGGAATCGATTTCGACTCAATGCTGACAGTAAATATCCCGCCGGTGATACCAGGAAGAAAGCAGTTGAGGAACTCAGAAGAGCCATGAAAAATCAAGTTCTGTATTTAATTATTGGGTGCAATCTTCCAACAATGTTAATACTGCAAGCTTTATTGTTAGTCAAGAGATTGCTAAGAGAGGCAAACCATACACAGACGGCGAAAACATTAAAAGTTGTTTTATAAATTCCTCTGAAGAGCTATTCCGCAATTTTAAGAACAAGGCAGTAATCTCTCTATATTAAAAAAAAGTTACCGCCGCCGCCGTAGGATTGAAAACTGTGTTGTTTAGCTCGATTCTTAGACGGTTTCCCGAGAAAGTACTGGTCGGAAAAAAATGAAATTAACATGGTTTGTTCTTCATCGTATTCCCTGGATAATTATTAAGATTTTTTTTCCGATGCGGCTATTAGTTTAGGTTTTATTAAGTGTCAAAATTGAAGAAGTGAAATTTCTTCCGCTAGTGAGCAAAACACGTACAAATTTTCAGTCTTCAGCCGTGAGTTTTTTTTAAAGAGTACCTCTCAACGTACATTTTTGCAGCTCGTCGAGTTTTTTTTGGTATTTCAATTTGGTTCTTGATAATATTTTTTTGAAATTCGGGAAAAATCGGGACATTTTTGTTACTTTTTTTTAAAACCGCCGTATCTATATCTTATTACTATTAGTTTTTAATTTTTAAAGTATCGCAGTATACCTCAGAATGTACTCTTTCTTACGGTACTATTATTTTTGAAATCGGTTAATAATTAAATTGGATGCTATCAAAAGTGGGTCATACAAAATTCGGAATCTTTGGATATTTTCGCTACTTTTTGTTACAACCGTTATATCTAAAGCAAAACCCATTATTTTTTAAATTTGAGAACATCACTGAATACATTACATTACACTCTTTCTTATGGTACAATTATTTTTCAAATTGGTTAATAAATAAAATGGATGCAATTAAAAGTGGGTCATACAATTTTCGGAACTTTCAGATCGTAACTTCCGATACAAAACTAAAACGGTCATATCTATATCGTATTACTGTTAGTTTTTAATTTTAAAAATATCACAATATACCTCAGAATGTACTCTTCCTTATGGTACAATTATTTTTAAAATTGGTTCATAAATAAATTCGATGCAATCAAAAGTTAGTGACACAAATTTCGTATTTTTCAGTTCGCATAGCAGATTCCGCAAGCAGTAGTGGGTTGCAATTTTGACTATCGGGTTTGCCAGATATCAAATTTATCGTAGCAACAATTGCCATAAAAACCATTTCTTTTTATTTGGCGAGGCAATAGGCTCGCTTTTTTCCCTCTGTTCTCAGACAGTTTACCGACAAAGTACTAAGTACAGATCGTAAAGTTTGGAAATTAACACTGTTTACTTAAAATTGTACAGGCAACAAGATACAGAAGATGTTTTACTGATGCGGCTATTAGTTTAGGGTGCATTAAGAGTTAAAGCAAAAAAAAAAAAAAGTGAAATCACTTGCGAAATAAGTATTGGTTTGCGAAGCAAACAAACGGGATTGCGTAGCAATCCCTGGGGTCGGCGAGCGTAAGCGAGAAGGGGGCGAAGCCATCGCTGTGACGGCATGTACCGGAAAGTGAAATCGGGATAGTACGAATTATTCAGATAGTTTCACTCTGTGAAAGGAATGTTGGTTTGCGAAGCAAACCAAATGGCATCTGTGAAAGGAGTGTTGGTTTACGAAGCAAACCAAATGGGATTGCGCAGCAATCCCCGGGGGTTGGCGATCGTAAACGAGCAGGGGGCGGAGCCCCCTAGTTCTAAAAAAAAATTAAAGAGTCACCACTGTTTGCTAGAACAGTCAAAATGTCTTCGAATATAACCAATCAGCAAATCGAAGATCTTTAATTGGTTTCAGCGTTATCAATAGCTTCACGCGAATCTTGTGACATAAATGACACAGCGCAAGCTTCACTTTTTGTTCGATTTATTTCGTCTTCGGGTTCAAAAGAAGAATTTTTAGGATTATTGCCACTCAAAGGCCAATAAATAAGGCTATTAGTATTATATCTGGTTTTATTTAATGTTAGTAGCTAGTTCAAACCGACTCCTAAAAAACACGGTTCTTGAAAAGAAATTTCGCTATCACCTAAGTATTGAGTTTTCGATCGAAAGACATTTCTATGCTTGGAGATTTCAGGATGTGGTTGGTTATCAATCTAATCACCCACGGATCGTATATTCTTGCATTCAATGCAAATCCCTTTCACTGATTACAGAACGACTCTATAAGATTAAAGTAAGCATTTGAGGCCTCCTAATTGCAAGAAAAAGCTCAATTATCCAATACTATCCGAGTAGAATGAAGAGTCTAAGACATTAATTAAGAAAGCAGAGTTTTAAAAATTCGATTTCGAAACAGAGTTACAAATATTTGTTAGTCTTAACTTTTTCACACATTAAACCTGAATTTTAGAGCTAAAAGCTTCGGTTAATATTTTACCTTCACTCAAGACTTATGTTTATATATTCCAGGCCTGCTATTTTCTCTTATATCTTGTTTATTTCTACACAAGACTTCAAACTTTAGAACTAAGTTCTTCTATCTTTTTGTTGCAGGTAAATGTTGTTTGACAAGATAATCCGGTTGGTTGGTTTTGAGTTGTCTGGCGCAAAGGCCATAAATGGCCAAGCCGCACCAAACACAAGACGGACAATGTCAAGTAATTGTGAAAAGGAGAGGAGAAAGAAGAAAACGATCACTTGGGCATTGTGGGGTCGCAATCACCATGGTTACCAGAGGTAGTAAGCCGCATGGGAAAAGAATAGATCACTTCGGATTCGTGAAGCCCGGAAATAAACTTTCACAAGAACTCTGACGTATTCAGAGGGGTAGCAACCCCAAACCTGTGATGGGTGTTACAAAAATGAATGTTGAAAATAGCTTAATCGATTCAATTTAAATATTTTTTTAACAATTAGAAAAATCGTGGACAAGGTCAGTTTTTGCAAACAAAATGCCCATTTAGTACTATTTTCAGGATTCCCACTCTATTTCATAAAAAAAAATTCCCAGATCCTACTTAAGCAATTAAAATTCAGGTGAAAAACCAAGAAATAATTTAGCATTCAATAGCCAATGATAAAAACCAATTTAAGAATTATACACTGTAAATATTAATACACAAAGCACGAATAATTTTTCATTTAAATAACTTATTCAAATAACCCAACCTATTTGACTCAAATCAATTTGTGATTTAATGTATCATAAGCATAAAATTCTTCAATTTAAGCCAGTAGATGAAAAAAAAAATTGTTACCAGTTAAATATTGGCCGTTTCTTTTAAAATCGGTTGAAAAATTCAATTCATAAAATGAAGTGATACAAAACTGTACGAATCTTATTGGCTAACTTTCTCCAAATCGTTTCCAGGTCACTGAGGCGGCAAATGTCCAGGTTTTAGACGAAAATTCGTAATCGTCACTGAATTTTTCGGATAAAATTAAATTCTCAGACGACTCCAGGTTGTCCTTGATCCGTGGGAACCTTGTATTTTATAGCAAATTGATTAGTTACGGAGAATCCATTTATTTACTTGGTGGTTGTCTGAATGGAATTTTGCTTTGGTTTATCGCTCTATGACCTTTTCTGAATGGGAAGGGAAGTAAGGTAGTTAAATAACCGTCGTAGTGGAGCAACAGAACGGACGTCGGTCCGGGATCCATCCCGAAGGGGGAGATTTGAGAACACTAGTCCATTTGTACCACGGTCAGATGGAGAGGTCAACACCCGAGTTGGCACATCACTCTCCTAACTTCTAAACCACAGCAACGCCAAGACATTTGGAACCACGACAGATTTAACGTGCAATCAAGTACTCAGGGTTTATGGTACGAAAAACATTCCCCAGAAGTGTTCGATGACTAGATGCCGACGAGGAACACTTTTGTAATGTACGCGCTGGTGCTGCCCGTAAACAATTTTTATGTGACGGTAAAAGAGACTGAATTTCTTTTTTGCAAAAAGACGTAAAGAAACTTTCGCACATAAAGGACGACTGAATTTGAACCGGTGTACACGACGGTGTTTGGTGGGATCGAACCCTCCAGTTGTAAAATCGCGACTCTACCCTCGATCGGAATAAAAATCGAGAGCAGATCGGGCCCCCTCCGAAATTATCTGTGCTTGTCGTCACACGATGCAAGTCCGAGAAACCACACTTCCACATGCAAGAGGTTATGGTCAAGGAGACTCGGCCCACTCAGAAGCCTCCTGGAAAAATGGCGCCGAGTAAGTCGAGGCCGTTAGCATCCCGCGTGAGGCAACTCTTTTCCAGCGAGGGATTAAAGACAGATAAGGAGGGGGATGACGCCACACGGCGAGGCAGGTGGGCTCCAGGTAAGCAAGCAAGCGGGCAAAGAAGTTGAAACAATGGGCCCGGAGGAAACCAGTTTCGCTTCCGCTGCATACCTGACGAACCAACGGAAACTGTTCATGTGTGTATGCGCCATGACTAACGGCCTTCTTTTTTGAAACACCACACAACTGCTACGGGGAAGACGGCGTAGAGAAAGTGTGCTGGGAATAGGAAACGAGTTTCTTTGGGGCCGAGACATTTTGATCTGCTTGATGAGAACGAGGAATATTTATTTGGGAAAACACCCAAGTTGGAATTCTTTTTTACGAGAAAGGTAGTGAGTCATTCGAGTATTCGGCTACCTCAATTTTCAAACTTTTACGTGTATTCCTTACAAATCTAGTTGAAATAACGACGTAAAAATTGTTTCTATTTGAGTCCACCATAAAAAAAAATCGAATTATAAAAACGTTGCAAAAATATTTTAGATATAGCATAATCTAAGAAAGCAGACATGCAAAATGTTCAGCAGTCATTTAGCATCCAAAAGTATTCAGTTACCATTTATACTAGGCAAAAGCACACAGCCATTTTTTAGCACATAAAATATTCAGCCTCCATTTAGTTTGTACACAAAATAGACAGCCATCATACATCAGCATAAAAAAGTATACATGAGGGAGGCTTGTTAGGTGGCATAATACTTTAGTGGCTCAAGGTAGATGATATGAAATGCCGTGTAATTACCCTGCGATACATCTTGAAGATAAAGTTTGATATACCGAAGCGAACGATAACAGGCAGAGCCGAGATAAACAGATGGAATATTTATATGATATACGGTAGCTCTTTTTTACAATTTTCAACCTCACGTTCGCGGTTCAATCCATGAAGGACTTCAACCTCCATCCTTGTAACTTGACAATGTCTGCAAATGCCCCCACCTAATTTCACATTAGGGCATCAGATGCCACGAAAGCTAAAAAAGAAATAGTTTAAACAAATTATCTTTGAACTGCCGATTCTAGAGGAAACACGCTGAGTTTTCCGCTCGACAGTTCTCAAAGTTAAAATTCATCAGGAAACAAGTAAAAATGAGCGACATAGTCTATTACAGGATATATAGATAGTTGGTTTTATGGCGCAATGGTCAATTTGACCAAGCTTCACCAAAACACAAGATAACGCCAAGAAATGGATATACATTCAAAAGGATAGTTTTATCGACATAGAAGAGAGAAATACATCCAGGGTTAGTTTCAGGAATCGAACTTGCATCATCTATTATAACTCGCAGGTTGCAGGTGAGTTGGATACATCGAGGGTGTACTTTGAAAAAATAATTTCATCTCAACGTTTGAAGCATGCTCTAAAAATTATCAACACTACAAATACACCCTATTTAATTGTAGGTTTTAATGCGAATAGGAATACTAGGAATTCTACCAATGTTGACCAAGTCAACGAAAGTCAAACAATTGAAACACTTCACTTCCTAAATTTTCACAAACCCAAATGAAATCAATTACTCCTGAAGATTCATTATCCTGTAATTGGTAATTTTTAATTGACGTCGTACTACAGCAACACAATTATCGTACTAGAAATTAGAAATCGTCATACTAGAACAACTTGCTGTCACTATCCTTTAAACCTGAGGTATTAGAATATGTACAAAAATGACAAGACTATCATAACGTAAATGACTATGAACTTTAAAATGCCACGATCCTCAAACCCAGAGTTCGCACACTTGTTTCCGGCACTTATGTTTAAAATGAACAGGTGGGTACAAACAGACGCATACCTAAAATAAAATGACACGATCGATCGATTTCATACCAGTTGTCATACAAATTGCTTCCTAAAAAGACTAGAAAAATGCAATCTCAATAATCCAATGCTATGCAAGCATCAAGTTTTGCAATAAATGGTTGCAGAAAGACGTCGATGCAGACTGATCGTTAACGTTGATATCCATACATCTCTCGGATAACTACTGACCTAAAACATGAAAAGCAGCGTCTTCCTCAAGGATAACGCTGCTGTAAACAGATGTGTCATCTTCTAGAGTAGTCTTATGTATTCTGACATTCACGGTCCAGTAGTTTTAGTCGTTCAAAGCACATAAGCATGATGGTTTTGGGTGACGGATATCCTGTCCTCGAGCTTTTAAAAACGTGAGAGGAATCTTCAAAAACCTGACCGATATTTGGAGTTCCGCCGGTCAGCTTAAGGCCGACTGAATTTGTGTGTTCCAGCGCCACAATGCTGCGGAAGAACGATCCAAAGAATAGCAGCAGCGGAAGACAGGCATGTAAACTATGGGTCACGTCAATTTTGTTGGGAAACTTGCGGGATAAAGAACCCCAGTATTAGGGAGCGTGTGATAATCTTTCCAAATGTGACCACGAAGGAATTTTAAGACGAGCTGACATTTCGCATGTCCGGTTTCCAAAACAATGTAATTATTTCGAACTCGGTTTGATAATTACTCTTGAGTTGCAGTTGAAATCACTTGGATGGTTAAAATGCTGTAATTAAGCCTTTTAACCCTCCAAGTGATTTGGACGAGACATCTCTTTCATCAACATCTGACCAATTTTGTTAATGAAGAGATATCGAGTCTGTTAATACACTCTATAACAAAAACATTAACACACCAAGAAGGAGATGTCCAACAGTGGTGCCGGGCTCGATCCACTTGGAACGGCGCAGACTGGGGAAGTATAGTCTTTAGTGACGAGTCCCGTTTAAAACAACTGTGTCCCGACGACAACAGCAGATGTGTCTGGAGACGTCCAGGGCAGCGTGGGGATCCTGCCCTTACTATCGCTCGTCACACATGCCCACAACAGGGCGTTAAGGTCTGACGTGCCATCTCCTTTGATAGCCGTTTGGTAGTCATTTCTGGCACACTTACAGCACAGCGGTACGTAGACGACATTCCACGACCGGATGTGTTACCGTTCTTTTTGTGACTTACTTTTCAACAAGATAATGCCCGGCAGCACACGGCAGATGTTGCTACCAATTGCCTGCAAGCGTTTCCAACACTTCCTTGGCCAGCTATGTCTCCTGATCTCTCTCCCATAGAGCACATTTGGGACGTTATGGGAATGCGATTGCAACCATACCGGAATGTTGACCAGTTAGCTCGATAGTTAGAGACGGCAAGAAATTCTGCAGAGGACATAATCCGGGAACTTTTCCAGTCTAGGCCACGCCAGGCGACGCATCCAGACCAGAGGTGTACCAACGTCTGATTGACTGCCTCTCTTTGTAACTGTCCAACTCTGAAATAAACCACTCAATTGTTCTGCAATTTGAATCGTTTGTTTTTCTATGCGTGTTCTTCTCGCCCACCCATTTGCATCGCAATCGGACAACTCCTTGGTGCGTCGATTTTTTTGTTGTAGTGACCAATTTTGTTAAAGACGCGAAATATCACATCATAAAGACCTGTATTTTGATAACGAGATCAAGATCGGGGCGAATTTTTTCTCTTGACGAGATTTTGTGCCCATCAAGATCTTGACAGTTTTGCTAACGACGACACTTCGTCAAGACAACGAACAAAGGGGTTAAGAACCCAGAAGGGAAGTATAAACTACCTCCCAAAAAGAAACATTAAAACATGGAAATCACTGTCCTTAAAGAAACCAATAGTTGTCCATTACCTTTCTTTTATCCCATTCACATAAGTGTACACTTATTTACAGGAACAAAACAACATAAACATACATTTCAAAAATAAATTGTATAAGTAATTGTCAAGAGAAGAACATTTCTTTTACCATCAAAACAACTTCGATGGGTCGTAAATTGCTCATTCTTAATATAGCTCTTGTAGAACTATCCTTCATAAAAACTTTTCACAAAATCCGTCTTTTTGTTTCTCAATGTTAAACAATTTCAAGAAAAAATAAAACAATGGCCAACCGAAAACATAATTTTCAGACTCGTAAAACATTGCTTTAGAAAACCCATAAAAATGCTACTTCACTGCGCAGTAAATAGTATTTTCAAGAGCATGAATTCACGAAAAAAAATACAATGACCGTTATATTCGGTCTCAAACCTGACAGTCCATCTTAAAAAACGCCCTATAGCAGAATGTTTTTTTAAGTCAATTTGTATAGTACATTTTTCTGTACAATCAAAATGCCATTCGAATCCGAATGCGAGATTATGCTGCCGTGTAAGTCAAGAAGGCAATTATATACTATAGCTATAAATATGGATGTGCGTGTATGTGTGTATATTCTCTATAGAAATCTGCACACACCGTTTGACCCATCAACACCCAATTGGGTACACTTATACTTTAGAACACTGCGGAAAACAGGTTATTTCTTTCCTGACAACAGACCAATACGTAGCCATGAAAATTTGCACACAGGTAGTCCCTAAGTGTCCCTTGAAGCCCCAATTTTCAAATCTAAAGCAATAAATCTTCTGCAATAAATGGACATGGAAACACGTTTTACAGGGTTTGCGTACTTGAGTTAACACAGGGAAATGTCGCGATCCTATTTTAGCTGTCGCGGTCTTATTTGAAACCCGAGCAACGTCGGGTTATTCAGCTAATTAAATAACAGATTCAGATAATTACAGACAGCTAATTAAATAAATTATTGAGCTAATAAAACAAAAAGGAAATGCAGTATTTTTCAAAGTGTATGCATCCTGTAGCAACAAAAACAAGGATACAATTTAAATACAGAAAACAAAGCACGAAAAATACATCCACTGTGTCCGCCGTAACGGAGACCATCCCAGTCACCTTCACATATTTGCTAAGTTTACATTATAGGGGTTTATATGCAGCATGAAGTGACTACATTTATCTTTGGTGAACTTTCAAATGGGTTGGTTTTAAATTTTAAAAATAGATAAATCAGCAATTAAAATAAAAAACAGTATGGACTTGAGTATTTTTGCAAAAGTTTGATAGTTTAAAGTTTTGATGAAAAAAAAAAAAAACACTGAACCACTAGAGTACGATGCATTTCGCCACACATACCACATATTTCTGTTTCATTTAGATGCCATTGATGACTGACTTCCCTAATTTTTAAACCCCGCACTCGACACAACCGAACTATTAAGGATCATTCGCGGATACAGTTGAATGGCACAATTCCACGTAACACATACGCGCGTTAAGTATGCTATCAGAGGAACGACTGAGCAATCCGAATGATTCTGCAATCCGCACACACGCTCAACACAATAAGCGATAAGGGGGATCGTGATCGAGATTTGTGTGTGTTCCACAGACAACTTAACCCAGAATTCGCGATGATTTATCGTCTCATTCCTCCACGCCCACAGTTCCGTGCACACGAATGGTTCGGGCCTCAATCGAAATAATTGACCCTCGTCGTCAGGGGGAGGGCTGCGCACAATGGAATGCGCAATCTACACACACTACTCCACATTTTTTCCTCTCTTCCAGGAATTTCATGCGGGAGAGAGCAACAGGTGAAGATGGGGAAACACCCTCCTATCTGCTTGACAGGTAGGGAAAGGAATGCAATAGCCCGCGGAGGTGGTTGGCACGTTTCACCTCTGCCCGCTTTCGCTCGGAGATTCAAGGACATTTGGCCATTTATTGGGGCCATTTACTCGCCAGCACAACAATGTCCGAGAAGGGGAAAAAAGAGAACAGGGAAATCTATACTAAACTCGATGCATCGACAAGTTCCTGATGCTAAGGTTGGTTATTTTGGCGCAAGGGCCATATTTGGCCAAGCTGCGCCAAAAAGAAGACAACTCCAAGTAAAAAAATATCGTGAAAAGGGAAAAAAGTGAGTAATTGGTAATTTTTAATTAACGTCGGATAAGAGCAACACAACGGGCTATTGACGACGGTCCGGGATCAACCCACTAAGGGAAAGATCCGAGGACACCACGTCATTTTGAACCACGGTCAGATGACGGGGCTACACCTGAGCTGCCCCCCCCCCACTCTCAAAACTTCTACACCAATCCACCACGACTTTTGAGGCCACTACAGATTGAATATGCACCAGCCGCATTTACACCATACGCGTGCCATGCACTGACCGGATTCGAACCAGAAACCTTCCGATCTAGAGGCTACCACCTTAACCACCAGACCGGTGGGTAGGCGGAAAAAAATGGGATGGGTAATTGGTAATTTTTTAATTAACGTCGTACTAGAGCAACACTACGGGTTATTGACGACGGTCGGTGATCCATCACTTTAGGGAAATATCAGAGGACAACACCTCGTAATTTTTAACCACGGTGAGATGACGAGACAACACCTGAGCTGGCACCCCACTCTCCAAACTTCCACACCCACCCAACGTGAGGACATTCAGCCACGAGATTTAAGTTGCACCACACAGCCGCCTCTATACCATACGCTTAGAAACATCAAAGCCCGGACCCGGATTCGAACTAGGAACCTTCCGATCTAGAGGCTAACACCTTAACCACTTTTCCGGTTGGTCGGCCAAAAGTGGGATGTGGGAACAAAGTATATATAATGGTATGTGAAGGGAGGAAAAGATCGCTTGGGTATGCCAGGTTGATGTACATACCTAAAGGAGATGTGCTCTTGAGGATTCAATGATAAATGTATTTTATAATTTCTTAAACCTTCGCCAGGTTAGTTGGTTTGGATGGTGCAAGGGCCATATTGCGCCAAATACACAAGACAGACACATCAAGTAATGATGAACAGATAGAATGCAGAGGTAAAAGAGATCGCGTGGGTATCCTGTGGAGTCGCGATCCCTTTTCTTCAACAGCGGTTGTAAACTGCAAGGGAAAAGAAGAGGTCACTGGAGTACCATGACTTCGTAAAGCCCGTACCAAAGTCGAAAAAAATATGACCCCGAGGAGCCATTGACAACTAGACGTGTCTATATAGGATCAAAAGCACACACATAACCCTAATGCTTAACTTTCGGCGATCTTGCAGAATAATTTGCCAAATAGTAATTACAGAATGACAAAAACCAAGACACGATTATGTTTTGTAACCGGAACGGGAATAGCGACTCTTTTGTCCTAACCAAGGAGCCAAAGGGTGGAACTTTTTTTCAACACTTTTTTAAGGAGTTCTTTGTTCAGTAAGGTTCAAGTAGTCACAACACGCAGATGGATTATGTTCCCTCTGCCGTTTCCACACCTGCACTGATCACTTGAAGACAAACCAAATCCGTGAATGTATCCGGTCACACTACCCATAAGTCACAAAAAGTTGGAAATCCGGTGCAAAATGACGGTTTTCATGTTCAGTTGTACAGTGAAGAATCTTTTGGTTACTGCGCTTAGGTATTTTTTTTTCCATGTGCAGATGTTACCAAAGTGAAGACACCCAATTCGTGGCTTATGCTTGTGCAACAAAATTGACTTATGAATCTTCATGGAAGGGGCATTCGTGGTAACAGTGAGCCGCGCACTTCATTTCTTCTAAGGAATGGAAACATATTTTACCGATATCAAAAATCCAATAGACACAACACATTTTAAAAGTTGTCAAAAATAAACACTAGATCATGTTTTACTAATTATACATGATTTAGCGCAGAAATTTGTTTACAAATTTTCAAGTAAAAAGAACTTTGTGATTTCCTAGTTAATGTGATAAAACAAAATCTTCAAATATGCTAGTCTCTTCCAGAAAAAATAAATATCTATCAAGCACATAAAAAGAATTTTAAACTGGAATTTTTTGATGCACATACTCAGAATATTATTGGAGGGGAACCAATCTTCACTCCAGATTTCTATTTCAATTAACAGGAGGCAATACTAAATAAACATTACGTTTCATGATTTTTCGACTGTTTTCAGACATATCCACGTGGAGTATATGCGTAAAGAAAAAAAAAGAATTTCGATTTACACTGATGAAATTATTATAGATTCATTGCGCATCTTTGATTGCTTTTAAACAGTTAAAATACATAGTCTCGACTTGTCCAATCCATTTCCCTACAGCCACGTAGCACATGAACTAATTCTTCGCTTGTTTTAGCAACCGAATACTAAACAAGCCTTTTGTAAATTTATTTAACAGCATCGAAACCTGTCCACCTCTCACCTTCTCATGAATTTGACAAAACTTCGATTTACATTAAGTTGACTTCAGCATTCATTTTCATAACATCCAGAACGTTTCGGGGTAGTCCAGGCATACCGAGTTCCCCTCTGAATACGTCCCTGTTCTGAGAAAGAGGACGAAGAAATTAAAACAATTTCGGTACCGGACTTCCCAAAGCATATCAAGTTAAAAACAGGAAACTGAAGGATTCACTTGATATCGATTTTAACCTTTTGAGTGTCACGTTGGTAACAACGCACTGGAGGACCACAACGGGCTATTGGCAATGGACCAGATCAATCCCGAAGGGAAGATGGAGGACAACATCTCGTCATTTTGAACCATTGTCAGATGACGAGGTCAACACCTGGTTTGGCACCTAGCTCTCCAAACTTTCACACCACGCCAGCGCGTTTAAGGTAATTGGTAATTTTAACGTCGTACTAGAGCAACACAACGGGCTATTGACAACGGTCCGGAATCAGTCCCTGAAGGGAAAGATTCGAGGACAACACCTCGTAATTTTGAACCACGGTCAGATGACGAAGCAACACCTGAGCTGGCACCCCACTCTCCAAACTTCCACGCCAACCCAACGTGAGGACTTTCGGCCACGACAGATTTAAGGTGCACCAGCCGCCTCAACACCATACGTTTACAAACATCCATGCCCGGACCCGGATTCGAACCAGGAACCTTCCGATCTAGAGGCTAACACCTTAACCACAATACCGGTTGGTCGGCGCGCGTTTAAGGATATTAACGTGCACCAGCACCCACGAGAGCGATGAGTTTCGAACTCGCAACCTTCCTGTTGAGTGGTTTCGACGAGATATCTCGTCAAGATTTTGCCGATTTTTAAGTGATGACCAGATCAAGATCTGTTGACTTAACTTTTAATGACACGATACGACTAGATCTTGAGGGACGATATATATTGTCCCACAAGATCCTTCAGTTTTGCTAATGACGAGATACCTCATAGAGTCCACCATCCAAGGACTCAATAACCACAAGTCTATTGGGTGAAAAGATCCAAGGATTTCGCAAACCTTTGGAAATATTCTATGGGTTCTTAAGGGTCCGTACACTAGAAGATTTTTTTTTCTTTCAATTTTGACTTTAAAAATCCAGTTTTTTTTTACCATAGGTAATTGATTTATTCTTAAAATCTTTTCAGGGAGAAAAAATAAGATCGTACAAATAATTAATTATCTAATTAAGATATAATTAGCAAATTAGCACATTTTTTGAAACAGGATATCTTAAATTCTGATTTGTTCAGAGAGACGATTCCTGTTGGAAATTATATCTAATATTAGTCTGCATCTTTTGAACCTCTTTCAATTTGCTAGAAGAAATAGTTTTTTTTTTAAAACAATTTTTTAATCAAGGAAGCGTAAAATAATCCAAATTTTTTCAGGAATTTCAACATATAAAAATCAATTAAAAATCCATTTCTTGAGCTGATTGAGGTTCAAAAGATATACTGTATGAAAAAAGATCATAATGATACAAAAATAATTATAATTGGTGCATTCATTGTGAAGTTATCATGTTTTGAATCAAACATCCTGTTGCAAAAATGCAGTTCTTCAGAAATCGAGTTTGAAGTTTAGGAAACATGTCTGTTCATGGTGACAGTACCTAACGAAAACCCTTGTAACTAAAAACCTATTTCGAATATTTGCAAGATCTTGGCATCCTTTGAAAGAAATTGGACAATATTTTGAATTAATAAAAAAAATATTGATATTCTGGTCGATTTTCGTGATTTCTAATGTATACATACATCTTACACTGGAAGTTGATCATTTGGAAATATCTGTTGGTCCTTTCCTTATAATACTTTATTAAGGGATTTCCGTTGGTCATTTCTTTAGATTAAAATCATCTGGAAGAATTCTATTGGGTCAAGGTCAAAACAGTTTCGAAGTCATGCAAGTTAAAATTATGCGTGTGAAACCCTCAGAGGTTCAATTTTCAACCCATAACGTTCTCATGTCATGAAAAGGGCATACGGTGCATTCTTCGCCCACAGGAGGCCTCCGATGTGACTGAACTTGAAACACGGAAAAGGAATAGGTGCATCAGACCCCAGGTAGGTGCTCGACCATTGTTTGCCTCATTGACTCCTAAAAAGCTTCCATTCAAGTGCGTAGGAAGTTAAAAGCCAAGGAAGAAAATAAAACTGGAGAGTTGGATGCTGTATTCTCGGTAGCATTTTCTCCGAACTGCTTATTAGAAATCAAAGTACTTGCAAATGTCTGGGTACTTGATAGATTTACGATGCAGAGAAAAAATACCAGGGTGACAAAACATTGGAAAAGTTTCACTTACCAGGTTAAGTTTCTCAGAAGGTCAGAAAAGTTTAGTTTGGAAAAGAAAATGGAGGTCAAATTTCAAAACATTTAATAGAATCAATTTTAAAAGTAGAATATATATCACGAGAATTTCAAGCAGTGTAGTACTGCTTTTCCCTCGCAACACACATGACATATCTATTGGTTGAAATAATCACAGGAGAGATTTCACGGGTCAAGTTCAAAATTGGTTCAAAGTCAGGCTGGGAAATAACGAGAAAATTCGCGTGAATCCCTCAGAGTTGATCCTTTCAGAGGCTGGTGGCTGTTTTGGGGACACATTAACCAACAAGGACAGTTTGACGAAGTAAAATACAGTCAATACCGGCTATATGGTCACCCTCTTATAAGATCAACCCGCTTATAGGGTCAGTTTTCTAAAGTCCCGTCTAACGTAATAAGGATTGAGTGTTAAAGTGCATCCTGTATATAGTCATTTTATTTTCCTGCTTATCGGTTATAGGGCCGTTTTTTTTCGTTTTTTCAACGAGGTTATCGTTTTTTTTTTCTTTTAAAAATAGCAATTGTAACATTTCTTGAGCCGGGGAGCAATACAGGGAATGACTAGAAGAAAAAAGTCTTTGCTACCCCGGAGAGGGACATGAATTTACGCATTTACTTCCCGACCCTTCTCCCCACTTCTCTTTTGCGTTGAATTCATCGTCTGCGTTACCCACTCCCCTCAATTCATTTTCTCCCCAAGCACAACAGGTGGACATATGTTTTTTTATTGGTTGAAGTTATCTCTCCCTGTTTGAAAAGTACGTTGAAATTGAGACGAAAAGAGCAGAGGAAAATTTTGTTTCCTTTGGATCATAATTGACGAATATGAACATTCATTTGCGTTTTAATTTTTTTTATTTCTAGTCTGCTGACAAATTGTTCCTCTGCGCAAAATATAAACTGAAACGAAAAAATATAAATTTAGTATATGCGATCTTTTATGCTGTTGTCATTCCAAAGAAAATACTAATACTTAGATTCCATTAAATTCATTTTGAAATGTTCTAGATTGAATTTTAACTATAGTTTTTACTTCGCGAATTAATTTTTAAAATGTTCTTAAAAGTTTAATTATTTATTTATGAGCACTATATTCTGATAGGTGAATATAATCCTGCCATAATAATATAGAGTAGTATTGTTCCGTATATATGGTCTGATTTTTCTGAACCGCTGAGCTGACCATATAACCGATACTGACTGTATATCGTCGGCTAATATGCGATACCTCGTACGCGCCAATTTCTTAAATGCGCCTCTTTTGCGAACCTTCGTCAAAAATAAGCGCATCTGTGAAGTAGAACCTCGTATTCGTCATTTTAACAAGATGGGAAAATGTACATTAGAGACAACTAGTATTCGAATTTATGCACATGCTCCTCCAGTAAAATTGGTATTTTGCTCTTACGAGGTATCACATAATAGCCTACGCTATTCTTTCCCATACATAAACAGGTCGTGGTTTCTGTGTATGATATCATTTCCAATCAAACATTACCACCCAGTCATCGAGCAGTTTCGAGAATCATGATTCATTATCAATACTTGCTTCCGCCGACTCTCACTGGTTTAACAGTTTACGTATGACATGCTTATTGTTTTATCACCAAAAGGAGTGACACATTAAAATATCAGGATAAGGTATGATTTCTGTTTTTATGGATTTTGATCCTATACAATGTTTTATCACCGGTAAGAAAAAAATTCAGCAGAACTTGTAAGCTTCCGTATTTAACAAGCAAATGATAGGTCATGCATAAACTATAACAAGCGTTGAAAAGAAAAATGAAGAACTGTAATGTAACTAAAGATTGATAGATATTTCGCTAAGTAACATGGCAAAGAAATCGTGTTATTTGTTTAGTGTCGAATGACATCCGATTCAAACACACACACAAAAAAAAAATCATCCGTTTTGGGATGCATTCTGCAATTTCGCCGCTTTCTTTAGATGTGCTTGATTTGAGCTATACATGACAGAGCTCAAAATACACGATTACGATGTGTATACATGTGTGATTACAGAAAGCAGTGATAAATCTGGAAGACAGAAATCAGCACAAAAAAGAAAATACCAGCGAAAATAGGTTGAACGTTAAAATAAAATCTCCGAAACGCGCCTTTAAACAACGAAAGGAGATGAAATTATAACAGAAGAATCTAATCGTGGTAACATGACTCAACTATGCACTTTTTGCAATGCAATGGACTAGACATAAGGTTTACCATCCGTAAATCCACGAAACGTCCTGCGTTTATTTGTATTTCATACTTGTATAATTGTATTTCAGTTGGAAGTGTGAAATGTATACATCGAACATGAATGGAACTAAATGAGGCTTGAATGTAAGTAACATTTCCATCAATATATACAAACAATTAAAAAATGTTGCTATGCGCTGCTAGAGTGATATAAAAATGGTCAAGAAATCATGCAGGAACTCTAACTTGTTGACGAGGTCATCCAAAAAGAAATTTTCCAAGAAAATGTAAAGAACACAGTAAGTATAGGTTTGTACGGCTGAGTAAGAGTTCCTTTTGGTAAGAACTCTGCGGTATCCCTTTTCACATAATAGCTGCGTAACATGAGCAACCGCCCTTTATTGTCTTACAAATATAAGCTTCATGAGTATGCTTCAATCACAGAAGGTCGCCAAGACTTTCATAAAAAGCATTCTATAACGGAATGGAATGTAAATGATGGAAACGAATGGTTGTCAAGATGAATAACGAGGACACACAATAAAGGTTTACACTCAATTTAGGACGTTTTTCTCTTCAGAAAAATCCTAGCAAGGCTTTTACTTTTTACATTCTATAGAATTTTTTGGAAACATGTCTTTGTTGATGAACTTTAAAGAACGTTGAATAACTGCCTGTCTGAAACACGAATTGTAACCAAAATTATCATTTCTTGTTTAAGGTATCGGAATACGTTAAAAATGTCCTTTATGACCAAAAGTAAATTTTTGATCTTATTTTATAGAGTATTTATTTGACTTTTCAAAATATATTTCATTTTTTCTCTAAGTTAATTAGTTGCAGAGATTAGAATTTTAATAAAGGCGCGAAAACCGGAAGTAGGTATGGAAATCACCGGTAGTGGCCGTTAAAAGACCAAAAACCTGTCAAAATTTAAATTTAAAACTTTTTTTTTCGCAAATGTTATTTTACAAAGTTTTTTTGTTGTTGAAATATTGTTAACATTTTTAAAGATAAGGGAAGAGCAAAATTGTTTTCTCAAACATTAAAAGCAAGAGAGAGCAAAATATACACTTGAAACTATTTTTTCTTCTAAATTAATATTTATGCATTATTTTCTCACTTCAAATGTTATAAGACAAAAAGTTATGAATGGATTCACGTAAAACTTTGAGAACTTGTTCTTTATAATGTTGTCAGGGAATGAACAATAATTATGAGTTGGAAAGTTTTTAAATTATGGCCATTTATTTAAGAAATAGGACTATAAAACTATCGAAAATCTTGTATTCCTTTTTCGATCGCTTGTAAAATTTTTGTTAATGTAAATATTTTTTTGATTCTAGTTTATTCCCTAGAAAAATGCATGTAGTTTTTTTCGGTAGCATCATTTTTCAAATGGGTTGAATAGATTTTCATGTAGCACATTTGAAGTTTTTGACACATTTCTTTAAAATTTCATACATAATCATCATTTTTTGCAAAATTATTAATATTTATATATAATTTTTTTAAAGGAAAACATATTTTGGTTTGAATAATTACTTTGAATTATTTCAGCTCAGTTAATAAAACGGTAGGTTAGTTTGATGAAAATTTAGCATGCCAGTCGCATTAAACGTTAAACCCAAAGCTGGGTCATTCCACAGTGACTGATGTTACAATTTTACTATGCTTTTACATCTAAAATTGAATGCTGTCTTGAAATTAAAAAATATATTTTTTTAAATTGATCTAAAATGTTATGGTAGAGTACTTTAACTTGTACTTAACTTAACTTGTTAAACCCACACTTGTTTTTATACATAAGAAGCTTCTTTGTGTGAAATTAGGGGGAATCAAAAAATGTGATTGATGTTACACAGAAGAGACGTTGAAAAAAGTGAAGTTTATATAATTTGAAATCCTCTTCAAAGTAATAACATGAGGACTAAAATTATTTTTTCCACTTAAATAGAGATTTCAAACTGTAGGAAACTCCTTTGTTTCATTTAGAAAACTTTTAAATTAAAAATATAGAAAATATTGAATTAGCGTGACTGATGTTACAAAGATTTTGTGACTGATGTTACACTTGCATAAACGTGTTCTGATTATAACTTTTTTCTCCTTAAATGACAAATAAGTCAATTTTTTGTTGAAATTATACAAATTTATTTAAATTATAAGTTCAATATATACACAAATAATGATTATAGTACATTTATAAAATTATATAAGCTTTGTTTTAATTTATTTCAGAAAAAGATAAGTGTCCTCGAGCATTTACTACATCTAGTGTACTAAGCTTTTTTTACTACTATTTTTTGCGAATAATAAATTTCATCCTCATTCTCAGGCCATTTCCAATGTTTCCCTGCTCGAATCATGACATTTACTAAGCATTCATTATTTTCAATGTCTCTAACTTCATCTGAATATAATATTCCATCGTATTTCACAAGAACCCACTCTCCGATTGTGGCCACCAATTTTTGAACATGTTCTTCTGGGTTTGACATCGCAAATAAAGTTTTGTAAAGTTTGGAGCTTTTGGTGATTCCGTTTATCACCTCAAAAAAGTGCCGCTGCTTAATGCCTGGTATAGCTCCTGAATCGGATAAATTGAACTCTGTATACCACAAACGTAAATCAGATGGTGAAATCTCAAATACTTCAACATTGCACAAAGCTGTGGCATTTACAAAAGTTCTGAGAATATTTAGGAATGTGTGAGATTTTATTATGTAACGATTCTAAAGTCAGATGAAGTTTTCATGGTACTTGCACAGGCAAACATTGTGAGGTAACTTGCTACTTGGGAGATCGTTACTTGGGTCACAATTCTGCAAATTTACTTTTTCCTATTTTTATTTCAGGATTTTTTTAATAAAAATAATGCATATATTTCTTTAATTGAATGATGCAGATATCTAGTTTGCATCTTGTATTTCGTTCCATCATTATTCCAAACAGTTATGACATCTTTTCGACCTGCTGCTTGTCTGCTAATATCATCATGGATGTAAAATTGCCTAACCAAGTTAACTGTTTCGTTTGGCAGCCCATGTTTTGATTCCTCTGTATTACATGAACTAGGTGCATCTGTTTCACCAATTTCACTGTCAAATAATTTTTTGATAACAACTTGCTTCTTTCTTTGAGACGTTGGCAAGTAACGCTTTACTCGACGAACAGCTTTTCCTAATGATTTGTTGTTTTTTAAAGGGATAATAGTACTGCTACTTGAAACCTGGCACTCTAAGGCTCTACATTTTTCTACACGTTTCCTAACATTTTCCCTGATTTCTCTAGTAACTTTGTTCTGAACTGACTTGGGTAACATAGCTAAAGCAGTTCTTTTTTTATCTCTGCTCTTTTAATCTTCTGCTTTGTTTATTTTATTGTAATCTTCATATTTTCCTTCATTCGTTAATTTATCTATTCTTTTTTGTCTTTCTGCAGCAGTTAGTGCCATTTGTGCAGTATGTTTAAGTATTTAATGGGAAAAGAAATGTGACTGATGCTACAGGTTTTGAATAGGTTTTAAATACATATATAAATTCAACTACTAAGAAATATTTAAGTGTTGAACATTAAAGATATAATCATGAATGAAGAGAATATAATTTTTTTAAACCTTAGAACTAATTTTGTTTAAGATATAAAAACTTTTGTAAAATTTTGTGACTGATGTTACATTGTAATTAGGCTTATTTTATAAAAAATGCTTTCAAGAGAACTATCACAGATTAAAGTTTCGTTATTGACCTAATCTCTTCATAAATAAAATAAGTTTCAATAAAAAAATACGATTTTATTTTTACCTGTTAATTTCTTTTAAAAAACAAGATAAACTTTCAGGAGCTCAAAAAAAAAAAAAATCATGTGCCAAAACAAATGTTCCAAACATTGTCTATAAAACTTACAAAAAAAGGTGTTGCAAACTTTTTTTGCATCATTTTATAAAAATTCATTCTTTTTTACTTCATAGGGAAAAAAACTGGATTTATAATATAAAATTTTTTTTTGCTATTGGTGTCTCCAGTTTCATGGAATGACCCAGCTATAGTTTAATAACACTAAATATAAAAATATTATTAAAATGTTTCTCTGTACCACATTAAAAAAAAAGGGTCTCGAACGTGTCCGGATACCTTAAGCTAAAAGCGCCACATCACAATAAGCTAAAAAAAGATGTTAAGAGTTCATCCAAAAGGGGCGATTACAACGGTTTAGGACCCTATTTGGCCAACATGTGCCAAACACAAGACAGACAACTACAATGAACGATCGCACACAAGGAAAATTTTAATGACGCAAAGAAAAATTAGACAAGGGAGGATTCGAACTAAGGACACCTACAATTCTCAGGTTGCTAGTGCAGTTGGTAAATCCAGTGAGCCATGGTGACGACAAACAAGAATATAAAATTTAGTTGACCGTAATTATTTTTTCGCTCAATGTGGCGTCGGCCAAATAATGTTTCACTCTAATGCCACTGTTACGATCTCCCGACAGGTGTTACGAACACAGATAAGAACAGCTGTTCTTGTGTTCTGGTTGAACATTGGTGTATGACAGTGACTGTGTTCTGATACTATCAAGAATACTTGGTACTGTTCGGAATAAGAACGTGAATAAGTTCGATATGTATTAGACTCTCGGAAGGGAGGGACGTGTTTTTACACCGGACGGTGCGGCGTATATATCTGAAACTTTTGTTATATAGTAAAAACTTTTATTATATAGTAACAAATGTATGTATCCAGTAACGCGTGTCTACTTTGTTTCAAAATATATTTTTTTGTACACCAAGTAAGCGAAATAAACACGTTTTCTTGGATAGATATCTATCGCAAATGGCGCGAGATGAGTATTTGTGTCATTTCACGGTTGTGTGCAGTTGGGCTTCGGCGCCGCAGCGGCAACGCACGTTGAAAAATGTGTGCACCGGGCCTAAAGGTGAAAATTAACGGTCGCCACGCGGCGACTGAAGGTTTGAAAGTGGAGACGGAACAATTTTGCTAGTCGCCACACTTTCTTAAAAACATTTAGTTTATATATGATGAAACCTCCGATTTTACGTTATTTTTTCTTCTGAGGACCGCAAAAAAAAAAAAAAAAAAAAAAAAAAAAAAGCACGGGAACTTAAACATGGAAAATGGTATCTGGAATTTAGGGGGGAAAACGCAGACGTTTGGAGGCATATATAAATATTGGTAGGTATTGGTTGTTCTTAATGAAAATGTTTACTTGACGTGATTTGACGCAGCTTGGCCAAATGACACATGTCATAAAATTCAACCCTCAAACCAGGAAAAAATGTAGGTACTGAACGAAATTTTGGAAAAATTGTATGAAAAAAGTATCATTGTAAAAATTAAGAAGAAAAAAAACGTGCAACGAAGTATTTGTGATGGCGACATTCGTCCCATCAGAAAGAGCTTTTTCCCGAGCTGGTGGGACAGTTAGTGAAAAAAAAAGTCTGTTTAGGTTGGAAAAAACTAAACTTCTTTTTTTACAAACTGTAAATAACAAGCATGGGGCTTATAATAATTATAGACCCCGATACTTTTTATTTGCAGGTCATAAAAAGCAAGCTTATGTTTTCCCCCTCTCGTAAGCTGACAAATAATTAATAATAGATAACAATAATTATTGTTATGTACCTACCTACTTACACTTATAGTTAGTAGTTCCCATTTCAAATTGTTGTAAATATTATTTTCTTTTGTATTATTCAATGTGAAAACACAACTTTGTTGATTGTTCTTATTAATTTTTTTGACTTTGTTTTGACAGTAAAAAAAAAAATCTCTGTGAAATTAATAAACACGGCAAGCGACAAATTTAAATCTCCCCCCGGCTAACATTAATGTTAGAGGCTACTAAACCAGTTTCAAAAAATGAGGGGGGGGGAGTTTAAAAACATCGATGGTTTTTGGGCGATGTATTATTAACATCGATGCTTTGATATAGAACAGTCGATGTCGCATCCCTAAAGTGGAGCCTTAGTTTAAAAGGACACCTTGTCGCCAAGGTTGAAAACTAGTAGCCAAAAGTTGCCTGTGGCAAGTCCTGCAACGGAAGAGGTGAGTACGTTATTTCCTGGAATCAATGCCGCTAAAATAAGTTAATAGGCACCGAATGGTTTGAAGCTGTCTGTTTTTCCGGATCGATCTTCCGAGTCCGCCTGTTACTGCTTTCAAGGACCGTGGGAAGACCATCAGGAACTACAAGATCGTTAGCCAGCGCATAGAAATGCGAAAGAACAAACATTCCAACACTCTTTACCATGCACTAAGTCTCCTTTGACACCGCCATCGCAAATGATAAACGACACCCCTTCAGTTTCACGCACAACAAAGAAAAGGCACATCATCTCGAGGCGCATCCAACACTTTCTTTCAGACACCGAACAATCACTCTCCGCGAGAAACTGAAAGGCACACCGCGTCTCAAATTGCACGTTTTTACGCACACGAGGAAACGAAAGCGAGTTTTTCCACGCGCAACAGAAGTGTGAAACATTGATGGTACTATGATTCGTTAACGACTTCCATTTCGTCAGAGCATCATCCGCGGAGCCTCGTCATTATTCCAGGTAATCAGAGCAAGGTGAGAGTAAAAAGCAGGCTTTTCGATTCTAAACACTTCCATCTCACGCACAAGCTGCAAAATCTGCATCTATCAGCTGAGCTGCGGCCACCAAAACGGAACGGGCTGTTTCGAAATCCTCTTGGGTTGAAAAATAAAGCTTTGTTGTCCCTCTCCTGGGTCGTAAAGAATCGAAATTCGTTGTGTCCTATTTGTTCCGAGATTTAAAGCGGCACAGCGGAAATCTAATGCAATCACGGCCCATTTATACATTAGTTTTTGGCGGAACTGCATGATGGTGATTTTGGCTGGACGTTTTATTAAGAACACAGGGTGGTTTCTAAGCAACCGAAGTAGTGCTCAACACCGTTCTATTGTTCGCAAAGCATCAGAAAGCAATAATTTTTTCAAGTCAAAGTTGGTTAATTTTGGTTTCTATCGAGCAAGGGTCATATTTGGCAAAGTTGCGCCAGACGCAAGTAATGGACACACACACACGGAGAGTTTTACTGACACACAAGGGATAAGCATACATCCAGAGTAAGTTATAGAAATCGAACTTGCGTCGCTTACAGCTTACAGGTGGCTACTGCAGTGAACGAATCCACTGAGCCACGGTAGCACCTTTTAAGTCAAAGTGCTATTTCGACAAACTCCACAATTTATGGGTTTGGCTCTATGGTTAATATTTCACCGATGTCCACGATGAAATATTTCTGGGGTGGAACAAAGTAAAAATCAACACACATAAAAAGGGATTATGCTATAAGAAATTACCTGCAAAAAAAAATGAAGAACCTTCATATTTCACGGCTGAAAACCAATTATTACATAACAATCCTGTGAGATGTAAACTTACTATCTATTTTACAATTACTAATTTCCTGCACTAAAACGTTTTTAAGGGAGAGTGTCTCCTACCCTTCTGAGCACATGAAAATATAAAAAGAGGGGATATTTATATACCTGGGCAAACCAATCCTGGAGGTGGAACGCCAGGAAAGAAAACATGACTGAAAGGATGATTTCGATGCAAAAGAACTGAAATTTTGCCTTTCTAGGCTAGTCTAATACGATTCTGTAGAGAAAGATTTAATTTACTAGAACCAGAAGTTTTCAGAGCACTGAGACAATATTTGCGATGTTTTGAAAATCAATACAGATTATCCAAGCTTCAATTAACCGAGTGTTCGTGTTATCCAAACCCAGATTTATATTGAATTTTATAAGCACTCAAAAGGCGAGAAAATGCTGCAAAACAGATGGCCGTTCAAGATTTTCTCAAGAGTTCAAAAACAAAGTTTTTCTATTTCACGTATATAACCCACGTTCAGAGAAAATTTCATAACATTCTTTTTCCAAGCTTTATAGTAGCAGCAGCATGTAGTATAGAACCTTTTTTTCCCGTATTTTGTTTTGTTCGTTTTAATGTTATGCATTCGTGTTATCAGAGTTTCTGATTATACGAGGCTTCGGTTAACATACAATATTTAAGTTTCTACTGTAGTAATATATACTTGTATCTCTACTATTATAAAAGGAAGAGTTTGTCCGTGTACGGTGTATTGTCCTGACGAATCTATGGCACTTACAATGATAAAATTTGGCACACAGGTAGTCCGAATTTTTTGCAATTTTTGTGTCCAGCCCGAATTTTAAAATTTAATCTAGAACATTTTAAAATAAATTAGTTTTTTTCATCTTTTTTACCTCTCTCCGGAATGTGACGTCATTGAAGAAAGGCGAGGATTTTGCGATTTTCAACCCCTGACGTCAGAAGCGTTTTTCGTTCAAAAGCATGGGAACCATGCCACGTTTTCAGATTCAAACGTGTTTTGATTTACGTTGTTGAGTAGTATGAATAGCGATTTCAACTTTGTGAAGGGCAAAAACTACTTGAGTGTTTTCTAACTTCGCGATCGATAAAGGTAAAGCGAAAATTTCAACGGATCGAAATCTGCATTATGCATAATCATCATTCTTAAAATTATGGTTTCATCTTTCTAATGTTTTCAGTATCAGTAAAATTTAATATGTCCAGCCCGACTTTTTAAATTTTAATCTAAAATATATTTTAGTTAATCTCTTGGTATCACGGCGTTGCCTGTGGTGTTGGTTAGCGAAGCAAACCAAATGAGAATGTTTTGCAATCACCGGGGTTGGCGAGCTTTATCAAGCAGTAGTCACACCTGAACCCACGAAAAGAACTGTCACGTGCAACGCCGTGCTGGCCCTAATATTTTTATATTTGTAGATAAAACGCTCATTTAGTATTCGCGGTTGCTAATACAGGCAAAGAATTCATCTGTGTGCTCGGTGACTGTCTGAATTGGACTTAGATAAGCGAGGAAAAAAAATCCATTGTCCTATACGTCCAGACATGAGTGACCAAGCACTATTCAGAGGCCACAGCGTCGGGGTGGTGTTTCGTTTGGACCCTGAAGTTTATGACTTCAAAAAAATTCCATAAATTCATTTCCTCAACTCAAGTTCTGATCACGAAAAGTTGGGACATTGTGCATGACAGGATCTCTAATTATCTAACTACTTTTAAAGTAAAGTCTCATCTCAATTTCAGCAATTTTCTTGAATTCTAACGTACCCAATACTTCTGACATGAAAAGCTTTTCTTGCAAGGGCATACAGCAATACAGGGGATAAGTCCCCGATCCAAGATCGATCACCAAAACTTAAGCACTCTCGGTCACCGCATGAATACGCAGCGATTCAAGCATTTTTTAGTTTTGTACTGATTTTAATGCTTTTACGATCCCTGATCTATGTTTTAAATTTAATTTTCTCCCTCCGTTATGCAAATTTCTTAACTGAAATTATATTCTCTTTCGGATGTGCAGATGAGCTACTTTGCAGCAGGTGCTACGAAGGGGATGCCTATCCCCATAAAAGCAGACAACTTGAACCCGTGAAAGAATTCCACGCTGAGCACACGCGCAAGATCGATGAGTGAGAAACGCTACCTTGACACATCCTACCCCGCTTTTAAATTCGAAGAGCATGCGTTTTTCGTGGGATTCCTTGTTTACCATTTTCCAGCGGGACTCATTCATCACACTTCAGGGGCCGCGGAGGAATTTCCGGCGCGAAATCGTTGCCACAGAGTTCGGAATAAAAAAATAAACGAAAATCGTGATGCGTCATCTCACGAATGAAGAGAGAATGAAAAAATAAAGAGTGAAACAAGTCATCGAAACTTGTTCTGCAGGTTGAGCTCATTGTGAGAGGCATCGTGGTACGTGCGAGTAGCGTGGCCATGCATCCTGCAGAAAAAGAAATGGCACGACACTTCTCGCACTAGACCCGTCACTTTTTCTTATAGGATCCTTTCTACCACTTTTATTTATTAACTCTTTCATAAACTTTTATGGCGATAGCATGGAATGCGTAGAGGCGCTGTTTCCGGACTGAAACCAAAGATGTGCAGTTCCGTGCGTGGTACATTTCGGAGGTGTATCTAAAAGGCCTTACAACAAATGGAGCCTTGGATTTCAAAAGAGAACAAAGGATCGAATGAAAAATGCTCTACTTTGAAAAAACACCCACCTGAATTTTTATTATTGTTTATCACAAAAAAATATCCAATAACAGAACAAAAAATTTATCTCTCTATATTAAAAAAATGTTACCGCCGCCGCAGGATTGAAAACAGTGTTGTTTAGCTCGATTCTTAGACGGTTACCCGAGAAAGTACTGATCGGAAAAAAATGAAATTAACATGCTTTGTTCTTCATCGTATTCCCTGGATAATTATTAAGATTTTTTTCCGATGCGGCTATTAGTTTAGGTTTTATTAAGTGTTAAAGTTGAAGAAGTGAAATTTCTTCCGCGAGTGAGCAAAACACATTCAAATTTTCAGTTGAATTGGTTGGCGAGCGTAAGCGAGCAGGGGGCGGAGCCCCCTAGTGATTAAAAAAAATGCAAGAAAATAGACAAACACAAATACAAGTTACAAAATAGATTTAAAAAAATACTTCATCGAAACAGAATACTTATAGAATCGAAATCGTTAAAAATATATCAACCTACGAGACAGAATAAAATAGTTAAAAAATCTATTCGTAGCAGAATTGTAACATACATTTAATTTTAAAGATTTAACAAAAAAATATTTTTGTTTCTGATAACTGAATATAATATAAACTGAAAAGGGCGTATCAGTTAACGCACCAAGACTCTTAATTTTTTAAACAATAACGTATCTTCACAATTATTTTCAATGTTTCGTGTGCAATTTTTTAATTGTCACTAAAGCTCTGCTTTAAAATGAGAATATTAAAACTCCTCAAGTGAAAGAAATTAGATTTACTGTCGTGAAACAACGAAATATCAAAAAAAATTTCCCCAAACTTGGTACTTACGTTTCCGAGGTTAACATGCGTAGTACGAGATCCAACAACAAACGAATTTCAGTATTTACATTTATGAAAACTTTTAGAACTTTTTCGTATATGAGAACGAGACATACTTTCAAGAAATATTCTTTGCCTTGCTGCTATAATTGCAGTGAAGATACTTTTACAGATAACATCTCAATTGTTAAGAGATCACACCCACTTGCTCAGTAATTGGCTTGGATTTAAAGTTTGGAGTTTCAGGTTCGAAAAATAACATTTGTGTTCAGTAAAAAATTGCTCTTTTTTATAGGGAAACGAATTAGAATTAGTTTTACCAATTTTACTCTAAACAGTTTAATACTCGCCGTTTTGAATCAGTCTAACAAAAACTATTTCCTTCGTTTTTATTTTTTTTTGTCAAGCTAAATGTGGGTGGCGGTAGTTTGGTTTAGGTATTCCGAACACGTGACGTCATTTGACCTTGCTTTTAAGCACTTTCCAATAAAAGTTCCAAATAAATTCCGAATTGACACAATAGAATCAACTCTAATATTAAATGCCAACTATTATTCAACTATATATTGAGCATTTGGGGAAAGGAAGTAAAATTTTTGCATTCCGTCTGGTTTCTTTGTTAAGACTGGAAATTCTCATAGATAAATACAGGACGTCAGTGTTTTATTAACGTCTTTCATAACTTGGTATGTTGTTTGGATGTAATTGCACAGCAAGTCGCATTTATTAAATACTAGCCACTGCGTATCCAGCACGGCATTGCCAGGGACAGTTCTTTCCGTGGGGTCAGGTGTGACCACTGCTATCCAGCTCCAGGTGATTACTGCGAGTTCCCATTTGGTTTGCTTCGCAAACGAACTCCACATGCAACGCCGTGATGGCCTTGAAGTGGCTATTATCAACGACGTAAATCCAAGCATGCTAGAATAGTAAAACTTGGCATGGTTCCAAAGATTGACGTCAGCGGTCGAAAATAGCAAAATTCGTTCCGTCATTCGAGGTACGGGAGACGTCACATTCCGGAAGAAAGAAAGAATAGTTAAAAAAACTAATAAATTTTTAAACATTCTAGATTAAATTTTAAAATTCGGGCGCTACACAAAAATTGCAAAACATTAGGACTACCTGTGTGGAAAATTTCATTATTGTAAGTGCCATAGATTCATCAGGACACTTCCTTTTATAACATTAGAGATTAACGCCAAACAAAAAAAAAAGCGATGAATAAAATTAGAATTCTTAACCAGAAGTAGTTTTTCCTCTCCGGAAAGTTGTTTTGTAATGAAAAACCCTTCATGCGCGCAAGAGGACGCGGGACTATTCTAATACATTCGTTTCCTTTTAAAATTACTTTCTGGTCTAACTAGAGGAACAAAAATTCTCGCGTACTGATTTTAGTACTAAACCAATTGAACTAGTTAAAACCTTTTTTAATGTTTTACGAAATCCCAAGGTTGAGCAATCATCCACTAGACACTGTTCTCCGAGGGTGGGGAGAAGAAAAGGACCCAAAGAGATCGTCAGTTGCGAAACGGCTCTTCTATTGCCAGATCCCGTTCATTGCCGGGGACGTTTTTCTTAACGTTTAATTACCGGCCAAATAGGAAGGGAAAAAAAAAAAAAGAGTCGAGATGTACCCAGCTGCATGCAGGTCAACCGTTTCGGAAGCCGTTCAGGGAACGAAGTCTGCGAGCACACACAGGGAGTAATGGACTCGACTGATAGCGACGTCCAACTGGTGACTAAACAATGCAAAATCTGAAGGTTAATTACCGGAATCAAGCCGACCGTTGCAAGTGGCCACTTGTTTTTTTTAACCTTCCGAAACTCCTCGGAGGACAACGCGAAGATAGGCATCTGGAGAAATGGCGGACAGTTCAATTCAAGGTAAGAATTCTCGATTCAGGAGACGTACACAAGAACTGTTCTCTTATCATTGAAATGAATGGCAAAATTAGACAAATTAAAGCAGCTCTAAGATCTAAATAAACAGAAATTTCAATCACCATCAAGGTACTGCCATTGTGAGTGACAAGGGTGTTCAAAATCTGGGTGAGTTGTTTTCAGGTTTTAATGAGCAAGGGCCATATAGTTGACCAAGTTGCGCCCAACACAAGGCGACGCGAAGTGAAAGATGTAATGGAAGAGGGAAAAAGAGGGATTGGGGAATAGAACAGCGCGCGATGAAAGCAGAAGACGCTTGGGCACATTCCGTGTTTACCATAGACCGTAAACCCAATGGGAAAAGAGAGCACCAGAGTACTTCGGGTTCGTGAATCCCGTACACATCTTACGGAGATGTGCGAAAATCGAACTGAAAAAAAATCAGTACTTTGTTCTTCTAAAGCCTATCGGCCCAAGTCGATTCCCAAGACCACACAAGCAATATTTCTGATATCTTACGACAACGACTCTGCACACACGCTGTGTTTCATAAAAAAGTTGATGGTTTTTAGACCTAATCGTCATTTCTGAAGCTTAAGTTTCCTGAACTTTTTGTTCTCTCGCTTCACGCAACTCTTGATTGATCAAGTGTTATTCTTCCTTCTAACATTTTGAACTCTGATCTGTTTATGATATAACAATCTGTCGGTCAATGAAAAACAATGATCCATATCCTTCAAGAGAAAAAGCATCCTAAATTCAAATAGCTCAAGTCCAGGCCCGAATAATTAATTCCACTGAACATATATATGAAGTGCATTGTATGCACCTAAGTAAAAAAAGTACTTTGTATGCGTTGGCCATTGACGCCTGACTTTCTCTTTGCTTCTAATTTCTTACCCAGAACAAATTTTACAAAACAAGAGATTAGCACCAGGAAGATAGATGGTTAGTTAACGTCGCACCTGGAGAAACACAACGGGCTATTGATACAAGACACCAGGTATATCATAAGTCAAAATATGCACCGGTTTAGGATTTACATAGATCATGGCTAATTGGATCGATTGCAGGGATTGAAAATTGCAGACAAGAATTTTTCTCCAATCCTGTTAGGCATGGTTAGGTAGAGTTGTAGTAGAGCATGTAAAGACAAAGCAACATCAGTCTACTAAAAAACACTTGATGGTTGATATTCGTTGCACTGTCATTTCTACTACAACATGGTAAGTTAGCTTTTGTAGTGGTGGCTAAGTTACCAGAGTACAGAAGAGTACCAGGATCGAACCCACAAGGTAGTGCTCCGATCTACATGTCTTCCTTGAATGTTCTTCTAGCTGTTGCTGGGCTTAAAGAACAAGAGTCCTTTCAATGCATGATTTGAAATGCAATTTAAATTTCAGCTATAAATTTCCAACCCCACACGTTTGGGGATTAAAATAAAGACGACATGTCTTGCACAAAAGGGGCGCGTTTATGTTTGCTGTAATGCGACTACACCTTTACGTTTATACACTATCGGTTTAAGAACGAAATCATGTTTACGCATGAATATTTCTAACAAGACGACTTCGAACTCAACCCAAGTTGAAACCTAACGGAGACGCATCTGACCAGCACATTTAACATTCAACTTGCTCAATTTGTAGGAGTTATTCCAAGCACTGTATGTATTTGGTAGGTAAGTTAACTAACGTCACACACAACAGAGCTATTGATGACGTCCCAGCATCAATCCGGAAGGGAAAGATACAAAGACAATGCTTCGTAATTTTGAAACACGGTCAGGTAATGAAAACAACTGAGCTGGCATCCCACTCTTCAAACTTAAACACCACACCAACGTGGGAACATTTGAGGTCAAGTCAGATTGAACGTGCACCAGCACTCGTGTACACGACGGTTTTTGGCTGGACCTAGTTTTGAACTCGCAACTGCATCCTTAGCTCTTACAACTGGCCTGTAGGTTTTCGAATAGGAGTAGTTAGAATAGTAGAATGAATTAGAATAGTAAAACAAAACTTTTTTTTTTGCCTCATTTTGTTGATTTAGAGCAGAAACTCGTCAATCGCTATTTTTTGAAAGGTTGGGTTCTATGATGCCATATTTTGCGCAGCTGCACCAAACAACGTCAAACAAATGGTAATTGTAATTTTTAATCAACGTCGTACAAGAGCAACACAACGGTCAATTCCTTAAAGGAAAGATCCGAGGACAACACCACGTCATTTTCAACCACGGTCAGATGACGTGGCAACACCTGAGCTGGCACCCCGCTCTCCTAACTTCCACACCTACCAGACTCGGACTTTCGGCTACGACAGATTAAAGGTGCACATCCGCCTCTACATTATACACTTACAAACATTCATGCAGTGCCGGATTCGAACCAGGAACCTACCGATCTTTTGGCTTACACCGTAACCACCAGACCGGTTGGTCGGCGTCAAGCGAATGGACACGGAAGGAAATATTTACCGACACAGAAGAGAGCAATGCACCCAGGGAGGAAACGAAACTGCGCTGTCTACAACTAGCAGGTTGTTAATGCAGTGGGCAAATCCACTGAGCCACCATTTTTTGGAAGACACTAATGCTTCGTTTCATGAGGAGAAATACATTACTAATTGTAATCTGTTAAAATACATTATCAATCTGCTTTTTGATTGGCCTAAAAATAAATAGCTTTAAGGTGTATATTACCGCTAAAGTGCAGTAATCAGTTATTCTACAGATTATCTAGGTAATGTGCAGATTTAAAAGGGGATCCGTTAAAGTGCCGAAAATTCTTTCATTTCTCAAATTACCTAGATAATTTGCACATCACCTACTGGGCACTCGTTAAAGTGAAAATAAGATCTATGCTGGAACAACAGCAACGTTTCTGTACACTTAAATTAACATATGTTATTTATTTATTTTTCGATACTTAAAGAATCAAGTTAATACAATCAATAAATTAGTTGATAGAATCAATCAAAAAAAAAAAAAAAAACGGTTTAAAATATTATTACAACTAAGGAAATTAACCTAATGTTATTCATTCATATTTCGATATCTAAAGAATCAAGTTAAAACAATCAACAAATTAGTTGATGGAATAAATCATCAATCAATTAAAAAACTATAACAGAAAGAATCAAACTGTTTAAAATATTATTACAATTGAGGAAATGAATTTGCAAAACATATGATAAAATAATGCTTCCTTTAGTGCAATCTAAACATTGGTGACCCTTTGAATTACATAGCAAAGGAAATGAGAAACAGGCGATACCAAACTCAAAATGGAGAGAGAGGAGGTGAAGGGAAAGGAAATGAGGGAAACAAACTTTTGAACTTTAACGATACGGAAGCCGTTAATGTGCACAATACCTAGGTTAAATGCGGGAAAACTCTTGATTCCGCACGTTAACTAAGCAAATCAGCTAATCTGTAGATTAGCAATGTGATGTGCACATTTACGGCTTTCGAGCTTTAGCTGTAACATATAAACAAGAAATCGCGAAAACTTTGACCAGAATATCAATACTTTTTTTTTTATTAATTCAAAATATTTTCCTACATCTTAGCTTTCAAGCGATGCCAAGATCTTGGAAATATTCGAAATAGTTTTTTAGTTACAGGGGTTTTCGTTAGGTACTGTCACCGTGAAATATTTTTTTTAATTACATTTTTTATTTTATTTTTTAGCGTGTACGTACATTTTAACAGCCGACAGCAAAGAAATATTCCTTTGGTTTCATACCTCAACGTCTCGCATAAAAACGGATAAACTGCTCTCAACACAAGACGCCGAAGTCAATATTAGTTAATGATTTTGTTCTTCCATCCGACCGTATGTATTTGAATTGGGGCAGTTTGAAGAGCAGAAATAAATCAGTTGTTTTAAAACCTCAAGCTATGTATGTAGGCGTCGAACTTTTTCTGTACCGTCTCCATGGGCTGGAAACGCAACGGCTGAGAGGGCACGATGAGTGCATTTTTACTGACACGCGAAATATCAGTCACGTGTGAGCCGCGAGATGAACCACCTGGCGTTTGCAAACTCTGATTCATATTGACTCCAGCTTCTAAGTGATCCTGCCGGTAATAAATCATATCGGAAGCCATGCACTCGCACATCTCTTAAAGCCGAGGTAGCTCAAACAAGCGGCAGTTTGCAACGCCCAGATAAAAATAGATAAAGGCATAAAATTTAAATCCCCCAGCTAGGGTTGCGAAATCATCTCACTGCGATAAATTACCGACGGAAATTCGTAATACCGGTTATAAGTTCCTAGTTTTTCTCAGCGGTTTCTAACATTTCGAAAGACAGCAATCGATTGCTGTTGTGGTAAAAGCAATGAGATGTAGATTTCGGAAACACGTCATTTGCAAACATTTACTGCGCAGACTTATTCCATCCAAAGAATTCATACGAAACAAGGAAACAGCTTTCCTTTCCAGTGAATGGGTTGGTTAGGTTTTCATGGTACAAGAGTCATATTTGGCCGCGCTCATACTTGCCAGCTTTGAAAACTGCGCGTCGGTAAAACTTTTGCGTCCCCGAACGCCCCTTGCCATAAAACACAACATAAATAAATTGATTAATGTACATTAGAAATAACCGTACTGTCACAATAACTAGTATTATACTTGTATTTAAAAATGCACAAGTAAAAATTCACTTTTTTTTTTATCTACTGCAGAAATCTTGCAAAGCAGTAGTGCTTTAATACCAAACTAAACACATCCACACTGTGGGGGAAAAAAAAACATTTACTTTACAAGTACCTACACATTGCATCCAAAAAACTGAGTTACATACCATTTAAACTTGTGTTAGGATTATACATTATTGGTGTTCATAAAACTTATTTAGAAGTAGATGAAAGAAAAAAAAATCAATGTTCTATTTACTAAGTTATTTCATTTAGCGTTTTATCCAGAAGAGGGTGTTGTAGAAAAATTCAATGAATCTGTAGCAGCTTTTTTGCTTCTTTATAACTCTGCACTAAATTTCTGCTCATGACAAGGTTTTTTTTTATGAATTTAGTGGATGGTTGAAGAGAATGAAATATTTCGATTGCTCGATCGAAATATTAAAAATACGTAAAAAAGGCAGACCAATCCGTAAAATGAAGTGGAAATCCGTAAAAATTACGGATAATCTGTAAACGTTGGCAAGTATGCACGCTGTACCAAACGCAAGATAACGTCCATGGAAAAGCACACGACCTTCTAATAAAATAGACGGATCATGTAATCGCAATTCCAAGTTATTTCTTTAGGCGCTCGGTTTGGAGATCTGTCACGTGGTTGTGGGGAAAAACATGTATCCTAAATTATTGAATGGTTAAAGTGAATATCCACAAAGATCGGAGGTTGTATGAGCTTCGATGGCCAATCGGCAAAAACGATTCGTAAGCTTTCTTGATTTACCCTTCAGAGATCTTACGACTGCGACTACGTTTACTTGCTCCGTCTATTTTGTTGGAAGGTCGATGAAAACACTAAGGTGACGTTTCCCCTCTCAAACACAGAAAAAAGAAATACACTCATGGTAAGTTACAGGAATCGAACCTGCACCTCCTACAACTCGTATGCATCCAATAGAAGCATCAAAACGATGAATTAAACAGGGGTTCCCAAAATTCATGGAGGGGGTGGCTGAATTCCGATTTTGGAAGTATTTGGAGGTTGAATCGGAAAAGAATCCCTTCTCAGATAAATTACGAAATCAGTATAAACATTTCTTTACTTATGTTCAATTGAACTTAGATCCACAGTAAAAACTGGTATTCAGATTACATTTCTGGTAGCATTTGCCACTAGTATCGTCTCTTGTAATTGGATCTCTAAAATATGACATGAAAAATAAAGCTAAAATAATACAATAGAATAACTCGGCAATGATGTTTCGGAAACGGTTGTTCTAACCAGCCACCTGCACCGTAACTTCCTAGAAATTTATACTTTGAACCCCCCCCCCTTCCCTCCCAAGTGTATCAAAGAATAAACCACATACAAATGTTTCATTCTGCACTAAAACGTAACCGATAAAAAAGCAAATTATATATTTTCAAAATAGGTAGTTATTTCAGCAAACGTCGCACTGAAGCAACCAACGGACTATTGGTGACGATCCGGGATCAACCCCGAAAGGAAAGATCCCAGGACTACACCTAGTCATTTTAAACCACGGTCAGACGACGAGGTCAACACCCGACCTGACAACTTCATTCTCCAAATTTTCACACCACGTCAACGAGAAAAAAATGTAGGCCCTGACAGATTCAACGTACACTAGCCATCTCCCACATACACGACGGTCTTTGATTGGACCGAGTTTCCAACTTGCAACCCTCCGGTTGTTAATCTGCTACTCTTCCAACCGGGCTAACGCAACTCTATACAAAACAGGAGACAATGCGCAAGGGGCACACATAACTTCATTGGGTGGGTGCCACTACCAGTAAAAGATTAAAACTTCCGCCTTTCAAAGTGGTTTGAATGACGTTACCAGAAACCGAAACGTGAGAAACACTTGAAGACGCAGGTACCCTTTGACACTCTAGTACTCTCGTCATCCGGGCACCAGACAGGGGTGTCTTCAAAGGGGATTCCCCGGATGGTGTTGACGTTGGGGGAGGGGAAGGACGGTTGCTTTGGTGGCTAACCACTGCTGATGTCCCTCCCCGGGGGTTACGAAAAGTGGGGAATGGATGATTAGTGACGGAATTTGAGGTTTTCTGACGCCTACGCGACTCTAAGGGGATCGATTCCACATTTACTCCCATACTGAAAAAAGGTTGGCTGAAGGGCGCCATATACAAGTCACTTATTGTCCAGTTGTGGACACACAAGGGAAGTTTTACTGACACAGAAGCGCAAAATACATGAAGGGTAAGTAACGGAACCCCCACAACTGGCCGATAGAAAAAAAGGAACCACTTCTTACCAAATGCAGAGCTTACTTATCCTACATCCTGCGATCTTCCCAAAAATTTCGGTGGGCTGTTAGCTCAGATGCTGCTTTATCTGAGCGTGGTTCAAAATAACGTGGTGTTGTCTTCTTTCCCTTCGGGATAGATCCCGGATCGTCGCCAATTGTAAGTCGTGTTGCTACAGTGCAACTTTAAACGTGAATAAAATAGCACTTAAAAATTTATAAAATTAAATGAAATGCTAAGTATTAAAAAATCGAAATAGATGTGAATTACTCTGATTAAATATACGAAAAAAAAAGCTGGATTTCCTTTACCGTAAAAAATACTCCCCCAATTCGTTTTAAAATCTTTTACTCTACACTTTTACACAACTGGTACACTAGATCGTTATAATTTTTCGTAGAAACTTGTATTATCGTACTTTACATGTTATTCAGAATTTAAGACAGTTTGTTCAGTTTATTCTGTAAGATCCACTTCCACGCTACACCAAGCAGTTAATTAACGTCGCACTGGGACAACACAACGGACTATTGGCGACGGTCCGGGATCAACAAACTCAGCACTTGAGCTAACACCCCACTCTCCAAACTGCCACACCACGGCAACGGGAGGATATTCTCTCAAGGAAAATTCGGATGTCAAAGGTGGTGTTTAAAAAAAAATCAAACTCTTTTGTGAAAAGGAGGTGCTTATTAAGGTAGTTGAGCTTAATGGGTGTGTGTGTAGCTAATGTTCAAGAACGGGGCAGACGGTGGAACTAGGAGAGTAGTTTTCTGTTAAGACAGATGGCGAGTGTTTTCGTGTAGAAAGTGCTTCCTGTACGTGCTACGTATGGGGCCACCGGAAGCATGGTGTTATACTCGGATCTTTCCCCTGAGGGGATTGATCCTGGACCGTCGTCAATAGCCCGTTTTGTTGCTCTAGTACGACGATTTTTTCCATTACCAGCGAAAACAGACAGACAAGTTGGAAGAGCAACCGCAGGGTTGCGAGTTCAAAACTCCGTTCAGCCAAACGCCGTCGTTTACACGAGTGCTGGTGTACGTTAAATCTGTCTTGACCTAAAATGTTCTCACGTTGGTGTGGTGTTGAAGCTTGAATAGTGGGGTGCTAGCTCAGTTGTTCTCATTATCTGTCCGTGTCTCAAAATTACGGTTCTCGGATCTTTCCCTTTCGGGATTGATCCCGGACCGTCGTCAATAGCACCTTGTGTTGCTCTAGTACGACGTTAATTGAAAATTACCAATTACCTCAGAGAAATGAGAAGCCGACCCACCGGTATAGTGGTTAAGGTATTAGCCTCTAGATCGGAAGGTTCCTGGTTTGAATCCGGGCCAGGGCATCATGGATGTTTGTAAGCGTAGTGTACATGCGGCTGGTGTACCTTAAAACTGTTATGGCCGAAAGTCCTCACGTTGAGTGGGTGTACTTCCACACCCACCCAACGGGCTGAAAGGGGTGCCAGTTCAGGTATTCCCACGTCATCTGACCGTTGTTCAAAACGACCTTTCTTGTCCTAGAATCTTTTCCTTAGGGGTGTGGTCCTGGACCGTCGTCAATAGCCCGTTGTGTTACTCTAATACGAACGATGTTAGTTAAACTTACATTACCTTACCATAGAAATTAAAAATGGATTGCAGACAATTTTTCCCTTTGTCCAGACAGATACAGACCAACACTCGGAACTCTAGAAAGAGTTGATGGTCCCCCAGCAGTGATAATGAGCGAGGTGTGGGGGCTCTGGATACGGGTTGCTCCGCGAAGAACCTTGGATAACGGCAAGTGTCGAATTTCGTGGCAAAATAGAGTGGGACAGTCTGGGTCGGATACATTTAACGACCCACTTGGAATTCTCGGCGATGAACCCTCGTGAACTGACACTTCTGCCGCTCCCCTCTCCTCAGTGTAAACAAAGCAAAAGAGTTACCGACGGATGCTTTTTTTCCTCTTCAGACGCTCCACCAGGTCGTTACATAGATGTTTATCTACGATGTTCCAGACGACTGCTCCAAAGCGTATAAAAAATAACAATTTTTTTTGTGGAAAAAAAGAATATGAATGCGTTTTTAAAATTTTGGATCCCAAATCTGAAGGAAAATTTCCGAAAGCGAAACTAAATCGAAATGTTTTTGAATTTTTCGAAGCGAAATTGAAGTTGAGTTTTGTTTATTCAAACAGTAGTTTCGAACCACCCCGTTGTAATGAATCGTCACCGAACCCAATAAAAAGTTCACTATAATCGATGGTTCACTCTATCCAATTTTGTTGACACATAAAAATTTCTTAGCATGGATGGTGGTTTTAATCATTGGGATAATAACACAATTTCCTAAAATAAATTATTACATACTTAAATAAACAATTAATCATGTTTTTGGAAATAAAGAATTCAATAGTTTGACTTCCTTTTATTTTTACTCCATATGAAAAAATTTCGTTGTTTTGGATTGGGAACATTTCGATTTGAAGAACAGTAATTCAATTTTTTTATCGACGATTTTTAGCAATTTTTTCAGGATACTTTGTTGAGATGACAAAATGTCCGTTCAGTTTGAAGCGCTCACATGGACACTGATTGTAGATAGATCATATGACACCTCTAGGGTCCGTCCCACTATGTTCAAGGAGTGTTTTAAGAGTGGGGCGATTTGAGACAGAAGTTAAGGAATGCTGTGTTTCGGTATGCTGCTATGTTAAATTACCTTTTAAAATCTGGAAAAATATCTGGAAGGAAAAATTCAGTTAACAATAAGCGAACTTTCATTTTTTCAGGAGCTCATTATAAGCGCTTAAAATAATAGTTAAATAGGAGTTCAGTCGGGACCAGTGAAAAAGTTCACTATAACCGAGTTTACTATATCCAGGGTTCACAATCGCGGGATTCGACTGTATAACTAGTAATTCCATTATAAATTTGAAAACGTCGTAAAATGTTGTTTTAACGCAATGTTGTTCCACCCTTTTTGATGTTTCTTAAACGGCACGATACAATTTACGTTTCGCGGGAATTAAGTTTAATGTTACAATAAAATTGATTACATTAAAAAAAATGCTTCTGCTTAACGAACACCAGAGATAATAGGAATTAGACGGTAGCAATGACGTTTGCAATGATTCCGTCCATTTTTGTTTACCGTGTAAAGTTGGCTACTAACTCGGTATTCTACAGCAAAAACGTCAATCAGTGCTTAATCTACAAGTTTCAAGTCTGAGATTCATATAACTGCTATCCACAAAATAGAACACGGAATGACGTGATCCAATAGCTAAACTTTAAAGCATTAATTAGTCATACAAATATTTTAATCGTACGAATGGCAAATGTGTTCTATCGACAGTGACTATACATGTTGACTAAAATATTTCCAGAACAGATTAAAAGCTCACGACGTGAAATGTTCTGAGAAAAATAATCAAACACCTGCAACTCAGATTGAGTATTTAGCAGCAGAAGGCCAGTAGTGTTGCGACATCGACAGCAAAACATCGAAGTTTTGAAACCTCGATGTTTAAAATTAAAACATCGATATTGATAATACATCGACCCAAAAACATCGATGTTTTTTAAATTCAGTGTATTTAAACTTTTTCCCCCATTTCTTAAAACTGGTTTAGCACCAAGTGATGCGACATTGACAGCAAAACATCGATGTTTTTTATAAAACATCAATGTTTTGAAAACATTGACATCTATGTCGCATCCCTACTTTTTAGACCCTTCACCCTTGGCCACTTTGGTCTAAAAGTATGTTCAATTTGCTGATTATAGAAGTTATGCTACATGGTTATTTTTAAAATTTTTATAACGGTACTTTTTTCATTTAAAAATAAAACATCGACAACGTAAAAACATCGACAAGTATAAACATCGATGTTACAAAAACATCGACTCCAATACATCGATGTCGCATCCCTAAAGGCCAGGTGCAACGCCACTTTTGATCTGTCCTTAAGTTGCTAAAAAAAGCTCCTCTTGGGTAGCTTAAAAAAATTCGTACATGTTTTAAATACACAATATAATACAATGACTAGGATCTAGACATTGAACATGCTCCAATTTAAAAGTGTCAGAGGAAGAATATCCGGCGAAGTTTTCAAACAAGAGAAAAATTTAGAAAAGTTGGGCTCAAAAACAACAGAAAACGTGTTCGTCGAAACGAAATTTCTATTTGAAAAAGATCGACCGGCTGATTTCGAACCCTGTTTGTACCAGTTTGCTCTCTTCCTGTAGTTTATTGATTTAAATCCATTGGAAGCAAAGAATACACCATTCAGCCTTCTGTTATTTTACAATTTTAAGTGGCAAATCTTTGGAAGAACAGTATAAAATTTATATTCTCTACTCGATCTCGGCAGCGTTGATGCTATCGCCATCAGTAAAACAAAGTAGGCAGTGGCCTATTTTTCTTTCAACAAGTCTGACAATACCGGTTCCAGGGATCGAAAAGCACATACTGCGTGAAAATGGTGTGAGCGAAGAAAGAGAGTAACCCGTATATAATTTCAGTTACACCCCCATCTTCCAAAAGACGAGAATGAATGGAATGAATATAGATCAAGCTTTTAGACGCGTTGTATCAATTTGGCAAACCAGATCGCATACTGCCATTCAGGAGTGTTATCCGCTTTCTAGAAGGTTCTTTTAATATATTTGAAAACGATACATGTACTTCGGTTCTATTGATTGGTTTGTTTTTATTTAAAGGGAAGGCAACGATTAAAGCAATGCAAAATCCAAGAAAAAGATTAAAAAGATTTTTTTAATGAAAAAAAAAAAGCAGAATAAAAATAAAGCAGAGCGTTGTAACACACACACATATATATATATATATATATATATATATATGTTACAACGAACTTCAGGGGACCGTAAATTTTTTTCGTTGTAACGGAAATTTCGCTGTAACGAAATTTTGCTAATTCGAATAAAAAAGAACATTTTAAATAAGTAAATTCGTTTTGAAAAAACACTGCATATAATACTATGATTAGCTACTGCGATTAGAAAGTTGATTACAATTCGTTGAAATCAGTCAGATAAAAAAAAAATTGAAATAAATACATTGTTATTGCATTTTCTAAAACCTGTAAAAAATTGACTCTCTTCTTTTGGGAAACATTACTCCTAAACGAACAAAATGCGAGGAAACAAAACTTTATTTCAGAAAATCTATGATTTTCTTCTGAACGAGGTTTGTTGTTGTATTCGAGAGTAAATTATATTGCAGAAGGTGAATGTTTTCAAATATAAAGTCCGGAACATTGCTTTGTGAGGAAATAAATGTCCGCATTGTATCCAAACTTGCTAAGGCTTCTGATGAAGTGACATTGCGCACATCATCTCCCACCACAGCCTCTTCATCTTCACTACTTTCATCGGCCTCATCTTAGCCGTCTTTAATGGATTGGATGATGTCTGCTTCGGTCAGTTCATAACAAGTTGAAACGTTGTCATCTGCACTGAGATAATCTTCCAAATTCACATCGTCAGGAACCAAAGTTTTATTTTTTGTAGCGTTCCAAATTTTCTCCAACTCAAATTGCTGAACGTCGTGCGTATTTAATTCATCTTTCAAGTCGACTTTTTCTGAAATTGAATTGGCGTCTTTGGTTGTGGTTGCATGCTTCCAACAGTTTGCTATTTTTGATTGACTGATGTCATCCCAAGATCCACATATCCATTCGATAACTTCCTTCACGTTGCATTTTCTTAGGATATTTTTTTCAGAATTGCATAGAATTTGACGTAACAAAAAGATTATATTGCGTGATTTAACAGCCCTGATGATGTATTGGTCAAGAGCTAAGTTTGGCCGTGAAATTAGGCGGGAAATACAGTTATGACAGTGACAAATTTCTGCTTGTTTCTTAGAAAACCAGTCTTTATTTTGGCAGCTGGTTTCAGCCCGACTAAAACGGAATTCATGGAATCTATGGAAACTGCATGCTTGTTATCAGTCGAGTGAACCATGAAAGGAAAACATATTTTTGCCTGCACAAACAGTTCGTTGTATCGGGATTTTCAAAAATCGATCATTTCGTTATACTGAGATTCATTTAATATTGTTTTAATTGCATTTCGGATGGGGATTTCCATGACTTGCGTAATAACGGGATTATTCGTTGTATCGGTATTCGTTGTAACGGAATCTTACTGTATTTGCAAATACATTTCGTATCCTGTTACTATCCTGTTCAAAATGCAAATTGGTTTATTTCAAGCATGAATTCAGAAAATTATTTCGAAGAGGGCCCAATCTTTTCTTTCACTTCCCAGTAGAAAACCTGGAGAAAAGATTGGGCCTTCTTCTAAATAATTTTTTCCATGTTTTCTATTCCAATAAACAGTAGCTGTAAACTGCGTGAACCTTACGTTTAATGATTATTTGACTGTTTTCAGACATATCTATATGTGCATTTAGCGTAAAACTTCGATCGACGCTGAATTAGCTCCAGTATGCATTTATTTTATATTTAAAACATTTCGTGGAGGGATCGACGCATGCCTTTCCTCTGAATTGGTCTCTCATATTTAAGCGAAAAGGCCAAATATTTTATTGTCTTATCCAATCTCTTCCCATACAGTCACATAGCACACGTTTGATCCTTCGCTTACTGTAGCAACCGAATACGAAATAGGCATTTCACTCGCAAATGTATTGATTTCGGATCTGTCCACGACTAGTTCCACTCATGGGCTCGACAAAACTTCGATTTGCATCAATATTTATTTTGGCAACATCAAAAACATTTTGGGCGTGCCTCCCTGTTTCTTGTCCCTGGTTTAATTTTCATCAAAACTGAATTCGTAAAAATATATAATTTCTGCTTTAACTGATCTAGATCACTAAATTACTACATAGCACCATTAGTGCTTGCTCCCATAGATTTAATCACTCGACCATGTTTTTTTCTAAAAGTAATTGGAAATGCAGATATCATTCATTGCGAACTTATAAGACATGGATACTGGTTAAATATAATTTTCTTTTGAAAATCTTTCATAGTACAAAAAACAAATTTAAAAAGAAAAGCTTCTCATGGACAGATTTCAAGTCTGAAAACGAATAGCAGATGCAGTTTTCGGAAGACAGCTTGGTGAATGCAAAACTTCGAAATTGGTTTTTAAAACGTATCGATTTGCTCCCAAATATTTCGTCGTACTACTTGGTGAACGAGAAATTAATCCCGGAACAATCACGCTGTAAACTTTCAGATAATATTATTGTAATAAGCAGATCTACAAATATTTTGATTCATCAGACCAATTCATTTCAACGGTAACAGCTATAAACCGATGCATCTCTGGATCTTTCCTATAGCGACAAACTTGGATGGAAAGATTTGAGAACCAAAGATAGTAAGTTGAAAATACTACTTAATTTGATGATCAAAACGAAATTTTAGGAGAAAACTTAAATCTTAGTAAAATGATAAAGTATGTTGTTTTCTGCCATTAGCTATCGCATAACGTGCTTCAAGAAAAGTTAAGGTATCGACGAACAAAGCTCAATTGAATCGGGCGGAGACTCATTTTAATTGCTATGTTAATATGTCAGGTGTTGTAAAGGTCTACAACTAATTCACTAAAAATCGTCCTTCCGGCTAAAAAGTCTGAATTCAAAAACATATTTTCAGACAGTAAATCTGAAGACAACTTATCGATTTCTCTAGTAATTTCACATTTAAAAGCAGTGAGAATACCGAATTAGGTAAAGAAGATAGAAATAAAAAATAAAATCCAATACAGATAATGCAGCTCTTGCATTTTCAAATGGTTATATATTTGCTTAACACGTGTTCAAATGTAGCTGATTCTTTTCGAAATTCCATGCAGCATTTCAGAAAGTCAGCGAACACCAGGCTGCACTCTCAAATGGGGTGAGTGATTCAACTCAACGCGTAGTCACAACAAGTGAGATTCAAGTCCAGTTTTTCCAAGTTGCAGACGGGCCGATTACCATAAGCATTAATTCCTAATACCACTGACACCTGTCGCACTCCTCCACAGCGATGAATAATAAAAGTTATAAAATAACTAACCTTTTTTATAATGTGAACATATAAAGTATTTCTCGAAAATTTGCGCAATGATAAATATGTTAAAGGAAGTCGATTGCAAAAATGTTACATAAATCTTTTACAACCAACTAAGACGCGTTAAAACTATGATCTGCTTCAATTACATGATTTTATTAGATGTCATAGCTGGAAGCTTATATGCATTTTGAGTAGTTGAAAACACTCTTAAAATTAATATTTAAAATATTTCTCTGGAAAAATCCCCAAGTTTGCCACCCACAAATCTTTCGATAACGATGTCAAACTAAAATCGAACTTTCCATTTGGCACAGAGTTTCATTTCGATTTGTTTTTGAAAAAAGGCGCAGGGTTAATCAGAATCTCTGGAGACACGTTTTGGCTGAAAAGTTGCTTGGCGATCCTTAATTTGTTTACATAAATTAATGTGTGTTCACGAACATTCGAATTTAATATGTTTTGCTTTGTTTCTAAAGTTAAATATTTTTCACCACGAACGTCAAGTTGGCGTTCCTTATCTGGTTTAGTAGCTTTAAAGAGCTTATACTTGAAAATCAGATCTGGAATTTTAATTCTTGGTTTGATAAGATCTAGAATTTGATCTTATCAGGCACAAACACAAGGACAAGGACAAAATGCAGATATCCCCCCCCCCATTTCAATTAATTATTTTAATCTCATAAAAATCAAATTATTTAAAAACTAAAGTTACTTTTCAAGAATGATATCGGGAATAAGTGTCATTACGATCGTCGTATGTTTTCATGGGTAAAATGACGCCAGTCACGAAAAGATTTTTAGCGGCCTTGGCATCAATCGAGCAGTCTCTTTAGAAATGAAAATAAATAATACCGCACAACTGGTTGTGCAAGAATAATCGGCTGGTGCTATATCAGTACCTGTCCCCTCACCTTTGTAAAAGCTTTAACGGTAAAGGGGCGTTCCCATTTAAGTCAAGTATGCCTAAAAAATAAACATGCAGCTGAGTTTTGAGTTAAATGACACCCGAAACATTTTCCCCAGCTGCCAAAAAATGTTCCACTTGGGAAACAATTAACATTTTAATTTGTTTTCGTGGATAGGTTTTAACACTCCGTATGACTAGGAATGGAGCTAGTTGACTAATCGGAACGGACGTATCAATTACGGAGTGCTTTGCAGAAAACTGCGAACCTCCACATCAGAATAAAAAGAAAGTTTAATGATTGTAAACGAGCAAATTAGGGAAGAATTAAAGGAAGTGACAATGCACTTTGAAAAAGTTGAATAATTGAGATAGAATTTAGTAATTGATACATGATGATATTCGTAATTGGAGGCATTTCTTAAAAAAATCGTTTTTTTTAAAAAGTCATTGTTGTTATTTCTGGATAATTTTTTTCTTTTTGTGATTACATCGTGCATTCTGGTGACAGTCCACTTTCTAATTTGCTTAATTTACAACTTAAAAAAAAAAAAATGTTAGAGAACTGTTCATGCTTGTTTTTTTTTTTCGATCTTGAGAAGTTTTAAGGACATTTGTTGGTCCGGATCTTAGAATAATAATTTGAAGGAATACACAGCTCATCGGTCGGAATTTACGCAAGCAAGAAAAGTATTCATAAAAGTAAATGACGTCTGTGGGTTTACTGCTCGAATGTCAAAACTAAATTAAAAGGTGCAAAATTCGATGAACGAAAGGAAATTTCGAACCCTACTTAGACAGCAATGTGTGTGCGTGAACGGTATTAAGATTCATGGATGATGGCCATTCCATTTTCCTGAAATAAATCCAAGACTGCCAAGACGACGAAATGGAAAATTGTTCAGTTAACAGTGGTCGAAGTAAAAAATGACAATAACCCGGAAGGAGATAGGATGCGTCGGTGTTGTAAAATGTTGACTCAGCAGGATTTTCCAGATAACGAAGTGGATGATGATAGGCGATGCAGGAATACAATACAGGAATAGAAAACATCAAGTGTGGTAAATAGAGGGTCATATTCTTAGGGAGTGTCTTCCACACAAGATATCCGAATTCTCACAAAGATAAAAAATGTGACAGAACCAAATGCTTCAGTAGATAATTTAAACATCATTTGCAATGATAAAAAATAACTTAGAGAAAGAAAAATTTGATAGGATGTCATTTTTTTTTTCATTTTGCTTGAAACTAAAGCTCAATCTAGTGAAGATATTTGTAATACTGTTAGAAACGACACTGAAAAATGTAATCTGAATAGGTGACTAATATTTCTATTTGGCATTGTACACATGCAACTGTCATGAAGATTAAAAACATTAGAAAAGTTTCAGTGATATATTTGTTAGAAACCATTAGTAATCCTTGAAAAAATGGGAACATCATAGTTATCTGCAAAGAATCTGTTTGTCGTTTTATTTTATTCTTATCTTTTTAAATATTTGATCTTTGATTTTGCAAAATTATTGAACAATTTTAAACTGACAAAGATAATCTGCACATGACACTTATCTTGCAATTTTACTATTTCAAATCTTCTAGCAAAAAGTTTGAAGTGTATTTATGTCATATTTTCTTGCTCTCAAGCTATTTGAACCAAGTTAAGTGAATATTAGCTTTTCATTGTCCATTTTAGGCTCTCAGGATCTTAAGAGTTTAATTTGTAAGAACATAATTGTTCTATGACTCTTCTGCAATTTCTAAGTTTTTTTTATGTAGTTAGGACTTATAAATAAAAGGAGCTCAATGACAAATTTTTGTTCCTGCTCCTTTTTCCAAGCAAGAGAATACATGAATTAATTTCATAATTCCATCGCAAAACTCTTTTGACACAATTTGGGCATAACCTTGTCTTTTTACCGGGTGTGCTCTGGCTCAATCTCTCTGAATCAGTAGGGCTGTATTAGTGGAAATGGAAACATAAAATTAAAATGGTGTAGCCAACTGCTGATATACTGCAGTATTAGTGCTTGAACTACAAAAATAGAAAAACTTCTAGAAAGCAATAAGTTTTAAATTTTTATAGTTTCCCACAAACTAATCACTGTTATAATTAAATATGGAGCTGTAATTGCTGCTACAATTAATGACTATGCAATTGCACCTGTTAATATCATTCAAATGGGCCAATTTAAAAGAAAAGAAAGGAGTATAATTGCAATGCTTGGATATTATACACTTAGCATAGTCAAAATATTTAAATACTTGGAAAAGTTTTAATTTGAAATCAAAATTTAAACATGATCCTTTTGCTAAAATATAAAAGGCATGATAATTTTCTCTTCACCCAAGCAAAAATAGATTTTATTTAACATCATTTAATACACCACCGAAATTAAAAGCCCCATTTTTACAATCAAATACAGATACCAGAAAATCTGTTCTACCGGCCTTGTAAAATTTTCTTGCCATCCTTCACTTCCAAAGTAAGCATCTCATCTTGAGTTTGCATTAAATGTAAATTTTGTAATGCTAAATACAAGTAAAATTAAGTTTATAAAGTATTAATAATATCTTTGAGTGTATTCAAGTATTAAGCACTGATTATACAAATAGTTTTACTTGGCATTCACCTTATGTAATTGGTAGAATTAAATCTGGCCACCCTTAGGCAATAGATGTGACAGATTTTAAACATAGGTGATAGTAACATAATAAAACTGAATTACGAATTCAAACTTGCAATAGTAAATGTGGAAAAATGCAAGGCATTGATTTATCATAGTTTGGCAACACAAATAATGGGATACAAAGTTCTTAACAGTTTTAAAGAAATTTGCATTTCAATTTTTGTCAAAATAAAGTTTGTCACTTAGATTTTTATAGTTGAATAGCTGATTTAGAAATAAAGCAACTAGTGAAATTAAGCTTGAGGGGAAAATAAATTATTCACTTTCTAAACATTACAGGGATTCCATAATCTAAAAACATTTTTTTATAATAGAATTAAAAGGACAATATAAAAATTAAATTTTCAAAAAGATAATTTAATAGTTATATCAAAATCTGATCAAAGCTTACTGTTTTTTATAACACTTCATAATGTTCCCATAAACGGAAAGCCAAAAAGCTAATATATAACTTAGAATATTTTCTTGCAATTATCAGGTTGGTAATAAATGTACTTTTAATGACTAAATATCAGAAAAAATTAATTGAAAAACACAAACTAAACATATAATAGCAATTCAACCGATTCCACACCAGACAATATACGTTTAATTTTCAAACAGCTACATCAATTTTAATTAGGTATCTCACAAAACATAAACAAAAAAAAATTACACGATCATAAGACACAGGATTGTTTAAAACAAATTTGTAAGTAAAATTTCATGCATTCTCGTCAAAATTATCACAAATCAAATTTTTTTGTGAGTATTCCAACGTCAATATGAAAAAAAAGCATTAAAATCAATACATCCACTAATGCATTTACCTAGCTGTCAATGATGAATAAACTTACGGAAATAATTTTTTCTAATAGTCACGATAGATGAATTCCAGAATTTGAAATTTTTAAGCACTTTGTCATTCCGACCAGAGACGAGCAAAGGAACAGTCGGCTTCTCTTGCACACCTGGTTTACCCCAACCCCCTCCTCACCGCATTACCTGGCCATCCGCAATATAAACAAGGTAACACACGAGGTCTTACTTCATAAAATAATGCAATAATGAATCATAAATATTGTCAGAGTTCATCCATTATTGTACCAAAATAAGAAAAGGAGAATAAACTTTTGATAACCCACGATAGTGGAAACTTACCTGAGCTGGATACCTGTAATATATTCCTGAGGATTTCCATCCCACTGATTTTAATGAGCATCTACGTAGCCGTCATAATAAACCAATGGACTTTTCTTTGGTCACATATTGAATGTTAAAAAAACACATTAGATCGTCAAATTAAAAAATTTCACTTTGTTTAAAAATCCAGTTGCAGCGATTTATTTCCCAAGATATTTACTACAACAAACACAAGCAACTAGTAACGCGCTGTCATTCGAATATCAACGAATACACAATGTGAACCGAAGTTTCGAATACTCCAAGACTCTTTTCTACGCTCCGCCTACTTTACTGTTCGACTTCCTTTTAGTGTTTTTCAACATTACAGAAACAGGATTGAAAAGTTTGAGTGATGCATGATAGGTGGCGCTAACATATAGACTCCTTTTTGCTTAAAAAAATTAACAAGTTTTTAAGCTGATTCATTAAAGCAGCTTGGTTTACAGTCTATTATAATTTTCATAGTTTAAACATATAGTATTTCATGGTGCTGAAATGAAACAAATTAATTATTTCGCATGAATTATTCTTCCAAATGTGCGATGAATACAGCCTCAAAATATGCAAACCTTTGGCAATCGTTTTCACTGTGACTGGGTTTGCCGGTGTTAAAAACAAACAGAAAAATGAAAATGACCCACCGTCTGGTAAAACTGTTTGGGGACTCATAATCTCTAATCTTTTACAACTAAATAAACGCGGTTGAGAATGGAGTGATTTTGATCTTTGCATTTCTCCATATAATTTCGAAAGGTATGGATAGTATTGTAATATTACTCGTATGTTGGTTCGATTATACCATAAATAAAACTTTTCATCTGTATTTAATTCCTGTAAAAATGATTTTGAGTGTTTGAAACGCGCACTTTTGGGGTAATTTCCGACAGCGTTCGTCACCAAGCCAGAGTTTCGCAAATACATACTCTTTGAATCCGAAATTAAAGGATCGTATGAAGTACATTTTAACCTTTGACTTGCTTAATGTTTATAAACCTCAACAAAGATAATAATTTGATAGAGCATGTGATGATAAGAGAATTTCGAATCTGTTTATTACTCTATCGGATCGGAAACAAAAAAACATAAAATATTTGGGTTTGATTTCATGTACACATGCATATTTACTGTCTAAAACACAAAAATCCGGAAATTTGCACTAAGTGTTTTTCGAAACAATAGAAACAAAATTATTTCCCTTGACACCTAAAAAGAATTGAAATGAATGAAGTGGGAAAAATTGTTTCCAGATAAATCATTAATAATACTCAGATTTTCACACATTGGTAAGAGGCTGTCATGGCTATGAGGCCCTCAAACTCTGGGTAGAAAAAAAAATTAGAAAAACTCTTATTAAGTTATCAACAAAAATAAAAGTAATAAAATATTTCATCCACAACACAAAAAATAAATTGATCTAAACAAAACATTTTTTTTACATGAATATTCGTCTTGCTTTATTTCTTGGAAATTCGTCAATTATTTTGGTAGTGTCAATTCGGTTTAAAATTTCTTGCTCCACATACAGAATGGCCATATTAATTTATCTTTCTTATCCCATAGTACTGATTAAATAATTTTTTACACGCTTTAATACAAAACGATTTTACACCTAACCCATTAAATAAGAAAATTGTTAAAAATTTTCACAAAAAAAAAACATTAGGAAATGTGCAAGACATTTCTTTGGCATGTCTGGTGTGGTTTTTATGGTATCCCCTCATTTTTTTTTAGAAATATTAAAATGTGGTCAAATTCATCTTCAAGAGTATAAACATCTATGTTATTTTTGTAAATATCCTTCAACTTTTTTATCATGTTCTTTTTTCTTCTATTAAGAAATCCCAACAAAAAAATATATAGAATTCGCTTAATCCGCCACTGCATGGCTCTGGATATGTCGACTGCATTAGCAACCTTGTAGTTGTAAGCACAGAAATTCAATCCCTGTCAGGCTCATTTCCACCCTGCGTGTATTTCTCTTGTGTGTTAGTAAAATTTTACTTGTGTATGCATGTCCTTTATTTGATGTTTCTGTCTCGTGTTTGGTGCAGTGTGGCCAAATGTGGCTCTTGTGCCATGAAACCCAACCAGCCATATGTCAAGTATTCAATGTGAAGTAGCATTGCCAGAAGAGGCTGTATCAAAAGTGTTGGTTTCTTATCTTAACAACAGTTCTTCAGATTTAATAGAAATGCTTAGAATACTTTCGTAAAAGTATTATGACAAATACTCCTATATTGATAATTTTTAAATGAATCATTCATTTTCTAAAATAAAAGGAGTATGATTTTATTTATTGTGTCACATACTTGCATTTTTAATGTATTGCATTCATCCTTCAAGAAGGCAAAAAAGTGAATTTCGAAGAAAAAAAAGTGCTTTATGTTACATTACAAGAGCCCAATTTTTGTTGACCTAAAAATGTTCTAAAAATGAAATAGTGACGTAAAAATTTAAGGCATATATATATATATATATATTAGGGGTGCACAACCTTTTTGGGAGAAGGGGCACTCGCACCGTTAATTGAGACATAGGGGGCCACAAATGAAGTTACAGCAGAGACACGATAAAAGTGCAAAAAGCCAATTATGTACAGCTGTTATTACACTTAATATGTGTAATAAAAAATAATCACTTAATTTTTTTAAGATTAAACTTACAAATGTTTTCTCAAAAAATCTAGGAGCTTGTTACAAATCTAAATGAATGCTAGTGTGAATAGCTTAAAAAAAGAAGTTACAAACATTTGCATCAATCATTTAGAATTACTTTTAAGAATATGTTTCAAGAACGTCATATGTACTTCAGCAAATTATTTTAGGTTATAAATTTATTAACAGTAATAGAGATGAGCATTAGAATGAGTTAAGATGAGCATATTAAGATGAGGATCCGAAATTTTAATGATATCAGTAAAATTAGAAGAAAAAAAAATTACAGCATCAAATATATTTAATATTAAAATTTCTAAAGCATAAACAATAATTATGTTACAGCTTGCTAATGGGTAGATATTGAGTTTTACTAACTAATTTAGGTATGTTAGGTTCAATACTGCTAGTAGAAACTCTTAAGACTGATTCTAAATGTTTGTCAGTCAATTTGCTTTTTAACTTAAATCCTCTTGGAAGTTTATAGTCAAAATTAGTTTGTGGGCCGCAAATTGATGATTCGCGGGCCACAGGTTGTGCACCTCTAATATATATACTAGGGGGCCCGCCCTCTGCTCGCTAACGCTCGCCAACCCCCAGAGGATTGCTTCGCAGTCCTCATTGGTTCGCTGCGCGAACCTATGCTCGCTTCGCTCACATCAATGAAGACATGTGTCCTAGCAGAAGGAATTGTTTACAAAATATGATATTCCAAAAAAAATATTTTTCAAATCTAAATTTTATGCTGTTTTTCAGAAAAGATATTTACAGTACCTCTGAAATCAGAATTCAAATGGAAACTTTGAGCAAATTTTGACTCGAAATGTGAGCGTTGATTTGGAAATTGAAAACCCAGCATGTTGGTTGTGTCTACATTTACCCAGCACTCGAGCCACCCATGCTTTTTCATTGAGTTTGTTGTCGAAAGTTGTAATACAAGCGTCTTGTTGAACTATAATAGTTTGCCCCAAAACGGACCTTTTTTTTAAAATGACCCTGAAAAGATCCTCCGTTTTCTTTGATTTCTATTATTTACTGCAACAGCTCGACTAAAATTCATTTTTTTTTCAATAAAATTTCTTCCGATAATGCTATAAATTCAATCGAAGCGCGAGGCTTTGGGATAAACAAAGAATCATACAATGTTGCCAAAACGCGAAAACAAATAGGTAACGTCTTTTTTGCGTGCCACGTAAGAGAATTATATATAAAATATATATATATATATATATATACATATATATGTGTATATATATATATATATATATATATATATATATATATATATATATATATATACATATATATGGGTGTATATATATATATATATATATATCCCATTAATAGAAAGCAAATAATAGGTTTGTTTTACATTAACGGATAGGGTCAAATATTTTTTTTTGCACCACTAGGGGCTCTGCCCCCTGGTTGCCTATGCTCACCAAAAAGTGAGTTTTCAATCCTGCGGCTGCAACTTTATTTTAATATTGAGATAAAAGATGGTCTGATTCCTCCCTAAGTGTATTTCTTCTCTGTGTCTGTAAAGCTTTCCTTATGTGTATGTCAATTTGCTTGTTTCTTGGTGCAAATTAGCCGAATAAGGCCCATGGGCCTGCTGTAAAACCCAAAAGGAAGTGAAAGGTAAAAGGCTGTGAAACCACCAGAAGCTAACTGATAAGTCATTAGTGTTACTTTTTATAGTGAAACTGGAACCACAGATGAGATTATGACTTTAAATGTTTCAACAAAAGTGTAATTAAAACTCAGTACAAATTGAAAATATGCAAAAATCTCAAAAATAACTTTAAAATATTAACAAATAACATAAATACTTGTATCTGGAATCAAGAGATTGCAAGCAAAATTTCTGTCTGCATGGACATTATCTATGAAATGCTAATAAATTATTGGTAGGTTAACAAAATCCTTGCCTTAATTACAAATATTTGGTGAGCTCAAAACATTGTAAAATTATTTCAGTATGCATTTCAACTAGATGCTCCTATGCAATCTAAAATGGGATTAAAAAACTATATTATTGATAACCTTGACCTTATTTTGAATTTATAGATAAGATTTACTTTTTCAATTCCAGGACTTATCATGGATATCAGATTGCCAGCCAAGCTTTTCCCAGTCTCTGTATCAATGCAGGCTAAAATTACATTCATTTCGGTGACAGTTGGAATAACTCTGTTAGGATTTGTTGCTCGGTATTGTAATTTGTGAAATTTTTTCATCTTAATATAATTGTATTGGGAATTTATGAAATTTGTCTGTTAAAATTATGGATTATTTTTCAGTTTGCTTCGTAGACGCAGACGTGGGAGACCAAAATCTGCTGAGATTATCTTGCCAAAAGGAAAGAATCAAGGCTATGGAGCCTCTGCTAATGGAGGTGGCGTACATTTGTTTCATAACTTTGCTATTGTGTTGTCTTAGAGCAGATATTCATTACATCAGTTTTTGAAGACACTAAATGCTGATTTTTACGATGAGAAGTAGATTCCAATGAGTTAAAAACCTGCAAACGCTTCAGGATTTTATGGAAAACTACTTTCTTCCTGTCTTTTGATTGCAAAAGCATCTGTAGTACTTTCATTTTCAAAGTGAGAAATTTTTAAATTACCAAATTTGTCATTTGGTAACAATTCATAAAGGAATGATACTATACACCTACCAACTTTTCCTTAAATCTTCTGGACAGAAATAGTTTCCAGATTTTTCTGGCAGGAGAAGAAATTTTCAAGTGATGCCAATTTTGTTGTCAAGCAGTGGCAAAAATGAAAGAAAAATATCTGAGTCAGTGGTTTCTAGACTGTTGCAAAAGCCCTCTTATACATACTTCTTGATACATAATTCAAGATAAACCTACAAGCATACCTCAACACTCAAGAAAAAGTTTTAATTCCTTGTTTTTGCATGTATTTGGTATAAATTTTCATAAAATATAGCCATATGGAATTTACTGACTTAGAACTGAAGCCAAGCATGTAGTGGAGATCATTATTGTTTCTGCTTTCTTAAGGGCCCAATTTTGTGCAATTGTTGTCGATTTGGCACTTTTAATTATTTTTAGGCAGTCATTTCTGTCAGTTGTTTTGGTTTTTATGTTCAAAAGCAACCCAGATCTATTTTTTTCTGTTGGCAGGTTTTTGATGATATCAAAAGGCTTATAATTTTTATATTTTGACCTCAAAACTAATACTGTTTAAATAGCTGTATAGCAAAAATGTTTTTGTTTTTTTCATTTAATTAGTTTCTGCTTTAAGTCGACTATACAGTAGATAAAAAAAATTTTTGTCCACCTCGCATTTTTTAATATTTTTTATGAAGATGCTAATGTAGAATTTAAAATTTTACCACATAAAGACTCTTTTAATTTCTGTTTTTTATGAGGATGTTGCTAAAATTACAGTTTTAAATTTTACCACCTAAACACACTTTTATTTTCTGCCTCCTTTCAAAGTAATTGAAAAATTACTAAAAGTTTTAACTTAAAATTTAATGTAACCCATGAAATGAAACAAATAAAAATATTGGGCCATCTACCTTTAAATGTAAAACATGAAAATCACTGCCCATAAGATTTTCTTTGCATTTTATTTTACACCTTAGCTTTTTTAAGCCTGAATATCATTGTTTGCACAAGGTATTTTGTCAAACTGGAACCAATTTCACTCTTTTCTGCTTTAAGATGGATTTAACTATTTTGATATAAAAAAAATCTGATTTCTGTAGGTTTCCTATTATAAGTAATTATAGGATTTTATCTTTTAACTGAAATCATATTTTAAATCCTTTTTGATTTTTTATATACCAAAAGAGACTTTTATCTACAAATCACTACTTTTTGAATTACTTATAAGGTGGACCAAAATCTCTGTAATTTAATTCAAATTTACTTCTGAAAAGTTAAATTAAAAAAAATACCAATAAATGCATGTTGTACAGTGAAATTTCTATTAACCGTCAGTCCGTTGTTTAAAGTTCGTTCATTAAATATTAAAAATTATTAGTATGTACACACAGAAAAGGACAGACTATTTTAAAATTTGAATGAGTGTGTACATCTAGAGCATAAATTCATGTAACATTATGTACTATACTGTACTTAATGTAAATTGTATATTGTTTGTTTCTGTAAAATAAAATACATGTATGTGCAGTGTATTTCTAGTTCATAGACATGCATTTTTATCCTTCGTTCTTATGGAATGGATAGGGGTGTGTTGTTTAAGGTTTTTCTGTTATCCGTCTTCGATTGACCATCACGGTCCCAACCCTGACAGTTAATCGAAGTTCCACTGTACCTTAGTATCAGCAATAAATTAAAGCATACCTTCTCATTTCATAGTGCTTACATAGTTGAGCAGATATTATGCTGATTGACCTCTGATTTGAATTTCTCCAATTGTTTTATTTGTTTAAATTTCTTATTTTTTTCTTTCTACTCCAGCATTGAAAATGGATTGTAAACACTTAAATTCACCATTGAATAACACTTTAATTTTGAAGGAAATTCAAATCAAATTTTGATCTATGGTCACTGTCAAATACAGGGCATATTCAGTATTAATCTAGTAGTTGTGTATACACAGCTGGAATAGAAATGCTTAAATTTATTTGTAGTACTAAGGTTAAATACGTATTTATTGATAGTATTTTAAATAGAAACCTGAACATTTTTTATGGTAAATTTGTATTGAAATACAGATTCTGGTCCACATCATTACAGCAATTCAAAACGCAATCCTTTGCATTAAAAGGCATGGCTGCTGCATATAAGATATAAATCACCAAAAAGCTGACCTCAGGTTATCATTTTTTTTTGGGAACTTTGATGCCAACACAAATTTTTTAAATGATGATAATGAAATTCACTACCACAGACTTAACTTTAAGTAGAATAGAATGGAATTGGTTCCAGTTGGATCAATTACCTGCACACACAATAATTTTTAGACTTAAACACAATCTAAGGTATGAGACAATATAAATAAAAAATCTTATTGACATTGATTTTTTACGATTTTGTTTAACATCAGTACTTTTTAATGTAGGTGGCTGAATGCTTTTGTGTGTCTAATTTCATAAGTATTATGTTGTATTAAGAAAATTTAATAATTATTCGATTATTTTAAGAAGTTAAAGTAGAAAGACAGTATTCATGTGGTAAAATTTTAAATCATAACTTTAAAATTACATCTTGGTAAAATTCATGAGAATTGTAAAAAAACATGAAGTGGATGAATGCATATGTGCATAACATTCCCATGACATGAATGCATAACATTCCCATGACTATGAAATTACTGACAGTATAACCAAAACTGCAGAATATTTTAGCACAACTACCAATTATAAAAAATAGATTTTGGTCAGTGAAGAGCTGGTGAAACCACATCTACAATAATTAACTTGAAATGTAGAAGCATATATGACAGTACAATTTAACCTTCAAGTACTTTTTGATAGACTGAAGTTGCACTATCTTTTCATGTTTTGCTACATCTGTGACCTGAACACGGTACAAACAATCCATATGGCACTCGCCATATTTGACTGAAGCCTTAAGACTAAAGTCTATTTCTGCTACTATTGGGCCTTCGATCTTCATAGTTGCTCAGTTTCATTTCAAAACTGTCTTAGCTATGTTCTTCTAACTGTCTTAGCTATGTAGTCTACTGTCAAATAGTTGCAATCATCCATTACATGACCACACTTACAGTCCTACCTATGTTCTTAATACATGTACCCTAGTGATCTATACTTTTCCCATGGAGTAAGTCTCTGCCTCTGTTAAACATGGAATCCCAGGATGCCCAAGCAATCTTTCTTCTCTTTTCACAAATACTTGACATTTTCTTTTTTTTTTATTTGTACAAAAAACCCCCAAAACCTCCAACCTAGTAAAAAAGTGACAACTCATAACATTGATGGTTTGATAAAAGTTTCACTATACATTGTATTATTGTCCACCAACACCTTCCCTTTTTTCAAACTAATACACATAGCTGGTTTTCATCATAATCCAGTCAATAAGCACTTGCAAAGCTGTGTGCCCTTGTGTTAATCCAATGTGTGGGCCAATTATAAAACGTTAAACTGTTTCCTTAAAAGGAATGAATTAGAAAATACTAAACATCTGTTAAAACTATTGTGTCTACTCTAATGTTTTCCTACTATGCAAATATTTACGCACTACGAATGCATTCAATTATAACTGTTTTGCCTTTCATAATGCTGTGTTCTTGTTTCATTAAAGAAATCGTTCCTGTTAGAGGTGGACCTAATCTGGGGCTTTACCGTCATCATCGCCAAGGCTCTATCTGTAGTGACAGGCAGTCCATCCATTCTTTGCTCACTGCTAACCTGACTTTAGACACCGGTGCTTCTGCAGTCTTATCACCGCAACAACTTGGAACAATGGGTATGACAGTTTTATTTCTAAATCTCTCTATATTAAAAAAAAGTTACCGCCGCCGCCGCCGCCGAAGAATTGAAATTTTTGTTGTTTAGCTCCATTCTTAGACGGTTTCCCGAGAAAGTACTGATCGGAAAAATATGAAATTAACATGCTTTGTTCTTCATCGTATTCCCTGGATAATTATTAAGATTTTTTTCCGATGCGGCTATTAGTTTAGGTTTTATTAAGTGTTAAAGTTGAAGAAGTGAAATTTCTTCCGCGAGTGAGCAAAACACATTCAAAATTTCAGTCTTTAGTCGTGAGTTTTTTTTTAAGAGTACCTCTCAACGTAAATTTTTGCAGCTCGTCGAGTTTTTTTTGAAATTTAAATGTGGTTCTTGATAATATTTTTTTGAAATTCGGGAAAAATCGGGACATTTTTGTTACTTTTTTTTAAAACTGCCGTATCTATATCTAATTACTATTAGTTTTTAATTTTTAAAATATCGCAGTATACCTCAGAATATACTCTTTCTTACGGTACTATTATTTTTGAAATCGGTTAATAATTAAATTGGATGCGATCAAAAGTTCGTGATACAAAATTCGGAATCTTCGGATATTTTCGCTACGTTTTGTTAAAACCGTTATGTCTACGGCAAAAACCATTATTTTTTAAATTTGAGTACATCACTGAATACATTACATTACACTCTTTCTTATGGTACAATTATTTTTCAAATTGGTTAATAAACAAAATCGATGCAATTAAAAGTAGGTCATACAATTTTCGAAACTTTCAGATCGTAACTTCCGATACAAAACTAAAATGGTCATATCTATATAGTATTACTGTTAGTTTTTAATTTTAAAAATATTGCAGTATACCTCACAATGTACTCTTTCTTACGGTACAATTATTTTTAAAATTGGTTCATAAATAAATTCGATGCAATCAAAAGTTGGTGACACAAATTTCGTATTTTTCAGTTCGCATAGCTGGTTCGGCAAACAGCAGTGGGTTGCATTTTCTACTATCGGGTTTGCCAGATATCAAATTTATCGTAGCAACAATTGCCATAAAAACGATTTCTTTTTATTTGGCGAGGAAAAAGGCTCGCTTTTTTCCCTCTGTTCTCAAGACAGTTTACCGACAAAGTACAATGTATTGATATTAACACTGTTTACTTAAAATTGTACAGGGAACAAGATACAGAAGATTTTTTACTGATGCGGCTATTAGTTTAGGGTGCATTAAGTGTTAAAGCAAAAAAAAGTGAAATCAATTGCGAAAGAAGTATTGGTTTGAGAAAGCAAACCAAACGGGATTGCGTAGCAATCCCCGGGGACGGCGAGCGTAAGCGAGCAGGGCGCGAAGCCCTCGCTGTGACGTCATGTACCGGAAAGTGAAATCAGCATAATACGAATTATTCAGATAGTTTCACTCTGTGAAAGGAATGTTGGTTTGCGAAGCAAACCAAATGACATCTGTGAAAGGAGTGTTGGTTTGCGAAGCAAACCAAATGGGATTGCGCAGCAATCCCCGGGGGTTGGCGAGCGTAAGCGAGCAGGGGGCGGAGCCCCCTAGTCACTCAAAAAGAACTAAACATGTTGAATGATAATACTTCTCTTTTTTCCAATTGCATTACACCTTGTGCCATAATATCCAAACAAACAACCATTGCTTTACTTTTATTAGACCTAATGAAATATAATAACCCCTTGATGTGTATAGTGCTTCTTGGGGGACAAGAAAAAGCAGGCTATACCAAAGGGAGCAGTATATTTTAAGAAATGAGATAAACTTAAATTATAAAAATAAAAAGGCACTAATTGTACATTAAGTAAAATGTTTGATTAAATTTATGTATAGCTGCAAGTTAAGCACACTATCGATTCTAGAACCTTTTGCAATGAAACTAAGAATGGTAAAATATTCGTGAAAATAAATTATTTCTCGTTCATGCTTTAGAGATACCTAAAATATTCTGTACCATTTCAGGTAAACACAACTGCTTGAAACAAGTGATCTTTGAACACTTAATTTGACACTCACAAAAATAGATTGAGGTTTTGTTTGTTGATGGCAAAACGATGACAGTAAGAATGAGCATTGTGCGCTTTTTATGCATAAACTAAACCCTTGTACCAAATTTCATAAGAATCTATTACCATGTGGCCACAGGTTTTTCCTAATTTTTTATCAATTGATGACCTTTCTGGAATCAGAATTGAATTGAAAACTTTGAGCAAATTTTGACTCAAAATGTGAGCTCTACTTTGGAAATTGAATACCCAGCATGTTGTTTGTGTGTAAATTTCCCCAGTACTTCAGCCGTCCACACCTTTTTATTGAGTTTTTTGTTGAAAGTTGTAGTGCAAGCGTCTCGTTAAACTATAATAGTTGGCCCTAAAAAGGGCCGTTTTTTAAATGGCCCTGAAAAGATCCTCCGCTTTCTTTGATTTTTATTATAAGCTGCAACAGCTGGACTAATATTCATTTTCTTTCAATAACATTTCATCTGATAACGCTATAAATTCAATTAAGGCGCAAGGCTTTATGGTAAACAAACAATCGTACTGTGTTGCCGAAACAAGATAACAGATAACGTCTTTTCTGTGTGCCACATAAGAGAATTATATATATATAGATAATGTGGATATATTGGGTCATTCGGAAAGTTCTGCGGTTTTTCAAATCGAAGCGCGCTTTGTTTTTATTATTTTGCTATTGCTGATAAGGAGTGACTTTGAGTGAAGCAGATGTGTAAATTGGGGCTTTCCTGCTTTCACTGCATAATTCTAGCTTGTATTGTGTCATAATATTTGTTTCACTGTAGTGCTAAAAATGGAGAACCAATAAGTTCATTTCTGTCCTATTATGCTCTTTAATTTCAAGAAAGAAAAAAATGCTTGTCAGACTGCTTGTAAAATGTGCGCTGTATGTGGACAAAGTGCTGTTTCTGACGATACAGTTCAAAGGTGGTTTGATCAATTTAACCGCAGAAATTTCAGTCTTGAAGATAATGCCCGCTCTGGATGACCATCCTCTGTAAACGAGGACCTATTAAAAGATGCTATTGCTGAAAATCCATGTTACACAGTTCAGGAACTATCACAGACTAAATATTCCAAAAAGTACAGTTCATCATATTTTAAACATAGAATATGCTTGCTGGAAATTCCTAATTGTTGCCATGAAATCAGACAAGTTCAGAAAAGACTGTTCTAAAATGGCAGTATTAAAAGCAGAAATCAAAGCAAAGTGGCCAGAACTGACCTATTGTCGAGGTGTTGTCTTCCAGCATGACAATGCGCTGCCTCACGTTTCGCTGAATGTCAGACAATGACTTATTGAGTATGGTTGAGGTGTTTTATGTCACTCCCCCACCATATTCACCAGACCTTGCTCCTCAGATTTTCACCTCTTCAGGTCACTTCAAAATTCTCGGCCTGGAGTTCAATTCTTTGGAGACTGTCAAACAGCACCACAATAACTTCTTTACAAATAAGCCTAATGATTTAAATAAAAAAAGAATGTTTCAGTGGCGGAAAGATGGCAAAAAGTCACAGAACAAAAAAAGTGCTTATGTGATTCAAAATATTTTCCTGTTTTTGTATTGCTTCGTTGGTGTTTATCATAAAGAAACCGCAGAACTTTGCAGCTGAGCCAATGTTTTGAAAAATTGAAAGCTGCCACTGACCTCTTAGATGGTATTTTAACCTCCTTTACAATATATAATCCCGCCTATCGACATTATCGTTAGGCAGGGTGTTGAGGTTCATCCCTATCAGATGAGTGCAGAAAAATGAACCCTCATGGGCACATCTCCTTTAAGTGTATGCATGGTTTCTTTTGCCATGGGTTTACTATCTTCACTAAGCAGGGGAGCGCTCCCAGGATGTATCCAAGCGATCCTTTTCTGCTTTTGTTGCAATCTCCTGTTCCTCTATCCCTCATTTTCCTTTCATGACATCTTGTACTTGACGATGTCTTGTGTTTGGCCCAGCTGGCTCAAATATGGCCCTTGTGCTGTAAAACCCTATTAGGAATGATATGGTTACGTAATCGGATAAATTCTCTGCTTTCGCGACTAACTACTTGTCCCCCGACTGCTACATCCTGCAACGAAGAACAGCTGTGTTCGGATTGAACTGCTGGTTCCTGTTGATGGTTTGGGGTGACACACAACGAGCTAATTTTGCAGCAAATATGGGTTTCAGTTTCGTATTTTTTTGAAAAAAAAAAAAAAAAAAATTCACACCGCTGGAACAAAGCCCTGCAGAATTTTATTCGAAAAAGCCTTACCCATAAAATTCTACTGGCTGCAATTTAGCTTATATTAGTAACAATATGGAAGATCATAACCAAATAATCAGTATGTGATGTGACAGTGGATCCAAGCACGTAACTAGTTCGTCTATAAAGCTAACTAAAAGATGGTTGACCAAACAAACTTAAATAAAATGAAGTTTTCAATAAACTTTAAACTAAAAACATATTTAAATAAATAATAAAAAGTTATCCTCCGGAATGAATGGGATAACGTACAAGAAGTATCAACAACAAGATCGAATCGATCACTCAGAGCAGCAGATCCACTTATCTGCGTATATATAGGTTACTAGCAAAATACCCGACCTTACTCGGTTTGAATTGGTTTACTCCAGATTGAAGAGATAATCAAAATATATAATGACTTATGTTTTTTGTAGAATAAAAATTTATTTTAACATCTTTCGCTATCTTTATATTTTCTACAACTTACTTTGGACACAAATCCTACACATGCATATCCATTCATGTAATACAGTTCACATACATCGCACAATTGCTGTATGACAAAGCTACAAAATGACGAAAGGTGATACTAAGGTTACTACTATAAAAGACGATTTATAGGAAGATTTGGAATTCCCTTTCTTAAGTTCTTTTCATGTTCAACTCAATTAATTAAAATTACGATTTACGGCGAGTGCTCTCGCACTCATAGTCAACAAAACAATATTTTTTTCCTTGTGGCACTCTTGCCTCCGGTATGCGACATTGTGAAATTTTGCAATCTTCTCCTGTCATTATTGCAACGAATTTTTTAAGGTTAAAAAAAGTTCTAGTTTGGATTTTTAAACATTATTATTCTTTCAATAACGGCATTATTCTTTAAATAACGGCATTATTCTTCAAATAACGGCATTATTCTTCAAATAACGGCATTATTCTTTCAATAATGGCATAACTACACTTAAAATTTACTGAAAAATTATACTGACTTACCTAACATTTTTAAGTTTAATACTTTGTGGTGCTGTTGCGTGTGATAAGAAGGAAAACACATGTATTAAAATAATAAATATTTAAAACAGGAAACAGCGAAATAAAACAAAATAAAAGATGTCGCAAAAAATTGTTCTAAAGATATTAATTTGTGATTCAATTTTATCTCTTGATCTCGCACAGTTGCCACAACTTACAACTAAAAGTGTACAAAATTTAGAAATGTGAAATTAATTCAGAGCGAAAGAAACAGACATATCACTGCTCGCGCGATCTTGTTCATTCTCGTTTCATTGAAAAATATCGTCTGTCCCAAATATTCGGAAATCGTTTTCATTGCGCAAAGAATAAAAATAAGACTCGAAATAAATGAAGTATCAGAAATGAAATTCGATAAAAAAAAATAATTTTTTGAAGAATAATTACTTTTTCAGCAGTACTGGTAAAGCAATCGAAGTAATCGTAATATTCAATAGACATTCCAATTTTTCCAAAACTACCAAATTATGGTTGATTTAAGTATACTTACTCAGGTGTTTTAGCATAAAACTCAACTAAATATAACAATAAAGAAATGTTTAATATTGCTTTCACTAAACTAATAGATAATGTATAAAATAAAATACAATGCAATCAAATATCTGGAATACATTTCATGTGATGTCTACACAAACACACAAACACAAAATCGAGCATAGAACAGAAAGACGGACAGACAGACTTTCGCAACCAATGCCACTCACTAAATGAAGATAAGTACTCACTGTATGCAAATTTTCATGAAAATATCTTAAACCGCGTGGACGTGTATAGGGCACAACAGACAGACAGACAGACAGACAGACAGACACCAAACGAGAAAAAGGCGGATTCGGCATCAGAAGGGTCCAAAACGGATAGAAAACTTGAAATGGGTCGAAAATATTAAATGTACAAACAAACACTCCATTCTTATTTATATAGATGTAATTTGAATAACCATACATCTACAACTTCCAATCAGCCAAGAATAGCATGAAAGTGCGTGTGCACTTTGAAATTTGCGAAGACGAAACTTTTTGATAACAAGATGGCAGCAAAAGCGATGTGCTGGTAACTACAATGTTACCGAGATACTTTTAAAGTGCAGTCGTTTAATAACTTGAGATAATTACCTCTAAATACATGCAACTAAGTTTTATGTTTAAATGCTTGAAAATGTATAAAATTGCAGAGATAAAAAAGTTAAAAAGTTAAGGGTCGGTTATTGCCGAGGTAAAAAGTTGAGGGAGGTGAAGAGAAATTGGCACTTTGCCGTAAAATGGCACCAACATCTAACAAACCCTAAAATAACCCACCAGCAAGAGAATCGTGAATCATCTGTATTCAACAGAAATACCTATTACTAGAGTTGTGTTGAATAATTGTGTGAGGTATATAACCTAATCTTGTGAGGAGTTGTGTAGGCACCTCATTGCATTATGTAAATTGCAAAAAAAAATTTTTCCTAAATCTGGTTGTATATTTTTGTGATAGTTATAATCTTGTCATCTTTTTGTTATGCTAATTTTGTAACTACACTAGTTCCTATAGTCCAGCTCTGACAAGTTGATCTCTGATAAAGTAATTAGGCTAAATATAAACACTGCTCCCACCACTGGTTTCTTTATTGCAGTGATATTAGTGATTATCATGTTTGCGAACTTTTATGGATTATCCGTAATTTTTACGGATTTCCACCTAATTTTACTGATTTACGGATGGGTCTGCCTTTTTGGGGGGGATTTTTAATACTTCCATCGAGCAATCAAAATATGTCATTCTCTGCAACCATCCACTAAATCCATTAAAAAAAAAAACTTGTTTTGAGCAGAAAAATTCAGTGCAGAATTATAAAAGAAAACCCAAAAAACTACTACAACTTCATTGAATTTTTCTGCAACCCCCTCTTCTGGATAAAGCACTAAATGAAACAACTTTGTAACTAGAGCATTGATTTTTTTCTTTCTTTCTTCTACTTGAAAATAAGCTTTCTGAACACCAATGATGTGTAATCCTGACACAAGTTTAAATCGTATGTAACATACATTTTTGGATGCAGTTTGTTGGTACTCATAAAGTGGATATGTTTATTTTCAGTAGATGGGTTCAGTTTGGCATTAAAACACTACTGCTTTGCAAGGTTTCTGCAGTTGATAAAAATGTAAATTTTTACTGATGCATTTTGAAATACAAATAATACTAGTTAGTGTGACTTATATGGATATTTTTAATACACATTAATCCATATATTCATGTTGTGCTGTATTGCAAGGGCTGTTCGGGTTCAAAAGTTTTACTGATGCACAGTTTTCAAAGTTGGCAAGTATGGATTATGAATTGGCAAAACCAGTAATAACCTATGACCCTTTGAAGAAAAAGCCTTCAAATTTATTGACCCTTTATGCGATCCATGTTCTACAGTAACTTTCATGTGACAATTTTATGTAAACAATTATTTTCTTTGTGTTTAGGTATGGAAGCGCTAGAAACTGGTATAGCCTATTGGGAAGATGCATTGTCTGCGTATCGACCACCTCCTGGAGAACTTTTGGCTTTGACTGTAAGTTCTTTGATCCATTTATTAAGATGCTGTAGAATAGAGACAAGTGTGTGCTAACAGCGTTCGAAGTCATTGGTGGTCCGAGACCACTAAAAGTACAATCGGACCAGGAGATTAAAAATCTGTGTGGTCCGTGGGACCAGTAGCTATAATGAGAAACCGAGCGTGCACATGTTTTCTTTTAAAATAAGTTTCAAACTCCCAAACCTTACTCAAAATTTATTTCGATCACATGATTGAGAATTCAGAAGTTCGTATTGCTGTATACTGGAGTCGTTTCTGATTTAGGCCTCCAAATTGCAAACACACTAATCGGCGCCTGTTCAATCATCATTGGTCGTCGATGATCTTCAGATCCTCAAAGAAAGTGCGCCGTGGAGCATTTCCGGTCTCGTTATCGCTATCGGTGCGAGGGGGCGCGCTTTCTCAACCATGTGGTATATCGCACTCTATTCTTTTGCTATGGCTGGCACGAACAATGTCCGAGAGTGGGGCAATCAGAATTCCTTTGAGACCTGAAGCTAATGAAAATATATCTACAATTGACAGAATTTTCATTCGCCAAAGAAAATAAAATTTTGCTTGCCAATGGCAAGTGGACTTTTTGTGCCCCGAATTAACATGCTTTTTACTAAATGACTTTATTACTTGAGGAGTGGACCAGCTATGATGGCGGCCTTACCAGTATATTTTCATATACATTGGTCCTTGGGACCAATCACTTTTGTTTTTCTTTTCTAAATACTGGCTAATTAAAAATTATTTTAGAAGTTGATTATTCTCATATTTGAGTAGTAGTTTGATGAATATTGCATTATAAAAAGTAAATAAATTTAATTACCAAACATGAAAAGAATTAGGCCTTAATTCAAGCAAGTTACTCAAAAAGTTAGGTATGTTACAAAATTAGTTTTAATTTCGAAATTAAGAGTTTTTAGTTAACTCTAAATAATATATGAAACTTTTAAAATTTCTTTACATTGCCTAACCTTATGCGATTTTACCGGAATACATCGCTTGTTTCTGATTATACAAAAGATTTTCCAGGTCACTGTGTCTTTGTTTATTAATTGTACAGGATGCAGAAGATGGCAAATTCACCCACATGCTGGAGAAGATTTTGGAGAAGGCGTACAGACTACAAGAATCTTGCAGCCAGCTGTTCCTCGATAGCAATTCTGTCCTTTTTAAATCGGAGACCCAGTCCATTGTATCCTCGCGACACGAGAGGCTGACGGAACCAGAAAGGAGAACCATAACCAGCATGTCCTCGGTTGAAAGCTTTGTTTCTGCACAAGCTGAAGTGAGTTTGAATGCGGATGAGCAGGGACAGTATTTTGTGGACCTTAAAATATCTAAAAATTAAATTTGTATTCTTTTGATGGACAAAATATTTATCTTATGTGGCGTGAACTGAGGTGTGCATTGGTATTTGTTTGACAATGATTAGATCAAATATCATATTATTTCACCTTCAAATATGTCAAGGGGAAAAAACTTTGCCTGATTTAAATCAAAACAAATACAATGAGTGGTTTTAAATTTGTGTTTAAAAATGAATTTAAGTTATATTGTTAAGTATTCTATTACATTCATGATAAATGAATTCGTAGCTATAGTAGAATATAGAATTCGTAGTAAATAGATCCTTGGATCAAAAAGGCAGCCTCGTAGCCACATGTTTAGCTCTCTGACCTTCGATTCAACGGATTAGGTTTGAATCCCAGTCAAAACATGGTTGTTCATGTGGTTTGGAATCCACTTTAAGCTGTAGGTTCCCTTGCATAACAATAAAATTACAATCGAATGATAAACCAACCTTAGAGGAAAGATGTGAATGGTGAGAAAGGAGAATAGGGATAGAAGTTAATGCAGGAGGCAAAATGCGTGTATCTGCCAAGATATAGAAGACGTTAATATCGTAACGGATTTTTGTGTACTTTGAAGAGATTGCTACTCAACTTGAGGGAATCCTAAAATTACACGAGACACTGTCGGTAAGGGGAAAGTACTTCTGAAATAAGTGGACTGTCCTGATGTTTTATTTTCAAACAAAGATATTAAAAATACACAGATGATCTAATTTGTGGACAATTTGAATTTTTAATATAGATTTCAAATTCTAACGGACGTATCACCTTCTGAAATATGTACACTGTTTTATGATTACTTATTGTACAAAATATGTTACAACAAATTGTTACCACAAATAAAACAAAAATAATATTAATTAAAAATCACCATAGCAAATAACAGGAAAACAAATCGTAATTTAATGAAATTTTCAAAATTTAATGGTACTACATACAATGGTACAATGACAAAACAGTTTTAAGTTACAAAAATTACATATATTAGATAATATATCAATCTAAATCGATTATCTATTGAGATTCATCAATTATGTCCACAATATCTTTTAGCAGGGTTCCCACGGTCCTTGAAAAGTCCTTGAATTTTTTTCTTCTGAACTATGGGCCCTTGAAAGTTTTTGAAAATTACGGATCTTGGTGAAAAGTCCTTGAAAGTACTCGATTTTTTTTAACTAGTACATAATTGTGTAATTTCGTCTTGCAGTGGAACTTGTCCAGACTAGTTTCCAGCACAGCAAGTGCGTCGTTCTGAATGAAACCGGTGTTTTGGGCTTTGACACCACGGGATATACTTATAATGCTATGTCTAAGATCATCCATTCTCCATCGTATTCTGTCCGTCTAAGTTAGCACCTCTGGTTTCCGTTAAGACAGCCGCATCATAACATATCACGACCGCTAGATAACAGCACCGCTTTTTTAGGAAACTGTAGCTTTAGCAGTCAGGACGTCATTGGAAACCTGGCACGCATATAAAGAAATGAAGCCAAATTCTTATTGCAAAAATATAAAAGTTACAATTGGAAGAAAAAAAAACCGTGTTTTTTACGAAAATCCCATTTAAGATATCCTTTAAGTGTAAAATGTTCTACAGATTTCAAATCCGTTGAAATTTTCACTCTATCTTTAACAACGATCTCAAAGATAGAAACTTAGACTGGAAAATAAAAAAGCCATAACACCAGTCAAAACATTTAATTTGTTTTGTTTCTCAAACGAAATAAACCACGACAGCCGTCTATTGTAGTGGCAGTGAACTACAGCAAATTGGAGTTTGTGTCGTGCAGATCGAACCATGTGTGCACACTCCCATACTCTTCTATGTACCACCAAAAGAATTTATTGTATGATATTTCCTCGCACGACCGAAATCGATATGTGTGCAAGTAGCCTAATAGTTGTTATTGAGACAAATTGCAAAGAAAATCACAGGTTCTGTGAGAAAAGAAAACCCAAATCATAACTAAAATTGATAACCTTTATTTTTATGACTCAATAGTTTAAAAAAATATTCTCATTTTTATTTTTAATTGACAACTTTTGCGTATGCCTTGTTTTAGGTCGTTATTAAAAAAATTTTAGGTCCTTGAAAAATATTTTTTTGGTTTTGAAAAGTCCTTGAATTTTTTTTGGATAAAGGTGTGGGAACCATGTTTATATTCACAACAGAAGTAATTCAGTAGATAAATCTTTTATGTTAGCTTGGTAAAATACTGCAACATTCTTATTGATATTTATAAAGTCATTTGTCAGGAACAGTACATTCAATTTCATTTATGAATTCAAATAAATTCAAAGAAGAATTATGGTCAATGAGCTCTTATTTTTCGACCTAATTTTGTTTGCCATCAGACCCAAGACCTTTATGAAGACCAAGACCTTACAAGAAGTGAACATCTAAACTGATAAATCTTTAATATCATAAATATATTGTGTTCCTTGTACATTTTACCATTACAAAATTGCAATTCATCTTCATTATACTTGGAACATTCTATAATTTTTTTTGGAGGACTGGCATTTTTGGCCTCGAAACATGTACTGTTTTGTAAACTACAATTCAGAAAATTTTCCAACTGTCAAATGTAAATTTTGCTTAGTGCAAAAATGTTTTGGTTACTACTTGCACAAAGTCAATAGAGCACATGAATATCCATATGTCATTTGTTTTCAAAAGTAAATACTGAATAAAGTTACTTTTCAATGGCAGTGAAGCCATACTAATCCCACTGTCAATCATGCTCATTGAGTCAATTAATTTGGAAACCATGCTGACCATATATAATGTATGTATATGAACTATAATTATGGATTATAAATATTGCTGTTTGAAATCATTTTTTGAATAAATTGAAAGTATATTTCATCAATGGTCCATATTCTTTTTAAATTCTATTTCTTATGTTATGAAATTTTACTTTTTTTACTTGAAGTTTTTTACTTTTATCATTACATAACTAATCTAAGTATACTGTAAAATGAGTAATACTTATGTTTTGGAGATTTTTATTATTCAAGTTTTTCAGATAGCAGATTTGGAAGAGTTTGAAGAATATGAATTAAATATAGATCTAAGAGAATTACCCTTGTACCAAACTGCTTTGAAAAAGAATGAAGAAGGGGCGATTCCTATTAGATTGCTGAGGTAATTTTACAACTCTAGTTTTGACCAAATGTAGGAGTTTTATTGATTGCATGCTGTCAAATTTAAATTTTAAAAACACACTTTTGTCTTTGTAAAGGCTATAATATTATCTTTATGTATTTCCTTAATGACCCAACCATGGAAAAGGTCTCATTTATATTTGTTTAGCAATGATGAGATCATTGTTCTGCTTGTGAATCAAATCTTTTGAGGTAAAAAAAAAGCAGTACATTCACCGCAAACACAGACATAATCAGTAACATGCTGAAATTTTTTCTGATTGAATCATTAGTTCATAGAAAACTAGTGTGAGACACACAGAAAAATAATGCTACATTTAGTTTTTCAAATCAGATTGTTTTTCTTGTGCATCACAATCAAATTTAGAGAACATTTTCACTATGGATGAAATTTTTCTGATTTCTGAACCAAACGAATTGCACTTTTTCTTATAATCTAAAGTAATGTTTTTGTTAAAAACTTTTATTAATATTACGCAGAGTTTTAAAAACCTAAATTACACATTTAGAAATCTACTTTAAAATTTTTAGTACCTAAAAAAATTTCAAGCCTATCGATGAATTTCTACACGTATTAAATTATTTTCTTTTAGATAATTTTTATTTAACTGAATAGTTATCAAACGTTTTGATGCTAGGGTGTAGCCTTTTAGTAATTTTTAAAAACTTAAAATTTTTTTTTAAAGTCTTGTAAGTTGAAGTTATTCTCTAGTCGAAACATACCCTTATTAGTTTCATCAAATAGTAACTACTTATAAGAAATACTTTTAATCATGATATTATTGAATTGTGTTATCTATAGAACAGAGATGCTTAGATGCCAATCCAACAAAGAATATATCTCTAAGGTGCACTGCATTAGAGTTGCTTTTCAGGTAAAGACATTTTTTATTATTATTTTAATAATTCGATTCTCTGGACACTGACAACTTGAGTTTAAGTACAATAGACTGATTCTGTATGTATTTGTTATTAAACAAATGTTTTAGTTATGAAAAGTTGTGAAATTTGTGTTTATTTATTTAAAACTCACAATGAAAAGTACTTGAATACTTTCTATCCGCTGCATGTTATCTTTATTTACGTTATGAAAACTTGCTTTGGATTTTAGCATTGGTGTAAATTTTCTGCATATAATTAATGAAGAGTGGATATAATTATTGGAGAGTGCTTCCTTCTTTAGGGGTCTCCAGTCTGGTCTGATTCTCTCGATGCTCTATTATTATCCTGGCACTTGATCACTTTCTGGATCACAGGCAGGTGTTCTGATACTTTAAACCCAGATACCCACATGTAATTCCTCTTAACCATTAAAAGGGCCAATATGACAAACATGATACATTTCTGTAGCATACCTATGGAAAATGAGATAATGTCCATTTCTAAAGAACTTACTGACATTGTTTCAGGAACTCTTGAAAGGAAGGAAATATTAAAAAATATGTTCTTTTTCATCCATTGTATTACATTTAAATAGATTATAATATTCCAAGTATTAATTTTTTTCTATTCCAGTTGCTGTTTCAAAAAGAGGAAATACGTTCCTATTTCATGAAAGTAGGGAATAAGGTATTGACTGGCCTCATGCTCTGTGGAGAAAAGGTGAGTCATTATCCAATCAAATCTCTTCATCTTTGAAAATACTTGAACATTTAATATATTCTTGAATCATGAGGAAATCCTTTATGTTGCAAAAGATCTGGTCCTTGATTATCTGTAGGGCAATTTTTTTGTTGCAGTAAAAATGGGAAAAGTTGCATTTATCATTCCCTAAAGCTGCATGTATTTTTGATACACTAAAATCTAAAAATAATAATAATTCGTAAAAAATGGGAAAAAAAATCAGAATTTATTGACAATTTTAGTTGTGTACAACAGTATTATAATACATAATTAATTACAGAAGAACATTGATGTCGTTGAATGGCCGATTCTTAGCGAGAAATTTCTTTAACATTTAAAAACTGTGCTCTACAGAGACTGATGTTGCCTGACATTGTTGCAGTAGCAAATAATGACTTGGAGAAAAATCGTCTTTGGAAAATGTAGGCAATAACCTTCAGGTTTTTATTCTTTTCCAGTTGCTTTTAAGATAAGCTTTAAGGTTGCAAGGATCTTTAAAATCCATCGGTCTGATATCTTCATTCGCTGTTTCGGTGTTGTACGCGTTAAATTCCGATTTTACTACGAGACCAATCAAACATTCATAGCGGTTTTTGGTTTTCAGCATACTTTTTGGCAGCTCTGGGTGAACAAAGTTTTGCGTTCCAATCATCTGCATTGTTTTATGTATGTGTATGTATATATATATGTGTGTATATATACACTACTCTTACAATAATTGACCAGATGCCAGCAGATTTGCATAAAATCTGACTGCATGTAGAATTTTATGCAAATCCAGTGCTTGCACGTGACCTGTGAAGGTTAAATATGACATGCGAAGTGGTAACATTGTTAGTTTTATGTGAAATTGTGACAATATGTCGAAACAAAAGGAACTTTGTTTCTTGGAAAGAGGTGTTATAGTTGGTTGTCACATGTGGAAAGTCTAATCCCGCGATTGCGGTAGAATTATCACAGCCACGGTCAACTGTTGGTGATGTTGTGAAGAAGTGGAAGACTACGGGAGTTGGGACATGGACTGCACACGTTGGTCGTCCACGTAAACTAACCGAACAGGATAGGCATGTCCTTAAATAGGAGATTCGTAAGAAACCACTCCAAATCATCAACAGTGAGTTTCAACAGACAGCAGGGGTTACGGTGCACCCCAATACTTAGCGGAAAGAACTGCATGGCCTCAATATCCACAGATGTGTTGCTGCACACAAACCAAACATCATCCTATCCAACAAAGCTGGCAGACTGGCTTGGTGTTTGCAACATCGCAACTAAACTGCGAACCACTGGAAAAATGTTTTATGGAGCGACAAGTCACGCTACATGCTCTTCCAGTTGGATGGGCTTGCTTGGGTTTGGCGAATGACAGGCGAACGTCTGTTAGCCCAGTGCATTGTTCCAACTGTCAAGTTCGGTGGTGGTGTACTTGTTTGGGGGTGTTTTTCGTGGTATGGCCTGGGACCTTTTTATGTTCATGGTAAGTTGAACGCTGACGCATTCATGAACATTTTGGGCAATCAGGTTCTTCCATCACTCTGGCAATTTTATGGAATGGATGAATGTGACTTCCAGGACCACAAGGCTCCATGTCATGTTACAGCCTTTGTCAAGCAGTGGTTGTAAAATGTCTTCTTTGGCCTGCTCAGAGTCCCAACCTAAACCCCATAGAACATTTGTGGAACGCGTTAGAGCGACGCTTATGGACTAGGGAACCATGTCCGAAATCTACAGCTGAGGTGGCGACATTCTTGCAGCAGGAATAATTGACACAAATACTCATAGTTGTGTATCTAAACCTTGTTGAAAGTATATCCAGAAGGGCTGCTAGTGTAATTGCAGCACGTGGGGGACCATTCCCCTATTAAAGCATGTATTATTTCCTTTATACTATCACATCTTGCTGTCTGGTCCAATACTTTAGGGTAGTTTTTATATCTACACATCTATAGACAAAGATTTGAGAGCCTCAAAGTCTAGTTTTAGAACAATGCTGCAAGAGTTCACGTGTGAATAATATTGCTAAAACTACACCCAGAAGAGGTATTCCCACTTTTGTAAAGTTCTTCAGGACTCTTACAGAAAACAATGGGAAATGTGGAAGATAGAAATTAGTGGAGGATTTTATTGGAGATAGATATTAGCATCAGTAAAAGTAAAAACTTTGAATGTTATTTCATTTGGAGATAGAAAATATAAGTAATGACACTTTGCAATAAGATGCAATTTAAAGTCATATGAAATTATAAAACTAAAGTGAAGTGTAGAAATTTTTTCCATGTAATGCAAATTTTTCAGCAATAATTTAAAGTTGCTAAAATATTGTGGTAATGATTGTATTCAATCCTTAGAACTTGAGCCTCTTTTTCTCGCACATTTCGTTTTTATGTATTCATTGATTCTCTGAAACTGGAAGGTGAGAGAAAAACATACTGTGCCAAACCCTCGCAATCGTGTGAATAAGAGCCTAAAGAATTAATTATTATCTAACAAAATCGAAATTTTTTTTGGCAGTCTTCTGCTTGGTGTAAATTTTAAAATAATTTTTTAAATTTCTAGTTTATGCTAAATTAACTTGCTTTTTGCTGAGTGAATTTAGTGTAAACTAGAAATATCAAACCTTATTAAATTGGATATCCTACAACTAATTTTTTCGTGTACTTGATTTGCATCCTAACACTTTTATTTCTTAGGATCCAAAAGATTGTTTGGTAGCTTATGAAGATATCATTTCCTTTTCTAACGATAATAATAATTGGCCTGTAATGGAAGAAGAGCTATTGAGTCGAGGTGTAAGTATGTTTTGTGATTCAAAAGTAACTATTGGTCTTAAAGATATTTGTCTGGAGCTAATGAATCAAGTTGACCTAGAATTAAATAGAATCCGGTCGGATTGAACAATTTCAGGTACGAGTTTGTGTGTTCGTATTCAGTCATTTAAAAAATTGAATCAAGTTTATCTGTTCAAAAAGTGCATGATATAGGAGAAAAAATAATCAAGAAAATTTTAATCTATATGTTTTGATAGTGCAGTTAATTTTTGACAAAGTATTGATAAAAAGAAATGCAGATGCATTTATTGAATTACCTATCTTTTCTCTCCTTTCAACCTATTTGCAGCCATTGTGACCTAATGAGCGCTAGCAGCTGACGACAAGCTGTAGGCAGTGCTAGTTTGATTCCTGTAACATCCCTGGATGTATTTCTCTCTTCTGTGTCAGTAAAACGGTTTTTGTGTGTGCTTGCCCATTTGCTAGACGTAAAAAGATATCCGCTGCTGTGGATGTTGCTTAGTGCAATTGGACTCTATCTGCCCATAGCATCATAAAAATCAACTTATATTTTGACTTATTCAATCACCTTTCACCAATCATAAATGTGTTATCAATAATTAAAAAAACTTAGTGTATGGCTTAGGCACAATTATAATTTTTCAAGTCATACAGGCTCAGAATTATTGACATAAATCTGTTCGATTGTTCAACTTTTATGCTAATAAGGGTTTACACATGAAATGTGAAATTTCTCCCTATAGTTTCATTTTTCAAGTGCACAAAGAAAGTGTTATATAATATTGTGTGCTATGATGTGAAAATGTACTGTAAATGACAGAGCAAATTATAACCTTTCCACTACTAACCATATAAAAATTGTTAAAAAATCAGGTTTTTTTTCTGATAAATATTAAGAAATACTTCAAAGTTCTCAAGTAAATTCCTCTTTTAGATGGTGGCATCAGTTTAAGTACGCACATATGTACCTGGAGTCTCAATTATGCTGAGAGCAAAACAATTTTCAAATAAGATATTTCTTAAATCAGAAAAACTTTATCATCACATATTTTAAGAAATTATCAACTAAAACACATTAACTCAAGGATTTAAAAACAAATGAAATTTACTTACTTTTACGAGCACATTGAGTCGACGCCATCTCTTCTAAATCGTTTTTGAATAATAAACTTTCCACAGGAACTACCGATTTATGCTGCCATCCATTGGTATCGATCGGAAGCTTAGATGTCCATGCACGTGGACATAAGTTCTTAACTACCAGTTTTTCCAGAAAGATTATTTTTAAGGGGAAAGAGTCAAGGTCCACACCCCTGGACCTAGGTAGCAAAGAGGTTAAACTCGGAATCAAACAATTTGTGGCCAACTTTTGACACAAAATAGTTTGCAGATTCAAAAGTTAGATCAATAAAAAATAAGAGTCACAATTGTAGTAGAAATGCCTTTATTCTTTTCAAGCACAAATAAGAAATTGATCTTTCAAACATAAATTGTAATCTCATACTGTTATAAAGAAAAAAGTACAAAATGCACTCGGTACCACCCGGCCTTTCAATTGGTGAGTATCGAGCGAACAATCAATGTTATATTCAGCATACAGAGAGAAAAACAGGATACATCTTCATTTTAAATATTTTGCATGATTTGCTTATGCCACATGCAAATAATAGATGACAGCCAATCATTGATCACCAATCAAATGATTGCAATCAACAGTTTGTTTTTGTATGAGAATTTGCATAACAAAACAAGTAGAAGATGCTATACTGGTGCACCACAACACTTTTATACATATTTATAGTTGTGTTTCTATTCACATATGAATCATTGGATCCTCCATTCACACATAGTTCAAACTTCATGCTGGTGGCACAGCTTGTTTGTTTTTGTACCTAGCCCCATAAACTTCCAATTGATGCCTGTATGAATTTACACATGTATTTTATTTTTAGTGTTGCGTCAATGAGTATTTGTGTCCTCAAGTCTTTGCACATGTAAACCTCAAGGATGATTGTTTTTTATTTTTGTTGTAGGTGAAATGTTTATCCTTTTATGATGTTGTCTTAGATTTTATTGTTCTCGATGCATTCGAAGATCTAGAGAACCCTCCGTCTTCCGTCACGGCTGTCGTACAGAACAGGTGGTTGTCCAATGGATTCAAAGAAACGGTAAAGCTTTTCAGTTCTCTTGTCTTTTCAGCTGGCATCATTCACTAAAACCACTGAATTTCAGACATTCCATTTATTTGTGAGTTTTCTTAAGCATTTTTGCAAATACAAGCTCACTGGATACAGCTTTAATATAAAGACTTTTTTGTTGGTAACATCTTTGGCACATTTTATGTCGCGTTTTTTATATCAGCTTGAGAATTTCTTAGAAACTTGCCATATAAGGTTTAGCTGAAAATAATTTTTTAAATTCACTAAAAGAGTTTTAAAAATAAAAAAAGGAATCTACTCTACAGGTTATCCTTTTTTAAAGGTTTTCGTCTATTTTAAATTCTTTCTACACTGTAAACATCTAACTAAAATTTGTTGAAACATCTATTTTTCCCTATCACACGGAACATTGCATTTCTTGTACAAAATTCTGATTTTATTAATCCTGATTCCTTAAATAAATTAAAAACTCATCTTGACATAAATGCATACACAAAATAAATGATTACCAACTTCCTCATTTTCTAAAATTGCCCTACCACCCAAAAAAGTCAAATTTTGCACAAGAACCCTCAGATACTTCTCTACAATACTAAGTACAGATAATTTACAAAAATTGATAAAAGAGATTCTAATAAAAGTAAGAAACACAATACATTCTGATGCAAGTGCACTGAGCTGTGTTTAAAATACAAATTAAAAGTTTTAATTCTTCAAATTTACAGGAAAATAATTGGAAAAATAATTCCAAATTACCAATGAAATCATAGGACAACAAAGTGGAAATGAAAAGAACATTCCAACATATTTGAGAACAAAAATGAGCAGAAGAAAGGGAAATTTTTATATTTGCAAGGTTGCAATGATCCTTATAACCCAGGGTTGCCTTTATGATGTTGCCTCATCTCGCTAATGAAAGCATTGCCCCAAAATGTTTTTATAATACTCAATTTGTCTTTATAGCCGTGCCACTCGTGTATGATCTGAGACAAACAAGATTACAGGAAGTTTGGAAATTCTCAATAGGCTGGTACATTTAGGAAGCCAGTTGGGCTTTCAATAGAAAACAAATTAGACTTTTGACAAGGAGAATATGTTTCCAATTAGGAAGTCAATAAACTGCTTATAGAAAAAGAAATCTTTACATGAATTACTGTAGCATTAATTTTCTATCATGCTAAAAGAGCAAGGCTGATCATGGTTGAAATAAGTAGTTTAACGATGGGTGATATTTTAAAAATTCAGCACTTTTATAAGCATCAAACTTAAAATAAGCACATTTTAAGACCCTTGTATTTAAAAATAAAAAATGAGCTCTATTAACCTTTTTCGCATGGGCCCCTATTTCGAAAACAACTTCTGTGGGCTCCTTCAGAATATGCGTTCCTCGAGGGAGTAAGAAAATTTACCACAGGGTTCGAGAAGAGGGATGGTCATGGGTCATTGTGTGAAACGGGGAGAGATAAAAGAGAGCGTCTCCTGTTGATAGCTGAACATTCACCCCTCTCTTTAAGAGTACACAGGTTGGGGAAATTGATGTTTCTTGACATCAAGCAATGGAATTCTCAAAATGGTGTTTTGAAGTCTGTTAAGTAATCTTATTTTCACCAAAAAATGAACAGTAGCTATACTTTCAAATCATTTTAAATAATTACTCCAATTTTACCACTGGCTTTTTGATTTTTAGCTAGTAAAAAAATTGAAGGATTCTTAATAAAAACTGCACTTGTCCAAAATTTCAAATTTTCATGAAGATGAAAATCTTTTTGTCATTATTGATGTTTTTATAGAACCAGCAAAATGTTCCTGCCTCATAACAAGGACTGTTTTCAAAGAAACGGTTTCAGAGCATTGTGAGTATTGTTGAGAAGCATTAGGTAAGATTGCACTGTTAGTTCATTTTGCGATTTTTGGACAAGGGCTGTTTTTGTTAAGAACCCTTCATTTGTACTAATTTTAATGTGTTTATTTCGATTTTATGTGTTTTAATGTGGAATAGAGGTTTGTGAACCTAAATTATAACATCTAAAAAGTTTGATTGATACATAGCTATAGCCTATTTTAAGCAGATTTAGGAAAATATTGTATAAAATTTCGCCTTTATAAAAGCTTAAAAATTATATAAGGTACACCAACTAAATTTTTGTGTACTAACGGCTGTTACAAAGACCATAGGTTTTTTTTAAATAGGTTTTTTCAAAATTGAAATTTTATTGAAACTTTCTCTTATGATTCCAAAGCTGTACATTTATGTTGTGTGATATCCTCGTCACAGGTTTCGATTCTTTAGCCAACACCACAAGACTTGCACTGAATCCATGTCTAGGTTTTTATTTTTATTTTGTGATATTGGACACATTGTTTCTTTTTTGTTGATTTTTCTGGTCTGTGACCAGCATTAGCATCACTAACTCGAACTTGTTATGGCAGCACCATTGCAATTTATCTCAATCATTTGTCTAATAAGATTGAGACTAAACGTTTTTGTGATCAAATTTTTTTTTACAGTACTTTGATCTCCAGATATATTGAGTTAAGTATGGGATAAGCTCTGTTTTATTTTGAACAAAATATATGCATTTAAAATGGTAATGTTAAAAAAAATGGAAGACTGTTTTGGGTCACTTCATTGTCTTTCGCGAAAACCCATACCAATTGGCCATTCTGTCGCTTAGGTCAACAAAACCCATATTTTTGTTGTATGAATTAATGGTGCCAGGTTTTTTTTTAACTCTTCACTCAAATTTTCCAATGTATTTGCAATGGCTCGTAGCAGTTCTTGAAATTATGAACCAGTTTATCAAACAGATTCCTCATTTTCCATAGACGGTCATAATCTGGGTTCATTTTAAGAGGAGCAGCTGTTAACAAATAATAGCAAATCATTCTCTTTTGAAAATTTGCACTTGGTTTTGTTGTGCTTTGTAATTGTAAACTGATAAAAAAACTTATGAATATTGCTAAGTTATGTTATTAGTTATGCCAAGTGTGTGAACTCCAGCATAGACTAGGTTTACTTCTCTGGCGTGAATTTTTTTGCCAAAAAATATTAAAACTGCATTTTTATTGGGTGTTCTTTAGGATTTAGAACATAAAGGAGAATAATGAATCGGATGTGCATACAACTTAGAATACAAATAGATTTGGAAATTGAATTTGGTACTTACCCCTATTTTCCCAGCGTTATGGAGAGGCAAGCCTAAAAACAATTACTGGAGGCAGGTGAAGAAATAACTAGAGGATAACTTTAACACTGTTTAATTATCCTAAACGTTTACATTTGTAATGGACATGGTCCTAGAGGTTTACAGATTAAAAGGGTTTGTTGTCGCGGAGAGACACAACGCGTGTCCAACCCTGTTGACTGTCTGAGTATGAAAGGGCATGTTTAATTTTCATTTTAGAAATACTCTATATATGAACCCTTTAAGTAATTAAGCATGAAATAGAAAACTTTAATAAAAATCACTGTTTAATCATTATTTATCAAAAAATTTCTGTTTCATTTTTAAAGTTATCTAATACTAGCCATTGTGTGGCCAGCACGCCGTTGCCAATGTCAATTCTTTTCATGGGGTCACATGTGACCACTGCTCGCTAACCCCCAGTGATTGCTACAAATTCCGCAAACCAAATAGAAATTCGTAGCCTATTGGATAACAGCCATCACAGCATTGTCCATGGAATCATCCCATCATGGTGTACCTGGAAACTTGTAGCCTATTGGAATGAATTTCCTGCAAATTCCAATTTGATTTGCTTTGCAAACCAACACCATGGGCAACACAGTGATGGCCTCGTCATTGTCAAATGTTACCAAATTCAAATTGCAGAGAGATCCAATCTGCCTGACGTCACAATCTGTTGCGAAAATATAAATATTTAATTGAAAAATTATTTATCCAAATAAAATTAAATGTAAGGTATCTTATCTTGTGTGAAATTTTCCACAGATTTCAAATCCGTTGAAATTTTTATTCTGTCTTTAACAATCCCTATTTTACAAAAAAGAACTAAACAATGCCAGTCAAAACGTTCACTATGGAATCATTTGAGCGGAGACTACACATTCCCATTTAATTATGAAGAGATGGAAGGTGTAAAAAACTTTGTATTGTTCCAAAGGCTGATTTCAATAGTAACATGACGTCAGAGGGGAAAATAGCAAAATTCTGTCCATTCTTCAATTACTGGAATGGTCGATGTTGGGGTGAAAAAAACTAACAAATTTATTTTAAAATGTTCTAGATTGAATTTTAAAAATTCAGGCGCGATAGAAAAATGGAAAAAAATTTGACTACTCGTGTGCCATAGATTTGTCAGGACAGTCCACACACAAACACTTCATTTTATACACAGTCTAGTCAGATTAATGTGACCACCACCTACTTTCGACGTCAACGTGAAATAACCAATCACAAAAGGCAGGTGGCAGCACATTGCAGTGGAGTGTATATAAAGGATGTCCTAGGGCATCGGAAAGCATTTCAATTGGTGGTGTAATGCAGAAACCTAGCGATTTATCCGACGTCCAAAAGGGCATGATTATTGGCTTTCGGGCCAAGGGTGGAAGCATTTCGGAAACGGCTAATTTTGTGAACTGTTCGTGTGCCGCCGTGGTAAAAGTATACCGTGCATGGCAAAATGGCACTATCCAAAATCAGCGGCGTGGCACATGTTGTGCACCACAGGCTATAGATGATGGAGGCAAACAAAGGCTACGGAGATGCGTTCGGGCTAATAGACGTGCAACTTACCGCCCAGATGAACCAAAGGCTACCAAGAGTGTATCCTCAACAACGGTTCAGTGAACGTTGCTGCGCATGGGCCTCCACAGCAGACGCCTGGTTAATGCACCTATGCTGACTACTGTTCATTGGCGACAAAGGCTGGAATTTGCACTGCAGTACCGCAACTGGACATCCACAGAGTGGCGACACATGAACACCTTCAGAAACCTAATTGACTCTCTTCCTGCACGTCTCGCAGCGCTCCGCTCTGCCGAAGGTGGTTATTCTGGCTTTTGACAGGTGGTCATATCAATGTGACTGGACTGTGTAATATTAGAGATGATACATATACAAAATAAATGCTTATTAGCAATGATAACTATATTTTTAAATGCCTCTTTAATAAGTGTGTGATGCTTTGCAAGTTTTCAGCAAGTGCAGATTTGGAAATGTGACAAGTAGTTTCATTCTGGAAAATAAATATTTTACTGCTATAATTATTTTTCTAAATGTGTAAGGATTTTGTTCTTTGTTTATTATCTTTCAAGGTAAACAGAAAAGAAAGTTTCCAAAGAAAAAAGATTTTTTAACTGTTCATTTATGATTCACAAAGCAAACACTAAAGCAATTACTCAATAAGTTGACTGAATAAAATTTTGTATGTGGTCCACCAGAAAATTTAGCTCTTCAATATGACTCAAAAGGGTTGTGTTAGCTAGACAAGCTAATACATATTACTGCTTTACATTAATATAGTTATTACTTTGCAAGTTCACTAATTTAGTGTTTGAAATTTGGTTAAATGGATTTTTCTTCTTGTAGGCTTTAGCTACTGCTGTTTGGTCTGTTTTGAGAGCAAAGAAACGAATGCTAAAAGTAAGTATGTAGTTTGAATTAATTGACTGTTTGAATTAATTGCTGTCTGCATAATATGTTAAATAATTTTATTGTATTGATGGGGTTTAGAAAGCTGTATCAACTGAAAACCCATACCATGGTTATTGTTAACAAAGGAATAGGGATCAACCATTATAGATCACTTGGTGGTAAATTAATTATTCATCTGTAAAATATGGTATAGCCTCTTATTGTTTTGATCTGACTGTAGGTAAATTGTGTTTATATGAAAACAATGTAAAATTTTTTTTAGAAAGACTGTTTGAGATATTTCATGTTGAAATTTGACTATTGACTGGTGGTAAAAAATGTATATTAGTTTTGTTAAAAAATATTAATTCAAAATGGATTGGAGGTGTATGAAAAAATGTACAGGAAGACAGTCTTACAGTAGATTACATTACTTACATAATTCACAAAACAGTTATTACAGGTGGTGGAAAATGTTCACAAATTGGAAATTGCTCTTGCTAAATAAAATTGTGTGTTTCATGTGTTGAATACTACATGAAAGTTCAAGGTTCATGAAATTATTCCCTAATTAGACATTCATTCCATAAATAGTTAGCTTAAAAATATGTGCTAAGCTTATCGTTTTACAATATGCAGTACAATCTTTTAAAGTCAATATTCACCTATTGCATTTTTTTATTGCAGCATCCCGATGGTTTTATAAGTCGCTTTTATATTATATCAGAACATCTGATTCCAGTTCTTGCTTGGGGTTTCTATGGACCAGATGAGAAACTGAAAGAAATATGTCTGCATTTCAAGGTTAGTCTAAAATATGTTGCTGTTAACTTATTTATAAAAAAATTCTTACTTTATTACATCCTTTTTAAATTATTGTTTGTCCTTTATTAAAAATTTCTTTTTTATTCACTTTTTCATGATTTTACTGCTGAATTTTTAGCCATCACATTTTAGTTATAATATTTCAGAACAAAATTAAATTTTAGAACATAAATATTTGTATGTATTCAATTTACTGTGGACAGTATTATTTTTTTGCATTGGACATTCTAGCGTTAACATTGTTTAGTCTTGTGTATTGTTAGTCAGAATCAGTCTGTTTTCGGCATGTTTTTAACCATGATACACTTGGTGATAGGCTGTTAGTCTTCCAATTTTTTAAATTAGAGCTACAGAAAATGGAACTAGAGGGAACATAAAAGGTAAGGCATGGATTTTTTGTTTAGTTTCCCGAAACTTTCAAAAAGTAAGTTAAAAAAAGTAATTTTATGGAATGCCCCACAATGACCATTAAAAAAATATCAATTAAATCTATTGCTGCAGTCACTTTATTATTGCATCATATTTTTGTTCGATGCAAATTTTTTTTACCAAAAATGGTTTTATGTTGCAGGATGAAATGATGGGATTTATGTTTGATATTTTCAACTTCAGCAAAGTTCGTTACGCAAAGATCGAAGAGCTAGCTTCTGACATCATGCAGTTGGCCAATTTAAGGTTTGACAGGACGATACAAAGGTTATACATGTAAACTGTATTGCAAGCATCAAAAATCTATTATAAGAATTGTTTTTATTGAGGTATTTATTTTACATGATGCACAATTGGATAAAAAAAATCTAAACTCTTAATCATACAATTTGGTAGCATGATTCATGGATTCCAAAGGAGTTTTTTTCACAATAGGAGCACAGATTGCTATATGAATGAAATGGACTGGGAGCTAATTCAAAATCTAGGTTGTGACAGGAACCATAAAATTAACTCTAGATCCTAGAATTTTAGCTATAGCTAAAATTATTTTATGAGCAATGTTTTAAAAAAGTTTTGTTTCATGTGCAATCTTCTATTTAATGAGTTTTAAATAGGGCATGTTCACTCTGAAATGCAAAATGGCTATAAGTTGTATTAAAATAATAATTTTGAATATTAATATTGCTATGGACAGAGTTGCCAAATTTTTCTTTTAATCATGGACATCAACCCCGAAATCTTATTCATCTATGGGTTGATGTTTGGGGTCTGAGAGAATTCTTTTTCAAGATACTCTTTACAAAAAATAGCCTATCCCAATACTATTAAAAATGTATTTTATTGAAAACTTAAATTCACTGCCTAAACCAGAAATTAGTGTTTTTCAGAAAGAAAAATGGTGAAACTTTCAAAGCTTGATTCGCTGTAAAAGTAAATTAATGATTTATTAAATATTAACATCAATCATTTCATTGAAATCTTACATTTTCTGTTAATCTTTTATTAGGAATAGTTTGTTATTCCTTATTATTTGTTTTAAATCAATCCACTCTTTTGTGATGTTTAATTTGCTATACGTAAATGCCTCTCACTATTGATCTGCCATTATACACTATCTACCAACAAATAATTGGACATCGGTGATAGCAAAGGAAAACGAAGTTTATTCACCTGTAATAGTTGGTGGAGCCACCACAAGCGTCTGTCACAGCTACGATCCTCCTAGGTATATTCTCGACCAGTCGTTGTACGATGGTCAGTTCTGTCACTGATGTCGGATAAAGGGGGGGGGGGGGCATCCTTTTGTCCAGAGGTCCTGACTCGTCCCAGAGTTGCTCGATCGGGTCGAGGTCCTGGCTCTGCGCAGGCCAGTCCATTCGATGGACCCCATTGTCATCATACCAAGCCATGGTAGACCTAGCAACATGACAGGTGGCATTGCCATCCTGAAACTGCCACAATGTAGGAAGTGCATAGTCATCCAAAATGGCGCAGTAGTTCTCGGAATTGTGACAGAAGTTCCGTGCCATACCAGGAGAAACATCGTTGATTGCAGGGGTGTCCAATTATTTGTTGGCACATAGTGTACCTAGCTTTAGAGCAATTATTATTAAGTACTGAATACCCTTCAAGAATAGTTGAAGTGTGGTGGACAGAAAATATGCTTTGAACCTGCCGAAGTTCGAGGCATACATTTTTTAATCTTTGAATCGACTAAATATTTGAACAGATATTGTTACCGGGACACCCGAGCGATCTTTTCTTGCTTTCATCCCACTGCTCTGTTACTCAATCCCTCTTTTATCCCTTTCAGGACATATTTTACTTGATGTTGTGTTTGACACAGCATGGCCAAGTATGGCCCTTTCACCATAAAATGCCATTACTACCAATCTATGTTTCAAAAAGATGTCCTGCTTAGTACCTCATCAAAATGTGTTGCAAACTTATTTACAGCTTTATTAGTTCTTTTAGCAGGGGGAGCAGGGCAAAACAGCTAGAACACAGACACTGACCATTCAAAACGGGATGTTGTCGGTCAAATCAGGATATACAGTAAACCTTATCATACATATTGAGTCATACTTTAGATATTGGTATTGCTGATTCATTTTTGGATTCAAGATCCTGACAGCATTAAATACATTTCTCAGGGTTCCCACTGGTCAGGGAATTTTATTTTATCCAAAAATATCAGGGAAAGGTCAGTGAAAATTATTGATTTTCATCTAAAACCTGGAAAAAATGCCTCAATGACCTGGAAAAGGATTGATCATGACTTTGCAGACGCTTTGGAGAAAAGTAGCCAGTACGATTGGTACACAGTTTCGTATCACTTTATTTTATGAATAGAATTTTCAACCGATTTTAAAAGAAATGGCTAATATATATTTAACAGGTGAAGAATTTGGTTTTGTCCACAGGCTTAAATTTAAGAATTTAATGTTTTACGATACATCAAATAACAAATTAATGTAAGTCAATTATGTTGGATTACTTGAATCATTTATTTTAATGAAAATTACCTGGGTTTTGTGTATTAATTTTTAGTGTATAATTCTTAAATTGGTTTTTAATTATTGGCTATTGAATACTAGATTATTTTTTGGTTTTTCACCTTAGAAATGTCGTTAACTGCTTAAGTATGACCTGGAATTTTGTAAAAATTTGTCTGGGAATTTTATTTGTGAATTAGAGTGGATTCCCTGATTTCTGTAATCTTTCTAATCTTTTTCTTTGTGTAGAGTTTATCCAAAAGCTATGGGTAAAGCTAACAGAATTAGTAAACGTTATAGTAATATAATTATAAAAGTTTAGGATATTATGATTTATAAAATTAATAAAAGTACATTGTAAAAACATGGGAAACGTTAATCCTGATTCGATTCTAGTGTTCGGTTGCAAGTGCTTTATGTGAACCGACTTCCTCTAAATGTCTTTAAGAGAGACATGACCCCAATTAAGTTACTTCCTGGGAATGCCCATCTGATTTGGTATGTTTTTCGTAGAACAGGAGCAGGTCATCCCTGGTGTACAATGTGGGATTTGCATCGCTTTAGAATAATTTGATCTCAACCCGATCAGTCTGGTTGAGTTGTCGTTGATTGGCTGTGAGTGAACTGTATTACCTAAACTTTTACTTAGTAGAGTGTAGATTGATGATGTTTTGCTGTGAATGTGTACAGGAATTAATTGAATATATATATGTTTATAAATGTGTTGTAAAGTTACGATCTCCTGGTTTGATGAAATCGAATCCTATCTTGTTTCACTGAAATGGTTAAAGTACCGTTTAAATTATGTGTGCCTACCACAAGAACTGCTCCAATCAGAATGTATGTGACTGTCGGTTGGAATAGCAATAGGGTTCATCCCATTTTTGCATAGGGGATACTGGGAAAAATATATTTGATTGGTCGCATGGCCTCTTGCATGTGACTATTCCAAAAAGCCAGCTGTTGAATATGAAAAACTAATTTTCTTCTGAATATTGCACTTGCTTCTACTAAAGAAGGTTAAAAGATTTTTCTGTTTGATTTTTTTTATCCATCCTGTAAGGTTTCAGATTTTACAAAAATAAGTAATTTTTTTCCCCGAAATTTCACGACACAATATTAAAAAAACAATATACAAGTGTGATAAAATAAAAATTCTCGCAACATGTCGTCAGCAGAGGAACTGGTGCAATACTGGCATTCAGTGGTCGCACACTTCATTTATACTGCCCCATAACACTGGGAAATCCCCAAATCGTGTTGCTGTATAGTCGGTTGAAAGCGTAGGGAAGGCTTTCAGGGACTGGCAGTAAATTCTTGTGGACCACCGTTTGAAGACCACTGATCCCAGAGGTCCGGGGAAAACCTGAAATTGTCAAGGAATTTAATGTCCTAAAAAAAGCAGGAAAAATTGCGAACTTTCATCTAAAACCTGGAAAATTGCCTCAATGACCTGGAAAATGATTGATCATGGCTTTGGAGAAAAGTGGTCAGTAAAATTCGTACACAGTTTCAGATCACTTTATTTTATGAATTGAATTTTTCAACCGATTTTAAAAGAAATGGCTAATATTTAACAGGTAAAGTATTTTGTTTCTTTCACTGACTTAAATAGAATTCATGCTTATGATACATTAAATCGCAAATTAATTTAAGTCAAATATGTTGTATTATTTGAATACGCTATTTTAATGCAAAATGATTTGTGCTTTGTGTATTAATTTTTACAGTGTATAGTTCTTAAATTGGTTTTATTATTGGCTATTGAATGGCTAAATTATTTCCTAGTTTTTCACCTTGAAATGTCGTGAATTGCTTAAGTACGACCTGGAATATTGTAAAAATTTATCAGGAAAACCTGGAAAAGTTAGGGAATTGTATTTCTGAAATAGAGTGGGAATCCTGTGATCGATACAGGTTAACTACCTCTTTCCGCTGTCAACTCTCGCCATAAACAGAATGAATTTACATATCCATTACAGTCGGCTCTACTCAAAATGTACAAGACTTGTTCCCTTCAAGTATGCCACCTATCAGACTTATTGGCAGGAGCAGTTCTTGCGAGACACTGTGTTTTTCCTTTTTTTTAATAATCTACTTACTCCTGTGATAAATAATTTATTGTAAGAAGAAAATGGCCAAATGTTAAAGGAGTCTCAACTGCTCTTTTCTAAGGAAGTATTGCTTATTTCAGAGATTTATAAAGTTTCTGTTAAAATCCCTGCGAGTTCTAGTCTGATTAGCCTTTACATGCAAAATATGACCTCGTGACAAAACAAATAATTAAAACAAGGAAATATTAAATGCTCATCGCTATATAATTGGATTAAGTTTCTTCGTAAAATTTTTTTTATATCCATGCATTCATGTTTCTCAATGTATAAGCAAGATTGAGATTTAGTTGTGATTTATGTGAACATTCCATTCCTTACAGCAGTTCATACAATCATCAGTATTTTTTTAAATTTCATTGATAAAATCAGGTTTTTGGTACAACAGGCTTCAGGTCTGAATCATGGTCCAGGCTTTGTTGTGCAATGCATGATTAAGTAGTAGTTTCCAGTTTACCAAACCTTTCAATAGCATGCGATTGTAGAGTGACAAGAAATGATTTATACAAATATAATTTACACATGCTAGTAATCTAAAAAGCATAGCCTTTTTTTTTTAATTTTCAAAAATTTATGAAGAGATAAATCCACATTAAAAGTGCCTGCATCTAATCCTATTTATAATTGTAACTACTCTGTAAATAATAGTTTCCTTTTTTATTTGGTGTCGTACAATTATATTTGATGTGCAAGCAAATTAAAACTGGTGCTAATAAATAAAAGCCTATGTCCTACACTCAACTGTTTCTATTATCTATTGATCTATTATTTATCAATTAGTGAAGAACCATTTTAAGAATTTAGAGATTTATTTCTGTTTCATTTTAGCAACAAAATTCTTTATTAAAGTAAATATGAACAAATGCTTAAACTTAACAATATTGTTATTTATGCTGTTACAGCTTCTTGCAGTTGTGGTAAACTTGGTCTTGCAGCTTATTGGGGATGTACAATACCTTGACGACTTTAGAAGTGCGCCAAAAAAAGCGCCAAGGCCTTTGCCACCGCTATAAACGTAGACTGAAGCTGTACCATTGAGGCGATGTTTCTGCATCATTAAATGCATTTGTAATTGACAGTGTTTGTATTTAAATAGAGATCTTAAAATTATTTTTAAGTGGAAAACCATACCCATTGTCAGGAAAACTACCTGCTGTGAAAAAGCTTAAAGTAATGGAAGAATAGTGAAATTTTGTAATTTAAGGATGCAGGTAATGTAGAATATTTAAAAAAAAAAGAACTCTCCAAGACAAAAAAAAAAAAACATTTTAACATTCACAAAAGCATCATTAATATTGATTAGAATTTCATGTTCTTAAAATTTTTTGAGTGATATCACATTCACTCATTCGGAAAATATATAATTCTGAAAGCATTCCTGAAAACCTCATCTCCAATTCTTGAAGCATCTAATTCTAAGTTTGGCATCTGTCAAAACCACAATGCAATGTTTTTTGAAGAACCTTTGAGACTCCTTACTTTGCAAGAAACAGGTTAAACATTTTTGTTTCATTTCCTTTCCATTTGGTACTTTTTAATTGTGTTCGTTTATAGAGTTTGAATGTATTCCGTATATTTAGAATTTCGTCCATGTCATTTATTTGAGATTCCTTGTTTCGTCGAATGTTTGACAGGATATTTTAGGACACTTAGTTTTTAATTATTTGTTGTGTGGGATCTCATACAAAACTGATTTATGTTACTCTTTCATACCTGCCGACTCTTCCGGAAAAGCACCTTTTCTGGTCTTCGGGCAGGAAAAATGTGTGCTGGATTTTTCTTTTCAATGTAGGAAATTTTCAATGCCCCCCAATTAGGGGATTTTATGCATATCGTTCAAGAAAAGCTGGAAAACCCCCCATTTATTTTCTGTTGCAATACCAAGGAGGCAAAACACGCGCAATCTATTTATTTTAATTTGTATATTTTGTTTAGTATTTTTCTATAATTGGTAATGCACTGCTGTCAGTGAGACTGCAAGAACTGCATGTCCCTAAACATTGGAAAATTAGTGAGATTTTACTTGTCTCCAATCTATACAGTAAAGTACCTCGACCCACCACCAAGGACAAAAATCAAGCAAACCCCGAGAGTGATCCCTGCTCAAAGTGAATAAGCCCTGTTGCTATAGTAACCGCCACCACCCAGACTTAATGTCGGAAGCAGTTCTCATAGCAGAGCAGACAGTATCTATCGGAAACTTGGGCTTCTTTTGGACCGTGGTGTGCGTTTTTACATCTAAATTTTTTTTTCTTGGAGGGTTGGCAGATATGCTATTTATTATTGGAGCATGTTTTTTTTTCATTTCTGATCAATAGTACCTGTGTCACAAGTGTATTATCATCACTGTTTTCATGTTATTTCAGTTGGCCTAATTAGTGGAATTTTACAAATAAAATGAGCTCAAAAAATTATAATCTGATTATATGCAGAAGTTGCTATAAATCATAGTTGGCGCATCAGTACACTGGAACCTGTATGTATGCTAAAGTTGTCTGACTCCATTTTGATAAAAATAGTTCCGCAAAGAAATATACTTCAGTTGATCTATTACAGAAATTTAAAAAATCACACTTAGAATAACGTTAGATATAAATAGACTGCAACACACACTAGTTAGAAGTTTACTTTTTTTTTTCATTAATTCTATAAATAGATACTTTTTGTGGGTTTGAAAATTGCAAATAGTTAATTTTCCGAAGTTAAATAAAAATAAAGTTGTGATAAATCATGTGATATGGTTAAGAGCTTCTGTCTTAAAATTCCATGACCTTTCTATAGTTAACTATCTATTGAAACCCGTACCCAAGCAGACCATCTTTTCGTTATACTGTTAATTAATAATTTTTCGTAAATAATGTTAGATAAATCAGACGCAGTTTCATGCTCCGTCACAGCTATGAGACTTACTATGAATTCGGACCTTCAGGAAATCAAATGTTATTCCATACTTTTATCGAATTCGTTTTAAACCAAAATGATTGATTTTTTTTTTAATGATTAATGCGATTTTGTTGACTATAATTTTGGGAAGAACCACTCGAATCATATAAATATACGTGTTATCAAACTTTCTGGGTGTTAAAAAGCCACAAAATGTTAAGGTAAGTGTTCCAAATATCACCTACCCTAACTATTTCTCTGTATCTCAGCCTCCTAGGTTTCGAAATCGACTTGGAAACTAAAGGAATATCACTAAGAACTATTCTCCTTTGGTTTCCATATACCTTCTTTACTTATGTCGGTTTCAGTTAACTAGTCAAACTTCAAAACGTTTCCTCAAGAGAATTTTCAAGAGTGGGTTTCTTCTATCGCCTACCCCTGTTCCTATTACCACCCACCAGGCAAAATGAGAAGCTACTATTCAAAACGAGTCGCTAGTAGAGCATGCACACACACATACATACCTACCTATAGTATTGATTCTACTTTCAAGTCATAAACGAAAGGATGATTTGGAAACACAAACCTGGATATTCCCCGAATGGATCGGTGACAAAAAATACGTCGATCACAGCCTCTAATACTTCAGATGCAATAGTGTCGTTGATATAACTGATAGGAAACTTGCCGGTGGTGCTACGTGTGGAAAAACTGTAGACCGTCGAGGTAACTAGATAAACTCATACTAGATGTCGCCCATAGCTTGCAAACACGAGTAAGCGATATTTAAGCACAGGGTCGATATTTGGAACACCTATCGTACCAGACTTAGAGAGAGGAACCAGTAAGGTGATTAGTAGGAATAGGATTTTGATGGTTTTGCTTTTTTCACTTCATTCAAACATTTCATAGAAATGAATGCATTAATCGGGGTTTTTATACGTGCCATTCTCCCCCCCAAGTTTTTTGGGTTTCTAACCCTCTGTGCGTCAGATTTTTTGAGTAGTGTTGTGTTTCTTCTACAGCACACATTACGACTAAACCACATCTATTAGTTGAAAATATGCTTTGATGGGTTCAGATCAAAAACTGGCAAGAATGCAGAACATATATGCGCGTTAACCTCTAAGAAGGTTAAGGCATATATATATATTTTTTTTTGCTGATAAAATCTATATTTTAGCGTTTCCCAGAAAAGTGCATTTTTTTAATGAATTTCAAAAAATTAAATTTGATAAATAAAAAGTTAAATGTAGTTAAGTTTGAAACAAAACATTTGCCTGTCAGAAACGTCATTGAATTGTATTTTATTTTGTGTCGTATAAAAAAAGACATTTTGTTTCTCTTTGTTTCATAAATTGCTTTTTGTACAAGATTTGCAAAAGATGTAATTTTTGATCCCCTTTTGCGTCATTTATGCATGTTTTGAAATTTTTACATCATCAAAATCTTAGGCCTAACGATACTGATAAAATCTCAAGTACCTACTGCCGAAGAGTATTGCTTGAAATGAGTGAGACTAGGGGTTCATCACATTGTTGGGACAGTATACAAATGACAAAACTGTATTTAAACTGTTTAATAAAGAAGAAATTCGAAAAACCCACCAAGGGAAGAGACGGAACAGGACGATTCGAGTGTCAACTGAGCACGAGCAGAAGACGTAACAGTCAAGTTGAGAGTCGCGTCACGTGGTATTGGAGGAGTATGTAGTGCGTCTCTGGTCAAAAGGCACACGACCTTGGATGAGTATGAGTATTTGTACACAAGTATTAGTTAAGCTCGCAGGGAAAAGACTACCATAGTACGCAAAATCGTGTATGGCAATCGTCATAGTTGGTTTCATTAACTCGGTTGTCCCTGCTATCGTTTCTGGCACGATGCATCGTGTTACAATAGTAGAGCAGGGTTGCTTTTTCTATGTCGAATTGCTTCTAAAAGCCCAATTTGGCACGATTGTCGCTAATTTGGTTCTTTTAATTACATTTTATTTAAAAGTTTTAGTTATTTAGTTTTTGATGGTTATGCGTTGGTTTTTATGTTGCAAAATTGGTTTGGGTGTGGTTGGCTAATATGATAATGGGATTTTCTAAAGGTGGAACAGACTAGCATTATTTCTTTCCAGGTGTTTAACTGAACTAGACTCCAAACTATTCAAAACATTAGCTTCTGTAGAAATAATTCTTATTCAGGGAAAATAAACGTTTTAATTCCTCAACAAGTTCATAAAAATTGTAACTAAGATTAGAGTGCATTTTACCTTTAGTCATTTTTCAATTTCAAAGACTGCTGTTTGCTGATTCCAAATTGTATGTCGTACTGTTTTTAAATATTTGTGATGTAAGTGGTGATCTGTATCAGTGTGTTGATGAAGAAATTTTAAAGTAAATAATTTATGTGCTGCAGTCAATGTATGTATGCATTCTCTTTTCGATTAAAAAGTTGAAAAGAATTGTGTATCAAAATTTAACTAAACAATATGTTCATACATGGTGAGTAGAAGTGTGTAGTTTGTGTTTTATATCCGTTATGTATATATATATGGCATCGTGCAGATTTTTATAATTGTTAACTTTTTGTTTACTGCTTTGATGTATGATACTGATCTGCTTCATGTTTTGTGATACAAATATAAACTCATTTTGTGTTTCCTCAAGGCCTCATTTATTTTACTAATTTTTTTCACACTTGAATTGAAACATTTTGAAGATAATGTGTGAATATTAGGGACAATCTTATATTTCACAATTACGACATAATGGGTCGTCCAACACGTTTTTTTTCTTCTTTTTGGTCAAAAAGAGTTTTTGCGTAATCCTACAATGCAGGTTTTATTAAAACCTAGCTGAATAACGCGGCGTTGCTCGGGTTTCAAATAGGACCGCGACATTTCGCTGTGTTAACTCAAATACACAAACCCTGCAGAACGTGTTTCCATGTCCATTTATTGCAGGAAAACAAACTATAGATTTTAAAATTGGAACTTCGAGGGGCACTTTTAGGACCACCAGTATGCCAATTTTCATGGCTACAGATGGTCCTGGAGACAGGAAAGAAATAGCCTTTGTTTTCCGCAGTGTTCTAAAGTATAAGTGTACCGAATCGGGTGTGGATGGGTCGAACGGTGTATATAGATTTGTTTATAGAGAATATATACACACATCCTTTTTTTATACATAGATTGAGAAGCGTTTAAAACAAAATCGTATCATTTTAATTTTTTCACATGAATATAAGAACGAAGTTAATAATAAACAATCGTTACTTATGCTACGATCTGCTGCCTTCGAATCAAACGATCTGAAAAAAAAAAGGCTGTATTGCGAACTGACACGGCTAAAGCATCGACTTAATGGAATAGTATGCACGCGCAGCTCCATTTCATTAGTGCGATGCAAGCAAGCTCAAAGGCGGATCAAGTCAAGTGGGGGGTCCTAAGCGGTAAACTTTTCGGACTCGGGAAAAAGAAGTTTCAAGAACACTCAACATTAAGTTTGTACAAAATAGAAAAGTAATCAAAAGTTTCATACCATAACACCTTAAATAAATTTAATTAAAAAAACATTCTTTACCTTTCCTCTTGCTTTATTTCTTGCAATTTCTTTAATTATTGTGGCAGCGTCAATTCGGTTTAAAATTTCTTGCTCTGTATACAGAACGGCCCTATTAATTAATCTTCTCCCATAGTATTCCTTAAATAATTTTTGACACGCTTTAAAACAAAACGATATTTCTCTTGACGCATTAGATAAGGGAATTGTTAAAGAAATTTGCAATAACATTTCAACAATCCGAAATGTGCTTTGGCGGCTCGATAGATGTATGGTGTGGGTTTTATGATGTCCTCGTTTTCTTTTAGAAATATTAAAAAATGGTAAAATTCATCTTCAAAAGTACAAACATCAATGTCAATTTTGTAAATATCCTTCAAATTTTTATCGCGTTCTTTTTTCCTTCTATTGTGTGTGATAAATCTCAATAACAAATATTTGAAAAGCCTCCACTACAACTTCATACGTCTGAGTTCTTTTGAGATGATTCTACCTGGGTGTCATCACATCTCTACTATTGTTAAGTTGAAATATGTTTAGCTCGCGTATAGAGAAAAAAACTTTCGTTTAAATAACGATTTCCCTCCGTGTGAACAATAAAGCCATGAACAAAATTTCCTTAAATATTAAAAGAGAATTTATTAAAATGAAATGAAGTAAATTACTATACAAAATTGACAGGTAATGAAAAGGGGGGCCTAACAAGACAGGATAGTCGCTGTTCACATATGTTGATAGTAAACCATATAAAAGTCCAGAAGAAAGTAGATGAGGACGGATGGCAAAACTCGAAGAACGGACGGACTCCCCCTCGGCTACAGGTCTTGGGAAAACACCAAGATTTCCACATGCCAGGTGTAAGGAGAGGAAAGAGTTTTCACCTTTAATGTAGCATATCAAGTCGGCAAGCAGGCACAACCTATGGAGGAGCGTGGTTGCCGGATTCAGAATCAGCAGGGTATATCTCTTCCAAAATGGTCCGCGAGGTCGTTGGTAAAATCTTTCAGACTAGAAAACACATGTTGTAGTTAATATTGCACAACAGCCTTTCAAGGCAAAAAAAAGTATCTTGATGATGCCTAGTCGAACGTGCGAACTTTAACCTCCGGTAGAATAAAAATTAGTGGAAAACAGATCAAAGATAAATTGCATTGAATTTGATGAAATAAGTAGTGAACAAGTGTAAAGATTTGAATAGAGTGCGATGTGATAGAAAAATTTTTTGTTTGATCGCGGCGTCTTGGTTGGTCACCCCCTCCCAAGTACTGATCGCGATCTTGGATGCGCAATTTTTGGTAATGTGAAGGAATTAAATAAGTTCGTGCAGGTGAAATTTAAATGCAGAGTAGCTTCAAAAGCTTTTGGGGGAAAATGTAATTTAAAGATTAATGATTCAGTTGGGTGGTGAATCTTGGCCTCCAACGATTATTGTGAGTGCTTGCATCATATCTGGGGATCTGTTCTATTGGTATATTATCTTACCTCGGCTATTTTACTCAGAGTCGATAAGAGTGAGATAGGTACTATCTGGTAAGGATTGGTCTTTGCCTAGTTTTAAAATTGGGATCATAGATACAGTTTTCCAAATGTCAGGGTAAATGTTAAAAGTGAGAATTAAGTTGATAAGCTTGAAGTGACGATGAAAATGATTTTTGGAGGTAGTTTTTTCAGTGATTTGTTTGTAATGTTATCAAGACCAGGTGCTTTTTGAATTTTAAGAGTCTTGATGTGTGTGTAGACTTCAGAAGGAGTGGAGGGCTCAATGTTGTTTGTGTGGTGTCTATTGAGAAAGTTATGAATTGTGTTGTCAAAACATACCGAGAACAGTATTTTGGTCATTAATTGTGTTTTCAGAGAATTGGTGTTCGTAAGGGCTTTGGCTTTGTTAGAAAGTGCCACAGGAGGAGCCAATCCATTCCAAGTAGTAAGTCATCAGAACCTCCCTCCCCCTCCCCCCCCTTCGCAAGTGGACAATACAACCGGGGGGAAACCACACCTGGGCTAGAAATCTATCCCAGACTGGCAACTACGCAAGAATGCCATAAAATATGGCATAATTATACTATGTGATAGGTAGGGCAACTTTTTTGTTGCAGTAAAAATGGGAAAAATTGCATTTATCATTCCCTAAAGTTGCATTTATGGAAATAAAGTTGCATTTATTTTTGATACACCAAAATCTAAAATAAATTATTCGTAAAATTTTAAAAAATGAAAAAATATATTGGCAATTTTAGTTGTGTACAAAAGTATTATAATACATCATTAATTACAGAAGAACGTTGATGTCGTTGAACGGCCGATCTTGGCCAGTAGTTTCTTTAATATTGAAAATCTGGGCTCAAGCGAGACTGATGTTGCCTGACATTGCTTCAATAGCAAATACTGACTCGGGGAAAAATCATCTCTGGAAAGTGTAACAATAACCGTCAGGACATTATTCTTTTACGTTTTTTAAGATACACTTTAAGGTTGCAAGGATCTTCTTTTAAATCCATCGATCTGATAACTTCGTACGCTGCATTGATGTTGTACGCTTTCGATTCCAATTTTTCTACGAGACAAACCAAACATTCGTCTGCTTTTGATTTTCACCAAACTTTTTGGCAGCTCTGGGTCACACACTGCTTTTATTACGCGACGCACTAAAATGCAATCGTCACTGAAAGCGCTTGCAATGTCCTTTACAGTAGGAAGATGGTCGGAGTAGTACAATGCTGTCCGAAGCCACGTAGCCGAGGATGCGAGTACTGGCTCAGGCTATTCGCCGATGGTCTTGAGAAGCGGCTTTTCGGAGCTTGTTTTGCACTGTGACTGCCTTAACACAAGCGATGAGATTGTCCAGATTTGTGTAAAATTCGCGGACTTTTTCTGCAGTCGTGAAATAAGTGCGCCACGCAAGTTACTTCGAGCAATCGCGGATAAAGCACCTTGAGTGTGTTTCCAGACGCAGTCATATAATATGCAGTATCGGATAGTAGAAGCGCAAAATCCTTTTGCTCAACATTCAGAGATTTTAAGACGTCATCTACAAGGCGAACTACTTATTGATAATCGACACTCACATCGCAAACTCTGCAGTTGATTAGATAACGCAAGTTTTCTCTGGATTATCAAGAGTGCCAACCAATGTGCTGAAGTACTCCTTGCCATTTATTTCACTTTAATCTGTTAGGACGAACACCTTCTTTCCATGAAGTTATTTGATCCGCAATACTTCGACGTTCACAAGATCAGACACACATGGTAGAAGGTATGATTATGAGGACAAAAAATGAAATATTAGTTTTGTATTAATTAATTTTAAGTTAAATTTTAAAAATTTGCAAAATGTTGCATTTATGAAAAAAAGTTGCATTTATGTTGCGGTTATAACTCACTTACAATACATCCCATGTATGTGAAATTTTTGTTTTAGTACTTTACATGCAGCGTAGAACGTGTGAAAAAAAGTTGCATTTGTTTCAAAAAGTTGCCCTAGTAATAGGATAAATACAGTAAATCATACCGACGCATAAAACAGACAATTATAAAAATGAAACTACACTTTCGTCCTTTTTTAAAAAATCAAAGGATTTATTTTTTTCTTCTGAATTTTATACAATTTACACATTTTTGCCCTTGACCTAAATATTTGATTTATTCAGTTAAGAAAGTGCAAGTTTGCGGTTTAAGTTTGAGATTACGAGCTAGTAATCTGTCAAATACCATTTGCAATTTATATAGGTGTGAAGGAATACACTTACTTGCTATTATAATGTCGTCAATTTAACATCCTATTTTATATACACTCTATAACAAAAAAAATCGACCCACCAAGAAGGAATCATCCGATTGCTTTGAAATTTCGTATGCAAAAATGTTTTGACCAAATATGCAAATGATTAAAATTTGGTGTCCAATGAATGAATAGTGCGATCTCCAGCGCATCGGAACTGTGCATCCAGCAGATGTATATAAGGAGTTGTTCTTGAACTGTTAAAAATTTCTGCTGCATTGCGATTTAGGATACCTTTCAACAACTGAAAAAATGCCTCGCCGCAGGATTCGAGCTCATTACGAGCAACTTTCAGAGTTTGAAAGAGGTCGTATCATTGGATTGGAAGAGGTAAGTTGGGGAAATCGGAGAATCACTCGTCATGCGAGTCGAAGCGATGCGGCAATTAGAAGATGCTGGCAAGAGTGGGTGGACAATGGCGGATTTCAGCGTCGTGATTGTAGCGGTCGACGTAGGGCCACAACAGATGGCGAGGACAGAGTGATTGTCAGATCAGCTGTCACAGCGCCTGATTCTTCACTATCAACCATCAGTCGTGCGACCCACACACGAGTGTCCACCATGACCATTCACAAACGGCTGAGTAAGCGAAATCTACGCTCGTACCGACCGTTACGCCACCTGCCACTCACGCCTGCACACTGTCGAGCCAGATTACAGTGGTGCTTGGCTCGATCAGGCTGGAATGATGCTGACTGGGGTCGTATAGTCTTTAGCGACGAATTCCGCTTGCAACTGTGTCCTGACGATCATCGAAGACGTGCCGCTCCTTCTTTCACTATTGCACGCCACACGGGCCCTCAACAAGAAGTTATGGTCTGAGGTGCCATTTCCCTTGATAGCCGGACCAATTTGGTCGTCATTAGAGGTACATTTACTGCACAGCGGTACGTAGAGGACATTCTGAGACCTGTTTTGATACCGTTCCTTTCGCAGTACTCTTTGCTTATTTTTCAGCAAGACAATGCCAGACCACATACGGAAAGTGTTGCTATGAACTGTCTTCAAGCTTGTCAAACACTTCCTTGGCCAGCCAGATCACCAGATCTCTCTCCCATCGAGCATGTCTGGGATATGATGGGAAGGCGACTGCATCCGGTAGGGAATGTTGATGACGTAGTCCGACAATTGGAGCAAATTTGGCAATAAATACCGCAGGAGACCATCCGGGAGCTTTATCGGTCTATGCCACGCCGTGTGGCAGCTTGTATCCAGGCTCGAGGCGGGTCAACACCTTATTGAGCTCATTACTGTAACTGAAATAAATCATTCACTTGTTCTGAAATTTTAATCATTTTCTATTCTGTACATAATTTTCCTATCCACCAATTTTTGTCTCCATCGGACGGTGCGTCGATTTTTTTGTTATAGAGTGTACTTCCAAACCTGATAATGCTTTTTTCATTAGTCTGAAAAGAATTCGCACTGGTACTTAAACCAAAAGGTGTGCGCGTGAACTGAAATAAACCATGTTCAGTAATTAGAGTTAATTTATATTTGTCTTCGGGATGAACCATCTGTTGGAAAAATCCACTCGTTAAATCCAATGTGGAAAAGTATCGACTACCCTCCAAAACGTCAACCACCTCATTGTTGTTGTTGTTGTCGTGTCTTTGCATACAGTACTAGTGCAAAAGTTTAGAGTCCTCCAAAAGCCTTGCACTATTCATAGAAGAGGGGTGCCATTGCCTCGGGATTGGATAAGAGTCTATAACTACTTTTAGTTTTGTTTAATTCCTTAAAATCGGTGACTAATCTAAATTGGCCTGAGGACTTTTTACCAATAGAACTGGTGCTGAAAAAGCATTAACTGAAGGTTCCAAAATTACGGCCTGTAATAAAGTATTTATCTGTTCTGTCATTTTCCCTTTTAGGTTAAAAGGTACACGATACTGCCTTCGTCTGACAGGAATATCATCCGTTAAATCTATTCTATATAACAAAGTGTCACATCCCGGAAGATCCTGAACTGAAGTCGCAAATGCATTTTGATTTTTCTCAATAAATTCCATCAATTTATTCTTCGTCTGCTCATCCAGATGTTCTAAGTTAAACTTTCATGTCCATTTTAAATCAGCCTCAGTACACTCACCATAATGTTCGTCCGAGTCAATATGCAATACGTCTTCATTATTTGCAAGAACCAAATTTTCACATGAAATCAACTTTTTTTTTATGCTTTCTAAACTCTATTATTTCATCTGAAGGATTTAAAATCAAAACTGGTACATTTTCTTTGTTTGTACTATTATGCACAGTTCGAGCAACCCCATAATCGTTAGATCCTAACTCTTTGCGAGGTTCTGCTAGGTACAAATAGGGACCTAATCTACCCTTTAAATTTACCCGGACCAACGTTTGTGAAAAGGGAGGTAAAACAGTTATCAATTTTGTTCGTTCCGCTTTGTTCCACAAACGCCATGCTGTCTCCCTGCGAAAGATGCCAATGAATGACATGTTCTCCCAACATGAAACATTTTTTCTTAAAATCCAAACACTTCCTCCGCATTGTTCTAAAAATTTCATACCCAAAATAATATAAACATTTTTTTAAATACTTGCCTCGGTAATATAAAATAAAGTACTTATTTTTTGGATCGCAATTTTAACGTTTAATTCAAGTTGTTGCTCTATATTTAAAGACTTGTTATCTATGGTATAAATAAATATATTTACATTGCCGAGTTTTCTGAATACTGTCCAAGCACTCCCGAGGCCTAAGGTTTATACTCGCTCCCGAATCTATTAAAGCTGTAAAAATTATTTATTTTATCTCTACCTCAATGATTGGTAACCTTTTGTATTCACCGCATGATAAAAGGGAAAATTTCTGTTTATAACGGCCTTCTATCTTTCGACCAACAGAGTTATCCAAGACACCCTTTCTTAGTTTAAATTTCTCGTAGCCTGTCTGGATGAATTGCTATCTATCCCGTTGTGGTGTTCGTTGGTGTGCAATTAATACAACATAAATTAGAACACAATAATTTATTCCACAAGACGAAAAGAGACACAAGACGAACACAACCGAAAGGGAAAAGTTAAGAAGTAAGAATATTGATACGCGCTCCGTTCGCAATGCTTCGCGCATGCGCATTACAAACTTGCGCCGAGAGAGAAAGAGAGCGATATTACGCGAATCGTCTGCTTCTGACAAGAACAACGAATTTCAATTCGTACTCTCCACAGAGTATCCCCCCAGTGAAAGAGGGATACCGAGGAACGATATACAGTCATAATAGAGGATTATATACATTGAAAATATAAAAAACACAAATTTAAGAAAAATACGCACATTTTCGTAACAATAGAATGTGTTAAAAAAAATTGAAAATGAATGAGTAAACACAAATATACAATGATAATCGTTAATATGTACAAATATAACATTAAATATATTCAATAAGCCTTTTGGGGAAATGTACGGTTCTTCCACTTCTTGTTGTGAGAGGTTGAACAGATTCCCTGGACTCTGTAGATTTAGAAGGCAAAGATAAGTTAATGTTGCTATCGTCACGCAGAATATGAGCAGGTTTTACTCTGTCTAACGTGACAGAAATTGTTTTGCCATTCACAATAATCCGACAGTTCTTTTCCGAACGATCAAGAACAGGATGTGGTCCAGTATAAGGCTGAGACAATGGAGGTTTGTGACAGTCCACACGTAAAAACACATGAGAACATGTTTCCAATGAGGGATGAACATAGATTGAATCCTTGCAATGTTTTGATGTTGCAATTGGATTTAAAGTTTGCATCAAGGTGCGAAGTTGATCTACGTATGATGGAAAGGCTGTTGCAGAAACTTGTTCACTTAATAAAATGTCAGATGGTAAACGAAGTGTTGTTCCATATACAAGTTCTGCACACGTAGCGTTAATATCGTTCTTTATTGCAGATCGCAATCCTAGCAAAACAATTGGTAGTACCTCGGTCCATTTTGTATGCTCATGGCATTTAAGAGCACTTTTGAAGTGACGATGAAAACGTTCTATTAACCCATTAGATTGGGGTCTATACGCTGCGGAATGGATGTGGTTGGTTCCAAGCACTTTAGTTAGCTGTCTAAAGAGATTTGATTCGAAACTTCTGCCCTGATCTGTTATTGTTGTAGGACAGCCGAATCTGGAAATCCAACCACTTAATAGTGCTCGACAAACTGTTTCGGCAGTCATGTCAGTAGTCGGGATTACTTCAGGCCAGCGAGTGAAACGATCAGTTATCGTGAGGCAATAACGTTGGCCGTCAGATGATGGCAGTGGTCCAATAAAATCCAGATGTATATGGAAAAATCGAGCATCTGGTAGATTGAATGTACCAAGTGGAGTCTTGGTGTGGCGATGGACTTGAGAACGTTGGCAAGGAATACAACATTGTACCTGCTCTTTAATCCATTTGTTCATTGCTGGCCAAACATATCGAGAAGTTATCAACTTATTTGTAGCGAAGATTCCTGGATGGGAAAGTCCATGAAGTTGGTTAAATATGATTTTTCGATATGATTGTGGGACAAATGGTTGAGGTTGTCCGGTGGACATGTCGCACAACAGTTCCAAATTAGCGATTGGAAAATAAGTCTTTTCCAAAATTAGTGAAGTGTCGTTTTTGGTTAGAATCGCCTTTAACTCTGAATCATTCGCTTGGGCTGAAGCAAATTCTTGAAAATTTAATGGAGAAGAGATAGTGTCAATTTCTATGCGAGATAATGCATCAGCGACGACGTTGTTAGTGCCTTTTGTATGGCGGACATCTGTTGAAAATTGAGAGATATAGTCCAAATGACGGAGTTGTCTTGGCGAACACTTGTCTGGCTTCTGCTTGAAGGCGTAAATCAAAGGCTTTTGATCGGTGAAAATGATGAAATCACGACCTTCGAGCATATGTCTGAAGCGTTTGACGGATGTGTATATTGCTAATAGTTCTCTGTCATACGTGTACCAGTTCCGTTGGCTTTTGGAAAGCTTGGCAGATAGAAATGAAATAGGCTCCCAGGCATCTTTATTCAGTTGCATAAGAGTACCGCCAACAGCTAAATCGCTTGCATCGACCCAGACACTCAGCTTCGCTCCAGGTATCGGATGTTGCAGAAGAGTTGCACTTGCTAAGGCATTTTTAGCATCCGTAAATGATTGCTCTGCCACATCAGTCCATTGAAGTAACTCATTAAGTTTGGTTACTGTAATTCGTTTAGCTTTCTTTTTATTTTTGACGCCTTCTAAGAATTTATTTAAAGGGGCTAATATATGAGCTGCTTTGGGTACAAAACGTCTGTAGAAATTAAATAATCCAAGGAAACGCCTTAATTGTGTGATAGTGGTTGGATTTGGAAAATTTTTGATGCATTCTACACGTTCTGGCAGAGGCTCAATACCAGATTCGGAAACTTTAAAACCTAAGAAATCAATGGAGGAGACTCCAAAAACGCATTTTGATGGTTTTAAAGTAAGGCCATAATGTTGTATTCGTTCAAATAAAATCTGTAGATGTTCGATATGCTCTTCTGATGATCGAGAAGCCACTAATATGTCATCAACAAAAGCATAAACGAAAGGGAGGTTTAGAGTTACTTCATTGATAAATCGTTGAAAAGTAGATGCGGCGTTACACAGACCAAATTGCATACGTAAGCTTTCGTATAAACCAAAGGGTGTAATAATGGCAGTTTTATGAACATCCTCTGGATTTACAGGGATTTGATGATACGCTTTCATGAGATCTATGTGCGAAAAAATTTTTGTGCCATGTAGGTTCGATGTAAAATCTAAAATATTTGGTACACCGTAATTGTCTTTGATTGTTTGAGCATTAAGTGCTCGATAGTCACCAACAGGTCTCCATTCAGAGCTATCTTTTTTCGGTACCATGTGCAAAGGAGATGCGTAATTGCTTTGCGAGGGGCGCATGTGGCCTAATTGGATCATTGTTTTGAATTCCTCCTTAGCAATGTGTAAGCGGTCAGGTGCAAGTCTGCGGGCTTTGGCCGTTACGGGCGGACCAGTCGTGTTGATGTAATGAACTGAATGTTTTATATCCTGATCCGGGCGTGGAGGTCGTGTGATTTCTGTAAATTCCATTAACAATTTATGGTATACACTATTACCAGATACCGTTTTTACGGAATGGATGCTACTGTTGCGCATTATACCGTCAGTGTTTATGTTTGTTTGTGCATCATTCAATTTATGCTGCACTAAATTTGGCACTAGGTTAAAATTGTACAGAAAATCGGCGCCTATTATGGGAGTGGACACATTTCCAACTAAAAATGTCCATGTGAATACGCGTCTCAAACCCAGATCTAAGGAGAGAGTTTGTGATGTGTATACATGGATGAGGGAAGTGTTTGCTGCGGAAAGAGTCATTTCCGAGCCATTTCTCCTTTGTAGTTTTGATGCGGGAATTATGGAAACGTCAGAACCTGTGTCGATTAAATACTGTATATTAGTACGTCTGTCGCGTACGAATAGGCGATGAGAATTTTTGGGCAAGGTGGTAGTCGCCTCTACACCAGGCCTCGGTCGTTTTTTTTCAAATTTGCAGGGAGGTGTGCATTTTTGGGCCTTTTTGCCAAATTTAAAATGATACCAACATTGGTCGTGTTGGTTTTGGCTGGATCGCGATTTGCTGCGATTACCCGGCGCGTGATGTTGCTTATTATGACTGCGGCTTCTGCCACGAGAAAGGTTATCTATGCGCAGATTTAATTTTTCAATTTCTGCAAATAATCGATCTTCCATGGAAACTGAGGCAACTGAGCAAGCACTTACCGGCATCGGCGTCACTTCCAGTACTCGGTCGGCCACTTCCGCTGCTTTCTCGATCGTCAGAGGAGTTATGGCTGCAAGAATGGACTGTACTCGCGTTGGCAGATGCGTTTGAAAAAGTTCGAGCATGAGCTCGTCTGGCACTTGATGCGATTCGGCACGTCGCTTCATGATGCGGAGCAATTCAGTAGGCTTCCTGTCTCATAATTGTTCGCCAGCTAAAAGTTTCCGAATTTCCTGGTGTGATGATTCGCCACTTCGGTTGATTAGTTCCCTTTTAATATGTTGGTAAGGGTCGGTCGGGTCCGGCTTCGTGATGACGTCGCGAACTGTCGACGCTGCTTCTGGAGGAAGGTTGGATGCAATGTAGTTAAACTTGGTACGATTGTCCGTTATTGGTTTGGGTACTCCTAATTCGAACGTACTCTCACACATGTGGAACCAAAGTGCAGGGTCGCTGAAGTTGTAGGACGGAATTTTCACCGCGCTGACGTCGGTCATTTTTAAGTCCAAGGCTTCACAGCACGTTGAAGAAAAATAATGGATAATTTTGAAAAATATATCCGGATTCAGGTATTGTGCGTTCTTTAATAGCGGGTCACCATTTTGTGGTGTTCGTTGGTGTGCAATTAATACAACATAAATTAGAACACAATAATTTATTCCACAAGACGAAAAGAGACACAAGACGAACACAACCGAAAGGGAAAAGTTAAGAAGTAAGAATATTGATACGCGCTCCGTTCGCAATGCTTCGCGCATGCGCATTACAAACTTGCGCCGAGAGAGAAAGAGAGCGATATTACGCGAATCGTCTGCTTCTGACAAAAACAACGAATTTCAATTCGTACTCTCCACACCGTATTGGAATTTTTACTCGACAATCCTTCCTAAAATGACACAATTGCCCACACCTAAAACAGCGTCTTCCCTGGCCGTCTCCCTTTTTCCTTGATTCAGTATTATTAATTTGTTATATTTCTAGGTAATGTAAATGTTCAGAAAACCCTGCCATCTGCTTCGATAAATCCTGCATTGCAATTTGCAACGAAGAAAGCACTGTAGTTTGCAACGAACACTTGTGAAGAGATGAACATTCATTTAGTGAAAAGAAGAAATCGTCAGAAAGAAGAAAATGATGTCTAGAGGAAGATGGCTCAATATGAGCTACTGACGTTGAATGAAGAATTGAAAAGATCAATGTTGGAGTGCATTGACAGATTTCATCAAGTAATAGACACTCGCTAAAAGGAGATGCAAAATATATCAGCTCGGTTTGCAGTTCTCGAGACCAAGAATCTGATTACAACTTCACACAGAAGACGAACTGTCACAGTTAATACAAACTGTCGCAAATTATGATGAACTTTCTGAAGATGATATCCACGACAAAGACATCTACAAGCTGCCAAAGGTTTCAAAAGAAGATTCTCTGGAATGGTCTTTAAGATTTTTAGAGTTTATTGTTGATTATGAACTTTCCTAATTTTAGCTCTAGAATCTTGTTAACATTATGCGTTTCAGTATCATCATGCGAGAGAAGTTTTTCAAAACTAAAATTAACCAAGAGTTATCTTAGGTCCACTATGAGTCAAGAACGACCATCTGCATTAGCTATCTTGTCAATTGTAAACAAAGTAGCAAATGAAATTGATTTTGATGATGTAATTTCAAAATTTGCAGAGAACGCAGTTAGGAAAATAAGTCTTCAAATGCTTACGTTTCAATGCTAAGTAAATAAACCAGAAAATAACACTTGTAATTGTATCTGATTTTTTTTTCTTTTGATAATTTTAATGGGGGTTATAAAAAGTATTCCGAACCGGGTATCACCTGGATTTGCTCCTCTACTGGTCCCGACAGGTGATTACGAACACAAATAGGTTATAAGAACAGCTGTTCTTGTGTTCTGGTTGCTACTGTTCCAGGAGACGAACATCGATGTATGAAAGTGCCTGCGTTCTGATACGATCAAGAACACGAATAAGTGAGATTTGTTGTACACTTGAGTGAGACTGTGAGACATGTTTTTGCTCCGGACGGTGCAGCGTGTGTTTTTGTGTACCTTTATAGTATATTGTAAATAAATGTGCGTATCCAATTTAGGTGTACAGTGTCCTTCTGTTCTTGGCCACAACCACACACATTGTCTAACAAATTAGGCATAGCTCGGTCGCTCTGACACATGCACTGACCCAGATTCGAACCAGGAACCTTCCGATCTAGAGGCTAATACCCTAACAACCAGATCAGTTGGTTGGCATATCTATGCTCCGATCTTTACTTTGAGATATATCTCCTGGACCGTTGTGTTGTTCCAATGTGTCGTTAATTCTACCACCACCTATCTAACAGGGACAGTAAACTTATTCGAACCTGAAGCCCTAGAGGAAGGTAGACCAATTCCATGACCACTGAACCAGTCAGGCAGCAGAAATGCAAATTGAAAGTACATTTTCGTATTGGTATGTGATATTTTTTTTATTTACTTAGTATTGCATCTGATGAAAAAGTGTTACGGGAAATATAAATCAGTTAGGTATTTTAATTAACGTCACACACTGGAGCAATACGTTGGACTCATGACAGCGGTCCGGAACCAAACCCGAAGGGAGACATCCGAGAACTACACCGCGTAATTTTAAAAAACTAGGGGGCTCGGCCCCCTGCTCGCCAACGGCGGCAACATTTTTTTAATATAGAGACAACGGTTAGCAGTCAGATGAACTGACTTTCCTGAGAAAACAACCCGAGTCGAAACTCTGTTTTTCCCGAAGCATCAAAGCCGACCCACCGGTCTCTAGATCGGAAGGTTCCTGGTTCGAATCCGGGTCAGTGCATGGATGTTTGTAAGCGTATAGTGTAGAGGCGGCTGATGTACCTTAAATCTGTCGTGTTCGACGTCGTGTTGTCCTCTGATCTTTCCCTTAAGGGGTTGATCCAGGACCGTTTTCAATAAACCCTTTCGTTAGTTAAAAATTACCCGAAGCATCAAAACTTTGAACGCGTGTTTGAAGAAACATCAATTTTGCAGGTGCCTTTGGCGTGGTGGTGGTAACATATGTCATGGTTACAGTGCACGATATATTATCGTTTGCTCTTGCGTAATTCTCGGATCGCTTGCACGCGCTCGTAATAATCGACTGCATAAACACAAGAAATTGCTGCTTCTTCATCTACAAAGCGATAGGTACGAATAATGTTGACCCCCAATGACGTTTTCGGAAACATGTGTGAAGTCTAGACTGCATGCTTCTGTGGCAAACAATCCCTACACTGAAGAAACATTTCATAAGTTTGGAAACTTTGTTCCTCTAGTAGAAATTAGGACTTAAAAGTACTTCTGATTGGATAATTGGTAATTTTTAATTAACGTCGTACTAGAGCAACACAACGAGCTATTGACGACGTTCCGAGATCAATCCCCTAAGGGAAAGATCCGAGGACACTTCGTAATTTTGAACCATGGGCAGATGCTATTGTGCAGTAATGCGAGAACTTACAAAAGGCTTCCTAATGAGATCAATTAATAATTAGTGCTAAAAAGAGTAATTATTTCAATTCAAATTGTATGCGATGTTGTGGATATTGTGCTGAGAGGAACATTTAAATCACGTCAGTTGATAAAGGGCTAATTTTAAATATTAGTTTACAGCGAGCAAATATTCTCACGATTTGGGTTGGTTGGGGTTTTATGGCGCAAGGGCCATATTTGGCTGTGCGCCATACATACGAAAGACATCCACAGGAATGAATTTTTACTAACACGGGAAAAATGAAGCACTCAAAGGAGAAGTGCACTCGACAGGAATCGAACCTACGCCGCTTACGATTCGCAGGTAGCGCAGAGGGCATAGCCACGACGGCCCGAAATAATTTTGGTAACCCGTTTCTTGTAAAATAGCAAGTCGCAATCAATGTTTCGTATTTAGGCTATCGAGTTTTACTTTGAAAAATACTCGAGACAACCGAGGAGATTTGTTGCTCTGCAGTCATTTAAGGTATCTGAACATGTTCGAGACCCTTTTTTTAACGTGGTGTAGAAGCTTTTTAATGATGTTTATGTTAACAGGGTATATAAAAGCACTGGTAACGACAGAGACAAGGAGGCATATCAGAAAGCCAGAATGGAGTTTCAAAATATTAGTCGGAAGCAAAAGGTGTCCTTGGAGGAAAAATTAACAAGGGAAATAAATATAAACCCAAAAGAATTTTTTGCATATGCAAGTGGTAAAAATAAATTTAGTACTACACTGGGCCCGTTGGAGGGGAAGGGAAGTGAATTAATTCAAGACGAGGTGGGAATGGCAAACGTGTTAAATGACTTTTTTCTGGGGGTTTTCAATGATAACTATAATTTAAAAAAGGATCCCAAGAATGGAGCATTTGCAGGGGGTATAATTAAATAATGCAAATTCACCAGGGAAGAAATAGTACATCAGTTGAAAAGAATTAAGCCATCTTAAGCACCAGGGCCAGACGATATTTATCCGAGAGTACTAGTGGAATGCGCGGAAGAACTGGGGGAAGTAATTCACACGGTATTTAATTCAACATATAGCACAGGTTGGGTACCAATGGATTGGAAGTTGGCCAACATAACTCCAATTTTCAAAAAGGGAATACAAAGTGATCCGGGCAACTATAGACCAGTAAGTCTAACATCAGTAATTTGCAAAATATTTGAATCTCTGTTAAAAAAGCATATAATGTTATACTTGGAGGAGGGACTGTTATCAGAGAATCAGTATAGGTTCAGGAATGGCAGATCCTGCTCTACAAACCTTTTGAAGTTCTACGAAAAAATTACTGAGGAGCTGGATAATAAGAGCAGTGTGGATATCATGTACATAGATTTTCAAAAGGCTTTTGATAAAGTACCTCATGAGGCATTACTGTTTAAATTGGAAAGGCTGGGGATTCAGGGAAAAACATTAATATGGATAAAGAATTGGTTATTGGGTAGAAAGCAGAGAGTGCAGGTAAAAGGAAATTATTCACAGTGGACAGAAGTTATAAGTGGGGTGCCTCAGGGATCAGTTTTGGGACCAATTTTATTTATAATTTTCATAGATGATATAGGTCAGGGGATCAATAATAGAATCAGTATATTTGCAGATGACTTAAAAATATGAGGGACAGTGGATACCAAGTTACAGATAGAAAATTTACAAGGGGATTTTGATAAGATATCCGAATGGGCTGTAAAATGGGGCATGTCATTTAATGTAGGGAAATGTCAAGTTCTGCATATGGGTTACAGGAACAGTGGAGCCGAGTACAGGCTGCAGGGAGTAAAGGTAAAGGAGGGAGAAACAGTCAAGGATCTTGGGGTGATAATTCACAGGGATTTTAAAATGGGTCATCAATGTTCAGCTGCGGGTAAAAAGGCTAATAGGTTACTGGGGTATATTAAAAAGACTAACTTCAAGGGATAAGAATATAATCTTGCCGTTATATAAGGGTTTAGTAAGACCACATCTAGAATATGCTGTACAATTCTGGGCTCCATATATGAGAAAGGACACAGAATCAATTGAAAGGGTTCAGCACAGAGCTACAAAAATAATAAAGGGGCTAGCAAATTTCGACTATAATGAACGTTTAAGTAAGCTAAACATGTATACACTGGAAAGAAGGAGGGGGGATTTGATTCAGCTTTTCAAGTTTGTAAAACAAGGGGACACAGAGGGCTTAAATTTCAATAGGGATAACAGAACAAGGGGTCATGGGTATAAATTGAATAAGATACATTTTAATTGGGATTTAAGGAAAAGCTACTACTTTAATAGGGTAATAGACAGTTGGAACGCGTTGCCAGAAAATATAGTTAATTCAAAGGGAGTGTACGAATTTAAGACACAATTGGATAGTCAGTGGGAATTGGAGAATTCATAAACAAAGGACCAGCCTTGTCGGGCTTGAGCCTGTAGCTGGTCGTCAATATTTGTATTTGTATTTATTGTTATTAAATTATAGCATTGGGCTATAAATATTTAAAATTAATAATCTTGTTAAAGGGATTTGTGTACGAAATTTTAAAGAAATGTGTCAAACACTTCAAATGTGCTTCATGAAAATATATTCAGCCCATTTGAAAGATGCTACCCAAATAAACTACACGCATCCTTCTAAGGAATGAACTAGAATAAAAAGGATATTAAAACAAAAATTTTACAAGCGATCGAAAAATGAATACAAGATTTTTTATAGTTTTACAGTCCTATTTCTTAAATAAATAGATAGATATAATGACCATAATTTAAAAACTTTTCAACTCAGCATGATTATTCTAGTTCATTCCCTAGACAACATTATAAAGAACAAGGTCTTAAGGTATTACGAGAATCCATCAATAACTTGTGTTAACATTTGAAGTAAGGAAATAATGCATAAATATTAATTTAGAGTAAAAAATAGTTTGAAGTGTCGTTTACTCTCTTGCTTTTACTGTTTGTGTAAACAATTTTGTTCTTCACTTCCCTTTGAAAGTGTTCACACTATTTCCAAATGAGAAATTATTTAAACATTTGTGAAACCTTTCTAAAATATATTTGCAAAAAAAAAAGTTTTAAATTAAAATTTTGACAGGTTTTGGTCTTTTAACGGCCATTTCCGGTTTCCCCGCCTTAATTAAAATCAATATCTCTGCAACTAATTAACCCAGAGGAAAAAAAAAAAAAAAAAATTTTGGAAAGTCAAATACTCTCTATCAAATAAGATCAAAAACCTTTTTTGGAACTTTTGGTCAAAATTGACATTTTTAACGTGTTCGGATACTTTAATTGTTTTAAAAAGCTGTGAACTAAAATGTTTAAAAGTACGCGTTAGGTATAAAAAGTAAATAAATGCAAAATAATACTTGTTTTACGAGTTTATTTCAAATCAGCCAACATGTGTAGATACATTCAGTGCACAATTAATTTTCTCAAAGTGCTCAGAAAATGCTACTGTTACGCTGGCCCTTGACTGCGAAGGAAATTACTAGTAAAAAAGGCAGCATCTAGTCATCTCCAAAACAAATTGCTAAAACAAAACTTGGGGTTGGCTCTTTTGTTTGCGTTACTGTATACAAGTACGAAAACATCCCACGTTAAAAAAATCTTTACATAAAAAAAGTAAAACTCTTAGCTAAAACGATGGCTAATGCACAAGAGCTTCAAAAAGCGATAAAGCGAAAGGACCTAAATGAAATCATTGGTTATCAACCTATGTTTTGTATAATTAACTAATCTCCTTGGTGGTGGGAGTATAGTTTTCCAAAGTGTTCAGAAGCTGTAATCGATGTTCTGGTCCTGGACTAGACTTGGAGACACGCACTGCCATTTTAGCGAGCTTTCTTCAAGCATATTTTCGAATTAAGGCTCTAGAGCTGACAGTGCGAGTGGCTCTTGATTTACGTCGCGCTTTTGTATATTCGTAAGTCTAAAAATCCGTTGGCGGTCAGAACCTAATCTTCTGAATAAAAGATGAAAACTTTAGCCAAATCCATACAAGAGCTTTTAAAAACGACTTGTATGAAGTAAAGAAAATGATCGATGTGGAACAATTCCATCGCCATCAGGCGAAATGATGGATGAGAAATAACCATGATAAAAGACAAAAACCTCATTCGAACCGATAGTTCCCCCCAATTATACAAGAGCTTTAAAAAACTACCAAGAAAGACGGTAGCAAAATTATCAATGTCCATCGTCAACCGGCGAAATGACTCATGAAGGTAACAAGAGCTTCCAAATACGACTCTTATGAAGATGGTAACAAAAAATGGCCAATGTTCCAAAATAAAACAAGTGGTTATTCTGAGCCAATTTTTGAATGTTCTGCGTCATGAACTATTCCTTCTTAGTGGCGAGGGGCGGATCTTTGATGTCTAGTTTCCCCAAACTCCTCAGAAGCTGGTCCTCGCTCTCCCGGGCCTCCGCCTCGTTGCAAGAACGCTCCTCGTCAGACATGCTGGTGGAGGGGGTGGGCCTCCCGTCCTCCCTCTGAGCATCGAACAGGCTCTTCTTATGCCTGACGAGCCCCATAAAATTCTTCCAGAGGATGTTCATGGCGTACAGGCTTATGTAGTCGTCGTGCACTAGCTCCGAGGCCTCCAGGGCCTCGATCACCAGGTCCGGTCGACGAGAACGACAGCAGAAGATGGCCAAGTCCACCAGGAAGGCGCAGAACTCGAAGAGCAGGATGGCCACGTTCTTCGTCTCGTGCTTTGCGAAGAGCTCCTCCGCGAACTCGGTCACGAACGTGTCGATGTCCTCCAGCGGCTGTCCGGCCCGGATCATAACCCGGAACTTCTCGTCATGCCCGTTGCGGTACCGTAGGACGGCGTCGCCGATGTTGTCCCTGTGCAGAGATTGCCTGTTATTCTGTTATCTGTTAAATAACAGTTACAGCGAGTTAGTTGACGACTCTAAAGCTACGATTTTAATTCGAGTAATCCACCTCCGTTGCCGACCCACTGGTCTGCCGGTTAAGGTGTTAGAGATTCTAGATAGGAAGGTTCCTGGTTCGAATCCGGGTCAGTGCATGGATGTTTGTAAGTGTATGGTGCAGAGGCAGCTGATCACCTTAAATCTGTCGTGATTGAAAGTCCTCACGTTGGGTTGGTGTGGAAGTATGGAGTGGGGGGGGGCGCAACTCAGGTGTTGCCTCGTCATCTGACCGTGGATTTAAATTGCGTGGTGTTGTCCTCGGATCTTTCCCTTGCGGAATTGATCCCGCACAGTCGTCAATAACCCGTTGTGTTGCTTTAGTACGACGTTAATTTAAATTACCTTATCTTCATTATCTGTTGTACTATGACCGTTTTAAGTTTGGTAAGCACAGTTGAATTAACGTCGTACTTGAGAAACATAACGAAGATGGTCCGGGATCAGTCCCTTAAGGGAGAGATCCGAGGACAACACCTCGTAATTTTGAACCACGGTCAGATGACGAGGCAACACCTGATCTGGCTCCACACTTTAAACTTCCACACCAACCCAAAGTGAGGACTTTCGGCCACGACAGATTTAAAGTGCACCAGCAGCCTCTGGTACTCAAATGCACCATGAGTTTTCAAACATTCATGCACTGATCCGGAGTCGAACCGGAAACCTTCCGATCAAGAGGCTTCACCGCCAGACAGGTTGGTCGCGCGCGCGCGCGCGCGGCTGACGCAATCCCGAAGAAAAACATTTCGTCAGGTCGAACTTCGGTCGTTTAACAAGGTCTGCTCACGGGTTGGTACTCTAATTTTTAAATCAGATAGCATCCAAGTATAAAGATGAAATACCAAGAATACACGGCCGGATGCTTCAGTTGATAATGTTTAACTTGCGTGTTTTAATATGTTAAACTCATAATAAAACCAATAAGTTTAAACAAGATTTTTTATAGAACGGGACCAAATTTTTAAGTTTTTTTTGCCCCGTTAACGATTTGGATATTACAACATTTTAAAGTGCATTGAGTTCGTTTTGTAGTGTGCCATTAGATTTGAACAGACAATGAATTCAAGATTGTTTTAGTAATAAGAGGGAGCTCCTCCCCCTGCTCGCTTTCGCTCGCCAAAAATAATTGTACCATAAGAAAGAGTATAATGTAATGTATTCAGTGATGTTCTCAAATTTGAAAAATAATAGAACTAAACTGTAGATATGACAGTTTTAACAAAACGTAGCGAAAATATCCAGATTCCGAATTTTGTGCGACCAACTTTTGATCGCATCGAATTTAATTATTAACCAATTTCAAGAATGATTGTACCGTAAGAAAGTACATTCTGAGGTACACTGCGATATTTTAAAAATTAAAAACTAATAGTAATAAGATATAGATACGACAGTTAAAAAAAAAAAAAAAAAACGAAAATGTCCCGATTTTTCTCGAATTTCAAAAAAATATTATCAAGAACCAAATTGAAATTTCTAAAAAACTTGACGAGCTGCAAAAATTTACGTTGTGTGGAACTCTTAAAAACTCACGGCTGAAAACTGAAAATTTGCACGTGTTTTGCTTACTCGCGGTAGAAATTTCGCTTTTTCAATTTTGACACTTAATAAACCATAAAGGAAAAAATCTTAACTACTGTCAAGAGAATACGACGAAGAACAAATCATGTTAATTTCGTTTTTTCCTGATCAGTACTTTCTCGAGAAACCGTCTAAGAATCGAGCTAAACAAAACAGTTTTCAATCCTGCGGCGGTAACTTTTTTTTTAATATAAAGAGATATAGATAGAAAATTGACCCTTCTTAGTTGTATTGACAATACAACTGGTTTGGTTGAAAGGGCTTTTTTAACTTTAAGATAGTATTGAAATCTTGTTCTTTCAGCGCTTTTCAACTTCGTGTCACTATCAGTTTCGGATCAAGTCATTAAAATGCCAATAGCTGAATACAAACCGGCGTTGCTCGGGTTTCAAATAGGACCATGACATTTCCCTGTGTTAACTCAAATACAAACTCTGTAGAACAAGTTTCCTTATCCATGACCATTTATTGCAAGAAAACAAACTTTAGATTTTAAAATTGGGGCATCGAGGGGCACTTTTAGGACTACCTGTGTATCAGTATTCAAGGCCACAGATTGGTCTGAAGACAGGAAAGAAATATACTTTTGACTTAAACTTGAGAACACTGCGGAAATCATGGGCTAAGAGTAGCCAATTTGGTGTGGATTGGTCAAACGGTGTAGATTTGTAGAGAATATACACCCACATCCTCTTTTATATTTATAGGTCGTAGATTGGTTTGGGTTTTTTTTTGGCCATTCTTGCTACACCACACACAAGACATGCAACATCAGTACTGAACATGCAGAGTTTTACTGACAACGAAAAGAGTACACCCTAGGAGGAATCGAACCCGATGTTGCAACTCGTTGGTTGCTTAGCGCAGTGGACATTCCCACTGAACCACCGACAGTCCTTAGAAGCCATAAGCGCAGATATCGCGCTTCACGATCAATTTAAAATTGACACGATCATTACATTAATGCATTTTGATACATTCTGTTGTCATTCCGCCTGTGTTGAACAGAGTCGTCTAAATTTTTTGTTCCCTCGAGTGACGACTTTTTCCGAGGTTTTACTCTATAAAAAGAATTAGTGAATACTAAAAATTATGCAGCCACATTTTATTAGATTTAAAAAGTAACATATTCAAACAGTCTTACCAAAATTATTTCTATTTCCACGAATGACGCGTTATCTAGGTTTTACAGAATTATATTGAACATTCGGCAGTCCCATTTTACGAGTAGATTCAAAAGCAACTTATAAAAACTGGGTCTTCAAAATTTCTTGCTCTCTCGAGTGACGACTTATCCAGGTTTGATTAGAAAACAGGATTCGAGTGAATACTAAACATTACGCCGTAGCTAGTCTATTCGTAGATGTGAAAAGTAACTTTGTGTTCAAAAGACTCAGTTTACCTGAAAAGCAGCATAGTGTGTCCTTCGTCGGCCGGTTTTACCCACTCCAGTCGCATGGTCACCAGGCAATAGGACACTAGATCGGTGAGGAATTTACTAAAGTTGATGCCCGCCAGAACGCTTATGTAGCCAGCCGCCGTGTCGTTGCTCATTGGGGTCGTGTAAAGGGAATCGTCTGAACACAGAGGTTAAGCACTGAAACTGTCGATGCGTCGTCCGTTAAAAAGCTCGTAGGTGGAGTGGATGGGTGTTTTTATAGAGATAAGGGTAGGTAGGGATTTTAATTAACGTCATACTGGAGCAACACGGCGGGTTATTGACGATGGTCCGGGATCAATTATTTAAGGGAAAGATACCATGGTCAGATGACGAGGCAACACCTCAGCTGGCACCACACTTTTCAAACTTCCACACCAGGCCAGCGGGTAATGGTAATTTTGGTAATGGTAATTTTGGTAATGGTAATTTTTAGTTAACGTCGTACTAGAGCAACACAACGGGCTATTGACGACTGTCCGGGATCAGTCCCTTAAGGGAGAGAGATCCGAGGACAACACTTCGTAATTTCGAACCACGGTCAGATGACGAAGCAACACCTGAGCTACCAGGCCAGCGGGAGGACATTTGGTAATTTTTAATTAACGTCGTACTAGAGCAACACTACGGTTATTGACGACGATCCGGGATCAATCCCTCAAGGGAAAGATCCGAGGGCAACACCGCTGACCAACCTGGAGGTTCAGGTGTTAGCCTCTTGATCGGAAGGTTCTTGGTTCGAATCCGGGTCCGGGCATGGAAGTTTGTAAGCGTATGGTGTAGATGCAGCTGGTGCACCTTAAATATTTCGTGGCCGAAAGTCCTCATGTTGGATAGGTGTGGAAGTTTGGAGAGTGGGGTGCCAGCTCAGGTGTTGCTTCGTCATCTGACCGTGGTTCAAAATTACGAGGTGTTGTCCTCGAATCTTTCCCTTAAGGGACTGATTCCGGACCGTCGTCAATAGCCCGTTGTGTTGCTCTAGTACGACGTTAACTAAAATTACCATTACCGTAAGGGTATTAATATTTTTTAAAACTTTAATTAACGTCGTACTAGAGCAACGCATAACAAGTTTCTTCAGTATGATAATATACCATTGGAGTAATCATGAACGGTACCACTCAAAATTACGTGGTGCTGTCCTCGGTTCTTTGCCTTCGGGGGTTGATCCCGGACCGACGTCAATAGCCCGCTGTGTTTCTCCAGTGCGACGTTAATTAAATCCTCATACTGTCACGCCCCGAACTCAATCTCACTGTCATGCGCAGAGCGGATTTTGAAAGATGATGACTTCCACAGTCCAATTGCTCGCCAACACCCCCAGTCCACATTTATATTTTCCAGTAGCAACTCAGTCTTGTGATGTCTGTGCTCGAGTGCTCCGACAGAGAAATGGAGAAAGATCTCGTGAACATTTGCGACCTCTTCATGTTCCTCACCGACCTGATCACCTACACCCTGGAAAAGGTGGGACTGGAATGGGCGTGGACGATCCCCATCGCCGACTGCATGCGGTTCTTCCACCCCGACCAGGGAGACGCCACCTTGCGCTATCGCAACTGCTGGGACGAGCAGTTCAGGGTGAGAATCCGCCAGCATAAACTGAAGCACATCCTGGATCCCGTCGGCATGCGGGTCTATGTGGAGCAATACGCCGTGCATTGCTTCGAGAAGCAGCCCCTGCAGAATATTCCCATGAAGTTCTTCCTCTTCTCGGCCTTTCTGGTGGACCTCGCCATCTTCTGCTTCAGGTATGACCGACAAGATCTCATCAACACGGCTCTATGCTGCACTGGCACGACCTACGATTGCTACCTGAAAAATATCCCGAATCGCACTTTCTGGTATACCATTATGGATATCACCGTTGAAAACAATCGCATGGCGGGTCGATTTAGCGAGAAACAACGCATTTGAGCATACGTGTTTTTATTTTTAAAGGCAACATTTTTAACCGATGAATTCTTTTAAAACAATTTTTATTCCTCATCAAACTTTTGGTTATACTTAATCGAAGCTGCCAAGAATTGCAATGCGCAAAAGTATCATTCCGTGGACTATACGTTGTTTACTCTGAACCCAGTGGCCATCTTTATCTACGTCGTAAGAAATTGTGTCATTCCGTAGACTATTCATTGAAGCACTCTGAACCTAGTGGCCATTTTTATCTACGTCGAGGATTACATGAGGGAGTGCTTCGAAATCCTATTCATCGAGAATATTCCCGAGTTATTCTGGAACTACTCGCCCTTTCGGGTGAACCTCACGCTTTTCCGTCAAAAGTACCATCATCTAGATCTCGTCGAAATGGACCCTCTTCGACAATGCCATTGTACGGTTTCTATCTGAAACAAGTATCACCGTAAAGATATCATCAAAAGGATCGGCAGTGCCATAGTCTATGATTTCGATCTAGCATACATTCCGGTCTGACCTTCTGGAAATGGCAAATGAAAGCACTCGCTTTGCGGTGAAATCGTTGCACTTAATAACCTTTAGATTGACGGGATTGCTTTCAAGCAAGTGAACTTAAACCAACACTCGTTTGTAGCTTAGACTGTATTTTTAACTCGACATTTCTAAGCTGATGAACGCTTTTTAAATCATGACGTAATTTGGCTATCCATTATTATTCTTTTGCAAGAAAACACTGGACAGACTTCGTCGCAGTCAGGAAGGAAAGTTGGTTGTATTATCATGCAAATCACTCGCTGAAGGAGATCCTGTACCCTGTGATCATCCAGGTAACTGTCGGGAATGTGAACGTGTGCTTTGCGAGACCAGCCCTTCGACCAATCTGAGCGAGCAGTTCGTCTGTCTTTCGGGTGGCCCTTGCTATTGGGTCGCAGGTGCTCATGCAGCTGACTTGAACTCTCGTTTTCTTTCTAAGAACTATCTATTTTAAACAATTATTCTAAGTATTTATCTGATGAATATTTCTTAAACAACGTCATAATTTGATTAGTCGATTTCATTTTGGTTCACTAAAATTTCAGATAATGCAATTTCATGGGCAGATTAGCGACTAGCTTAGATTAATTAGTTACGAATTCAAGTAAGTGATGAACTATCGCATTCGAATTACTACGGATGATTTAATATTTTATAAAGGTTTTTACACTAAAGTCACGTGTTTTATAAATTGGACATCTGTAATCTTATAAAATATATATTTATTAGAACTGTTTTCCAGGTATTCATCGGATTTCCATGCATTTAGGTTTGTTTCTCTCAAATTCATGCGCACAACTAAACCTTTTCATAGAACTCTTAATAATTTTAGCTTATGTAATAATCAGAAGTCAGGCTGTATATTTTGACTTGCATCAAACTAATGTGGTGCAATTTCTTTGTCTAATCTAAGAATTATTTCTAATTGTATGTATGCATATTTTCGTATATTAAAACATATTTTTTAAGTAGAATTTTTCATGATTATATGTCTCTAATATTATAAAAGGAAGTGTTTGTTTGTCTGGTTTTTTTTTCGCTGGCGCTAAATCCTGACGATTCTATGCTACTTACAGCAATGAGATTTAGCACACAGGTAGTCCAAATTTTTTGCAATTTTTGAGTAGCGGCGAAATTTTAAAATTCAATCTAGATTATTTTTAAATGAATTTAATAGTTTTATTCTCTACCTGCTTCTTCAAACGCGTTTCGTCCGGACAAAAGAAGAAACCTCCTAAAATGAGCTTTTTTTTCCCCCACGTGACCTTTTTTATATTTTCGCAAGTGATTGTAAAGTCACGTGAATTTTCTCTTTCCAAAAAAAAAATAATAAATAAAATTAAAAAAAACAGCCTTTAAAAAAAAAGAAACTGATTACATTTCCTGTCCCCTTTTCGGCGAATGAGAGCAAGAACTAAAAAACATATTGACTGGGACTGACAAGTTTTTTTCGTAAAATTGGAACTGCTAAAAACAGATTGAAAATTTCAACGGATTTGAAATCTACCGAAAATGTCACTTTAGATTGATACCTAAAACTATGATTTTCTTAAAATAAATAATTTTTTAATGAATTTAATAATTTTATTATCCATCGGTTTTTCAAAACGTTATACCAGAGAAGAAACGCCGGAAAAGACCTTGCCACGTTGTCCGTTCCTCCGACAGAACGCGGAGGAAATTATTTTTTTCGTTTCCGCTTTGATTTTGCCCGAGGAATGATTTACTGTGAAAAAGAATCAGAGGGTCTGCCAAGATTTTACTTCTTTTCAAATATCGTACGATATATAATGGGGATACCTTAAAATTTAGTTTTATATCCGTTTTAGCGACGTTTGGCATTATATCTAATTTGTGCTGATCAATCAACTATAAGGCTAGGCCTCCACTTGCAATTTCTAGTGGCGCGATTTTTCAGTCGCAAAAATAAAACTCATTGTTTCAAATACAAGTGCACAAACTTGCGACTCAACAATCGCAGCGATTCAAAAGTTTCAATTTTCCTATTATCGCTGCGACACCGACTGTCGCTCTACCCAATGAATCACAGAGACAGGCGTGGACAGGCACCCACTTGCGATAGTTGAGTCGCACTTCTGAGGCAGTCTTGTTCTGGTTTCTGCTTAAAACACTGAAAATACTTGGCTAAAATGTCTGACAACGAATCTACCGGAGGTGATGATGGACGAATATTAATAGTAATTGATACAGGTTATTTATCAAATAAAATTGAAAAGAAGTATTTAAAGAAATTGAAGATTGTTATTGATGACCTATTATTCCCAACAATTCATCAAAACTACTTTTAGTCATTCGGTAATACAAGAAAAACTTTGCAGGGTGCTCGCATAAATCTTCAAATAACTTGAAAAACTGCCCTTAGTTTAGTAGTCTTCGACTTAAATAGTCTTTGACTTGTTATTGGATGTCCCCAATAACGATGCTTCCTCCATTTACTTCTCTCCCGAAGCAAAAGAGCGATCACATAAGTAGTTTAAATGACATCCGTTGGAAAACTGTTCGAATTCAACGATTTATCTATCGCAGTGTGCGCACCTTGTAGATTTCCTGCGGCAGCGATTTTCCAGTCGCAAAAATAAAACTCATTGTTTCAAATATAAGTGCACAAACTTGCAACTAAAGAATCGCCGCGATTCAAAAGTTGCAACCTGCCCTATTTTCGCTGCAACGCCGACTGTCGCCCAATAAATCATACAGGCATGTGCATGCACCCATTTGCGATAGTTTAATCGCAGTTCTGAAGCAGGTATGTATTAATATGGTGAGTTTTAATTTGCGTAAGTGCAAATTTTGAGATCGGACGGATGGTTGGCTGTTGTGTCTCTATTGTTACGAAATATGCATTGGAAAGGTCCTGAATAGGGATAAGTGAATTAACAAAAAAGATGTGGAATAAGTGTTGGTTTGTTTCGATATTGAATCTCTTAGCATGGGGTGGATACTAAAGTGCGCAATAGCTGACTTTGTAGCCTTGTGGTAATTTAAGTTTTGAAGATATGTTTTGTGTGTTGGGGTAGTTCAATAGAGGGACCAAAGGCCATTCTTTGGGTGTGTTTATTTTAAATATCGGATATCTAGTAAAGGAAGCTGCATTCCCAAAACAGTTCATTTTAGTGTGAAAATCGATCAATGTGATCGGGGAGGGAGAAGGCGTATGTCAGGGCAGCGTAATGAGAGGATTGCAAGGTCACTGTTTTAACGTAGCGGGTTTTAATATGCGTAATGATAATGTTTGGGGGTGGGGGGGAGCGAACGAATAATTAAATAAGGCGGTCATAATTATTTCAAAATATGCGTTAGAAAAATCCAGATGGTGAGATTTACCGGCTAAAAGAAATTTATGGATAAAATAAATATTAGAATTTTTATGTAAATGTAAAAAGTAATTTGTCCCAATTTTGTGTTTTTAGTGTGCAAACATAATATGTAGATATAATAATAAATGAAGGAAATGCTACATACAATTACGTAATATTTGTACTTACCTCAAAGTTACTGACAAACGTTCTTCTGGTGGTATGGACTTTCTCCACGTTGTGTCATGTTATTGATAGACCAATTATTGCCAACAATTCGTCAAAACTACATTTGTCATTCGGTAATACTTGCAAAACATTACAGGGCGCTCACATGAATCTTCAAATAACTTGTAAAACTGCCCTTTCAATAATATTTGACTTGTTATTCGATGTACCCAATAACGATGCTTCCTCCGATTACTTCTGTCCCAAAGCAAAAGAGCGATTACACAAGTAGTTTCAGTGGAAAACTTATTCGTATTACGAAAATAAAAAAAAGTTACAACTGAAAAATTATTTATTTAAAGAAAATCAAATGTCAAATTTTCTCAGATTTCAAATCCGTTGAAATTTTCAATCTATCTTTAACGATCCCGATTTTACAAAAGAAAGCTACAGAATGCCAGTCAAATTTTTTTTTTTTAATTCAGCGATTTATCTATTGCAGTATGTGCACCTTTTAGATTTTCTGCGACAGCGATTTTTTTAACGCCGCGACTTGAAATCATAAGTGGAGGCCTAGCCTAAGGGCCATGGTAATCCGTTCGGAATAGTAGCGGATTTGCAGGCGGATGGTTCCAGGATACATTTATCGTGGCCTCCAATGTTCTCAGAATAGCGTAGACGTTTGGAGAGTGGAGTGCCAGGTCAAGTGTTGACATGGAAATCTCACCGTGGTTCAGAATAACAGAAAGTGCGGTCCTTGGCTCATTCTCTTATTATCCTTGCGACGTGACCATTAGCCCAGTATTGCACCAATGCGACGTTAATTGAACAACTTACCTACCAATCGGCAACAGTCGCTCGAAAAAATATGAGCACCGGTCCCCTATGGAATATTTGCATAACGGATATTGGTCTGGAAATGGACCCAGACCAATAGTGTTACAAAAAAAGAAAAATAATTGATGTATATATATTGTGAAACTAAAAATACACCGACCCAGAAGCAACTAGAGGATTTAAAATCGTGTCACCTACGGGACACGAATCTCACTTGGAGGAATTGAAAAGTCCTCTTCTGGTTCTGTTAGCCCCTAGTGTCGTAAGGACACAACGGACTGGGTCTCTGATTTAAAAAGGACAGAGTTGCTATCGAGGAACAGCTGGCAGCAGGATTCTTGTAGTCTGTACGCTTTCTTTAAAATCTTCTCCGACATGTGTGGGTGAATTTGCCATCTTCTGCATCCTGTACATCCTGTAATAAACAAAGATATGGTGACCAGGAAAATCTTGTGTAATCAGAAACAGGCGATGTATTCCGGAAAAAGTGCATACGGTTAGGCAATGCAAAGAAATTACCAATTAACATATAGAGTTAACTAAAAACTCTTAGTTTATAATTTAAAACTCAATTTGTAACAAACCTAACTTTTTGAGTAACTTGCTGGAATTACAGCCAAATTCTTTTCATGTTTGGTAATTTAATTTTTTGACTTTTTATTAATGGCAAAATATTTGTCAACTACTCAAATATGAAATGAATCCATTTCTAAAAGACTTTTTGATTAGCACACACACTTGTCTCTACTTTACAGTATCTTAATAAGTAATGGATCAAATAATTTACAGTCAAAACTCTCCTTAATCGTTCGCCAAAGGTCAAAACAACAATACGGAAGACTGACGTCCGAAATGGGAGGGAAGAAAAGAAATGTGTAATCACTCTTCACTTTCGCGACTTGCGGTTATAATATACAGGGTGTTTCGAAACTCATGGGCAAGAATGTAAGGGATGATAGAAAACATCTAAACAAGCAATTTTCACCATACAATGCATGGGCGGAGAGCAAGCGGTGAACCACTAGGAGGTATCCGCCTTTACTGTCACATGGAAGAACGAAACACCAAACGGATAGAGGAGGTACTAAATAATTTTATTGACAGCATGGGGGGGGGGGGTAAGATTACAGAAACTGCTCAATCGTTACACCTGCGACGTGCGCACTTTTTCAAACACACCTGGCATGTCTCGGACGGCAGCAACAGAAATCCTGGCAACTAGGTCCTCGTCGGAGTCGACGGGGGTTTCGGAGACGAGACTTTTCAAATGGCACCACAAGAAAAAGTCCGAACAGGAGAGAATCCATCGCCCTGGGAATTTAGCATCTAAAGCGCTCCGCACATCCAAGCTGAAATGGGGTGGGGCTCAGTCATACTGGAACAAGGGATTGCAATTCGATCCGGTGGATAAGGTATCATTTGGCTACCTACTAGATCCAGCAACTTCTATGGGATCCGACAAACCCGAATTTTTTTTTAATTAAATAATTGATTATTCAAACCCAACTTTAAAGTCACAAAATCCCTTACTAAGCTATCGATTGTGAGTTAATCAATTTTATATTTTTCAACCATCAGTTTGGAGAATTCTAGCAAAAATAATAAATTAAATTATCAATATTATTTTTTTAATTAAGAGGAATTAGAAAAGCAAATTCTGCAAGAAAATGAAGACCATTGCAAAAAGACAAACTTTAGAAACGAAACAGGGGGGAAAAAAAGGAAGATAAAAAGGGAAGATTGTCAATCTGTGGATCAAATAAATTCAGTACTGACAAGGCATCAGAAAAAAGTGAAAGAAAGGGAAGAATCTCTCTCTCTCTCTCTCTCTCTCTCTCTCTCTCTCAATCTTTAATTAAAGAATCCAAAAACCCTATCCCAGCCGAAGAATTCATTACCTTGGAAAAAAATGAAGTGGAATCAGGGTAAGTAAGTGACGAGTTCACTCAGGTGGCAGAAGATCAAGATATCACTGAATTGTTAAAAGTGAATACTGAGCAGCTAATCAAGGCTCAAGGTGAAGATGAAGAGATGAGCTCTCAAGTAAAAAAAATCCAAAATGGAAACCCTCCTAAAGATTTTGAACTGGTGAAAGGCCGACTTTTGGTAAAGATCAAGAAGGACAGGAGTGGTATCGAAAGGAAGCTCATTGTCGTGCCCATAGAGTATCGACAGAAGATACTGAAATTGTGTCATGAAGGCACGTCAGGTCATCTTGGGACCACCAAGACCAAAGACAGAATGACCAAGTACTTTTTCTGGAAAAACTGTTACAAAGAAGCAGAGTGATGAGAGTACTTCGTGAAGGCTTGCGATTCCTGCCAGAGAGCTGGAAAGGCAAGGGACAAGAAAAAAGCGCCCATGACTCTTGTTCCAGTGATTACTGAAGTTTTTTCCCGAATTAATATTCACGCTGTAGGACCTTTGCCCGAGACGGACTCAGGCCAAAGATACCTGATTACGGCAATGTGTATGTCGTCGAAGTACCCAGATGCTGTGGCAGTTCCAAACATAACATCTAGATCCGTGATTAATGCTCTCCTTCAGATTTTTAGTCGAATGGGTTTTCCTAAAGAGATTCAACACGACCAGGAAACCTTGTTTATGAGCGAACTCACATCGGAATTTTTTGAACGTTTCGGCATCAAGGTGGTACTTAGCTCTGTGTATCATCCCCAGAGCAATCCGGTAGAAAGGTTTCATCGTACCCTGAAACGGATTTTGAGAGTTTTGTGTACCGAAGAAGGACCAGATTGGGAGAAGCATGTCCATGCGGTCTTGTTCATGGAAAAAAATTTCATAAGATTTTTCATGCGGAATTGGTTTATGGAAAAAACTTACGGACTCCCGTCACTCTTCTGTATGAAAACTGGTTACAGCCGGAAGAATGAAATGCTTCAGTTGTTGAATATATCCTCAATCTTCAGAGAAGACTGGAAAAATGTCGCAGCCTCGCCATTGATAATATAGAGGAAGCTGCCAAGAAATAAAAAAAAAATGGTACGACAAAAATACCGTGAAACGCGAATTCAATGTTAGAGATAAAGTACTGGTACTGGCACCTTCACCTGTAAATAAGTTAGCGGTTCAATGGCATGGTCCTGGGACCATTGAAAGCAAGATTTCGGAGACGAACTACTTTGTTGCCCTGCCTAACCGGAAAAATTCGTCACAAATCTATCATGTAAATTTATTGAAGCCTTACTACCAGAGGCCTGAATTCATAAATCTAGTCACTACTTGCGAGGATGAAGAATCAGAGTTGGAAGAAGAATTCCCGCCTGTGGAAAACAATCCCAATATTTTTGATCTCGAGGAGATATTGAGAAACAGTGAAGTAAAAGGAAGACTCGAGGACGACTAGATTGACCAGCTCAGTTGTGTTATATGTAAATATTCCAAGTGTTTCTCAAACGTGCCTGGCCTCACAGATCGTATCCAGTTTGATATAGAACTTTCTGAAATAAAGCCCATCTGTGCGAAGCCATATCGAATGTCGGTCCGACAATCTCAGATCTTGAAAGTCGAAATTGAAAAGATGCTCCAAATGAAAATTATTGAAGTGGGTGAGAGTGATTTCACTTCGCCTATGATTTTAGTTGAGGTACCAGGGAAAGACCCAAGGCCCTGCATTGACTATCGGAAGCTGAATGAAATCACGAAAACTCAGTATTTTCCTATCCCTAACATCGAGAAAAGAGTGGAAGCCGTCTCCAATGCCAAATTCATCACCGTTCTGGATTTGTCAAAAGGTTACTGGCAAATTCCCATGACTAAAGGTGCTCAACGGTATGCCACTTTCGTGACAAGTTTCGGGTCGTTTCGACCATTAAGGATGCCGTTTGGACTGAAAAATGCTCCTTATTACTTCAGCAAAATGATGTCTGAGCTCTTGAGAGGGTATGACATGTTCGCATTACCCTATCTGGATGACGTGGCCATATTCTCCTTGGATTGGAGTTCTCACCTTAAACATCTGAATTGTGTCTTGGAGATAATAAGTAAAGCGGGCCTTCGTCTGAAAATTAGCAAATGCAAATTTGCCCAAGAGAAAGTGATGTATTTGGGACATTATGTTCTAGATTGAATTTTAAAATTCGCCTCAACCCTAAAATTGCTAAAAATTCGCCTGTGTGCCAAATCCCATTACTGTATGAATCTGATTTGCTTAATATGCAATCTGTTAAATGCATAAACGACTTCTTGTTGCTCAAGGCGCTACCATGCGTTTTGCTTGTCGGGTAGATTGGAAAGATTCAGATCCCAAAGTTGTCCCGGGTGGCTTTCGCGGAATTCCTCACGCTTTCAACACCCCTTGTATCGCCAACTGCGAGAACTGTATCGGGCCACGCGATACAAGACGAGACTTTCATATACCCTCTTGCTGTCATCTGTTGACTCATATAGGAATATTTTATTATAAGTTTTTTTCTGTTTTAAATGTTTTGCTTCAGCTACAAATATATATTAAATACATTACATAATACATGTTTGTGTGACACACCCTAATATGTTAAACAATAAATATGAAATAAAAGAACTTTGAATATTTTTTTCCTTTAAGAATACACGTAAAAAATTTCTGTCTCCTTAACAGCCCAAATGCAAATGCTATAATTATAGAATATGAGGTAGATAAAACTTTGTTTCAAAGAAAGCTATTGAAAACAGTCAAAATAGAATATTTCTTCAATTTAAATTTTGTAATCTTGAGCTCAAATGAGTGAAACTAATCAAGAAGTGTATTTGTTTACAAAAAATTACTTTAGTTAAATCTTAATACTCATTATTGATAACTGCTTTTACTAAGTTTATATCTACTACTAGTTGTCTCCCCAAACAGTGGCGAGATTATATTAAGTAGGCGATCAAACAAGAGATTTGATTCATAAGAAACTATATTATGAAAATAAAAACACTAGGTTATAAGGGCGAATAATTTCCATAATAAACAACGTAATTGATTTATCCGCCTCCCCCTGGAATCTTTAACAAATACATTCTCATCAACTCTTTCTATTTGACGAGTTTTAGAGTAAGTGATCATTTTATATTGTAAAAATCATAACGAAACGCAATTGATTGACTAAATTTCAAATGTAAACGCGTATACAATTTGTTTACATGGAGGTCTTCTTATACCGCCTGCTTCTTATATCATCCAATATTACTAAGTAGTTACAATAGAGATAGATTAAGTATTACAAAAAGAATCATGTTGTATCTTGAATGTCAACATAATATATATAGAATATCCAAAACAAAAAATCAGACGGAAAATCTCATAGTACTGAAGCTTCGGTTTCCTAAGAAAGCGTAGCCGTGATCTAGCGGCCGTGATGTATCGGTGGGTGACGTCACTAAAACGTTGTTTATACTAACACATGGTGTTGGTTTCCTAGAGAGCGGTGTTAGTGAGCGTAACGAAAATTATCGGAGCCGCCATTTCCATGACTGTCGTCATAACGGTCTCAAACAGTTGGGGAACGTTTTTTCTCTTGTAGCGGCCACATTTCATTTCCTGCTCCAAGCGATTCAAACGAAGAGGAGAGAAATAAATAAACATTTTTGACTGCCATTGATTAATTCGTTTTTGTAAAATCGGGATCGTTAAACACAGAATGAAAATTTCAACGGATTTGAAATCTGCGGAAAATTTGACACCAGATCGATACCTTAAATGTGATTTTCTTTAAATAAATAATTAATTATTTAATAAATAATTAAATAATCAAATGGTAAATAATTGAGTAATAAAACTGTTTTTGATATCGATCTGGCGTAGAAATTTACGCTGATTTGAAATCTGTTGAAATTTTCACCCTACCTTCAACGATCCCGAAGTTAGAAAGTTTAAACTAGAGAATAAAAAACCACTTTGTTTTGTTTCTCGAATAAAATAAACCACGACAGCCGTCTGTGTTGCCCATTCTCCAACGTATTCTGTCCGTCTAAGTTGACACGTCTGGATTTTTGTTTAGACGGCCGTCTAGTTATGCCCGCGGCATCATGACGTATCACGGCTGTTAGATAACGGCTCCACTTTCTTAGGAAACCAAAGCTTAAGCGAGAAAAAGACGGCGATCTTCTTAACAACGTAGTAGGGTTGCTCGAGGTATTGTGAAGGATTGCCAATTTCCCCAGCTTTTGTTCTCAAAGCGCTTTATATCGCCAAGGGGTGCTCAAAGCGTGAGAGATTCCGCGAAAGCGTCCTGCTTATGGAAACGTTTTTGTTCATTGGGAATGAATCGGTATCGATCGTCTCGCATTAATCCTACGGTTATATAAGGTGTTTGCTTGGCGGATTGGTTGGTCATCACAGGTGACTCCCCTCACCTCTCGACTTTTGCCAGGTTAAATGGTTTACTAGTCACCCACGGAAAAGTGGAATGAATCCGTCAAAGGAAACTAATGTAGCCCCGGAGTTGACCGAGGTCAACCCCGTGACCAGACTTCTGAAAATACAGCTGATATACATTTGACATGAGTAATACACATTCTTTTGATAAAACATTTGAGACATGGGTCTGCAGGGTTTTCCCTAACTATTATGCACGTACTTTAATTTTAGTATAGTTTTCCTCTTTTGGCAAGGGTTATAGTTCATGTTCACTCATGTTCACCACTCATGTACACCTAGTTTGTCCGCATTGCACTGGGTAATTCTCCTCACTTTGCACTGATTCCTTTTTTACGATGTTCTGAATTTTTATAATGTATATAGTTGTCATCTTCATGTTACCAATATATATAGTGTTCCTTTGCATGTTTCATACGTATATAGTGGGTATCAATCACATTAAAAAGTTTTTTTGCATCTATTTTAAGTTTCTTAACATTCATCTACCATTCTTTCATTGAACACAAAGATTCGTCCTGTATTTATGTTTTTTAACTTCAATATTTTAACATGCTTTTTAATACTATTTGAAAGCTTTACTTATTATTTATTTACTTATTTTACCTGATTTTATTGGATATAATTAATCTTGCGTTTGGCGCAGCTTGTTCGTTGTCGGACCTTGCGCCATAAAACCCAAATCAACCAACCATCATCTGACAGTGGTTCAAAACTACGTGGTGTTGTCCTCTTATCTTTCCCTTGAGAAATTGTTCCCGGACCGTCACTAATAGCCCGCTGTGTTGCTCCAGTGCGACGTTAATTTTTTCACTAAGGGGCCCTCCCCCTGCTCGCTAACGCTCGATAACCACCAAAGGATTGCTTTGCAATTCTCATTGATTCGCTGCGCGAACCTTGCTCGCTTTGCTTGCTTTAATGAAGAGGTGTGTCCTAACAGAAGGGATTGTTTACAAAATATGATATTCCAAAAAATATTTCTCAAATATAAATTTGTTGTATTACAGAAAAGTTGTACAGTACCTCTGGAATCAGAACTAGAGCCATTTGGAATACAAATGAAAACTTTGAGCAAATTTAGACCCGAAATGTGAGCGCTGCTTTGGAAATCGAATACCCAGCATGTTGTTTGTATGTACATTTTCCCAGCACTCGATCCACCCATACATTTTTCCTTGAGTTTGTTGTCGAAAATTGTATAAGCAGTTACATTTTGTAAATCTACCGGAATAATTTTTTTTCTTTCCAAGAAGTGCGTCCCACAAAAGTTACAAACTTCCGTCATCGAACCGATATCCTGTTCTTCAGAATCAACTAATTTCTACCGTCTTCATATTCCTCAAACGAAATGAAAGCACCTCTACTCAAGCATGCACGTTTCTTACGATTGCTTTCACTTGTGCCATTACGACTTCCTTCACTTTCAAGTAAACTTTCATTGGCTCGTCTTGTCCTCTGTCTTCATTTCGATTATAAGCTGTAACACGCTCGACTAATATTCATTTGTTTTCAATACAATTTTCTCCGATAACGCTATCAATTCAATTGAGGCGCGAGGCTTCGTGGTAAGAGCAAACAATCGTACAGTGTCGCCAAAACGCGATAACAAATAACGTCTTTTTTGTGTGCCTCGTAAGAATTATATATATATACGAGACTTTGTGGTAAACAAACAATCGTACAGTGTTGCTAAAACACGATAACAAATAACGTCTTTTTTGCGTGCCACGTAAGAGAATTATATATATATATATATATATACCTAACATACTATTCGGAATACATTCTTTGGAATTTTTATTGGCGGAGTTTAAAACTAGTCATCCATAGGAGAGAAGTTATATTTCAACTAACATCGCACTGGAGCATAGGCTATTCGCGACGATCCGGAATAAAGCCTAAAGGGAAAGGACACCAAATAATTTTGAATCAGAAGGCGAGATGTCACACCTGGACTGGCACCCACTTCTCCAAACTTCCACACCAACGAGAAAATATTTGAGGCCCCAACAGATTTAACGTGCACCAGCCCCCTTTATATAAGATGGTCATTGGTTGGATTTGAATTCGCAACCCTCCGGTTGCTAATCCGTTTCTCTTCTAACCGGGCCACCTCGGTGCCTGTTCAGGCGGGAAAAGATATCGGGAACTCTTCCCATTTTGTATATTTGGAAATATCTTACCCAATACCCCGTTGTGTTGCTGCAGTACAACTTTAATTTCTTACCAAAACATTTTACGTTAATTTGTTGTACTACTTGTTAATAGATGGCAGCACAACATTGGACTTGCCACATTCCTTCTAGGGATTCCGTGTTTGACGTTTTTTACTCGGACGAAATATAAGTGTACTGAGGCATTGACTTTTGACATGAGCTTCGCATAGTGGGATTTTCAAGCGTAGTCACTGGACTGGAAATTTACTTGATTGGTCAATTTGGAATTTTATCACTTCGTTTGGTAATACGTTTTGTGACGGTAGATGCGTGAATGTACATTTCTGTGTAGTGCAGACAGTAGAATCAGGCGATACGTTTATCCCCCGTAGCAATACGAATTATTTTATTAAACGGGTTGGGAGTGGTTGAATTGGCGATCGCACTGGAGCGATACAACGGGCTGTTGGCGAGGGTCTGGAACGAACTGAGAGATCTGCTGACACCTCAAAATTTTGACCCTCGGTCAATTCCTGAACTGGCATCCCACTCTTCAAATTTACGTACAACGCAAATGTGAACACATTTGAGACCCATAGATTTCACCTTCACGACGAGTTTTGGTTGTATCGAGTTTCGCACTAGCAACCCTTCGCATGTAAATCCGCTACTCAGCCAAACGGACTACCATGGCTCATATTAAACGGGAAATTTAAATTTCTATGATTAACTAAAAGTTTGCTAGTTTCAAATAGGATTGAATGTGTATCTTAGATTTTTGAAAGAAACATTTGATATCGTAGAAAATATTTTTAGGAATTCGAACACAACGAATTCTTCATGCTGTGATAGTTAAAAGTCTTCAAAGATCGTAGAAACGAGGATGGATTTTTTCAAAAAGACATTTTATTATGTATCTGTATTTGAAATGAAACACTGCCACGTTAACATATCACAAAGCAGGCTCCAAACAATGGGCCCAGTTAAAATTACAATGTAAAAAACCTTTTTATTACAATCTCGTAGATTAAATACGTGTAGTAAATATTTCGGAAGAAAACATTGGTTTCGATTAATAAAGATAACAAGTTATGTTCTCTAATCACAAATTACAGATACGGAATGTCATTAAGCTCTGTAACACACAGCTGCAGCTATTGTGAAATACATCTTATTTTATAACAGCATGTAACCAATTATAAGGTTTGGATTATTGGTTCAGCCATATACCGCACCTTTTGATTCAATGATGACAGTTAAAATAGGACTGATGACAATTTGGATTCCGTTGCAATTTTTCTTGGCACCACCAGGCGTCTTGTATTTGATGCTTGGACGGCCTCATCTAAGTTGCTATGCAGCTTCGTGCATAGACGTAAAATATAAGTAGATTGAGCATTACCATTGACAGAAGATTCAAATTCGTGTAGGGTATGTGTGCCAAACATCGCCCCTGTGCTTAATATTGCCTACTCGAATTTGCAAGATACTATGCGTGACATCTATGAGTTTATGGTGTTAACTTGACAGTCTAGGGTTTTGCCACACGTAGCGCCACCGACAAGTTTCCTATCAGTTTTATAGCAACAACACTATTGCATCTGAAGTATTTGAGGCTGTGATCAACGTATTTTTTGTCTCCAATCTATTCAGGAAATATCCAGGTAAGTGTTTCCAAATCATCATTTCGTTTATAGGACTCGAAAGTACATTCAATGCTATAGGTAGATATGTATGCTCTACTAGCGACTCGTTTTGAATAGTAGCACCTCATTTCGCCTTGTGGGTGGTCATAGGAACGAACAGGGGTAGGCGATATTAGGAACTCACTCTTGAAAATTCTCTTGGGAAACTTTTTGAAGTTTGACTAGTTAACTTAAACTGACATAAGTAAAAAAGGTATAGGATCTCTAGAAATCAAAGGAGAATAGTTCCTAGTGATATTCATTTAGTTTCCAGCTCGATTTCCCAACCCAGGAGGCTGAAATACAGAGAAAATAGTTAGGGTAGGCGATATTTGGAACACCTTCCCTAACCAACATGTCGACTAGTAGTCACGTGACTGCTCTGAGAAAAATTGATTGACCGATTCGGTATCTTATCGCCTCGTCTTGCGGTATAAAATTCGTATGACAGTGTAGTTGTGCAAATTCGCATTTCTATAGAAAGGCCACAGAAGTGATGCAATCGTGAAAATCTAGTTGTGCTGGCTGATGGATCATCTACTGTTATCAGATGATCAATCATAATGAATCAATTGAAGGTAGTCTTCTCCCGTCCCGTGGACCAATTAGATGATGAATAAATGAATGGGCGTGTTTTGCCATCCCGTTGACAAATCAGACAGTGAATGTTGGGTTCTACACAGCATACGAAGCAGTCCAATGACCAGTTACTAATAGTTTTGGTCACAGTAAAAGGTTACAATTGCTCACTCTAGTTGCTATACTTCTATGTCTTTATGCTGATTTTTTTAACCTTTAAACTACGGCCGGTACAACAGTTGGACCATGCTCGTGCCAAGAAAGAATTTAGACAACAGCCAGTACATCAGTTGTACCCTGAAAGTTATAAGAATTGCGAAAAGAAGGAATTTGATTACCGCCGTTACAGAAGTTGTACCTTGAAAGTCATAAGAATAGCGCTTGTTACATATCTATAGCTGTAGTCAAAAGATTAACCTAGTTCCACAGTGTTTTCTGGAAAAATACTGGGATAACTTCGATGAACAGAATGCTGCTGTTTTCCTGGATGTGGAGAAAGTATAGACCTGTCTTAAAAACAATGCATTTTTCATCGATTCCAGGCAGAAATAGTAGCTATTACATTCCTAATCAAAATAAATATGATTTTGTGCATAAATGTAGAGGAAAAATACTTCAGCTTGAGAAGATCAAGAAAAATTGCTTTGCAGTGGATACCAAGTCACTGTGATATGTATGGCAATGAACGAGCTGGCAATTGGCTAAGGCTGGAGCAGAGTTGTTCCAGCATAAATCCCCTTTGGCCAGTACTTAACCATCAAGAGGCTCATATACTCTACAATAAGGACTAATAGGTTTTCAATCTAGGAAAAAATGTCTGCAGGAATGGAGTGTTTTATTGAGGAACGGTGGATCCTTGCTATTGGAGTCTTTTGTTTTAGACTTCATACCGGGCATGTCTGCTTACGAAGACACTTACATAGTATTGAATTATTAAGATAAAATGGCCAGCTATTATACCGGAAGAAGGAAGATTCTAGAATCACTTCTGTTGTTGATTCTCAGTCCTGTTACTAGCTTTACGCCGTTAACAACTGCATACCCTTGATGTTCGGGGCGTTCATTTCTGTACATTCTGGATGATTGGAACATAAACCCTCCTGGAGGTTGTCTTGACGAGGTATTTCGCCATTAGCAAAATCTTGAAATAGTCTTACGGTACAAAGTCCAAAATCCTCCGGACCTTGGCCATTACGGATGATTTGCATATTTTGTCAAAAAAAAACCTTAATCTACAGTTGCACTACGCGTTTCGAGTTGTAAACCCTCCAACTGTTTCGAAGAGATGCACTCTACAACAAAAAATCGACGCACCAAGAAGGTGCACAATTCCAGTGGTGCCGTGCTCGATCCACTTGGAACGGCGCTGACTGGGGGCGTAGAGTCTTGAGTGATAAGTCCCGTTTCCAACTGTGTCTTTACGACAACCACAGACATGTATGGAGTCGTCCAGGTCAGCGTGGGGATCCTGCCCTTACTATCGCACGCCACACAGGACCACAACAGGGCATTAGGGTCTGGGGATGCCATCTCCTTTGGTAATCACTTCTGGCACACTTACAGCACAGCGGTACGTAGATGACATTCTACGACCGGTTGTGTTGCCGTTCCTTACGTGACACCCCGGACACTTTTCAACAAGATAATGCCGCACATTGCACATGTTGCTATGAATTGTCTTCAAGCTTTCCCAATACTTCCTTGGTCAGCTAAGTCTCCTGATCTCTCTCCCCTAGAGCACATTTGAGACGTTACGGGAAGGCGATTGCAATCATTTCGGAATGTTGACCATTTAACCCGACATTTGGAGACTGCAAGAAATGCACCATCCGGGAACTTTTTCAGTCTATGCCAAGCCGGGTGTCACATCCAGGCCTTCTCTCTTTGTAAGAGTCAAACTCTGAAATAAATCATTCAATTGTTCTGAAATTTGAGTCGTTTGTTTTCTATGTATCTTCTTCACATCCACCCATTTTTATAGCAATCGAACAACTCCTTCTGGGTGCGTCGTTTTTTTTTGTTATAGAGTGTATTTCGTCCAAGATCATCCGATCGTATTTTGCTAAGATCGAGATATGTAGAAGAGACAAAGTGTGGTATTACTTACTCCATGTGGACTGAAGATTCTACTGAAAATACAAACTGTCCCCCGTCCAGAAGTGGCGACAGTTTCTACCAGAGTCTGGACACTAGTTCTCGACACGAATATAAACCACCATCAGGATTGAACAGCTGTTTATGAGTGGGAAAAAGTGAGACAAATGTGGTGGAAGAGTTGTGAACGTGTAGCAGCGAGCATATTATGGCGTATAACATAGTTTTGTCTTTCTCTTCCCTACATTGTAATTCGTTTAGAGATATACAAGGTGGCCCAGAGGGTAACGTTTGAAATAAAGTCTAATAGATTTCGCTAGCTGTGAGCAAGTGAGGCCAAACTTGGTGCGCATGAGTGGTCAACTTCTTGTGTGGTGCGCAATATCCTCCCATGGTGTGTGTTATGCCCAGTTTTCATCGATGGCAAAATAAACGCTGCGAAATACAGACAGTTTCTGGAAGGGGAGTTCATTCCTCTTCTTCACGGTAATGACTTCGTCCATGGTCATTGGTTTATGTAAGATGGTGCTAGACCACATTGTAATGCGGAAGTTTTCGAAGTGCTCAATGGGAATTTTTACGACCGAATCATTGGATTAGATTAAACATCGCACTTCCATGGTGGTATTGAATGGCCGCCCTATTCCCGGATTTACACCCTTGCGATTTCTTCTTGTTGGGTTATTTGAAGAGCTAAGTGTGACAGACAAGTCCTGAACTGAAAACTACCGTTACAACTGCATTCGACACGATTGACATCGAAGTCTGCTCACGCGTGATGTATGGATTTCTGAACCCCCTCACTGCTGTCCTTTCTAAAGAAGACACTTCGAACTTCTTTAGCATTAATTGCCTACTATTTAATTTCAAAATAACTCATTAAAATCTTTTTCATCACTCTTATGTGTTTTGAAATTTCGATTTGTTTCAAACACTGCCTTCTGGGCCATCCTGTATGAGATTGTCAGTCCATAGTTGTAACGGACGCGGAAGGTACTACACTCCACAAACGAATATTAACATGTAAAACGCCATCAATCAGATTTTAAAAACCTCAAAATATTATTGAAAAAAAAAATGTATGCCATTATGTGTATGATAGTCTTCGTTTGATTTTTTTGATCCAGATAATTGCCCTACTTATAGACTACATTTAAAGCAAGAGACATCAGAGTACGCGATTATTGTCATTGAGAAACCGACTTTATCAAAGGATTACCTCACCAACATGTGACTTGAATCATCGAGCGATGCATTTTCTTCCTTTTGTGATACATGATGCTCAAAATTCCTACACACATTTAATTTTTAAAAACTGGTCCAAAGATTTTACTAAAGTTATTTAGATTATTCCGATTAATAAGAAGTTTCTTGTGTTCTCTCTCGATGGGGGTTTTAAAACGTTGCGATTTATTTCAGCTTTCAGATTATTCCCTGGATGAGTATTTTTAACCATTTATACATTTTTTAGTACGTTTATATATATATATATGTGTGTGTGTACGCGTGTATATTTTATGTACAAATCTACACCATTTGACCCATCCATACCAAAATTGGTACAATTATACTTGAGAACACTGTGAAAAACCTAGGCTATTACTTTCTTGTCTTCATACATCTGTAGCGCTTACAACCATGAAAATTGGCACACAGGTAGTACTAAAAGTACCTCTCGAAGCCTCAATTTTAAAATGTAAAGTTTGTTTTCTTGCAATAAATGAATATTGACAAAGAAGCACGTTCTACGGGGTTTATTTTTGAGTTAATACAGGGAAATGTCGCGGTCATATTTGAGCATTACTAAATTTTATAAATCATTATCGTCTTTATCAATATATATTTTCTTTTTTCGAATTGCTCTATTTCAGCTAAGGAAGTCAAAATTCGACACTTTACACAACTTTCATTTTTCAGATTTCTCCATCTTTTCGTTTCTGTTTTGTATATGTCTTAATCTTTTGCATACTCCAATATATTATTCGGGAATTAAATGTATATATTGGCATCCGAAGTAAATTGTAGAAGGTATAGAAAAGTTAAAACGAAGTTAAAAAGTGTTTTCGGTACAACTTAAATGATTCAAGTTAAAAACCATTTTCTGTACAACTTAGATGATTGCATTTTTCTCTGTAAGAAAAGTGATTATTCTAATTCATTTTTCAATCTACATTTAACCATTTCTACCCGTGAAACGGCTGGTTATTCAGCTAGTACGAGTACATAAATCTGGTTTGAGCAAGTTTCAACAGTGGCTATTTGCTACACAATACTAGCCTGCAAATTGTTACTTTTTAAAAGTATTTATTCTTATGAACTTTTTTTTCTAGGAATATATATCTGGTAAGCTTATATGGTCTGCATGCCGGTAAACGTATTCGGAAGGCCAAATTATCGGTCATTAGCAAAATTAGATCTTGATGAACCAGATATCTCTTCGAAACCACTTGGAGAGTTAAATACGCGGTGAAGGATTAGTCTGTTATTGAATGCGACAAATCATGGTGATGAAATTGGCAGTATCTTCTTCTAGATCGTCCTCTAAGAGGACATGAAAATAAAGACCGAATACCATCCTATATTTATTGAAAACCATGAGCGTTTGGGAATTGCGTCGAGTAATAACATCGTCTTTTAATTAGGAGTTTAGTATTTTTGATAAAGTTTCCACTGAACTGACCAATTTTTGGCAAGTCTTCAAGTACACCATTAAGCCTACACGAGGTATCTGGAACTGACCAGATCTTGATGAACGAGATATCTCGTCATTCGAAAAAACTTAACCAGATAATCATAAAAAAAGCGGCAATATCTTGATGACAAGGTGTCACTAGCAAAATTGATCGGATCTTGATGGACGAGATATCTTCACGAAACCACTTGGAGGGCTAAAGCTTGGGCTGTTCTTGAATGCGATATTTCACATTGATGAAACTCACAGTGCACTCTTCCAGATCACTCTCTACAAGGACTGGCAGCGAACATCGCCATACGGACTCTGAATTTAAAGTTCCGCTATAGGGAGCACCTTTAATGCAAAACGTTCTATTTTGTGTTCATTTCTATTTTGTGTTTGTGTATTCAAGTGACTAGTCTTCCGCTGATGGGTAATGCACCAGCAAGCTTCAAGCACCTCAACCCCTACAGGTAGGGCTGCTTCTGAATGCGGCACACCGTGGTGATGAAGTTGAAAGTACCGTCGCCCAGATCGTCCTCCACGAGGACATGGAAAAGAGGACGGAGGGCAGCGAACACCACGGTGATCCACGAAGTCCACATGGCGGCCTTCTCGTTCACCACCAGCGAACTGCACAGGTCCACCTCCCGCCAGAGGGCGACGCGTACCGTGTAGCACATGAACGGCATCGTGCCGGCTGCGTACAGGCACAAAAGCAGGACCACGCTCTTCGACGAGTTCGAGGTCCTCTCCCGCACCTCGACCTCTGTGGGACCGACGGAGGACGATCTCTTGGAGGCCCCGAGGCAGAGGTCCGCCAGCACGATGATGATGATGGGATAGTGCAGAAAGTAGAGGACACACACGAGGACAGCAAAGGAGGGCGACCACGTGAGCGGCACGGCGCAGATGTCGTGCCACTCGTTCCAGCCGGTGAGCGGCACGATGGAAATGATGATGGCCTGGCACCACGCCAGCACGATGAGCAGGAGGACGACGCAGTGGCTGTCCCGCAGGCGGTGGTGGTGGCGCGTGGGCCTCGCCACCAGGTGGTGTTGCAGGACGAGTAGGGTGACGAGGGGCGCGAAGGTGAAGAGGGTGAGCAGGTGCAGCCCCGAGGGCAGCAGGAAGCAGAGCAGGTAGTCGTCTTGCGGCACGTCCACCACCTGCAGTACGCGGTGGATGTGCCAGAGGACGGTGGCGGAGGAGAGCTGGCCGCACACGCAAAGGTTGACGATGATGAGGTTCTTGTGGCGCGAGAGGAGTCGCTGGTGGAGGATCACCACCAGTTGGCTGAGGTTGAGGAAGAAGGAGAGGGTGGCGGTGGTCACGGCCAGGAGGACGTACACCTCGTCGCCGCTGTCCGAGCGGGACGAGTGAGTGCAGTTGGTGGCGAACGACATGCTTCCACCTGAAAGAGAAAAGGACGCCAATGGTAGAAATGCATGAACCCTTCGATGTGTCACGGTTTTTTTTGGGGGAAACAAGAAAAAGCTCGATAGATCGAGGCCTGTGGTTGATTAGTTGAGGTTTTGTCATACTGCACTTAATAGTACTTGATGTTGTCTGTTTGGCATACGGACACAAAAAGAAAATTTTATTGACACACTAGCTGAGCAAACCGATAAAGTTGTGTGTGGATGGGTCGAACGGGGAATCGATCCCGCGTCATTACTATGTGCGACAGCAGAATCTCATGTGCTAGGTGGGCAGTTAATGTCGCACTTTTCAGTGGGGGCTAGGAAAAACCCATTCTAAAAAACAAAAAGACGCAATACGGCAAAAAAAATTTGTTGCCGTATTTTCACACAACTGGGGTCCCAAGCCACAACTCTGTTCCGACCTTCGAATGTAAAAGGCGGAGCATGTGAGCGGAGTCACTGTCGCAAGATGTCTTTTCTTAAAATGAACGGCGTACTAGAGCAACACATCGGGCTACTGACGACGGTCCTAACTAACTAACTAACACCAACACACACTCCCGTGCCTAGTGTCGTGAGACACTGTACCAGTTTAAATAAGTGTTGTTGGATGAGTAGAGCATGCCACCAAGGTGACATGTCTACCCATAATGTTAGAGCACATTGCATTACATTTATACATCCTTACATCTATACAGTATATACATTAAATCATTATACTAGGTTACATTATAAATCTATATATACATCATGCAAGGTGAGAAAAAAGTTCGTTTTTCTTAGTCTCTTAGGATAATCAAGTCCTGATGATTTTCAATGAATCTCACCATGTTAATAATTTTAACCCTCGAGCCCTTGTTGCATGCAATGTTCCTGAGCCATGCAATTTAAAGGTGGTCGGCAGGTGTTCTCATATGCCATGAGGCTGTAAGGGGGCAAACTGTGATGTAATGTAGAGGTGTGCCAATTTCCCCACAGGAGCAGTTTTCGGACTTGATTTTCTTAAACCTCGTTAGGTAGGATGGGAATGGGCCGTGCCCTGTGAAGAAAAGTGTCTCTTCCCTGGTCCAACTTGATGATTTTAGTGACACTTTTGGTAACACATCGTGCACCGTCCAGCCTGTTTCTCCTTCGTCCTATTCATTCTGCCATGCATCAAGTAACCAGCTAGTGGTTTCCTTTCTGTAATGGCTCTTGGGCCATTTCACCCCTTCATCTACGCATTCCATTGTTGTTGCCTCTTTTGCTAATCTATCTGCTTCTTCGTTTCCATCGTGACCAACATGGGCTTTAATCCATCCTAGGCAAATTTCCTTGTTGTTGTATAATAAGTGTTGTATTTTTTGTGCCAGTGGACTATGCATCTTGGGGTTTTTAAGTGCCAGGAGACCAGCTCGACTGTCTGACCAGATCTTGACATTTTTGTCTGCTCTTGCTTCTGCTGCTTTTATGGCTGAAAGTATTCCATAAAGCTCCGCTTGGAAAACGGAATTATTGTCCTGCATTCTCGTGGACCATTGTTGTGTTATGCGCCCTTCTTGAATAGAGCAGAATGCACTTCCCACTCTTTTCTCCATTTAGAGCCATCGGTATAGTAGCTTATGCCGGAATGAAGAACTCCCACTGCAGGATTTATTCTGTCATTCGAAAAGGTTTTAGCTGGATGTATAGACCAGCCTATCGCTCTTTCCTCGTAGTCAACTTTGTCATAATTTGCATCTCCAAGCTTTGTACTTATTTTCATTCTCATTTTGACGCACACCACTTCTTTTTGAAGTGAAAGATGCAGTGGTTTAATTCCCGCAATTGTTTGAAGGGCCATAGTGGGTGCTGTTCTGTAACTTCCTGTTATTGAGATCAGAAATTTTCTTCGTATCCCATTTAACTTTCTTACAGTACGTTGAGTTGGGTTGTGACACCAGACTACTGCACCATGACTCAACATTCTTTCAGTCACTGTTTTGTACAGCAGCTTTCGAAATTTATGCCCTATTCCCCATCTCGTTCCAGTTATTCTTTGTAGCATTTGAAATTGGAACATGGCTTTTTGTCCTATAGTTTGTACATGAGCCGCCCAATTTAGCTTCTCGTCTAGTATAAGTCCTAGGTACTTTAGTGTACTAGTTCGTTTAATTCTTCGTTTATTCCAGTAGATGGAAGGTCCTCTCGACAGATTACTAAGGAGGAGGTATTTAGTCTTTTCTTCGGACACACACGTTCAGACCTTGCTGATCTGTCCAGGTTTTTAACAGATCTAGTGCATTTATGGCTAGCTCACCTAATTTGCGCTCTGATTTTGCCGCGATTACAAAGGCAAAGTCGTCAGCAAATGCTTGCATGTGGACTTCTTCAGGCCATGGTAGATCCAATGCTTCATCGGCCACGATATTCCATAGCACTGGTCCACTGCACGATCCCTGTGGACAGCCTTTTCCTTGTTTCTTGATTGCCGGACCTTCGCTTGTCATTAGCATGACTTTTCTATCCTCGAGGACTTTAGCAAGAGTATTTTTAATATTGGAAGGGCATTTAGATTTCGCTAGTCTGTTTTTGATGACATTGTAGTTAAGATTGTCGAATGCCCCTTTAATATCAACCGACACAACAGCTACGTGCAGTTTTTTCTTTTTCTCTTCATTAATTCTGTTTAGTAAGGTTTCTAGAGCACTGTCAACAGATGAGCCCTCCTTGAAACCAAATTGCAGTGCATGCCTTTCTTTGTTTTCAACTTGATGATAAGTTAATCTTTGCACAAGCAATCTCTCCTAAGATTTTCCAATAGTTGGCAGAATTGGAAATTGGTCGATATGATTTTGTTTCATCGTGTTTTCTTCCTGCCTTGTGGAAAATAATAATAATTCCGATTTTTATGGACTTAGGAAAGGTTGCAAGATTTAGACATTTATTGAAGAAAGCATATAGAAGTTCTGGAAATTTGTTATTGATTATTTGCAACACCAGATTATCTATACCATCATATCCAGGTGCTTTGCCTTTCGGAAGATAGTTTATAGTTCTATTGACCTCATCTTTGGAGAAGTCTGGGTCCCTTGGCGTATTGGTAAGTTCTTCTACCATAAGACTGTTGCAGTTGTTACACGGATAAAGTGATTCCAGAATTTTACAAGCGAATTCTTTGACAGAACCAGCGTTTCCTTCACCTGTTATTTTGAAAATTTCGTCTTTCAGCGTGGCAGGTAGGTATTTTAATTATCGTTAAACTAGAGCAAAACAACGAACTATTGACGACGGTCCGGGGTCAATCCCAACGGGAAAGAATCAAGGACAGCACTACGCAGAATTTCCAGCGTGATTAAACCCCAAGTGGTTTTATAACGTGATATATCGTCCAAGGTCTGCTAATTTTTACTAAGGACGTGATATCTGGTGGAGATAAAAAACAACCCAATTATCCCAAGTGGGACGAAGATCCAGAAATGGAAACTAAGGCTGTTTTTCGATAGTGTATCGGCCCAAGTCGATTGCCAAGTCTCGTAACTTACCATTGTGAGTTCTTCGACAGTGACTAGTCACACCATCCGTCTACCTACTTCCTTAGAAGGTCAGTGTTTTGGTCTTGTTTGCTTCCAATAAAAGTTGGTCTGGTGGTTAAGGTGTAGCCTCTGGATCGGAAGGTTCCTGGTTCGAATCCGGGTCAGTACAGGGATATTTGTAACCGTGTAGTGTGAAGGCGACTGGTTCACCTTCAATCTGTCGTGGCCGAAAGTCCTCACTTTGGGTTGGTGTGGAAGTTTGGAGAGTGGGGTGTTGCTTCGTTATCTGACCGTAGTTCAAAATGACGTGGTGTTGTCCTCGGATCTTTCTCTAGATCGAAAGGTTCCGGGTTCGGGCATGGGTGTTTGTAAACGTATGGTGTAGAGGCGGCTGGTGCACCTTAAATCTGTCGTGGTCGAAAGTCCTCACGTTGGGTTGGCGTGGAAGTTTGGAGAGTGGGGTGCCAGCTCAGGTGTTGCTTCGTCATCTGACCGTGGTTCAAAATGACGAGGTGTTGTCCTCGGTTCTTTCCCTTAAGGGACTGATCCCGGACCGTCGTCAATAGCCCGTTGTGTTGCTCTAGTACGACGTTAACTAAAAATTACCATTACCATTACCTCGGATCTTTCCCTTAAGGGATTGATCCCGGACCGTCGTCAATAATCCGTTGTGTTGCTCTGGTACTACGTTAATTACAAAATTACCAGTTGCCATTTTTAATAGGATTGATCTTCGACCATCGTCAATAGCCCGTTGTGTTGCTCTAGTACGACGAAAAAAATTATCAAAAAATTAACATTCACGTTGGGATGGATCCCGGACCGTCGTCAATAGCCCGTCGTGTTGCTTCAGTAAGACGTTTATTAATATACCTACCTCGGACTGTCGCCAATACCCCTTTGAGTTGCTCCAGTGCGACGTTTATTAACTTCCTACTCATCCTATTAACAGCCATTGCGATAAGCCATCGTATAGATCTGGAAAGCTATTAGCGCAGATTTTCTGAAGAAAGAGTGTTTGCATTTTTTTATTACAATGCACACGAGTATATACTTAAATGTACAGTTAAAATTTCTCATGCATTGCAGTAGCGCTGCGAAAGAGTAGCGAGGCAAGAATCGAGGGGAATCCCGAAAATAATTTGCCTTCACCGTTGATGAGATGCAAAATAAATTCCCCGACTGAAACGCATATGGCTTTTCACAATGCCTCTGACATTTGCGAGATGAAGGCCATTTGTCAACCGCCACTCACCTTGATCACGGTGCTTTGTTGAATGAAGGAATTTTTTTATTGCGGAAGCGAGACCGAGGTATAGGATCTAAATTTCACCCCACACTGGGGATGCAATATCGACAACAAAACATCGATGTTGATAATACATCACCCAAAATCCATCGATGTTTTTAAACATCAGTGTATTTAAACTTTTTCCCTCATTTTTTTAAAACTGGCTTAGTAACCTCAAACATCAATAATCAACAGGAGGGGAGATTTAATTTGTCAATGGCGTGTTTTTATTAATTTATAACTCAAATTTTTTTAACTGTCAAAAGAAAGTAAAAAAAATCAATAAGAACAATTAACAAATCTTTTGTTTTCAAATTGAATAGAACAAACGAAAATAATATTTACAACAATTTGAAATAGGTACTCGAAGATAAGTATACTTAGGTAGGTACAAAACAATAATTTTATTGTTAGTTATTATTAATTATATTTATCAACTCTATTGGGGAAAATATAACAAACTTATTTTTTATTTACTGTAAGTAAAAAGTATTGAGGCGTATAATTATTACATGCTACAGTATTTGTTGTTTACAATTAAAAAAAAAAAGAATTTTGTTAAATTTCTCCCCCCTTAAGCCGATTTCTTTTTTCACTAACTATCCCACCAGTTAAGGAAAAAAACTCTTTCTGATGGTACGGATGTCGCAATCACTGACAAATACTTAGTTGCACGGTTATTATTTTTTTAATTTTTACTATGGTACTTTTTTTCATTCAATAATAAAACATTTTTTTGTCCCAATGGCGGGCACGGGACTTTTTTTTCCTTGGCCACTACAAAGCCGGAAGTGATGGTCACTACTTCCAATGGCGGGCACTAAGGACACGTCTTTGGCCATTACAAGGCTGGAAGTGATGGTCACTACTTCCAATGGCGGGCACTAAGGACACGTCTTTGGCCACTACAAAGCCGGAAGTGATGGCCACTACTTCCAATGGCGGGCACTAAGGACACGTCTTTGGCCATTACAAGGCTGGAAGTGATGATCACTTGTGAAGGGTGGACCATCATGGCCCCTAACAAGGGAAAGCACAATTAATATCTATGCCCTGACCCCGGATTCGAACTAGGAACCTTCCGATCCAGATGCCTACACCTTGACCACTAGACCGGTTGATCAGTTGATAATAAAACATCGACACTGCAAAAACATCGATGTAAAACAAACATTTGCTCCAATAAATCCATGTTTTTTATAAAGCATTGATGTTGCATCCCTACAGCAGACTAGGGCTTTAGTCTTCTGCTGGTTGTCTCGACGTGGCATTTCGTCATTGGCTCAACTGACCCGAACTCATTGGATGCGATGTTCCGTTCTTTCGAAGAGAACTGACTCGATCGGGATATCGTCATCACAAGAAATCGTCTCACTATCTCGATGACCTCTTCGTTGGCGCGAAATGGGTCACATCTGGATGGGGAAGGTATTTCGAAAAACTCACTTACAAGGATAAAAATCAGTGATGAATTTACCGGTTTTGGATTTGGAGAGGGTTAAGAATTAACTTTACCGAAACATAATAACAATGGTTTTCTTAGCTATGTTATTTTCGTATTATTTAGACCACGGTAACCTAGAATTATAAGGCCGATCCACCGATCTGTTGGTTAAAGTGTTAGCCTCTAGATCGGAAGGTTCGTGGTTCGAATCAGTGCGTGGATGTTTGCAAGCGTATGGTGAAGAGGTGGCTGGTGCACCTTAAATCGGTCGTTGCCGAAAGTCCTCACGTTGGGTAGGTGTGGAAGTTTGGAGAGTGGGATGCCAGCTCAGGTGTTGCTTCGTCATCTGACCGTGGTTCAAAATTACGATGTGTTGTCCTCGGATATTTCCCTTTTGGAATGATTGCGCACCGTAGCGATCACTGAGTCACATCCGGTGTGACGTCAATTCAAAGGCTTCCAACCATTTCGGCTTTCTTAGCAATAGTATTTTAGTATTAGAGTAGCTTTGTTTTAAGACCCTAATTCAAGCATCAATCTGTACGACTGTGTTAGTTTCAGTTGTCATTCAAGATCCAACTAGAATACGAAGCTTGTCCTGATCCGGATCTTGTGCCACGGGAAGCAAGTCTGAATGAGTTGATAAAATTGTTTCAGGAAAATTAATGCTCGAAAGGAGAATTAAAATATTCATAGTGGATAAGGTACTTTTTGGTAATTTTTAATTAGCGACGTACTAGAGCAACACAATGGGCTATTGACGACGGTCAGAGATCAATCCGCTACAAAGGAAATTTCCGAGGACAACACCATATAATTTCGTACCACGGTCAGATGACGAGGCAACTCCTCAGATGGCACCCCACTCTCCAAACTTCCACACCCATCCAACGTGAGGACTTTCATCAACGACTGATATAAGGTGCACCAGCCACCTCTTCACCATTCGCTTGCAAACATCGACGCACTGACTCGAACCAGGAACCTTCCGATCGAGAGGCTAAACCAACAGACCGGTGGGTCGGGTATTGGTAGTTGAATAAACGTCGCACTCGAGCGATACAGCGAGCTATTTATTAGCAACGGTCTGGATCAAACCCGAGGGAATCATAGGATTCAATTGAAGCATTTCATCGAAGTGCTGAAAATTGACGTGGAAATGAAAAGAATGACACTCGATCTTAGACACAGTGTCTTACATTTTTGAAGGACTTTGGATGACGTAAGACTCAAAATGAGAATTCCTAAATGATGGTGATGGTAATGTTAATTTTAGTTAACGTCGTACTAGAGCAACACAACGGGCTATTGACGACGGTCCGGGATCAGTCCCTTAAGGAAAAGATCCGAGGACAACACCTAGTAATTTTGAACCACGGTCAGATGACGAAGCAACACCTGAGCTGGCACCCCACTCTCCAAACTTCCACGCCAACCCAACTTGAGGACTTTCGGCTACGACAGATTTAAGGTGCACCAGCCGCCTCTACACCGTACGATTACAAACATCCATGCCCGAACCCGGATCCTTCCTATCTAGAGGATAACACCTTAACCACTATACCGGTTGGTCGCCGAATTCCTAAATGAAAAAAATTAAAAGCAAAATATTCAAGAGGGTCAAAACAATTTCTGACTGGTGAAAAAGAGTATAAAATACTCGAAAGTTTAAGGTATTTTCCTAAATAGCGTATAAATAATTTTAACTTTGGAATTTTTTAAAACTTGAAAGTTGCATGTCTTAAAAATTTGAAAAGTGCTTTGAATAAGGTTCACACGAATATATCCTTTTAGCGATCTGGTGTCTTAGAACCAGTTATTGAAAGATTCTATCGGTCAACCAATAGAGATGGCTATTGAGTCGTGTGGTCAACAGCAATGGTGTTATTGGGTAACAGCAATATTTACTACTCTGAAATCTCTTACGGGCTGTAGTGATTCGGTGGGTCTGTCCATTGTGTTATCAACCTCTACTATGTAGGCGGCACAAGTTCAATTCCTCCCTGAGTGTATTTCAGTAAAGCTCTCTTTGTGCGTTCGTATGTTCATTGTTTGACGTTGAATATCTTGTGTTTGGCGCATCATGGCCGAATATGTCCCTTGCGCCATAAAACCCAGCAATCTTGAAATGCCGTGCCGCTCAAGAGGTTAGTTCCAATTTTTGATTTTATTACTCCTCCTAAGACTTCGGTAAATTGGTAATTGGTAATTTTTAGTTAACGTCGTACTAGAGCAACACAACGGGCTATTGACGACGGTCCGGGATCAGTCCCTTAAGGATCCGAGGACAACACCTCGTAATTTTGAACCTAGTCAGATGACGAAGCAACACCTGAGCTGGCACCCCACTCTCCAAACTTCCACGCCAACCCAACGTGAGGACTTTCGACCACGACAGATTTAAGGTGCACCAGTCGCCTCTACACCATACGTTTACAAACATCCATGCCCGGAACCGGATTCGAACCAGGAACCTTCCGATCTAGAGGCTAACACCTTAACCACTATACCGGTTTCCTAAGACTTCGGCTCTAGATCGGAAGGTTCCTGGTTCGAATCCGGGTCCTGGCATGGATGTCTGTAAGCGTATGGTGTAGAGGCGGCTGGTGCACCTTAAATCTGTCGTGGCCGAAAGTCCCCAAGTTGGGTTGGCATGGAAGTTTGGAGAGTGGGGTGCCAGCTCAGGTGTTGCTTCGTCATCTGACCGTGGTTCAAAATTACGAGGTGTTGTCCTCGGATCTTTCCCTTAAGGGATTGATCCCGTACCGTCGTCAATAGCCCGTTGTGTTGCTCTAGTAGGACGTTAACTAAAATTACCATTACCACCTAAGACTAACATTTCGTCCTTTTCACACAGTTACCATTACCATTACCTTTTCACACACTTTTAGTTTCCAGATATTATTATGTACTGCTTACTTCTAAGACCAAAGCGCTACCATTAAACCTTTATTACCGTTGAAAGGAACTCGTTTTTTACTAGAGCTGAAATTACACTCAATAAGAAAAATCGACGCACCACGAAGGTACAGAATTCCAGTGGTGCCGGGCTCGATCCACTTGGTACTGCGCTGACTAGGGACGTATAGTCTTGAGTGACGAGTCCCGTTTCCAACTGTGTTCTGACGACAACCGCAGACCAGTTTGGAGACGTCCAGGGTAGCGTAGGAATCTTGCCCTTACTATCGCACGCCACACATGTCCACAACAGAGAGTCATGTTCGGGGGTGTCATCTCCTTTCATAGCCCTTTGGTAGTCATTTCTTGCACATTTACAGCACAGCGTTACGACATTCTACGACCGATTGTGTTACTGTTACTTTAACGACATCCAGGACTTAATTTTCAACAAGATAATGCCCGACCACACACGGCACGTGTTGCTATGAACTGTCTTCGAGCTTTTCCAACACTTCCTTGGCTAGCTATGTATCCTGATCTCTCTCCCATAGAGCATATTTGAGACGTTATGGGAAGGCGATTGCAACCATCCCGGAATGTTAACCATTTAGCCCGACAGTTGGAGACAATTTGGCAAGAAATTCCGCAGGACGCCGTCCGGGAACTTTTTCAGTCTATGCCATGCCGGGTGACGCATCCAGGCCAGAGGTGGTCCAACGTCTTATTGACTTCCTTCCTTTGTAACGAACAAACTCTGAAATAAACCATTCAATTGTTCTGAAATTTGAATCGTTTGTTTTTCTATGTATGCTCTTCACATCCGCCCATTTGGATCGCAATCGAACAACTCCTTCTGGGAGCGTCGATTTTTTTTATAATAGAGTGTGCATCGGGGTTGTGTGTGTTTAAAGCAGATTCCCCAAACATTGGGGGGGGGGGGGGGTGCTAAAGAACTTTGAGGAGAGGCAATGCTGGACCCAGGGGACAAGTGAGAAAGAATGGACAATAAAAAGGAACTAAAAATAAATATAAAAATTCTTCTAAAATTTTGCATTTCTTTTGATTCTTGTGTCTAAACGAAGGAATCGACTGCAAATAGTATACTGCATATCGAGGATGTTGCGGAAGAAAATAGGCTCATATATAGACAAATTGATAGCACAGTACGTACAATTTGAAACACATTTCTCTTCCGAACTGAGAACAACATACTCCTTTGAGAAATATTGCATATGAAGCTGCTGATGCCCCATTTTTTCTATGTCCCAAAAAGAATGAGTGTCCTGCAGCACTTAATTCGAACAACTAAGTGTCCTGTTTCCGACACCTCTTATTTCTGAATCTAGCAACAGTCGTCATTCTGTTAATCAACTAAAAGCCACCTCATCCGGTAATTCCTTTTCGCTGCTGAATCTGAAAGCATTCTGCTCTGTTCATTCAAGATCGCTGTCATCTGTCACAGTATTTGGAAAACTAAAGAGGTGATTACTTACAGGGGCTATGAAACACTGGTAACGTGCGTTACACCGAAGCTAGCGAACGAATAAAGCTGTATTATACGCATTGCCATAAAAATTTGCGCACCAAGAAATAATTGTGGGATCGTAATGAAACTTGGCATGTACATGTCGGCCAGATATGCAAATGATTAGAAATGCAGCGTGATTGCGTAATGCCGCTAGAGGGCGTTGAACTTCGTTCTCCTTGGAATATAATCCAAGTAAACAGAGCGCGTTTGAGTGTACTTAATCTTTTGCAAAGGAAATGCTGAGGTAGACATGCCGTTACGCCGCCATCGAAGACAATATGAGCAGCTGTCAGAGTTCGAGAGGGGAAGAATCATCGGAATGATGGAAGCTGGGTGGTCAGCTCGGCGAGTAGCTTGTCAAGTAGGCCGTTCTGATTTCACTGTGAGTAGGTGTTGGGACCAGTGGACAGAAGAGACGTCATTTACACGGTGACCAGGCTCAGGACGTCCTCGACAGACCAGTCGTCGAAAAGACCGTCACATCATACGAAACGCACGCGTAGAGCCAACTACCTCGTTGGCCACTATCCAGACACAGGCAGCACCTTCACTACGGGCCCCTGTGTCTTCCCGAACCATCGCAAGGCGCCTGGCTGAAGGACATCTGGTATCGCGGCGCCCATTACGTGTGCTGCCAATGACACCCACCCACCGACGCCTCCGTTTGGAGTGGTGTCGCGCACGACGGGATTGGACTGCAACGGAATGGAACCAGGTCGTCTTCAACGACAAACCTAGATTCAATTTGAGCAGTGATGACATTCGTGTTCGTGTGTGGAGGCCCCGTGGTGAACGCCGCAATCCTGCCTTCGCTTTAAAGTGACACACCGTTCCCACAGCTGATGTGATGGTATGGGGTGCTATAGCTTACGATACACTGTCACCCCTAATATTGATCCATGGCACAATGACAGCCTAGCGGTACGTCCATGACATGATTCAGCCACATGTGATGCCACTCATGGCAGGGCTCCCAGGAGCCATTTTTCAACAAGACAATGCTCGGCCACACACAACAAGGATGTCACACGACTGCATCCGCCACATTACCACCCTTCCCTGGCCTTCTCGATCCCCAGATTTGTCACCAATCGAGCATATCTGGGATCATTTGGGACGGCAAGTTGGACACCCTACGATTTTGGTCAAACTAGAGGCGCGTTTACAGCAACTGTGGAACCAGATGTCTCAGGACATCATACGGAACTTGTATGCCTCAATGCCCGCTCGCATCGCATCGTGCATTCGCGCTAGTGGGGGTCCAACAGAGTACTAAAACTTCCGTTCAATTGTACTTTTTTGTGCGATAAAAATGATCCTTTTTCTTTGATTTTCTAATCACTTACTTCTATAAAAGTAGTACTTACATGTGTAAAATTTCGTTTCATTTTGACGACTTTTTCTTGGTGCCCAAATATTTATGGCAATGAGTGTAATATCGTGAGTGGAACCCCAATTAACATAGTACGAATCCGTGTTTTACTTTCACGGTAGCGTGGATTGGAGAGTGGGGTCCAGCTTAGATATTGACCTCGTCATACGACCGTGCTTCAATATTGCGAGGTTCTGTCCTCATAGACGCCAACCAATCGGTCTGGTGGTTAAGGTGTTAGCTTCTTGATCGGAAGGTTCCTGGTTCGATTGCAGGTCAGTGCAGGTATGTTTGTAAGCGTATGGTGTAGAGGCTGCTGGGGCACCTTAAATCTGTCGTGGCCGAAAGTCCTCACGTTGGGTTGGTGTGGAAGTTTAGAGAGTGGGATGCCAGCTCAGGTGCTGCCTCGTCATCTGACCGAGGTTTAAAATGACGTGGTGTTGTCCTCGGATCTTTCCCTTATGGGTTCGATCCCGGACCGTCGTCAATACCCCATTCTGTTGCTCTATTACGACGTTAATTAAAAATTATACTATTGCTTCGTTTGTTGATAAAATGTCTAAATACAGGGTAGATGTTTCTGTTGCCTGACGACAAAAATGGTGAAATCACCGACTATATCGTTCAATAAAATGGCAAATCCATGAATGGGCATATTCTCCCGTCCCGTAGTCTGAGGATCACTAGTTACTAGTTTTGGTCCCATGATCCTGGACACATAAAAGGTGCTTCAATCTAATTAAATATTTTCTCTATAACTGTCCCCAGATATTTCGAGATTAATCGCAGAACGTCGTCGATAGCTCATTGTGTTACTCCACTGAGACTACCTTCTTACGGTGATATTATTTTGACAGTTTTCAAAGGAAGTTTAGGTAGGTAGGTATTTTAGATAACGTCATACAGAAGAAACACAACGAGCTATTGACCACTGGAAGATTTAGGATCCTTTGCCGCTTGTTAACCTATGCATTCAAAACCTGGGGTAAGTAAGTCGGATGGCGAACTCTGTCGAAAATAAACTTTATACATTTATAATGATTGTAAAGAACGATCTTTTGTAAATGAATTATTATTCACTGTATTAATTTTTGTTAATAAGTTATTGTTCACTACATTAATTTTTGTAATCATTGTTCACTATATCAATTTTGGATAGCAATTAATGAACAAGGAAGTAAGAAAAGGTACTCTCTCTTGTGCACTGCAGACGTTTATGACAAAAAATTTCATTGCTTTATTTCCTCTTTTCTTAAAGGTTATGCAGGGGTACATGAAACGTAGGTATTTAATTAATGCCGCACTGGAGCAGAACAACGGGCTATTGGCGAAGGTCCAGAATCAAATCTGAAGCGAAAGGTCCGAAGACAACACGTAATTTTAAGCTATGTTCAAATATCCCTCACTCGGCGTCTCATCTGAAGAGGTCCCCCAAGCTTGTATCCATTAACAGCTGCCGACCCACCGGTATAGTGGTTAAGGAGTTAGCCTCTAGATCGGAAGGTTCCTGGTTCGAATCCGGGTTCGGGCATGGATGTTTGTAAACGTATGGTGTAGAGGCGGCTGGTGCACCTTAAATCTGTCGTGGCCGAAAGTCCTCACGTTGGGTTGGCGTGGAAGTTTGGAGAGTGGGGTGCCAGCTCAGGTGTTGCTTCGTCATCTGACCGTGGTTCAAAATTACGAAGTGTTGCCCTCGGATCTTTCCCTTAAGGGAATGATCCCGGACCGTCATCAATAGCCCGTTGTGTTGCTCTAGTACGACGTTAACTAAAATTACCAATTACCATTAACAGCTGGCAAGAGTGATGGCTAAGGCCACCAGAGGTAGGAGAATATTTTGATCTTTCTCCAAGGTCTTCATGAAACGCCTCATTTCCACCCCACAGCTCACACACTTTTACACTGGCTACGGCCCGTTTCTGCAGTATTTCACATGAATATCCATTGTAGTCAGGGTTGGGCCGTAACTTGTTTAAATGCAACCCCCCCCCCTAGTTACAATTACAATTACTTTTCGTAAAAAATAACGAATTACCTATAAATTTGATACGTTTCAACAGTAACCCCCCCCCCACATTACAATTACAATTACTTTTAAGATTACTTTTTACGACAAAATTCCATATTTACAAATGTTTTAAAAATAATGTTGGATTCAATAAACGAAAGATTTTTTTATCGACTTTACTACATCGTTATAAGAAAATCTATTTACTGCGATACAGCAAAAGCTGCATCTCAAAATTTTTGTTACTTACGCGGCTACGATTGGGTGGGTGACACAAACCGCTAGAACTAAACAATTTTTCAACAGCCGCACTGGCTGGCAAGGGAGTATTATATTTTACAAACATGCTTTTTACTGTAGGTATAGATAACAGAGAATGCAGGCAAACAACAATCTTTGTTTTGAAATTACTCAAAATTGGTAGAAGGCTGTCTATTTTCCACTTTCTCAAAACATTCATGGTCACTGCTAGACGAGGCTATTTCATCAGTACTATTAGTAGGAATAGCTTCATTTTTTGTGAGCACAATAATTATCTTCTACGATTCGTTCGATATTTTCCCTTTAAAGAAATGCGCTGACAGTATCCTAATCAGAATCAGTTATGACACGACCAAGCCAAGTACCGAGTTTAAACTTTGGGTGAACAACACTGGCAGTCACTACGTTTTTATCAGTTAAAAATGTTTAAATCTATTTTTAACACCTTGTGTTAAAGAAATATTAAGCGGTTCACAATACTTTAAAGAGTCCTTTGAGTTTTGTAACGCGTTACTGTAACTAAAATTACTTTATCGAAAATTATGTAACAAATTACCTGTAAAATTACAGGTTTTCAAATGTAACGAATTACTGCAAGTAATGATTGACTGTAAATAATGATGTTTAAGATTACTGTAAATAATGATGTATACGATTACTGTAAAAAGTAATTATTACAAGTAACGCGTTACCTCCCAAGCCTGATTGTAGTGACCTCTGCATCTGTGGCATAGAAGCAGACCCGGACCACTATGTTACCACACCTGTGTGTCCTATCACATCGCATCTACACATCAAGGAACCAGCAACTCAGTACTACGCTGTTAATCCTTTGCTCCAAAGGAAAATAATACAAATCTTACTATTTGTAGTCTCCGAGGAGTTTGAACTCAAGCAAGCGGTTTAAATTCACTTTTTGACTACGACACTTTAATTGCCTCTTAAACCTCAAAGAAAAAAACAATTTAGAGCAGCACCTGCGTGTGCATTTTATAGCTCAAAATTTCTGCTTCGCGAATCACACAAATATATTTATTTTCTCATATTGGGTCATCTTTCACGTTATGGCAAAATTTGTTTTAAGTAACCACGCCAACGTGAGGACATCTGAGGCTACGACAGATTTAACGTGCACTGTACATAACGTGACCATTTATATTTTCCCTCAAAACGGGATACCTACTAATTTTTAGGTAATAGTACGAGAATTTAAAAAAACACTTATTTCTTTGTATTTTTTATGTTTTAATGAAAAGAACACGAATGTGTGTGAACACATGAAAATAAATAATATATGTGGTCTTGAATTTTCTGACGAACAAATTTGCTTATTTTAAGTTACCCTTTAAACAAATGCAGGTGGTTGCATTTGTGCAGAAAGTTGCCTTTTTGTTGCGGTTATAACTCATTTACTATACACCCCATGTAGGAGGAATTTTGGTTTTAGTACTAACATGCAGCGTAGAATGCGTGAAAAAAAGTTGCATTTGTTGCAAAAAGTTGCCCTAATCATCTCGTTTCTTCTGTTAAAACAGGAGAAAAGAAAGTCTTCTCGATCTTCCCCACTAAAATATCGTTGATCGCGGAAATGATGGAAATAAATTTTTGTGCTTAACATTTTCTGGAATGATCTACATTAAGAAAAGGACTTGCAAAAAGATGAGGTGTCAACATAATCTATGCCCTGTGTGTCCACCACGAAAACTCCCGCCATAAAGGTGGCGGTTGCTATAGGAACAAGGCTCGTATATGTCTTAAGTTGAATGTGAGAGCAGTAGTGGGGAAGAACAGTTCTTTTGGAAAGAACAGGAACGGAAAAGAACAGTATTTTCCATCGCTACTTATTACCGATATATGTGAGACGTATTGCAAATGCCGTCATCGCCGCGCTACAGTTGGATTGTTTTTTTTTAATTCTCTCTTTGAAATTGTTACCGTGGGTTGATCATTTTCTGAAAACGGGACATTTGGGCGTTGTGCTTGGGGGGCAACGGGACAGCCTACCTAAAAACGGGACATATGGTCACATGAACATTTCTACACGACGATCTTCGGTCGGACTGGAACTCACAACACTCCAGGTTTCTAATCCCTTACTCTTGCAACCCACCTGTTGGTATCCCCGACGAGGTATCTCGTCATTAGCAAAACTGAAAGATCTCGACGGACGAGATTCATCGTCAGTAACAAAACTGGTCAGATCTTGATGGACGAGGTAAGGTAATTTTAATTAACGTCGTACTAGAGCAACACAACGGGCTATTGACGACGGTCCGTGATCAACCCCCTAAGAGAGAGATGCGAGGACAACAGCACGTCATTTTCAACCAAGGTCAGACGACGAGGCAATACTTGAGCTGGCACCCTACTCTGCATACTTCCACACCAACCCACCGTGAGGACCTTCGGCCACGACAGATTTTTAAGGTGCACCCTCTACACCATACGCTTACAAATATCCATGCGCTGACCCGGATTTGAACCAGAAACCTTCCGTTCTAGAGGCTAACACCTCAACCACCAGAGCGGTGGGTCGGCTCTTGATGGACGATATATCTTGTCGAAACTACTTGTGGAAGGAAGTAATGTGGAGGTTAAAGTACCTTAACTGATCCTGTACTTGATAAAAATGGAAGACTTTTTTTAAATACTGTAATTGACTAATATGGAAGTGCTTAAGGTAATCAGTTTGTTACACATCCTTTCAACGATTCATTGCTTAATGCACGACTCTGCCGTGAAACATACTCGGAATTCCTGTTGCCCAGGTAACGAAACAAATCACCACCTTCCGAAGCACACACAAAAGAAAGGGAATTCTTCAGAGTTCGCTAACCGTCCAACTGAATCACGGAAAGTTGAAATTTCGACAGCTCGCAGGATTTCAGCTATGGCGGCCATAGCGAGAGAGTCCTTTGCGTCTCTTATAAAATACGACTCGAGTTTAATCGCCAGAAATCCCTCTAGATGTGTAACTTCCGGTAATTTGCATTCCATGTTCCGAGAATCGGGTGTTGTAAGCGTTTCGCTGGAAAACTTTTGTCACGTATTCAGAGTACAAAGGGTATACAGAGGCTGTGTTCGGACATATTTTGAACGATTTTGATAAGCTATAAAAAATTCGTATGGAACTAAATTTTTTTATTTTCGTAGCAGTTAAATAGCTGAAGTATAAACTCATCGTCTGCTAACTCAGAGTTTAGTTTACTTTCAAAATGGCGCTTTTAAATAACCAATGGATGGCAGGCTACGTTTCCGCTATTTCCGAAGAGAATTATGCATTTGCAATTATTCAAAAACGCTGTAAAAGTCATGTTTTTTTATATCTAAAGGTACGATGAGTGTTATTATTAAGAAAAAAGGACACAAAACGTAAAAGAAAAATACTTCCAAACACACGTATTCAAAAAATATATATAATAATTTCTGAGAATATTTGTAAAGTAAGAACTTTAATTTTAAAAGAGAATCCACCAAGTCAAAAGACTAATGCAAAGTCATTGAAGTATTCAGTTATAACTGTAAATAACATAATTAACAGTGATGTGAATCTTAAAAAAGTAATAAAATACAATGTTCATCGTCTGGCTCCACGACATATTGCAGAACTCGCTGCAGAATTTTTATGCGAAACATTTAGCTGGAGAAAGATGGGAAAATGTTGTGACAATAGACGAGGCGTGGGTGTATTTAAATGATCGCAATAAAAAAAGGACAATTTATTATCATAAAAGCGAGAGAAGAAAAAAATCTTAAAACGCGCGCACGTTGTTCAAATAATCTAAAAAAAACTTTCTCTGTATGGGATTTATGATTATTGCCGGTTTTGCATAGAATAGAAAATTAGAAGTAAAGATGGTAGAAAAATTGTAAAACCAACTCCACATGGCTATCAAGACCCTATTCTATCCCCAATATATAAAAGAAATACCATATCTTTACCCACAGAAAAGAGCTGCATCAGGATAAAGCAAGAAGCCACGCATCTAAATCCACTATTAAATTCTTAGAAAAAATGGAACAAGAAATCGGTGTGATGTCAATACGCTTTACTGATATTCCTGCTAAATATCCAGATGTGTAACGGATTAGCAACTGGAGGGTCTCGAGTTCGAATCCAATTAAAGACCGTCGTTTACAAGGGGATGGTGCACGTTGAATCTGTCGTGTCATCAAATGTCCTCACGATGGCATGGTGTGCAAGTTTGGAGAGTGGGATGCCAGCTCAGGTGTTGACCTCTTCATCTGACCGTGTTTCAGAATGACGACGCGTTCTCCTCGAATCTTTCCCTTCGAGATTGATCCCGGACCGTCACCAATAGCTCGTTGTGTTGCTACGTTAATTAAAATACCTACCTATCTAAACAACGTGTATTAATTTTGGTTGTGGCACCTTTGTGCAGTAATTGTAAAAAATCCAAGTAAGCAATTGTAAAATAATGATGCAAATAAACATTTTATTGCATTTCCTACGCAATTCTTGTATTGGAGCCCAAACGCGTCTTATAAGCCTATAAATTGCTATTTTAGAAATGATTCTTTTGGCGTGCTTTGACACCTTTTGGAGTGTGTCACCGGAGCTCTGAATCACCCTGTGTGTAGCCAACGTCAAACTATCATAGCAATTAATTTAACTCATAATCATTATTCATTTAACTTCATTGTATTGTAATATGTTAGAAAAACGCAAACAACAAATCTTTAATATTTAAAACTAGCCGAATATAACCCGGTGTTCCTCGAGTTGAAAGAATGAAGCAAAGGCAAATAGTCTTGTAGTCAGTTTTCCTATTAATTATATTGACTTTTGGTACAAAATACGATAGTTCCGCAATTTTGTTTGCCATCATTGAGCTTAAATAATAAAGCTTGTTTTATTATTTCGTCTTCCATGCAGATGCTTTTTTGTAAAGTTAAATGTACACCATTGTTTTTGTTGTAGAACGTGCTTAATGAGTACGAATTCTCTTCTGAGTAACTGGAAGAAAAATACTCGTCTTTCGGTGGTTTGTTGCCATTGAAAATCCACCTCAAACGAAGAAATAGTTCACTCAGACCTCGTTGACCTTAAAAAAATTCGTATTATCCGTTGTTCGTGTTATGTAAATTCAGAAAGAAGCATTATTTCAACAATACAATAAAATATTGCACAGAAAGTAATGTATTCACAATACTTTCTATGCAATTTTTGATTCACAGATAAAATGGTATTCTTCATCACAAAACTCATACATATGATTCTTGGTTATACGGATGGTCCTTGATTATACACAAATTCTTAACTGTACAGATATTCTCGATTACAGAGATATTTCCTGATGACGCAATTTTTGTCATGAAATAGTTCTGTTTTTAATTTTTGTAATTAATTTTTTTCCGTGTCATTCTTTCCGGACATCTTTGATGCTGTCAACACCTGTTTAATTGAGCAGATGAGTTTTCACTGCTTGACAAAAAGGGGTGAACAATTTCTGATCCAGCCCGAGCTTCTTTTGAAGGCTCGCTTATTCCTCTCTTCGTCTACTTAGGAGTATTAATTTATCATTTTTTCTTCATTACACACCACAAATAAATCTTCAACAATTTTGAAGTCATGCAATGTTTCCGTTAACACGATCGAAACAAATCCGTTCGTGCCATTAACTTTCGAAAATTAATTCGTCTCATTATGCGATTAGTGTAATCCGAATTCTTATTAAATGAATGTTAACATTAATATACATTTTGATGGGTGTTGGAATTTTGTCCTTGTTGTCAGTAATTCGTACTAAGCGAATTGTGGTTTGACTGTAATTGAATAGGCATTTGTAAAAAGGGGATATGTGACATTTTCTCGAAAAATGATTTTATTGGCGGATGCATATCTTTATACCAAGACCCACATAGTGTGTAAAAATTTTTTTCAGGAAGTAACTTAAATGGGAGAAATGGAGTGTCTAACATCCAAAACGTTGTAAAAAGGTGACAAATGCTGCACAGGCCTTTTTACAACTTCTGATTATGAAAAATATATCTGTCAAAAAAAAAATACCACCTGTGATTAGATGAACAGTAACGCAGTCTGTCAAAAGAGCCCTCTACACATCTTTTTATATAACAACTTGTGCGTTTTGATTATTTGGGTTGGAAGAGTTCGGTTAAAAGTGTTGTGCTTTTGAACGTTTTTGTATAATGGAATCCGATTCTTCTGAAGGCAATGTGGTTCATGGACGTGTCAGAAAGATGAAATACAATCGAGAACAGTACCAAAAGAAAAGTTATAAAGAAAGCAAGGACTAAAGGAGCAAGCTACGTAAACCATGCTGGTAATTAAATATTTTAAATGGGTATCAATCGAACGCGTTCATGCTTATTCTGACATATGAATGGGTCGAGATTTCTCAATGCAGGTAGTGCTGTAGCTGGCAGATTGACAGGCCCTGATTGTGCATGCAAGCTGATTTGTTTCTCCAAGCTCGCCGGAGGAATCGATTTTAACGAATTGCATAATAAAAATGCACAAGAATTATTTTTAATTTCACTTATATTAAAAAGAGATGCGACTCGAAGAAAGAGTAGTGATACAGGCACGTTTACAGTCGGATCTATGCAATCCAAAGACTTAAAAGAACGACATTTTTTCTCGTACAGCATCAGGGTAAAAGGTTCGACAGTAAATGTATGCAAAAATACATTTGTTTCCATACACGGGATAACAAAAAGAAGAGTTAAGTGACTGTGCAACCTGATACCTTTAGGAAAGTGTCCAAGAGATATGAGGGGACAGAAAACAGGTTACAATGCCATTAACCTCACCACATCAAAGGAAATTCACTCGGAGAGAGAAAAAAAGTACGTAGAGGCTCGTTTTAGTGTAAATACTACACTGCTGTTTGTAAAAAATGCAACACCATGGAGGAATCATCCGAATGAAATTAAATTTGCAGTAAATGTCAATTATAGGATGTTATGCAAAGTAGTAAAGTTTCAGTTCCACCACGCATGCATGGTGTGAGCAGCGCCCTCTGAACTGATGCTAAAAGTGTATAAATAGAGGGTTGTAGCAAGACGTTAAAAATAGTGCATGGTTACTTTTTAGTGGCGAACGTTTAGTGAGACCTAAGTAAGCCTTCACGACGAAATAGGGTGAAATTTCAACAACTTACGGAGTTTGACGGGGGAGAATCATCGGCCTTCGTGAAGGAGGATTTTCCTATCGCGCAATAGCAGCTCGTGTGCAGCGGAACTGTTCCACAGTGATGCGAGTTTGGAAGCAGTGGACCGACGAGCACCGGACAACTCGAAAAACTGGGAGTGGACGACGGAAGGTGACGTCAGCTCGCGATGATACATATCTGGTCCACATGGCGGTGAATGACCGTACAGTTTCCTCCTGGCTGTTGGGAGCAATTTGGTCTACTGCTACAAGTGTAATAATGTCGGCTTCATCAATTCGCCAACGTCTGCTGCACCGTGGACTGCGTGCAAGGATTCCTTTATACAGGATCCCCTCACGCCAAACCATCGACGGCTGCGTATGCAATCGGCTCATAAGACAGAGCCCGGCGGGCTGACTAGCAACAAGTTGTCTTTTCTGACGAATCCCGCTTTAATTTGTGGAACCATGATGGCCGCATTCGTGTTAGACTCTATGCCGGTGAACACTGCCTTCCAGAGTGCGTTATCGAACGTCATAGTGGCCGAACACCCGGAGTTATGGTCTGGGGTGCGATTTCGTATCACGGATGATCTCAGCTGCTACGAATTGAGGGTAATCTGAATAGCAACAGGTACGGCCGTGAAATCCTAGAGCCCGAAGTCGTTCTCTTCCTTCAAGGCATCCCTGGAGCTATCTTTCAACAGGATAATGCACGCACACATGTTGCAAGGAATGTTCGAGACTTCTTTTCAGCCCATGTAATTTCTTCCTTGGCCTGCTTATTCGACGGATATGTCGCTTATTGAGCAAGTGTGGGATTTGGTTGGTCGGCGTCTCGCTCGCGATCCGCGTCCTACAGCTTCAAAAGACGAACTTTGGGTACGCATACAAACAATATGGAAGTGTCTTCCACAAGCAGGAATTCAAAATCTGTTTCACTCCATGCTAAGTCGTATAGCAGCACTTATTGCAGCGCGTGGTGTCTACACCAAATACTAATTTCGGACTCATAATATTGTTTTTTTTGCTTTGAAAATTCATTCATTTATTTGTACTAATACAAGCCGTTTGAGTAGTGAATTTCATTTAATTCGGATGACTCCTACAAACAACTCCTACAAACACTTTACAAACAGCAGTATATATGAAAAATTCAAGGTGGACAATCCTTTTTCCAAAGTAGGATATGACTACTTTCGTCTGTATTTCAATGAAAACTTTGACTGGAAGACCTCAAGTTGATGTATGCGTTATGAACTTGGAGCAAAAACTGAAGAATAGGTAAAACTCTGTTACACAGCAAGAAGAGCTATGGCAGCAGAACTGTTGGTTTACAAGTATCATGCTAACAAATTTTACGTTGAAATAAAGAACGTCTCGTTACGCATGAAGGAAGATGCTAACTTTAAAAAGAAAAATTTGTCAATTTGCTATGACTACATGCAGAACGTGCCACTCCTAAACATACCTGTATAGGATATATTTTATTTAAGCCAGCTTTGGGTTAGTACGTTTGGGATCCATAACTTGGCTACTGGGAAAGCTGACTTACACGTGTATCTTGAAGGCAATGCAAAAAAGTGTCCAAACGAAGTCTGTAGCCTGCTACTAAGTTACATCAACCGGAATAAAACCAATGAACATGCAAATCTGCTTCTCTTTTCGGACGGATGCAGAGGACAAAACAAAAATCATTCTCTACTAAGAATGTGTATGGCCCTAATTGAAAAAAATTTTGTGTTTGAAAAAAATTGAAATATTTTTCTCTATTAGGGGTTACTTCTTCTTCCTCCTCTGTGAAAGAGACTTTGGGACAATGAAACGTCTAATATCGAAAAGCTGATCGGATCTACTCACCGAATGAATATGAAGAGCTCATGAGAAAATCAAGCAATACCGGAAGATTTAATGTTATAAAGGCTACTACCGAAGATGTAAATGAGTTTGAAAAGTGGTAGCCCTCATTTTGTAAGAATGCATATATCTATGATGAAAGTTATGGCAGGCATGTAAAAAAATGACAAAATAGCTTTTAAGATATTATCATAAACGAGCCAAATAAAGTTGCAGCATTGACCTACATCCCGAAGCAACGCATGAACTTTTACTCGACTACAAATGCAGTGGCCAACCACCAGCGCAGAAATCAGCAATAGTGAGTTTGATGATTAATTTTTATTTTTCCATTTATCACTCATTTTTAACTTTTTCAAAACCGAAACTCAGTTTTTGTAATGTCACAAAAGTTTTATTCCTAAGAATAAATAATTTTGTCCACATAATACTATTATTTTTCTATTCATTTCCCAGTAATTTTAGTGTGACACTTTGTAAAATGTGTAAAAAGGGGATATATGTGTGACTTTTTGGAATCTCAGAATAAAATTCCAATAATAAAACAATAACAATTTATTTACAAAGGAACATATATTCATAATACACAGAAATGTTCAAATATGAACTCAACATTTCGCAGTCTTAATTCAGATGCATAAGCTTAGAATTGTAAATCGAATTAAAAAATATAAATTAATTCTGGCATAGTCAGAGATACCAAGAAGAACAATTAAACTTTTTTTTACCAATGAGGTTTTCTCGTACTTTTTGAATTAAATAGAATTTTTTTTCTACAAAAAGAAAGCTAGTGTAGTAAAATTGGATCTTCACGTATTCTTATAATTCATTTCGATCGCTAGCCAAGTTTATAGCCAAGGACAATGAATAATTTTTCAAAAAGAACGTCCCTTTACATCATTTCTCAAGCAATCAGGAATTTTTTATAGTTTTAGAAGGTAGGCATGTATTTTAACGTAGAAGTGGAGCAAACAACAGGCTATTGACGACGGTCGGCATCAATTCCCAAGGGAAAGTTCCGAGAACAATACCACGTAATTCTGAATGACGGTGAGATGACGAGGCAACACCTGATATTGCATCCCACTCTCCAAACTGCCACACCACGCCGACATGAGGACATTTGAACCTACGACAGATTTTACATGTACCAGCCCCCATTACACACGATGGTCTGTGGTCGGATTCGAACTTACAATTCTCCGGTTAATTCGTCATCCTTCCAACCGTGTTTCCGCGGCCCTTTTAAGGCTTTGGAAATAAATGAAGAATAAGTTCAAACACAATAAGAACTTAAATTCTATGAAATAATTTCTGGAACAAGTTATTTCTTCAGCAATCCGAGTGTTGATGTGCTCTTGTAAAAACCGTTCTGTTTTCCATTTTTTCTCATTCTATCTCATAAAAATCCGAACGTAATGGTAATGGTAATTTTAGTTAACGTCGTACTAGAGCAACACAACGGGCTATTGACGACGGTCCGTTATGAGTACCTTAAGGTAATGATCCGAGGACAACACCTCGTCATTTTGAACCACGGTCAGATGACGAAGCAGCACCTGAGCTGGAACCCCACTCTCCAAACTTCCACACCAACCCAACGTGAGGACTTTCGGCCACGACAGATTTAAGGTGCCGCCTCTACACCATACGCTTACAAACATCCATGCCCGGACCCGGATTCGAACCAGGAACCTTCCGATCTAGAGGCTAACACCTTAACCACTATACCGGTTGGTCGGCATAGAATAGTTGAATGAGGTGGTTCAAATTATTACAATTTGTTTTGCAATATTCTGATTGAATCTAGAAGATGCATATAAAGTAACCAATTTTGGTGCTTCAGTGGTGATTCCTGAGTTAGAAATATTTGCCTCTTGAGGTATTGTGCCTTTCTTTCAAAATATGGGCGCACGACTGACATATCGAGATCTACGAAAATTCGTATTGTTGATTTGCATAAACAATACCGAAATTAACCAGTTTATGCCGACCCACCGGTCTGGTGGTTAAGGTGGTAGCCTCTGATAGGAAGATTCCTGGTTCTTATCCGGGTTTGTGCATGAATGTTTGTAAGCGTATGGTGTAAAGGCGACTGGTGCACCTTAAATCTGCCGTGGCCGAAATAAATACGACGACGGTAAATGGTACAACTAAAATGAAAAATTACCATTACTTCTGACTGCTTAAGAGAAACTGAGACTGGTATTTTTTTTATTAATTAACGTCGGTACTGGAGCACCACAACGGGCCATTAACGATGGCCCGGGATCAATCCCCCAAGGCAAAATAGCCGCGGAAAACGCCATGTCATTTCGAACCACGGTCGGATGACGAGGCAACTCCTGATCTGGCACCCCAGTCTCCAAACTTCTACACCACGCCGACGTGAGTATTTTCGGCCACGTCAGATTTAACGTGCACAAGCTTTCTTTGAACCCGCGCTGTCTTTGGTTGGATTTAAATTTGCAACCTTCCGGTTGCTAACCCGTTACTCTTCCAACCAGGCTACCGCGTCCCGATGATTCTCAGAAAGTAATGATCAGTGATGAAAGTGTGTTTTGTGTCACATGGGTCATCCGTGTTGGGAGATTGAAAGATAAAGCATCTGAAAAGGAATGCTCGAAACATTCCGCGAAATGCGAGCCACAGTAATAGAATGGGTTAGTCCCTCTTAAAGTGATGTGTCTCCTGTATTTTTATAGTTGGATTCATCGGACAATATAAATAGAACTATGACAACAAAACGCTCTGGGAAACTGTGTGGCATTCGGAAATATACCCAGAAGCTTTTGACCAGTGTCTGAATATTTATATGAGGATGATTATTTCTCTCAACGGAACTTAACTCAACAGGACTCTCAACGGGATTATTTCTCTCAACATTACTCATACTTCCATTTGAAAGAAGACTTGACTCAACCAAAGCCGTACTTCCCTGAAACGGACGTCATCTGACCGTGGTTCAAAATTACTTGGTGCAGTTCCCGTATTTTTCCGCCGACCAACCGGTATAGTGGTTAAGGTGTTAGCCTCTAGATCGGAAGGTTCCTGGTTCGAATCCGGGTTCGGGCATGGATGTTTGTAAACGTATGGTGTAGAGGCGGCTGGTGCACCTTAAATCTGTCGTGGCCGAAAGTCCTCACGTTGGGTTGGCGTGGAAGTTTGGAGAGTGGGGTGCCAGCTCAGGTGTTGCTTCGTCATCTGACCGTGGTTCAAAATTACGAGGTGTTGTCCTCGAATCTTTCCCTTAAGGGACTGATTCCGGACCGTCGTCAATAGCCCGTTGTGTTGCTCTAGTACGACGTTAACTAAAATTACCGTTACCCGTATTTTTCCTTTTGGGATTGATCCCGTCGCCAATAGACGGTTGTGTTGCTCCAGTGCGACGTTAATTTAAATACCGTACCATACCATCGCTGAAATGAAACATTAGATGGACAGGAACCCAAATGATGTTTGTAGGAATGTTTCTAAAAAGAGTTGTTAAAAACACACACACACCAAACAAAGTATGTCTCACCCCAGAATCGCTGGGGTATTAACAGAGCCTGAGTTGTGTCAGCATGTCTGAGAATTACAGTTGAGGTGAAAGGCACCGGTGCTTTTAATAAATATCTCTTCTAGAATACGACATACTTGGATGCTGGGACGTTGCTGAGAGGCGTGGATTGCTATAACATACTCCGAGTATATGCATTTCCCTCTTCCGTGTCATTAAAGTTTTTCCTTGTGTGTGTGTGTATGTTTCTTACTCAACGTTGAATCAGCTAGTCCAAATATGGCCTTGCGCGATAGAAAAGAACCCTTCCAGCCAACCCGGGTAATAATAATTTGGTAATTTTTAGTTAATGTCGTACTAGAGCAACACAACGGGCTATTGAAGACGGTACGGGATCAGTCCCTTAAGGGAAAGATCCGAGGACGACACCTCGTAATTTTGAACCACGGTCAGATGACGAAGCAACACCTGAGCTGGCACCCCACTCTCCAAAGCCAGCCATCCCGGGTGCTGTGTACTTGCCGTAGTCAGGAATATAAAATAGTGACGGCCATTTAATGTTTATAAAAATAAAATGAGATGCTGACTGGTTGGCTTACGATGGCTTGAGGGCTCTATTTGACTACGCCAAGCAACATCAAGCAAATGGTAGGTATTTAATTGCATTAACGTCGACCTGGACTGTCGGATCCGAGGACAACACTTTGTCATTTTGACTCATGGTCAGATGAAAAGATCAACACCCGAGCTGGAAACCCACTCACTAAACTTCGACACCACTGAAGGGCATTTGAGGCCACGACACATTTAACGTGCATCAGCCCCACGTACAAGACAGTCTTCGGTTGGATCGAGTTTTGAAATCGCAACCCTTCGGTTTCTAATCTACTACTCTTTCGCCCGGACTACCACGGACCAATTCCAGTCAGTGGACACACACCTTCAAGGAAAATGTTAGGGAACAGGAGGTGGTTAGCTCGGTCATGCTGATCAATTATATTTATCGTCATCTGACCAGAGTTCAAAATGACGTGGTGGTGTTCTCGGATCTTTCCCTTGGGGAATTGATCCCGGACCGTCGTCAATAGCCCGTTGGGTTGCTCTAGTACGACGTTAACTAAAAAAATTACCAATAACTGCCACCGATGATCCTATGAGCGCGATCTAAGTTCAATTTTAACTATCACTTTTATTTTTTATTAGTGGCGATTTATTCGGAACATTAAAGTTAGGCCTCCACTTGCGATTTCTAGTCGCGGCGACCCAAAAATTGCTGCCACAGAAACTCTACAAGGTGCACACACTGCGATAGATAAATCGTTGAATTAGAAGTTTTCCAATGGATGGGATTGAAACTACTGGTGCGATCGTTCTTTTGCTTGGGGCGAGAAGTAAACGGAGGATGCATCTTTAGTGAGTACATCCAATTACAAGTCAAAGATTATCGAAAGGGCAGTTTTGCAAATTATTTGAAGATTTATGTGAACACCCTGTAAAGTTTTTCTAGTGTTACCGTATCAGAAAATGTAGTTTTGATGAATTGTTGGGAATAATAGGCCCATCAATAATTATCTTCAATTTTTTTTTTCAATTTTTTTTCTAATTAGTAATTTGGTATTAATTACTATTAATATTCGTCCATCATCACCTTCGGTAGATTCGTTGTCAGACATTTTAGACAAGTATTTGCAGTGTTTTAAGCAGAGACCAGAACAAGACTGCCTCAGAAGTGCGAATCAACTATCGCAAGTGGGTGCCTGTCAACGACTGTCTCTGTGATTCATTAGGTAGAGCGACAATCGCGTCGCAGAGAAAAAAAAATAGGACCGGTTGCAACTTTTGAATCGCAAGTTTGGGCACTTATATTTGAAACAATGAGTTTTATTTTTGCGACTGAAAAATCGCAAGTGGAGGCCTAGCCTAAATGCACGTGGACAGTCAATACCTCCGGTTCGGGAGGCAGGAAAAGACAAAACACAAATTTCCACCTACCTCAATCGACTGTCATCAGATCTGTCGCCCCAAGCCGCGCGATTCAAAATAATTCCAAAAACAACACCGGGTGTTTCGACAACTGCCGTCGGACTCACAATGAAGCGGAGGAAAAGTTTTTCACTCTCGCCTCTGGAGAGCGAAGCAAAAAGAGTCGCGAGAGAGAAACACGCTCCCAGGCAGAAGGGCGACTCACGTGCTCCGCAAGCATAGCGTTAAGTATCGATCCGCGATAATAATACTACATATCTCCATCGTTCCACTGTTATTTTATTTTCACATGAGCGCTTTCGTGACTGAATCGACAATGAGGACGCAAAACGGCTGCTCTAACGGAAATCGCTGGACCCGTCGTTACGTCATCGCGCCCCGAATTCGATTCAATTTCCCACCTGGTGTTTTGGTTTCTTTTTTTCTTTTTTTTTTTGCAAATCGATCTTCGACACGGAGGGTACCCATCGGATCGACACGAGTGAGTGATTTTGCACTCGTGTTGGGAGATCATTCGGAAGTCGGGCGATCTTTTACGATGGCCGGTGTCGGAAATGCCGTTGGGGCGTCAACTTGATATGGCGGTAATGAAATGTCCATCGGGATATCAATTAAGTGAAAAGAGAAATGTCTTTCTTTGTTTACAGTTGCGCAAAAAATGAGTACTTAGAATTTTTACTGGAACACAGAACACATTGGATACTTAGATAGGTGAGCCGTTGGAAGTTTGAAAGAGTAACGGATTAGCAAACGGAAGATAGCGAGTTCTAAACTCAGCCCAACTTAAGACCGTCAAGCTAACGAAACCTATAGTATAAAAGTGACAATGTGGTCTTATCTATAAATACATTATGAAAGAATCAAAACATTAGAAAATATTCTGTGAGCTGCATTTGAAATTAAAAATAAATAAGAAGGAATTGCTAAATGAAGTGAAAAGAAAGAGTCAACCCCGGCGTGAGTTTTCCACGAGAAGGTAGCTGACAGTCACGTGTACGGTAATAACTCAGGCCGCAGAAGGCTCGGAGATCTTGTAGAGTCGGCGCAGACTTTTCCATCCCGATTTCTTGCACCTGACAAGTGACTTTCTAACGGTCCCGAGATTCAAAAGAGGGGATCCCTCGCATGTGGGGGATCTGAAACCCCTTGAGTGTGGCAGGTGGCATTTTGGAAAACAACAGGCCGACATTCCAAGAGCCCCCGAAAAACAGAAAAGGGGACTCGAGCGAGAGAAGCCACAGAAGAAGGGGGTGGACGTGATAGCTCTCGAGACAGCGATTACGGTAAGCAAAACACCGATGAAAAAACGAAATAGGAACTGTTTCTTCCTGAACAATCGTGCAGTGATTGTTTGTTTGTAAATACATCTGTACATAGGGGTCCCATTATATTGAAATCATTTTAAGTTCAATGAATAACTTAAAAAGGAAAACTACTTAGTGTTCATTTTATTACTGTGGTGCCCAAAACACCTCATTATGCACATACAGTCATTTCACCATTCTATACAGGGTGGTCCCGAATTCATGGTACAAACTTTAATGGTAGGTACAGGACATTGTAACAATGATTTATTGTATAGGAATGTATAGTCGCAAGTGACGCGGTGAGGCGAAAACAGGGGAAATAACGGCCGAAAGGAAAAACAAAGATTTTATTGAAAGCGTTGTTGACAAGTGTCATGTTTACAGTAATTGTTCAAAATTGCGTCCACCAGTATCGATACATGCTTGACAGCGTCGGTGGAGCGATTGGCGTACACGTTCAAAGATGCCTGGTATTTCACGCACACCTGCAGCAGCTACAGATAAGCGAGCGACGAGATCCTCATCTGAGTCAACTGGAGTCTCATAAACAAGATGCTTTAGATGTCCCCATAAAAAGTAATCGAGGCTCGATAAATCGGGAGATTGGGGTGGCCAAGGGACTGGTCCACCACGCCCAATCCATCGAGTACCAAACGTGGCATTCAGGTAATTCCGTACATCAATGCTGAAGTGTGCTGGCGCCCCATCGTGCTGAAACCACATGCGGTTACGAATGGCGATCGGAACATCATGCAGCAGTTGTGGTAACACTTCTTTCAGAAAAATAAGATAGCTTCCGCCAGTGAGCCGCGTGGGTAGTAAGTATGGGCCAATCAAAAAGTCGTTCACAATACCAGCCCACACATTAATACTGAAACGTTGTTGAAACGCATGTCGACGCGTTGCATGTGGATTATCGGTTGCCCACACATGGGAATTGTGCGCATTAAAGACACCCTCGCGTGAAAATGTCGCTTCATCTGTAAATAGCACATAATCTACGAAATCCGGCTGCAACGCACATTGCTGCATCACCCACAGGCAGAAGTTCACGCGGCGAGGATAATCTGCCGGATTCAATGCTTGTACTTTCTGAAAATGGAAGGGGTGTAAGCGATTTTCGTTTAACACTCTGCATACAGTCTGATGACTCACACCTACGTCACGCGCAACAGTTCTTGTGCTTGACTCGGGTCTATCAGCCACAATGTTCAAGATGCTTTCTTCCAGCCTTGGAGTGCGTACAGCTCTTACTCGACCAGCGCCATGTCTGTTGACGTCGAACGCACCTGTTTCACAAAGTTGACGATGTAACCGTTGAAAAATTCTATGATCCGGCATTCGTCGATCAGGATACTCCGCGCGATACATTCGTAACGCAGCTCTGCCGTTACCATTTGCACGGCCGTACATGTAATGCATGTCTGCTTTTTCTGCATACGTAAAGTCACCCATCGTCTACGGCAGCACAATTGTGAATGGCGCTTTTCCCTACTGCGATGCATCATGTTCAACAGCGGCTAGACATCTACTGCCCTCTACCGGCAATGATACCAACCGATCACTCCATTTCTCTTTCCTTTTATTTCCCCTGTTTACGCCTCACCGCGTCACTTGCGACTATACATTCCTATACAATAAATCATTGTTACAATGTCCTGTACCTACCATTAAAGTTTGTACCATGAATTCGGGACCACCCTGTATGTATAAAAAAAAAGGATATATGTGTTTATGGGTGTATGTGTGTGTGTTTATTCTCTATACAAATCTACACCGTTTTACCAATCCACACCCAATTCGGCACACTAATAATTTAGAACACTGCGGAAAACGTATGATATTTCATTCCTGTATTCGGACCCATCTGTTGCCATGAAAATTGTACACAGGTAGTCCTAAAAGTGCCCCTCGAAGCCCCAATTTTATCTAAAAGTTTGTTTTCCTGCAATAAATGGACATGGACAAGGAAACACGTTGTACAGGGTTTGTGTATTTGAGTTGATACAGGGAAATGTCGCAGTCATAGGAAAAGTAAATTGTACAGAAAATACTTTTTAACAGCGTTTTAACTGTTTTTATCTTCTACAATTTACTTTGGAAGCAAATATTTACGCATTACTAAATTTCATAAATCATTATCGTCTTTATCAATATTTTTCTAAGGTCTTTTTTCGAATTGCTCTATTTCAGCTGGAGAAGTCGAAATTGAGACTTCGTTCATCCTTCGCCGCAGACATCTTTGTTTAAAGAGGATGTCCCTGTTAGTGGCGTTTGTATAATTCCTTTTACCACTCAACACTACATTTTTTGCCAGTTAAATAGTGAGTGATTGGATACACATATTGAATGAGGGTCCCGTTATCTCAACCTTACACCAGGTCCCTTAGTCTAACTTTGTACCGGAGCTCTGGAGGCATATGTGGAAGGTTTGATCTTTTCCCCCTTTGACAGCAATGGCGTCAGGCTTACAACACTGATGGATCTTATGCACACTCTCTTCAGTCTTTCCCTTTTTTTTTAATGTTGTCCAGCCTGGAACACCCTTTCGAGTTATATGAGACATTTTCTTTTAAGCTAAATATAGATGGCGGTAGTGTTTCTCTGCGATGCGTGTTGCCATTTCTTATTCTAAACGTGACGTTACTTGAATTGTTTTTCGAATACACGTCACCAATGAAAATTCTGGGGCCGTCGTGGGTCAGTGTGGGTATGCCCACTGCGCTACCAACCTTCGAATTGTAAGTTGCGCAGGTTCTATTCCTGTCAGGTGTATTTCTCCCTCCTGTGTGTCGAATACGGCCTCCTTCGTTCAGAACTTTTGTTAGTTATCTTTAAGCGACGCTGTCATCGCACTTTTGTTTGTGGATTGTTACTATGTATTGAGTGGGTGGTTTTAATTACAACTCTCTTCCCACGCCACAACCCAATCGACATGTACCACTCTCAGTCCAACACACTTTAAAATTACTTTAACTTCTATGGCTGACTCCTCAATCATTTGCATTGCTTGGGATTTATTTTTTTATGTGTTTAAAAAACATTACAAAAGCAAGCTCAGCCCTGATTAGAATTTGGAGCCAATTTGGAGAAGAAAGTGTTGAGATATATAAGTGAAACCTTACTTTTATTCTATATTTTTTGAATTAATTTTTGGAAATGTGTGTATTTTTTCTTCTGGGGCAGTAAAATATTTATTGTGTTTGTCTATTACTTTTTACTCTGTGTCTCTGGGTAGTATGGCCTAATGGGGTCTTTGCTCGTCCGTCAAGCCCCCAGAACAATCACCAACAACCAATGAAAATTCCAAAGAATAAATTCCGAGTTTATACAGCGTTTCGAAATGACAGTAATTACTGTCATGACCTGACAATATTTTATGCCGTTGAAACCAACTGATTTCGTAGAATATATGAGGGGTATGTCAGAATAATACAAATCAAAGTCACAGGCGTGCTAATTCACAAGACAAAAATATTAAAAAAACATTTCATTAAATCCTGCAGTCAAGTGTAAGTTATGCAGAGTTAAAGTTAAAATATTCTTTCTTCAAATCAAATTTTTCAAATCAAACGAATCAAAACTTCAAATCAAAAATTCAATCAAATTTCTATAAATTACTCGGGGGTTCCGCCTCCTGCTCGCCATCGCTCGTCAACCCCCGATGATTGCTACGCAATCATATTTAGTTGGCTTCGCGAACTATACTTTTCAGCACAGTGAGGGGGAGGGGATTGCTTCACAATCCATCCCCTTTTGGATCATTTGCTGAACCCATTGCGATATTTATCGCAGCGCTCGATTAACGAAAAGTGACTATTTTTTTTGCGAGATTAGCGGTTCTGTACATATAAGCCTACCACAGTACTTTAGCTTTAGAAAACGTTCCAAAAATTCTCGGTTTATAGAAGGAAATATAGTGCAAATAAAAACAAAATGTTTTTAAAAATGTCAAGAACAAAACATTTCATATCCACTTAAAAAATGAAATATTTTAGCACAACATATTGTTGAGATTCAGAGGAAATCTCATCATTTTAAATGTTTTAGCTGATCTGTGTTGTTTGTTGCAATAGTATTTTTTAAGGTTTTCATAACTGACTGTTGCTATGGAAACGGTGACTGCCTTTTCTTCTAAAAACATTGCACACTTTCTAGTGCGGATTCTCAAATTTTATGAATGAATAAATAAAAAATATAACTGTTTGTCGTGCGCATGTGTTCAAAATTCATTATCCCGTTGAACCACAAGACTCGCTATCTAACAAGACTTTGCTGATCTTGGAATAATATCACACTAAGTAATTTTGAAATTTTGTCTCAAGAGGCAGAAAGTCGAGGTTGCTAACTCTATTTATTGAAGCTGTTCTTACGCAACTTAGATGCATGTGAATCGTTCGTTGAAAGTGATTTTCTTTTTGTAAAAGGGGGCGCTGTAAAATCAACCTTCTGTTTATTACAAAATTGTTATCGATTAGGTTTGATTAGTCTACTCTGATGACATGTATTCCTAACATTTCAATGTTATTCCACATGCCACTGAATGGAATTTTCTGGAAAAAGAGCCGTTTGCTTTAAATTAAATTAGTCACTAATGCCATAATTTTTTAGCCCCCTTGGATAAATAGAACGCGGGTTAATATGCAGCCTATCATATCCGCAGGGTTCTAAAATATAAGTGTACCAAATGTGTGGATAGGTCAAAAGGTGGATTAGTGTAGAGCAGTGGTCCCCAACCCCCCGGCCGCGGACCGGTACCGGTCCGTGGATCAAATGGTACCGGGCCGCCCAAGGAACATTAAATTATTACCATTTTATTTACTATGGTGTATTTCTCTCGGGTTTATGAGGTTCTTATCTTTAAAATGTCCACTCAAATTAGGAGGCGATAAATTAAAACTTGAAATTTTTGTAACGTTAGCTTCAATTATGATACTTCGGAACCAACTTACTGTAAAAGGTCGGAACCGACTTACTGTAATAAAACGGAACCAACTTACTGTAATAAGTCGGAGCCAACTAACTGTAATCGATCGGAACCAATTTACGGTAATAAGTCGGAACCAACTTACTGTAATAAGTCGGAACCAACTTTCGGTAGTCGGTCGGAATTAGCGTAAGGTAATAAGTCGGAACCAACTTACTGTAAAAGGTCGGAACCAACTTACTGTAACAGGTCGGAACCAACATACTGTACTAGGTCGGAAGCAACTTACTGTAATAAGTCGGAACCAACTTACTATAATAGGTCGGAACCAACCTACTGTAATAAGTCTGAACAATCTTACTGTAATAAGTCGGAACCAACTTACTGTAATAGGTCCGAACCAACTTACTGTTATAGGTCGGAACCAACTTACTGTAATAAGTCGGAACCAACTTACAGTAATATGTTGGAACCAACTTACGGTAATAAGTCGGAACCAACTTACAGTAATCGGTCGGAACAAACTTACAGTAATAAGTCGGAACCAACTTACTATAGTAGGTCGGTACCAACCAACTGTAATAAGTCGAACCAAATTTACTGTAATAGGTTGGAACCAACTTACGATAATCGGTCGGAACCAACTTACGATAATCGGTCGGAACCAACTTACAGTAATAAGTCGGAACTAACAAACTGTAATAGTCGGAACCAAGTTACTATAATAAGTCGGAACCAACTTACTGTAATAAGTCGGAACCAACTTACGGTAATCGGTTGGAACCAACGTACGGTAATAAGTCGGAAACAACTTACCGTTTTAAGTCGGAACCAACTTACTGCAATAGGTCGGAACCAACTTACTGTAATAGGTCGAAACAAACTTACTGTAATAAGTCGGAAACAACTTACTATAGTAGGTCGAACCAACTTACTATAATAGGTCGGAACCAACTTACTGTAATAGGTCGGAACCAACTTACTGTAATAAGTCGGAACCAACAAACTGTAATAGTCGGAACCAAGTTACTGTAATAAGTCGGAACCAACTTAATGTAATAAATCGGAACAAATTTACGGTAATCAGTCGGAACCAACTTACGGTAATCGGTTGGAACCAACGTACGGTAATAAGTCGGAACCAACTTACCGTTTTAAGTCGGAACCAACTTACTGTAATAGGTCGGAACCAACTTACTGTAATAGGTCGGAACCAACTTACTATAATAAATCGGAACCAACTTACAGTAATAGGTCGAAACCAACTTACTGTAATAGGTCGGAACCAACTAACTGTAATAAGTCGGAACCAACTTACTGTAATAGGTCGGAACCAACTTAATGTAATAGGTCGAAACCAACTTACTGTAATAAGTCGGAACCAACTTACAGTAATATGTTGGAACCAACTTACGGTAATAAGTCGGAACCAACTTACAGTAATCGGACGGAACCAACTTACAGTAATAAGTCGGAACCAACTTACTATAGTAGGTCGGTACCAACCAACTGTAATAAGTCGAAACAAATTTACTGTAATAGGTTGGAACCAACTTACGATAATCGGTCGGAACCAACTTACGATAATCGGTCGGAACCAACTTACGATAATCGGTCGGAACCAACTTACAGTAATAAGTCGGAACTAACAAACTGTAATAGTCGGAACCAAGTTACTATAATAAGTCGGAACCAACTTACTGTAATAAGTCGGAACCAACTTACGGTAATCGGTTGGAACCAACGTACGGTAATAAGTCGGAAACAACTTACCGTTTTAAGTCGGAACCAACTTACTGCAATAGGTCGGAACCAACTTACTGTAATAGGTCGAAACAAACTTACTGTAATAAGTCGGAAACAACTTACTATAGTAGGTCGAACCAACTTACTATAATAGGTCGGAACCAACTTACTGTAATAGGTCGGAACCAACTTACTGTAATAAGTCGGAACCAACAAACTGTAATAGTCGGAACCAAGTTACTGTAATAAGTCGGAACCAACTTAATGTAATAAATCGGAACAAATTTACGGTAATCAGTCGGAACCAACTTACGGTAATCGGTTGGAACCAACGTACGGTAATAAGTCGGAACCAACTTACCGTTTTAAGTCGGAACCAACTTACTGTAATAGGTCGGAACCAACTTACTGTAATAGGTCGGAACCAACTTACTATAATAAATCGGAACCAACTTACAGTAATAGGTCGAAACCAACTTACTGTAATAGGTCGGAACCAACTAACTGTAATAAGTCGGAACCAACTTACTGTAATAGGTCGGAACCAACTTAATGTAATAGGTCGAAACCAACTTACTGTAATAAGTCGGAACCAACTTACAGTAATATGTTGGAACCAACTTACGGTAATAAGTCGGAACCAACTTACAGTAATCGGACGGAACCAACTTACAGTAATAAGTCGGAACCAACTTACTATAGTAGGTCGGTACCAACCAACTGTAATAAGTCGAAACAAATTTACTGTAATAGGTTGGAACCAACTTACGATAATCGGTCGGAACCAACTTACGATAATCGGTCGGAACCAACTTACGATAATCGGTCGGAACCAACTTACAGTAATAAGTCGGAACTAACAAACTGTAATAGTCGGAACCAAGTTACTATAATAAGTCGGAACCAACTTACTGTAATAAGTCGGAACCAACTTACGGTAATCGGTTGGAACCAACGTACGGTAATAAGTCGGAAACAACTTACCGTTTTAAGTCGGAACCAACTTACTGCAATAGGTCGGAACCAACTTACTGTAATAGGTCGAAACAAACTTACTGTAATAAGTCGGAAACAACTTACTATAGTAGGTCGAACCAACTTACTATAATAGGTCGGAACCAACTTACTGTAATAGGTCGGAACCAACTTACTGTAATAAGTCGGAACCAACAAACTGTAATAGTCGGAACCAAGTTACTGTAATAAGTCGGAACCAACTTAATGTAATAAATCGGAACAAATTTACGGTAATCAGTCGGAACCAACTTACGGTAATCGGTTGGAACCAACGTACGGTAATAAGTCGGAACCAACTTACCGTTTTAAGTCGGAACCAACTTACTGTAATAGGTCGGAACCAACTTACTGTAATAGGTCGGAACCAACTTACTGTAATAAATCGGAACCAACTTACAGTAATAGGTCGAAACCAACTTACTGTAATAGGTCGGAACCAACTTACTGTTATAGGTCGGAACCAACTTACTGTAATAAGTCGGAACCAACTTACAGTAATATGTTGGAACCAACTTACGGTAATAAGTCGGAACCAACTTACAGTAATCGGTCGGAACCAACTTACAGTAATAAGTCGGAACCAACTTACTATAGTAGGTCGGTACCAACCAACTGTAATAAGTCGAAACAAATTTACTGTAATAGGTTGGAACCAACTTACGATAATCGGTCGGAACCAACTTACGATAATCGGTCGGAACCAACTTACGATAATCGGTCGGAACCAACTTACAGTAATAAGTCGGAACTAACAAACTGTAATAGTCGGAACCAAGTTACTATAATAAGTCGGAACCAACTTACTGTAATAAGTCGGAACCAACTTACGGTAATCGGTTGGAACCAACGTACGGTAATAAGTCGGAAACAACTTACCGTTTTAAGTCGGAACCAACTTACTGCAATAGGTCGGAACCAACTTACTGTAATAGGTCGAAACAAACTTACTGTAATAAGTCGGAAACAACTTACTATAGTAGGTCGAACCAACTTACTATAATAGGTCGGAACCAACTTACTGTAATAGGTCGGAACCAACTTACTGTAATAAGTCGGAACCAACAAACTGTAATAGTCGGAACCAAGTTACTGTAATAAGTCGGAACCAACTTAATGTAATAAATCGGAACAAATTTACGGTAATCAGTCGGAACCAACTTACGGTAATCGGTTGGAACCAACGTACGGTAATAAGTCGGAACCAACTTACCGTTTTAAGTCGGAACCAACTTACTGTAATAGGTCGGAACCAACTTACTGTAATAGGTCGGAACCAACTTACTATAATAAATCGGAACCAACTTACAGTAATAGGTCGAAACCAACTTACTGTAATAGGTCGGAACCAACTAACTGTAATAAGTCGGAACCAACTTACTGTAATAGGTCGGAACCAACTTAATGTAATAGGTCGAAACCAACTTACTGTAATAGGTCGGAACCAACTTACTGTAATAGGTCGGAACCAACTTACTGTAATAGGTCGAAACAAACTTACTGTAATAAGTCGGAACCAATTTACAGTAATAAATCGGAACCAACTTACAGTAATAGGTCAGAACCAACTAACTGTAATAGGTCGTAACCAACTTACTGTAATAGGTCGGAACCAACTTACTGTAATGGGTCGGAACCAACTTACTATAGTAGGTCGAACCAACTTACTGTAATAGGTCGGAACCAACTTACTGTAATAGGTCGGAACCAACTTACTGTAATAGGGCGGATCCAACTTACTGTAATAGGTCGGAACCAACTTATTGTCATAAGTCGGAACCAACTTACTGTAATAAGTCGGAACCAACTTACTATAGTAGGTCGAACCAACTTACTGTAATAGGTCGGTACCAACTTACTGTAATAGGTCGGAACCAACTTACTGTAATAGGTCGGAACCAACTTACTGTAATAGGTCGGAACCAACTTACTGTAATAGGTTGGAACCAACTTACTGTAATAAGTCGGAACCAACTTACTATAATAAATCGGAACCAATTTACAGTAATAAATCGGAACCAACTAACAGTAATAGGTCAGAACCAACTAACTGTAATAGGTCGAAACCAACTTACTGTAATAGGTCGTAACCAACTTACTGTAATAGGTCGGAACCAACTTACTGTAATGGGTCGGAACCAACTTACTATAGTAGGTCGAACCAACTTACTGTAATAGGTCGGAACCAACTTACTGTAATAGGTCGGAACCAACTTACTGTAATAGGGCGGATCCAACTTACTGTAATAGGTCGGAACCAACTTACTGTCATAAGTCGGAACCAACTTACTGTAATAAGTCGTAACCAACTTACTGTAATAGGTCGGTACCAACTTACTGTAATAGGTCGGAACCAACTTACTGTAATAGGTCGGAACCAACTTACAGTAATAGGTCGAAACCAACTTACTGTAATAGGTCGGTACCAACTTACTGTAATAGGTCGGAACCAACTTACTGTAATAGGTCGGAACCAACTTACTTTAATAGGTCGGAACCAACTTAGTGTAATAGGTCGGAACCAACTTACTGTAATAAGTCGGAACCAACTTACTATAATAAATCGGAACCAACTTACAGTAATAGGACGTGTCAGAAAGATAAAATACAATCGAGAACAGTACCAAAAGAAAAGTCAAAAAGAAAGCAAGGACTAAAGGAGCAAGCTACGTAAACCATGCTGGTAATTAAATATTTTTTAATAGGTATCAATCGAACGCGTTCATGCTTATTCTGACATCTGAATGGGCCGAGATTTCTCAATGCAGGTAGTGCTGTAGCTGGCAGATTGACAGGCCCTGATTGTGCATGCAAGCTGATTTGTTTCTCCAAGCTCACCGGAGGAATCGATTTTAACGAATTGCATAATAAAAATGCACAAGAATTATTTTTAACTTCACTTATATTAAAAAGAGATGCGACTCGAAGAAAGAGTAGTGATACAGGCACGTTTACAGTCGGATCTATGCAATCCAAAGACTCAAAAGAACGACATTTTTTCTCGTACAGCATCAGGGTAAAAGGTTCTACAGTAAATGTATGCAAAAAGGCATTTGTTTTCATACACGGGATAACAAAAAGAAGAGTTAAGCGACTGTGCAACCTGATAGCTTTAGGAAAGTGTCCAAGAGATATGAGGGGACACAAAACAGGTTACAATGCCATTAACCTCACCACGTCAAAAGAAATTCATGATTTTCGGGCATCGCTTGAAACTAAAGTGACCCGATACTCGGAGAGAGAAAAAAAAGTACGTAGAGGCTCGTTTTAGTGTAAATACTACACTGCTGTGTGTAAAAAATGCAACACCACGAAGGAATCATCCGAATGAAATGAAATTTTAAGCAAATGTCAAGTATAGGATGTTAAGCAAAGTAGTAAAGTTTCAGAGGCACCACGTATGCATGGTGTGAGCAGCGCCCTTTGAACTGATGCTAAAAGCGTATAAATAGAGGGCTGTAGCGAGACGTTAAAAATAGTGCTTGGTTATTTTTTAGTGGCGAAAGTTTCGTGAGACCTAAGTAAGCCTTCACGACGAAATAGGGTGAAATTTCAACAACTTACGGAGTTTTAACAGGGGAGAATCATCGGCCTTCGTGAAGGAGGATTTTCCTATCGCGCAATAGCAGCTCGTGTGCAGCGGAACTGTTCCACAGTGATGCGAGTTTGGAAGCAGTGGACCGACGAGAACCGGACAACTCGAAAAACTGGGAGTGGACGACGGAAGGTGACGTCAGCTCGCGATGATATATATCTGGTCCACATGGCGGTGAATGACAGTACAGCTTCCTCCAGGCAGTTGGGAGCACTTTGGTCTACTGCTACAAGTGTAATAATGTCGGTTTCATCAATTCGTCGACGTCTGCTGCACCGTGGACTGCGTGCAAGGATTCCTTTATACAGGATACCCTCACGCCAAACCATCAAAGGCTGCTTATGCAATCGGCTCATGAGCACAGAGCCTGGCGGGCTGATTAGCAACAAGTTGTCTTTTCTGACGAATCCCGCTTTAATTTGTGGAACCATGATGGCCACATTCGTGTTAGACTCTGTGCCGGTGAACACTGCCTTCCAGAGTGCGTTATCCAACGTCATAGATGCCGAACATCCGGAGTTATGGTCTGGGGTGCGATTTCATATCATCGACGAACTCAGCTGCTACGAATTGAGGGTAATCTGAATAGCAACTGGTACGTCCATGAAGTGCTAGAGCCCGAAGTCGTTCCCTTCCTTCAAGGCATCCCTGGAGCAATGTTTCAACAGGATAATGCACGCACACATGTTGCAAGGAATGTTCGAGACTTCTTTTCAGCCCAACACATGTAATTTCTTCCTTGGCCTGCTTATTCGCCGGATATGTCGCCTATTGAGCAAGTGGGGGATTTGGTTGGTCGGCGTCTCGCTCGCGATCCACGTCCTACAGCTTCAAAAGACGAACTTTGGGTGCGCATACAAACAATATGAAATTCTCTTCCACAAGCAGACATTCAACATCTGTTTCACTCCATGCCACGTCGTATAGCAGCACTTATTGCAGTGCGTTGTGGCTACACCAAATACTGATTTCGGACACTTAATATTGTTTTTCTTTCTTGCTTTGAAAATTTATTCATTTATTTGTACTAATACAAGCCGGTTGTGTATTAAATTTCATTTAATTCTGATGACTCCTTCATGGTGTTGCATTTTTTACAAACAGCAGTATATAATAGACTAGCTGGGCAGCACGGCTTTGCACCTGGCAGTTCTTTTTGTGCCCTTGCTTATTCAGACAATTGTAACACAGTAGTGTTTACCTTAGTAAGATTTGAGTTCCCCGAGATTAATAACAAACAAAATTATGGTTGAAATTCTCGAAAGCGTTTCCTCATTGATGTGAAAACACGTTAACGAGACCTTTCTGGAAGAATATAACGAAAATTTATATGTGGCGTAGTCTATTATGAAAGTTTTCCAAACACTGATATGTGATTAATCATTGTTTTTCAAAGGAAATGAAAACAAGGTTTAAATTGCGAACATTTACTAGCGTCAGGAACATCTTAAGTTTCTATCAAAGTTTAGTTCATCACCATGAGTAGAAAAATGGTGGACGAGTGCAAAACTATTCAAATAAATTTACTAACGAAATACCCAGGTTAATATTATCGGATTTAAGATGTAGGACATAAGTGAAGAACTGTCAGCTATTTTAACGGAAGGTTCCTCGTTGGTATCAGGGTCAGTGCATGGATATTTGTAAGAGTATGGTGTAGAGGTGGCTGGAGCACCTTAAATCTATCGTGGCCAAAAGTCCTCATGTTCTGTTGGTGTGGTAGTTTGGAGTGTGGGGTGCCAGCTCAGGTGATGCCTCGTCATCTGACCATGGTTCGAAATGACGTGGTGTTGTTCTCGAATCTTTCCCTTAGGGGATTGATCCCGGACCGTCGTCGTTGTGTTGCTCTAGGACGACATTAATTAAAAATTACCAAACTGCTCATAGCTTTCAAGGTACAACTGCTGTACTGGCCGTAGTCAAAATTATTTCTTGGCGCGACTGCTGTACCGACCTTATTCTAAAGTCTTTCTTAGCGCGATTCTTAGCTTTCATCGTCATCTGACCGTGGTTCAAAATGACTTGGTGTTGTCCTCTGCTCTTTCCCTTTGATTAATTCCTGACCTTCGTCAATAGCCGGTTGAGTTGCACTAGTACGATGTTAATTAAAATTACCTTACTTTAACAAAATAGTTTTCTGACTTCGTACAAATGAAGAATGACTTCGTACTAATGAAGAATGAATTCCAAATGTTTTCAGAAAATGCCATCTTGTGATGGTTCATTGAGTTTAATGGCGCATGTTCCAAAAAGCACAGAATAAAATATTAAAAGCAATGTAAAGTTGAAACGATACAAGTCATTTTCGTGAATTAATAATGTTAGCTATCCGCGTTTCTAATAACTGGAATGGAATGTTGTTACGTGGGACATTTGGGACGTTTTAATGGAATAAAAGGATAGCATAAAAATAAAAAATACAATTTTTTAAAAGTGTGTACAGAGAAACACTGTTTGTTATAACGTGCAAAACATTAGTGCATTCCTTTGGTATAGTAGGGGTGTTCCAAAAATAGCCTACACCAACTATTTCTCTGTATCTCAGCCTCCTGGGTTTTGAAATCAAGCTGGAAACTAAATGGATATCACAAGGAACTGTTCTCAGTTGGTTTCCATAGATCCCATACCTTCTTTACTTATGTCAGTTTAAGTTAACTAGTCTAACTTTAAAAAGTTTCCCAAGAGTAGTTTCAAGAGTGGGTTTTAGTATCGCCTTCCCCTGTTAATATTATCACCCACCAGGAAAAATGAGCTACTATTCAAAATACATTATTAATACATACCTACATTTAGTATTGAATGTACTTTCAAGTCATATCAACGAAATGATAATTTGGAAACACCTGGATATTCTCCGAATGAATTGGAGACAAAAAGTAATTGATCCAAGCCTCAAATACTTCAGATGCAAATGTGTTCTTGATATAGTTGACAGGAAACTTGCCGATAGCGCTACGTGTTGCAAAACCCTAGACAAGTGGTATTCAAACTCATAAGTCAAAAGAGACAGCAGCAGCACGATTAAGAGATTTCTTTTGAGAGCCAAATTTCTTTTCAAGAAGCATATTTTTAGGAGTCGGTTTAAACTAGCTACTTTCATTAAATAAAAACAGATATCATACGAATATTAATCTTATTTATTGACCTCTCAGTGGCAATAATCCTAAAAGTACTTCTTTAGGACCCGAAGACGAAATAAATCGAACAAAAAATGAAACGCACTCTTTGTCATTTATGTCACAAGATTCGTCAACAGCTATTGATGAAGCTGAATCCAATTTAAGATCTTCGATTTGCTGATTGGTTAATTCGAAGACATTTTGACTGTTCTGTCTTTTACTGTCTTAGCAAACAGTGGTAACTCTTTAATTTGTTTTAAATAATTTCTGCCTTGTTTTTAAAATCCCGGAATAGCTCTTCGGAGGAATTTATAAAACAACTTTTAATGTATTCGCCGTCTGTGTATGATTTGGCTCTCTTAGCAATCTCTTGACTAACGATAAAGCTTGCAATTTTAACATTGTTGATAGATTACACACAGTAATTAAATACAGAGTTTAGTTTTTGTTGACTCATCTGAAGTTCCTCAACTGCTTTCGACCTCGCATCACCGACGGGATATTTACTGCCAGCATTTAGTAAAAATCGATTCGTGGCAGAGCCGCGATTTGCTGCCCTAGATTGTCAAGTTAACTCCATGAACTCATAGATGTCGCGCGTGGTAGCTTGCAAACACGAGTAGGCGATAGGGATGCGACATCAAAACATCGATGTTCAAAATTGAAACATCGATGTTGATCATACATCGTCCCAAAAACATCGATGTTTTTAAAATTCAGTGTATTCAAACTTTTCCCCCCATTTCTTAAAACTGGTTTAGCAACTAGTAATGCGACATCGGCTCCAATACATCGATGTTTTTTTTATAAAACATCAATGTTTTGAAAACGTCGACATCGATGTCGCATCCCTACTTTTCAGACCCTTCACCCTTGGTCACTTTGGTCTAAAAGTATGTTCAATTTGCTGATTATGAAAATTATGCTACTTGGTTATATTTTAAATTTTTATAACGATGCTTTTTTCATTTTAAAATAAAACATCGACAACGTATAAACATCGATGTTACAAAAACATCGACCCCATTACATCGATGTTAAATACATCGATGTTTTTTAAAAAACATCGATGTCGCATCCCTAGTAGGCGATACTGAGCACAGGGGCGATGTTTGGAACACCTACCCTAAACGATTCGAACGTGTTCGCAATCTTATTTTTAAGTAAGAGCTTTAAAAAAACAATTACGCTGTTATCCCAAGTATAGCTTTGATCTGGGAAGAGAGTACGCGTTTGATGTGTTTCAAATAAAAATATATTGCAGTTCGAACAGTAGAGCTACATAAATGAATTGAGTGGGTTATATAAAATTTTCTGTGAATTATCGACTTCTTTCCGGATACGCGACTACCTGCAAAAGCACTCACACTCTCTAGAAGAATCAGCGAGATCGGTTCTGTCCTTTTTGCGAACTAGACATTTACTCTCAAGTGAGTGGATGTTGTAGCTCATGATTGCACACACAATGAAAATACTCGTGGACTGTATAACAACACAATTGATTAAGATACTCAGTAAATGACCATTGCTCATCTGCTAATGCGGCTACATTCCCCGCATGACACGTCACTCCTCAAGGGATCTTACTCGAACACTGACTCAATTCACACTTTTTCCAAAAGGTGGCGCTGCTGCAACAGCGCTTGCGGTTGGTACGGAACAGTGGACATTACCTCAAGAACAGCCGTGGAATTCCCGACGATTGAATTGCAAATACTAGTGATAGTATTTTAAAGTCATATATTTGTGTTCACTTCACACCACTTATTGGGCTATTCATATTGAGAGACAGTAGATAGGTAAGTATTTTAATTAACGTCGCACTGGAGCAACACAGTTTATTATTGTCTGTGATCAACCCCCGAAAGGAAAGATCCGAGGACAACGCAGCTGGATATTGAACCACGGTCAGACGGCAAGATCTCAGTCTCCAAACTTCAACAGCACGCCAAGGTGAGGACATTTGAGGCCAAGACGGATTTGACGTGCACCAGCCTCCTTTGTACATGGCAGTCATTGACTGGATTCGAACTCGCAACCCTCCGGTAGCTAGTCCTGTAATTGTCCTAGTTATAAAACAGTCCCTAGTTGTAAAAATATTCAAATAAATTTACTATCGAAATACCCAGGTTAATATTATAGGATTTAAGATGTAGGACACAAGGTGAAGAATTCTTAACTATGTTAACGGAAGGTTCCTCGTTCGAATCAAGGTCAGTGCATGGATATTTGTAAGCGTATGGTGTAGAGGTGGCTGGAGCACCTTAAATCTGTCGTGGCCAAAAGTCTTCATGTTCTGTTGTTGAGGAGATGGGCAAAAACGAACATCATAATATTTTTCAGCATATGAAATACATATAAAATCAGTTAAAAAACGATGGTACCAAATTATGTGTTGGGTTGTGTAATTGTTTGATAAAATATAAGCAAAATTTTTACTGTTTATATAAACATCGTTTGGTAAAAAAAAAATCAGTCCTTACTTTAAAAAAAAGAATAGTATAATAAAATCAGAATTTTTACTTTTAACTAAACATCGTTGGTAAAATAATTATTAATTGGATATTTTGCTCATAACAAATGTTTATTTATGGACGGAATTCCTGAAACCAAGAAGATTTCGAACTTGGTTCTGTACAAAGCGAAAACATCCCGAATTGGGTACGTCTTTCGGAACAGATGAGAGGCGCAAACACGAAATACGACGCGCAGATTGTTTTCTTATTCAAGAGCATTGTATTCCGCATATAAATCCCGGCGTGTTTTGACGTTTCTCAGACTGCCGACGAGAGAAAAAGCCACCGGAATCGGCAGAACTTTCCACCCCAACGCCGGCGATAAGTCAAGTGGGCTGACAAGTGACTAAACGGAGCACAATGGCTCGGTTAAGAGCCCCATCTGGATTCAAGGTGAGGACGTCGCCCGAACATCCGAAGCACGCAACGGGAAGGCGGATTGACTGCGAATTTTCCGTACATTCCTTCCACAACAGAAATTACGCCGACCCACCGGTCTGGTGGTTTAATGTGTTAGCCTCTTGATCGGAAGGTTCCTGGTTCGAATCCGGGTCAGTGCATGGATGTTTGAAAGCGTAGGGTGTAGAGGCGGCTGGTGCACCTTAAATCTATCGTGGCCGAAAGTGCTCACGTTGGGGGGTTGGTGTGGAAGTTTGGAGCGTGGGGTGCCAGCTCAGGTGTTGCCTCGTCATCTGACCGTGGTTCGAAATGACGTGGTGTTGTCCTCAATTCTTTACCTTAGGGCAGTGGTCCCCAACCCCCGGGCCGCGGACCGGTACCGGTCCGTGTATCAAATGGTACCGGGCCGCCCAAGGAACATTAAATTATGTCCAGTTTATTCCGTTGTTTTGGTTGCTGTCACTGCAGAAAACCCCGCTTCACACATATAGTTTGTCGGAAATGGCAATAGGGATTAAAGTGCTGTGATGGCAATCTCAGGGTATTCCGCCATGACTTTAATTCAGAACATCGGCAGAGTTATTGTCTCGACGTAGTTTTAAGGCCGCCTTCATTTGCAATCTCCAGCAGTTGATCTTCTTCTTGCACATACATGCTAGATTCGCCTGATTTGTTGACAAATGGATCGCGGATCCATTCTTTACTAGTTCGTGGATCTCTTGTGGTTGAGACGTAGCGCTCGAACTCTTTTAAAAGCAAAGACAGGTGATCGTGCATCTCGTGCACTGGGAGAATGAATGTTTAGGCTCAGTCTCGCCTAAAATCCCCGCTATGTCTGAAACATGTCCAAAATGCCTCTGTTCACGTGCCGTCCCGACAACTTCAGTTTGGCTTTAAATGCAGCTACTTTGTCTGCCAAGTTGAAAACAGCTGTCACATTTGTCAAAATTGGATAAAAAATATCACCCCCAGATGAAACCGTCTAGTTGCAAAGAAACAAGCTCAGAGTTCTCGTTGATTTAGCGTTCTAGTGATATAAATGTTAACTAACTTTATATTCATTTTTTGGTGTAACTAAATTTTATTTTGAAGGCATGTTTAAATACAATTAAATTAAAATTATTAAATCAAAACAATCTAAAATATAAACAATCAACGTCCCCTTCCTCAGTGGGCCGCGTTAAAATTATCAAACGCTGATCCGGTCCGCAGCGATAAAAAGGTTGGGGAGCACTGCCTTAGGGGATTGATCTTGGATCGTCGTCACTAGCCCGTTGTGTTGCTCTAGTACCACGTTGATTAAAACAAATTACCAAAACTATGAACGAAGGGAATAGGTTGGTGTTTTAATTATTAACGTCGCACTGGAGCAACACAACTGTTCGTTGGTGACAGACCACTTGGTTTTTGGTAAACTTGGTGGGTTTTTTTAGATATAAATAATATGTAGTATATAGTGGTTAAATATTGGGATTGTGGTAATTTGAAAAAGGTGAAGTGGTTTCTTACTTACTAAAGTATTAGCAAGAGGACTTCAGTAGCAATAACCCTAGGTTTCCCATTAAAAAATAGGTGACTTCTTCAATAAAAAGATCAAAGGTAATAAAGACTTATATAAAATACGACCTGTGACTCTGAGATGACAGTAATTGGTTCTTCTAGTGATGAGGATAGTTCTTTTAAAAGAAGAGTTTTCATTAACAGTTTTCCTTTCTTTTTCTGATGAGGATACCGGATTCGATCCTGGAACCAGATGAACGTTGCTCCATCGAAACTAACTGGAAATGCAATGGGGACAGTGGAAACGACGACCCCAACTTTAGTTATGGGATGAAGTAATAGGGTTTGGCATTTCTTAAGATGAATTGCTGATTTTTCTTGAAGAAGATATTAACTGGAGCAATTTTGAGAGACAAACACCTGGTTTTATGTGTTGAATGGAAACTGCGATTTTGTTCCCAATTATCTTGGCAAAACTCCATTTTTGATGCTTTATCTCCATCCGAAATCCAGCCAAAAACCACCAAGTGGAAACCCCACTTTGCGTCCCCTCTGGGTTTGAATGAATGTTATTGAATAAAGTAGATTATAAAATTAATTGTTCGTCATATCGACCTGGAACAACTATCAAAATGACCACAAGGTCTTAAGGCACATTTTGATTGATGTTTATAGTCGTACGATCAAAATTGACGAAGTTAATTACCTTTTTGATAATTGAACCAATGAATGAAAGTTTTCAAGGGGTTGACCCCTCAATTCGCCGTCTTTTTCTCGGAATCGGCTGTCTGTTCGACTGCTATGGGTATAAAGAATGCAAGGGAATTCCAGCTTGTAGCTTTGTACTTTTCTGTTTGGAAAACAAGTGAGTTTCAGAAAGCATTCGTTTTGGTTAGCTTAGGGGGTGAATCCATGAAAATTGGTGTTGTGTGGGTAATTTTTAGGTTCGGTGTAGGTGCGGTGATGGTTATGAATGTAACGTTTTCAATTACCGTTACACCAATCCAAAAAGAAAATATGCGAGGACAACACCATCTTCAAACTTCCACATCACGATAACGTGAGGTATTTAAGACCACTATAGATTTAACGCGTACGAGCCTCCTTTTTACAAGATGGTCATTGGTTGGGCTCCCACTCACAACTCTCCTATTGCTAGTTCGTTCATTTTTTAACCGGGCTACCGTGGCCGTGAGAGAGGTACGGTCATTTGAATTAACGTCGTAGTAGAGCAACACAACGTGTTATTGACGACGGTCTGAAATCAATCCCCTTAGGGAAAGATCCCAAGACAACACCACTAAGGTTGCCAGAACATCTCTTTTCAAGAGAATATGTCCTCTTTTCCCGCTCGGATCTTTTTTTCACTCTCTTTTTTTTAAAGTCAGATCTTTTCTGTCCTCTTTTTTTCGGTTGTTCTCTTTGTTCATCATTTTGGATTACATTAAAAAATATATTTCACATTTTAAACATTATGTGCAAGCTTAACGATATTCACATTGCCAACTATATGGTTATGTAAACCACAGCTATTCAAATACTTACTAGATCTAGTCCACTCACTGCCAAAAGTTAAGCACGGAGACGAAAATGTTAATTTACAGAAGTCAATCTGAATTCGAGAGGCTGCAATTTGCTGCAAAGGTAGATGGAAGTATGAAAATGTGTTATGTAACAGCCAATTTCGGTTTCGTTTCGTTCGGTTTCGGTTTCGTGTTTGAAGATCGATATATTGATGTTGTAGCGAAGCGGAATCGAAGAGTGACCTCCACACGTGTACATCTATGGTTGCAGCGTCCCTTGGTAAGACGATATCTGCCACAACTGTACGTCGAAGGATGGACTGTACCCCAGGGTACCCTGAAATTGGGTTCTTCTATACGTCCAATCGATTAAAGTGGTGTCGGTAACATGTGAATTGGACTGTGTCTGATTGGGCTAACGTTATGTTCACGGATGAGTCGAGATTTGCTCTGGATCCAGATGACAAACATGTAAGGCTTTGGAGAGAACATCATTAGCCCCAGCCAGCATCACGCATTTCGAGGTGGAAGCATCATGGTGTGTGCCGGGATTTCGTTGGGATATCGCACCGACCTGCACATCTATAACGGGGTTCTGTGACGACTGTCTGGTATCGGGATGAAGTCCTAGAACCCACTGTGAATCTGCAGCAGTTGGTCCTTCTTTCGTTTAATGGATGATAATGCGCATCCCCATAGAGTTGACATCGTCGACGACTACCTGGAGAGTGAGGGGATTGCGCGTATGGTTTGGCCGGCGTACTCGCCCGACCTTAATCCCATTGAAAATCTTTGGGATGTCCTCGGCCGTGTATGTCTGCACGTTTTGTTGTCCTAACTACTTTCATAGAGTTGCAAACTGCTCTACAGGAGGAATGGCGATTACTTGACTCTGGGGTGATTAATCACCTCACGGAAAGCAAGGTCACACGCTGTAAACTTTGTATGAGGATGAGGGATGGTCACATATACCCTATTAATATCCGTTTTGTTTATTTGCTTTGGTTTTAAATACCATTTTGTTAATGACTCCAATATGACTTCATCTAAAATTTATAAAAATTCAATATTGTTTTCATCTCTGTATTTAATTCTTTGTTTTGTTTCATGCACAAACCTATTTGCTACTTTCTTGCCGCATTTCGTATGTGTCGCTGTATGTGTCGTTCTTTTCGCTATTTACCTTTCGTGCTTAATTTTTGGCAGTGAGTGTACATTGTACGAAAATTTTACGTTGTTAAAATTTTTTGTTAGCATTAAATCGATGTTGACAACTCAACTATGATTGTTGCGCACATACAAATACGAAAATTAAAATGTTTAATTTCTATTAATTAGATATGTACAGTCGTCAAAAAAAGCAACTCACCCGATCGCAATTGCACAATTTACATCACAGAACAAAACGGAACTTAGCAATCGATAGGAATTAATGTTTTCTACATATATCAATACTTGTCTAAGGGGCCGTCTTCGTATTAAATTGAGTGCTTGCTCCGATAATTTCAATACGAACCACCATCTTTCATAACAAATTTGGATTCTATACATAATTTCAGGCAGAAATTAAAAAAAAATTATTCAGTTTTATTGGATTTTTCATCGATTTGTAAGTGTTTGAAAACTAGATCTCGTAATGTTAAATTGGTGTTTCACGTTTTATGTTATATTTGCTACTAACATTAATTTTTCTTATAAAGTGTTTTTTCATCCTTTGCTACCCAAAAACCCAAACACAATCTATAAACATTTTAAGTATCAAACTAAATTTACTATTTTTATGAATTATGAAATTAAAATTTGTTTAAAATAATGAATGGAAACATGGGCAAATTTTGACACCATGCGATTCAACAGTTACTGAAACATCCGAATGCCGAATTCCAGTTCATTACGTGCATAATTAGTAGCGCAGTGAGACTGTTTGCAAAATTGGATGATTTTTATTGTTATTGGGGATTGTTCACAAAGTGAAAACAGAAATGTCTGCCAACAGATTCTGGGATTCAGTCAGAATGGATTCTGATATTGTTACCATCTTAATGGAACCTTTACCAAGGCGCCTGCAACAGGTCATTGTCTGCGACGGCCACTAAACGCCTTTATTAATATTTATAATGGGATTGAATTCCGAACATTTATACGCTCCCTCAATGGGTTTTATGAATTTTCTCGGTCAATTTTACTCCGTTTTACATTATGTTTTCATCAAATCCGCCTGAAATTTTGTGTAGAATTAAAATTTATGATAAAAGATTGTGGTTCGTATTGAAATTATCGGAGCAAGCACCCAATTTAATACGAAGACGGCCCCTCAGACAAATTTTAACTATTGATATTTGTAGAAGACATTCATCCCTATCGTTTGCTACCTTCTGTTTTGTTCTGTGATGTGTAAATTTTGCAATTGCGATCGTGTGAGTAGTTTTTTTTTGACGGCTGTACTCACTATTACTTAGTTGTTAGGTGCTTGTTAATTAAAAATTGGATTCTTAATTTTTTCAACGTTTTGAAAAAAGACTTAAAAATAAATGGTCCATGTTTTCATTTATGAATTCGTTCTTGCATTTACTAATTTTTTTCAAAATACGTAAGTAATATGTTCAGCCTATTTTCTTTCACTTAGTGGTTAATATACCAAGATTCGTCAAAGATTATTTTTTTATTATATACCTAACAATTATACACTAATAATGCGTGCTTTTCATGTCCTCTTTTTTAAAAATGATTTTACTAAATGTTCTCTTTTCTGATATTCATCTTCTGGCAACCCAAAACACCACGTCATTTTGAACCACGTCCTGAGAGATAAAAGGACCCAAATAACCAACCAATCCAAGTTAAATTAACGTCGCAGTGGAGCAACACCACGATCTATTGGCCACGGTCTCGAGCCGAGATGAATGTCCGAGGACAACACCTCTTTATTTTTAAATACAGTCCGATTGCGATGTGAACACCTGAACTGGCACTCCGCTCTTCAAACTTCCACACAACACCGACAAGTGAACGTTTGAGGCCTAGATAGATTTAACGTGTGCCAGCCTCCATGTACATTTTCAGCAGAGTTTCAAACTCGCATCCCTCCACCTGTAACTCTACCTTCAGGGCTATCGTGGGCCTCTCATACCAGTACCTGAATTGTTAAAATTTTTAGAGGACAAAATGAAACTTTTGGGAACAGCTTTAAAGTACGTTTATGGCGTTTTTTTTTTTTGAGCACTTCTAATATTGCCAAGGAAATAATAATTTTCTTTTTACAACAAAAAGTAACAGGCTTCAGAAAAAGCAAAACATTTTCCAACGAACCTATGAAATCAAACGATAGTTTAACGGATTTTGAAAAAACTTCTTGAATATTCAAAATGAAAATTTAAGCTTTCCGCTTGACAAGGTTGCCATAAAAAACGAAATAACCATAATACAGATGGGTTGCTTTAACCTGTCATACCTTGCTTATAGGCGCCAAGGCCGTTGCCTCCGCGAGGGTCTAATGACAACTGCAAACCAAGATTCGAGGTCTATCAGAATCAATCTGAGTCCAGTAGAAACAGAATATCGAGATTTACTAGAAGTATAAAGCGAAACGCTCCGGATTCAATCAGTGTGAAAAGTCCTAAGACGAACAAGCTATTTCTTATGGAAGTTAGATTTCCAGAATTTTCTTTAATCAGTCAAAATTGGATTCAAATTTATTAAGGATCCAACTGGTTTTCGTTGGTGTCTGGCGGCTCTTAGCACTATTGTGTAGCTCTTCATAGCTACACAATAATCAAGCAAATTTAAACTAAGATGTAACTTCCTAATGAATCCGTATGTGGTTGGTTAAATGCGCTTTGAATCAATTCGTTGCCATTTCCTAATGTTCAAACGCTATCGATTTCTTTGCTACGTAGGTTTGAGGTAAGATAAGGTAATTTTTAACTAACGTCGTACTAGAGCAACGCAACGGGTTATTGACGACGGTCAATCCCCTAAGGGAAAAGATCCGAAGACAACAGCACGTCATTTTAACCACGTGCATATGAGGAGGCAACACCCGATGTGGCGCCCTACTCTCCAAACTTGCACGCCAACCCAACATGAGGATTTTCGGCCATCACAGATTTTAGGTGCACCAGCCGCCTCTACACCATACGCTTACAAACATCCATGCATTGGCCCGGATTCCAACCAGGAACCTTCCGATCTAGAGGCTAACACCTTAACCACTATACCGGTTGGTCGGCTGGCTGAACAGGGATTTTATATGAATGCATTTTGCACACAACCCAAATTCGATATTTTTAGTTTTTCAAGGGGAGGTGGGAGCCAACACCCATCCAGACAATTTCTAAACACTATGGGTTGAGTTGTGCAAGTGCTACATTAATTAAATACCAACCTACCGAAACATCAGGTTGTTTTGGTATTTGGTTAAGCATCACCAAGTACAAGTAATAAACTAACTCAAGTAAAATGGAGAGTCTCCACGAAGAAAATTGAAACCAAAGGGCCATGGAGGCCCGGATGGAAGAATAGCGGATTGGCAACCGGAGGGTTCGAATCCAACCAAAGATCGTCGAGTACAGGAACGACTGTTAAATCCGCCGTGGTCTGAAATGTGGGTGTTAGGAGAGGAAAGCTCCAGCTCGTCATCTGATCACGGTTCAAAATAACGCGTTGTTGTCATCGCATCTTTCCCTTCGCTATTGATCCCGAAACGTCGCCGATAGTCCCTAGCATTACACCAGTTAATTGAATCTCCTACCTCCATGACACGAAAGAAAAATACAACAGAAGAGGTATCGAACCTGGTCAGCCTACAGCTCACAGGTTGTGAGCTCAGTGGGCATATTCACGATCAGGCCATCATGGATGAGAATATTTATCTTAGCAGCTAAAGCCTGATTGATGGCTGTAGTGACATTAACATGTCTTGCCGTTTACAAAACTGGTCATATCTTGATGGACGAGATAACTCGTCATTAGAAGAAAACTTAGTCATTAAATGAAACTTGGAAACATTAGAAGAAACCACTCGGAGAGTCTTGGATTATCCATGCACATCCACAGCTTTGAGGTATTTGTGTGTCCACAAATTCCAAAAAACGTTTCTGATCTTATTGGATAGAGTATTTATTTGACATTCCAAAGCATAGCGGATTTTTTTTCTCTCAGTTAATTAATTGCAGAGGTATTAAGATTTTATTCAAGGAGAGAAAACAGGAAGTAAGTATGGAAAACACCGGAAATGACCGTTAAAACACCAAAAACCAACATTTAAATTTAAAATTTTAAAGAGAAGTGAAGAACAAAATTGTTTACACAAACAGCATAAGCAAGAGAGCAAACAAATATTTATGCATTATTTCCTCACTTCAAATGTTATAACACAAAAAGTTATGGATGGATTCCTCGTAAAACTTTGAAAACTTGTTGTTCCTAATATTTTCTAAGGAATGAACTGGAATACTTATGCCGAGTTGAAAAGCTTTCAAATGATGGCCATTTATATAAGAAATAGGACTATAAAAATCTTATATTCATTTTCTATCAAATTTTTGTTTTCTTAAATATCCTTTTGATTCGAGTTTATTCCCTAGAAAAATGAATGCAGTTTATTTTGGTAGTATCATGTTTCAAATGGGTTGAATAGATTTTCGTGTAGCACATTTGAAGTGTTTGACACATTTCTTTAAAATTTCAATCATAATTATGATTTTTACAAAATTATTAAAATAGATATTTTAAATATTTACAACCCAATGCTATTGTTTAATAACACTAAACATAAAATATCTTTAAAGTACTTCTATAGTATATTTAAAAAAAGGGTCTCGAACGTGTCCGGATACCTAAATATTCATACTATCCGAATTTAGCTTTAACCATTCCAAGGAGGATAGAAAGAACTTCAGAGGCGTTTTCCGCCCTTAAACGTTCTAAACCCATCCAACCAACGTGAAATAGTTAACGAATCCCAATTTCTCCTTCTTTCATCCAGTACACAGAACAGAAACAACACCGCCATTTATCAAAGGCGTCACAAAAGCCTGACAGCGACACAAAAGCCGGATTCCCGCTCTGTCCGGGCATATATTGTTTCCCGCGTCCGGCAACGCAAGACACGAGGGTGTCGTCCTCCACTGGCTCGTTAAATATTCACCCAAATCATCGAAGGGAGAGCGGTGTCGCCGAAAGGTGTTTATCAATAAATAAGAGGCCGGACGAGAGAGGGCGGCAGGACAGACCGCTGCCGGACTGCGTCATGTGGAGAAGACTCGGACCCGACGCAGCGATCCTCTGGTTCATCGGCCTTGCTTGCGCTCACGTGAGTTCCTGTGCCTTTCTTTTATGCACAATTCCTGATAGCAGGTCTTTCTTTCAATTATCCGGAACATTAGTTCCAATAACCCCGCCAACAAGACCTTTTGGTTCTAATGACTATTATCTGGACATGCTAGTTCCATAACCTACTCATCCGAACTTAATATTTCCTATTACCTATCTATCAAGACATGTTAGTCCCAATTTCCGAATCATCCGGACCAATTAATTCCAATAACCCAACTATCGAGACCTATTAGTTCCATTAACCAAATTATCTGGACGAGAGAGCTCAAATTACCTAATCATCCGAAGCTATTAGCTCCAATGGCCCAAATATCCAGATATCCGAGTTCCAATAACTTAATTATCCGGGCTTACTAGTTCCAATAACCCAATTATCCGGGCGTACTAGTTCAAATAGCTCAATTATCCGGGCGTACTAGTTCAAATAGCCCAATTATATGGATCTATCAGTCAGGTAAATAGATAACTTTCTTGCAAAACTTGTGGAATAGCTGAAAGTGAATTTCTCTCAAAGAACCTTTTCAGAAAAGAAAATTGCAGGGTGATCAAGTAATTGCAATGATAATCCATAAGGGGGAGAGTGCTTTTAACCCTCCTGATGGTTTCGACGTGATATATAGTCCATCAATATCTGACCCATTTCGCTATGGACGAGAGATCGCATCATCAAGCTAACGCAGATTTCTTGATGTGACAAAAGAAAGATCTGGTCATTAGAGTTGAATTTATATTGAAGGTATAAAAATATAAATTGTATAAATGAAGAAATCAGAGACATCATTTACAGTATACATTCATGATAATTCGCTTGCCAGGATATAATTCATAATATTCTCCCTTAAGGGGGTACGAGACACAAAAATCGTCAAATTTTCGAAATTTTTTTTATTATTTTAAGAAATTCTCTGTGTTTTTCTGCTTAAAATGACTTCTAAATCATGTTTCTATCTTAATTAGAACTAGAGATATAATAATTTTTGTGGTACGTTGTTTAGAAAATCTAACACTCTAACACTTTTTTTTAAAAAAGTACCTTAAAATTTTCAAAAATTTTCATTCGAATATTTTTTATTTTTTATTAAATTAAAATTTTTAAACAGCTGATCAGAATTAAAGTTAAAAATTTGTGAATAATTTATTGCAAGAATTTTGAAAATTTATCAAGAATATTTTCAGTTTTAGCAATTTAAAATGACCTCTCTTTTTTTCAAAAAAAGGTTTTAATTAAAATTTTTTTTAAACTTTTGAAAAATTTTGTGTTTTGATTTTGCTTATTAGTTAGATGAATAATCAGTATAAAAAAATTCTAAATTAATTAATAAAATTTTTTTTTCTATGTGTCCACGCATTCTATTATTACATTACTGAAAGTTTAGAGTATAATTAAAAAACTATTTAAATAGTGTCAGTTTTTAAACATTTATTCGATCAAAATATAACTCACTACATTTTCGTCACAAAATAGTTGCTTTTGAAATTTTTGAAATAGATTTTTATTTTACGAATTTTTTAAATTACAAAATATAATTTCGTTTTTATTTGGAAATTTTTACTTCCAAAAAAAGTTTTTACAACATGTTTATATCAAACTGATTTATCCATAAAAGTTAGTTACTAAATATTGATCTAAGCAATTCAATTTATTGTCCTTATTTAACTGTCAATTTCTTTTGCTAAACCTTTAACTCTCCTGGTGAGTATGTTGACAAGGTATCTTATTATTAGCAAAACGGACGAGTTATCTCGTCATTATAAAACTGGCCTGCTATTTTTGAACGAGATATCTCGTCGAAACCACTTTTAGGCTTAAAAAAAAGGATGCATGTAACATATTTGCTAAGAAATAGATTTTTTAAACTAGAATTCTTTTTTTCTGATGCTGATACACTCTATAACAAGAAAAATCAACGCACCAAGAAGGTGACGAATTACAGTGTTGATGGGCTCGATCCACTTGGAACGGCGCTGACGGGGGACGTTGTCTTTAGTGTCCAACTGTGTCCTGACGACAACCGCAGACTCGTCTGGAGACGTCCATGACAGCGTGGGGATTCTGACCTTACTATAGCACGCCACACATGTCCACAACATTGCGTTAGGGTCTGGGGTACTTTGATAGCCCTTTGGTAGTCATTTGTGGCACATTTACACCACAGCGGTACGTAGACGACATTCTACGACCGGTTGTGTTACCGTTCCATTTGCGACACCCCGCACTTACTTTAAAAGAAAGGTAATTCCGCACACTGCATCTGTTACTATGTACTGTCTTCAAGCTTTCCTTACACTTCCTTGGCCAGTTAGGTCTCCTGATCTCTCTCCCATAGAGCATATTTGGGACGTTATGGAAAGGCAACCATCCCGGAATGTCGACCCTTTATACCGACAGTTGGAGACGGCAAGACATTCCACGGGACACCATCCGGGAACTCTTTCAGTCTATGCCACGCCCCAGATGAGGCATCCAGGTCAGAGATGGACCAACGTCTTATTGACTTCCTCCCTTTGTAACGGTCAAACTCTGAAATCAATCATTCAATTGTTCTGAAATTTGAATCGTTTGTACCACCCACTTTTATCGCAATCGGACAACTCCTTAGTGTGTCGATTTGTTCTGTTATAGAGTGTATATTTTTTAATGATTTCCATTGAATAAGCATCCTGCTTCAATGATGTGTTTGAATTTATTTTCGAACTGAATTTTGTGTATGTTGCTTTCTAATGTGTTTTGAATCCTATATTCTACTCGAATGATAGTTCTTTCTTTAGAGATACAACAATTAAATTTATATAAATTATCTTAAACTTTTGTGCTACTAGAGTTCTACTATAACAAAACTTAAAACTTCGGGTTCAGTTGATGTTGAATTGGTTCTTACATGATTTTAACTTTTGGAACACAACATGGTGTTTCACACAAACTATGGGTTCTCCCTGGTCAACTCGCTACTGTATAACCTCCGAAATTGGCAGCAATCTTCACTGGTTCACTGCCTGAATCATGCTAACTTCATTCGCTCGCAATCTGCACTGCATGAAAACAGTTCACAAATAAATTGTTGAATAAATAGTAGTGTAGCGCTCATGTTTATGCTAATGACAGTGTCTCCCTCTGACGGTTAGCAATATGAAATAGGCAGTCGAGAGCCAAGTTTCCCATGCGCGGACGCATGGTCTTCTGTATCCATAACTCTTAACTAAATTTAATATGTGTGTTGTGTGTAACTTAGATCTCATTAAAGATGTTACACTGTTACACTAAATTTTGGCTCACTAGCATTCCATTTTCTTACCCAAACAGAACCCAGTGGCTTTCCCCGGCCACAGTAGTAATTAAATAATTATAACTTAACGAGAAAAGGAAAATATGAGGTACCGAATTAATAAAAAAAACAGTAAGACTCAATGCCATGAGAACACTTGAGAAAATGTCATTACATTCTATTCCTTGATAAGTGGATTCAATCCAAGCAAAGACCGTCGGTACGTGGGGGCTGGCGCTCGTTAAATCTGTCGTTGTATTGAATGTTCTGATGTTGGCGTGGTGTGAAAGTTTGGAGAGTGGTGTGCCAGCTCAGGTGTGAACTCGTCATCAAACCATGGTTCAAAATTACGTAGAACTGTCCTCAGATCTTTCCCGTCAGGTTTGATCACGGACCGTTGCTCATAGCCCGTTGTATCGCTCTAGTAATTCGTTAATCTTTTGGGAGTTCATAATGTTAGTCTTTTGGGAGATAATTTTTTCCCTCACTGACAATGGATGCGTAAACTACATTTAGGTGATTTTGAAATTAATTATCGTATCACTGGAGTAACACAAGAAGCTGTATTCAGGGTTTAATACTGTGACCCAATGTTAAGGACGTTTAGCCCAATTAAGCAAAAATGACCTAAACGTAGAATTCTTTAAGTGTCACTCCACCTAATTTCAGAGCCCAGTTTGGAAGAGGAAGTAAGTAGTAACCACAGAGTTGCGAGTTCGTAACTTAGTCCAGCGTAAGATCGTCGTGTACGCGAGGCCGAGTACACGTTAAATCTGTCGTGACCTCTAATGTCTTAACATTGATGTGGAGTGGAAGTTTGGAGAGTAGGGCCCCATCTAGTGTGTTGATATCGGCCGTTTAGAAAGGTTTTAAACAATGCAACACATTTAAAGATCTTCTACTTCATATTGAAAGGCGAGTGATGTATATATGACCATATCTGTTAGTTTTTTGCGGCATAAATGAACTTGCCTTCAATGTAGGCAAATTCTTTATCAGCCCTCTACTGACACAGGAAAGAGGGATTAGTCTTTCACGATTGAAGCAGAGCGCTGTGACCACCGATCTTCTAATAAATCTGATAAAAAAAACAGCTTGAAAGTTTTTTTTAATCTTAATATTTGATCGACCTTGAACTGAAATTTTTTTTAATTAATCACACGTTATTAAGTCTACACCCAATCCTCTATTATGCGAATTTGATTTACATGATTTCACTTTTACGCAATTTTTGGGTGGCCCGTTTTTTATTCTTTGCGCGATTTATTCCCGCTAATTCGCTTATTTACAAAATCGCAACTTGGGGAAAATTTTACTTTTTATTCCCTTTTAGCTCTTGTTAAGACATGTTTTTATCAAGTATACTTGGCGTAGCTTGGCCATCGCTGCATCAAAAGCCCACCAAGCGCTGTTTCTTTCCATTTGATTCCCAACCCTTCATCTCTAGGCCGGGTGTGGCAGATGTTACAACATGTCGTCTCAATTACACAAGTGATATTCTTCCAGGATTTGGGGAGAGAAATGGCTTTTCCAGATTAGCTTCATCCAGAAACCATCAACACCGAGGGCCCTGGGGCCATCATAAATAAATGCTTTTATGTCCCCGTTACTCCTCGTAAAGCGTGTTCCATCGATTCCCTGGAATAACGGATCCAACTAACCCTCGCGCAGCAACAAAATGGCCGCCGAGCTACAAACCAAACACTTCTCAAAACTGCATTTGCATTCGACATTTTTGGAAGTGTAAACGGACTCAGAGGCAGTACTTTGTTGCATTTAAGTAACGTTTATCACTTACTAGCTGAATTACCTGGCGTTGCTCGGGTTTAAAATAGGACGGCGATATTTTCCTGTCTTAAATCAAATACATAAACCCTGTAGAACGTCTTTCCAACCGCGACATTTCCCTGTATTAATTCAAATACAACAAGCTTAGTATTAAAATAAGTCAAGCATTGTCGAACAACCAAAATTAATAAGAACCCTTTTTTCGCTTCTAAGAGAAATATATACTTGGATAGTATAGAGCCTTATGGTATTTTAGATCTACTAGGGGGCTCCGCCCCCTGCTCGCCTACGCTCGCAAAACCCCGGGGATTGCTACGCAATCCCATTTGGTTTGCTTCGCAAACCAACGCTCCTTTTACATATGGGATTTGGTTTGCTTCGCAAACCAACATTCCTTTCGCAGAGTGAAACTATCTGAATAATTTGTTTTTTCCTGATTTCACTTTACGGTCCATGACGTCACAACGAGGAATTCGCCCCCTGCTCGCTTACGCTCGCCGACCCCCGGGGATTGCTAAGCAATCCCGTTTGGTTTGCTTCGCAAACAAATACCTCTTACGCAAGTGATTTCACTCTTTTTTACTTTAACACTTAATGCACCCTAAACTAATAGCCGCATGAGTAAAAAATCTTCTGCTTTTTGTTCCCTGTACAATTTTAAGTAAACCCTGTTAATCTCCAAACTTTACGATGTGTACTTTGTACTTTCTCGGTAAACCGTCTGAGAACAGAAGAAAAAAAGCGAGCCTTTTTCCTCGCCAAATAAAAAGAAATCGTTTTTATGGCAATTGGTGCTACGATAAATTTGATATCTGGCAAACCCGATAGTCAAAAATACAACCTTCCGCGATTGCAATGCTCCACGAATTTGCTCCGCGAAATAAAAAATACGAAATTTGTGTCACCAACTTTTGATTCTATCGAATTTATTTATGAACCAATTTTAAAAATAATGATACCGTAAGAAAGAGTACAGTCTGAGGTATACTTCGCTATTTTCAAAATAAAAAACTAATAGTAATACGATATAGATATGACAGTTTTAGTTAACGGTTGTAACAAAAAGTTGCGAAAATATCCAAAGATTCCGAATTTTGTATGGCCAACTTTTGAAAGCATCCAATTTAATTATAAACCGATTTCAAAAATAATAGTACCGTAAGAAAGAGTACATTCTGAGGTATACTGCGATATTTTAAAAATTAAAAACTAATAGTAATAAAATATAGATACGGCAGTTTTAAAAAAAAGTAACAAAAATGTCCTGATTTTTCCCGAATTTCAAAAAAATATTATCAAGAACCAAATTGAATTAAAAAAAAAAAACTCGACGAGCTGCAAAAATTTACGGTCAGAGGTACTCTTCAAAAAAACTCACGGCTGAAGACTGAAAATTTGTATGTGTTTTGCTCACTCGCGGAAGAAATTTCGCTTCTTCAATTTTGACACTTAATAAACCCTAAACTAATAGCCGCATCGGAAAAAAAATCTTAATAATTGTCCAGGGAATACAATGAAGAACAAACCATGTTAATTTTGTTTTTTTTCCGATCAGTTCTTTCTCGGGAAACCGTCTAAGAATCGAATTAAACAACACAGTTTTCAATCCTGCGGCGGCGGTAACATTTTTTTTAATATAGAGAGATATATATTTGAAAGGATGTGGGTGTGTGGGTGTATATTATCTATACAAATCTACACCGTTTGACCCTATCACACCCAATTGGGTACACATACTTTAGAACACAGCGGAAATCATAGGCCATTTCTTTCCGGTTATCAAACCCATCTGTAGCCATGAAAATTGGTACACAGACAGTTCTAAAAGTGCTCCTCGTAGCCCCAATTTTAAAATCTAAAGTTGGTTTTTCTGCAATAAATGGACATGTATAAGGAAACACGTTCTACAGGGTTTGTGTATGAGTCAACACAGGGAAATGTCGCGATTCTATTGTAGCTGTCGTGTTCATATTTGAAACCCGAGCAACGCCGGGTAATTCAGCTAGTCTACAATATAGTATCAAGGAACAGAATGTCATATTGGCCTTTCCAACTCCTACCTTCTACATTTCTCATTACTTTCTGTCAGATTGCTGGAGATTTTCAAACTATTCCGCGTAGTTTTATTATGCGGCTTCCTAATCAATAGAAGCATATTTAAATGAAGCGGTAGAATTGGCGAATGAATTTCGCATGTCATGCTAGTTGTAAGGCTCAATCCCAAAGAGGGCGATAATTACTTTCCCTGGTAATGCGCTTGGAGTTAAGTACGCGTAATAGCAACCTGTTGGGGAGGGGATAACCATAGCCGTCTCGAGTGGCTATGGGATAACCCCCAGTCCGAAAGAGGACATTCTTTGGATTCTTTTTTCTTAAGAACAACCGGGCTAGGCCTTCTCTCCCTCTCTCTCTCTCGAAAGCTAGCTTTTCTCCAGGGCCCCGATTTTGCCGCCATGGCATCGAGCTCTGATTTCACTAACCATTTAAACTCTTGTTACTAACGTTTTCTTTCCTATTAATCTTATAGTTTCAGCGGATGCATACCTGGGTATCGCTATTCCTTTTTATCTTCATTGTTATTAAAATGTATATATCCTTATCATTGTAATTAATCCAGAGTAACAAATAAACATATGTGTTTCGAACCACCATAGATTTGCTCCTTGAACTCTAATAGTCGTAGAGTTAATTCCCTTTAACTCTCACCATTAAGGAGAGATAGTAAATTATTACTCTAGTCATGCCGATTTCTGTGCCATGTACAGTCGTGGAAAACAAACGGACCGTCCCTCTTCGTTCAAGCAATTTCAACAGTAGATAAAATTCAAAGATGGCGTTCGACGGGAAAAAAAACGTCTTCTATAAATTCAAATGCATAAAATTTGCATAAGGGGCCGTCTTCATGTTAAATTGAGCACCAACTGCATATTTACCAATGAGTAGCTCTATTTCGATACACAATTTCGAATCTATAACAAAATTTAACTTCATGTACCAAATTTCATCTCACTAGGTTTTATCGTTTCGAATTTATGAGTACAGAAAGATTGGATCTCTTAAAATGCTAAATCAGTTTCTCAAACTTTTATGGATATCTTCCTAAATAATATGTTTATGATATTTTGTACCATACAACAGTAAGCAACCCAAACAAAATCCACGTAATATTTTATTTAAAAAAGAGTTTTCAGTATGCAATAATAATTATTAAATTAACGTCTAAAAGTTATGAATTGGAACCTTGCTATATTTTGAAGGGAATATATTCAGGACTTCTAGTACGAAAATTTCAAGTAATTCCAATTAGGTTTTGCGTTACTCAATTTAGCGATTTTTTAGGGGGGCAACCAAAAGTTTAAAAAACGTCTGACACACCTCGGATATGAATTCTAGGATTGTTTGCACTTGCATAATAAACTAATAATTTCATATTTAGACGAATTCACGATGCAGAATATGATTATGCTTACAAAACATGGTGTTTCGATTAGAAATTTCGTTGTTTGTGCAAAATTTGATACGCAGAACATTGCTCCCTATTGAATGATACCTTAAAATTTGCTCTTCAATGAATAGTGCTCGAAATAAAGAAGGTGGTTCATTTTTTCCTAGACTGTACGTAGTGTAATGCATTTAGTAAATTGGTTTCTGTGTTTGGGGGCAACAGTTTATTTCTTTTAAAACTCAAGTTAAATAATGTTTTATTCAAATTTACATAACTACGTTATCTACTAAACAAATAATTAAAAGGAAAACTTGCAAGCAACTTTCTATGTCAACCCATACGTTTTCTACCAAGATAATGACAGGGATGAGTAAAAAAGTACTCATATTGTAAATTAAAGTTCAAAAATCTAATTCAAGTAACACACAAATCTGAAATAATCAATTAATATTCATAGGATGGTCTTATTACGAATCACCTTGTGGTCAAAAATAGCAGACACTGTCGTGCTTATTTCAAATTTTTGTATCGTTTTTTCCCATCTCGTGTGAAACTAAATCTTCTACGAAAAGAATACACCCCACCTGCCAATGTCGTTTAATGAAAATATCTAATAAAACTTTCATTCCTGGCCATTCTATCTAATGGGAATCCTCTTTTGGGTGGTCTCCACACCCAATTGAACATTCGACACCCTGTATTCAATGGCAAGGGTTTGCCAGTGCTGTTTCAAAATAACTGCTTTTTCAAATAAATAATGGAAGACTGTGTTGACATTCCCTCGGTCGATTCATTTCAGTGTGGATATTATTTACCAGTTGTCCGATGCAGCTATACAGTAGGGATGTCAACTCTCAGAAGAAAAAAAACGGCTTTTAAAATAACCGAAAAAAAAAGATTTAAAAAAAATTCAAAGTGTTTCTATTTAGTTGAAAATAAAAAATGCTAAATGTCGTTAACTCTTTTTATTTATCACATCACAACTGTTAAGAAAATTCACGTGTTAATTCTAAAAACCAAAACTTAATTGTTTCAAAATAAAGGTACACAAACTAATAAAACAATTAAAATATAGTTACTTTGTTAATACTGTTTTATCAATTCAACCCAATACTTTTTATTTACTCTGCTCATAAATACTCGCTCAGTTATATATTGGTTAGTTAATCGACATCTGTCATCCGAAACCACAGAATACAGATAGTACTGAACTTCCAACAACTCTCAAATACTTAAAAGCAAGCAATGCTAATGCAGGCAAACATGTCTTTCTTTGCCCCCAAAATTCAAGTAGACTGCTATCCCTTAACAACAGAGGCTGCTGCGAATATAGTTTGAGCTCAATGGGAAAGTAAGCATCTGCACCCTACGATTTTGGAAAAATGGATTGTGTGAAATTTTTGTCATGTGTTGCCAAAGAAGGCTTGGGTTTGTTGAATCGGAACTCGCTGGTATTGCTGAAGGAGGTGAATTTTTTCCTAATTGATTCAGGCAGTGCGTTAACTCTTTGCTGACTTGGGACACTGCTTGACTAGCAATTGTGGAAGACATATAAAGTCGTAATTAAACGTTGTTTGGTATTACTTTAGATCATCGCTTACCCCTTTATTTATACCACAACCCGCATAGACTAAACAATGCAAAGTCAGAGAATGAGAACAAGCTATGCCACGGGAGTGGTTGAAAAGGAATAATAACTATGCGGATTTTGAAAAATCAGTTATGAAAAAAGAACCATTTGCATCCCATAAACACAGGCCACGAATATAATTTTCTTGAATTTTCGGGGTCGGTTTTTTTTTCTTCCGGTAATTGGTTTTTAAAATAACAACCGCGGTTATAACCGGGTCAAGAAAACACCGAAAAAAACCTGCAGATGCAAAGCTAAGAAACAAACGATTTGGGGCTCATACAATATTGAGTGACACTTATTAGTGGTCAGTTTTACAAATTGTTTGAGAACATGCTTAGAGTTAGGACTATAACCACTGTTCGCTTTTAACAGCGATTGGGACCGAGGGACCATCAAGTTAACGAGACATTCATAAAAACAATTCGCTTATTGATAACATCAATATATATAATTCTCTAACGTGGCACGCAAAAAAGACGTTATTTGTTAACGCGTTTTGGCAAGATTGTACGATTGTTTCTTTACCACAAAGCCTCGCGCATCAATTGAATTTATAGCATTATAGGATGAAATTTGATTGAAAAAAATGAAATTTAGTTGAGCTGTTGCAGTTTATAATAGAAATTAAAGAAAGCGGAGGATATTTTCAGGGCCATTTAAAAACGGTCCTTCTTAGGGCCAACAATTATAGTTCAACAAGACGCTTGCGCTGCAACTTTCGCCAACAAACTCAATGAAAAAGTGTGGGTGGTTCGAGTGCTGGGTAAATATACACACAAACAACATGATGGGTATTAAATTTGCAAAGCAGCGCTCACATTTCGAGTCAAAATTTGCTCACAAAGTTTTCATTTGAATTCTAATTTCTGAGGTACTGTATATATATTTTCTGTATTACAGCAAATTTAGATTTGAAAAACATTATTTTGGAATATTATATTTTGTAAACAATCCCTTCTGCTAGGACACATGTCTTCATTGATGCGAGCGAAGCGAACATAGGTTCGCGCAGCGAACCAATGAGGATTGCAAAGCAATCCTCCGGGGGTAGGCGAGCTTTAGCGAGCAGGGGGCAGGCCCCCTAGTATTTACTAATACATCAAAGTTAAGACGTCTTGTATGCAATCTATATCCACAATCCTTTATATACAGTTGAAAGTTTACACAAATGTAAGATAATATTATTAAAAGTTTTAGGGTTCACATCCAACATACGGCACGTTAAAATCAAGTTCTCCCTAAAGTGGTTGAAACCGATTCCGACAAAAAAGTATCCAGACAAATTTTTTAACTATTTCCTGATAAGTAAACAGAGTTTTGATAGCCTGTTGATACCATATATTTATTATCATAATACGTTAATGCGATTGGCTATACCAGCAGAAGTAATAATAATTCCAAAAACATGTAAAATACTTTTTTCCAAGTAAAGATTTAAAAAAAAAATTTCCTAATAAATTAATTTCAGAAAAGTATTTCTCAAGATTTCAAGAAAAATAAGGTAATAATATTTGGTTAAACTATTTATTGCATTAAATAAAAGTGATAGATAAGAAATATATAGTGGAACCCCGATTTAACGTAACCCGCATTTAACGATTTTCTGCATGTTAAGTCATTTATCATTGGTCCCAAATAATTTTCTATACTTTCAGTGTTCAAAACTTCCTTATTTAACGTTATCACTTCGAAGTATTTCCCGCATTTAACGTTTTTTCAGCAGGGAGAACTGGAAGCGATGTTCTTAAAATAGTCAGACACTAGCAGGCCAGCAAGGCGTTAACCGTGACAGTTCTTTTCGTGTCCTTACTGACACTAAAACATTAAAAAGAAAAAACAATTTTAAGGACATCCGACAAGACACGGACAGGTCGCAAATTCGGACTACCTGAGGTATCGATCTGATGTAAAATTTTCCGCAGATTTCAAATCCGTTGAAATTTTCCCTATCTTTAAAAGATCGCAAAGATAGAAAACTTCAAATAGTCCTTTTGGTGTTCGTAATGAATATCTTTGAAAATCTATGAACTATTCTTTGAAAATCTATGAAATATTCTTTGAATACCTATGAAAAAACTGTCAAAAGTTATATCTGTGGAGAATGATCTTAATGATTTAACTAGTAAAAGCAAAACGCAAACCAAAATGACAGATTTCTTTAAATAATAAGCTATTATAAACGAAGGCATAAAATGTATGTCACTTTAAATTAGTCTTTATTTTATGCTGCATGTTTTGTTTTACTCCGACCCTGATTTAACGCTTACCCGCATATAGCGTTATTTCTTTCCAGTCCCTTGAAATACGTTAATCACGAGTTTTCACTGTATATGTAATATGTATATTACCATTTATCTTTTTTCTCCTGTTCAGAAGCCTCAAAATTATTCCAGTTTTCTACAACGTTCTCACAAACTGCCAACCACAATTTCTTTCAAAATTTTAAAGACATATTCCTTTCCATCTTGCATTTTACTAATAAAAATTTCTGCGCCCATCGACATGATGTTTAATGTTTATAATAAGAAAAGGGAGGAAGGGTATAACGATGCGATATTTACTCTTTGCAGGCAAGTAGTCTTTGATATAATCACCTATGCGTTCTATTCTCACGGATTACTAAAACAATTTCGCCCCCCTCCAAATGGAACGGGTTGTATTTATTTAGTTGCCTCAACTATTATCACCAACGCGCGAGTCTGCATTGAAAACAGTGTGTCCTTTTTTTGTTGCTAATCAGTTTCGCAGCTGAAGTCAGCCGTGCTCGCTGGCAGCCTTCATCACACTGCTTGCCTTTTTCTTTCTACTTTTGTCTCTGCCTGTCTTTACTGACCCTGGCGTTCTCCCTCAGGACTGTGCCAATGATGTGGAGACAGCTCCCGCCGATGAAGAGCCTGATTGGTTGGAAAATGAGATTGTTGCTGGATTCAGGGTGTGGCAGATACTTTTTCTGGTGTGCGCCGGTGTAGCTACTCTCGGTAAGTGTTACGCACTGCACTTGTAAGTAGAGATGAACTATCGACAACAAAACATCGATGGATTGAAACTTTTTTTCTTCCATTTTTTAAAACTGGTTGAGTAACCTCTAACATTAATGTCCCCCCCGGGAAGGGGGAGATACAATTTGTTAGTTGCTGTGTTTATTAATTTATAACTAAGATTTTTTTAACTGTCAAAATAAGGGAAAAAAGTAATACGAATAATTCATAAATCTTTTGTTCTCAAATTGAATACACACAGGAAAACAATATTTACAACAATTTGAAATAGGTACTACTAACTATAAGTATAAGTAGGTAGGTACATTAACAATAATTATTACAGTAATAAATTATTTATCCACTAATGGGGGGAAACATAAACTTATTTTTCATGTCCTGCAAATAAAAAATATTGGGGCCTATAATTATTATATGGCCAATATTATATGCTCAGTTAGGGAAAAAGCTCTTTCTAATGCGATGGATTTCGCCATCACTGACAAATACTTACTTTTCACGGTTATTTTTTAAATTTCTGCAATGGTATTCTTTTCATTCAAAAATAGAACATCGACAATGTAAAAACATCGATGTTAAATAAACATCGGCTCCAATAAATCGATGTTTTTTTATTAAAACATCGACATCGATTTCACATCCTTACTTGTAAGCTCATCGCACCTTTTTAACATGTGACGCAAGCATACAGGAGAGTCCATTTTCTTCAAGGACAATGATTATTAGGCTTCTGAGTAACGACAAGAGTTGCCTGACGAATAGCAAGGGAAAGCAGAGCGTTCTGGACTGTAGGAGGATAACGAGGTAGGTAGATGATTAGTCTCGCATTGGAGCAACACAACAGGGCAATCCCGAAGGAAAAGAATCGAAGGTAATTATAACCTGGTAATTTTGAACCACGGTCAGATGACGAGATGAAGAACCTGATTTTGGATTCGGTCAGATGACGAACCACAGCCAGATGATCAACACCTGGGGTGGCACCCCACTTTCCATCAAACTTCCTTATCATCCCAACGCGAGAACATTTGAGGCAACGACAGATTTAACGTGCACCAATCCCCTTTGTTCAAGACGGTCTTTGGTTGGATTCGAACTCGCAACCCTGGTATTGACCCTGTATCGTCACCAATAGTCCGCTGTGTTGATTCAGTGCGACGATGATTCAACTACCTATCTACAAAATCCGTGTGCTTTGAACCAGATTGTGAAGAAAGCGTAACGTATGTGCTAGTTTGAAGAAAGTGGAAGGCGTTGGGTTTGGAAGGTAGGTAGGATGCTGAATTTATGACGAACTCGAGCAACACAACGGGCTATTGGCGACGGTCCGGGTAATTTGGTAGTTTTTAATTCACGTCGTACTAGAGCAACACAACGGGCTATTGACAAAGATCTGGGATCAATCCCCTAATGGAAAGATCCGAGGACAACACCACGTCATTTTGAACCACGGTCAGATGACGAGATCACACCTGTGTGAGCTGGAACCCCACTCTCCAAACTTCCAATGATCGCCGAAGTGAGGACATTTGAGGAAATGGCAGAATTTACGTGCAACAGACCACGCGTACACGACAGAATAACGACGAGATCCCTTGTTGTTTAGGATTTCTGATGCATTGTGACATCTGGGGCAAGAAATGGCTGATTTGGCAGAAATTGAGAACATCTGCACTCCGCTTTCAACATCTTTGCCCTTCCATCTGCCCAAGCCCCTGTGACGAAGTCTGTGGCGAGGGAAGAAAAAATAAGCATTCGGCGGAGAAACTACCTAGAGGTCAAGCCAGACGCTGAAAGGTCACGCCGCGTATGAACTCAGACCGCGAGAGTTAACGAGCTGGCGTTGGTTCGAGGGATTGAATTTCGGCCGAGTTGGAACGACGGTCTTTGTTGCGAGGCCGGCCAGAGAGGGGGGGGGGGTGGAATTCATTTCCACTGCTTTAACATCATCACATGAACCCGCGGATGCTTTTTGTTCGGGCCGCCGTCCGCTAATAAAGCTACCGGCGAAAGAGAAAAAAACAACCTATTATGGACAGTCGATTTTGATCAGCCAACAGCGAGCCGACAAGTGTGTCGAATGAAAGAGAGGGGGGCCAACAACCCCCTGGAACTTTCGGGAGTCGAGAGCGTTTTGGGGTTGGAAGAAGAGAGAAGCGACCGAGGGATCAAACTGATCCGGCTGAAGTTAAAACCGTTCTCGGTTTTTTGGTCCGATACCCCGTCTCTGGAGACGCGCCGAGTCGCGACAGCTGTTCGTGGACTCAGAACGGATTGCCCAAACTGGGATTCCGTCTATGAGACGCTAAAATAAAGCTCAAGCCTGAGCTGCTACTGTGCTGCATTGCACACTACCAATCGAACTGATTGCCCAAACTGGGATTTTGTCTATTAGACGGGAGAAAAGCTCGACCCTGAGCTGCCGTTTGCTGACTTCGTACACGCGTGCGAGAACTTTTGGAGAAGCTCACCCGAGCTGGAAAACATTTACTCACCCGAGTAAGGTCTGGAGAAGGGCTCACCCGAGTCGGATAATCTAAATCAGAGTTCTGCGGAAAAGGACAATTTACAGTCTGTAAAAAACGCCACCTACCAAATTCCTTCAAGGTTATTCCTTGAATTGTCAATAAAAACACATTATTCAAGACCACTGCGAACATTCTTACGTAGTGAATGACACTTCCATCCCTAAGATGTCACAATCCATTGGTGGCAGCGATGGGATCGACAACCAGCCGTGAAGTGGAGTTGAAAGGGATCGACAACCAGCCGTGAAGTGGAGTAGAAAGGGATCGACAACCAGCCATGAAATGGAGTAGAAAGGGATCGACAACCAGCCGTGAAGTGGAGTAGAAAGGGATCGACAACCAGCCGTGCAGTGGAGTAGAAAGGGATCGACAACCAGCCGTGAAGTGGAGTAGAAAGGGATCGACAACCAGCCGTGCAGTGGAGTAGAAAAGGATCGATAACCACCCGTGAAGTGGAGTAGAAAAGGATCGACAACCAGCCGTGAAGTGGAATAGAGAATCGACACCAAGCCAAATCGTGAAGGACAGCCAGTCCGGAAAAGAACGCGGGACGCCGAATTCCGAAAAAGAAGATAAGAAGACCAAGTTTTGTGTTGAAAAGAGTTTTAGAAGACCAAGTTTGGTGTAGAAAAGCGGGAGCGACTACTCATACACCTGAAGTGAATCATAGACGACCATAGCCTGGGCAGCACGACAGGTAAGTCTTGATTTCCTTTAGAAGCAGAATTTTTTGAAAATTAATTGGATAAATTCTGTGTTAGGTTTTAAGTAAAAGGATAGTTAAATAATTAACATTTAAAATTTTTTGCTTGGTGTGCTTAAATTTTTTAATTTTTTCGGAAAGGAAAAGTTGTTAAGAAATTTATGATAAATATTTTTGCTGAGAACATTTGTATGTATAATTAGGTGGTTGCAAGTTAGGAAAATATCTTGGTTGAAATTTTTAGGAACTGTAGTTATTTTCAAAATTGTTTCCGTTGAAATTTTAAAGTAAACGTCAGTTGTAATTTAAACACTGTTACCATTTGAAATTTTATCAGATCTTCTAGAAGCTATACTTGGTATCTATTGTAAAACTTGTGTTAGAATTATTTTGGGATTTAGTGTATATTGTGTTATTATAGTATTGTATTGTATTGTGTCAGTATTGGGTACCCCTAGTAGTAGTAGTATTTTTGTGTAGAATTTTGTAAGGGCAGAGAGTAAAGCATTTAAAATGGCATTTTTAGCAAGATATCGTAGGGCAGATTTGCAAAAACTGGCGTATGAGTTAGGTATCGACCTAGGTCCAAACGATAGGGTGGTTGACATAACCACAAAGATAACCGAGAGCCCACAGTATGATGAAGAATGAGTAAAGGCTCAACTACAGGTTATTATAGAAGTAGGGCTAGAGCTTTAGAGGCAGAAGAACGGGCTAGAGCTTTAGAGGCAGAAGAACGGGCTAGGGACATAGAGGCAGAAGAACGAGAACGCTTTAGAATGTTCGAATTAGAAAAACTTAGATTAGGACAAGACGCGGAAAGGAACAGCTTGGGATCAGGTCCATCTGAAAATCCTAGGCCAACGAAAAACCTGAAAACGGTTATGCAAAAATTTGACCCTGAAAAATCAGACATGGCCTTGTATTTTACTTTGTTCGAAAGACAGGCTAGGAAAATGGGCATAGAGGAGGTCGATTGGGTTACACACCTTCTCTAATTACTCCCGATTGACATCGCCGAGATAATTATGAGAGAGCCCCTCGAAAGATCCGAAAACTACGAACATATTAAGTGTCCTCCTAGGTAGGTTTAAATTAAACCAGGAAACCTTTCGAAATAAATTCACGCAGCATCAGAGACGCCCCGGAACGCCCTGAAAAGATCTAGTCTTTGAGCTAAAGAGCTATTTGGAGGAATGGATAGAAGGAGTTGGTGTAAGGGAATTTGAAAGACCTTAAAAGTCTAATGATCACCGATCAAATTAAAAAGAGAGTTTCTCCCGAGATCAGAGAACACTTAATTGATCAGTGGGCGACCATAGTCAACCCGGAAGAGCTAGTACTAAAACTAGACCAGTACGAAGCTGCTAGACGTACTGTGAGGAAACCTCTCGTCACTAGGCCCCCAGAAAGATGTTTTCCTGATAAGACCCGAATAGCCCACCACCCTCAGGAAAATTGAGCTCGAGAAAAACGACCGCCCAAATTGGAAAAATTCACCTCCAAATCAATCAAATTGGAGAAGAAACGACCGCCCGTATTGGAGAAATGCACCTCCAAATCAATCCTATTGGAGAAAGAAGTTCGAACGGCGAACTGCACCCGCGTGTTACATATGCCATTCAACGAACCATCTAAGGCCACAATGCCCCGAGCTGAGGAAAACCCAAATTCACGAACGCGTGAATCATTTGGATATTAAGGAAAATTTTGCCCCTTCGTTTGCCCCCTATCTTAGTGAGGCAGTAATAAATGGTGTAACCACCGTAGTATTGAGAGATAGTGGAACCAGTTTTGATGTCTCTCCAAATCACTTGGTGAGACCAGACGATTATACCGGAGAAACTGTTTGGTTGAAACAGGCGCTGGAAAATAATTACCAATGTTTGCCAGTGGCGAAAATTTGTATTGAAAGTGAGGAATTCGGAAGAGTAATTACAAAGGCCGCCGTGGTCGACAAAACCGTCGAACTAAACCATTATCTCTTGGGGAATTCGACGCAAGAACTGCTCGAGGAGATAAAAAGCCGACCATAGATGGTGAACGCGGTATAACCCGTAGTAAAAAGAGAATGGAAAAAGTCAGGCAGGAAGGGGAGGTCGGGAAACCCTCCGAAAACTGTGGGTCGACTGATGGGGCGAGTGACGATCCTCATTTGGTACTCCCGCCACCTGAGAAGGGGACCCCCCTCGTTGAGATTTCGCCATAAAAGTTTGGTGAAGTACAAAGGACTTGTGTTGAACTGAGCTCGCTTTGGGAGAAGGTAGCAGGGGATAAGATCGGCGAATATCGGATCGAAAAAGGTTTACTTTTCCGTATAACCACTGATCACCGTGGGGAAGAGAAGAAGCAGTTAGTGATTCCGGCGCAAATGAGAGAGGGGATTTTGAAAATATGTCACGAGGAGGTCGCTGCTCATTTAGGCTCGACCAAAACCAAAGACAAACTGCTGAGATATTATTTTTGGCCGAATTGCATCAGGGATGCGGAAGAATATGTGAAGACATGTGATCCCTGTCAGAGAGTAGGAAAACCGAGAGAGAAGAAAAAGGCCCCTCTAAAATTGGTGCCAATAATTAAAGAGATCTTCTCCAAAATCAATGTCGATACGGTGGGACCCCTTCCTCATTCCAGTAAGGAAAATAGGTATTTGGTTACGGCTATTTGTATGGCCTCGAAATACCCAGAGGCAATCCCGGTTCGAGATATTACTTCCGAATCGGTAGTGGAATCTCTGATGATAATCTTCAGTAGGTTGGGATTTCCCAGAGAAATTCAATGTGACTTATATAGGCACGTGCTTCACCAGTAATTTGACATCTACATTTTTCAACAAATTTGGCATTAAAGTGACTCACAGTTCTGTAAGGCATCCTCAGAGCAATCCAGTAGAGAGATGGCATCGATCAGTAAAGAGGTTATTGAAGGTTTTATGTTTGGAGTCGGGATTGGATTGGGAGAAAAATCTTCCGGCAGCTCTTTTAGCATTAAGGACAGTGACTCACGAGTCAACAAATTTTAGTCCAGCTGAGCTCGTACATGGGAAGAACCTTAGAACGCCCGAGACTTTATTGTTCGAACATTGGGTAGAGCCAGAGGAAGAAGGAAACGTCGTGATCGAGTATGTGTTCGAATTGATTAATCGTTTGAAGCGTTGTCAGGAATTAGCCTATGAGCGAGTTTCGGACATGCAAAACAAAAGGAAAACTTGGTACGATAAAGATTCGGTTCTGAGAACGTTTAAAAAGGGAGACAAGGTGTTGGTCGTAACTGCTTCCAAACCCAACAAATTGTCTGTTTGTTGTATTGGCCCTGGTGTGATCGAGAGTCAACTCACGGACACCAATTACATAGTTAGAATGCCAGGAAGAACAGAGAAAACTCAGGTGTTACATGTAAACTTACTTAAACCATACCATAAGCGAGCGGAGACAGTTAACTTGTTGATTAGTGGAGAGAGTACCGAAACGTCCGAATCGGATCTAGAGGTAAATTACCCGACGTCAAACCCAAATGTTTATGATTTCGAGGAAATAGTACGAGACAGTAATTTAACTGAGAGGTGTACCCCTGAACAAATCGCGAGACCGAGGACGCGCTCTTATTATCACATAAGAAAATATTTTCAAATGATCCAGGTAGAACCGATTTGATAGTACATGATCTGGACTTGATTAGCAGCCAACCCGTGAGATCCAAGCCGTATAGAACGTCGCCCCGGCAAACTGAAATTTTGAAAGCCGAAATCAAGCGGATGTTAGACCTCCAGTTAATTGAGATAGGAGAATCGGATTACACCTCGCCGATGATATTGGTAGAAGTGCAGGGCAAGGACCCGAGGCAGTATGTAGATTATCGTAGATTAAATTCGATAATCAGGACCGAATATTTTCCCTTGACAAATATCGATGAAAGAATAGAGAAGGTATCAGCTGCAAAATATATCACAGTAATTGATCTGACAAAAGGGTATTGTCAGATCCCATTAAGCCCGAAGTCTGAACGATTAGCCGCTTTTGTAACAACGTTTGGCACCTATCGCCCGTTGGTTCTACCTTTTGGTCTCGTAAACGCCCCTTATTGTTTCTCCAAATTCATGTCACAACTTTTACAAGGATGCGACGAGTTTAGTGTTCCATATTTAGATGACGTAGCCATATTTTCAAATACGTGGGAAGATCATCTGAAACACATAGATCTGGTTTTAAAGAAAATCGCGGGGGCCAAGTTAACAATTAAACCCTCAAAATGTAGGTTCGTGCAAAGCAGCGTAAAATATTTAGGGCATGAAGTCGGCGGAGGTCTTAGGTCCCCTGCGGAAGCTAAGACAAAGGCAGTTCTGGAATTTCCGGCCCCCAAAACGAAAACACAAATACGCCAATTTCTAGGTTTGTGTGGTTTTTATGCCAGATACATAAAAAATTATGCGATCATCGCAGAACCCTGAACCCGCGCATTGAAAGGGAAGCGTAAAAGGGAGGAAATACAATGGTCATCTCAAATCGAAACGGCGTTCCAAACGCTAAAGACCAAACTCACCGAGAAACATGTACTGTATGCTCCTGATTATAAAAAGGAATTTATTTTGCAGACTGATGCATGAGATAAAGGGTTAGGAATTATTATGGCCCAACGAGGACCAGACAATAGTGAACATCCGATCTTGTTCTTGAGTCGGAAGTTTAGTGAGAGTGAAAAACAATTCTCCACGACCGAGAAAGAGTGTTTGGCTATCATTTACGCAATTAAGAAATTGCGACACTATCTAGACGGACAGGGGTTTACAATCGAAACGGATCACAATCCTTTAGTGTGGCTGCGGACGAACGCAGGAAATAACCCCCGACTCATGAGATGGGCTTTGGCGTTGCAACCATTTAGTTATATCATAGTTCACAAAGCAGGGAAGGATAATAAACACGCTGACTGCTTAAGTCGCGTGGAATAAGTAAACCTATCGATCGTCAAGAGATAGATTCTGTAAATAAGAATTGTATATAATGTTAAACTTGTGTAAAATAATTGTAAATACTTTGTGTTTTTAATTGTTTTAAACTAAATGGAGAAGAAATACTTGGTCTGAAAGACTGGGACAAATTACTTGAAAGTTTTAACTGCCTCTAGAGTTGTCGGGACTTCTGTGTGTGTGACCTTCCTTTTCAGATTTTGCTCTCCAAGATATCGCAAAATCTCTCCTTGGGGGGGGGGGAGGAATCTGTGACGAAGTCTGGGGCGAGGGAGGAAAAAATAAGCATTCGGCGGAGAAACTACCAAGAGGTCAAGCCAGACGTTGAAAGGTCACGCCGCGTATGAACTCAGACCGCGAGAGTTAACGAGCGGGCGTTGGTTCGAGGGATTGAATTTCGGCCGAGTTGGAACGACCGGGTTTGTCGCGAGGCCGGCCAGAGAGGGGGGAAAATTCATTTCCGCTGCTTTAACATCATCACAAGAACCCGCGGATGCTTTTTGTTCGGGCCGCCGTCCGCTAATAAAGCTACCGGCGAAAGAGAGAAAAAAACAACCTATTATGGACAGCAAATTTTGAACAGCCAACAGCGAGCCGACAAGTGTGTCGAATGAAAGAGAGGGGGGGGGGGCAACAACCCCCTGGAACTTTCGGGAGTCGAGAGCGTTTTGGGGTTGGAAGAAGAGAGAAGAGACCGAGGGATCAAACTGATCCGGCTGAAGTTAAAACCGTTCTCGGTTTTTTTGGTCCGATACCCCGTCTCTGGAGACGCGCCGAGTCGCGACAGCTGTTCGTGGACTCAGAACGGATTGCCCAAACTGGGATTTCGTCTATGAGACGCTAAAATAAAGCTCAAGCCTGAGCTGCTACTGTGCTGCATTGCACACTACCTATCGAACTGATTGCCCAAACTGGGATTTTGTCTATTAGACGGGAGAAAAGCTCGACCCTGAGCTGCCGTTTGCTGACTTCGTACACGCGTGCGAGAACTTTTGGAGAAGCTCATCCGAGCTAGAAAACATTTACTCACCCGAGTAAGGTCTGGAGAAGGGCTCACCCGAGTCGGATAATCTAAATCGGAGTTCTGCGGAAAAGGACAATTTACAGTCTGTAAAACGCCACCTACCAAATTCCTTCAAGGTTATTCCTTGAATTGTCAATAAAAACACATTATTCAAGACCACTGCGAACATTCTTACGTAGTGAATGACGCTTCCATCCCTAAGACGTCACACCCCTAACAACAAGCGAAATAAGAGCGAAATCCACTTTCCCAAATAGCACGTGTCAAGAGCTCCTCTCGTTGAAACGAGGAATCTCGTTCCAGACTCGCCAGAATCGACTCACTCATTCCACGACTGTTAGGGTGAGTCGAAGTTCCTTCTTTCGAACTCGCTTCTGCAATAGGTGAGAGAAGTTGCCCCTTGCCTTTTCACAAACCCCGGTATTTTTTAAAAGTATTCTTAATTAACGTCTTTAGCCACCTGCAGAGCGTTTAATAATGACGAAATGGACTAAATATGGGAGAAATGCACTTCACGCGATTTTTAAAATGCAATAATTAATTTTTAATAATTAATTACAATAATAATTAATTATATTTAAATTTTTAATAGATATATTTAGGAAAAGGGGAAAAGTATGTAAAACACTTGGTCTACTACGATAATTATGTCATCGGCGCCTACAAACAACAAAATAATTACATAAAACGTCAGAGAGAGAGAGAGAGCGCGCCACGCTACAAAATACCCAGTATCAGCGAGACATCGGAAATTGTTGCTCAAAATATAAAACAACTAAAGAAAAACTTCCGTACCCATTATTTGCAGCCGCGACAGAGTACTGTGAATAGGTTTGAGCCGCCCTGTAAATACCATAGAGGAGATATAATAGTAGAGTGAGCTATGGCAACCTTTTTATGTCCGCATGATCATGTGACCAAAATCAGCAGTCACGTGACTCCTTCTCTCTTCGCGCATATTGTTTGCGCATTCCTTCTTCCCTAGCAAGTAGCAAATGCATTGAATACTCAAGTTAAAATGTGTCTACGGTGCTGCGTATATGGATGTAATTCCAAATTTATTAAAGGTGGAAACATTACATTTCACAGGTGAGCGAAAAACGTTTCTTTCACATTTGTATTTTTCAGTACTTACTACAAGGTGTCCTAAAACTTCCCGTACTCCAACTTTAAGAAAAATTATTGCCCGTGTTTTTTTTAATTATTGAATTTTATCGTCTGCTTATATTTTTATCGACGCTTTAATTTTTATCGTTTGATTTTCTTCGCACTCAATTTGTGCGATAATAAAGTTCCACGTCATTTTGTTCTTCATTGCAAAATGAATTTATCACGCATTCATAGAATTTCGCTGTTTGAGGCTTATTCATCGACACCATCTTAAATTTGGCGATTTTGATTGAAAAGTCGCCAAGGGAGACCGTACAATCAACGATAATCAAATGTAAGTTCATATTTTTTTTTCCTACGTTATGTTAAAAGTGCTTTTTACTATTACCATAAAAATAATTGTTTTAAAGTTTGTTGATTTTGTATAGCAAATTCACGAATCGTCAGTACAGGAACTTTTAGGACACCCTGTAGTATGATAAAAATGTATATTATAATTTTGGAATAAATAAATACAACCTGCGGACATTTCCCGTTCTATGAAAAGATTTCATACATTTGCAATCAGTATGTATCTAAAATAATGTTTGAAACAAAATAACGGGTGGAGTGTGTTTCTAATTGTAAATTGAAATTTATACTGTCTTAAAATATAAAAAATAGTTAACCGAAATGTAAAAACTTGTGCGAAATCGTTCTCTGTCTTGGCGATTATGTTTGGGCAACTAAGAGTACTATATTTTTTCGTGTCTCACGATAAAAATGTTATGAATTTGGTAACATCAATTTAAGTACATCACATAAATTACTTTCTTGCTGAGAAAAATTGTTTTATATCCAACCATCTGTGCAAACTGTAATTACATAAGAATAATATTTAAAATAAAAGATAACGTTTGAAACTTTTAACTATATATTAAATAAAATCAATTTGTTAAAAATAGGATTAAAGCATTTTCTAAGCAGTATTATAATTGTGAATTTGTATTTAGGATTTTTTATAGAACTATGTAAAACAGTTTATATTTACTTGTAATAAGAACTTGTAAAGATGTGCACCTGCTGAAAATTCATTTATTCAAATATTATGTATTTAAAATTTTTATTTTGTTCCATTTATTAGTTTCCCCAAAGATGAAGAAAGAATAAAATCATTTTAATTAATTAATCGAAGAATTTTGTTTCTGTCTTTTAGTTCATTTAAAATGTGATGAATGTGACAGTAAATTTTATTCGTTTACTGTTTCTTGTTTATCTTTTGTATTTATTAAATATTGATTTCACACACAATAAGTAATAAAAATTCAATTTAAAAATATTTACCAAACTTTTGTACATGCTTAAAAGCATAAAAATTGTCAAGAGTTATTTACATCATCACTTTGATTAATTCAAATTCATATATGGACACACAGCTACAACTTAATTAGTTTTTGAAACAGAAATCTAAAATTTCAAAACAGCTAACATCAAGGGTATTGTGAAAAATAGTTTCCTTCAATCTTAAAGATTCTATGTATAACTTTTCTTGTTGATATTTTTATGCATAATACTTTGAATAAATTTGTGTTTATGGAAACGTAAGCAAATAAGAATCCATAATATCAGTGAAACCTTTAGTGGTAACCCAAACGTCATTTGAACAGGGAACCTTCTAATCTGTTTTCAGTATTTTTATTTTATGCATCAGTAAATTATTTATTCATGCAGTCATTTCCAAACATGGGCATTTATTTTTCAATTTATTCCAACTCATGCTAACCTTATTACATTAAAATAAGTTTAAATTATTTTCTGAAATGAAATCTTTGAGATAATTTCTTCACACCTAATACAGTTTTTGAAGAAATATATATAAAATATTGTATTGATTAAAGAATGTCGGGTTTAGAACAACTATCTTATACCAAATTTTAATATGAACTCCTGACCTGAGAGCAATCTATTGACTATTTTGTTCCTAATCTGTTTTGTTTGTATATGTGCTGGTTAACCTTAACCCCAATGAGAACTTCAGTTAATTATAAAAAAGCTCAAATAACTAAAAACAATAAAAAGTAATATGAATTCAAAAAATATTCAGCAGTGTAATAGTAAATATTAATTTGCATTGCCCAACAACAGTAAAATGTAACTCAAATTCAAGGAGCATTCAGTATTATGCATATTCAATATTATGCACATCAATTGAAGTTATTTCCAAACATGGGTATTTATTATTCAATTAATTCCAACTCATGCTAACCCCAATACATTTTCCAAAAGTTTGAAATATTTTCTGAAATTAAATCAGATAATTTCTCCACACCTAATACAGTTGAAGAACTATGTGTAAAATATGGAATTAATCTATTGACTACAATTTATTTATCTTAAGTGTACTGGTTAACCTTAATCCTAATGAGAACTTAATTCTTTAATAAAACTAAAAACATTAAAAAGTGATACGAATTCAAAAAAATATTCAGAAGTGAAAAAGTAAATATCCATTTGCATTGCCCAAAAATGTTAAAATGTAACTCAAATTTCAGAAATACTCAGTATTATGCTCGTCGAATCGCTAACTTTTTCAAGAAAATGTCGCCAAGAGAGGCGATAAAAGGCCAAATCAAGCAACCAAGCTGAATTTTCGTGTATCAGTCACGTGACTACTGACAACATGTTGCGGACGCTTTGCGAAACTAGCGCCTCAGCGTACAGCGTAAGTGTCCGACAAGTTGACTCTGATTGGCTCCTCATATATATGTTGTATGGTTGTTGTTAGTAGTATTTCTCGCCAACTTATATACTAAGGGTACTTATACTTTTAAAGAACTACGTTCCGTGAAGCAACGATGGCCTGATGTCTAAAGTTACCTACCTTCAGATTGGCGTCGGCAGCGGAGGATGGCTTTACGAGTTCAAATCCAGCTAGCGGGAAGAATTTTTAGATCCTCCAAATTATTTTTAAAAAATTCCAATTTAATTCCTTTTTGTCAAAATTACTTTTCCTAATTTTTAATACCCTTTTTATATTTTTCCAAGCTTCCGTTGATTTTACATAAATAATCTAAGAAACACTCCTGAACTCACTACCAGCTGATATTTTCCCGCCCCTCTGCCGTTCCCTTTGCTTTAGGATGATGGTGTCGTACCCACCCCTGGCTTAGGACCATTCTGATGTAACAAAAAGCATACATAAAACAGTAACTTATATAATTATTAACTTATATAATAAAAGGATACAATTTTCGGCTCCCACCTCTACCCACCCATAGCCATAGATCTGAAAATTAAAGAAGAAAGGAGAAAATTTATTCCTTTATTTAAGTTTTAAATTATGACTAATAAAGTAGTTTTCACTAAAAAAACATAATTGATACCATTGTTCTAAGTAAAAACCGGGAAAGATGGGACTTGGTGTTGAAAAACAATTTTTTTAATACCATAATAGAAATTCAGGCTCTAAAATTGGGTTAGCATACCAGAATTACTATTTTAAATATGCATAAATAAATCCCATATTAAATAAGTTTTTTTTTTTGCGGTATGAAAAACGACCGCTCTCCACAGTAAAAATAAAGCAAAATGTTAAAACCTTTCGAAAACCGTTCCTATCAGTCAAAGAGATCTGCGCCAAAACGTAGATAAATAGCCAAATGAAACACCTTTACGTCTCAGAGGTCACATGATCATACCAGCCAATCACAATCAACTTGTCGGACACTTACGCTGAGGCGCCAGTTTTGCGAAGCTTTTCTCAATAGTGATGCTCAGTCTACTTACATTAGAAGTCTATGGTAAATACCTCAAAAATGAAGGACTCTCTCCTTGCAGTGGTGGTGGCGTGCTGCTTCAAAAGATGCCGGATTCCCCGGACTCGGCAAGAGATCGAGGCTAACCACAAGAGGACCCTGATCTGCCTGCTCTTCCGGTCTTACCTGGACCGAGTTCCCGTGGAAGAGGTGGACTTGGTGTGGGGTGAGAACTCCGTCTTTCTTATATGTTCTACTAGCCGCGGAGTGGCCAGCACGGCGTTGCCCGTGACAGTTGTTTTCGTGGGATTGGGTGGGACCACTGCTGGCTGACGCCCGGTGATTGCTACCTATCCCCATTTGGTTTACTTCGCAAACGAACTCCACAGGCAACGACGTGATGGCCTTAGTGGCTATTATAGACATTGTTAATCAAAACACGCAAGAAACGGAAAACTTGGCATGGTTACAAAGGCATTAGGACGAAAAACGCTTGGGACGTCAATCAACGCTTGTGGCAAAATCCGTTCCTTCTTCATTCGAGGTAGGGTAACATCACATTCCGGAAAGAAGAACAGAAGGTGAAAAAAACTAATAAATAAATTTTAAAATGTTTCAGAATAAATTTTAAATTTCGGGCTGGACACAAAAATTGCAAAAAATTCGGACTACCTGTGTGCCAAATTTCATAATTGTAAGTGCCATAGATTGGTCAGGACACTGATCACAGGGACAGAGAAATACTTCCTTTTATAAAGTAGAGTTTGTAACATCCATAGAAGCAGCTGCAAGACAACACTGGAGGGTCTTTCGCGGAAAGTCTGTCGTACATACCAGCGTATCTATCCAAAAAATCATCTCCTTTCCGTCAAGGTGGTCGTGGAGAGTGTCCAGCGGCTCATCTTTAAGTTTCTAGGACGAGAGAACGAAGAAGACATGAGAGGGGCAAAGTCGAGTACATTTAAGTATCGAATGCTTAGTATTCGTATACTCTCAAGTATCTAATAGATATTCGAATGCATATAGTATACAGAAAGTGATATATGGATAGTAAGAATCGGTCATCTGAGATGTAAGGCTATGGATAACTTTGTATCTGAATACCTTCGTGTTTGAATATTTTGCATCTGAATACTTAAGATGAATACACTTTGGATAGATAGCACCGTATTCGAATACAATGAAATATAATCCAGAACAACGAATACTTATAAGAATAGAGTACAGCGATTACTTATAAGAATAGAGTACAGCGATTACTTATAATAATAGTGTACAGTGATTACTTTTAAGAATAGAGTACAAAGATTACTTATAAGAATATAGTACAACAAATATTTATAAGAATAGTGCACAACGAATACTTATACAAATAGAGTATTCTAGTAATTTTTATATTATAAGTCTCTCATCTAGAAAAGACTTCGAACTCTCAAACTGAACAGAAGTTTTTTTTGACTCGTCGGATGCGCCACCTATGTGTGTTCGAGGGCGCTGTTCATCAACGTGGCAGCTGGCCAGTTTGCACTCCGATCCATGCTTCGATACATTCATCCTTGTACTGCTCTTGGTGGTCCGAACTCTGTGCACCTGATATTAAACTGCACAAGAGTACAATCACTACCAATTTATAAAATGATTGCTGATAAAAATGTTGTTCATCCACTTGATGTGTGCATCTCAGTGTACCCTCCATCAAATACAAGTGGCTGACATCCATTCACGGGACATTGAATATCGGAAGAGAGCACGATTCGGATCTTAAGTCAGTTTCGAAATAAAAACACTCTGTAGTCATTTTATGGATGATCAAAGTGTCAGTAGGGTTGCGTATTAAATACTTGCTCGCTAGCTTTTCGATTGCACACTTGGCAGGTAGTAGGTATTTTAATTAACGTCGCACTGGAGTAACACAACAGGCTACTGGTGACGATCCGGGATCAAACCCGAAGGGAAAGATCAGAGACAACACCACGTCAGTTTGAACCAAGGTCAGATGACTAGGTCACACCTGAGCTGGCACCAAACTTCCACACCAAGCCAACGTAAGGACATTCGAGGCCACGACAGATTTAACGTGCACCAACAACCCTTCTACACGGCGGTATTTGGTTGGATTCAAACTAGTAATCTTCTGGTTGACAGACCGCTACTCTTCCAACAGGGCTACCATTGCTCAAATTGCACACATGGAGATGAACGTTTGTTAGAAAAATTTTGACACTTATTAATAAACTAAGAACGATGCAAAACCACAGAGAACGCGGAACGGCACTTTTTTATATTCTTACCCAATTCCAAACTAATTTTTGTATCACATTCTCATATCCTAGTTACAGTTTGCACTTGAGTTAGGCAGGTGTTAATTAAGGTCGCACTGGAGAAGACAACGGGCTAGTACCAACTCAAAGCAGTTTGCCCTTAAAAAACAAAAATCTTATTTGTTTATACACTCGCTAACCGAAAAATCGACGCACCCAGAAGGAGTTGTCCGATTGCGATTAAAATGGGTGGTTGTGAAGAACATACATAGAAAAACAAACGGTTCAAATTTCAGAACAATGGAATGATCTATTTCAGATTGTAACCATTACAAATGGAGGAAGTCAATAAGGCGTGGGTCCACCTCTGGCCTGGATGCGTCATCCAGGTCAGAGGAAAAAATTCCAGGATGGTGTCATATGGAATGTCTTGCTGTCTCAAACTGTCGGGCTAAAGGGTCAACATTCCGTGATGGTTACCCTCCCATAACGTCCCAAATGTGCTTTATGGGAGAGATCAAGAGACCTAGCTGGCCAAGGAAGTGTTGGGAATACTTGAAGACAATTCCTAGCAACACGTGCTGTGTGCGCTAGGGTATCTTGTTAAAAAGTAAGTGCGGGGTGTCGCAAAATGAACACAACCGGTCGTAGAATGTCGTCTACGTACTACCAAACGGACATCAAAGGAGATGGCACCCCAGACCCTAACGCCCTGTTGTGGGCCTGTGTAGCATGCGTTAGTAAGAGCAGGATCCCTTCGCTGCACTGGACGTCTCCGAACTAGTCTGCGGTTGTCGTCAGGACACGGTTGGAAACGGGACTCGTCACTAAAGACTACACATCCCCAGTCAGCGCCGTTCCAAGTGGACGAGCCCGGCACAATTTCTGGACAACTCCTTGGTGCGTCTATTTTTTTGTTACAGTGTGTATATCAAGAAACAACGAAACTGTTACAAATACGCTATCAGAGCAGTTACACCCGGGCAATGGTAATTTAATTCACGGATCGCTTACACGCGATTACATACACGTCCGAATGCGATTAAGGTTTTGTTTTGTGTTCATTGCTTCCTTTTAAAGTTTGTACAGGACATTTTGAAACACCACGCGTATATAGCTTCTATAGAACTTTTGATAATAGCTCTTCCTTTTTTTACAAAATATTTGAATAACTATAAAACTACACAAATCGAGCAGATTTTCCTCATAAACTATTTCATTTAATATTCTTTTTAGAGTGTTTATATATTTACAGCTCTATTTATTCCTAGGTTTTTTTTCGTATTTGATACAGGAAAAAAGTTTTTTTTTTTTTTTTTTCCTGTTTGATGCCATTATTTGTTGTACTTTTTCATCGATTTATCTTTATTCCTTGTTTTTAGACCTTGTGCCATAAAATCCAACAGACGCTTTGACGTTATTTTTTTTCTTGCTATTCTTTTTGGAATGATGTACCTTCTCTATGGGGCATACAACCTGTGTCTTTTGATTTCAGCTATTATTTTGTGCTAACCGTGTAAACGGTTAATTCTCACCAGCGATAACAGTTAGTCACTGTTAGTATTAACAGTTTTGTAAAGAATTAGCAACTGACACATCAGCTTACTTTTGGTATCGATATCACCTGTTTATTTGTAGTTATTAACTTTTATGTTTAATCATTCAGTAACTAAAAAAATTGGCAGTTTTCCCTTTTTATTCTCTAATGAACGTCAATTCTGAAATTGTTTCACTACCATCCCATCAACAGTTATAGTCAACATCTAAAATTCCCAATAACAGTTTCTAATATTATTTTGCAGTAACAGTGTTATTTAAGCTTCTTTCGGAATAACAGCCGTTATCTAATTTCAGCACTGGAAGTAGTAAGGGAAGGAATGGAGAAGAGGAAGTCCAAGAAGAAACGGAAACGACTCGGAAAGAAGAAACTGGAGAATGAAAATCAGGAGAAGGATCCGAATGCCGACTCGGAGGAACTGCGGGATTCGGAGGAAGACGAAGAGGAGGACGAAGAAGAACAGCAACCGAAACCTTTGACCTTGGTGGATCGATTCAAGGGCATTTTCAAGAAAAAGGCGCTTGTCGAATTCAGCGACGACGAGTCTAACCAGTTGAGCAGCAACCAGGACAACTACTCCAACTAGATCAACTTTCTACCTTCACTTTTCAGACGACAGTTTTAATCCACACAGGTACTTTCTGGGGATTGAATGCTATACACAGAAACGGAGCCACGATTATATTTCAGATTAGGTGCATTGTTAAGTGAAGCGCACATTGGTCCACATGGTACGAGAAGCACTCATCATACGGATCGGATTTTAGATAGGGTTGCTAGAATATGAATATCAGAAAAGAGAACATTTGTAAAAACTATTTTGAAAAAAAGAGTGAAAATACGGAGAAGTTTTGTAATTACTTCCGAAGGAGTGTTTGATCATTTTGAAGAGCTTTGAGTATAAAAATTACTGTCAAGATTATATCTCAAAACACATGGATGAGCCTATACCTCCTACACAATTCGAAATCCAAACGTATACCGCCTGTTTAGAATTTCGATTAATAAATGAACTACAACCAATATTATTCACTATTATACCAATATATTTTTAGGTTCTTTTAACTTTATCACATAAACAAACAAGAAAATGATAATTTAACAATGGGCAGAACTAGTTCAAATACTAACTAACAACACAATTAAATAATACACTAACATATAATTATAACTCACCGAATTATGCTCAGCAATCCTAGTTGAGTTATCGATTTCGATTCAATGCTAAAAGATGGCTAGGTTAGCGACGCAATTTCCTTCCAAACTAGAAAAGGCTGCGAATCTCTTGTCCGTTTCGCCATCCATTCTTATGTAATATCTACTACTAGCCACTGCGTGGCTAGCCCGGCGTTGTCGGTGCACGTGATGTAAGGTATTAATCTGGTGTAAAATTTATCGCAGATTTCAAATCCGTTGAAGATATGTTTAATTAAAAAATTATTTATTTAAAGAAAATCATATTTTTAGATATCAATCTAAACTGAAATTTTCATCAGATTTCAAATCCGTATAAATTTTTACTCTACCTTTAACGGTCTAGGAGTTAGAGAAAAGAACTGACTTCAGTTAAAAGATTTATCGTCTGGCTGGAAATTTATTCGTCCGCGCCAAATCAAAGCAGAAATGAAAAAAATAATAATAATTTTCTCTGCGTACTGCGGATGAAAAAAATCTTGGCATGTTTCAAAACCCTGACTGCAAGGTCACACGGGTAGAAAAGTTCTCCGCGTTTAAAAAAGCAATGAAGAATAAAACTATTAAATTCATTAAAAAAAATATTTTAGATTGAATTTTAAAATTCGCCGCGACCCAAAAATTGTAAATAATTTGGACTACCTGTGTGCCAAATCTTATAATTGTAGAGATTATAAAAGGAAGTGTTTGCCTGTTTGTTTTCTGGGATCAAAGTCCTTATGAATCTTTGACACTTACAGTAATGGGATTTGGCACACAGGTAGTCCGTATTATTTGAAAATTTTTGGGTCGCGCCGAATTTTAAAATTCAATCTAGAACATTTTTAAATGAATTTAATGGAATTTAATTATTATTGTTTTCTTTGGAATGGCAACAGCATAAAGAAATGGCAGATTCTAAATTTATTTTTTCCTTGTTTCCGTTTGTACGCCTTTATCCGAAGAACAAAACCAATAAAAAGTTTTAACTGGAGTGATGTAGTTCTTTTTTCTATCTCCTATAAAGATAGAGTAAAAATTTCAACAGATTTGTGCGGAAAATTTCACATTATATCTTTACCTAAATATGATTTCCTTCAAATAAATAATTTTTAAATTGTAACTTTTATATTTTTACCCGCTTGGGGGCTTCTCTCCCTACTCGCTATCGCTCCTCAACCCCCAATGATTGCTATGCAATCATGTTTAGTTCGCTCCGCTAAATATACTTTTCAACAATGAGGGTATCCGGATTTGGATCGCTGCTGGATTGGTCCCGGACCTCTAGTAGCACGTTATTTTTGTACTCAAATGGCAAAATGTTAGAAGTCACTTTTTTAATTTTTCGTGATTTAGGATTCAACATGTGGTTCTGTGGTTTTTGATATATTACAATTTTCCCACCTTTGTCTTCTCATAAACTGAAAGAAAAATACTAGCGACATTTTGCCACCTTCTAAACATTAACAAAAAAGACTCCGGGATGGGACTTGGCCAATTTTTCGGGAAAAGTGACATAACACTTTGCCATCTGAGCACAGAATTGAAGAGTAACGGAATGCGCCCGAGTAACGGAAAATTGCCTACTTTTTTGCCAGATTATCGGATCCGTATATAAGCCGACCCCCGTACTTTAGCTTTAGAAAACGTTCCAAAAATTATCGGCTAATATACAGGTAATTAAACGCAAAATGTTTAATAAATGTCAAGAACAAAACAGCTGATTTCCATATAAAAAATGAAATATTTTAGCATAACATATTGTTAAAATTCAGAGGAGATCTCATCATAATTTTAACTTTATCACCAGAAATGAAAAAATTTATTTTTTGATGAGTAAAAACTTAGTTTAAATGAAAACATTCTTTAAAAATTAAAAACAAATAATACTAATAAAATATTTAATGTTGCTTAAATTGTACTACTTTAGAGCATCTTTTAATACAATATTTTTAATGCTACGTACGAGGGTAAGTCAATAAGTATCTACAATCAATTTTTATTATTTATTACAACAAGAGTAAAAAATTTTTAGTGGTAACATTTTTCAACGTAGTCACCCTGCTTTTCAATACACCGTTGCACAAGCTTTCCGATACCCGCGAAAAAAATGTTTTCGGTTGGAAGGAAGCTCCTTCCTTCACCTGTTGATCGGAGCTGAATCGACGGCCTCTTAAAGCATCTGTAAGTGGACCAAACAGATGGTAATCTGACTGTATCGAGATTGGGACTGTATGCAGGATGCACCAACACCTCGAAACGCAACGTCTGAAGAGTTTGAGCGGTGTGGGCGACGGTATATGAACGCGCATTGTCATGCAACAAAAGAACGCCTTCCGACAATCGACCTCGACGCTTCGTATGAATTGCAGGCTTCAACTTGTTTACCAGCATATCACTGTAATTTTCCTGTCTACTGTTGACCCCTTGTCCAGGTAATGTTCCAGGATTGGCCCTTGTGAGTCCCAAAACATTGAGAATATAATTTTTCCTGCAGACGGTTGACTCTTGAATTTCTTTTTGACCGGTGATCCAGGATGATTTCATTCCATGCTCTGGCCTTTGCTCACTGGTTCAAAGTGATGAATCCACTTTTCATCTCCTGTGATGATTCCCTTGAGAAACGTTTCACCTTCGTTCGCATAACTGTCCAGTAGGTTCTGACAGATTCTCACACGGTTTCGCTTGTGCTCTTCATCGAGTTGTTTTGGAACCCATCTCGCACAGACTTTGTGACAGTTCAGCCTGCTATGCATGATGTCATATGCAGAATATGACTAATCTGCATATGGTTTGCCACTTCATCAACAGTCACTCGTCTGTTATTCTGAATCAAGGCACGGACTCGTTCAATATCGTCATCAGTTGTTCATGTAGCTGGACGCCATATTCTTTCAGCATCCTTCACGCTCGTTCGACCACTTTTGAACTCTTCAATCCACTGGTAAACACTTCGCAATGGCAAAACAATGTCCCCGTAACGTTCAAAAAATCTGCTGTGAATTTCCGCTACTGGTTCACCTTTAGACCACAAGAAACGTATTACATAACGCTGTTCTTCGTTGGTGCACACAGAGAGTGGCGCGGCCATCTTTACTTCGCAACAGCGCAAAGTAGACTGATGTGATAACACTGCAACACACCTTAGGCGAAGACAACGGTGACACCTAGCGTCTGGTGAGCACAAAAAACCGAAGAGACAGAGAAAAAACAAAATAGACACATTTGCAGTTATTTATTGACTTATGCCAGCTATAGATTTTGCTCTTGACAATGCTACATACAATTGACTATCCGAAAAAAATCTCGCTTTCATCATAAATAACGAGACCGACTTTGTCGAAACTTTGACCTTGCGACTTATTGATGGTCATGGCAAAAGCTAATCTTACTGGAAATTGCTATCTTTTCAATACAAATGTCGTATCTCCATCATTTTTTGAATCTGTAGTTATGCGTGGTATATGAACGATTGTGCCTTTGTTGTGAGCCGTCAACACTTCAACATGCAAAATGTAGCGCTCGATCTTTCTCACACTCAAACCGATAACCGTTGCAGAGCCCGTCGCTCATGAATAAATTCCTTAGCAACATGACAATGCAGCCTGGCTTCTTGGGCAGATCTGCCGGTCGAAAAGCTGGAAGAAGTAAGCGAACTCAGATATTCCTCGGGATACTGCAAGCGTATATTTTCCTGATCAGTTTCGTCACCTCCTAACGATTCCGCTGAATCAATAGAAATACACTTTAAAGCATTACCAGGCAATTTGTTTAAAATAAAATTATTGATTCCTCTAACTTCGTCGTTTCGTGCTGCTAGTACAGCACGGGTAGTCATTTCTTCAACGGTTATGGTGTTGGGATAGAAATCGTCAATTAGAATTTCCGTTTTCAAGTCATGGTGAATTACAAATTCTTCAATCTCATTGTTACCAATTTTAACTAACCATTCAGCAAAAGTATTGAAATCGGAGGAAGCTCTCATATTTTTTTCCAATTTTTGAATTTTAAAATATGGCTAAAATTTACTGTTTTTTATACATGCTTGAAGGATTTGAGTGCGACCACCTTTTTTTTTACCACAGGAAGTACTTGATGAAAATCACCACCTACGATAAATGTTTTACCGGCAAATGGCTCGTTCGAGCGGTATATATTGCGAAAAGTGTTGTCTAACATGGTGAGTATAGTTTGCGATATCATTGAAGCTTCGTCCCTGATAAGTACTTCAATTTGGCTTAGTTCTTCCTTCCTTCTTTTGCTCCAAATCAACATTAAATTCTCATCGCCATACATAAGCGGCAAATTAAAGGTTTTGTGAGCAATTTGACCATACGGCAAAAGGACAGCAGCAATTCCAGTCCAAGCAACCGTTGCAATCTTAGTTTGTACGAGTCTGATATAATGAACACGGCACGTATAAACAAAAGTCTTATCGGTGCCACCTGGTCCATCAATGAAATACAACTTTTGACTCCGAGACTGGATTCCACTCACATTATCGTCAAATGCCACTTTTTGATCTTCGTTCATTTAGGCATACATCGATTTGTAAATTTCTTTATTGACTGTCAATAAAGGTATCTATTTCGTTTTGATCTTTAACATACGATGCATCTTCTAACTTTTGCAATCCAACCTGCCCCAACGATAAATTTTCATTTTCCAAATAATGCTTATACATCGAGAGTGTTCGACTTGTCACATAATTCTGTTTTAAAAGCAAACCGCGTGAAGCCTGCGTCGATATCGCCAGCAATAGTTAAATACATAAAACATTTTCTAAAATATTCTGGCATCATAGTACAAACAGCATCGCTCAAAATTCCACGCATGTAATCGTCTTATTTGCAAATTTCTAAAGCTTGGGCTGCTTCTTGAAATGTAGCATAATCAATATTGTTTACACGACATTTTGTCAAAAATCTTCGGATCTCAGGCCAATTTGGATTGCATGTCATAGTAATAAAAAGGTCTGGACGACCAATAACGCGAGATATTGCCATAGTATCATGATATAGCTGCTGCAAAGTGCGTGGACTACCCTCATAAGAAGAGGGCAAAATAATTGCTTTACCAATTTTATGAGTGTCTGAGGTGTTGAGAGTGCTATTTTGTACATGCTCTATCAAACCTTGCAAGTGCTCCGTTCTAAGCTTGTTTTGATTAGATTTTATCCACAATAAACGGTTTGCTTCGACTTTTAAGTACGAAGTTATTAAGTAATACTGCAACAAACGTTGACACAAAAGATAACTTTATTCTCCAGGCCTAAAAGCAAGCATATAGCCGTAATATGAATTACTCTTTTGACTTGAATCTTTGTATTTTGTTGATAATTATGTGTGTGGAAAAAGCATAGGATCGCTGTTGATTGATTGCATTGGTAAATAGCTGCTGTCACGCTCGTCTTTAGGATATGCTGTCTTTGAATTTACTATAGCAACTAATTGTTCACACGTTGGAGCACTGTAAATACGTGGATGTTCGCCTTTTTTAACAAAATTATAAAAGTCTAAGCGTATTTCTGCATTTTGATGTATTTCATGCAGACTTCTAAACTTTTTGGACACTCATTGAGAATTGGTTGAATAATGTTCAAAACGTCTTTGCTACGTAGGTCAATAGCTTGGTTGGCATCATATATAGAAATTTGGTCAAAATTGAGGCGTTGTGTTGGTTTATAGAGACGTGGTTGCTCTCACTTTAGCATCTCCAATAATTCTCATAGCGTATGGACCCACACCTTTGATATCAGCGTTAGTCGCGATAGATTAAGAGACAAAAGCGAACAAATTGTTGTAAATTCGTATGTTTTGACAAAAATGATTATTTATTTCGCCAGTTGGCAGATTTTTAAACTCCACTAGCCATTCATTCAACGGTGGAAGCTTAACCTTTCCATGATGACAACATACATTAGACGATCTGCCTGTTTCAGATTTAGAACTCAATGCACCACATTGAGAATATTCTTTCTTCCTATCACCAATATCTAAGTATTGGTTTAATTTTTGCCGTTAACACAACAGCCTCACGATCAGCATTTCTTTTCAATCGTGCTTCAATTACGGCAGACTCTCGCTCAGCCTTTCTTCGCAGTTTTTCATCGCGTCACAACGCTAGACGGACCATTTTTACTTACAAAAAGGATTTAAGAGTAAATTATTATCATTATAAAAGTGAATTAAGTTTGTGGTGCAGAGAGCAAAGGAGATGGCTTTAAATCTATTGTTCTGAATTAGATTACAGTGAAAACTGAAGAAAAAAAATTACATAATTAAGAATCAAGGGTAAATTCTTAGCATGTGTACCGGATGTTGACGGTATACGTTAAATTGCGTTTCCTTTTCCACTAATACAAGTTTCTATCTTTGCGATGGTTCAAGGTAGAGTGAAAGTTTCAACGGATTTCAATTCGTAAAATGATACGTCAGATCGATACAAGACTTTCAATAAAAAAATTTTATTATTTTCAATAGTCGTAACTTACCTTTTAGCATCTATTCCTCTTATACTAACGGAAGTATTGCCTCCAAGGGAATGTCGACGTGTCTGGCATTTCCCGTCAGTTTCTAAATTAAATGCTCCGAATGCAGTGTGCGTAATACACTAAATTAATCCGATCCGTGCGATGCATACCGTCCGATGCGGAATAGTGTGTGCTTACCTTTAATTCACTCTACCACTTTCTGGGGATTAAATGCTGTACACAGAAACGTGGCCATGATTACATTTCGGATTGAGTGCCAAGTTAAATGGAATATCCTTTTGTGCCAGGTTGATCTGGATCTTATTATAATTAAAAAGCATAGTTTTCAATAATAGGAACGAAGAAAAAAAATAAGTGGCATTGAAGTGCAAGAGTGGGCTATACTAATATTTTTTCAAGGAAGCACTTATCCTTATCCAATACAGACACTATCACCACGGTAAGGCATTGCCATTCATTTTTATCCGAGCAAAAAAAACAAAAACAGAATGGTGATAGTTGGGCGTGGAGATTTAAGGATGCTGATGAAGAAAATGCAGCATCTTATAAACAAATGGATAACACAGAACACATATCTTGTACACACATATCACAAAGTGATTTCATGCTGGCAATAGTGTTGTCCACTACAGTTTGGGGAATTAAGTTGCACTCTTCCAACAATGCGGTCTTCAAGGTATTCATATCCCTAGGAGGAGGATGTATCCGTGCAACTGCTTTTCCAAGGTAGTCTCATAAGTTCTCAATAGGGTTCAGATCAGGAGATTTTGCAGGCCAAGGTATTTGCTCAATGGTTTCTTTTTCAAGGCACTCGTCAACGAGGTTTGCTCGATGTGGATTAATTCTATCGTCCAGGAGTAAAAAATCAAAACCATATGCACCTCTGAACAGTCTAACATAGCGTTCTAAGACCTCATCCCCATGTCTCTGGCCGGTCACAGATCATTTTTATAAAACGGGTAGAGGCGTTAGTCCATCGATCATTTTCCTCCACACACAATCACTACCAAAATGGTCACATTCCATAATGTTCGAAGGAAGATTTCACGTTCCTGATTCCCTCTAGATGAAAAACGTTTATAATCAGATGTTAAACTAATCCTCGACTCATCAGTAAGGAGAACATGGGTCCATTGGTGTTGACTCCGGTTCTGATGTTCTTTGCACCAATTAAAGCGATCTCTCTTGTGTTGTGAAGACAGTGAAACACATACTCTTGGCTTTCTGGAATAAATGCCTTTTTCACTTAGCCTTCTGTTTACAGTTTGACTGACAACAGTTTCTGTGGCGGCTGCAAACTCTCAACTTAACTGCCGAGCAGTCGATTTCCTGTTACGAAGGGCAGTTATTGCCATATATCAATCTTGATAAGCAGTTGCTATACATTTACGACCGTGTCCAGGCCTCCTTACAATAGTTCCAGAGTTCTGGAAATGTTTCCATAGCGCAGAGACTGTCTTGAAATGTTCACACATCTTGCTGCTTCCACGATTGTCTGCCCTGCATCTAAACGGCCGATAATGCGCCACTTCACAGATTCTTCCAAATAATACTTCGGAGCCATAACAAACCGTTTCGAGTCCTTACACTGAAATCAAAAGATTTTTTGCAGAAGTACCCTCAGATATACACTTTGCGTAAAGTGTTTGATTCACCTTCAAATGACTTAACGCCTTGATTTGCAAATTAAAAACCGTTTGATCTCTTTTGATTGGATAATTCTAACTAGGCATGTTTTCACACATTCCCTGCAAAAATGGATTACATCGGACGGGTATTTTATAAAATACAATTATTTTTGGGAATGTAAAAATAATTTTGGACATGAGTGGACAAGGGATTGCAATTGCACTAGGGGTGCAAATAAGAAAATCCTGACAATTTTTTATTTTCAAACTTAGAGCTACTGTCATGGTATTGAATTTTTTCTACTTTTCTCATGCATTCAATGTTCTAACGAATTTTTTTACGAGTTTCATAACACAAAAGCACTTAATGCATTTTTAATATTTATTTTTTAAAGTTATAAAAATACGAAATCATAAATTACATAAATCTACATAAATTAACTTGCAATACTGTAGGATAAAAAACTATAATTTATCTCCACGAGAAGCACTTTTTGGTAGACTGATTTGCACTGCCTTTCACATGTGTTTCTAAATATGTAAATTAGGTGTTACCTAATTGTACATTTTGGAACCTTATGTGGCTACAATGATCGCAATAAAAAATTACCCAAAAAAGTATCTTGGGAATAAATTTCCTAAATTAAAAGTAGACTAGCTTACAATTTTACAACTGTTATTATAAGGGAATGAAGAATTGAAAACAATTGCGTTGATCTAGGAATTCCAGACAAGATAGGCTGTACAAATTTCATAACACCAGAACTCGGGGTTTTATAGTTGTCGTTTTACAGACAAACAGATTTCCTGCTTTATACAACATATATTCTTTCCATCAAAGACCACGCTGAATTCATTTGTATTTTTAAAAGGATTGTGTGGTGTACAGTGGTAAACATATTTAAAAAGCTTTCTTAGAGATTTTTGTGTCAAAGTTCATGTACATTTTTCAATATATTTAAATAAATAATCATGCTTGTTTATAACTAAAGCTCTAAAATGTATCATCACAAAGTCAGAAGTCTTATTTCCGACTTCTACACATGAAGACAGTTAGTTGAATTAACGTCGTACTGGAGCATTAGACCGGGCTATCGGTGTCAGCCTGAAATCAATACTCCCGAAACAGATCCGAGGACAGAACCTCATAATTTTGAATAATCTACTCTCGAATAAAGAGGCACGATTCTGGTTGCCTTAAGGCAACCAATTGTAAAATTGATTTGACATGCAATATAGATATTCATTTTAAGGAACTACATTTCTAATGTATATTCTTCCTTACATCATTAAAAATATAGCAATGAATTAAATGCTATAATTTTAATATTTTGGGTTGCACATTTCAAAATCTGTGTTCAGTTTAATCAGACGTACACAGATGGCATTCTCAAAAAGTTCAGTTGGACTTATAAAGTTAATCAAATGTGTAGAACCTTACATCTTGAAAGCAGAGTTATCTCTAGTCTCCGATACTTTATGCACTTTTAATTTTTATTTATTTTAACATTCTTTTCATTTCCTAACACACAAAAGTAATATAAATTCATATGTATTCTAATTTAAATTAACTTAACAACATTTGCATGGAAACGTCTACGTAGAGAAGTCATATCTACACACTTGTCCTAAGTCCAGCTTACGACTTCCTTATCAAGTAATCGTGTTTGCAGATCCTGATTTTCTTCATATTTTAGTTCAATAAAAAATCTATAGATGGCAGCACCATAATACAGTCCAATTTTTAAAACAATTCAACCTGATTTCCATGGGTGTCACAAATACAAAATATGTTTTGCATTTCATTGATAAAACGGTCATTTAAGCTAGTCAAAATTAACACTTCTCTTCAAACATCATTATGAAATAATATCCTATAGCGGGCATTCACATTTACTAGTTGTATTCATTTCCTAATTGTAGTTATATTTCGTTTAATTAAAATTTCATAGATGGCAGCACAAAAAAATGAACTGTTTTAAAATGCTTCAATAAATTTTAATAAACGGTGTTAACAAGGAAAGACAGCTGAAAATTAAAGCTAAACAAGAATACTTGATTTCTTGTTAACTGCTCCGTACTTTTAATGGTTGGTTGGTTGTTCACCGCAGGTGACAACCCTCACTTCCCGACTTTAGTCAGGTTAAAGGGTTTACTAGTCACCCACGGAAAAATGGAGTGAACCCGTCAAAGGAAACCGGACTAATCTGGTCAACCCCGTGACGAAATTTCTAAAAATACATTTGATACACATTTTAGATGAGTTATACATCCTTTTGATAATACTGATTATACACAGTCCAGTCACATTAATGTGACCACCTGTCAAAAGCCAGAATAACCACCTTCGGCAGAGCTGACCGCTGCGTGACGTGCAGGAAGAGAGTCAATTAGGTTTCTGAAGGTGTTCACAGGGATGTTGAGCCATGCCGAATCCAGTGCCGTGGCCAGCTGCGCTTGATTACCTCCCTCCTCCAGCCTGGATCCTTCCGGCAATTGTTGCAGGGTGTTTGCTTTCAGACGTTTCACGCTGTATACGCCAACGTTCATCTGTCCGATGGAGCATTAAACGTGATTCCTCGGGAAAATCCACCTGTCGCCACTCTGTGGACGTCCAGTTGCGGTACTGGCGTGCAAATTCCAGCCTTCGTCGCCGATGAACAGCAGTCAGCATAGGTGCATTAACCAGGCGTCTGCTGCGGAGGTTCATGCGCAGCAATGTTCGCTGAACCGTTGTTATTTATCTTAACATTCTTCATCTATAGCCCGTGCTGCACCACTTGTGCTACGCCGTGGATTTTGGATAGTGCCATTTTGCCATGCACGATATACTTTTACCACGGCGACACGCGAACAGTTCACAAAATTAGCCGTTTCCGAAATGCTTCCATCCTTAGCCCGAAAGCCAATAATCATGCCCTTTTGGACGTCGGATAAATCGCTACGTTTCTGCATTACGCCAACGATTGAAATGCTTTCCGATGCCCTAGGACATACTTTATATACACTCCACTGCAATGTGCTGCCACCTGCCTCTTGTGATTGGTTATTTCACGTTGACGTCGAAAGTAGGTGGTGGTCACATCAATGTGACTGGACTGTGTATATCATTTTGAAAATAGTGTTAAAATATCCTTTTGATAATACATTTAAGACATGGGACGGTAGTGTCTGCAGGATTTTCCCTAACTATTTTGCATGAGATTTAATTTTAATTTAGTTTTCCTCTTTTGGCAAGGTTAATTGTTTCCCCAATTTTTAATTAAAATGTCAGGTGCAGTCCTGCTTTTCCCACCAGCCTCACGTACACAAAGTTGATTTAACGAAGTAACAATCATTTTTGACTCTATCTAAATTACACTAATATTTAAATAGTAAACGATTAATTCCATTAATTATGTACAGGAAAAACACAGAAACTAAAAATTAACAGTAAAATACAAATGTACACAGTCTTCTGATTGTTAGTGGGTGATAATGTTAATGTTTTCCACTAAGAATTTCATAACATTGCTTTTAATGATGGATGTTTTGCTTCAACGAAATAGGTGTAGACATATTTATCAACTTGTTTTCAAAATTTGTTGGTTACCTTTTCGATTGACTGAAGCCATAGTAGTGATTACGATGTATCGAAACAAAGAATCATCTATGGCTTTCATCACAGTATTGCAGTCCTGTTCCTGCCAGCTCAACCTCCCTTGTACATGTGAGCTTCACCTAGTTCATCTGCATTCTCATCAGAACCGCACTGCATTTGAATGCTTCTGGTTAATGAATTAATTTCTTTTTATTCTAGCTATTGAGCAAAGTGACTGATTCTTACCAACTGGCGAATCCAAATTTAAGTCTAAGGAAATCAAGCAAAAATTTCCATGACATCAGTGGTAAAATAACAATTTTAAATCAAACATTAAAATGGAATGTAATACCAATGATGGGTCATTTAAGAGAAGTCAAATTATTTATCTCTCTCTCTCTCTCTTGAAAAAGAGTTGAATTGTTAGTTAAGATGCAGGTTATATCACACACGGTCAAATCCTGTTGCATTTATCTCGGGATAGGTCCGTCTAATTTGGAGTATGGCCACCGTGCACTGCTATATAAGCCTCACAACCAGCCCTCATATTGTTAATGAAGGTGTCGAGAAATGCTAGCGGCAATAAATCCCACTCTTCCAAAAGCGCGGCTGTAAATGATTGATAAGTCAATATGAGACTCACCAAAAACGCAGAGTGCCCTACGAGCCACTAACGGAGTTCGAACGTGGCCGTATGATGGACTTCAACTGAGAGAACTGTTAATTTCGTATCATGAAATCGCCACTCGCACGGGGCGTAATGCCACAACAGTGATACGTGTGTGGAAGAGATGAACCATGGAGAACCGGATAAGTCGAAAACCCGGCAGTGGGCCATGCAATATGATGTCACCACGGGACGTCATCAGCAGGTCGGTGAAGGACCGTACAACGTCCTCTTATGCGTTGGTACAACATTGGAGCATGTATACAGGTGTTATTGTAGTCCACCATGGTTTGTCGACGCCTACTACACCATGGGCTACGAGCAAGGATTCCACTGCGCAGGATTCCTTTGACGTTGAACCACCGACGCCTCCAGCTACAATGGGCTCACTAACATAGCCCATGGAGTGCCGATTGCCAACAAGTCGTCTTCTAGTGTGAGTCCCGTTACAATCTGGACTATAACCGTGGACGCGTCAGATGCAACAGAGGTGAACGCCTTCTTCCGGACTGTCTTATTCAGCGTCATACTGGACGAACGCCAGACGTTATGGTCTGGGGTACAATTGGATATCATGGGCGATACCACCTACTCCAAATTGTGGGGACCCTGACCAGCGGGCGCCTCATCAGGGAAGTTGTGGAGCCCGAAGTTCTACCCCTCCTACATCGCATTCCCTGAGCTGTATATCAATCAGCAAGACAATGCCCGTCTACATGTTGGTGAGAATGAACTGCCCTTCTTTACAGCACGACAGGTTCCGCTTCTTCAATGGCCTACTCGTTTCCCGGATATGTCGCCCATTGGGCATGACATTCAGCATCTGTATGATTCGATGCCACGACGTGTACAGGCTCTCATCACTGCGCGTGCACAAGATATTGATTTTCAGCATTACTTTTTGTTTTATTGCTCTGTAAATTTTATTTAAACCATGATAAGTACTAAGCGAAATAGTAAAAAAAAAATTCTGATGATTCTTTCATAGTGTTGCAATTTTTAGAAACAGTACTGTAGGATAACAAATCAAAAGTTACTCGTCGTCCGGCAGGAGAGTGACTTAAGTTTCACAACCACTCTATCGTGAAAAAGGTAGGTACGTAGTTCATTAACGCAGAATCGGAGCGACACAACGACTATTGGTCACACCAGATCCAAAGACAACTCTCGTAATTTTGAATCACGGTCAGATGACCAGTTCAACATCTCAATACCCACTGACGAGTCAACTTCACGCCAACGTGAGGGTAATTGAGGAGACGACTTATTGGACGTGCTCTAGCTTCCCCAGTGCACGTCGGTGTTTGGCGGAATCTAGTTTAGAACTCCCAACCCTCCGGTCCATTGCTCTTCCAACTGTGCGCATGGAAATGGATGTTCGTGAAAAATGTAGATTTCTAACCTTCCAGCGTATGTGGGAGATACACTCAAGATGATTTTAGTTTCATATTTTTAGACCCAATAGCGCTACCAATACTATCGCTCTTGGCTATTCCTCCCGCTCACTTAGAATTACTTTCACTCCTCATTTGAATTTTGAGGTCTCCTGTAGATCCGTCATTTGTATTTGTATTTAACAGATACGCGCGACCGTTAAGATAAGTTTTTATTATACCTGGGTTTTTTTAGTTACAAGAAATCTTTAGTGTGTTACTTATTACTTTTTATTACGTTACTTAAATTTAAATAATTCATGAACTATATCGACATTTTATTCTTTTACTTTTCACCTCATTTATACATTTCTTTGGGCATTTTAAATTGTTTTAATGCCTTATCTTTACATTATTTCTATTATATATCAAAAAAAGAAATAGTGTAGAAATTTGAATAGCATTTCTTTAAATAAATTGTATTGATATTATTTGAAGTCCTTTACATTTTAAATTTTATCACCCTTTACATTTAATTTTACATTTTAAAATGATGTATCTAGAAATACCCCCGACTTTTCACGTTGGTGTGGAGGGAGTGACCGCTGTCAGGTTAAATAAGTACTCTGCTATTGTTGCTTTGGTAAACATATTTTGAAAACTGCTTCCAATAGATGAGAAATGTGCACTTAGAGAGATAGGCCTTTATTCTGATAAGAGTTTAAAAAAGTGTTATTACAAATTAACAGTAAGAAACTATTAAATAACCAGTTATCACAAATTGTTGCAACCAAAGTTTCAAAAAATAACTTTTAAGAAAATTATTAAATTAAGTTTCAAACAAAATTTCGAAAAAGGTGATAAAGAGAAAAATTGAAAATAATTTTGGAAATTATACGTATTTAGCGGCTAATTTAACTGTTTAAAACTTATCCTTAAATCCCATTTCTGCAAGTTAATAACCATTCAATTTATTCTCGAACTGTTAATGTAAATTATTAACAGCTGATGAAGCTCTTAAAAACTAGCAGCTAATAAAAACTGTCATCGCAAATTAGAAATCCTCGTTATCGTAGAATAAGTTTTGCCCATTAGCACCAAAAACCATCGAACTCAGAAGCTTGGTTTCTCTTGGCGATAAATTGGCGACGTTAGAGAGAGAAACTGGGTAACCTGGTCTCGGAAAAGCGGGAAGCGCCGGCAGTTTCGGAAAGCAGGTGTGTTTCTGAACGGCATGGATGATGCTCACACCTTCCTAAAATGGTGATTTCGGACCGCATGTCCATTCGCTATGTTGACCCTGCCTCCGAACATTGGTTTCCACCGACTGTCCACTCTTCTCATCCTTCTGGGATTCAACAGCGTCTTCACCATCAAGTGGTTGTGAGTACTTGCAGTTTGTTTCAATAATAATGTGGCGTGAAATTTCGAAATAATCAAATTATTAATGTTTATTTGGAAAAAAGTGAAATGCAGCTGAGTATAACAGAAGTCCAATACGAGTAATGCAAAAAGAATAATCAGAGTTATAAACAATAAGAAAAATCGTTTGATATTTTAAGTTTGGTTGCAAAAGGATTCTAGAAAGTTCTGTGATGCCATACGCAAGAATGAAAAGTAAATTTTTAAAGAAAAAACAGATCAAGGAAAAATATCGTCTGCAATCAGTCAAATGTCATTTCTGAACCTTCAACTCTTTTTGCTTTTTTTTCGTTTGGCACATTTTAGAGCATGGTATATTTATATAGTGTCTATTCGTATCGTCCATTCTATATCGTAACTGCTATGCGCTAAACTTTTCAGCAAAGGGAAAAAACTGTTTTATAATTATAAAAAAACATGATTATCGCATATCGCCAGCTTAGAGCAGACATGTCTTCTCTGATTTAATATATTTTCTTCCAAACCGATACCAATAGAATAATATATTTCTCATCGACGTAAAAATAATCATTTAGTGTCAAAAATTACTTTCTTAAAAATGTCAGTTATTAAGTTTCTGCTCTAAACCAACAATTTGTCGCGTAGACATAACTGAAAATTCGAAAGAATTGAATAATTAAGGTTTATTTGGGGAAAAGAGAAATAGAGCAAAGAATAACAGAAGTGGAATCGGAATAATCAATAAAGATCAATCGACATTATATGAAATAGAAAAAATCGTATTATGTTTTAAATTTGGTCACGAGGAGTCTAGAAAGTTCTGTGATGCCATAAGCAAGAATTAAAAAAAATTAAATGCTTAAATTTAAATGAAAAAATAGGTAAGAATAGTTAAAGTTGTATATCATCATACTAATTAGCATAACTCGTTACTACCATGCCGTAAACTTTTCAGCAAAGTGAAAAAACTTTTATATAATTATAAAATCCCATGACTTTATTTGAAAATAGTTTGCATATTTTTTTTTAAAAACTAATAAATATGAATATAGTTAATCACAATATTTATTTCAATAACTACATATTTAAGGGAGTTTTGAGATTTTCACTTGATGAATTTTAGAGATACGTGTTTTACTCAAAGCATTACATTCACTTAATAAAATACGTTTTTAACCTTGGATTTTTAATTTGGAAAAAAATATGTTATAAAATATTTTAAATCAAAGCTTCATTACTATACAATAGCATCTTTTTAAAACAAATGGAATGTTATCATAAAATTAATGAGTCTTTCTCAAACGTTACTTTTAAGGTCTGCAGATCATCATATTTTTTTTAATGTTGAGCCTTACGTTGTAAAGGAGGGGGGAGGGATCTTGAAGGCCCATGTAAGTTGAGTTTGTACTGAATGCTACATTCAGGATGATAGCGAAAGGCTCTCACATCTACGTGGAGCTCCTACACCCTTCCCGGGTCTAATATATAAAATAAATATTTTTCAAACTTTGCAAAATAAATATGATGTAGATATTCCACAGAATCGGCCATTAGTGATTTTCTTGCCTCCTTGAACAGTATACTATAGTCTGTAGGCTCATTTATTTTTCTGTTTTTTCATTTATGTTCAATCGGTAGCGTGCATCGAGTCTGCCTACATCTGGGTGTGTCTTTTTCCCAAATATTTCAATAATAATATTTTTTGTTATTGCAATTTGAAGAAGGGCAATTGAATTACCATTTTGATATAGCAGCATCCATCACTGTAAAGAACAATTTTTTCTGCTGATTCTGGCAAGGGAAGTTGGGACAGCTCAAATTTAAAATTATGCTCACAGAATTATTTGCCTCCAATCCTCGCACAGTCTCGCTCCATGGAAAGCAGAAAAACCCTTTACTTCTGAGGTTATAAAGTGTGAAATCGTGGACTGTTTCGTCTTATAGTAAAGGCTTGAGACATTTTATGTAGAGCATAACAAAGCTTGTAAGTCCATGGTAAAAGATAAAACTCCTTATCCTTCTCTTTCTCCCTCCTTACGCTTTCTTTCCTTTCAATGTGACTCATAATTATCATTTTCTAAGTTTCCAGTTTCGAAATAAACGCAGATATCACACTATTTTCAGGTCTAACGAGACTTAGGTTGTGGTCTTCAAAAGTATTAGAAAATTTCCACAAAGAGAAGGGTTCAGCATTTATTTGTTGGTTCCAAATCGTCTTTATAGAAGCAATACGACTGCTTTTTTGAGGTCCAATTGGGTTCAAGGTACATTTTAGAGGAATTTTTTCTGCAATAGTGTGATTCAACTTTGGGCAGACAAGAGGAAAAACTTGTCAAGCCTTGTGCTTCTTTAGTATTCCGCAGTTTTCTGGCAGTAAGTGCCAAATCAGGATTATTCAAGAAAGATTCTTCCTCCTGTTCTTCAAACAATCTGGCATCTTCATCTTCATCGTGCCAATGAGAAAAGTAGCAGTGTCTTACAAACTATTACTATGGTAGAATCGTCCTTTTTGAGATAATATAATTAATAATTAAAAAACGCTTTTGTTTTACTGTTAAATTATCTATTTATAACGATAAATTAGTACAATGGACTTCCTACACTGAGAAACATCGGTGGGTTTAAAAATCAAGGAACATAACTTAATTAACAATACATTAAATTAAAAATTACTTAATTGATCAGATTTGTAAGAAGTTTTAAGAACAGAAATCCCAAATAAATTTTGATCATGCTCCTCTGCACTGCTACAGGCTTCTTGCGCCCATCCTTTACAGTTGTTTGGGACAATTTCAGAGATTTTGACCTGGCGTACAATTCCTTACAAAGGATTCAGGCTTCGTCACATTCCACGTCGTCTTAGTCTGATGTCGAGGAGTCCGTTTTAATGCTGAATTTATTTTTCTTCCTTGTTTTGACAGTTTTTTGCTTAGGGGCCTTGAACAGTTTCTGCTTTAAGTTTTCTTTTCTGGGTTTTTGGTTATTTTCTTGTTATCTAAGCTCCAATGGCTACCCGGTCCTGTCCGACTGCCAAGGTCCAGGTTTTGATTAGAAAAGCCATCAATCAGAAAAGAGGGCTTGCATGTTTCAAACATGATGCAAAACGTTGTTTAATAATTTAAAACAACAGCTGAACGAGGTGTTATCAGATGTTGTACTTACCTAAAATAAAACTTCAAGCAATTAGAAGCTATAGAGTAAAATCGGTGGAGCAAAAATGGAACCTTTTCTACTCAATTTTTTCAAAATACGTGCCGCATCGACAAACGCATGATCTACACAGCCTTTCATTCCAAATAACATCGGGGCTGTCTGCAATTAGTTTCATGCGTTATCTGACAGATAGCAGTAATAATATAGCCAAAACTGCCGATTCCCGGTTTTCTCCAACTTTCCCCTATACTCTCAAAAGTGTTCGTAAATTTACGAATTTCAATGAAATACTGCTCTATCCATTAATAAAAATTGATATTTCAAAATGGGAAATTTTTAATAATATCTATAACTTGTTAACAAAACTACATTAAATATTTTTAAAAGATAGTAAAATTTTTTTTGGAAAATCAATAACCAAAAAGTAACAAAAACGTTACCTTACAAAAGTCTTCGTACACTCATGTTAGGATATCCTAAAGCATTCCCAACAACTTTAAAACGTCTGGGAAGAGTTCACTAGTTGTTTTCGTAATTTTTGCATCAAAATTCCTCTATTCTTCAATCATTACTTTTTATAGTTCGCTTTTCGATTTAATCTCGTGTCCTCCTATTCTAACCTCCAGTTCTCTCCAAATGTGTTATATTGGGTTTAAATCTGGCGAACGAGGTGGTGTTTTCAGAACTTGTGGATAATTATAGAGACACCAGAGGTGGACGTTGAGAGCCGTATACTTTGGATCGTTACCTTGACAACAAAAAACAAAGTTGTTATCAATAACCAAATTTTGGATAGATAATTTTAAATTGTCTTTTAAAATATTTAAATAAAGAGTAGGATTTATTATGCCATCATCAAATACCAAATTTCCTAGTCCTGAAGCTGACATGAACCCACACAGATGGACTCCTCCACCGCCATGCTTTACTGTTCCAACTAAGTTCTTGGGAGAGATTAAGTTCCTTATTTTTTAATTCCATACGCCCATCGGAACCAAAATTGTTAAATTTGCTGCAACTAAGACATGATTCCAATATGTTTCGGGCTTGTTTATCACTGATTTTGCGAAAAAAAAGCCTAAGGTTTCTATTTTTCGTAAAAATTTTCTTCGGGCAGAACGTCCATTTATTTCAGCTGATCTGAGCACTCGTCGAACAGTTTCACATAAAATTGAAGTAGAAAACGTTTCAATAAATTCAGTAGGAATTTTTATACCACCCACACGTAGATTTTTCACAAATTTTCTAACTATAAATCTCTGATCAGGTTGAGTTAACTTTGCTGGAGACGACCCTTTATTATCTTGTTTTGCACCGTAAAATGGGACCAATGTACTAATTTTAACGATATTCCGAACTGATTTACCACTTCTATGATGAAAAATAATCAATGCTGTTTGCTGTTTCTTTACGACTACGAGCCATTTTTAAATAATAAATAGAATATTACGAAGCAAGCAAGCAAACATTAAAGCAAAACAATTCTTTAATGTCACCAAAATGCAAAAATAAAAATAAAACGATAGACGATAGATTCTTTTGTCTTTCTGTTCCTTCTGTAGCGTTGATGTGATTTACAGATTGTGCAAAATGGTTAGAAAAAAATACAAACCGTTTTCATTCTCTGATTTCTCTAGTGGAGTAGTGGAGGATTAATTTCATAAACTGGACCTAATTTTATAACTATTGTTTTAAAACTATAGAAATGTAATAAGTATTCTAAACACTTATAGTATCTAATTTTTAGAGCAATGACAAAAAAAAAAAAAAAACACTTTCGGGGGATTGAGGTGGCTTGAATTTCTTGAGGCCCCCTACTGTTACGCCACCGAAGGTGGGCAACAATTGTGTACATGAAAAGGGAAAATCATACACGATTGTGCAAGTTAAACGTTTCAAAGGGTGTGTCACGAGAACTGCTCCCGAAAACAAGGGCAAGTTCAAAACACGATTCAACCGAAGTCCAGCGGTTAAATGGGGGCTGGTGCACTTCAATCTGATTTGGCCTCAAACGTCCTCACGTTGACGTGTAGTGGAGGTTTAGAGGGTGGGAATGGAAATTTTAAGTGTTGACCACGTCATCTGACCGTGTCTCAAAATGACGAGGTGTTGTCCTCTTATCTTTCCTTTCGAGAATGATCCCGTACCTTTTACAATAGCCCGCTGTGTTGTACCGCTATGATGTTAATTGCACTACCTACCTTAAGTTTAAATTACCACACCTATTATACAACTATCCTGTTAACAAACCTAAAGCTGCAATTAATTTGAGTTTGTCGCCTGGTTTCTTAATGAAGCAGATGGGCAAAAAAGAAAATGGCCACGGCATGCACATCCGATCACGTTTGAAGAAAGGAAAGACGTGGGTGAACTTTATAAAAAAAAATTGTCCCCTACAAAAAAGTGATAAATACCGTTTTCATGGCAAGAGACCGTATCAGACTGTAGCGAGACAGATAGATAGTTTATACGGAGGCTGATTTTTATTGAGAACTAGCTGAATAATCCGGCGTTGCTTCAAATAGGACCACGATATTTCCCTATGTTAACTCAAATACACAAACCCTGTAGAAAGTGTTTCCTTGCCCATGTCCATTTATTACAGGAAAGCAAACTTTGGATTTTAAAATTTGGGCTTCGAGGGGCATTTTTAGGACAACCCGTATGCCAATTTTCATGGCTACAGATGGATCTGAAGACAGGAAAGGGTCTGAATTCGTTCTGTGAGGACAGTTACCCTAATTTGTTCTGGGGCTCGTTACCTAAATTTGTTCTGGGGTCTGTCATCTATTCAGGTAGCGCAGCACAAATGGGTAGGTAGAAATTAACGTCGCACTGGAGTAACACTACGGGCTATTGCTGACGATCCGGGATAAATCCTGAAGGGAAAGTATCGAGAACGACACCTGAACTGGCACCCCACTCTCCAAACTTGCATAGAACGCTAACATGAGGAGGCCACGTCACATTTAACGTGCACCATCCCTCTCGTACACTACAGTTTGGTAGTGCGTAGACTCGAACTCACAACCCTCCGTTTGCCCATATTTGTTACTCTTCCAACTGGGCTACCGTGACCAGTACAAATTGGAGGGGGATGAAGCAGGCACGAGTTGACTCGTCATCTTGTTGACATTTTTCATTTCGTTACTTGCATGGAAATTTAGATATATAAGCATTGGTAATATGTTATATATTGGTAATAAGTTATATACACATACTCTACATTAAAGTTTTGATACATATTAAAAAAAAAATATTTTAAAAATAAAATAGCATCTTAAAGATCTATATTTTCCGAAATACTCTATGGTAATTTGTAATTTTTTAATTAACGTCGTACTAGAGCAACACAACGGGCTATTGACAACGGTCCGGGATCAATCCCCTAAGGAAAAAAAACCCAAAGACGCCACGTAATTTTGAACCACGGTCATATGACGAGGCAACACCTGAGCCTCGCACCACACTCTCCAAACTTCCACACCAACCCATTCCGAAATACTCTATTGGCTCTTGAAATGAAAAAATATTTAGTGTGGAAATTATTTGAATCTGGCATTGCTGCCGTCATGCGCCTTCCCTGCTCTCCCACACCTACAGGTTTGTCAGTTAGAAGTTTTATCTTGATTTGAAATTCGAAAGAACTTAAGCGTTCTTAATTTGATTAATGTTTCGATTTGCATTAATATGTAATCATTTTCTGTATTTGTATATAGTGTAAAATAGTAATTAAACTTTCATCTAACTATAGAATCTCTCCAATCGTCATTTTTGTATTTGAAACTAGATCTATAAAATACCACTGAACCAATTGATCATTGAAATCCCGCCATTCTGCGTCAGTCATTTTATCTGTAGAATGACGGTTATTTTAGAAATTATATAGTAACGGATGTATCACTTGAAAAATGATACCACTGAGCATGAAAACAATCGTTATGTGATCACCGTTCTTCTTGCCTGCGCAAATTCAAACAATTTACCCCATACTTGCATATCTATTTATCCTATCAACCAGCTGACATATTATTCTCTAAATATTTTCGGAACAGATTTCGTAGTCATTCGTGTATCAACCGGTTGCCACTTTTGTTGATTTTGAGGCTAAACCCCTTTTAATGTCTGACGACCAAAAATTAAAAACGTTTTTTAATGTAATAAAATCTAACTTTTGTTAAATAAAAATTTCTATTTTCAAAAAATTTTGGACCTTTCCAAAATAAAGTCATGGTCCTCGAACAAACATATTATGAAACGAACAGAAGGCAGATTATCTTCGGCTAGTCCAATTTCTGTAAAAGTGGTTAGGGAAATCATCATAGATGATAAGGTATGTCCACACTTGTGCGCTTTCATTTTCAACTTGCCTTTCAACGTTCAATTCAGCATTCAATACAACATGCGTCAACTCATGCCTTATTGCATGCGCTTAGAGGCATGCCCTTCACCTGTCCACACTCGTGCCTCACTTCAGTTTCAAGATGGATGAAGATGATGCTATTCTATTCGGAGGAATCAGTACGGCATAATTATTGATTAGGCAAGTTAATAAACGTATGAAATCAAGGCGAGCGATTTGGATGAAAGAATATTTCAAAACGCGTGTTGAGCATTTATTAATTTACGTTTAAATTTATTATTATTCGTTGGAGCACTCGTTCAAACGCGATGATTATATTTTCTTTGAAATACTTCGCTGGAATCGTTTGCACGTGTTTCCTGTTGCTCGCAGCGAATAACAGCTGAATCTGCTTAAAATCCGAACGATATTTTCCCCGTAAATAAGTTGTTTAAAAAAAGGAGGAAGTAGTGATTTTGCGCCGATGTTTTATTCGATCCCGGGTCAGAGCGAATGCCTCACACCTTGGATTTATCTAACATGTATGCCTTCCTTTGCTAGTTGATTAAATTCTTGTTGTTACTGTTGGACTTGAGTTAACCTTTTTCCCACCCGCTGATCATTATTAAAATTTAATAATAATTGGAATCTTTCCTGTTATTCTTTCGACCAATAGATGTGGTTATTTAGACCTTATGTGTGTTGTAGAATCAATAAAAATAAATTCAAAACACAATGTATAAAGTGGTTACAAAACAGTTGTAAATAATCGTCGTTACCGATTAGCTGGATTTCAAAATTTTACTGCTGAAATCAGAAGATAAAACCTAATTGTGCATTTAGTTATACGTAAGTACTTATAAATATTTGAGTCAAATATGAATAATAATATTTAATATAATCTATGCTTATGAACTTAGATGACTTTTAGTTTACAAATAATTATATTAATAATTAAAGGATAAATAAGTGTTTAAACGAAGTACATTTATCACATTTCTCCTTCCCGGGCATCAAAATAAATTTGTTTCATATTCATCCTTATATATCTTTAGAACCTGCACCATAGCTAAGAAAACTTTAATGGATAAAACACTATGTTAATATTATACTGGTATAATAAAAAGCTTAATTTGTCAGTTTTTAATTCATTTCATTAAATATGTTTAATTAATGCCCATACACATAGTCAGATTTTCGCTCTTGATATTCTTTCTTTGAGTCTATTGATGAAATTAAAATACATAAAAAAAAAGATTAACTCATGTAGTGTTTCAACAAACAATAATTTGAACAGAAATATTTTAAGTGCAATCATAATAAAGTTAAAGGCTCTTGTGTTGTTATTTCCCTAGGGAAATTTATTAAATGCTCTTTACAAGTTTTGAATAAATGACGTTTTAATTATTTTTTAATTTGACTTAAAATTTATTATGACGTTATTAATTTATTTATTAATCATGACGTGTTTAATTTTGTTCGTATAAGATTTACAGTGTATGTTCCACAAACACACATAAGACCTGTAGTCTTCTATAAATTCAAGAGTTTGTTCGTTTTTTTTTTATATATTCATGATAACATACTTAAAAAAAACCCAAACGCAACTACTTCGGTTCACCTAAACACTACAAATTGAAAGTTGAAGCGCACAGAGATTCAAAGCAGTTGGAACTCCTTGCGCTACGCTGTGCGCTATGGAATACTGCTACTTCTGATTCATCTCGGGCATGCTTTGACGCATGCGTCCCTTGCGTCGAGGCATGCGCTTAGCGCAAGCAAAAAGCGCACAAGTGTGGACATACCTACCGTTTGCAGCGCCAACATTGGCAATCAAAAGGGATGCGACATCGATGTCGATGTTTTAGAAACAACTAGCCACTGTGTAGCTAGCCCGGCTTTGACCGTTCCAGTTGCTTTTGTGGGCTTTTGTTGTTTTGCTACGCAAACCAAATGAGAATTCGTAGCCTATTGGATAACAGCCATCACGGATTCCCATTTCGTTTGCGAATTTGTAACCTATTGAATAGGAGTCATAACGGGGTTGCCCGTGGTGTTGGTTTACTTCGCAAACCAAAAGATAATAATATTCAATTGATCAATTATTTATTAAAAGCAAATCAAACGTATAAGGTGGTAAATCTAGTATAAAATTTTCCGCAGATTTCAAATCCATTAGCTTTTATTCTATCTTTAACCATCGCTAAGATAGAAAAAAAGCACTGAAGAACGCCAGTGATAACTTTAATCATTTCTCTTGTTTCACTCGACTCCGTTTCTCAGGAAATCAAAATGAAGAATCTCGAATGAAACGAAGGTCATTCGAATCTGTTCGCTCCCATTCAAGACGGAAGGTGAAAAAAACTTGGCATGGTTCCAAAGGCTGACGTCAATAGTGACTTGAGGGAGAAAAATCTAAATTTTGATGCTTCTTCATTTCCCGAAAGAGGAAAGAACGATGAAAAAACTATTAAATTCATTTTAAAATGTTTAAAGTTCGTCGCGACACAAAAATTGCAAAAAATTCGGACTACCTGTGTGCCAAATCCCATTACTGTGATTGCCATAGATTCGTCAGGACTTTTCGGGCAAGAAACAAACAAACTCTTCCTTTTATAATAGTAGAGATTATCGATTTATTGAAAACGATGCTTGTGACATGCGATGCGATGATGAACAACGATGTTTTATACTTTCGGTGGTTTTACACTGTCGATGTTTTTAGGTTGTCGATGTTTGAATGAAAAAAGTACCATAGTAAAATACATATAAATAACCGTGCAACTAAGTATTTTTCAGTGATGTTGACATCCGTCCCATCAGAAATAGTGTTGTTGTTGTTGTTTCTTATGCCTACACTGGCAGACCAGAGGAGTGCCAGGCCCGTCGAAGACGGCAAGAGGCGAGGGGGGTGCGCCTTCCATGTTATTGAGCCCCATTGGGAGGAAGTCCGACTTTGCTCGACATACATGACACATCCGTTTTACAGGAAGGTCCCTTTCATACATCCATTCACTCACACATATCGTAATTTAGATCCCAATCAGAGGCCGATAACCCCCTGATCAGGTACCCCCAGAGGTATTGATTTGGTATGGGAACATGAGGGGCCATTGTGACCACGTCCTATTTAACGTGCCCCAGTCACCATTAGTGAACACGACGGTCTTTAGCCAGGTCGAAGCGCCGATCTCGCAATCATCAGAATTGTAGGCTCCGCCGAGGACAGAACCCACAACCCTTCTGATGCGAGCCCAACGCTCTAATGACTGAGCTACCGCGGCTCTCATAAATAGTTTTTTCCCTAACTGGTGGGATAGTTAGTGAGAAAAGAAGTTGTCTTAAGGGAAGAAAGGAAACAAATTTCTTTTTTTACAAACTGTAAATAATAATTATACGCCCGAATATTTATAACTCATATGAAATAAAAATTAATTTTATATTTTCCCTGCATAAGTTAATAAATAATTAATAATAACTAACAATAGTTATTGTTACGTACACTCGTCAAACAAAAACGATCCACCCAATCGCAATTGCAGGGTTCAAATCAAAGAACAAAACGGAAGGTAGCAATCGATAGAGATTCTACAAATATCAATACTTAAAATTGGTCTAAGGTCTTCATATTAAGATCATCATATTAAATTGGGTGCGATAATTTCAGTACAAACCCCTCCCCCTTTTTTTTGTTATCACAAATTTTGATTCTACACACAATTTCAGGCGGATTTGATGAAAAAAATATGTAAAACGGAGTAAAATTGATCGAGAAAATGCATAAAAACCATTGAGGGAGCGTGTAAGTATTCAATCACATTATAAATATTAATAAAGACTTGTAGTGGCCGTCGTAGTCAACGACCTGTTGCAGGCGCCTTGATATAGAGTCCATTAAGATGGTAACAAAGTCAGAATCCATTCTGGCTGAATCCCAGGAACTGTTGGCAGACATTTCTGTTTTCAATTTGTGAACAATCCCCAATAACGATAATAATCATCGAATATTTAAAAAAATCTCCCTGGGCTACTAATTATGCACGTAACGAGATGGAATTTGGAATTCCGATGTTTCAGTAACAGTTGAATCATATGATGTCAAAATTTGCACATGGTTCAGTTCATAATTTTTATGAATATTAATTTTATAACTGATAAAAAATAGAAAATATAGTTTTCTTTTTTAAATGAACTAGGGGACTCCGCCCCCTGCTCGCTGTCGCTCGTCAACCCCCGATGATTGCTACGCAATCATATTTAGTTCGCTTTGGGAACAAAACTTTTCAACAATGAGGGAGGGGGGATTGCTTCACAATCCATCCCCATGTGGATCGCTGCTGGATTGATCCCGGACCTCTAGTACGACGTTAATTGAAGGTTCCCTTCCCATTGCGATATTTAGTGCATGCGCCCGAGTAACGGAAAATTGCCTACTTTTTTTGCGAGATTAGAGGATCCGTATACAAGCCGCCCCTTAATTTAGCTTTAGAAAACGTTCCAAAAATTATCGGCTTATACACGGAAATATGCGGCAAATAAAAACAAAATGTTTCAAAAATTGTCAAGAACGAAACATCTCATTTCCACATAAAAAAGGAAATAGTTAAATAAGTAACATATTGTTAAAATTCAGAGGAAATCTCATCATAATTTTAAATGTTTTAGCTGATCCGTGTTGTTTGTTGTACTAGTACTTCTTAATATTTTCATATTCGACAGTTGCTACAGAAACGGTGACTGAATTTGCCTTTTCTTCTGAAAACATTGCACACTTTCTAGCGCGGGCTCTCAAATTTTATGAATGAATGAATTAAAAAATATAACTGTGTTTATCGTATGAGCGTGCTCCAAATTCATTAGCCCGTTAAACCGCAAGACTCGCTATTACCAATCACAAAACGAATAAACATGAAAAAGATTGCAAATTTTTTTTTGTATAATACAAAGAAAGAAAAAGATAGTGTTTGGGTTTTTGGGTAGCAAAGGATGAAAATACAATTTCCAAGAAAAATTAATGTTTGTAGCAAATTTTACAAAAAACGTTAAACACCACTTTAACATTATTAGGAGATCTAATTTTCAAACACTTACAAATCGGTGAAAAATCCAATAAAATTCATGAACTTTTATTAAATTTCGCCTGAAATTATGTGTAGAATCCAAATTTGTTATAAAAGATGGTGGTTCGTATTGAAGTTATCGGAGCATGCACCCAATTTAATATGAAGACGGCCCCTTAGACAATTTTTAATATTAATATTTGTAGAAAACATTAATCCCTATCGATGGCTACCTACAGTTTTATTCTGTGATGTAAATTTTGCAATCGCGATCGGGTGAGTCTTTTTTTTTTGACAGGTGTACATACCTACTTATACTTATAGTTAGTAGAACCAATTTTAAACTGTTGTAAATATTACTTTCTTTTATATTACTAGAGGGCTCAGCCCCCTGATTGCCTACACTCGTCAACCCCGGTGTTTTTTTTTCTTTGTTTCGTCAATCAACACTCCTTTCGCAAGTGATTTTTTTTTACTTTAGCACTTAATGCACTCTAAGCTAATAGCCGCATCAGTTAAAACCTTCTCCCTCTTGTTTACTGTACAATTTTGAATAACCCATGTTCATCTAGTAATTTTCTGATCTGTACTTTCTCGGGAAACCGTCTGAGAATAGAGCAAAAAAAAAGCGAGTTAAGTTTCAACGGGAAAATTTTAAAAAATCGTTGCTATGGTAATTGTTCCTATAATAAATTTTTTTCTGACAAACATGTTAGTTAGAAATGTAAACATTCATTTCAGTGAAGAAAAATGTACGCTATAGCACCGCGAAGACCAATTTGTACACTATCGCGAAATTATACTTTTCATCGCATCAAATTTATTTATAAACCAATTTGAAAAATAATTATGAAATAAGAAGGTTGCATTCTAAGATTTCACGTGTTATTTTTTAATGAAAAAACTAATAGTAATAAGCTATAGAAGTTCACAGAAGACAGTTTAAAAAAAGAAGTCTCGATTTTTCCCGAATATAAAAAAAAATATTATAAGGAACCAAATTGAAATTTCTAAAAAACTTGGCGAGTTGCAAAAATTGACGTTTATAGGTAAAAAAATTCACGGCTAAAGACTGAAAATTTGTACGTGTTTTGCTCACTCGTGTTAGAAACTTCGCTTATTTCGACTTTGACACTTCATGCACCCTGAACTAATAGCCGTATCATAAAAAAATCTTTTTCATCTTGTTCCCCGAACAATTTGAACAAACCATGTAAATTTCGTAATTTTCTGATCCCTACTTTCTCGGGAAACCGTTTAAAAATCGAGCGAAAAAAGCGAGTTTTCAATCCTGCGTCTGCGTTTGTGGCGGTGGCAACGTTTTTTTAATGTAGAGAGATTCAATTTAAAAATAAAATATTTGTTAATTGTTGTTATTAATTTGTTTTACTTTGTTTTGACAGTTTAAAAAATCTTAGTTATAAATTGATAAACTTGGTGAACATTAATGTTAGAGGTTACTAAACCGGTATCTACAAAAAAAAAATTGGGGAATAAAGTTTAAATACACTGACATTTAAAAACATAGATGGATTTTGGGCGATGCATTATTAATAGCGATGTTTTAATATTGAACATCGATATTTTGATGTCGATGTCGCATCCCTACTAATCATTTCTATCACTTCAGATAGACTTCGATGCAATCGACAGTTTTAGCGCTTAAAACGCCATTGTTTAAGTTTTATCTTTTCCTCTATCCGTTCCAAGTCACGTTATTCAAATTGCAACTTAACGCAACCATACAATAACAATATGGAGCCATGCAATAACAATAACAATATGATTGTTATTTTTTTAACCTTAAATGAAATTGTTCTGCTCTAGACTATACAAGATAATATTGCTGTCACTGGAGCATGCAATTTTATAAACATCGAAGATGCATTCTTTCAGTAACTTTCCTTCAATAATGTCCACTGAAACTTTTACTCTTATTTTACTTCTATAATATACTTCTTAAGTTTTTCTGAAAATTTCCACATGCAATTTCAAGAATCTTTCCCTTCGGAGGTTGTTCCCAGACCGTCGTCAATAGCTCGTTGTGTTGCTTCAGTGTGACGTTAATTAAATACCTACCTACGACATACAATTTATTTATTTATGTCTCATTTTATACATGAAAATATATGAAATAAATAAAATACAAAAATCGTGTGTAGCAAATTGTAGAATTGTATGGTATTTTCAATTAGCGTCACACTGAATTTGGTCCTGGATTTAATTAATCCTTATATGAAAGATCCGAGATCGTTAGGTAGGTATCTTGTTTATCGTCACACTAGAGCAACACTAACGGGTTATTGGTAAAGTCCAAGGACTACATCAAGTAATTTTAAACCACGGTCAGATGTCGAGGTTAACAGATAAAGAATAATAGCAGAATCGCTAATTTAATTTACAAGCATCCAAGCTTTGAACATAGTAGACCAGTGTAGGTAGGTAATTTAATTAACGCCAGGAGAGTTATTGTGATAGAGGTCAGCAGGGTCATCTCTAGACCTACCACACCAGTAGACATTCGAAATCAATTTCAATTGTTAATGGCTTAAAATTTTTCCCGATCTGTCGGAATTGCAATACGGAGCTCTCCTAGTCACCTTAAATATTTGGGTCTGTCAGGTACTGGGGGTAAAATCGAATTTCTCCGGAACAAATTCTGATAGTGAAAAGGTTTGTTACTTCGCCCGAGATGATTATACCCGTTAAATGTTTTTAAGTTGGAAAACATCTAAGAGAAAGGACTAGCGGTTTCAATTTTTGTACTCTAGCTATTGGGCAGTCCAGCAAAGACACACCAACTGAAATCTCTCGATGCAATCGTTTTGGGTATGTGTTTAGAAATACATACTTACGCATTCTGAAAAAATGCATACTTTCTTCGTCTACGTCGTCCTCCCATAGGTTCATGCGTACCAAATGGATGAGAATCGAGTATGAAGATCTACGCCAAAGCGCAGATGAAAGTCGATATCGAACGAAAGCACAACGGGAACACTAAATAGGAATATACAAAGCACTCAGAGAGAGCACAGCGAATAAGTAATTGAATCGATACTGCACATATTTATCAGATCGTTACCCATCTCTGCATTTCCTTTCGACATAAATCGATGGAAACTATCGGTTCCCTCTTTCATTCCGGAAGATATCGATACATCGAATGCTGATCCTTCTGTGCATTCGGAGTCTCATTACAATGCATTCGAATCGAAACTCGAATGCTAGGGATGGGAGATGAAGAGAAGTATTGTACTTCATCGATGTCTTTTGGTCCGCTGGATAGCATACACAACTTAGTCTTTCTTACATGAAATTAATTTCTCGTTCGTGTTGACATCTATTCGATGCCTGTGAGATTGAAGACTGTTCATGAGGGGGGATTTTTCTATCATCGATTCAACATTCGATGTTTGAGACCATGAATCTAAAGGCTCGTTGCCTGTCATCCGAAATTACCTGATAGCTACGTAGACTCGTCAGTTAGCCCTCCAAGTGGACCCAGCGAAATATCTAGTCAATCAAGAACTGCTCTAAGTTATGCTAATGTCATCAAGATACACTCTATAACAAAAAATACCGACCTAGAAGGAGTTGTCTGATTGCGATCCAAATGGGGTATGTGAAGTACATACATAGAAAAATAAACGATTCAAATTTCAGAACAATTGAATGGTTTATTTCAGAATTTGACCGTTATAAAAGGAGGAAGTCAATAAGTTTTTGGTCCACCTTACCTCTGACCTGGATGCGTCACCCGGTGTGGCATAGACTGAAAAAGTTCCCGGATGGTGTCTTGCAGAATTTATTGCGGTCTCCAACTGTCGAGCTAAATGGTCAACATTCCGGGATGGTTGCAATCTCCTTCCCATGACGTCCCATATGTGCTGTATGGGAGAGAGACCGGGAAACCTAGCTGGCCAAGGAAGTGTTGGAAAAACATAAAGACAATTTATAGCAACACGTGTCGTGTGAGGACGAGCATTATCTTGTTGAAATGTAAGTCCGGAATGTTGCAAAAGAAACGGTAACACAAACGGTCGTAGAATGTCGTCTACGTACCGCTGTGCTCTAAATGTGCCAGGAATGGCTACCAAAGTGGTCTGGCTATCCAAGGCGATGGCACACCAGACCCTAACGACTTGTTGTAGGCATGTGTGCGAGGGCAGAGTCCCCACGCTGCCCTGGACATCTCCAGATACGTTTGCGGTTGTCGTCAGGACACAGTTGGAAACGGGACTCGTCATTAAAGACTATGCGTCCACAGTCAGCACCGTTCCAAGTAGATCGAGCTCGGCACAACTCCTGGTCAACTGCTACTTGTTGCATCGATTTTTTTTTTGTGACAGAGTTTATTTTGAAGCAATAAAAAATCGACATTCGATTTTCATGATTTTTAGTGTATACATACAATTTAAACAAGTATACTCTATTTCGCTTTGAATTACGTAGATTTTTTTTTTTTGATAAGACGACATTAGTCTCAATTGCTTCAAGTCCCATTAAGTAACCCTCACGAAAAAGTTCCACATAATTTTATTAAAATTTCTATTGAAAGTGATATTTGGATTCCAAAAGAATTACGAACCGTTTTCTATATCTATAAAGTAACGTCTATGAAAAGTCTAGAAAGCTCTATGGAATGTCTAGAAATCTCTATGGAATGTCTAGAAATCTCTATGGAATGTCTAGAAACCTCTAAAATTCTATATACAAGCTCATTTCTTTTGTTTTACAACTTTAATTTATTTTGAACTTTATATAGAATTCTAAAGAAGCATAGGGTCGTTTTCTCTCTATACAACTCCATGGAACTCTAAATATAGTTTTGCCGCTGCTTAGCTATTAGTGTTCGTTTCTCTTAAGTTGGTTGCTTGTTTTGGGGTTTTTTAAATACCGCAAGGGTCATATTTGTAGATGCTGAACCAAACACAAGACATACAATATCAAGTAATAGACAGACAAACAATGAAAGCTTTAAATGACGGAAAAGAGAGAAATACACCCAGGGAAAGGAATGCATCAAACAGGAATAGAACCTTCACCGCCTACTCGTTTCTCTTAAGACTTCTTAGCTTACTAGGAGGCCCGCCCCTTGCTCGCAATCACTCGCCAACCCCCTGAGGATTGTTTTGCAATCCTCATTGGTCCGCTTCGCTCGTATCACTGAAGACATGACTCCTAGCAGAAGGAATTTTTTACAAAATATGGTATTCTAAAAAAAAAAAATTCAAAAGTAAATTTGTAAAATGTAAGTTGTAGAGTACCTCTGGAATCAGAACTCGAACAATTTGCGATTCAAAGAAAACTTTGAGCAAATTTTGAATCGAACTGTGAGAGCTGCTTTGGAAATCGATTAGCCAGCATGTTGTTTATGTCTACATTTCCTCAGTACTCGAGCCACCCATACACTTTTTCACTGAGTTTGTTGTCGAAAGTTGTAGTGCAGGCGTCTTGTTGAACTATAGTTGTTGGCCCAAAAATGACCGTTATTTTTTTTTAAATGGCCCTGAAAAGAGCCCTTGTTTTTGACATTTTGAAAGAAAAAGTAGTGCAATAAACTTTAATTATTCATTATTTTTCAATAAAGTTTCCTCCGATAACGCTATCAATTCAATTGAGGCGCGAGGCTTCGTGGTAAACAAACAATCGTACAGTGTTGCCAAAACGCGATAACAAATAACGTCTTTTTTGTGTGCCACGTGAGAGAAATAGGTATGTAGATTTTTGCAGAAAAAAGTGATCCCGAAAAAAAAAATTGGTCAATGCCTCTATCAACTCAAAATGCATCGATTTCAAAACACGTCTTGCCGTCATTTCTTTTTCTGCGAAGAATCGATTTCAACGAGGCCACAAGGGGAGAAAAAGAAACTAAAAAAATTCACCGATGCACCCTAGTGACCTTGAAACACTAACTCAATCATCCACGGGTTAAATAACCTATCAGCGACCGACGGCACAAGACCTCTCGCGAGTCACATTTCCCCCTTCCCTGACATCCCAGAGACAAGAGCGAACCACTCATCATCGTTGCCAATTAGCCTTTTAAAATGTTTGCAGCTACTTGAGCGATCGGGACGGCCTTATTAGAATATTAAAGTGGTAAATGAATTCGCTACAACGAACACATTAATAATCGGGCCCTAAATAAAGCGACGGAGGTCCAAGAAGATGCGTGGCCCAGAACCCCGGGCATCAATAACAACGCCATTTTTTTCTGCTTGCTTGGAATGGGGACCGCGCTGCTTGGTATTCCGCGGGCATCGGCTTGGCCGGGACAGATCTAGATTGGGAGAGAATGGCGCATGGGCGTCTTCGGGAAAAGGGCAGGGGAGGTCAGGTGTCTCACGAGGACAACGAGACCTCGATCTTCTTTCAGCCATGGATAAGGGTTGCCGCCTCTCTGGATGTCACGTTTAGAGACGTCGATCACCCCGGCAACTCGAAGATGCATCCGGACGGGTCGGACTTCTCTTGGTAACCACTTCCATGGTAACCACCAGGAAGAAAGTGGAGGCTAAGTGTCTCTCCTCTTTCCAAATCTGACCAATTTTTTCTAATACGATAAATCTCGACTTCAAGATATTGCCGATTTTGTGATGTTGATCGAGGTAAAGATCAGGTCTTCTATATCGTTCATAAAGAACCGGTGACTTTTGATAATGCCGAAGTACCTTTTCGAAACAGCAACCACCTAGAAGGTTAATGAATAGTACACCAGCCTCTCTCGCTGTTGTCACAGGTAGGTAATTGAGTTTACCTCGCACTAGAGCAAGACAGGTGGCTATTGGTGACGGTAGACAGTCCTGGATCAATCTTGAAGGGAAAGACCCGAAGACAACGCGTAATTCTGAACCACGGTCACCTGAGTATCAGCACCTGAGCTGGCACCCACACTCCAAACTTTCACACGACGCCAACGTGAGGGCATTTGAGTTCAAGACAGGTTTAACGTGCACCAGCCACCATGTGCATGATGTTCTTTGGTCGAATTGATTTTCGTACTCGCAAACTTTTCTTTGCAAATCCCCTGATCTTACGACCGTATAAGAGTGCTAGGTTCATTTAAAAATTACAAATCCAACCGGAATATCCAACCAAAGAGCGTCGTATATAGTAACGTCGTAACATGGGCTGGTGCATGTTAAATCTGGACTAAAATGTCCTCACGTTGGTGTGGTGTGTAAGTTAAGAGAGTAGAGTGTCAGCTCAAGTGTTGCTCTCGCTATCTAACCGTGGTTCAAACTTACGAGAAGTTGTCTTTGGATCTTTCTTTTCGGGATTGCAATAGTCCGTTGAGTAGCTACAGTGCGACTTTAATTGAAATACATGCCTACCTACCTTACGTTTTGCATTCTAGTGTTCAACAGTTTCATGTACAGTTAATCTAATTAATTTTTTCGATTTACTTTATATTTTAATGTTTTTTAATGTGATTTTGCTGTCCCCAAAAAAGAACGTACCACATACAGGCTTCGGGTGTGCAATTAGTGTTTTTCAAGCTGCTTGAAGAATTTCATAACCTTGCAAAGTCATTCTGATTTTTTCATCTAGAAACTAGATGATAGTGGGTAATGGTAATGGTAATTTTCAATTAACGTCGTACTAGAGCAACACAACGGACTATTGACGACGGACCTGGATCAATCCAAACGGGAAAGATCGGAGGACAACACCACGTAATTTTAAACCACGTTCATAATTCAGATTGTAGAAGAATGATCGTAGAAAGGAGAAAATGAACATTTAAGAGATTCATCAAGCATTTCTAGATCTTGCTTTGTATCCGTATTGTTGAACTATACACTATATGGACAAAAGTATTTGGACACTACAGAAATTCGGTTAGGATTCGGCCCATTGCTTTATGTACCTAGTACCATGAACGCTGACGTGTACCTCGACGTTCTTGATCATTCAGCCATGCCTGAACCTAGCCTGAATTGTCTTCAAGTTCTTCCAACACTTCCTTGTCTACGCGCTTTTCCAACTTTTACTTGGCCAGCTAGGTCTCCTGATCTCTCTCCCATAGAGAAAATTTGGGACGTTATGGGAAGGCGATTGCAACCATCCCAGAATGTTGACTCTTTAGCCAGACAGTTGGAGGCAATTTGACAGTAAATTCCGCAGGACACCATCCCGGAACTTTTTCAGTCCATGCCAAACAGGGTGACAGCTTGCATCCAGGCCATAGTTGGACCAACGTCTTTTTGACTTTCTCCCTTTGTAACGGGCAAACTCTGAAATTAAATCATTCAATTTTTGTGAAATTTGAATCGTTTTTTTCCTTGTATGGTCTTCACATCCACAAAAATTTTATCTCAAGCGGACAACTCATTCTGGGTGTGTCGATATTTTTGTTATCGACTGTATTTTTTTAATTGAATTTACGAAACTTTCAAAAACTTCTAACTTTAGATACCTGTCGGTTAGTGTCAGTCTATTATCAACGCAAAATCTTAAACCGTTCAACGTTATTCCATTTTTCAAATAAACAATCATAGTATCAAAATTTCTTGAAACTTTAAAATATCTTGGACTTATTTGATATCATAAACTTGGGCATAGAACAAGCCTATCGCTTCCCTTTCAGAGAGATGTCTCCAACTTGGGCACTCTCTCTGCAGGGTAAGTAGAGAGGGATGGGGCGTTGGTCCCCTGCTCCTAAAGACTGGGTACCTAACCGTCATTGAAAACATTATCACTTTTGGGGTTTGGGATGGCAACCGGAATGAACAACAAGTAGATAAACTCAAACCTATTCAACATCCATTTCTTTTGAAACTTACGAAAGACTACAGGACCACCAACCCCCCACTGACGCTCTAAATATTAACGCAGGAATCCCGCCGCTCCATGTAACGTTTCAAAATTCGGAAACGGTGGCTAGATGACTCAGCATTACTGGGACTATCGGTAATTAACCTAGACTCTAAAACTAAAAATAATCTAATACCCTCTAATACACTCCCCCTCCCCTTATTGATTTACCTAATAAAATTCCTAACCCTGACTTTGAAGTGTACACCGACGGATGGCATTGTCATCTCCACTGTGTGCAACTTCAAAAATAATAAACTAATATCCTCCCTTTGCTTGGTCCAAAAGTACTATGTAATAATAAAGTTAGCATTTATACCGATAGTCTCAGTTCTATTCAAGGCCTTATAGATCTTCAAAAAGCAGATCTAAAATTTTAAATGATGTTGAATACATAATTAAACAAAACGTTAGTAATTTTGGGCTGTGTCGAAGCGCACTCGAAGGTAGTGAAATAGTTGATCAGTTTGTCAAGATGGCGTTTGCTCGTGGTGAGCACTTGAGGTGTCCTACCCCTCACTCTTTTCTTTAATTAAAAACGAAATAATTTCCGAGTGGTGAGACTATTATAACAACTGCCTCAGGGTGAAGGAGTTCATCCCTGAGGTTCACTTCCAACGCGTGGTCACAATCAGAAGCCTGATCTGGTTCCTCTCAGTTCATGGCCCATTTATGGCCACAGCTTTAAGGTCAAAACAATCGACCTTTGTTCCTGCGGTGAGGTAGGCAGTGCCGATCACTGTCCACAGCTGTCCTTTAATCTTTTCATTTCACTTCACTAGGCCTGCGGCTAATCCTAAGTCTGTAGGGTTAACTAACATATGTGACAATCCGCAGACTTCAATTGGAATTAAAAGATGTACTGCGGCTGTGCGGTTCGATTGGTATGCTACTGAACTCGTGACCTTTCCTCTGTCCAAGTCTCTTTTCACTGCACCTCCTATGACACTGGGAAAAACCTTCATCCTACACTTTCTTCATTTGTCTATTCACCTAATCACTTTATGCATTAATCTACTGCTGGAGCAACATAGAATGTCATTGGTAAATCACAAAATGTCGCGCGTGCTCTCGTTTGGACCGGCCTTTTTCATGGCTGTCCAGATCAGTTGAGGAATAAATTAAATTGGCTCTAGATTGGAAATATTGCGGCCTGTATTTTCCTTCTGTGTGCATTACAATTGTTCCCGGGTAGACATGCCATCTTTTTTAAGTACTTCGTAGATCACACCTTTATAGATCGAAATTTCGTTTGCAATCCCTTGGTTCCAAAGTGTAGTTTTGGTCATATTTGAGATTTTTAGATAATTTTAAATCATTTCTCGAGTTTTCGGCACGGTGTCTTAAATTTGTTCCATGTTTTCACCAATTTTTTGTTGAAACATTCCAAAATCACAATCTTTCAGCCGCTGCTATTCGAAAGCACATTATTAAAGGCTCATCTTCTAGCTTCTGGCACAGCAAAACAATCCGTGGCAAACCTCCTTTGATGAAAAACAAATTCTTTCTACCATTTATGGGTTGTTCAATCACCACAACTTAAAAAAATAAAGACTCAATTTTTTTGTTCGTCTACCCAGAAGAAAATGCATGAACTTGTTATATTTTTGGTATTTTTAACTAACGTCACACTTGAGCAACACAATTGGCTGTTGGTGACGGTTTCGGGAACAACCCAAGAAAAAAAAATTTTGAGGACAACACCACGTAATTTTGAACCGTGATGTCAACACCTGAGTTGGGCCCCCACTCTCCAAACTTCCACACCGCGCCAACATGAAGGCATTTGAGGCCAAGACAGATTTAACGTGCACTGTCCCTCTTTGTACATGACGGTTGGATTCGAACTTGAAACCCTTCGGTTGTTCTCCCAACCGGTCTAACGCAGCCCCCGTGTCTTTTGGGATGATATTTTTTTCAGGACTAGCCAATGGCATTACGTAATAGTCAGCATGTGCCGAAAATTGGTTTGATCAAACGATCGTCCAATGAAAGAACCTCGGTTCGAAGTTGAACCCTCTAATAAATCAAACGCCTGTTGCGACGGAAATAATGCTCCAAATGCAACAGGGACCAACAGTTTTGTGTAAAGAATTAATGGAGTGATAATCTTCGTTCTCGTTACGCTCCCTAAGGCGAAGCAATCTCTCGGATAAGTACCTGCCTTTTCTCAACACGGAGACCGCTAAAGAAGGAAATTTGCGAAGCTATGTACTTAGCCGACATTTTATGTGGGATGTCATTTATTAGGTGCTGTCAGGTGATCGGAAGGAAGTGAATGCTTCCTCTCTTCTTTAATGTCTTTTATAATTAATAAAAGTGCCCCACCTCATTGGATCCAACCAATAAATCTTCCTCCTTTTCTGCAACTGCGAAGAGTGGACCTTTCGCGGCACCTCCGCTCATTTCACACGAGGGGCTGTATACAAATGTATGAGAAAGAAGAAACATGAACCCGTTTACCGAATCGTGGCCTCAAATGTCCTCGTGTAAGGGTGGGGTGGAAATTTGGAAACTTTATACGACTATGAGAGGATTTTGATGTTTTGGAAAGATATCTTCTGTAGGCAGAGAATGTATATGGATGAAATGGGTTAGTTTGAACTGAATCATGATATATCGTAGGTTACAATTCCCCGTTTATTTTAAATTTATCCCTTTGTAAGAAATGCTAATTGCATGGACACTTGGGTGCGGGTAATTTTAGCTCCACATAATATACTCTTTGGGCTCCAGTAACAGATTAAATGAGTTTGACAGAAATAAGGTTGAAATTACAGAGACTAATGAATTACCAAAGGTATCCCAAAAGAATTAGCGCCAGGTGTCTGGGTTAGTGGATCTCACAAGTTCCCTGTCTCTCAAGTACCCTTGATGCTCAAGTGTACGCCCAAGTATGAAACTACAGTTAGTTAGCTTTCAGACTCCGTCTTGATCAGACATCTCTGTAGCAACTGGATCATAAATTTTAACCCATGTGTTGTAATGTCTGTGTCCTAATAAATGTTAATTTAATTTTCCAAAAAAGTTTGAAAAAAATCAATTTAGCACACCATGTGCATATTGTCAAACTTGCACTCATGTAAACGTATTTCTCTCCTTCGCTGACTTGGGTTCGCGGCACCCTTGTTAGTATCAAGAGTTAAGTAAAAGGAGTGTTGCGAGTTTGAAACTCGATTCAAACAAAGACCGTCGTGTATGTGGAGACACGTTAGATCTGTTAGTGTGTTAGTGAACTCAAATGTTTTCACATTTCCGTCGTGTGGAAGATTGGAGTCGGGCGCCAGCTGAGGTGTTGACCTCGTCATCTGACCGTGGTTCAAAATTATGAAGATCTTCCCTTCGGGATTGATAGGGAACATTCGCCAATAGACCGCTTTGTTGCTCCAGTGTGACGTAAATTCAACTACACACCTATCTTCTCCAACTTGTTGCACGGCTATTTTGTTTGCTGCTACGACGATCCTATACTGTTCCAAACATCTTCTTTGTATCACACATTTATCGTTGATATTGAGGGGGGAAGGGGGAAGGATCAGAAACCGATTAAAGAAACTTGTTCATTAATAACCGGTATATTGAACGACACATGCATACAAAGTTGACATCTTCATCATTCAGTGACATCTATCTCTCAGCACAAATTACATTTAGATTCAAAGGCCTATAACAGACGCCAGTCTGTCATAGGCCTGACCTAATTATACCTTTCCCACCAGATCGAGACAGGAAAAACGTTAAAGGTAAATAAAAGAGCCCCAAAGATGAATAATAACGCGTATCTTATGTACATATCCATTACAGATAAATACACTCTATTACAAATAAAATCGACGCACCAAGAAGGAAATGCCCGAACGATAAAAATTTGTGGATGTGAAGAACATACATAGAACAACAAGCGATTCAAGTTTCAGAACAATTGAATGATTTATTTCAGAGTTTGACCGTTACAAAGGGAGGTAGTCAATAAGGCGTAGGTCCACCTCCGGCCTTTATGCGTCACCCGAAAAAGTTCCCGGACGGTGTCCTGCGGAATATCTTGCTGTCTCCAACTGTCAGGCTAAAGGGTCAACATTCCGGGATGGTTGCAATCGCCTTCCATAACGTCTCTATTTGAGAGAGATCAGGAGACCTAGCTGGCCAAGGAAGTGTTGGGAAAGCTTGAAGACAATTCATAGCAACACGTGCCGTGTGAGGTCGGGTATTATCTTGTTGAAAATTAAGACCTCGATGCCGCAAAAGGAACGGTAACATAACCGGTCTTAGAATGTCGTCTACGTAACGCTGTGCTGTAAGTTTGCCAGAAATGACAACCAAAGGGCTATGAAAGGATATGGCACTCCAGACCCTAACGCCCTGTTGTGGGCATGTGTGGCGTGTGATAGTAAGTGCAGGATCCTCACGCTGCCCTGGATGTCTCCAGAAACATCTGCGGTTGTCGTCTGGACACAGTTGGAAACGAGACTCGCCACTCAAGACTATACGTCCCCAGTCAGCATCGTTCCGAGTGGATCGAGCCCGGCACCACTGGAATTCTGCACCTTCGTGGTGCGTCGAATTTTTTTTATACTAGAGTATGTTTTACCATCATACTTTTAAATACATAACTCATACCCTTATTATTTTGCATAATATTTTCATAAATTTATCTTCTATATGTCTTGTTCATCTCAAATTTAAAAAAAAACTGCATTTAAATATGATATTATTGACTTTTTTTTAAATATTTATTGTAAAAAATAAAACTGCGCTGTGTGTGTGTGGGCAGCCTTCGCCAATGGGTCCATCTGTCCCTTTCCATGTTCTGTGTTTTTGTACGAACTTTTTTAACACGAATTCGCTTGAACACGAATCAAAAAGAAATATTTCATTCTCTTTTGGCGCGAGTCAAGCCAATTTCTAAGAATTTCTTTCGCTTAAATTTTTTAGTTTTAAATAGTTTTTTTCATTTGTGGCATAGTAGTATCATTTATGTATTACACGCACTAATGAGGTACGCGTTGGGAAGTTTCACCGTGAACTGAAGTTGTTGACAGCCTCTTACGGCCTAACCAAAACACGAACACAATGATTAATAACTGAATTCGTTCGTAAAACCATTGAAACATCAGCACTACAGGAGACTCGAGTTCATTTTGTTCAAGAGATATCACAGAAAGAAATTCATTAATAGAAGAAGACGACGCCACAGAACATTTCGAGGGATAGTGCAAACGTATAAGCTGTTGATTGTCAGAAAGTGAAAATGAATAAAATCTTGTTAGAAGTAAAATAAATAAATTTTTGGTTCATGAAGAATTTTTTAAATTTCAAATGTAAATTTACTTTAATACATTTTCGTTACATATTATTACATGTGTATTTTGTTAAAATAAAATTTTAAGCAAAAAGCGACTATTTTCATGGTTTTTTTAAAATTATTTTTACTGATTTTTTAGATCCGGAACCAATTTTCTTTTCTTCCAGAGCTATAACGTCTTTTTTAACAACGAACTTTGTTTTACACGTATTCTTCAGAAATCTGACGTAGCCGAAGGTCCTCCCATTGGCGTGCTCTGGAAGTTTGGAGAGCGGGGTGCCAGCTCAGGTATGACCTCGTCATCTGACCGTGGCTCAAATTTACGTGCTGTGTTCTCGGATCTTTCCCATCAGGGGTTGATCCCGGACCTTCGATAATATCCCGTTGTGTCGTATCCATATAAATCAGTAACCGAGAGATCAATAGCCTACGGAGCATTTATATAGGCGACCCATCTTACTTGTCGGAACATAAGGAAACTCAAATCCATCCAAAGGCTCTTGTTTTTTATCTCTCTCTTCGGCTTATTCAACTACCCCAACATCAGCTCTCTGTATCACTATTCGAGTAACACCACTATGACAAGAAGCAACAAACCACAAAACGTATTCGTCTTCATAAACCAGTTCAAATGAAGTATGAAACATTTAATTCGCACGATTTTGAAACGAAGACAACAAGATGGTTCTTCCACTCATCTATACAAAGCAAAGAAGCTAACACCTCCATTGATACTCCATTCATACCATCACCCATTTCCATCTACACAGATGGATCCAAGACAGACCCGGGCATGGGATCAGCTTTTTGCTTCTACGAAGACGGAACATAAACAAAACACCTGGTCGAATAGACTCCAGATTAACAACAGCGTGTTCCAAACGGAGTTGGTTGGAATCAGAGAAGCAGTTCGAATGGTACCTGAAAAAGCAACGATATTCTCAGACAGCCCCAAGAAGTTCTAAAAGCTCTCCTTGGTCCTGTTGATTGCTCCAGTGAGACGTTAATTACATACCTACTCTTATTTAGCTACCTACCCTACGCCTTAAAGCATGATGACATAATGCTAATACCTAATGAGTATTTCATCCAAGTGATGAAAACATCCCAGAACCAACCCATCTCTAACTTAATCTAGCAATTTTCCCACCTCCGCTCATGTAAAATTCAAGACCCCTGCTTCGAGAGAACCGGGTCAGTATGTTTTGCTGACACCCTTCGCGAAGTAAACTGCCGCGGGGGTAAGAATGTTCTTCAATGAAGCATTTATATGGATGCACTAAACGCTCTTTAAAGCAATTTGGCGAACATCCCCCACGTAATCATTTTAAGCACGTAATGGCACGCCACTCAAAACCCCGCCCTGGGGTAGGTTTCGGAGGTGTCGGACTGCAGAATAAAGTGTTAAGCATAATTTTCCCTGTGAAAAATTCATTACTTTTTTTGTGCCGTTCAATATCAATTGATCCGGACCAGATTTGTGTTGCAATATTAACCATTTAAAATTAGGGGATCATTTGAACTCCGTTTTTTTTTTCTTATAAGGCTGAGCTTAACAAACCGATGGGCCTAATATGGATTCCCACACTGTGTTCAACCCTCCTCTTGGCGAGGTATCTCGTCATTAACAAAACTGACCAGATCTTAATGGATGGTATATTTCGTCATTGGTAAAAAAAAATTGACCAGATTTTGACCTCGTTATCATCAAAACATCGGCACTATTCTGATGGTAACCTAATCTCGGCACAAGCAAAATTAATGACACCTTTATTGGATGTCGAGATACATCGTCAAAACCAATCAGAGGGTTAAGTTAATATATATTTTTTAATTTTTAATAAAACCTATTCTTAATTCAACATTTTATAAAACCTATTTTTAATTCAACATTTAATGAAACCTAATTTTAATTCAACATTTAATAAAACCTATTTTTGATTCAACATATTTAATAAAACATATTTTTGATTCAACATATTTAATAAAACCTATTTTTAATTCAACATTTAATAAAATGGCTAATGAGCTCAATTCTCCTTTTTCTCAGATGGATGAATATGCAGATCTCCTGCAGAAACGTAATAGGATATGAGCATTCTCTCTTTTTCGACGCTTTCATCATTACTTCCAAGACAGGTGTTTCGTGGTAATGAAATAAACTCCGCGTCATAACAACTCAAATACAGAATGCTTCCTAATAATCTATCATCCATTTTTCTACGCAAAACATGCCTGTAAGGACGGACCACCGAAGTAGGTGATACCGCCATTTGATCAGCTGTCCTAAGCTGAGAGCGTAAAAGAAGCACATCCGTCAATAGCGTGCAAACTTCCCATTTCACACTTGATCCGATCTGGCATAGAAAAAAGAGATCGAAACCTCTTTATGAAAGGAATTTTCTGCCAAGCGAAATGTTGGCCATGGTGTAGAAGCTTGGAGCGTGGGGTGCAAGCTCAGGTGGGACCTCGTCATCTGATCGTGGTTCAAAATTAATTTCTCCCTTCGGGGGTTGATCCCGTCATCAATAGACTATTGTGTTACTGCTGTGCGTCTTTAATTAAAATACCTACCTACCGTGAATGAGGTTCGCTGAGCTCATACGATGGAATCTCTGCTATGGGAGGTACACGTGCAATTGTTACCAAGAAGTGACACCTGTGAAGGGGGGGGGGTATTGTGTCAAGCTAAATGAATGTGTATGGCGGCTGTGCTTCTATGTCGGGAACGTGTTCCCTATTAAGAACGTGAGACGTCAGCTGACTTGTTCCTTTTTAATACGATTTCGGCATTTCGCCGCTAAAAATTCTAAGGAGAATATTCCAGATATATGATAGTTGATTACCGTACACTAATTAGGTTAAAATCTATGCTACTTACTCTGGTACTAATATGACAACAAACTACGTTTTAAGATAACTTCAATATGTATCGTGCTGGAGCATTGGAGTAGCGGATGTAAAATCTTCGCAATCTGTCTGCACGGTGGCAACAAAATCCTCGGAAAAAAGTTCCCTGATTTCTCTGATAGTGTCACAAAAATTTCCGTGATACTACAATTCCTTAATAAATGTTGTGATCTGTGATTGGTATCGGTATACAGTATCCACACAACGCTATTTTTAAATATTTAGGGTCAGATGAGGTGAAAGGATCATTCTCCACAAATATTTTAATTGTTATTGTAAGGGTTGGAATCCTTCATATAACTCTTACAATAGCAATTGAAAAAACTGGACAGAAAAAAATACAAAATATTTTGACTACGAGCTTTATATACCTGACCCTACATTATCATACTTTACATCAAAATCAAATGGAAATATACATTAATAATTCTACAAAAATGTAATTACAAGCAAAAAATATAAATTTAATGCACGAAAAAACATTATTCGTTACACAAATTTCAAATTGTATACCACACGTTGTATCAACGGCCCCACGGTAACGAGACGCTGCGACCGCGGAAAAAACAGGGGCGGCGGTTTTCGCGATGTTCAAAAGTTACGACGCCAGTGTCCTTTATTTGAATTACAATTTCGGCGAATACGATGAATTCGATTCTCAAAAGCACTCGTCACTGCGCATCTCTAAATAGGACAAACGATACTAGTTGCCGTTTAAGTTACCAAAATTTCCCTGATATTTTGTGAAACTTGGAAATTTCCACTGAGATTTACCTGATCTTTCCAGAATTAAAAAGTTCCCGTAGAATTCCCTGATTTCCCGGATTTCCAGGTTCTGTTACCACCTTGATCTGGTTTATTCGTTTATACTGAAGAACCCGTCCTATAAAGGAAGTAACATTAAGGATACGTTCAAAAATAAAGCTCTTTTTTGTGTGTCCCATTCCATGTCACTAGGGTATATCAGACATTATATATCTGGTGGTGTTTTTTTTTTAACATTTGGACGGCCGAAGTCAAGCCTTCGTAGACTGGTTAGTTAGATAACACTGAAAATCCCTTCATAGCAGTCGCATCTCTGCTTCGACTAATTGAGAACCGATAATCAGCAGCAATGATGCAGTCGGTATTGTGTTGGTTGGTAGTTGCATTAACGTAGCACTGGAACGACCGACGCAACGGGCTTTTGGCGACGGTCCGCGATTAAAAGATCCGAGGACAACATTGCGGAATTTTGAAGCACGATCGGATGACGAGATCCATTCCTGAGTTGGCACCCACTATCCAAACTTCCACGGTACATTCACTTAAGGATATTTGGGGTCACGAAATGTTCTTGTTTGCAACGAGTCTCGAACTCGCATACCTCCGGTTGCTAATACACTACAACGGCCCTGTAAAATGGCATCACTTAAACACGGTATTTCCGCTAGATACACACAAGGACAAGCGGATAGATACTTAGGTAAATTACAGCTCGAAGCTGTGTATACACTCGATGTAGACAGCACATGTCGCAGGTGTTCGATTAAAAACCTCACTTCAGTCACGTCCACCATGTCGATGTTTTTAATCTTGACTCTAAATATCAGAGGCCACCCATCCATCAATACTCAGAGTAAGAGACCAAAAAAAATGGCTATATTCTTGCTTTATGATTTTTAGAAACGAAGTGATTCATTAAGCTCCACAGGTGCACGTTAAATCTGCCGTGGCTTCAAATGTCCGCACTTCGGCGGGGTGTGTACGTTTAGAGAGTGTTGTGCGTTCTAGGGTGTTTGATTCATCAGACCGTGAATCAGAATGACAGGGTGTTATCGTCGTGTCCTAAACTTCGGGATTGATCTCTTAGAGCGTTTGTACACATTTTGATAATTGAGGCGTTTAGAACTAGAGTGGATCAAGTCCATTTTATAATATTTTGAGATACATCGAGATAAAGTTTCTTCTCGTGTGTACTTTTCTAACACGCCGGGCTTTTCTTCTGTCATATCTCTGGAACCAAAGCAACAAGGGACTCGATACTAAGATGCACTAAAAGAATCAACTTAAAGGAGTTAATGTGTGTGTGATTATCAGAGTTTGACCAGAAAACTTGATCACTCTAGTTCTCAATTATGGGATGTCGGAAACGTAATTATCGGAGTGGTGGTATACAGGCACAGTCTCTTGTATTCATCCACTAAACGCCGAACGATATGTGGAAGGTGAGTTGTATACAATACTAGCTGAATAAGCCGGTGTTGCTCGGGTTTCAAATATGACCACGACAGCTAAAATAGGACCACGACATTTCCCTGAGTTAACTCATTCACAAACCCTGTAGAACGTGTTTCCTTTTCCTTGTTCATTTAGTGCAGGAAAACAAACTTTAGATTTCAAAATTGGGACTTTGAGAGGCACTTTTAGGACTTCCTGTGTGCCAATTTTCATGGCTACAGAATGCTCTGTAGACATGAAACAAATGGCCTATATTTTCCGCAGTGTACTAAAGTATAAGTGTACGAAATTGGATGGGTCAGACGGTGTAGATTTATATAGAAAATACACAAACACATCCTTTTTTATATAGATAGATTTTATAAGCTCTCAGAAGATGAGAAAAAATCTTTAATTATTTCCAAATCATCGGTGCATCAACGGTTTGGGTCAAATTTAACGCAACAAATATAACATGTACTTTTAAGCATGTAAGTAAATAAACATGTATTTTAAAGCAACACATTGTCGTCTTTAAAACAAATAAATGATACTATTATACATTCTAATAAAATTCTTACAAACCTATTTTTTGCTGCTCTTTATCTTCCATAATTTTAAAATCAGGTTCAAAGAACTCAAGTACTTCCTTCCAGGCATTTCTTGAAGGATTTTATCTTTGTAGCAACCCATCAGTGATTTTATCTCACAAGCAATCGCCTCTGCTTTCCACGAGCTCAATCAATGTAAAAATATCATAATTAACAATTTTAACTAATTTTTGTATCGCATTAATAATTAAAAACGTGTGAAACTGATTCGTGCGACTAAAATGCAGATGAATATGTAAGCAACTACAATTCTAGAATGCGAAGGACAGGCGCACTGGATATTTATCGGTTCGACTTAGCAGACAGCCCGACATTTCAAAATGTTGAATAGCATTTTTGGGGGATACGATAATATCGGACCGTCGTGTGCATGGTCACAATAAGAAACAATGTAATGTGAAAGTGTCCGACACATCCGATAAGTACCGGTAAGCACCAACTCTCTTACCAATAAGAACCACCCTTGACACCAGTTCGGAAGTGTGAGAGGGGGAAAAATACTTTCATTTGATTTGTCGCCGTCTTTGTGTTATTTTCTCCCGAATCAAAAAGTTCGGAGAGTGGGGTGCCAACTCAGATATGACCTCGTCATCTGACCATGGTTCAAAATTATGTGGTGTTGTCCTCGGATCTTTCAATTCTCGTTTGATCCCCGACCGTCGCCAATAGTCTATTGTGTTGCTCCAGTGCGACGTTAATTGAAACACCCCTATATACACTGCCCTATCGGTTGTTTGAGAAACCCCCTTAGTCAGGTGAGAACAATTTTGGGGTAATCGAGAAAAAACTGTTTATGCGTTAACCTCAATCTTATTATTTCTAACAAAATGCATTGTTTGAAACTAAATGCAATCTTTGTGCTCAATGGAGGTCTCAAAAGATAAATATTTAAATTATTATAGATTGTTAAAGTCAGTTGACTTATGGGGTTTCTCAAATACATATACTTTTGGCAAAAAGTAATTGCATTCTAAACTGTATAAAATAAAAAGTACACTTAGGGCACCTCAAATATACATTCTAAAACAAGTAGAAACATTAAATAAATATGAAACACAAATAAGATTATTTAGTTCTTGGAATAAAAGTGGTATAAATGGTGAAATAAAATTTATTCATCAGTAACGTAGTTATCTGGCAACTGAGAATCAGATGTACCTCTGTAGAACATTGGTGAACTAACTCTTTGTAGAAAGCTTGAATGTTTTCTTTATTTGGGATGTATTTCATCAGTTTATTTACGTCTTGAATTTTTTTCTTGTTGATGTGGATTTTCCCACTTGGATAGACTGGCTCATTTGGGATTGATAGAAGCAACTTTTTTATTGTTGTTAAACCGAAAGGTGTGGCTGCAAACCCATCATTTAAAGGTTTGGCGATTTCAACATCCTAATGTTAGAAAGAATGTAAAAACTGCATGAACTGCGAGATTTTAAAAGCGACTTTCTCATCCTTTGGAACTCTACGCCTATAAGTCACTTTTTTCTCGAAATCGAGTTTTCGGTAAAAATCTATTCTTTAACGGTATACACATTCGTTTATTCGACTTTGTTTATTCGAGAACTTTCATACGAGCCAACTCTATATAAAATGACCTGACTCGTGGTGTTTCACTTCCGAAAGATGCGTCTACTTGTGAAGAATAGATATTTACTGAAAGCTTCATTTCGACAAAAAGTGACTTATGAGGTTTCTCAAACAACCGATTCAATTATGGACGGGACGCCAGCGGATTTGCATAAAATCCGACTGCTTGCTTAGGGGTGTTTTTCGTGGTATAGCCTGGGACCTTCGCACGTTGTTCCTGGTCAATTGAACGCCGACGACTACATGTACATTTTTGGACAATCAGGCTTACCTAAGCTCTGGTAGTTTTATGGAATGAACGAATGTTACTTCCATTACGACAAAGCTCCATGTCGTGTTGCATCCTCTGCCAAGCAGTGGTAACGAGATTCACCACTTTCCGATATGTCTATTACACTAGCACACTGAACTGCAGATGCCTTGGTCCCGGGTTCGAATCTCATCATCTGACCGTGATACAAAATTACGACGTGTTGTCCTCATATATTTCCCTTAGTGGATTGATCCCGGACCGTCGTCAATAGTCTGTTGTGATGCTCTAGGACGATGTTAATTATTTTTCATTTAAATCAAAAATAATGTGTTTGCTTATCCCACCAACAGATGACGCCACCAATCATTCATCATCATTGCAATCAGTCAAAAATCTGCATGTTTCCTGCAGACATTTTGTCCGAAATTCATGCAGGAAACCTGCAGGTTTTTTTTAAAGTTTTTTTGCTGATTTTTTTTCGTGGGACAGTCTAAGTTTATAGCGGTGGCCACGGCCTTGGCGCTTTTTTTTGGCGCACTTCTAAAGTCGCCAAGGAAATAATTATTTAAAAAATCTTTTACTTCTTAAAACCAAACTTAATAAGCTTCAGAAACACATTGGTGAATATTAAAAATAATACACTGCTGGCCACCCAAATTACGACACCAAGAAATACAAGAGATATCACAACAAAATTTATTTTGTAGATAACATGTTGACCAAGTATTAAATGATTAAATTTATAGACTTCTGTGAAGTGTGGTTCCTGCCAAAATCAGTAGCCAGAGTAGCCGCCATTGTTGGAGATCACCGCTGCCACACGCCTCGGCATTGATTCAAAGAGACTTTGGATGTGCTCTTGGGGTGCAGCAGACCAAGCAGCTTCCACACGTTGCCAACGTTGATCTGGTGTGGCAGCTTGGGATGTAATCTGGGTCAATCGTTGAGCAACCATGGATCACATGTTTTCTATGGGCGAAAGATCCGGAGAGAGATCTGGCCAGGGAAGCAATTCAGTATGGCGATTGACGAAGAACCCTTGGACAATGCGTGCCACATGTGGTCGCGCATTATCCTGTTGAAATATGGATGTGGGCAAGCCCTGAAGGTAAGGAAAAACAACTGTCTCCAACACCTCGGAAATGTAGCGGTGTAATTTAAAGTACCGGCAATGCGTACTAGAGTAGTGCGAGAGTGATATCCAATACCGCCCCGTACCATAATACCCGGTGCAGGACCAGTGTGGCGGTGCATAACGCAGCTGTTCAGCATCCTCTCTCCACGGTGTCTCCAGACTCGAATCCGACCATCGTGGTGTTGCAGACAGAAGCTTGACTCGTCAGTAAAGACAATTTCATTCCATTCTGCCGTCCACATTCTTCTTTCATAGCACCATTGGCGGCGGAGACGTCCGTGGTTCTGCGTCAAGGGTAGACGAAGCAATGGACGTCTTGCGGACAGACCACTCTGCTGTAAACGGCGTCGAATGGTACGCGCAGACACTGGATGATGCGTTACAGACTGAATGTACTGTGCTATGGTTCGTGATGTGGCTGAGCGATCCGTCACTGCCATACGCACAATATGCCTGTCATCACGTGAAGTGGTGCACTAAGGTGGATGCGATCGAACACGTCGGTCCGTCGTACCCTCCTGCATCCAACGATCACATATCCGCATTACAGTTGTTTGGTTTCGTCCAACACGACTACTGATTTCCCTGAAAGATAATCCACAATCTCAGTAGGCCAATATCCTTCCTCTGTCGAACTCGGATACTTGATCAAAAGATGATTGCTGTTTTCTACGAGGCATAATTGATCGTTTTTTTTTTTTAACCACAAGAAAAACACAATTGGCGTACTTGAAATCGTCGAAATCTCCAAGCCTTAAATAGCGCTTTGAAGTGGCGCCACAGGCACGCGTGATGTGCGTCTGAGCTGAAATTCTAATCATTTGCATATCTCACCTCCACTAATGCATGTTGTAAATTTCATATTATTTGTATGCTTCCTTCAGGGTGTTGCATTTACGGTGGCCAGCAGTGTATATTAATCAAACGACAGTTTTACGTATTTTGAAAAACCTTTTAAGACTATTCAAAAGGAAAATGTAAAATTTCCACTTACCAAGGTTGCCATAAAAACCGCATTAACTATAATACATGTGGGTTGCGTTAACCTGCCATTACTCGCTACTAGAAGTGCGCCAAAAAATCGCCAAGGCCGTTCCCACCGCAACAAACGTAGACTGCAGCTGAACTGTCGATTTTTTTTTTAATGATGACGAGGTAAATATCATGTTAAATTTTTTCTAATGACGAGATATCTTGTCCAATCAAGATCTGATCAGTTTTTCAAAGGAAGGTATCTCACTGAGACAACCATCAGAGTGGGTTAAAGTATACGCTACCTAATGAACACTAACATAGGTTCATGCGTAGTACAAGGGTCGGAATACAACTCATAATTTGACCTACATTTACGTGCTAGATCATTGATGCGGTAGTTTTCAAACATGTCCATAGCCCTAAAGGATCCTTAGAAGACCGTAGGTGAGGGTGAAATGCAAAAATGCTTCTCTTTGACAGATAGGTGGTGGAAACATTAGATATGAAACGAAACAAGGAAGGTTCGTACATTTATCCAAGATGGATTCCTTTGAATGCGTCTGTCTTACATGAGGTTCGATGATCTAAAACAGAGAGCACCCCTGCGATGTGTGTTTGAATTTAAAAGTGATGAATGAAGACTGCTTTCCATTCATTTCACTTTCCTGGTTGTTGTCTCGTCACTTTTGGAAAACCGACCCGATCTTGTGGGACGCGATATCTCTTAATTAGGAATAAAACTGACCAGCTTCCTATTTCTTTGTAAAAAATCAATGGTAATGATGGCAAGATATCTCGTCATTAGAAAAATTAGTCAGATCCTGATGAATAAGATATCCCTTCGAAACCATTTGGAGGATTAATATACAGTGTTTCACTTAAGACTATAATAAAAGAAAGTAGTATCATATTTTCTTTACTTATACCTTCGAGATTGATCCAGGATCGTCGTTAATAAATAGCCCGCTGTGCTGCTCCAGTTCGACAGTAGTTCAACTACTGCCTCTCTTCTTTTCTTACCAGTATTTATTTCGAAATTGTCTTACATACATACGTAGACACAAAAAAATATTTTTGCAAGTCTTGTATACTTCAACATGCGCTTCTCGTCATTCAAATAATTTGTTTCAATGTTACACATTTTTCTTTTATCACAGTAATAAACGAAACATCCTGTGTGTGTGTGTATATATATATATATATATATATATATATATATATATATATATATATATATATATATATATATATATATGACCTTCATTTGCATGCTAGATCATCGATATGATTCCTTTTAAACAAGTCTTTGGCCTCAAAGAAGAAGAAAAGGCGATGGAAATGCAAAAATGCTTCTTGTCTTCGACAGACTTTTGGCGTTGCGAGGTATGAAACGAAACAAGGGGAGGTCTGAGCTTTGGTATTCGATTCCGTAATTGGTCAATCCGCTGGAGACGTGCGTAACCACCTGTTGTAATGGAAGACGACGCGGCTGTCACGCTATTCCTACTTGAGAGGGGAATTAATGTTGGAGCAGCGCACGATCCAAATATTAATTAATAGCGGGACGTGGAGCAGCTTCTTAATGACCCTCCACCAAAGCACAAACATTTGGATTCCAATCAATAAAAAAGCAATGAGGAAAATTTGTTCCGATGATGGGCCGAGGAGGCATTCTCGTCCCTGATTGGAGGAACCTGGGCGGTAGAACAATTAGAGTCATCTTTCGAAGTAATTATGGCCTCTTTTTTTTCGTGACTTAAGTGTTCCGCTGTTTGAGCGTGAGGATGACATTACGAATGAGAAATGGCATCCAGTGTTGCTCTGGTCTGATTTCGGAATTCCTCTGCTACCCGGCTTCTGCTTATTTGCTTCTTTTATACGAAGACATACATCATCCGTTATCGGAACTCAACAATCTCTGCTTTTACGAGACTCGATGTGTATTTAGATTTGGGTTTATTGCGCTACCTTGAGGGGCATTACTCGCACGGTACAGGAAGCAGCCCAATGAAGACGGAGCAATTATGCTTGCCTGTCTCTTAAGTACCCCATAAGCACTTAAATCAGTGCAGTGGCACTTGAGCCATCAGGAGGGCTCCTTTGTTTTGGCTCGTCAGGGTTTCGAAGTTTTGTTCTGTTGGATCCCTGGACACGTCGGGATAGATGACACCGATGCTGCAGCTAAAAGTGCGACGACTCTACTAAATATCGACATCCCTTATAACGATCTAAATCAACTACCAAGGACTTTGTGTTAAACAATTGGCACCATTATTGGAGTGTGCAAATGGATAAAAACCTTCATTCTATCCAATCAATCATCTCCGTCCGACCCTGCCTAAGGATTCTTCTATTCGAAGTGATTTTAACGCGCCTTCGAATCGGACACACACGTTTCACACACAATCATCTTTTCTTAAGAGAAAAGGCCCCTGAGTTACTTTTACTGTTCTACCCACTTTTGATTGCATGCCCTGTTGGCGAGCTTTAGCGATCAAGGGAATGGTCCCCCTAGTCTCGTCTAATCCTCTAGGAGAGTTAAAATCAGTAGTGAGTGGATCCATGAAAGTGTATCGTTACATTGGTTCACATTGTGATTCCAAAACTAAAAGAAACATTCAGACATGAACTTCGGAGTAAATACACAGGGACAATGAGAGCGGGTGTCCGTTATATATGCACATTCTACGGCGCTGGGCGAACTATGGGTCAGTGGAACTTTGGATTGTATCGAATGAGGTTTGTGCGTGAGTTGCATTCGAAAGCTACTGAGCTACGCCACAATCACCAGGCTTCGAAGTAATAAAATTATTATTCAATATTATTATCGTATTACAATTTATTCGTTCAAACTGTGAATTAATTGTTGAGTATTCACACAATTAACAATCGTTCAAATTTCCTATGCCTACTTCATCCATTCCACAATCCACCATCCGGCCGAGTAATCACGTAAAAATTGCGCTGTGTCCTCGTCACAATCTACCAAATTTTAGTGTTAATCTTGTGCGGTCCATAGAATAGGGTTGTCCCGTCCTTGGACTGCACGTGCTACTGGACACCTAAAAATGCAGCCCCACAACATCGTAAAGTATAATATTATACGATTCCTAGCGATATTTTGCATGATCTTGAAGACTTCTTCCCAGAAGAAAATGACCTTCGCTTTACAATCACGCAGCAATGTATTCGCTTTTTGGGTCTAGGAGTTGCATGATCTTGAAGACTTCTTCCCAGAAGAAAATGACCTTCGCTTTACAATCACGCAGCAATGTATTCGCTTTTTGGGTCTAACGACATATTTGTGAACAACTATTTTCAAGTAATTGTAATTGTAATTTTTAGTTAACGTCGTACTAGAGCAACACAACGGGCTCAACTATTTTCAAGAATCCAGCACATGAAGAGTAAAATAAGATACAAATTTTCCGAAGAGTAGCTTGAGCAGTGAGAACTCACTTCTCAATGAACCTCCAGAATTGTATTGGAATCTAAGATTCATACTGTACTCATTTATAGAACACAAGAGAAATACAAACTTAATTTAAATTGCTTTTTACTAGACATTTAGATGCATTTTAAGAACCTTCTTCCACGAAATTTCCGAATAGTGCAGCACATCGTTTTTACCCCGCAATACACTTAATGACTAAATAACCTCACCTATTGCTTGAAAGATTCCCCGGAACTTTTGGAAACATACTGGTCTTTTTATAAGAATATAATTACTTGGAAAGATTGTATTGCTACATTCCTTTGAATAGAATCTTTTGGAATTATTCTGTGGTCCTAAAAGAGTCATTTGGAAATGTTTGGTTGGTCACACACACTAGGTCACATCTGTTTAGAAGTCATGCAGATTGATTTTCATCATGGGAGCCATGCAGATTGTAGAAGGCGCCCCTCAGAGAATCCAAGCGACCAGATATCTCGTCCATCAACATCAGACCAATTTTGATCATTTCGATACATGTCGTCATCCTATTGCCTACCTTTTTCGGATAACGAGATACCATCAAGATCTTATTGGTTTTGTTAAGGACCAATCACCAGGAGGGACAATACCATGGGTCTCTTACCAGCATTTATGAGTTTATTGTATTCCACACTTGCAATTCAAAGGTACCGTAAGGCTAAGCCTCCACTTGCGATTTCAAGTCGGTTTTCAGTTGCAATCGTAACGATTCAAAGGTTGCAACCGGTCCTATTTTCGCTGGGACGCGACTGTCGCTCTACCCAATGAAACACAGAAACAGGCGTGGACAGGCATCCACTTGCGATAGTTGAGTCGCAGCTCTGAAGCAGTCTTGTTCTGGTCTCTGTTTAAAACATTGCGGCGGCTCATGTACAAACTATAGGACAAAAAGCCATGTTCCAATTTCAAATGCTACAAAGAATAGCTGGAACGAGATGGGGAATAGGGCATAAATTTCGAAAGCTGCTGTACAAAACAGTGACTGAAAGAATGTTGAGTCACGGTGCAGTGGTCTGGTGTCACAACCCAACTCAACGTACTATAAGAAAGTTAAATGGGATACAAAGAAAATTTCTGATCTCAATAACAGGAAGTTACAGAACAGCACCCACTATGGCCCTTCAAACAATTGCGGGAATTGCACCACTGCATCTTTCACTCCGAAAAGAAGCGGTGTGCGTCAAAATGAGAATGAAAATAAGTACAAAGCTTGGAGATGTAAATTATAACAAAGATGACTACGAGGAAAGAGCGATAGGCTGGTCTATACATCCAGCTAAAACTCTTTCGAATGACAGAATAAATCCTGCAGTGGGAGTTCTTCATTCCGGCATAAGCTACTATACCGATGGCTCTAAAATGGAGAAGAGAGTGGGAAGTGCATTCTGCGCTATTCAAGAAGGGCGCATAACACAACAATGGTCCACGAGAATGCAGGATAATAATTCCGTTTTCCAGGCGGAGCTTTATGGAATACTTTCAGCCATAAAAGCAGCAGAAGCAAGAGCAGACAAAAATGTCAAGATCTGGTCGGACAGTCGAGCTGGTCCCCTGGCACTTAAAAACCCCAAGACGCCTAGTCCACTGGCACGAAAAATACAACACTTACTATACAACAACAAGGAAATTTGCCTAGGATGGATTAAAGCCCATGCGGGTCACGATGGAAACGAAGAAGCAGATAGATTAGCAAAAGAGGCAACAACAATGGAATGCGTAGATGAAGGGGTGAAATGGCCCAAGAGCCATTACAGAAAGGAAACCACTAGCTGGCTACTTGATGCATGGCAGAATGAATGGGACGAAGGAGAAACAGGCAGGACGGTGCACGATGTGTTACCAAAAGTGTCACTAAAATCATCAAGTTGGACCAGGGAAGAGACACTTTTCTTCACAGGGCACGGCCCATTCCCATCCTACCTAACGAGGTTTAAGAAAATTAAGTCCGAAAACTGCTCATGTGGTGAAATTGGCACACCTCTACATTACATCACAGTTTGCCCCCTTACAGCTTCATGGCATATGAGAACACCTGCCGACCACCTAAAAATTACATGGCTCAGGAACATTGCATGCAACAAGGGGTCGAGGGTTAAAATTATTAACATGGTGAGATTCATTGAAAATCATCAGGACTTGATTATCCTAAGAGACTAAGAAAAACGAACTTTTTTCTCACCTTGCATGATGTATATATATATTTATAATGTAACCTAGTATAATGATTTAATGTATATACTGTATAGATGTAAGGATGTATAAATGTAATGTAATGTGCTCTAACATTCTGGGTAGACATGTCACCTTGGTGGAATGCTCTACTCATCCAACCACACTTATTTAAACTGGTACAGTGTCTCACGACACTAGGCACGGGAGTGTGTGTTGGTGTTAGTTAGTTAGTTTAAAACATTGCAAATACTTGTCTAAAATGTCAGACAACGAATCTACCGGAGGTGATGACGGACGAATGTTAATAGTAATTGATACCGAGTTACTCATTAAAGAAACTGAAAAGAAGAATTTTAAAGAAATTGAAGATTGTTATTGATGGACCCATTATTCGCAACAATTCGTCGTGGTCCAAAATGACGTGGTGTTGTCCTTGGATCTTTCCCTTAGGGGATTGATCCCGGACCGCCGTCAAAAGTCCATTGTGTTGCTCTAGTACGACGTTCATTAAAATTTCCTTTCATTTTACCCAACATTTCGTCAAAACTACTTTTTGCCATTCGGTAATACTGGAAAAACTTTGCAGGGTATCCACATATAAATCTTCAAATATCTTGTAAAACTGTCCTTTCAATAAATAATCTTTGACTTATTATTGGATTTACCCAATAACCGATGCTTCCTCCGTTTACTTCTCACCCGAAGCAAAAGAGCGATCGCCTCAAGTAGTTTCAATGAATACCATACCATTGAAAAACTGTTCTAACTTAACGATTTATCTATCACAGTGAGTGCACTTTGTAGTGATTTTCTGCCGCCGCCACTAGAAATCGCAAGTGAATGCCTAGTCTAACCCTTGTATCCATCGTCGTACGACAAATCGCACATTGTATCAACAACGGATAACGAAGTTTGTCGAAGAGCGGCGTTCACAAACAGAGCGGTCCCGGAAAGTTAATATTAATCCAAGTTGTAATGACTTCTCCGGGAAGAGGCAACAAGTGGCCCGTTTGCGCGATGCTGTAGATTTTCGACGAAAATCGGCCACGACTTCCGAACGCAAGCTGAGTCGACTGTCTGGCTTGGGACGGCTGCGTCAACACGTGTCTTCATCTGCAGGAACTGGCGGCGGGAACGCTTCCGCTTGTGCGCCGGATTTAGTTCATGTCGGAAAAAAATTTCACTCCTGTTTGATTTTAAGATTATTATTTAAGATCAGTTCAGTTGAAGGTTGTCCGTTCTGAACGATTTCCAGAGTTTTCTGAACGTTAACCTTCCGAATCGTTGTCTCGACCCAGTGTCTCGTCATTGGCAGAACTACCCGGATCTCGATGGACGAGACGTAAGAAAATTCTGATCTTCATTTCGTCCAAGGCCGGTCCGGGAGAAATTGATTGCAGATTTGATTGAAATTGAAGATTCGCCCATATTGCCTGGGTGGTGGGAGAAGGCTCGGGTAGGATATCGATATCAAATAAGAAGGAAGAGGGATTTTGGTCCTTGATATCATTGATATTTTAGGGGAAGGAGTCTGCCAATCACGATAAATTATGAATGGCCCCCTAAAGTAAATCAGCTTTTTTTGTGTTTGCGGGGCCAGTGCCGTATATAGGGTTCTGGTGCCGTTGGCAAAGGTATGACTTGGTGCCAATCATGTCAAAATGTATACACTCAGAACTAGGACTAAAAATAAAAAGCGTAACTGGATATATCCAACTCTCTTCATTTATAATAAAACAATTTCTTAAAATAAACTACATGAAAAATTGTAAAAACTAAAGCGTACAATTTTACCTTTCTTGCTTTTCGCAAGGCAAATTCTGTGATTATGTCGTAAAAGTCTATATTTTCTGCCACCTTTTGTAAAATGGGTGAAATAGCTTAAAATTTTTTTTAGTTTCCCAATTGTCGGGCACACATGAACTTAATCATTGGCCACTACAAGGCCGGAAGTGAAGGTCACTTGTGAAGGAGCACCCAGTGGGAGAACCCTCATTGCCCCAAACAAAGGACAGCACAATTTTACTTCCATGCCTTGACCCGGATTCGAACCAGGAACCTTCTGATCCAGAGGCTAACACCTTAACCATTAGACCGGTTGATCGGCCCCTCTAACATCTTGATGGCAGTGATTCGAACACCCCTACTTTCATTCGACTGGAAGAGGGAAGCAACTGGTTCCACCTGGTCAGCATTCTTCAACGTATGGTCATAGTGTACATCTCAACCTTCTAATTACACCTTACATGAATTCAACTTTTTTTGTTAATTGGAATAAATTCTACATGAGGTCTTTGCATCTGCAACACTTTTTCTTTGCATTGTGTGTTGTATTGTGGACAAAAGAAAATTATAACGACCCTTACGAAACATTTATGTACAATTCTGTAAAAATTTATATATAGAACGTGGTCTACAGAATCATCGAATTTTGACCCGTTTGGGTGTAACAGCTCAATTACGTAATCTCTATAGAACGTGTATGGAAATATCTATACAATGTCATGTCTGTAGAAACCTTTATTGAAAATATTAGAATTTCATTTCTTTTGTTTCACGACTTTACTTTTCCATATATATATATATATATATATATATATATATATATATATATATATATATATATATATATATATATACGTTTATAGATATATAATACGTTTATATATATATACTCTTTTCCTCTGTAGAAATCTCTATAAAGTTCTATAATAAAATTTAAGGAAACAAATTTCTCTGTAGAAATCTATAAAATTTGTATGCAAGTCTATGGAACTCTATAAAAGGAAAAAGCTGCGAAGATAAACGTTGGGTACATAAAATATGTTTCAAAAATTGTAATAATTGTTTTTATTCAAGCAAGCTAGTTGGAACATTTCGTGAAAACTATTTTCTCCCGGAAAGCAAAAAGGATGTACACTCATTGCAATAAAAATTTGTGCATCAAGAAATAATTGTGGGATCGTAACGAAACTTGGCATGAAGGTACATGTCGGCCAGATATACAAATGATTAGAAATGCAGCGTGATTGCTCATTGCGTAATGCCACTAGAAGGCGTTGAACTTCGTTCTCCTTGGAGTATAAAACAGGTAAGCAGAGCTTGTTTGAGTGTACTTAATCTTTTGCAAAGAACGCTGTGGTAGAATGGATGATGGAAACTGGGTGGTCAGCTCGGCGAGTAGCTCGTCAAGTAGGCCGTTCTGATTTTACTGTTAGGAGGTGTTGGGACCAGTGGACAGAAGAGACGTCATTTACACGGCGACCCGGCTCAGGACGCCCTCGACAGACTATTCGTCGAGAAGACCGTCACATCATACGAAACGCACGCGTAGAGCCAACTACATTATTAGCCGCTATCCAGACACAGGCAGAATCTTCACTACGGGCCCCTTCACTATGGCTGAAGAACATCTGGTATCGCGGCGCCCATTACGTGTGCTGCCAATGACACCCACCCACCGACGCCTCCGTTTGGAGTGATGTCGCGCGCGACGGGATTGGACTGCAACGGAATGGAACCAGGTCGTCTTCAGCGACGAATCTAGATTCAATTTGAGCAGTGATGACAATCGTGTTCGTGTGTGGAGGCCCCGTGGTGAACGCCTCAAGCCTGCTTTCGCTTTACAGCGACACACCGCTCCCACAGCTGGTGTGATGGTATGGGGTGCCATTGCTTACGGTACACGGTCACCCCTAATATTGATCCATGGCACAATGACAGCCCAGCGGTACGTCCATGACATCCTTCAGCCACATGTGATGCCACTCATAACAGGGCTCCCAGATCAATGCTCAGCCACACACAGCAAGGATGTCACAAGACAGCCTCCGACACATAACCACCGTTCCCTGGCCTTTTCAATCTCCAGATGTGTCACCAATCGAGCTTATTTGGGATCATTTGGGACGGCAAGTTGGACACCCTACGAGTTTGGTCGAACTAGAGGCGCGTTTACAGCAACTGTGGAACGAAACGTCTCAGGACATCATACGGAACTTGTATGCCTCAATGCCCGCTCGTATCGCATCGTGCATTCGCGCTAGAGGGGGTCCGACAGAGTACTAAAACTTTTGTTCAATTGTACTTTTTCTGCAATAAATGATCCTTTTTCTTTCATTTTCTAATCACTTATTTATATCAAAGTAGTACTTGCATGTGTACAATTTCGTTTCATTTTGACGACTTTTTCTTGGTGCGCAAATTTTATGGCAATGAGTGTATGTGCCGTGTCTGAACAATTACTCGCTGCTTTATGCAATTTTATGAACACATTACTTAAATTTAAAAGAAATTTTTCATGATGCAACGATCTTTCAAATGTTCGAATAAAAAAAACTTCAGCTTTATGAGGTGTTGAATTTATTAAAATTGCTTATTTTACTTTCAACAATTAGAAGTATTCCGACATCTTCATCATTCGAAGCATCCCTTTTCGTTAGGGCAAGAACCCCATTTCAACTTTCGCCAATGCAGCGGAAATCTCCAAGTTCTGCTCATACATGAGATGAAGCGGAGGGTCATCGAACATCATAACATAATTACGCCCTGTGATTTTTTGGTTTGCGGAAGCTGAGAAATTCGCTGATGTTAACTTCTGAGCACCCTCAATGCATTTGACTCGTAACTATTTTATTACCCTATTAAAAAAGAGTTTATTAGAAACTAAACAGCTAAAAGCCACATTTATTGATTCAGTAAGAGGATAAGGCATTTATTCTTTATCGCTTGTAAAGCTTATGTATAGAAATTCTTTCCTGAAGTGTTAACACATCTTAAATATGTTTGTAAAATTTTATTTTTTGAATTTATATATGTACTGATGCAACTGCTATCACCCGTGTAATGGTTTTGAGTAAATATTGTTTAACGAAACGACATTCAATAAAAATGGGGTAAACTTCAAACCTCCAATAGGGCCACTGTAGCCAAGTCGGAAGAGTGTAACGAACGAGTTCGAATCCAACCAAAGATCGTCGGGGATAAATTGGGCTAGTGTATGTTAAATCTGTCGTGGCATCAACTGTCCTCACGTTGGCGTGGTGTGGAAGTTCGTAGAGTGGGGTGCTGTCATCTCGTCATCTGACCGTGCCCCGTCATCTGGCCGTGGTTTAAAATGACGTGGTGTTGTCCTCGGATATTTCCCTTGGGAATTGATCCCGGACCGTTGTCAATAGGCCATTGTGTTGCTCCAGTACGACGCTAATTAAAATACCTATCAACCGGTAATAAAACACCTTGAAAATAGGATTTAAAAATTCGCCAACATAGGTAGATAGGTAGGTTGTTGAATTCACCTTGCTTTGGAGCAACACAGTTTGTTATTGGCGACAGTCTGGTATCGATCCCGAAGGGTCATATCCGAGGATAACACCTCATCATCTCTCTTGGCATTATTTGATAGTGGGCTCATTTGAGCAACAACAAAAAAAGGTGGGGTGCATACTGTCACGATACAGCTAAGCGGCCTTTGGTTTTAACAAATCTGTGCAGCTTTTTAGTGAGCAAAACACATATAACACATAAACAAGTGAGCAAAACACATAACACATAAACAAGTGAGCAAAACACATATAACACATAAACAAGTGAGCAAAACACATATAACACATAAACAAGTGAGCAAAACACATATAACACATAAACAAGTGAGCAAAACACATATAACACATAAACAAGTGAGCAAAACACATATAACACATAAACAAGTGAGCAAAACACATATAACACATAAACAAGTGAGCAAAACACATATAACACATAAACAAGTGAGCAAAACACATATAACACATAAACAAGTGAGGAAAACACATAACACATAAACAAGTGAGCAAACACATATAACACATAAACAAGTGTGCAAAAACACAGACAAATCTGCAGTCTTCAGCCGTGAGAGGTTTTTTAGAGTAAATCTATACGCCAATTTTTGTAGCTGGTTGAGTTTTCTTAGAAATTTCAATTTGGTTCCTGATAATATTTTTTTGAAATTTGGCAAAAATCGGGATGTTTTAGTTATTTTTTGTTAAATATGTCATATCTATAGCTTATTACTATTAGTTTTTAAATTTGAAACATCAGGGGAAACCTTAGAATGTACTCTTTCTTATGGTACTTGTGGTATTTTTGGTATTTCTTATGGCATTTTCGAAACTGGTTAATAAATAAATTCGATGCGATTAAAAGTGGGTCAAACAAATTTCGGAATTTGTGGAAATGTTCGTTATTTTTTATTAAAACTGTCATATCTATAGCTTAATACGATTAGTTTCTCAAATTTGAAAACATCATTGGAAACCTTAGAATTTACCCTTTCTTATGGTATAATTATTTTTTTAATTGATTAATAAATAAATTCGATGCGATTAAAAATCGTTCATATAAATTTCGGAACTTTTAGATCGTAATTTCCGATACACAACTAAAATTGCCATATCTATAACTTAATACTATTAGTTTAAAAATTTGAAAATACCACGTAAAAGCTTAGAATTCACTCTTTGTTATGGTAGAATTATTTTTTAAATGGGTTCATAAATAAATTAGATGCTATGAAAAGTATAATTTCGCGATAGTGTACAAATTGTTCATCGCGGTAATGGTAATTTTAGTTAACGTCGTACTAGAGCAACACAAAGTGCTATTGACGACGGTCCGGGATCAGTCCCTTAAGGGAAAGATCCGAGGACCAGACCTCGTAATTTTGAACCACGGTCAGATGACGAAGCAACAACTGAGCTGGCACCCCACTCTCCAAACTTCCACGCCAACCCAACGTGAGGACTTTCGGCCACGACAGATTTAAGGTGCACCAGCCGCCTCTACACCATACGATTACAAACATCCATGCCCGGACCCGGATTCGAACCAGGAACCTTCCGATCTAGAGGCTAACACCTTAACAACTATGCCGGTTGGTCGGCTGTTCATCGCGGAGATGAAACATTAGGCCGTTTTAGCTGGCCTTGTGAATTTCACTGTGACGTCATGACGTCGGGAAGGCGTAGGAATCACCAGTTATTGGCGAGCAGGGGGTGGGGGGCCCCCTAGTATATATATATATATATATATATATATACTAGGGGGCCCCACCCCCTGCTCGCCAATAACTGGTCCAAAGTCCTCCGGACCTCGATCATTCCAGATTTCGGATTATTTGCAATTCTCGTAAAAAAAAAGCTTAATCTAATCCCCCTCGCGAATTTTGCATTTATAATAGTAAAATAGCAGATATATAAATAGGAATATTTTTTTTAAAGAAAAAAAATTTTAATACAAAACAACAAATTTTACTTGCAAATCTTCTAATTTTTATGTTTGGTATTTGCTTTGAACATGTCCGTTATTTTGCGTTGTTTCATCAATTAAGTCCAGGTATAACTCCTTGCTCTTTAAAAATTGCAAAATTGTCGGAAAAATGGAAAAAAGTGAGCAAAAAAAAAAAAAACTTGGTCAGCAAAACGTCCGGATTTTGGACAGTTCCAGAACTCGGATACTGTTGTTGTTACAACTACAGTTGATTTCGACGAGGTCAACTCATCGCTCATCAAAATCTGACTGATTTTACTAATGACAGAATACCTCCGCAGTAAAATGTTGTCGATTTTTTTAGGAGATCATGTTCGGTTTTTATTTTTAATGACTCTCGTCCATCAAGATCTGTTCAGTTTTGTGCCTAACGCAACAACTTTATCGAGACAACCACCGAGTTTAATTGTGTGTATACCTCTCCATAAAGTCTACACAGAAATTTTTGTAACAATCTGTACAGTTTTTTCTTGCGAAAACACTTTTTGAACTTCCTCTAATGCATGTTTTAGAGTTGAGATAGAATGGATGTAACTAGCCTTATCTGAAGTGGGTAAATAAGTTCGGAGTGTCAATAGCAGCAACAGATGCACACGAAAACAAGCCTCAACCGAAGAAGGTAAATAAGTTTGGCGCGTCGATGGAAGCAAAGTTACCTTGATTACAGCACGCAGGAATGCTTGACATCAATGTGCCAATTTGTAACAACCTGTACAGATTCTCTTTCAGAAATACTTTTCGAACTCACACTGATGCGACTCCATGCACCCATTTCAAAGTAATGAAGTGTAGTACGCTCTTGGGAGTACATTTCGATGTTTGTCCATTTCTAGGTCTCTGCTGCAGACGGCGTCGATCGGGAGCATTGACAGCGCCGCCCTTTGCCCCAACCTGTCGGGGCTGACGCGGCGTCAGGTGAAGATCTGCGGCCGCAACGTGGAGGTGATGGACAGCGTGCGGTTGGGCGCCCGCATGGCGGTGCTCGAGTGCCAATGGCAGTTCAGGTACAACAGGTGGAACTGCAGCACACTCAACGGCACCAACCTCTTCGGGAAGACGCTCATGGCAGGTGAATATGCAGCTGCTGAGAGTCCTTCTTTATTCTCGCATTGTTCGCAGAAGAGCATATTCAAAGGATCCATTACTTCAGGCACAGAGATATCCCTTTACGAAAAGTAGTCATAGAGATCCATAGAACTCTAGCGCGATTTCTATAAACGCAAGATCTATAGAAAATATATCATAGAATTTTCTAGAGAAAACGAGCGCTGATTCTATGGAATGGCTTTTGGACAGAATTCTATCGAGAGGTTCTATAGGAAAGTCGAGTCATATTATTATGACCACCCCATACATCAGATGTCAATAGCGCACAGTCAATGAAACGCGACACGTGGCATTAGCCGTCGTAGTGGGTTTAAAAGTTAGATACGTAGGCTGGAACATAACCCATGCACTCTAAAGGCCGATTATCCGCTCTCAAAGAGCCTTTAGACCTCCTCCAGGAGGTGTCCAAGATGCTTTCCGCTATCGGCGGAATAGAAGGAGGACACTACGCGACACTGATAGACAAATTGTGTGTCATTGCCGAGTGCATAGCGTCCATCCAGATGTGCTCTGTCTCCAAGAGACGCACCTCCTACTCAAGAAGACTATAAATATAGCTAGCTATCACTCATACCGAGACGATAAAACCACAAACGCTAGCACAAGGGTGAACTGCAGTGTTTATTAAGCGATCCACACCGCATCCCAACCACTATAACTAACGACATAGCATTAACTGCTGTTTCTATTCATTTCCCAAATCATTCTCCGTTAACAATAGTCTCCATTTTCTGCCCTTGCCACAACAGGAATCCTATAAACGACGTAAAAACCTCATTACTACCAATGATAACATTAGTATTTGCGGCGATTTCAAGTAAACTCTCAGGCAGCGGAATAACTTGTGGAATTGCGGGAATAACTCTACAAAAGGAAATCATACTATTGATTTAAAAAATCGAGCCAACATCTCAATTGCAGCCCCCCTCTGATCCCACCCGTGCTCAATGGACCTCCAGCAATGTCATAAATTTTGCACTTATTAAGGGATTCCACTACAGACACACAATTCAATCCATCCCAAAACTCTCCTCTGATCACAACCCAGTATCCCTCATCTTCAACGCAACATACACTCCTATCAACATTAAAAGACACAAATCCACAAACTGGCACAGATACAAAGATGCACTCAATAATAACTTGCAATACTCGGCACACACAGAGTCTTTTATCCTTTACAACTTGACCCTAGACAGAACAATTCCAAACCACCATAATCGATGCCCATCGACTATCCTCCAAGGAAATAAATTAAACATAACAATCAATTTACTCTCCCCACACACATCAATACCCTAATTAAACACAGAAACAAAATTAAAAAGCATTGGCAACGCCCCTCCACCCCCCAACAAAGGTCCACTCACCAAATAACTTCTCAACCGAGCACAAAAAAAAACTATGTAAAGAAATTAAACAACACACTCGACGTACATGAACTGAACAACATTACTTCGCTCAATAAAGGCTACAAATCCCTCTGGAATAAAGCCAAATCACTTAAGAGAAAAAGACCAAACCATTCCACCTTTCCAAACAACACAAAACACAGCCCTTACAGACCTTGATAAGGCCAATGCACTCACAGTTTCGAAACTCAATTTCACGGCAACAACATAAAACGACCCTGACGCTAACACACTTGTTAAACACACAGTTAATGAGTTCTTTTCCAAACCACAACGCGACTCTTTCAAACGAATTTTACCTTCCGAAATCCATACACACATCCAAAAACTTAACGTACACAAAGCTCATGGCCTCTAAGGCATCACAAATAAAATGATAATTAATCTTCCAATTAAATCTATTCTTGTCCTTACATTACAAACACCGTCCTTAAATTAAAACACTTCCCAACATCATGGAAAACTGCCCAACATAATTCTCATCCTCAAACCACACCAAAATCCATTAGACACAACCAGCTACAGACCTATTTCATTACTCCCCACACTTCGTGAAATCACTGAAGCCATAATTCTTGAAAGATACAAATACCACATCAATAAAAACAACGTCATGATTCCATAACAATACGGCTTCACTACACAACTTTCAACAACACATCAGCTACTCAGAGGTACTGAATACATTACAGGAGGAAAACAACAACATACAAAAAAACCGGTGCAATATTCTTCGACATTGCAAAGGCATTGGATAAGGTGTGGATCAAAGGATTATATATAAACTCATCAAGATGAACTTCCCTTATTGTGTTATCATACTCATTACTTCATTCCTTGCAAACAGACACTTCGTGGTAAAAATCAATGACACATTCCATAAAAAATTTGATACAATTATATTGAAATTTTTATACGATTCTTTAGAAATTTTTTTATAGATTCTATAAAAATTTGTATACTATTCTATAGGAATTCTTATACCATTCCATAAAAAAAATTTATACAATTCTATAGATATTTTTATATCATTCTCAATAGAACTTTTTTTTCAAGTCTATAGAAATTTTTATGCAATTCTTTAGAAATTTGTACACGATTCAATAAAAATTTTATACGATTCAATAGAAATTTTATACTATTCTACAGAAATATTTATACTATTCTCAATAGAACTCTTTTTAAACAATTCTATAGAAATTTTTATACAATTCTTTAGAAATTTTTATACGATTTCAATAGAAATTTTTCATACGATTCTACAGAAATTGTTATGCAATTTCAATTTGAATTTTTTATGCGATTTCAATTTGAATTTTTTATACGATTCTACAGAAATTTTTATACAGTTCAATAGAAATTTTTATGAGATTCTATGGAAATTTTTAATCAATTCTATTGAAATGTTTCCAACAAGAAAGTTTTTTATAACTCGGTTCCTTTTCAGTATACTATTGTTGTTGTGCTTTTTGCCGGAATGTATTTTTCTGTACGAATAAATGACAACCACTGTGTCCCCACCGCAGGTACGAAAGAGTCTGCCTTCGTGCACGCCATTTCGTCGGCCGCCGTGTCGCACGCAGTGACCCGCGCGTGCAGCAGTGGCCTCATGGTCCGCTGTGGCTGCGACCGGACCACCCCCAAGTCCGTCGCGGAGGACTCCTTCCAGTGGTCCGGGTGCTCGGACAACATTGCGTACGGGGTGGCCTTCTCCAAGAGCTTCGTGGACACCAACGACGTGCGGAAGGCCAGGAGCAAGTCCGACCCGAAGGCCATCGTCAACCTACAGAACAACGAAGCGGGCAGGAAGGTGAGCACACATGAACATTTCGAATTCATTCATAAAGTGTGACAAAACTTCAGAAAGATTCTCATTATAGTTCAAATTGTAAGCACAAATTCAAAATGCTACGAACAAAATGCTAAACAAAAACACACCGAGTCATTCATACAATAAATCTGCTTCAAAATCATTGAAGAATCGAAAAAAGACTACCAGAAAAGTAAATAAGTAACCATAGTTGACTCTGACTGTAGAAACAAGTTGCGAAAGAATCGAACTGAAGAATCGATTCACTTTTCACGAGTTTAATATCTACCGACCTACCTACGGTCCTCTATAGAATCGTCCACGCAACTGGCTCGGACTCGGAGCAAAGACACGCTAGTCTGAAGTCTGTCTATCTGTCACGGGATCTACTCTCGCCGCAATGTCTGGATAGAGGCGGTTTATGAACAGGCTGAATAGCCCAAATCTTCAGGGACATCCCATTTTGTGGCCGCGGTAGCCCGATCGGGTAGGTAGGTTGATATTTGAATTAACGTCGTACTGGAGCAACATAACGGGCTATTGATGAAGATCCGGGATCAATCACCCAAGGAAAAAGATGAGAGGACAACACCAAGTCATTTAGAACCGCGGTCAGATGACGAGACAACACCTGAGATGGCACCACTCTCCACACTACAACACTACGTCAACGTGAGGACATTGGAGGCAACGACATATTTAATATACACCAGCCCCCTTTGTACACGAGGGTGTTTGGTTGGATCCGAACTCGCTAATCCGATGCTCTTTTCCCACCCGGCTGTTGCTGCCGGTTGGATAAGTAACGAATTACCAATCGGAGAGTTGTAAAATAGGAACTAGGTCCAAAAAAAACCGTCGTGTATATGGGGCACATTAAATCTGTTGTGACGTCAAATGTCCTCAAATTTGCCGAGATGTGGAAGTTTGGAGAGTGGGGCACCAGATCGTTTGTGTTGATCTCGTTTTCTGACAGTGGTTCAAAATTACCAGGTATTGGCATCGGATTTTTCCCATCAGGATTGATTCCGGCCTGTCACCAATAGCCCATTTTGTATCATCAGTGCGATGACAGCTCTACTACCTACCTCCTCATCATTTAAAAGCGTATACAAATTTTTATAATCTTTTCTACTATTTGCGGAGGGGATTGGTTGAAAGACAGCAAGTGACCCATCCATTTTTATACAAATGCGTGAAAGTGCATGTGTACCAACACTTATATTTTCCAAAAAGATATTTTTTGTGCGCATTCTTGTGCCTCTGTCAACTTTAAAAGACGGGTGTTAAAACGATTTCTAGCAATATTGTAGATCCCGTTCTCTTACTTCAAGTCGTTATTTTGTAATAAGATTGATAATTTTTATAGTTCCTTTTCGGAAATAAAAAAATCCAATAGAATTACCGTTCTATTTGAGGTTAATAACTTCTTACTGCATACTGCAAATAAAGACACATTCCAAACCGCAGCTGATACCGATTACAGGAACCGATAGTTCTTAAGTAAACGCACAGTGGAACAAGCAATAGAGGATCTCTGTTGCTCTGTTCCACTTTGCAGATGAAATTTCTTATATCTACCACTAGCATTCTAGTACGGAATTCGATCTTTTGTTGGTACTTCGTAAACAATGCCGGTATAAACAAATTCCGTTTGAAATCCCTGATTCTAGGAATGTAGTTTTCAGGTCATCTTTCGGTAGTTTTGGTTTTCAAGGCATCCTTTTGTCATTTTCGATTCTTTCAGCTTAACCCTCCAAGTGGTTTCGAGGAGCTATCTTGTCCAAGATTTGGTCAATTTCGTTAATGACGAGATATCTGGTAGAGACAAAACTGCCCAATTACACGAAGGGGATCAAAGTGGGAAAAACAACGGAGAACCGGTGACTGTTTCGAACAGGCTTTTGCATCAGAGGATGGCGACTACGAGTTGGTTTATGAAGAGAAGATAAACCTACACAAGTGTTATTGGGTTTATTTTCTTGCAAATTCAAGCCTTTAAAACTTTTTTTCTCAACCATAAGATTGGGTACCGTAGTGTTTTAAAGTTGCCTTTTGGAAAGATTAAGGTGGCATGTATACACTAGAAATCACGAAATTCGAACCGAATAGCAATATTTTTTTATTAATTCAATTATTATTATTATTATTTTTTTTTTTTAGCTTTGAAACAATGCCAAGATCTTGTAAATATTCGAGATAGGTTTTTAGTTACAAGGGTTTTCGTTAAATACTGTTACCATTTACAGACATGTTTCCTTTAAAGTTGATTTCTAAGGAACTGCTTTTCTGCAATAGGGGAAGCTTTGATCAAAACGTGGATGTTATGAATGGCAATCAGAGTATTTATCAAGAAATGGATTTTTAATTGATTTTTAAATATCGAAATATCTGAAAAAATGTTGATTTTTTTACGCTTTTTTGCTTAATAAATTGTAAAAAATAAACTATTTCTTCTAGCAACTTGTGTGATGAAGGTTCAAAACATGAAGAATAGCATTAGTAATAATTTCCAACAAGAATCGTCTTTCTGAACAAATTACAATTTGAGGTATCATGTTTCAGAAAACATGCTAATTATGTCTTAATTAGATGGTTAATTATTTGCACAATCTGATTTTTTCTCCCTGAAATGATTTTAAGAATACACCAATTACCCGTGGTTACAAAATGGATTTTTACAGTCTCAATTCAAAAAAAGAATCTTCTAGTGTATACGTACACCTTAAAAGTAATTTATTTAAATCTTCTCTAAAAATAATCCTAACTATTCATATTTTTACACAGATTTTTCTTCTTTTTTTTTAATCTAAATTTATTCTTTTGAAACAAGAGCGTCTTGCGAGATTAACTCGTGTGAGATATATCGAAACAACTCACTTGTCACAATACATATTTCGAAACCACTTGAGGGTACTTCAGTTGGATTCGTTGGTTGAGGATTACAATCGGAGGGTTGTGAGAGACTAACCGAAGACAGTCGTGTTCGCGGAGAATCTGGTACGCGTCAAATGTGTCATGGTCTCGGATGCAGTCGTTACGTGGTGAGGAAATTTGAAGAGTGCCAGCGAAGTTGTTGGCCTCGCCCTCTGATCATGATTCACAATTGCGTTGTCCTTGGACATTTCCCACCGGGATTCATCCGAAAACGATAGACCGGCATGTTGCTCCAGTGCGACGTAAATTCAGATACCCACCTACGTATCTAAACAACCACCTGTTCATATTTTAAGTGGATGTAAGAAACACAACATTGAACCAAATTCATACTGAAATACAGGTCCGCAAGCGTCACTCCGGTGTGCTCAAAGGTACGCTGGGGTACAGAAATCGAAGACAGCAAAAATTGGCTTGCGCTATTTTCAACGTAGCAATTTATTGAAATAACGTTACGCCGCTTTGCTTTGCTATTTTTTTTATATTTTTTTTTGTTGAATGAATATTCTCTCAGGAGTATAAATACAATGCTTCAACACAGAAACATTCTTCCAATGAATTGACGATAGTTCTGGTCATTAATAGTCTTAGTAAAATCTGATTTGAGAGTTGGGTAAAAACAGTCTGGAGGGTTTGGGGGCGGGATACCTAGCAGATGAGTCGTATCTGAAGACCTGGTAAACACAACTCCAGAGGTTCGTATGTGTCCTGTAGGTCTGATAAAAAATATTTAGAGGGTGGTATCGGGTCGGTAGGAAACCCTACTCGCGGAAACTCATTTTTCATTCGAAAACGGTCCTTTATTTTGCGAGTACGGTGTTTGTGTGGATTCCACCTGACCCCAACCACAACCAAAGGTATATCTCAAATACCTAACAAGTATATCAAAAAATGTATGGATCCTTATATAAAAAATTAATTAAGAACTCGTTGTATCTTTGCAGTTCCAAAGTAGGTGTTGAACGTTGCGACGAACAACACTAATGAAACTTTGACGCAGGAATTGTTCAGAAATTCCTTACCTTTCTATAGCCGCGTTTACACCGGAGTTGCAAATGCGACCACCACCAAACATCGAAGCTATTCCGAGAAACGGTACTCATTGTACCGTCAAAATCACGCGTCAGGGTGGCGATATGGAGAGTTTGGAACTTCAATTTTGTTTAACACCAAGGTGCGGTAAAGATTGATTGCAACTTTAGGGGAACATTTCTCCGAGACGAAATTTGGCATGAAAATGCTTCCCTATTTCGTCCCCTTTCTGTATTGCTTGACAGTCACCGCTCCCTTCTGTCCTTCGGTAACCCGTGGTCGCCCTAGCCGTCTTATGTTCGCTCATTGTGACATTTTACGCTTGCCTTGACCACATCTCCCGCCAAACTGTCAAGTGAGTGACCTATTCGATTCAAATGGCCTAAGGAATGGTTGATCACTCTGCTGTATAAAAGGGTGAGAAGAGTGATCACCCCTTGGTGTTGCCGATAAAGTGTTTACACCGGAGTGGGTCGAAAAAGGGTCAGTATAGGGGAACGTAAAACGTCCTCGCCATAAAAAGGGGTGGGGGAGAATATTTGCAACTCCGGTGTAAAAGCGGCTTAACACACTTGCGGCCCCCAACCCAAAAGGAAGTATTAAAGTAGTGAGCAATGTTAACCTTTTTATAGGAGAAGGGTCATGTGACCCAAACTAGTAGTAACGTGACTATTAGACTATTTCTAAGCTAACCTAGCATTCACAATCTGATTTGTCCATCGTAAGGAGAATATGCCCATCCGGTGATTCATCATCTGATTGGTCCATTCATTGATCACGTGATAGTAGTAGAGTTTGGCGATTTCATTCCATTTGTCGAACCCTCAATAGAAATGCACATTGAGGGTCAGATTCAACTGAAACGGGATCGACCGACTGAAAGCAACACAGTAAATCTTATTTTGGAATATCTTTTCCTGTTTAAAAGCGATCGAGGCTGTTAGGGTTACCACAGAAGCAAGATGACTGCTGAGAAATTTTGCCCTGTTTGTTTACTAATTATTAGTAGTTCAGTTATTCTCTGAAAGTTCTACGAACGAGACATTGTGTAAGTTGGTAGTAAAACCTATTCCTTAACTTCGCTTGATATTCTGATTCACCAGAGTATCCCCAAATGAGAGAGTGAACAGTGGAATATAAAAATACATAAAACCATAACAAGAAAATTATGACGTTTGAACATTCTGAGAAGATTTTTTATACTTTGAAAAATTGACCCTGTTTTCATACTTGTGTGTATCGCGTTGTTTTCCGTCGAAATATATATAGATACTAGCAAAATACCCGACCTTACTCGGTTTGAATTGGTTTACTCTAGATTGAAGAGATAATCAAAATATATAATGACTTAAGTTTTTTGTAGAATAAAAATTTATTTTAACACGTTTCGCCATCTTTATATTTTCTACAACTTACTTTGGACACAAATCCTACACATGCATATCCATTCATGTAATACATTTCACATACATCGCACAATTGCTGTATGACAAAGCTACAAAATGACGAAAGGTGATACTAAGGTTACTACTATAAAAGACGATTTATAGGAAGATTTGGAATTCCCTTTCTTAAGGTCTTTTCATGTTCAAATCAATTAATTAAAATTACGATTTACGGCGAGTGCTCTCGCACTCATAGTCAACAAAACAATATTTTTTTACTTGTGGCACTCTTGCCTCCGGTATGCGACATTGTGACAACGAATTTTTTAATGTTTGAAAAGTTCTAGTTCGGGATTTTTAAACATTATTATTTTTTCAATAACGCCAATTATTCTTTCACTAACGGCATTATTCTTTCAATAACGGCATTATTCTTTCAATAACGGCATTATTCTTTCAATAACGGCATTATTCTTTCAATAATGGCATAACTACACTTAAAATTTACTGAAAATTTATACTAACCTACCCAACATTTTTAAGTCTAATACTTTGTGGTGCTGTTGCGTGTGATGAGAAGGAAAACACATTTATTAAAATAATAAGTATTTAAAACAGGAAACAGCAAAATAAAACAAAATAAAAGATGTCGCAAAAAATTGTTCTAAAGATATTAATTTGTGATTCAATTTTATCTCTTGATCTCGCACAGTTGCCACAACTTACAACTAAAAGTGTACAAAATTTAGAAACGTGAAATTAATTCAGAGCGAAAGAACCAGAAAATATCACTGCTCGCGCGATCTTGTTCATTCTCGTTTCGTTGAAAAATATCGTCTGTCCCAAATATTCGGAAATCGTTTTCATTGCGCAAAGAATAAAAATAAGACTCGAAATAAATGAAGTATCAGAGATGAAATTCCATAAAAAAATAATTTTTTGAAGAATAATTACTTTTTTAGCAGTACTGGTAAAGCAATCGAAGTAATCGTAATATTCAATAGACATTCCAATTTTTCCAAAACTACCAAATTATGGTTGATTTAAGTAAACTTACTCAGGTGTTTTAGCATGAAACTCACCTAAATATAACAATAAAGAAATGTTTAATATTGCATTCACTAAACTAATAGATAATGTATAAAATAAAATACATTGCAATCAAATATCTGGAATACAATTCATGTGATGTCTACACAAACACACATACACAAAATCGAGCATAGAACAGAAAGACGGACATACAGACTTTCGCAACCAACGCCACTCTCTAAATGAAGATAAGTACTCACTGCATGCAAATTTCCATGAAAATATCTTAAACCGTGTGGACGTGTATAGGGCACAACATACAGACAGACAGACACCAAACGATAAAATGGCGGATTCGGCATCAGAAGGGTCCAAAACGGATAGAAAACTTGAAATGGGTCGAAAATATTTAATGTACAAACAAACACTCCATTCTTATTTATATAGATTTTATTCGCAGTTCCTTGGTTATGCTCCTGCATATTCACTTGCCTGATATCCGCCATGTTGCGAAGTAACGTCGACACAAAATGATCGCATCGAGCGTACCTCGCGACGCGTGGAGGTGGAGAGAATTCTCGATCAGTGAATCGAGTCTACACGATCGAGTCGTTTCAGATGACTTGAAGCATCCGGCGTTAAGCCACGGTCGATAGAGTTTGGGGATGCGACGTGATAGAGATATGTTGCAGTTGAATTTGGCACTAACACACCTCTCCTGTCATAAGGATGTTCTACCCAGCAGAGGCGATGAGGTGCCAAATAGGACACTAGTAGACAACTACTGACCACCTCTATTTCATTAGAAATTTGTTGCTGTATTTACATGACCACCTAGCGTTGCTACTACTCCAGAGGCACCCATCTGTATCTTGACTACTTACACCCCACTGCATTTTTCGGGTTACCGTATCATGTTCTGTACTACCACAAATCCACGAATTATCTAGATTTTGAGAGGAAATGCCGATTCTTTTTCATGAGATCAAACCTCCGAGTCTTAAATCAATTTTTCCCGAAGCATCAAAGCCGACCCACCGGTCTGATGGTAAGGTGGTAAGTCTGGTGGTGAGCCTCCAGATCGGAAGGTTCCTGGTTCGAATCCGGGTCAGTGCATGGATGTTAGTAAGAGTAGGGTGTAGAGACGGCTGGAGAGTAACTTAAATCTGTCGTGGCCATAAGTCCTCACGTTGGAAGTTCGGAGAGTGGGGACTTTTGTATAAACGTCAATTTTGCAGATGGATGCCTTTGGCTTGGTGGTAACGATGCGTTCCACTTGTAATCTAAAGTTGTGACCATTCGCGAAACTTTTTTCTGAACTAATACGCATTTCTCTTTAAGGCCATCGAATACCATATGCGTGTCGAGTGCAAGTGCCACGGTGCGTCTGGATCGTGCCAGACCAAGACTTGCTGGCGTGCCATGCCCGACTTCCGTGCCGTCGGTGCCGCTCTCAAGGAGCGCTTCGAGGCTGCCTCAGAGGTGCGGCCCCAGGTCCTTGGCCGGCGGACCCGCCTGTCGGCAGAGCGGGCTCTCGCGGACACAGACCTCGTCTTCCTGCGGCAGTCCCCGGACTTCTGCGACGGGGCGGCAGGCAGCACGCGCGGGCGCGAGTGCGACCCCGAGGCGCCCGCGGGCTGCGCGCTGCTCTGCTGCGGCAGGGGCTACAGCCGGTACGTGAGGAGAGTGGTGGAGCGCTGCAACTGCAAGTTCCACTGGTGCTGCCACGTCACGTGCAAGGAGTGCGAGAGTGACCATGAAGCTTACCGGTGCCTGTGAGTGCGACGCGTTGTGTTACGAGTCAAGAGTAGACCATTGGAGAAAGCGGATATTTTGAGGCCAAAGCAATAAACTGTTGCATTACTTCTCTCGTGAGTTCGAATAAGTTTGTCTCATCACAAGCAGACCCCTTTGTTGGTGCCTGTGGGTGCTTGACAGGGACACGTTTTTCAGGTCAGGAGTATACCACAGTGAAAGTCGGATTGTAAAGATCCGGTACAGAACTGTTCAGTTTCTGTCATGATAATGCAAATCGGATTGTTATATGACAAGTAGAAAACACATTCTATAGCAAAAACAAATCGACGCACCCTAAAGGAGTTGTCCGATTGCGAACAAAATAGGTGAATGGGGAGAACATACATAGAAAACAAAATTTAAATTTCAGAACAATTGAATGATTTATTTCAGAATTTGACCGTTACAAAGGGAGGAAGTCAATAAGATGTGGGTCCACCTCTGGCCTGGATGCGTCAACCGGCGTGGCATAGACTAAAAAAGTTCCCAGATGGTGTCCTGCGTAATTTCCTGTTGTCTCCAAGGGTCGAGCAACATTTCGTGATGGTTGCAATCGCCTTCCCATAAAGAGAGAGATCAGGAGAACTAGCTGGTGAAGGAAGTGTTGGAAAAGCTTGAAGACAATTCGTAGCTACACGTGCCGTGTGCGGCCGGGCATTATCTTGTTGAAAAGTAAGTCCAGGGTGTCGCAAAAGGAACGGTAACACAATAGGTCGTAGAATGTCGTCTACGTACCGCTGTGCTGTAAGTGTGTCAGATATGACTACCAAACGGCTATCAAAGGAGATGCCACCCCAGACCCTAACGCCCTATTGTGGGCATGTGTGGTGTGCAATAGTAAGGGCAGGATCCCCACGCTGCCCTGGATGTCTCCAGATACGTCTGCGGTTGTCGTCAGGACCCAGTTGGAAACAGAATTCGTCACTGAAGACTATACGTTCCAAGTGGATCGAGCCCGGCACCACTGTTGGACAACTCCTTCTTGGTGCGTCGATTTTTTTTGTTATAGAGTGTATTTCTTTCACAGTTGGTATAGGTTCCTTATGGAGGGTATTCGTGGTGTTTCAAGTATATAGCATACCACTGAAAGGAATAAAGTATTCATTTCCCTTAGAAAGCCTACGTGTTGATCACCTAAAAGATATGAGACTTCTTTCAAAGTGGACACTGGCCCTTGTAACAGTGGGTTTCGCTGCTAGTGAAAACTTGTACAGTCTCGTATAAAGAGTACACTACAATAACAGAGTGAAGGTCCTCAAAGGTCTACAGGATTGAAAAGTGTAGAAAAGACATTTGGGACAACCATTGGCGTATCTGTTGATGAACGCTTTTTACTGAACTTAAATGCCAAGCCAAATTTTTTTATGTAGAGCAATTTTTATCAGTCAGATGTATTTTGTTTTGGCATACTAGAATAAAATAAATGCAAACAATTATGGGTGAAATTCCTAGGAAGCGATGTGACCTGGCGTGATTCAGTTTATGTCTGCAAGCCAGTTTTAGATGTGAATGGTGAGCGTTAGTGATATCGTGCCAACTTGGCAAACTTGGCGACCCCACCGTAGACCGATAGTTCTTGTTTCAAGTTAATGTGTAGCATCCGAAAATCCATATCTTTGAATTTTCATCAAGGTTGTATAAAAAAGAAGACTCTTTAAACTGCAGGCCACAGTGGGCTACTATGCTGTTTATAATTAATATGTCTTTATTATTTTTTGTTGTACCTTCTTTTATTTTGTATAATAAATTTATTTTCTTGTTAAATGTATGGTACTGCGTTGTAATTTCAAACTACAAAATATATTTAATAAAACATTGGGTAGCTAAAAATATAATTAAAAAAGTATCTATGCATGAAAACAACTCCGTGAAACTCAAACAAAAATACCAAACTCAAATGCATTGAATTGTTTATTTTTAAAGTATACATGTCCACAGCTTTATTAATTATTCACATACTCCTATATCAAAAAAATAAAAACTGCAGAATGAATAAGTCATGTGTGCGGTAAACTCGGTTCTTGGAAAAAACGGATTGTTCATGTAATTTTTATTCAAATAATTAAAAAATATTCGTAAGAATCTTAAATGAAATGTCGCAGATGTTGGTATTTTGAAAATAAAACTAATCATTGACTTACCAAATCCAAATTTTACGATTGTGCTGCCATCTGTTAAATGCAATGAGAATCATAAAACAATGGTGGAAACAAAGTGATATTTAAAAACTTCGCTTTGAAGTTAAATATAATAACCAAATAATCATGAATTCTTATTTTAAAGAATTATATATATTACATTTATAAAAAAGAATTACTTTCTATTCCCGTGACAAGAGTTAATCTTGTACAAGGAAAGTTATACATATTCATTTTCACCATACCTCAATTTCTACTATCATAAACTTATATTTATACTACCATCATAAAATATTTTAATTTGATGAACATATTTCAAACCTTTTACAAAATAATGTATTTAACTTAACCTGTGTTCAAGTACAACTTTTTCGTTGAAGGAATTTGTGAGGCTTTTGTAAGAATTCAAATAAAGCGATTATTCAAAAGTTTATAAGCGTTGTAAATGAAACACATTGCGATGTCACTCGGAAATTCATATAGTATTACAATATGTTTAAGGAAACATAAGCGAGATGTTTACAAAAAAATTGTACTTGAATAGGTATTAAAACTTCATTTAATAAATATTAGAGGGAAAAATATCTCTCGCATAACAAAATATAGCTGTTAATCGACAAAACCAAATCTAAATATTTCTTCAATTAAGTCATATTTGCATATATCTATTCAGCAAAAAGGCGTTTGTGAAAATAATTCAACACGAGCAAAGCCGTGTATTCCTAATAAATTGATTGAAATCACTTAGCCCACAATATATGCACAAACCTTCCACTGTTAAACAGATTTGTGAGGGACGCCTATTTCTTGTGAACAAAGAAATACATATGGCACCCCTGCAAGAAAAGTGACGTAGCTCAAAATTGTAGAATTGGAGAAACATCAACTTAAAGGATCCTGTAAAACTTATATTGAAATTGTATAAGGCTCCTTTTAAATTTTAGGTAAGTATTATTATGGTGGTAACTTCTGTTATATTCTATAGAATCAGGCACGTGCCAACAGGGGGGGGGCCCTCCTGTCACTGAGGAGAAGGGGCGAAAGCCATATTTCGCCCCTCCACACTACACAAGGAACATTATTAATATTTTAACTTCAAAAGTAACATTAAACAGTACCGTTGAAGCAAATTTGGACTAATTTCATTTCCCGTCAATAGATGCAGGCCCAGATCTGCAGGAGAGCAAACAGGCACTTGCCAACAGGGGGGCAGGGTGTTTTTGGTCCCTCCTGTCATTGAGAAGGGGCGAAAGCCATATTTATCCCCCCCCACACACACACACACTATCAAGGAACATTATTAACATTTTAACTTCAAAAGTAACATTAAAAAGTACCGTAAAGCAAATTTCGATTCTAATTTAATTTCCTGTCAATAGATTTAGGCCCAGATCTGGAGGAAGGAAAACAGGCACGTGCCAACAGGGGGGGGGGGTATTTGGCCCCTCCTGTTACCGAGGAGAAGGGGCAAAAGCCAAATTCAGTCCCCTACACACACTTTCAAGGAACATTATTAACATTTAAACTTCAAAAGTAACATTAAAAAGTACCGTTAACGCAAATTTGGACTTTACTTTCATTTCCTGTCAATAGATGCAGGCCCAGATCTGGAGGAATGCAAATTTGGCATTTGTTCTGGGGGCAGCCGATTTCGTGGGTGGGGCGCAAAAATTAGTGTATGTGTGTGTGTATATATATATATATATATATATATATATATATATATATAGGGCCACCCATTAGGGGAGACAAACCCGACAGATGTCGGGGGGCCCGGACGTTTAAGGGGCCCGCGGCCTCAAGATTTGTTCAAGAAATTATCTGCCTCATTTTAGGGTGTTATTTTCCGAATTTGACAAAAAATATATATAGAACAGAAAATATTATTTTCAAGTCCTTAAAACGGCCCAGTCAAGGTGGTGTCACATTTTCACCAGTCTACGACAACGACTAGTTGGTTTACATGTCACAAGGAGTAATGAAATAGTAAGCACTTCTTCAACTTTATAAACCAGCTTTACAATTTCTTTAGTGCGAGCTCACGGCGATGGGAACTGCTTCTAAAACACACTGATAGGAGGTCTCTACACGGTCTTTGTGAGACAAGATGGAGTGCAAGAATTGAGGCAGTGCAACCTATATCTGAAAAACCAGGGTTCCCACAGTCGTTGAATTTTTTTTTTCGCAACTAGGGGCCCTTAAAAATTATGGAACTTGATGAAAAGTCCTTGAAAGTACTTGATTTTTTTAACAAGTACATAATTGTGTAATTTCGACTTGCAATGGAACTTGTCCCGACTAGTTTCCTCCTCAGCAGGTGCGCCATTTGAGCGTCATTCTGAATGAAACCGGTGTTACACGCTTTGACACTATGTGATATACTTATAATGCTAGATCTAGATCTCCACAGTATGCTGTCCGTCCAAGTTGACACCTCTGGTCTCCGTTAAGACGGACACCTTGTTATGCCCGCCACATCATGACTTATCTCGGCCGCTAGATAACAGCGCCACTTTCTTAGGAAACCGTAGCGTTAACAGTCAGGACGTCATTGGAAAATTGGCATGCATCCAAAGAAATGAAGCCAAATTTGTATTGCAAAAATATAAAAATTACAGTTGAAAAAAAATTGTTGAGAAAATCACATTTAAGATATTTCTCTGTTGTAACATGTTTTGCAGATTTCAAATCCATTGAAATTTTCACTCTGTCTTTAACGATTGCAAAGATAGAAACTTAGACTAGAGGATAAAAAAGCCCTAACACCAGTCAAAACTTTTGTTTTGTTTCTCAAACCAAAAGAATTTATCGTAAGATATTTTATCACACGACCAAAATCGATATGTGTGCAAGTAGCCCGATAGTTAGATAGCCCTTGAGACAAGAAACCCGCTTTGCAAAAAAAAAAAAATCACAGGTTCTGTGAGAAAAGAAAATTTAAATTATAGCCAAAATTGATGATAACCCTTTTTTTTTTTACTAACACGTATAAAAAAATTATGTATTTTTATATATGTTTTTCTTTTTAATTAACAACTTTTGTGTATACCTTGTTTTAGGTTGTTATAAAAAATTTTAGGTCTTTGAAAAATATTTTTTTAGTTTTGAAAAGTCCTTAAATATTTTTTGGATAAAGGTGTGGGAACCATGAAAACTACCTGACATTTTAAATGCTTTTCAAGATGTAAAAAATCAGTAGTTTATCGTAAGAGGAAACGGCGAAAGAGTAAATGGATTCCTCAATTAATTTTCAAAATTTGAAACTTTAATTCAGTTAAATATTTGGAAGGACATACTAGACCAAATTAATACAAGAAATTTAATCCTTCAATCATAATATATCTCCCTTGATATCGAAATGAATAACATTAAAGCGTTAACTGAAACAATAGTTAAAGATTTCAAGAAAACAATGCCTGTATAAATAGAGCTAAATAAACAGCTTCTATTATGGGTATAGATGCAGAATTTTACAAAAAAAAAAAAAGATGGAAAAGAAAGTTTTTGAAGTGGAAAGAGAAATGCCTGAAGTATTAGAAACCGAAGAAACAAAATTCAAAAGTTCAGTTTTTGATATAGTAATCAATAAAATAGTTCTCAGTTAGAATCAAGGTATGAGTAAATGAAAAAACATATGCAATACAATTGAAGCCATATTAAAAGTAAATTATAATTCTAATGACAACAACAACGCACTTAGAAAATTAATTGAAAGCTATCCAGATGATTTAACCCACAATCTCATCAATGAAATTCAAATGTACTAGACCGTTCGCGAAGCTACTTTTTCACATTAAGCTAAGTTAGAAAATAAAGGTCTTCCACTCTCCCTTTAAATGATATCTATAGATTAAAATTGCAATCTATTTCCCCAGAACTTTGCATAGATTTAAGAATTTTGTTTTCGCTTCCCATCACTGGCTTCTAGTGCAAGGATTCATTAAACTATCTATAATCTAAAATCATTTACGATTTACTTTGGGCCAGGAAAAATTTGAATAATCTAAAAATATTTTCAACTGAGCATGAACTGGCGTACAAAATGAGTTTCCTTTTTTGACGGCATCGATAAATTCATTAATTCGAATAGATTTTCTGCTCCCTCCTCAGTACTGCAAAAGTTTTCGGAGTTTTGACTAGTCTTCAGCGTCCAAGGTATGTTACATGCATGGGTTTCTTACAATCTTTCTATAGAGATATTTATTATAGTTTTCTGATTATACTTCATTATCCTTATCGAAGTCCTGCTTGATCGCAAAGTGGCCACACTTCGGGCTTTAGGTTTATAACACATATACATATTTAATTCCCTAATTACTTACCAGTTCATTATTAATTTACTGTGGGTTTGCTTGTACATTTCTGAAGTTGGGTATTTGTAAGTATATGGATACTTGGGAAAATAAAAACTTCCTACACAAGGAAAAAACTTGGGGATTTTGGAACAAGGAAAATTTTGTCGGGGGGCCCGGGAAATTTATGGGCGGCTCTGTATATATATATATATATACATACATATACAGAGAGAGAAAGAAGCACGGAGGTGGCAGCGCGCATTCTGAGAGCTTCGATATATTCCCCGCAAAGGGTATTAAAGGAAGGGTCAAGGGGCAACACAAAATTAGATTTTGAAAATAACGAATTAGAAAGTTTTCTAACACGTAAATGTATGAAAAGTTTATCAAGAAACTTCGAACAAATTTTATTTGTGTAGTAAAAGTTTATATTTAACTAAAAGAGAAAACAAAAATTGTTTCCTAGATCCGCAGTACCAAAAGATTAAATTCTTCCTCTGAATATGTGGAGAAAGGTGGCCCAGCATACCGATACTTTATCACTTTATTTTACAGCTTTAAAGTGGTTCTACCCCCAAAATGAATGCATGTGGTGCTCGCACTTGAATGCAACGAGATGATTATCTTATTTTCGAAGAAATTGCAGTATAGTGGTATCACCTCTGGATCCTTTAAATGTATTGGAGGACTCGAACATGTCTTTGACGGCATGTCTTGAGAAAAGCGATTTATTTTTATGATCGACTGACGGATTGTATGTTAGGGTTTTATTGCGCTAGGTCCCAAACTGGACAAGAAGCACCTGACCAACTGATGGAAATGTCGTTCGAAGATAAGGGCATTCCGGAAATCGCAACAAATCTGCCATTGCTTATTTTGATGATTTACAATATAGGGTCTTTTAAATTGTCGGCTTTCTTATTTGAAGTAAATACGGGAAACTGCCTGCAAGTGAACTGTTTTGAATTTTTGCCCGATGGATTATTTAGTCTTACGGATTTCTTTGACGAATGAGGTTCCGAGCTTAATGTTTTGAAAGTGAACACTTGAATTTGTGAAGTAATTAAGTGACGGAAACGTGAGAACAGTGTATTGTTGAAACTTGTTGCTTCGTAAACCAACACTCCTGTCGTAAGTGATTTCGCTTTTTTTTACTTTAACACTTAATGCACCCTAAACTGATAGCCGCATCAGTAAAAAAAACGTCTCCATTTTTTCCCTGTACAATTTTGAATAAACCATGTTAATCTCGTAATATTCTGATCTGTACTCAATCGACAAACCATCTTGAGAATCGAGTGAAAAAACCCAGTTTTCAATCCTACGACGCGGCGGTGGTAACTCTTTTTAATATAGAGAGATTCTTAAATATTTATATCTTAAAAAACAGTATTACCCAATTATTGAAAAACGGGTTTCCAATAAAAATACCTATTCCAAGTTGTAGTTAACAAAAACATTCTTATTTTCATATAAGTAGTATGAACAAAATTTGCGGTCGCTAAGCAGTAAAAATTGCCACTAATTGTTGATAAATGTTAGGCAATAATAAATCTAATAAATTGGCTACCTGAACCATTATATTCCAAACTTTCGTCCGATATATGATCCGCCGACCAACCGGTATAGTGCTTAAGGGGTTAGACTCTAGATCGGAAGGTTCCAGGTTCGAATCCGGGCCCGAACATGGATTTGTAAGCGTATGGCGTAGAGGCGGCTGGTGCACTTTTAAACTGTCGTCCTCACGTTGGGTTGGTGTGGAAGTTTGGAGAGTGGGGTGCCAGCTCAAGTCTTGCTTCGTCATCTGGCTGTGGTCCAAAATTACGAGATGTTGTCCTCGGATCTTTTCCTTAAGGGATTAATCCCGGACCGTCGTCAATAGCCCGTTGTGTTTCTCAAGTACGACATTAACTAGTAATTACCAATTACTGACATATGAGCCTTAAAATTTAATTAATAGAAAATTTACTTATTTCCACATTCTCGAAAAAACGGGGAATTTTCAATATAATATTCCGCAGGTGTTTATTATTATCTATCATATTTATATTAATACTAGCAAAATACCCGACCTTACTCGGTTTAAATTGGTTTACTCTAGATTGAAGAGATAATCAAAATATATAATGAATTACGTCTTTTGTAGAATAAAAATTTATTTTAACACCTTTCGCAATCTTTTTATTTTCTACACCTCACTTTGGACACAAATCCTACACATGCATATCCATACATGTAATACATTTCACATACATCGCACAATTGCTGTATGACAAAGCTACAAAATGACGAAAGGTGATACTAAGGTTAATACTATAAAAGACGATTTTGAGGGAGATTTGGAATTCCCTTTCTTAAGTTCTTTTCATGTTCAACTCAATTAATTAAAATTACGATTTACGGCGAGTGCTCTCGCACTCATAGTCAACAAAACAATATTTTTTTACTTGTGGCATTCTTGCCTCGGGTATGCGACATTGTGAAATTTTACAATCTTCTCCTGTCATTATTACAACGAATTTTTTAATGTTGGAAAAGTTCTAGTTTTGATTTTTAAACATTATTCTTTCAATAACGGCATTATTCTTTAAATAACGGCATTATTCTTTAAATAACGGCATTATTCTTTCAATAATGGCATAACTACACTTAAAATTTACTGAAAATTTATACTGACTTACCTAACATTTTCAAGTCTAATACTTTGTGGTGCTGTTAAGTGTGATGAGAAGGAAAACACATTTATTAAAATAATAAATATTTAAAACAGGAAACAGCAAAGTAAAACAAAATAAAAGATGTCGCAAAAAATTGTTCTAAATATATTAATTTGTGATTCATTTTTATCTCTTGATCTCGCACAGTTGCCATACTTTACAACTAAAAGTGCGCAAAATTTAGAAATGTGAAATTAATTCAGAGCGAAAGAAACAGAAAATATCACTGCTCACGCGATCTTGTTCATTCTCGTTTCGTTGAAAAATATCGTATGTCTCAAATATTCCGAAATCGTTTTCATTGCGCAAAGAACAAAAATAAGACTCGAAATAAATGAAGTATCCGAGCTGAAATTCCATTACAAAATATAATTTTTTGAAGAATAATTACTTTTTCAGCAGTACTGGTAAAGCAATCGAAGTAATCGTAATATTCAATAGACATTCCAATTTTTCCAAAACTACCAAATTATGGTTAATTTAAGTATACTTACTCAGGTGTTTTAGCATGAAACTCATCTAAATATAATAATAAAGAAATGTTTAATATTGCATTCACTAAACTAATAGATAATGCATACAATAAAATACATTGCAGTCAAATATCTGGAATACAATTTATTTGATGCTTACACAAACACACAAACACAAAATCGAGCATAGAACAGAAAGACGGACAGACATACTTTCGCAACCAATTTCACTCACTAAATTAAGATAAGTACTCACTGTATGCAAATTTCCATGAAAATATCTTAAACCGCGTGGGTATAGGGCACAACATACAGACAGACAGACAGACGGACAGACAGACACCAAACGAGAAAAAGGCGGATTCGGCATCAGAAGGGTCCAAAACGGATAGAAAACTTGAAATGGGTCGAAAATATTGAATGTACAAACAAACACTCCATTCCTATTTATATAGATTGCACTTATAGAATTTTAATAGAATTATAATAGAATTTTAAAACTTTGCCTATGTAAGTTGCAAGTGGTGAAAAAAGTTTTTCCAAATAAAAAATCATCACAAATTATTTCAGATCCACAATAACTCTACATAGACTAAGTAGATTGACTATAACTATCGAAAATGAGTTTTGTGATAAATTGTGTTTTAAAGAACTCACACAAGATTAGGCAGAGTAAAAGGTCAGAGGAAAATTTTTCGATTAAAAATGGAATTTTTTATTATTGTCAATTGGTGCTTTTTTAAAATAAAATTTTTAAATACATTTTATATTTTAATTATTGTTATTAGTTTTTAACTTTAAAAAAATAATGTTTATCTTATTTCATTGGTTTTTTAAAATATTGCCTACTCTGCTTCATTGAAACCGAATTTTTAAATATAGATACTGTTTTAAAAAATTATGAGCACTCATAGGCGGCAGAGTCAGAATCGAGATAATATTTACTTATGTGCTTCAAGCAAATCAAATATAAATCTAAAAAGTTCAGAAAAATCGAAACGTTTACGAGAAAATCGACGTTTTAATTTCTAATTTAAATGTATTGAAAGTTTTAAAATTCACCATAAAGTCATTTAATAAATATTGTATAAAGAAAAAAAATGATTTTTTAAAAATCAAGTCTTAATTGATGAATATCTTTTTATATAAATTAATTAATTGTCTATAATTTAGTATTAATAATTAATCAATATTAATATAATTAATCAATATTAATATAATTAATCAATATTAATATAATTAATCAATATTAATGTAATTAATACATATTAATATAATTAATACATATTAATATAATTAATTTATTCTTCCCACTTTTTACAGGGGTACTTTTCGGGAGGACCCCCCCTCCCATTCAACAACCCTAGTTATGCCTATGCTCGCCCCCTCTCTATTCAAAAAGTTGGCACGTCCCTGTATAGAATAGTAATATAACACGCTGGGGCACCTCATACACATTTTTCAATGACATAAAATCAAAATTTTAATTTTTTGTCTTGTGTCACTTTTTTTGTCGGAGTGACTGCTTGGACATTCAACGGGTTTGGACACGCGGTGTGTGTGTCCGCTTCAACCAAAACTTTAAATCGCTACGGTTATGAGTTGTAAACATCTACGAACAAATTTAACCAGTATTAAATTTGTCCTCTGGTATTTGTCTTCTTTGCTTCCAGTATTTCTTTCCAATTCACATGCGCATTCGATTCATATATTCTCCTTTATGTTCTAAACTCTAAAGAACAGCATGGATAGCCGTAAGCATATGGTGTAGAGGCGGCTGGTGTAACTTAAATCTGTCAAAGTCGAAAGTCCTCACAATTGGTTGGTGTGGAAGTTTGGAGAGTGGGGTGTCAGCTCAGGTGTTGCCTCGTCATCTGACCGTGGTTCAAAATTACGTGGTGCTGTTCTCCGATCTTCGTCAATAGCCCAGACATTTTTACTCTGTGATCATCTATATCGAGATTGGGTTCTGCTTGGACAGTTTCAGTTAAAATTTACAAGTAATTAATTATGGATATCAAATATAAACAAATTATTGAACTAAATATATTTGTTGATTGTTGAATATCGTTTGGAGAAAGTAAGTAAAACAAACATTTCCTCTTTCAAACATGAGGCGCCACGGTTCCTCCGATCGGGCGATTGCCTGCTGTTGTGTAATAACTCAGAACTTTAATGCGCCTTATGCGATATGTATTACGATGGAATTGACGCTCGTATTTTTGTCTCCAGCTGAATTGTATATAGATTAATGCTTGATGAGAATAAATTCTTATATTCGAACCTAGAGTTACCAGAAGCGGCTCAATCCCATGATAGTACTTTACGCAAGTCCAACTTGATTGGCTAGTTTCACGGGCTTGGCTTCACTTGGATATCTCGCCAATCTGATTGTTGCAGTAACCATTTGATTTTGAATATGCGCGTTGTTTCGTACAATTACAAATACAATACATACACTAGCACCTCAGCGTACAGCGTAAGTGTCCGACAAGTTGACTTCCCATGTATATGTTGTATGGTTGTTGTTAGTAGTATTTCTCGCCAACTTATACTAAGGGAACTTATACTTTTAAAGAGCTCTTTTTCGGTGAAGCAACGATGTCCTAATGGCTAAAGTCACCTACCTTCAGATTAGCGTCGGCTGCGCATGATGACTTTACGCGTTCGAATCCAGCAGGCGGAAAAATTTTTGATCCTCCAAATTATTTAAAAAATATTCCAATTTAATTCCTTTTGAGTCTAAATTACTTTTCCTAATTTTTAATACCCTTTTTATATTTTTCCAAGCTTCCGTTGATTTTACATAAATAATCTAAGAACCACTCCTGAACTCACTACCAGCTGATATTTTTCCGCCCCTCTGCCGTCCCCTTTGCTTTAGGATGATGGTGTCGTATCCAACCCTGGCTTAGGACCATTCTGATGTAACAAAAAGCATACATAAAACACTAACTTATATAATTATTAACTTATATAATAAAAGGATACAATTTTCGGCTCCCACCTCTACCCACCCATAGCCATGGATCTCAAAAGAAAAGAAGAAAGCAGAAAGGAAGAGATAAATCGCGCCAACAGAAAAATTCTCATGACGTACGTATCTAGGTCATGAATCTCTTGTGTTGCTTTCCCATGGAAATGAGATATGGATTCTGTCTGATAGTAGAAGTGCAATACAGCACTTGACCAATTGGCAAAGTGTGAGAGATAGTGTTGGAGTGTCAATACTCAACAAGTTAAAACGGCTTTCCATATCGCATCGGATTCATCTGCAGTGGATTCCTTCCCACGTCGAACTTGAGGGAAATGAGATTGCGGACACTTTGGCCAAGGCTGGTGCTTGTGAGGCCTCTGTGCCGTCAGCACCCCTCACCTTTTTGGAGATCTTCTCAAAAATAAAACACAAGAATAAGACCACTTGGAATGTCCCCCCAGAGCACACATGGTATCACTGTTCACGACCTGGACGCTCCCTGGCTCAAGGTTTCAATAGGCAGGACCAAACTATTCTTGCCCGCTTTCGAAGTGGTCACCTTAAATCAATGAAATTTTCCGAAGGATCCAAGATCTTTGAGATTTGTACAAACTGTTCCACTGAGCAGGCTTCACCTCATCACATCCTCTCGTGCCTGGGGCTATCCAAACAGGACTTGACTGAGGATCCATTGACGGTGTTGGATTTTTTGAGGGTGTATAACGTCATGGACCTGGTCTAGCACTGCTGGCCAATGGGGGCGTGCAACAACAACGACAATCTAGGTCATGTGATCCGATTAGCCAATCAAGTTGGACTTGCGTAAAGTACTATCATGGGATTGAGGCGCCTGTGAGTTACCGGTGTGTTGCTCACCCAAAAATATTAATAACTAAAATATTATACCGGTAAACTTAATATTTAATGAAAAAGGTGAAGCTGATGAATTATTTACAGGTGTTCATTACACTGAAGCTGATGAATTATTTACAGATGTACACAATAGCAATGTCCGTCTGGCATGTCTAAGCCACAAATAGTTACAACGGTGAGCACGTATTGCTCATTCAAGTTCGGTCCGAACATCAGAGGAACATCTTTCCACTTTTTTGTTCGACTTCCTTCTCTTCGTTCGCTGGAGTTCCATAGGAGGTAGAGGGCGCTGGTGATGAGGTAATTGGTAATTGGTAATTTTTAGTTAACGTCGAACTAGAGCAACACAGCGGGCTATTGACGACGGTCCGGGATCAGTCCCTGAAGGGTAAGATCCGAGGACAACACCTCGTAATTTTGAACTACGGTCAGATGACGAAGCAACACCTGAGCTGGCACCCCACTCTCCAAACTTCCACGCCAACCCAACGTGAGGACTTTCGGCCACGACAGATTTAAGGTGCACTAGCCGCCTCTACACCATACGTTTACAAACATCCATGCCCGGACCCGGATTCGAACCAGGAACCTTCCGATCTAGAGGCTAACACCTTAACCACTATACCAGTTGGTCGGCTGCTGGTGATGAGGAGTGGGGGAGTTTGTAGTTTCACCCCTACATATATTGAAATACAACCAATCCGAGAATACCCAACACGTGTGTCTAAACAAATTTCTAGAATAGCATTGTATCTCTTCCCTTCCAATTTTTAAGAATGGTGTTTACCCTATTGGCAAGTATTCGTTCGTTCCACAACATTGTAATTTCTAAGGCTGGGGTCGTAAAACAAGTGATAAATGCCCAAGGGGTTGTTTGGTAAGCTAGACGGAGGTTTTTTTTATCTCGCCTTCAAACTGTCAGGAGTGTCCATTGGATTCTGCGGGCAGAGGAGAAAGAAAATATTACCTGTTGAGTTGCACTCTCACAACCACACATGGTCACAGTACATCTTTCATCAACCATCATAAATTTTGGTGATTCCTGTGTCCAGCCCACTGTGTTTACTTTACTCAGGAAAGTAAATAGCTTCTCTGTCCAGTTTTAAATGTGTCCAAATAATAAAGTTTTTCAAGAAAATTGTTTCAGCAAATACAAATTCGATTTCAAAAAATTCAAAATTAAAAGTTATTATGATTGAACCTAGTCAAAATTTCGGGGGGAGCCCGTGCCCCCTCCATAAAACGCCCATTACTTAACCACAAAAGCATATATTGTCGAAAATGTGTCAGTCGTCAGTCTGGGAGGCATATTAACAATCTTTACTTGAACTATTATAGGCACTCTAACTTGAACAGAAGACATGGGGAAATTTTAAGCCCGCTGATTGGTTGGTTTCAAACTGTCGACTATGACGTCACTATGTGACATCATCATTAGCGGCTATGCTTCACGTGGATTCGGTACGGTATAAAGTTTGTCTCTAATTCCCCCAATCTACCACACTCATAACCAATTCCGCCGCCGACCAACCGGTATAGTGGTTAAGGTGTTAGCCTCTAGATCGGAAGGTTCCTGGTTCAAATCCGGGTCCGGGCATGGATGTTTGTAAGCGTATGGTGTAGAGGCGGCTGGTGCACCTTAAATCTGTCGTGGCCGAAAGTTCTCACGTTGGGTTGGCGTGGAAGTTTGGAGAGTGGGGTGCCAGCTCAGGTGTTGCTTCGTCATCTGATCGTGGTTCAAAATTACGAGGTGTTGTCCTCGAATCTTTCCCTTAAGGGACTGATTCCGGACCGTCGTCAATAGCCCGTTGTGTTGCTCTAGTACGACGTAAACTAAAAATTACCATTACCATTACCATTACCATAACCAATTCCGCGAAATACCGAAATAAGGCACGATCTTAAAATTAACTAAAGCTGTCGATTTCTTTTTTATTAGGCCGACCAACCGGTATAGTGGTTAAGGTGTTAGCCTCTAGATCGGAAGGTTCCTGGTTCGAATCCGGGTGCGGGCATGGATGTTTGTAAGCGTATGGTGTAGAGGCGGCTGGTGCACCTTAATTCTGTCGTGGCTGAAAGTCCTCAAGTTGGGTTGGCGTGGAAGTTTGGAGAGTGGGGTGCCAGCTCAGGTGTTGCTTCGTCATCTGACCGTGGTTCAAAATTACGAGGTGTTGTCCTCGGATCTTTCCCTTAAGGGACTGATCCCGGACCGTCGTCAATAGCCCGTTATGTTGCTCTAGTACGACGTTAAATAAAAATTACCATTACCATTCTTTTTTATTAGTAATCTATTTTCGGTCGAAGCAGTTTCAATTTTTATTTTCGCAAACATTGCAAGTAAATACTGAGTGAGTGTGATGTACGTCAGAGATCACGGGGTGAGAAACCAACGAATCAGCGGACATAAAATTGATACCAAAGGATCTGAGGGCTTAAAATTCCCCCCCCCCCATGTCTTCTATTCAAGTAAAATTTGGTAATATGCGTCCGGCAGGTAATGGTAATTTTAATTGACGTCGTACTAAAGCAACACAACGGGCTATTGACGACGGTCCGGGATCAGTCTCTCAAGGGAAAGATCCGAGGACAACACCTCGTAATTTTGAACCACGGTCAGATGACGAAGCAACACCTGAGCTGTCACCCCACTCTCCAAACTTCCACACCAACTGGAGTGCTTGTAAAATACCCAAATGCTCCCTTTCTCTTCTCATTGGTCATCGGTTCTGTGACGTCATGACATTTCTATCCGCTCGTGACAGTACTTGGTCTAAAAATTGTACACACAATGCTGGAGAAATAGATGTTTATTTTCGAAGCAAAAATCTCCAATACACAAAATGTCAATAATGTTCATGCGCTTGTCAGTCTAATTTAGTCAAACATTTTCAAGCTTATCTTGTAATTGAAATATTTGTACTTTTAGATATTCCAACACATTTTTCTTTTCCATAAAAGCGAATTTAATTGCTTGTGCAAGAAAGAGTTTTGATTATTATAAATAGGGTAGGAATAGTTAATTTTATGTATTTGAGCTGCGTATACATTTTATTGATCGTTAGGCAAGTTTTAAAGCATGTGGTGTTCTAATTTCTGTTTGAAAACATTTTTAATCAGTGTATATTTTTCGCACTCTGGAGTTCTTGGATTCGGTAAGATTTTTAGAATGTTACACATCTTTAAGCCGAATTTAACACTACTACTATACAGTATTATAAAAACATGTTTTACTTTGTTTTGTTAAATTTTGATTTTAATTTTTGCTCATACGCGATAATTGATGATCATTTTTGCTCCAATCTCAGCAGAGATGTTCCAAATGGTTTTCGCTATGTTTATTTAAGTACGAGTAAAATATTTTTCAAATTTGTTACTTTTTCTCACGTTTATCGAAATGCCAAAAATCTTCACATTTTTGCTGTGGAAATCCACGTTTTCTTTTTTTTTTCTAGTTTTCTTTCTGTTTTGGGTAAAATCTTTACAAAAATGCCTTGAAATATGCAAGAGCTGAAAGAAATTTTGAACTTACTATGTAATAAAGCAAGATAAAAAGGGGTCACACAAAAATGTTTGGATGGTAGCATGTAGTGAATAGTTATCCAGATAAGAGATACTGATACTTAAGGACGTGTTTGGGGTGAACCAGCCGGTCATTATACCACTTATCAGTAATTTTCCATTCTGATATTTTTCATTTAAACATGCAAATGAGTCTAGTGTTTAACTGGATTAGATAAGAGATGCTGACATGCAAACATATACATACATTATATATATGCACATTCACAGACATATACAGTGGTATCTTCGTTGACAACGAGTGGCTGTAAGAAAAAAATCTCTTGGTTAACGACATAGGCTTTGGTTAATGAGTCTTGTTTATGTAAATCTCTGTCCAGTCCAGAAATGCTGCAAGCAAAAAATATCTTGGTTAATGAGTCTTGATTATGTAAACCTCTGTCAATTCTAAAAAGGCTGAAAGGAAAAAATATCTTGGTTAACTACATTGGCTGTGCCTAAGGAGTCTTGTTTATGTGAACCCATCTAACAACCCAGAGTTTTTCTATCTCACTTGCCATGTGCAGGAAGATATTGTTCCATAGAGAACAGCCAAGCAGCATAGCTGTAAAAGCTCAGTTATGTTTGACCCATCATAGCCTTCTGTTTCTTTTCTTGTAGTGCACTGTGCTTTATTTTAAAATTTGTGGTTATAAATTAATTTTATAGATACAATTCTGAGGATATCAGAACTTCAGATCTATTTGATGAAAAGTCTGCAGTTTTTCAGAAACATCTTTTTAAGAGAGGCAGGAGCAAACAACCCTAGACATGTTTTTTTTACAGGTCCATTTGTCAAAAACTCTGAAGTGAGCCTGATTGTCCTTCTGTTGGTGAAGATTGATAGTTTAAAACTGTTTTCATGAACAATTCATTTTATTAATGTTAATTTTACTGTAGCACAGGGCTCGAAATACCAGGGTGCACATGAAAATATACTGTGCACCTAATTTTTTCCCACTAGGTGCACGCAGTGCACCAAGTGGGAAACACGCACGTTTCTGTTGGTGCACGCTTCACCAACAGAAGGACAATCAGGCTCACTTCAGAGTTTTTGACAAATGGACCTGTAAAAAAAACATGTCTAGGGTTGTTTGCTCCTGCCTCTTAAAAAGATGTTTCTCAAAAACTCTGAAGTGAGCCTGATTGTCCTTCTGTTGGTGAAGATTGGTAGTTTAAAACTGTTTTCATGAACAATTCATTTTATTAATGTTAATTTTACTGTAGCACAGGGCTCGAAATACCCGGGTGCACAGGTGCACATGAAAATATAACTGTGCACCTAATTTTTTCCCACTAGGTGCACGCAGTGCACCTAATTTAAAAACGTAGTTGCACAAGGTGCACCTGTATTAAAAAATCTATTTTGAGGCCTGCTGTAGCAGATAATAAATAAATTATATTTACCATATTTTTAAAACATTTAAATGTATTTTATCTGCATTTTTAGTTTGTATTATGGTTGTGGGAAAGAGCCAGATCAAATTAATCAATTTTCAATTGAAACTTCTGAAGAATCTCACCTTGGATAACGATAGTTTTGGTTAATGATGGTAATCTTAGAATGTTCACTAAAGCACCACTGCACATACATATAATTTGGTAAGTTTTTAGTTAACGTCATAAAGGCAACAGAACGGGTTGTTGATGACGGTCCAGGATCAATCCCTTTAGGTAAAGATCCTTGACAACACCTCGTAATTTTGAACCACGGTTAGATGATGAGGCAACACCTGAGCTGGCACCCCACTCTCCAAACTTAAACACCAACCCAACGTGAGGACTTTTGGCCACGACAGATTTAAGGTGCACCAGCCACCTCTACACCATATGCTTATAAACATCCAACCTGGATTCAAACCAGGAACCTTCCAATCTAGAGGCTAAAACTTTAACCACTATATCGGTTGGTCGGCTGTACATACATATATATACTAACCACTGTGTGGCTTGCCCGTGCCCTTACTGGAAGTTATTTATCTGGTGCAAAAGTTTCCGCAGATTTCAAATCCATTGAAATTTTTAATCTATCTTTATCAATTACGATTTTACGAAAAAGAATTAACAATCCCAGTCAAAATGTTTTTTATTTTTTGCTCTCATTTCGTGAAATGGAATAGGACATGAAATCTAATCTGTTTCTTTTTTTTTTAATGCGAAGGGCAGAAGATGCAATCTGTTTCACGTGACGTCACAGTCTCTTGCGAAAATATGAAAGATATATTCAATTTAAAAATTATTTATTTAAAGGAAATCATATATTTAGGTATTGATCTAAAGTGAAATTTTCCGCAGTTTTCAAATCCGTTGAAATTTGTACTCTATCTTTAATGGTCTAGTAGATAGAAAAAAGTCCTAAGTGACTCCAGTAGTTAAAAGGTTTATAATTTGACTGAAAAATCATTACTCCATGCAAAATCAAAGCAGAAATGAAAAAAATTATTTTCTGAGCGTTCTCCGCAATGAAAAAATTTGGCATGGTTCCAAGGTTGGCGGCAAGTTTATGTGGGTAGAAAAGGTCCAGATTCAGGTGTTTCTTTTCTCCGAAAGAAATGCGTTAAAGGACCCACAAGAGAACAAAACTATTAAATTCATTTTAAATGTTCTAGATTGAATTTTAAAATTCGCCACAACCCAAAAGTTGCAAAAAATTTGTACCTGTGTGCCAAATTGCATTGCTGTAAGTGCCATAAAATCATCGGGATTTTGCGGCAAGAAACAGACAAACAAACACATATTTTTAGGTATCGAATTTTTGTATCAATCTAATGTAAAATTTTCCACAGATTTGAAATCCATTGAAATTTTTAATCTATCTTTAATGGTCTAGGAGATAGAAGAAAAATAATTTTTACTTCAGTTAAAACTTTATTTGTTTTTTACCGTGTCCACTGAAAAATCATTCCTTTACAAAATGAAACAGAAGCATGGAAAAAATAAATTTAGAAACTTTGGTCTTTTATGCTGTTGTCATTCGGAGGAAAACAACAATAATTAAATATCTCATTAAATTCTTTTTTAAATGTTCTAAATGAATTTTTTAAATTCGGGCACAAAAGTTAGAACTACCTGTGTGTCAAATCTCATTACTGTAAGTGCCATCGATTCATCACAACAGTCTCCACACACATAAACACTTCCTTTTATAATAGTAGAGATAATACGATTGCTGGTCAACTGGTGCGTTTCAGAAAGATTTATAACTCTCAATCCAACTTTCTCTTACAATGTTATAATCTCAAAAACATTTTTCAATAATAAATACCTACCCTTTTTCTGTCTTTAATACTATTTTTGAAAGATTTAATAATATATCGACAATTATGTAGCTAATGATTATTTTTATTTGCCTACACTTCTGAAATGTATAATTGCCTTTTAATTCAATTATACTAGATTTGAATTTTATCTTTAAAATTAGGGATAAAGACAAACACAACTTTTTATATATTATATATATATAAAAGGATGTGTATTCTCTACAAATCTACACCGCTTGACCCATCCACACCAAATTTGGTACACTTATACTTTAGAACAATGGTTCCCAACCTTTTAGTAACTGCATACCACTTGAAATGTTTGGCGTACAACCAGTCTTATATTTTTTTAGAAACATATATCTAATGTCAGAAAATACCCAATGGCTTGTTCTATCTATATATATAAAACACTAACGTACGTGGACCCGAAATCGACGTTATTTGTATATCGTCGAATGGCAACAATCAACGTAAATAAAATAACCCAGATAGTTTGAATTCTTGCTGTTTCAATTCCTTTGATGTAAAAGTAATTTAAACGTAATTTTGCTACCCGGTATCTGGCCACGTCAGAATTAATGTTTCCTTTTTAAATTTGATTTAGAATTCCGTGTTTGGGTATTTGAGTTGACTGTGAGATGTTGCGGACATATTTGAGGATTCCCAAGTATTATAAATATGTGTTCTTTTTGTTAATAAATCATTATTGTCTTTGTCAATATCGTTGAAAGTCTTTTGTCGCATTATTCTATTTCACAATATATTCAGGAAGTAGAAATTCAACACGTTTGAATAGATACGTACGTGTTTTTTTTTCTCCAGAATCTTGCATTTTTTCAAGGATTGTAATTTTATTTTTGTTTGCATTATGGTGTTCCGGTATATTACCTATTGCAGAAATATTATTTAGGAGTTATATTTTAATGATATGTCTATTTCCTGCAAAATATCACTAGACATGGGTAAATTTTGTAGCGGTATATGTATACTTCGACCAACTTTATTTAAATATTTGATTGATCACGCAGTGATTTGAAGAATTGTTTCATAAAAATAAATAAAATATACAAATCAAAACATGTTTAAGTACGGTGCGTAAAAATTTGAAAAAAAAAAGCACCATTACACACCGCCGAGCGCTAGCCGGCGGAGCCCGGCTAGTTTTAATTAAAATACTAAGAAATCTTCATATTTTATGATTAATGCACATGTATTTCGTATTAATGATGTTTAAATAAAGAAAAAAATAAAACGATTATTGAAAATTACAGTTTTATTTTTTACTCACAGGTCTCAAAACAAATAATTTTAAATAATTAGTACAAACTAAGCAAACAAAGATTAACATGATCAAAAATCAATTTTTAGTGCAAAACGTGTTGTTTGTCTCTCTATTTCTATATTTATTTTTTATGTACAAAAGTTCAGAAAACCACTCTTTCACAAGTAACTAGTAACAAATGGCATAAGACAGGGAGAGATATCAATTTAATTTCGCCGAGATAGCCACTGAATAAAAATAGATAATCAGCAACAAAGTTTCTCAATAAATAATGTGTTACTGTTAGTGTTATTTATTACAATGTGATAAAAACATTAATCACAAAATTGATTTAATATAATCCCATTTTTCCTATGATGTAATTGTGCATACTAAAAAATCGAACGAACTTCGTAGAATATTTGGGTTGCTCGTATCATCCTTGCGTACCACCAGTTGGGATTCCCTGCTTTAAAACATTGCAGAAAACAGGCTATTTCTTTCCTGTCTTCAGACCAATCTGTAGCCATGAAAATTGGCACACAGGTAGTTTTAAAAGTGCCTCTCGAACCCCAATTTTAAAATCTAAAGTGTATTTTCCTGCAATAAATGGACATGGAACTGTCGCGGTCATATTTTAGCTGTTGCATTAGGAAACACGCTCTATATACAGGGTTTGTGTATTTTAGTTAACACATGGAAATGTCATGGTCATATTTGAAACCCGAGCAACCCCTGGTTATTCAGCTAGTACATATGTTATATTGCTTCTGATTAGTTGAAACTTTAGAACCAGATCAGCTAAATGGAACTAATTGATATTCAGAACCAGGGTGGAGTGGTAGCATCCGATACGTTAGACCGCCAAAGCGATTGTTTACGCCAAATCAAGATGGCGGCCGATGTAAGCAATTCCAAGATGGCCGCCATATACAACGTGAACCTTTGCATACAGTGCATAAATAATAATAATAATTTGTTTAAAAATTAAGAAAAAAGCAATATAAATTTCACTTGAAAATTTTCTAATATTTCAGTCTGGTTTTCTCCGAACATGTACGCAATTTTGCGTCAATTTCATCCTAGTTTTGTCACTTAAAAAAAAAAATGTAATAAAAAAAAAAATTTATAATTGTTTAAAAAAAAATAATTAATAATAAAAAAAAAAAACGCGATTTTTTTAAAACGTCCGGATTTTTATCAATTTTGAATTAGAAACTTTGCAATGACTAGAAAATTCAAAACAAGAAATCTTTTTTTAATAAGGTAGTTCTTTTCTGTGATCATAATCCACACAAAGGTTTTTGATGAGAAAAAAAAAATCTAAAAATTCTTCTGCTATCTATAAGTGTGAAAAAATATTTTTTCACAATTTTTCTAGCAATTAGCATTATGTGAGCAACTCAATGGGGATATTCCAGGTTATAGAGCCATATATGGAAAAGCAAGACAAATATTTTTATTGTAACGACTTTACAAGAGGAAATTGTTTTTTAGAGAAGTCAAAGCGTATTGCGCTTAAGGTTTCAATGCGTTTAAACCAGTATACCGGGAGAAATTTGTAGATAAGTCACAGCGTATAACGCGCGATCCCCGCCTGCCGGCTACCTCGCCGCTCCTCCGGGGCCGGCGAGGACCTTTCACCGTTGGCTTCCATGCGTATAAGTCACCGTATTGGGTGCCCACCCAAGCATAGTCCAGTGTTTGTAATATAACCAAAAGCTAAACAAAAATCAAACTTACCCTCATAGCCGGGTCCTTGAAATTCTGACTATGGTTAACAGTCATATGCTCGAATCGATAACCCTTGAACTCTTTGTCCTTCGGGTATTGATACCAGCATATGACTTCCAGTCAGATAGTCAGAAATTTTTGTAGTTCCTTGCAAAATTCAGCTCTGAATTACCTCAGCCAAAACTTTCTGGTTCCTATTTTTCACCTCAACCATAAAACATTTATCCGTCCCTCGTTCAAGTCCTCCAAACACCCATTTACCCTCCAATTTCTTACTCCTGTTATACTTTCTTTTGCCAAACTTTTGTCCTATCTTTCTACATTTCCACTCCTACCTATCACCAGCATCCTTTCTCAATGTTAAAATCATTTCACCCTCTTCCCAATCAAGCTACTACATGTTTGCAAAAAAAAAAAAAAAAAAAAAACATTTTCAAACGTTCAATATCACTATCCACTGCTATATCAAATCAACTAAGGGGAAATGAGCAACCAAAAGGGGAAAAAATTCTAAATTCCAATCTGCAATTTCAAAAATCAAATTTAATCCACATTTTTTTTCGAAATTTTAATTGAAATTTAAATAAAGTGACAAATTTAAAAAATTGTAACTTACAATCTGCTTTTCAAACTTATCCTAAAAATTTTGAAAATTAATAAAACAAGTCGATTTTATAAATCAAGAGCAAAATTCATATGCACCCAACAATTTCAAAGACTGTCTAAATTTTAATTCCGTTCTACATTAAAAATAAAAGTGGAAAAGCGTATTTTCTTCCTTAACCAATCATGAGACCCGTTTATTATCGTCAGGAGAAAATATCTAGGGTTGCCTTAAAACTAAGAAAAGCGCGAAAACGGGAAGGTTACCACAATTGGCAATACATCGCTCGAAAGTTGTAACGTATCGGATACTACATACCATCCAGAACGAGAATCTGCTAATTCTGGTTCTGAAAATAATAAATCTGGTAAATAATTCATGAAACAATTAGTTTCATCTGACCCTTAATTTTATTGTATAGACTCGTTCAAAACCATGAGACTCAAATGTCAACTTACTTGATGTGGCAGCTATCAGGAGTTTTATCGATTGTACTTTTCATTTTCTGCCATAATCATTCTAGAAGGTACCCTTAATCCTTATAAAGCTTTAAGATGGCCTGATTTTCATTTTAGTTTTTAAGGGCTCTTAACACTCATGATGGTTGTCTCAATGAGGCGTCTTGTCATCGTCACACTGACCAGATCGAGTGTCCTAGGTCAAGTGTCACCAAAAATCGATAGTAGTTAAATTTTTTTAGGATTGTAACTAAAAAGGAACTAAAAATTGATGTTTTAAATCCAGGTCCACATGAGACTTGCAGCTTTCTTTCTACCACACATGACAGTATTTTCACCTCAGCACTCATGGGTTAATTTTTTGCAACCTATGTGTAAATTACTAGTTTAAAAGGTTCTAATTTTTTTTAGCTTGAAAAAGTGGAACCCTGTCCTATGTTATTTACCCTTTTCCCAAATGGTATAGTACAAATCAGTAAAATTATGGATTGTTAATGCCATGCTTATCTCCATGACAATTGTACATGTTACCTAATTGGCGTATCCTTTTGTGTACTTGGCAAGCACCAAGAGCATTGCCAACTTCTCACTTAGTACCAACTTTTGATGCGATACGTTCATATTGTTACCATTCCATTCCAGGAACAATTCTTTTTGTGCTTTGGACAGTACAACTCTTTTCGTTCTTAGGATAGTACATTTCTTTGTGTACTTAGGATAAAACAAAACTGAATCAATATAAATAAACATAATTGCAGTGTACTAAAGTTTATATTTATGTGTGAGCCTGATACAGACATACATGGCATATACTTTTGTAACATTTATTTTTAGGATATTTCTGGCACATCTCTGACACTCATGTTGATCAGAACTACTCCAGAACTGGAAATGTATTCCACATGTGCCATCAGGATACTGGTTCTTTTCCTGATAATGGCATGTACGGGAATTTCCTGTGTGATTCTCCCCAATATCTTGTAAATACTTCTGTCTATGCTATGAAAACCCTCCATCAGAATCCTGATTTTATCATCTGGACTGGGTGAGTCATGGTTTTCTCTGTACAAGACTTGATTTTGGTGTTATACTACCCTCCACTTAACCACTAAAATTTTTTGTAAAGAAATATGAGGATATTTTAATGGTCTTGACATTTTCCTTTTATTTTTGGAAAAGTAATGTTTTATATCCCCTTTATTTCTTATTCTGGTTTTACATCTCTTCAGATGTACCCAAAGATTATATTTAGTCAAAAATTATGTTAGAAGAATTAGTATGAATTAATATACGAGTTCAACTAAAAATTATTTGCAATATTTTGGGCCACATCATTGTAAAGTATCACCAAAATAGTAGCATCAACTGTGTTCTGCTGCTAAGCATATACACGCCATAAACCATTTAAGATCTAAGTTACTTTTACAATCATCTTTGGCATAATTATTGATCATTTGGCAAGTTCATATTATTTTTTTTTAATCCATACTTTTCAGAATAAAAAAGTATGAAATTTTGTAAAATGAATCTCAATTGTCTGTAGTATTATTATCTTGGTTATGGTCCTTTATATATATATATGTTTTATAAGCCTTCTTCCACATTTTAAAATTTTCATAGAATTAAGATTTTTTTTCACAGACTATTCTAGACAAATAACATTTAAAGCTTTCTTAATCCTTGCCTAATGGGATTTTTTAAAGAAGTTTGATTAAAATTGAAAATATTAGTTTAATAACTACATCATAATTAAAAATATGAACTATAAATGGTGGCTAATTCAAGAGAAAGATAGACTAATTTAAAAAAAGAGGTTTATATCACAGGCAAATTATTTTTTAAATTTTGTTTGAAAAGTATTTTATTTTTATGTGATTTGGAAAAATACTAGTTCAAAGAAATTTCTTGTACTAAAATTTCTAAAACATTAAGTTTGTTAAATTGGGCATAAAATAAAAATAGAATAGCATACCATATGAAAAGGAGATTGGTCTCAATTGTGCGATGGCAACTTTTTCGTTGCTAACAGAATTATTATACACTAGCCACTGCTTGACTAGCACAGCATTGCATGTGACAGTTCTTTTTGTGGGGTCAGGTGTGACCACTGCTCGCCAATGCCCTGTGATTGCTACATATCCCATTTGGTTTGCTTCCATGGGCAACGCCGTGATGGCCTTGAAGTGGCTATTATCAGCAACGTAAATCAAAACATACTAGAATAGGAAAACTTGGCATGGTTCTAAAGGCATTTGGACTAAAAACGTTTGTGATGTCAATGGTCGAAAAGGTAGGGGTGACGTCACATTCCAAAAAGAAGAAAAAAAGGGGAAAAACTAATAAATCAATTTTTAAATGTTCTAGATTCAATTTTAAAATTCAGGCTGGACACAAAATTGCAAAAAATTAGGACTACCTGTGTGCCAAATTTCATTATTGTAAGTGCCATAGATTCGTCAGGACACTGCACAGTACACAGAGAAACACTTCCTTTTATAATAGTAGAGATGTTTAAGTTATAATGTTACAGGAATTTTATTTTCTAATTTCAGAGATAATTTACCTCATACAACTCATCCCGACCCAGACTGGCAGGCTACCTTTGAGGCTATCCTAAATACTAGCAAACTACTCTCTTCCACTTTCCCCAATGTGACAATATTTCCTTGCATTGGTAATCATGACGCTTTTCCACCTGACCAGCTGCTTCCAAGTGGACCTGTCTACAAGGGCTATTTAGAAGATGGTGGATGGAGTCAATTGTTGTCTGAAGAAGCATACTCTACTTTTTTGCGAGGTTTGTTTTTAGGATTATTGGGTAATATCCTCAAGAGGATTTATATGTTTGAGGATAATAAATGAGAACATCAGGAATGTTCCTGATGTTCTCATTTATGGAGATTGCAGAACATTTATTTTGACATCGCAAAAAAACGATGTCTACCCATTGACCATTTACATTACAAACATGTGTTTATATCTGATCCAGCCTTGTGTTTTTGCACCTTTCTCTCTACTTCCTATCTGCTTACTCATTTTCATAGGATAACTTCCTCACACAGCTTTGGCATGTTTTCAAATATAGTCTATAACAAAAAATCGACGCACCAAGAAGGAGGTGTTTGATTGTGATAAAAATAGGTGGGTGGTGAAAAGAACATACATAGAAAAACAAACGATTTGAATTTCAGAACAATTGAATGATTTATTTCAGAGTTTGACCGTTACAAAGGGAGGAAGTCAATAAGACGTGGGTCCACCTCTGGCCTGGATGCGTCAGCCGGCTTGGCATAGACTGGAAAAGTTCCCGGATGGTGTCCTGTGGAATTTCCTGTTGTATCCAACTGTAGGGCTAAAGGGTCAACATTCTTGGGGATGGTCTCTTTTAGGCTTCTGGGTGTGCTGTCCTGAATAATCACTTGGATCATGCTCCCGAGATACTCAGGTGGTCTTTTTCTTCCTTCATCCTACGCTACTCTGTTCCCCCATCCCTCTTTTTTACCCTTTCATGACATTTTTTATGTGACGTTTTATCTTGTTTAGTGCAGCTTGGCCAATTATGGCCCTTGCACCATAGAATGTCAAACCAACCAATCAACTCTGGCCAATTCTTTACACAAACTTAACTCCTACAGAACTTTAAATGCCCCTGCAAAATTTTAATATTCGTTCTGATTAATTATATAAAGAATTGTTTTGTATTTAAATTTCCAAATTTTATTCTTGTTTTACAGAAATACAAAATGACAGGAAAAAGAGAGATGTTATTTCTAGATAACTACAAGATATAATTAATCATAAAATATCAGTGAGACTCAAATAAGAAATTTGAAAACTGTTTTATCATTTCTGTATTTTCATTGCAACAAATTCAATGTAATAGAGATACTTCCTTGAAAAACTTGAAGACAATTCCCGAATTCTTTTCCCATATGCAATGGGAAACTCATAATTTTGAATTTCCTGGGGGAAGTCTTCCTGAAAACCACCTTTTATCCCAGTTTTCCAGGTAGAAAAAATATTTTTTAAATTTTTCTTTAAGAAATTTTTTAAGTGTAGACAATTTTTTTTTCTGGTTGGGGTGATAAGACACAGACTCTTACGATTACGGATTGTTACGGAATTTCCATAATTGCTACTGAAATTAGGTGAAAACTACGGAGGTACGTATGTATAGTGAAATACTACGGATCTTGTACAAAAAAAAACGCCAAAAGAACTCTGGAATTAGAATTTGCCTATTATCAAGTTGATATCCTATCATATGAAATTTTGGAATCTGATAAAACTGATGTAGCTTGGTTTAAAATTTCCCAAAACAAGCATAGCAATGGCAACTCAAAATATGTGGCATTGCCTAAAATAATGTTGTCAGTTCCTCACATGAATGCAAGCAATGAGAGAATTTTCAGTATGGTTCGAAAAAACCAAATCGAATCTCGTTCCAGAGTGAACACTAAAACACTGGAGTCACTCCTCATAATAAAAATGAATATGGAAGTTTTTTACGATGTCAAACTAAGCAACGGATGCTTAAAAAAGCAAAAAGTGCTTGCTGTTCAATACAAAAAAAATTGTTGATGAGATGTTAATAAATAGGTATTTAGTTTGATCAACAAAATTGCGTTGTGACTTTTAAAATAAAATTCATTCACTTATATATTTAGTGAAAACTTTTCTTAGATAATTTTGAATATTGTTTTAAAATATTTGTTTCAATTAATTATTCAATATTTTTTTAATTATATTTATTAATTTTAATTTTTTATTAATTAATTTATTTATTATTTAGTAACTTTTTATTAATTTTAATAATTAATCAATAATTTATTGACACTATGTCGTGTTGTAATATGGATGTAGGAAGTTCTACTGATGACTGGGTTCCCAATGTTGGAGAGTATTTAAGACATGGCATGAAAAATATCTGAATCAAGTGTTGCTAGATTGTCATAAAAGCTTTGCCACTTTTTCATTCAAATCCTATAACTCTGAAACACTCGAGAAAAAGTTAAATTGCTCATTTTTACATATATTTGGTGTAAAATATTACCAAATCTATTACTTTGTCTTTGAACTACTGCCAAGCATATTGCAGTAGGGTTACTTTTTGTACTTTGAATTGCTTTCATGAAGTAGAAGTAGTTGGCTCAATTGTAGCTATTTTTAATGCTTTTATTTATTTTTTACTTGGGGAATTTTTTATTCCTGACAGTTGTGCGTTGCTTATCATGTAAAACTCTTCCTATTTTTTTCTTTGAGGTGGTTGGTAGGCATGGGAAGTAGTCTAAAAGTAAAAGTCTGCAGAACTATAAAAAATTAAGATGTACAAGAAATGAAAGGTGTTAGTTTGCTTTTCAGGATTTAGTTTAGGAAATGAGTAATTATGTATTGTTTTTCATTTTAATATGTAATTATTCTGTCATTTTGACTACATTTACACACTTTGATTACTGTTTCCATAATCATCAAAACAATTTATTATTTGAATGTCTGATGTTTTTATATTTTCTTAGGTGGATTTTACAGCCACGTGATAAAACCAGGCCTCAGGATAGTCAGCTTGAATACAATTCTGTGGTACTCATTTAATAATTACACTGCAAAATTAATTGATCCTGCAAACCAGTTCTTGTGGCTTCAAGATCTGTTAACAAATTGTACTGAAAATTCAGAAAAGGTACTGAAATTCTTGTGGCATTTATTTTTTAACTGCTCCTTTGCTATGTGCAAAGGTTCTAAATATATTTCACAGTTTCCTGATGTTTGTATTTTTACTACCCAATCTAATTTCGGAGTCACTGGCTCATTGTGCTCCCTGTGTGTACTTTCTCTTCTGTACCTATAAAACTTTTCTTGGTTTGGCCAAATATGGCTCTAACAAAAAATCCAAATACCACTCTTTAGTGTACTAATTCCCAATTTTTCTGGTATAGTGTGGCTGTAGAGAGTTGAGTAGAGAGAGAGAGTTCTTCCCTGAGAATCTCCTGTTATTGAGTCTCCCAATACCTGCACTGGATACTAATACCTAATTTTGAACTGGATGACAATATCCAATTTTGACCTCAGGTTCGATCGGAATGAGTGGACCTTTCAATCGGTTATCGGAATGAAATACGCATATACCTTTCTCAATCATCTTCAATGTCCGTTCACAATCTGTGGATATTGTAAAGTAGCGGGATCTAGAAGTTCCTTCTGGATTGAACGTCTCTGGTGTTAGAGAAAATATGGAAGCAGCCTTGTTCTAGAGCCTGTTAAATTTGTTTATTCATATTCATTTCCTCGATTATACAGATCGTAATTGAGGTGGGCAGGCTAGCATGCAGAGAGGTCTTTTTAGTCAGGATTCTCAGAAAAGAGGCAGACATGCATCCGTCCTTTTTTCTTCCTTTTGCCCGTGAGTTGGATTAGTTCTCTTGTCCACACCATCTAGAACCCTCCAAAATCTGTGTGCTTTGCCCCGACCATGTCAGGGTGGCCAATCCTTCTATAGGCCGAGTGACATCGCGCCACCTCAGACCTCAACCCTATTGGGGAAGGCGCACCCATCTGAATTTCTCAGAATTGAGGGGTGATGAACTTTGTTGTTTTTCCTCAAGTTCAGGGATTTCTTAGGGGATTTGAAATTGAAACAAGTAGGTTTTGTATCCCTGCTTTTAGTGCAAAACAATGGTTGATGTGATTGTGATATCACAGTACCCCTCTCATGTTATGTTTTGAAGAGGATACATTTTTGAAAGGGTACATGAGAATGACTTTTTAGGAAGAAAAATGGTGTGCTAACTGTGAGGCCAAAAGCTCAACCAACCCCATCCATAATGTAAGAGCTCTGTTTCTAGGGTGACCACTATTACCAAGACTTTGGTGTTTAAAGGGATATGTTTCAGTAGCCCAGTTGGAAGAGCAGCAGATTTACAACAGGGCAGTTGAGAGTTTGAAACTCGGTCCCGTTAAAGACTTGTGTACGAAATGCTGGTGCATGTTAAATCTGTCCTGGCCTCGAATGCCCTCACGTTGGGGTGGTGTGGAAGTTTGGTGAGTGTGGTGCCACTCATTTGTTGCATAATTTGTGAAATGCAAGCAGGATTCCAATAAAAGTTTTGAAAACTACTTTCAACTAGTGTAGGATATGTTTTTAAACCTATCTCTTAATCCAGAAGTTAACTTGACGTCTGGTACTGTGTGGCTAAATAGGGTGATTGCACCATAAAACCCAACTAACCTAATTCAGAAGTTTTTAAACTGCATCATTGCACTGTGGAACCATGTTCTGCCTGAGGTGCTTCAGAAATTTAACTGCTGATGCATCTGAGATTATATATGTTTTTGTGACATAAATTCGAGAAAAAGCAAATCTTTTAGTGATGAGGACATTTATAAAACCAACAGTAGATAATTGAGTCCAGGTGGGAAAACTGAAGATGAGCCTTCATTTAGCAACAAAGTCTTCAAGGAAGTTTTAATTTTCTTTTGAAACATCTTTTTTGTATGAGGCTAGGTTTTCAGCAGTGACAGTTATTAAATCTCAATCTAGATCTTGATTAAATATCGAGAAAGATGCAAATTGCAGTTTCCAATCTTGTCACTCGATCCGGAAAACTTGTAAAAGAGCACGCTCTCCCTCCCTATTGATTTCTAAAGGGTCATGAAATAATTGTGTTAATTACACACATGATTAAAAAATTGAAGTATAATTACTTGAATGCAATTAAAGCAATGAACACTAACTAAAATGCAATGACTGAATTTGATTTCAATATTTTAAATAAATGTTTGTATTAAAAAGATTTGTATAATGCTGCCCCCTTCAAAGACGTGTGACTCAAATGCTAATTTACCAGTCTAACTACAGGGAAAAGACATCAATGCAATACTTCATGTTTACTGCTGTGATTTGTAGTTCAGAAGTGTCATTTAAAGAAACCTTTTGAGGGAAAGTAATCACGTTTCCTGCAAAGTATCACTGTAGCGAGGTAGTGAAAGCGTGTGCACTACTATCTATTTTGTGCAGCCCTCAGGGGTAGATCTTTAGGTGTGTCCCAAGGTACCCGAATGATCTTTTCTTTCTCCTTTGGGCTCACTGTCTACACAGGGCCATGCTCTCGAGAAACCCAAGCGATCTGTTTCATCCCACTCTGTTCCCCTAATTCATCTTTTTACCCATTTCAAGACATTTTTCACTTAACGCTGTCTTGTATTTGGCAAAGCTTGGACAAACATTGCCCTTCCACCCTAAAACTATAGCAATAAAACAACCTATTTTGTACAAGGTGGTCAGATTTACAGGCTCAAGTACTTTAAAACAATTTTGAAATAGGCCCCAAAAGTGTGAAAGAAGTTGAAAATGGTAATTTGTTCATAAGTCTTTGAGAGTAAATACAAGCCACTAGAAGAGTCAAAAATACGTCTGTAAGAATTCAGAGCTTTAATTTTCTTTAACACTAAATTATTCACTAAGAACAATTTGAACCAGACCTCATGAAGTTTACATGACAATATTGTCCATGTTTGCAGTTAGATGAAAAATGATAGTATACTTATGAAATGTAAAATCTTATAGTTATATTGAAATGTATAGGTCGTTGTGAGCTAAAAATTGTGCCCTGTGCCAAATCTCAGCTCTCAAATTAAAAGTAGCCCAAGGGGTGAAATTATTCAGCTTTTAAATTTTTACTGTATTCTATACATTCTATGGCAGAAGCATTAACGGCGTGTTCTCTTGCATTCCGATAGAGAAATTGGAATATTTATTAAAGTATAAATTTAACTATTATGTCATTATACCTGTTCCCCTATAAAAAATTCTGACTGAATTACTTCTCTTTATAGGTTTATATCATTGGTCACGTGCCTCCAGGATTCTACAACCGAGTGAAATATGGGGAGAAAAGTGCTCCTACTTATCACTCTCAACACTTGGAACAATTTCTACTTATTTTGAATCAGCATTCTGAAATTATATCAGGTCAATTGTATGGACATTACCATTTGGATATGTTTCAAGTGTTTCAGTACAATACAGGTAACTGAGTTTTAAATAATCCTGGAATGCAAAATGCAGTTCTATATTTTGGGGGAGTTATCTTAGCATATGTATAAAGGACTTGCATACATTCATAGCCATGGACAAAGGACTGCGCTATCCGCTTTTTGGATACCCACAAAACAGTAGGCTTTTTCCTATTGCTCACAAAGGGATGCAGTAGCGTGGTTGGAAGATTAGCTCATCAGCTACCGGAGTTCAAAACTTGATCCAGCTATAGACTTGCGTATGTGGGGCTTGGTGCATATCATACACTATGTAGCCAAAAGTCACAGGACACCCCTTCGCTTCAAGTAAACGATCCCAGTATGACGTCAGTACACCTCACCCACGCTATTTAAGTGAAGGCAGACATGCTGGAGCATCAGACGCATGTTTTCTGTCACGATGAACCAACGGAAAGAGTTGAATGCATTCAAAAGGGGCATGATTGTAGGTGCCCATAAATTTAGACATTCTTTCAGAGAGATTTCTCAGCAGTTAAACGCGCCCCAGTCCACAGTTAACGATGTCATAGTCAAGTGGAAACGGCATGGGAACACTGAACCAAACTATCGCTCTGGTAGGCCCAAGAAACTAACGGATCGAGACCGGAGAACCCTGAAGCATGTTGTGCGAAACAACCGGCACACATCTTTGTCGGAGGTTGCAGAGGACTTCTGTCTCAGCTCAGGTACACAGGCCAGTGGTAGGACTCTCCACAGAGAGGTGATAGCACATGGTTTTGATGGTCATGCTGCCGCCAGAAAGCCATTAATCACACGCACCCAAGCCCCGAGGCGTTTGAAATGCAGCAAAGAGCACCGTAATAGGACTTTGGACCAGTGGAAGAATGTCATGTGGAGTGATGAATCACGATACATGATCTGGCACTCTGATGGGCATGTATGGACCTGGCGAATGCCTGGAAAACGGTATTTACTGGAGTGTATTGTGTCAACTGTGAAATTTGGTGGCTGTAGTGTCATGGTTTGGGGCTGTTTCTCCTGATTTGAGCTTGGCCAGTTAGTTTTAGTCAACGGGGCGATGACTTATGGTGTGTACGAAGACATTTTAGACTATAACATGCTTCCAACACCATGGCAACAGTTCAGAACAGGTCCTCTGTATCAGCACGATAATGCTCCTGTTCATACAGCAGGCGTCATTGCGTCGTGCTTTGACAATAATCAGGTGGAAGTGCTTGCCTGGCTGGCTCAAAGCCCCAAGTTGAACCCTATAGAACATCTTTGGGATGAGTTAGAGCGTCGATTGCGTGCCAGACCCCCACTCGACCAAAAACCAAACGTGAACTGTTCACCGTGCTACAGGAGGAATGGACCACAATTCCGACAATAGTTTACCAGAACTTAGTGGATGGCCTACCCCGAAGGGTAAAGGCTGTAATTAAACAGGGTGGTAACAGAACCTGGAAAACCGGGAAATCAGGGAATTATCAGGAAACTTTTTAATTCTGGAAAAATCAGGGAAATCTCAGGGAAAATTTCCAAATTTTACAAAAAATCAGGGGAATTTTGACAGTTTAAACGGCTACCATTATCGTTTGTCCTGTTTAGAGATGCACTATTATGAGTGCTTTTGAGAATCAAATAAATCGTATTCGCTGAAATTGTAATTTGAATAAAGAACCATGGCGTCGTAATTGTTAAACACCGAGAAAACCGCTGCCGCCGTTTTTTTCACGGCTGCAGCGTCTTGTCGCCGTGAGGCTAGCGATACAACTGGTGGTATACAATTTGAAATTTGTGTAACTTATGAGGTTTTTGTGTATTAAATTAATTATTATTGTTTGCTATTACATTTTTGTTGAATTTTTTATGTATATTTGCATTTGGTTTTAATAAATAGTGTGATAATGTAGGGTCAGGTGTAAAATGTTCATAATCAAAATATTTTGAATTTTTTCTCCATTTTTTTAATTGAAATTATAAGAGTTCCATTAAGGGTTCCAACCCTTACAATAACAATTAAAATATCTGTAGATAAAAACTAAAAATATTTGTGAAGAATTATCCTTATACACCCTCTGACCCTAAATATTTAAAAATAGTGTTGTGTGGATACTGTATATCGATACCAATCACGGATCACAACATTTCTTAAGGGAATTGTTAAATCATGGAAATTTTTGTGAGATTATCAGGGAAATCATGGAAATATCAGGGAACTTTTTTTCAAGGATTTGGTTGCCACCCTGTTAAAGCAAAAGGAGACCCGACATCCTACTAGTTATAGGTCTGATGCCTTTCGAACCAACAGTACCTGGTGTCCGGTGACTTTTGGCTACATAGTGTATCTAATATGGCCTTAAATGTGGGCTTGGTGTGGATGTTTGACGAATGGGGTGCCAGCTTGGGTGTTGATCTCGCCACCCGACCCTAGCTCAAAATTTAAAGATGTCCCCAGATCTTTACCTTTGAGATTGATCTTGGACTGTTGCCGATAGTCCCTTGCATTGCTCCAGTGCAACGTTAATTCAACTACCTTTTCTTCACAAAACCATGTGTCTGTGTTCCCTCAGTTGCTCTCTCTTTTCTGGTTTGCACTCTGATTGCTCAAGAGTTCACCAGGGTTAATTTTCTCAATGCTAGGGTGATGAAAAAGAGAAAATGTGTGCAAAGTAGTGGGTAGTTTTGTTAACATATGTTGTGAAGTGTGGTACTTTAATGCCAAAAAGGGGAAGACAATTCCAGAACCAAAGCTTAATATACGTGTAAAAGAAGATGAAAGTTTCAAATATCTTCTCTGGAGTTAATGTTATTGAAATTCGTTTAAATGTGTGTGGGGGGGGGGTTTGAACTCAAATTAGTAAAATTAGAAACCATCTCAAATGAGAAGGATGATCCTTGGTATCGTGCTACTAATTTGTCTACATTACTTCATTTTCGTCAGTAGCATCCTCATCCATCCACAGACAACTATTTGCACAACCATTCCATCCTTTTAGTTAAAAAATTTTTACCTCACTAAATCCACATTTATGATGACACTAGATGACAGAAATACAATGAAAAACATAAGTTGATAGTGTGTGCTAATGCTTAGGTGCTGACAGTTACTTGTTTCGATCTGTCATCTTGTTTTTAGACCGATCAATTTATCTTACATAAAAATTCCGTAGTAACTGTGTGTACGTGAAGTGGACAAGTGTTTGCTTAAACCATTTTTAGGCCAACAAACTTTTTAGCACCTTAATCCTATTCTTGCTCCTCAATGCTTCCTATTTCCCCTGGAGGCAGCATTGCCACCAAAATTTCTTCAGGGACTCATGTTGAGGAATTACGGTTAATTTTAGATAGCAGATACACCCAACAGAACCCTGATGGCAGATACATCTATTAGTGGGTAGGATTGATTTGGATCGTATGGCACATGGTTTAAAATTCAGGCATGAGAATCTTCCGCGAATTTCGGCTTTTTTTTCCATGTTTTTCCTTTTTTTCAGTAATTTTCCCCGTTTTTCTAACGTGATTTTGGTCGGTTTTTAAAAATATTACGTCATTAGTGTTTCTAGCCAATAAAAGTATATTTCAAGCTTTTAAAGAACTGGATGTTTTAGTGACGTTTTAAAAAACTAGGGGGTAGGCCTGAGCGATGTATCGGTACATCGTGAAAAACCGGTGTGAGGTCGACATCTCCACATCGGTTTCGGATTTTAACGATGGCGATGCATCGTGACATCGCGATATTTCCCGATCTCACACAGCCATCCCTTAGCTAGCGCAGGTATCGCGGTCGTCGTGATTTTTCCTGATCTCACACAGCCATCCCTTAAGCTACGGTTTCCTAAGAAAGCGGAGCCGTTATCTAGCAGCCGTGATACGTCATGATACCGCCGACATAACTAGGCGGCCGTCTTAACAGAGACCAGAGGTGTCAACTTCGACGGACAGAATACGGTGGAGAATGGGCAATACAGACGGCTGTCGTGGTTTAGTTTATTCGAGAAACAAAACTAAGTGTCTTTTTTGTCTCCAGTCCAAGTTTCTAACTTCAGGATTGTTGAAGACAAATTGAAAATTTCAACGGATTTGAAATCAGCGTAAAATTTTACGCCAGATCAATACCAAAAACAGATTTACTATTCAATTATTTACTGCTTGATTATTTAATTATTTGTTATAATTATTTATTTAAAGAAAATCAAATTTAAAGTATTGTTCTGTTGAAAAATTTTCCGCATTTTTCAATCTATCTTTAACGATACCGATTTTACAAAAACAAACTAAACAATGCCAGTCAATTTTTTATTATTTTTTTTTGGGGGGGGGGATCCGCTAATATTTGTTACGCTCACAAACAACACTCTCTAGGTAACCAACGCCATCTGTTTGTATAAACAAATTTGTGGTGACGTCATGCACACTTGCTAGATTACGGCTCTGCTTTCTTAGTACCTTTTGCTAGCGCAGATCTCATGGTTATCGTGACATCGCGATTTTCCCCGATCTCACGGTTTGCCGGTGTCACGATGTTGTCGCTCAGCGCCAACGATTCCGATGCTTTCTTGATTTATTTCTTAGCGCATGCGCGATATTTCTTTCGGTAATTTCGTATTTCCAGCGGTAATTTCGGGTATTTTTAGCATCATTGGGGGGGGGGGGGTTTGGTTTGAACCAACACTATGATTCCGATGTTGATTTATGCGATTTTTCACCATGATACTTTGCTTTTTGATGCCATGATGAGAGGCCAACTAATGAGAATCTTTTGTAACAGTTAATTTTGCGATTTCTGCGCTGATTTTTTTTCGGAAATAAGGTAACAGGTCACACATATAAAGATTGAAAATTAAAGTTTCAAACTGCGATTGAGCGAATAATTCTTTTCTGCTTGCTGAATTTATCTAGGTCTTTGTATATTAAATTTTTTAATTAGTTTTTTCCCTTAAAAGTACTTAAAAACAAAATAATTTGGCAAAATCTGAATTTTGCGGTCTGTTTTTATTTATTTTTAATTAATGAGGAATTTCTCAAAAAACCATTTGTGACTTGAAGATGACTTTCTTTTCCAAACTTTTTTAGCAAAATTGAAATTCAGTTTAATTTTACAACAAAAATGATTTTGCCCATTTTAAGTTAAATTTCAAAAACCCATTCTTGTTTCTTGATGGTACAATCAATCCGTTTGCATCTTTTTTTGTTGTGAACTTCTGTGGTAATCTAGGTCATATATGCCGTCATATTACTTAGAGGAATCAAATGCCCCTTTATTTCTATTTATGCTGAATTTTTTCTCCTTCTAAATAAACTATTTTTTGAATCTCTACTTGAGCATAATGGTGTGTGGAACACGTACACATATGTATGCAAAATCTTGTTTAAAATCATGCATGTTCCTTAAATGTATGACGCAGATCTTTATTTGTAATTTTTTTCCTACCAAGATTTTTTATAGCAGAGAAAAAAAGAACTTAAGAACAAGGTTTTGCTTTTTCTATGTACAAAATGCATGGTTAACATCATGATATACTGTGATGTTGGAATGCCGATGTATTGTGATATATAAATTTGAACGTCACCCAGGTCTACTAGGGGTTCCTACCCCCTGCTTGCATTCCTTTCCCAGATCCCTTTTAGTTTGCTTTGCAAACCAACACTCCTTTCACAGAGTCAATCTCCTGTGATGGCGAAACCTTCGCCCCCTGCTTGCCTTTGTTCATTGACGTTGCAGCAAGTTTCAAGACTGGAAATTTGTATGTCTTTTGTTCACTCACAGTAGAAATTTCGCTTTTTTCGACTTTAACAATGCTCCTTAAACTTATAGCCGCATCGCGAAAAAATCTTTTTCGTGTTGTTCTCTGTACAATTTTGAACAAACCATGTTGGTTTCTTAATTTTCTTATCTGTACGTTATCGGGAAATCGTCTAAGAATCGAGCGAAAAAAGCAAGTTTTCAATCCTGTAATGGCAGTAACATTTTTTAATTTTGAGAGACATCTGCCTTGAGATGTTCTTTCGGATGGCCAATATTTGGCACATATTCGTAATTCACCGCCTTTTCCGATTTATGGTCAACTATTAATTATTTATAAATTCATAAATTAATTATTATAGCTCTGGGCTACAGTTAATTTTTACTATTGCGAAATCCTGTGCACAGACCCGACTTGCGTGTATTTAATTTCCCATTTTAGTTTACGTCTTTTTTGAAATTTTGCATTCTCATGCCTGAAAATTGGCTGAGCATTGGTGTGCGTTTACAAGCAATGCATAATGCAAATGAATAAAAATAGACAAGTTTAAGTGACAGCAAATGTTAAGAAAAACCTTACCTTTATTTTATAAATTTTACTCAGCATATTTGATAATTCATATGTAAATCTTGTTGTGTTTATGCAAAACGTATCACGTGATCTTTCATACTATTATAAAAGTGTTGCAATCTGTTGTACCAGAATTCCCGCTCTTGCTTGCTTCATCCTGTACTCGTTTAATGCGCGTTCTCACAAATCAAGTTTAACTGACCGATCGTAGTTGAAAGTTTAATATGACTTGAATCAGTTTTTGTTCGCTCATTTCAATAGAAACTGATCAACAGTTTAATAAGGGAAAATATAAAAGATACAATTGAAAAATTATTTATTTATAAAAATCTCATTTAAGGTATCGAACTGGTGTAAAATGTTCCGCAGATTTCAAATTCGTTGAAATTTTTACTCTTTCTTTAACAATCGCGAAGATACAAACTTGGCCTAGAGAATAAAAAAGCTTTTTTTGTTTTGTTTCTCGAATAAAATAAACCACGACAGACGTCTGAGTGAAAATAACTCGAAAGCAAATGACGGATGAGTCATCACTTGAACGATAAAATTTGAATAGGCCAAACTTTTCTTGATCCACTAAAAAGTTGATCAACTCTATTGAAACAAAGGTCATCACTATAGTTTTCATTCAACTTTTGTTGATCAACTATAATCAGTCGATTAAACTTGATTCGTGAGACGCGCCTTTACTTGATCACTCTCGATCAAGTTACTAGTAACTATCCGTACATTGTAATGTTCTAATTTTAAATTAAATTTATTTGTTATCTTTTGAATAAATTCTAGTTTAGATTTTTAAAGAGTTCGTCATTTGTACTTTTATTAACTTACGTTTATATCAGCCTTATAGAAATTGATAGTTTATTTTAACTCACTGCGTGGACACTCAAATTGACAAATTGATCTTAAAAGTCAATTTAAAAAGATGATGGATTAAAAATGAAATATATAAAGCAATCAAGTCATTCTTTAAAAAAGGTTATGAAGGCTAAAAATATATGACTTAAATGGGATATTTCCATCTTAGTTTTGACTGTTAAAACTTTCAATAGGAAATAAAATTACAATATATGATACTTTGTGAATGATAATAGTCAGGGTGATGCAAAAATATAAAAAGTGATGTAGGTGGAAGGTGACCCAACAAGTTGGATAAAGTATCATATATGGCAATAGGTTTTTGGCAGTGCTGGCAAGATGGAGTAGTTTGCCAATAGATATCTATATGTGACCCTAGAATAGTCGATGTGAGGACACATTAGTATAAAGTGGAACCATTGAGTCAGTAAGTAGGGAAAATACTTGTGTCTGAAACACCAGAAGCACACTTTACATATGCCACTTAATTTGCTCACCATGGAAAGTCTTTCCTCCAGAAGTAAAAGATGCAAAGGGGGCTAGTGCACATTAAATCTGTTGTGATCTCAAATGTCCTCACGTTGGTGTAGGGTGCTACCTCAGGTGTTGCCTGAGCATCTGATTGTGGTGTTGTCCTCGGCTCTTTCCCTATTGGGTTTCATATCGGACCGTAGCCAATAGCTGTTGTGTTGCTCCAGTGTGATGTTAGTTAAAAATACCAATACCTCTCCCAGACTTTCTCTTCTTTATTGTTCAAGAAGTGTATTTCTTCAAAGATAAGTGAGTTAAGCCCGTTGTGTCTTTTCATTACCCTGTTGCCCCACATGATGAAGAATCCACATCAGATGTACCAGGAAACATCTCGGATACCTTGCAAATTCTCCCATTGACCAAAATTCTAGCCCTAGTAATTATTTCTGTGAGCTTTAAATTGTCTATATTACACTGTTAATGTTATAATTATTTCCTACAATGTGCAATAATTATTTCTGGCTTTAGGTACATACAAAGGTTCGTCTCTACTTGCGTCTTCGATAACTCCTTGGCATGGTGTTAATGTAGACAATGTGAGCATCCCTGTGAATCCTTCACTGAGATTACTGAAGTACTCAGAGACTGACTTCAATCTCATGGACTACGATCAGTTTTACTTGAATTTAACCAAGGCCAACAGCAATCCTTGGAGAACTGAAGTAATTTCACTTTGCTACCTTCTGATAGTACATAAACTTGATTATCTTGGCCCGGATTTTGTCAACCTAAAAACTGCATAAAATTGCCAACCAATTTTGTTATTTTCAGTAATAATTTCACAATTTGCCATAATGTCATAATTAAAGGTAAAAATCGGTAACAATTACAGAAAATCTATAATCGTTGGTATCTCTGCAAAGGAATATTTTACCTATAGTAACTCCAAAAAACTTTAAAAGTTCAATTATTTATGCTACGAGAATAGTTCTCTAAAGCAGAATTGAGTCAAGAAATCAACAAACCTTATTATGTAAATATGTTTACATTTTAATCTATATGTATCTCTTATATTGATCAAAATGTTGCTCCTTTAAAACATAGTTACTAATATATTTTGAAGATGTTACAGAAAGCAAGTAAACTACATTTTGGATTTGTGAAATATCTTATCAGAGGTTGGCATATTTGCAGATTGCTAGACAATTTCAAATAAATGGTTACAACTGAGTTAACTTTTAATAAAAATTCATTGATAATATTTATTAATTTATAATTTTTTCCATGCTTTACAGGAAAGTGGAACATTATACGAACTACTTTACACATTTACAGAGGTTTACAATGTGCCTGACTTGTCAACACAATCCCTCGTCCAAGTGTACGAGAAGCTGAAAAGCGACGAGCATCTGTTCCACACATTTTTCAAACTCTTGACAGCTGCGAAAGAAAGTGTCATCTGTGATAGCCACTGCAAAGCTGCTCAGCTCTGTGCAATGTCTTGCTCAAGTGATACAGAGTACAGCTTGTGTATGAAAAGTGCTCCCACTAGGAACTGGAACTGGAATTGGACTATTGCTGGGGCTCTCATATTAATGATTGTGTTTGCTACAATCATTATTTACATGTGCCTTCCTTCTAAGCCTTGTAAAACCCTAAAGCAATATAAACCACTCTATGACTATTACTGATTAACCTACACTGTGATACCCACAGTTGGCACTCATTTTAATAAACATCCACAGAATTATAAAATTTGACCAAGTCCTGCCTAAACATTATCCCTCTCAGTCAAAGTTCAAATGAGACGTTAGTTTTGTTTTGCACCAGAAATATATTACTTTTTCGGGGTTCATCGTGTTAGCAACCTTCGAGTTGCAGGTGGCGCTGATTGGATTCCTGTCATGTATATTCCTTCCTGGGTGTACTTCTCTCTTCGGTGTCAGTAAAACTTTTATTGTGTGTGTATTACTTGAATTATGACCAAATATAGCCTTTGCGCCATAAAACCCCAAACCCAACCACCAAAATGTTCTATCCCATTCGCCATTTTTGATAATCATGGGGTTTATGGTTAAAAATGGGGATTATGACTCTAAGGGATGCCCAATGATCTTTCTCCTCTAACTTTTGATTGACTGTGGTTCAAAATAAGGTGCTGTCGTCCTCGGGGGATTGATCCGAACCGTCATCAATAGCTCGTCGTGTTATTCCTGTATGATGTTAATTAAAATACCTACCTTTCTTTTCGTGACCCTCTGAAGCTATCTTCTTAAGGTGTGTACACTTTCAAACCTGAGGGTACTCTAGTGATTTTTACTTCTATGGAATTTACTCTCTTTAGTAAACACAGGTGCTCCTGTGATACCCAAGCTATCTTTTTCTGCTGTATTCCCCCTTTATTTTCCATTCATGACATTGTTTACTTGACTTGGTCTTTGCCAAATATTGCCCCTGCACCATAAAACTCCAAAACAAATGAACAACTTTTCTTTTCACAGTTACTTGCTGTTGTCTGTCTTGCACTTGGTGCAGCTTGTACATTCCAAACCTAACTGTTTTTGATGAAAAAGTTTTCTGAACTGTTTAGCTTGTACACATCAAATTCCAATTGGTCAACCATTTGTTCTATTAGAACTACAAACTTACACCGTTTTATAACACTTCATCCTGCCTAAACATCTCTCACATTTCAGGGTTCAAAATTTGCAGTCATTCATCGTGTTATGCGCTATAAATTTCATTTTGACAACTTAGCATTTTGATAACCGGAGGGAAAATGCTTAGGCCTTACTTTCTGTTCCTAATTTGCCACCCAACTCCCAATAACAAACATAATATTTTACAAACTTGTCCCTCAGAGGAATGAGTGCTGACTGCTTGTATAGTGTGCATATTTAACTTTGTGAAGATCGGAGTGTTTTTGTTAGATGCTTCTGGTCTATGACTGCTAGTTTAAAAAAATCCTTATCCAAATTTTGACAAAAGTGACATATTTAAAATTTGCAAGTGACATTTTCTCAAAAAGTATGTTTCTGAAAGAAAAATCATGTCTATGTGACTCTGTTATATTATAATCTCTATGGAAATATAATAACATTTGGATGCAGTGTCCCTAAGGGGATTCAGACTCCAAATTATAAATTTGACAAATAAATAAATATAAAGCAAAGAAAATAATTTGAACAGAAACACGTCACACTGAATATGAAGTAAGAAGTGAAGGTGTATATGCATGTGGGAATGTTCTGAGCCCGTTCGACCACTTCATGGGCTGAAAATAGAGTTGGTGCTTGTAGTGAGAGGTGTGGTGCTGCATGAGGTCTGAATAACATTCAATGTTAGCTTGTGAGGAAAAAACATCACAAAGACAGAATAATTTGCTTTCCAGCATGGTGAAAAGAAATTATAGCTTGTAGTTTAACAAGGTCTCTACACTAGTACATAACACCACTGCCCAAACTATGAATCAGCTGTTTTTGCCTTAGTTCCTTTTCTTGGCTCTTTTATACTGTTAAAGACCTGAATTCACGTATACACTCTAAATGGGATATTGAACCTTCCTTTAACTGAACTTATTCTGGGATGCAAGGCTATGAATTGTTTTTCCTGGTGCTGATAGTCTTTTAGACAGGAATAGATTTTCCCATTTTTATTTCATTTGATTTCTTCTACGTTTGGTTTCTTTTCACTGTGAGTTACTTTTTAATATCTTTTTAGTCTATTTATTTTAGTCCCTCATCAACAATGAATCTTTTCTCATTTATTGTTTTGCTTTTATGCATGGAATTACAGGCTACTTATTAAATTTTTGCATAGTTTGTCTTTTGAATTGTTTCCCAAATCTCTTGATTTGTTTCTTTTTCTCCTTGTAGATTCAATTATTTCATTGAGCAAACAAACAAAAACTTTTGTCTCAACATTATGTGCTGATGTCAGATATCTAATTAGAAAGTTATAAATTCAAAGAAAAGTTGACTGATAGAATTGCACCTTTAAATGTAAATGTCAAATTCTTTTCTAAAACTCACCATCTACAAACTGTTTAATCGCACATCTATTATTTTCAGTTTTGGTTTAATAGCTGAATATGATTGGTTTAAATAGTGTCATTCACAATGAAAATTTAGCTTTCTATGAGTTATTCCTTTTAATTTGATTCTATACTTCATAAATTTTTATTTGAATTTAACTCATAGTTCATACGATCTCAAAATTAAATTTACTGAATGAAAAATCAATTTAAACTCAAATATTGTATGCTGTATTTTCTTACAAGAATGATTATAAATGTATAAAAAGTGGAATTATTTTAAGTTTTCTTTGTTTATTTTGCATTTTACTATTGCTTTGTTGAATAAGACTGAATAGAATTTTGAGTTCTTTAAGGCAAGATTTATATTCATTTGAATTATAGATTTCACTACAGTTGAAATGTTAAAAAAAGTAAAGGCCAAACCACCTTTTTGTCTTTTATTTGTAGTTAATTATATACTGTATGTTTTGAATGCTGCCTTTTGTGATACTTTAAAGTGGCCCTGCCCTTTATACTTCCTAGTCATTATCAAGGGGAAATTAATGTTACAGGCATTTTTATAATGATACTTATTTGTATGGAGGTATAAGTACTTAGTTATTTTATTGTTTCACTGAATTTCCAAAATTTTAATTCATATCTTCATTTATATGATATTTTATTTAATGGATGCACAATACTTAAATACTTTTGCTATTCAAATATTTTTATGTTATTAACTTTTTATAATTAAGAAAGTCTTGTTTAAAATATGAAATATTTACCTTGTTGCTTTTATTTCTCATGTGTACTTTATGTTCTATTTAACTGGACTATGTTCAATATCCTCTTAATGCATTACACCATTGTAGGAAGAGGAATGATAACTAAAAGGCACTTTTTAATGGTCAAATTAATAAAGTATGTCAATTTAGAACAAACAATAGTAAATGTAAAAATAATTGATACAGTTATACTCATCTTTATGCCTCTCAAGAGACGAGAAAAAGCAATAAAATTAAAAAGTACAAATTATATGGTTTTTATTTAAAATGAGGTAAAACTATAAGCTTGATACAAAATTGGCAGAACTATTTAAAATTTCTATGCTTACATTTAAAAATACTAAATCCAACCCAATATGTTTAAAAATAAAAATTCCATAGCATTCTTTGAAGGTGCCCAATCTTTTTACCAATCGAGTTGACGATAATTGCTAGAAACAAGTTACTTTTAAGTTGATTCCAAAGAAACAGATTGAGATTTTGTCTGTTTGCAAGCGAAACATTCTTTGGAAACAAGTAAAAAAGCCATTAAACAGAATGTTACGAGGGGGTCATCTCAAATGTGTACAGTTAAGCTTTGAACTGAACAACTAATCGTTAACACTCCTGGTGGCTGTGTCTCGTCTCATTGCCGAAATCGACCTGATCTTGATGGACGAGATATCTCGTCATTAGAAGAATACTGACCAGAACTTTATCTTATCATAGAAATCGGGATGGGGAGATATCTCGTCATTTCCAAAACAGGTCAACACTTGAGGGTGACTATAACAGTACTAATTGCAATTGGGTTTCTTAACTGATGTGAACCCCTTCATGTACGAACACGGGTTCTATTCAAATAATTTGTTCCTTTAGAACCATTGCTCAAATAATTCAGTATTTTCTGTATGGTAATTTGCTTTTTACAAATTGACAAGTGATGCTTTTCCATGTTGAAATACGATCTCCAAATTGTCTGTTTTAGTTCTGTCTCAGGGTGAAATACTATTTATTTCTAGGCCCAATTGTATCTGTAATGTTTCTGGGTTACACAGAAAATTTTTCGAATTCGGTGTGAATTTTTCTCTATGGTTAAAATATCCTAAATAGGCTACAAAATTAGTGATCATTAGTTGTATTTTGCACCTGTAAATTTTGTGAATACAACTGAGTTTTTGGACCTGAATTTTTCGCTTGTTAGGCCCGAATTCCAACATTTAACAGTATTCATGCCTACAATTATATAAGCATGTCTAAATCCTCTGTTCAAACCCTAGTAATTACACTATCTATACAAGTGCTCTAGATACAAAGTCTGACCCTGTCTATTACTATAGAAATAGACATCCTATTTCCCTGATCCTAATACTTGTTTTCATGCATGATATTTTAAACTGAATAAGCAAATATAAATATTAAGTTGTGCTTTCAAATTATCTGCTTATACTTCGTTCATTTTCCTTTATTCTCCACAGCAACAGAATTCATATGGATGAGAAACATTTCTTAACGTGGAGGGAAATTATAGCAAATCCTTGGTCCAGCTTTCAAGAGAAAATAAATAAAAATTTGTAATGCTGCAGAATATTGTTTAAAATAGCAGTTTATGAATTATAAAATAAATGTTAATGTGTTTGCATATTGATCTAATTTTTATTTCGTTTACACAACTTAAAGAAATTTACAATTGAACTGTAGGTTTATTTTTCTAACATAACTGTATTCTCAATTCCTGTAACAAAAAAGAAATTTGGACTACCGATAATTGTGATGACATCCAATTGTTAAGTAGCCTTTACCTTTCAAAGAATGTTTGACGGTTTCCAGCATCGTGAAATGGAAGTAAACTAAAAATGCAGAACATTTCAATAGAAATATTTTATTTAATCCTAACAATTCTTTTCACAAGGAAGCCATTTAAAAATATTCAAGTACAAATTGTAACATTCATAACCTTAAAGTAATAACATGCTAAAAATATAGTGCAACTGCATTTAATTTGAGATTAAAAAAAAAAAATAATAATTATAAATGCCAACAGCAAAAATTTGCATTTTAAGATATTTAGGCAAATATAAATAAATTTTACTGTTAAGAAATTACATATGATTTGTCTTTAACTACTTGTGAGAAGATCTAAATTAAAAATTATTTTAGTGTGTGATATTTGCAAATTTATTTTTATTTGATGTATACAGTTAGACAAATGTTGTATGTCCAAGAACTGTTCTCATTGTGTTATAGTTAGAATGTAGTTTGTAAAATTTCTATAATAAATGTATATGCACATCATGAAATAATGTTTTTACTTATGCTAATAATCAGGGTTCCCACGGGTCAAGGAAGTTAATTTTGTCCAAAAAAAAAGTCGGAAAAATACGCATTTTGTCCAAAACCAGGAAAATATTCTCAACGACCCGGAAAATGATTGATCGTGGCGTCTCAGACGCTTTGGAGAAAAGTAGCCAATAAGATTCGTTCAGTTTCGTATCACTTTATTTTACGAATAGAAATTTTCACCCGATATAGCTAATATTTAACAAGTAAAGAATTTTGCCACTGGCTTAAAGTGAAGAATTTCATGCTTACGATACATTAATTCGCAAATTGCTTTAATTCAAATAGGTTGGATTATTTTAATACAAAATTACTTGTGCTCTGTTAATTTTTTCACTGTATTATTCTTAAATTGGTTTTTATTATTGACTATTAAGTGTTTAATTATTTCTTGGTTTTTCACCTTAAAAATGTCGTGAAATACTTAATTATGACATGGAATTTTATAAAAATTTGTCTGGAAAAGTCGGAATTTTATTTCTGAAATAGAGTGGGAACCCTAATAATAATCGCCTTAATTTACATCTACATAATTTAAAAAGTTGGTTTGGAGAACTCATTTCCTGACATTCGCTGAGGGCTCGGTGTCAGTGAAAGAGTGTCGTCGAGTGTAGTGGTTGACCTACGAATGGTGCAGGTTCGAATCCTGTAACTACCTCGAGTGCATTTCTCGCGTGTTGGTGAACTTTCTCTGTGCATGTCCATTGTCTTGATGTCAGGCGGCCCTTGAGCCATAAAACCTAACCAATTCGTAATTTTAAACGGAGTGACGAATCGGAAACCGGAGGGTTCCCAGTTCGAATACTACCAAAGACCCTCGTGTACAAAGGCGACGGATGCACGTCGAATCTGACATGGCCAAATGTGTCTTTTTTTCAGTAAAGCATCCAGCTTCTTCCTCGTGCTTTCCCCGATGGGCCCGTTCCACTCTTTACTTTTCGTAATCAAGTCATTGATTAGAGACACAGAATTACACAGATCCATTCCTCTACTTTCCAGAGTGGTAATTAAATCAGGAAAATTGCCAAAATTGGATCTGACGTAAGCCACATTTTGGACCACAGAAGAGTTCAGTGCAGCTTTTGCTTTCACAATAGCTTGGTTCCCGGTATCATCAAAACTTCCAATCACTTCTTTCAATTTTTGGTGATGTTCAGCAAAATAATTAGCCGCAGAAATCTACGTGCCCCATCTTGTGATTATTGGTTCAGGTGGTAGAGGAATATTTGGATATGCATTTTTGAAAGCCCTTACTCTGCTAGGTGCCTTAACAAATACCTTTTTTCTCGAAGATATTAATTTATTCAAATCAGGTAGACTATTCCTCAACTCTTCTGCAACGCGATGGACACCATGAGCCATGCACGTTAGGTGAATCATCTTGGGATAAAACATTTTTAGGCTTTCTTCAGCATGAAGGCTGCACTATCCGTAACAAAAGTCAACAATTGTTCCTCCCCATACTGCTGCGCGTGAAACCCCCACAAAATATTAATCGCTTCACCCACTGTCATGGCGATCGTGGAGTGATTAGTTTTTTCCAACTCTGCATAAAATTAGGTGACCACGTCCAGCTTCCTCTGAATTGAGTTTCCCAACTATTACATGGTCTACATATCGCCCGCAAGGATCAGTCGTTTCATCAATTGACATCCAGATGATGGAATCACCTATCTCATTTTGTATCCTTTTGATCACCTTCTCGTACACTGGCGTAATGTAATATTTCCTAAGTGTGGATTTATGGGGAATTTCTTTGCCTGCGTATTTCTTCAAGAAGGCTCTAAAATGTTCATTCTCCAACTTATTAAGAGCAATATTTGATTTCAACATTGCTTCGCAGAGATCTTGGAACATCTCGTTCTTCTCCGACGATTGAGACTCTGACTTCAACAGCCTTTCATCGGGTCAAAGTTTAAGATGCTTAACATTTCGAGCCCTTTTCACTCTTTGTTTGTGAGTCGCAGTTGATTTGTGTTGATGAAAGTAGCTTGCAGACTGAGAGTCTCCGTTGCAATTCGATTATTATAGAACTAAGCAATATGTTTTGCTTCATGTGCTTATGCTTTCATTACTATCTTTATCTTCCTCTTATATCTATACATTTTTGGCTAAACAAGAAAAGGCCAGGCCAAACAACCCAAATGTGTTTTGCTTCTGAAAATCTTTCCAAACGCACAAAGCAAAGGTCTTAAAAAAAACTTTTTTGAAGTTTTTTTTTGTAAAAATGTTTGAAAATGGAAAATTTTATAAATGAGTAATAAAAAATTGTTCATATATGCACAAAACATGCAAAGAACCCTAAATATGCAAAATAATCCCAAATATGCAAAAAAAAATTCGTGTTTTTTTGTTGTTGCAAATTGGTAAAAAAGCACTCAATACATATTTATATCAACATTAGGGGTTAAAAAGAAGATATGCAAAATCCGAGCCCTAATAATAAGAGTGGCGTCTAGGGACCAAATTTGGCCCATTGCGCGGCAGCCATTTTCCTGCCAGAATTGTCTCAAGGAAGGTTGCTGGACGAATTAATATATTATTTCAAGGAGAACAAAAAGCATATGATTGTTATAATATGGATACATTCGGTATAAATGAATCATATAAACGCTCAATTACATGTGTAATGGATGAGATGGATTGCACAATAGGGTGGAGCGAAAAACACGAATTTCGGAAATTGAAAACGCCTATGGTGGGAATAGTTGGGGACTACCATGCTTATTAATAATACAAAATATGAGCGAAATCAATTAATATCTTCAGGTTCCAAAATCACTTTGAAATTTCTTCACAAAAATAATAATAACGCATTTAAAAAATTTAATATATCTTATTTAAAGCCATGGGTGGATGAAATGAACTTCCCAATATTAAAAAAACAGTGTTACACCTAACATTATCAAGGAAATTAAAATTTCCCCTTTTTTTAGAGCGCTCTATCACGCACAACACTCCTCTCAATAGACTCATCATTGCGTTCCTCGATACTAGGGTGCACGGGCGCATCCCTTTCTTCGCTTGTTTATAAGGGGTAAATCACTTTTATTTCACCACATGGAGTGGAGGTGTCTGGGTTTCTTTAAATACCCGCCCACTTTTTTTTATAAATATCTAGTTTGTGTATACTCCAGTAAACACCCTACCGATCTAGTCTATCGAGGAAAACTAAGTCCTTTGCTCAAATTGATTCGCTTTCGTTTGTTGTTGCGTATCTTACTGTGTATTTTTACTTATTTTAGATATTTTTTATATAGAATTTTAATCTTTAAGTTCAGTTTTGTTTGTTTTGTCTGTTAAGGATACACACTTCTGTGAATAAGTCGGAATGCCTAGGACATGATCAGTAGATGTATGTCCCGTGTTTGGAATGGCTGAAATAATGAAGCCTAACATATGCAGATGTTATGAAGCATTATCATTACATACAGAAAGATTATAAAAGAGATGCTAGAATGTGGCTGATGTATGTTCAATTTTAATTAAGAGCTTAAAGGATTATGTGGGAAAAGTTCGATTCCAACTGTAAAAAACAAACAAATAATATATATGCTGAAAAAATACCATAAAACATATAGAAATATTAAGAAACTATTAAAAAATACTGGCAAACTAGATTTCTCGAAAAAAGGTTGTGTCCTTCAGGGAATCAGCAGAAAAAATCTATTTGATATTACCACATGTAAATGTAAGAACTTTCTCAGTTGTCTTTTCAAAATGAAAGTACCTATTGCTGAAAGAGCTTTTTTAACAGATCAAAGGACATTTCGAAAAATGGTTTTTGGAAATGTTAAAAGCATAGAGCCAAAACGTTCAGCTCAATGATTGTAAAGGAAGCCAATCCATAATACTCTCGCCCTCTTTTACGGGAGCTACTTTGAGTTTTAATTTGCTTAAGAATTCTAATGACACTATAAACACAATCATTGATAATAATTCTCCTTCAACTTCACAAACGAGAACTAAACTTTCAAATGTAGCTCAGGCTTGTGACAGAAATGGTGTTTCCGATAAATCTGCAGCAATTCTAATAAATGCTGCTTTGAAGGATATGGCGAAAATTTACAAGGATGATTCTTCAAACATAGTTGATCGTAGTAAAAGTAGAAGAGAAAGGACAAAGACCCGCAGCTACCTGAAAAGGAAAAATGAGGAAACTACCTCTTTATCAGAATATGGAATATACTTTGATGAGCGAAAGGATTAAACTTTAGTAATGATTAAAGAAAGAGAAAGGATTGCTAGAAAGACGGTAACAGAAGAACATATCGTTCTAATACTAGAACCAGGATCAAAATATATTTGACATGCCAATCCTACAACTGGCTCTTCTCAAAATATTAAAACAAATATTTCAAATTTTTTTGGAGAAAAATATCGCTTTTTCTAAGATGCAAGTGGTTGGTCAGTGGTAAATACAGGCGTCATTCGACACATCGAGCTCTTTTTAGGACGTCCTGTGCATTGATTTATTTGTTTATTACATACAAATGAGCTACTCAGCTACCTTTACATCATTTGTTGCAACATTTAGAAGGGAAAACTACTGGACCAAAAGGATACAGCGGAAAAATGTTAGAATCTTGTGAAAAATGATTGACGACGACAAAAAAAATTTTAAGGTTATATGTTTCAACAGAAGATCCAACCCATAACTTGAAAATATTAACAGAGTATGTTGTGAAGGTACACTCATATGTGTGGTTTAAAATTAAAAGTCAGTCATCATGTCGGTACGGGAGTCTTCATTTTTACAATATTTTAAACAAATCGAGATTTTTGCCTGAGGATTAAAAAATTGTAGTAGATATAACTTTTCAAAGAAATGCTTATTATGCCCATCCAGAAAATATTATTTTGGCAATGTTAGCTGATGATCGAAAACACGTCAGAGAATTGAGCCGTAGAAGAATTTAAAATTAAGACAAAAAAAATAATGTTGAAAAGGATATTCGAAAGTTCAAAATTCCCAAGTTAAACTTCGAAGCACACGACTACATAAATCTTATTGAATGGCAATGAGATTCCATTACAGATCCATCACTTACAGTATCTCTTTCTGATGCTTAACTCAAGTCTTGGATTCTAGACGTTCCAACCAATAGTAACATGTTTAACTTTCCATGCCATTCACAAGCAGTAGAACGTTGCGTTAAATTAGTAACTGAAGCATGTAGTACAGTATGTGGTAAAGATGCATGAGATGGATTTATTCGGTCAAGAATTGCTTCTAGACTTGCTTTACCCAGATTTGAAACCAAAAGCCAATAACAACCACTTTTTAGCTAAACCACTTGCCAGTAACTTCAATTTTAATTTTTAGGGTAAGCTAGTAACTTATATTGAAATTTTTAGAAGGGGTGGGGGGTGGAACTCGATATGCAGCCACCTCCTCGTGCTTAGTTCTGGGTTGTTTTCATAATGCAAAAACAACGAAGATCTGCAAGGGGAAGCGCCCGTGTAAACGCGTGGTCGCAATGATGAGACCACTGAGAGGAGTGGCGACGCGCGTAATCGCGCGCTCTAAAAAATGGGGAATTTTTTTTATTTTCCGGGATAATGTCAGGTGTAAAACTTTTTTTTACACGCATGGAAGTTCATTTCACCTACCCATGGCTTTAAATAGAATGTATTATATTTTTTAAATGCGTTATTATTATTTTTGTGAAAAAATTGGCAAAATATCGAAATTTCAAAGTGATTTTGGCACCTGAAGATATTAATTGATTTAGCTCATATTTTGTATTATTAATAAGCACGGTAGTCCCCAATTATTCCCACCATAGGCGTTTTCAATTTCCGAAATTCGTGTTTTTCGCTGCACCCTAAGTTAGCACAACGCGCTAACTTAGATTGCGGGAAACACCATGTTGTTTAAAAAAAGCTATTTACTTAAAAAAGTCTTCACATTTTTACTGACAAAACACTAAAAATAATGATAAATAAACATTCTTGAACACGAAATGGAATATGAATAAGCTATATTTTCTTTTCAATTTAATAAACACGTTTTTCTCGAACACACAAAAAGTTCCCATGTTAAGTCTATGGGAGCTAGGAAAAGACCGCCTCGGGCGGTAGAAAAGGTCTCTAAGCCCATCAGAAAGTGTTTCCCGTATGTCGCCACTCTTATTATATGGGCACTCTTATCAAACCTAACCCCAAACTTTAAGGTAATGGAAATTTTAGTTAACGTCGTACAAGAGCAACACAACGGGCTATTGACGACGGTCCGGGATAAATATCTTAAGGGAAAAATCCGAGGACAACACCTCGTAATTTTGAACCACGGTCAGATGACGAAGCAACACCTGAGCTGGCACCTCACTCTCCAAACTTCCACGCCAACCCAACGTGACCAAACTTTAAGGAGAAACAAAATTAAACACTTTCCATGCGGCGTATATCCTCAAATGCTACATGGATTGATTGGAACAGTGGTTCCCACACTTTTCAGACCAACGATCCCCTTGAAGATTGAAAAGCTTCATGGGGCGCCATTCAGATTATAAAGTTAAGTGGGGCCATAAAAATAGCACCAGTGATTCCAGTTTTTTTCCATTTCTCTAGTGGGAGTAAAATACATAGCTCTATGTTAAATAGATTTCTCACTTAAATTAATATTTAATTTATGTCGAACTAGAGCAACACAAGGGGCTGTTGAAGGTTCGAAATCAATCCCACGGTCAGATGACGAGGCAACGCCTGAGCTGGCACCCCACTCTCCAAACTTCCACACCAACCCAACGTGTGGACTTTCGGCCACGACAGATTTAAGGTGCACCAGCTGCCTCTACACCACGGATGGTCAACCCGCGGCACGCGTCCCACAGTGGAGTTTTAACAGTGGCACACGAAGACTTATTGAAAAAATAATAATATCGTCTTCAGGAACTTTGTCAGAATCCGTAAAAACCCTACTCCATACGCTACCGAATACAACAACGCCGGAAAGCAACACTGCTTGACACCAGTGCAACTCGATGATGACTAAAAAAACCAGCTGGACTCATAATCCTGGTTTTTGAAGATGTCCCTCTAACGGTCTTGCCGTGAGGCATGACAAGATTTGGGCCTTGAGCACTGCCATATCCGGGGTTGATTGATATTTGTAAGCTGGGACCGGGGGGGAGGGGCACACATTTCCCTTTCTAATTTTCCACTCGGGGCACTCGGATCTTTCCCTTAAGGTATTGATCCCGGACAGTCGTCAATAGCCCGCTGTGTTCCTCTAGTACGTTAACTAAAAAAATTATCAAATCTTTAGCCGGCCAACAATCTTTGTTCCAGAAGATAAATGACGGAATGGAAACTGTGGTGAAGGCTTCTTATGAACTTTCTCTGTTGTTAGCCCGCAAGAAAAACACCCTATTCTGACGGAGGAGATAATTAAAAAGACCCTTTTAATATTTGCCCAAAATGTCGGTGATATAAAAGTAAAAAATAATGTTGATAAAATAGCAGCTGTGTCTAGTGTACCATATGGTACTAGCCGACACTTTTTCTCTAACACGTGGACGCCTGGAATGTGCATCAACATCCAGACGGTGACAACAACAACTTCAGTATTTGCACGTGTGCTTTTGACAAAGTTCCGAAAGAGAGTTTTTCTCATCAGCGGCCTGGCGTTCCGATTTGGTCCGCTCCTTTTCTTCCCCCTTGTGTCTGGCAATTGAATTCAGGGATGCGATAAACCGTTCTAGGGGTTTTCAGAAACGATTTTCCCATCGACACAGCTGGAGGGCCGTCGGTTTCCTAATCCCATGTCTGGAATGGAGACTAACTTTTATGAACTCAAGTCGGTATTACAGACGGTTTTTGCATCTGGTGTGAAATTTCGTATGCAAAAATGTTTTGACCAAATATGCAAATGATTAAAATTTGGTGTCCAATGAATGAATAGTGCGATCTCCAATGCATCGGAACTGCGCATCCAGCAGATGTATATGTATAAGGAGTTGTTCTTGAACTGTTGTTAAAAATTTCTGCTGCATTGCGATTTAGGATACCTTTCAACGACTGAAAAATGCCTCGCCGCAGGATTCGAGCTCCTTACGAGCAACTTTCAGAGTTTGAAAGAGGCAGGTTGGGCAAATCGGAGAAACGCTCGTCATGCGATTAGAAGATGCTGGCAAGAGTGGGTGGACAATGGCAGATTTCAGCGTCATGATGGTAGCGGTCGACGTAGGGCCACAACAGATCGCGAGGACAGAGTGATTGTCAGATCAGCTGTCACAACGCCTGATTCATCGCTATCAACCATCAGTCGTGCGACCCACACACGAGTGTCCACCATGACCATTCACAGACGGCTGAGAGAGCGAAATCTACGCTCGTACCGACCGTTACGCCACCTGCCACTCACGCTTGCACACTGTCCAGCCAGATTACAGTGGTGCTTGGCTCGATCAGGCTGGAATGATGCTGACTGGGGACGTATAGTCTTTAGCGACGAATCCCGCTTCCAACTGTGTCCTGACGATCATCGAAGACGTGTCTGGAGACGCCCAGGGCAGCGTGCCGATCCTGCTTTCACTATTGCACGCCACACGGGCCCTCAACAAGGAGTTATGGTTTGGGATTCCATTTCCCTTGATAACCGGACCCCTTTGGTCGTCATTAGAGGTACACTTACTGCATAGCGGTACGTTGACGACATTCTGAGACCTGTTTTGCTACCGTTCCTTTCGCAGTACCCTGGGCTTATTTTTCAGCAAGACAATGCCATACCACGTACGGCACGTGTTGCTACGAACTGTCTTCAAGCTTGTCAAACACTTCCTTGGCCAGCCAGATCACCAGATCTCTCTCCCATCGAACAAGTCTGGGATATGATGGGAAGGCGACTGCATCCGGTAGGGAATGTTGATGACGTAGTCCGACAATTGGAGCAAATTTGGCAAGAAATACCGCAGGAGACCATCCGGGAGCTTTATCGGTCTATGCCACGCCGTGTGGCAGCTTGCATCCAGGCTAGAGGCGGGTCAACACCTCATTGAGCTCGTAACTGTAACTATGAAATAAATCATTCAAATGTTCTGAAATTTTAATCATTTTCTATTCTGTACATAATTTTCATATCCACCAATTTTTGTCTCTATCGTACAACTCATTCTTGGTGCGTCAATTTTTTTTGTTATAGAGTGTAGTTGCCTTACAATAGATTCCAAGTCACTGTGGCAACGAACAGGTGTAGAAAGACTGGGGCGCAGTTGCCTCAACCTAAATCTTCCTCACTTCTATGCAACATCGAGAGACTCGTATGCCCGTATGCAAAGACCAATAGACCCTTGTTCTGCGATTCGATTTCTCGCAAGACGTGATTTCCAACAAAGACACACAGTATTAATGTAGAAAGATAAGTCTGAAAGATAAGATAAGTAAGATAAGCGAACTGAATGAAATGACCCAAGGATTGCCCTAAAATTCCAGACTATCGAATTACAAATACTGTAGTGTTTTCAAACCTTTCGTTTCGGAACCGTGTCTGGCTCCTCGTCGATCGAGGCACCTTGTTTAATTTCAGAGTGGTATGGCAAATAGCGTCCATAACCTCTTACCTGCAAGATCACCATGGTTTTTGTTCACCTTTCAGTTTTGAGAGAATTAATAAACACAATCGATTGAGTAAGGCACAGGCTCGGAGCAGGCAAAAGTGATGCAAGTCTAGCTAACTAAGAACCATAAATTTAATTTATTTTGAGATCTTAACACTTGAGCAAAAAAAAATCTCATTTTTACAATCAAAATATGTTTACAAAGTGTTAGTGTTAGGAAAAAAATTACAATGAACATGTCAAACGAATCTGTGATTTCTTAAAATACATATTAAAATCAGTAATAAAGTCTATGTAGCACAAAGGAACGCAAAGTAATTTTGTTCTATTTTTGTCGTTATTTGTAGCAACAATGTGTGGTAAGGAGATAAAAATAATAATCATGAATTAATGTTTAGAACAACTTTTTCTCCTGTCATGTTTACTTTAGTTTTATTTCACAGCTTTTTGAGGTTGTCCATTTTATAAGTATTTACCTTTAACAAAATTGTATTTTCTTTTCATAGCATGCAAGAATACACAAAGGAATCAATTTGAAACTGCAGTAATAGAACTTTACCAGAAATATTAATGCTAGAAAAATCCAAACTAAAACTTGAAAATTTTAAGAAAAGAAATATTAAAAAAGTGTTTCTTTTTCCTAGGAATTTTTAAAAAAATATTAACTTAAAAAAATTGTAATGAATAAATTTGTCAAGCTTTCACGAAAGGTAGGAAATCCTATGATTGCTTGAGTATTTGCCATAGATTTGGCACTTTTACCTAATTGAGGTGACACAAATTTACAAGAAACAAACCCAAGAAGGGGTATTTACTACCCCAACTTTCAAATCGACTTTTGTACCAGTCACTTTAGCATCATCTTTCATAGTTTTTTCATACAGCAGGGATGAGATGTATGTGAAATGTATTATATGGATGAATATGCATGTATATGATTTGTGTCCACAGTTGTAAAAACTATAAAAATTACAAAAAAATTGTACAAATTAGCTTCCCGAGACTTGAATGGTGTTGACATTTTTCTATGAAAAAGAAAAGTAATTCTGGTCACTTTTAAAGTATACAGTCAACCCACTCGACCCGCATAAGGTCGGGTAATTGCATAAAAGTCAAAAATATCTGTTCAGGAAGAATCTGGATTCTAATACAGCTGAGCTAGAAAAAAAGTTACATGAATTAAAAGAAATGCAAAATATATTGATAAAAATATAATACTCATTTTAGAAGTAGAGAACAAATCTTTAACTTGTGTAACATTAAGTAAAAAAGAAAATGTTTACTTTAGCATTTAATTCATAAATTGATAATGAAAAATTGCAGCAGCAGGTAGAATTATATCTTATTTATCAATCAGTTTTCCACAAAAGGTCAACTTTTGTTCCCACACGACGGCAAGCGTAAACGGCTATCGCATAAAAATGCATATTTAACTAGCTTTGTAAATAATATTACACCTGTATACCAAGTCCCGGGGAATACCAATGCTACAAAAGGTTTGGTAAAAAATCTTTTCGTAATGCCACAATGAATCTAATGACTAAAAAAAGCAATCAATTGTATTTTTTTCTGGAAATTTAAAATTTTGCGCTGTAAAGGCACGTGCTGCTCTAAAAGTGACTTAACTGCAAAGGGTAGCAACAACAGTTAGGGTCATTATTTTTCAGTCAAAGGAATTATTAAAGCTTACAAACTATACACCTTTAAGATGTTGCCTGAACTGATTGCTTCAATCTCAACTCTGACAAATGGTACAATTTGCATTACTTATTTGAAGTAATGAGTAGACCACCATGCATTAAAAGAGCCGGTTTTCATCGGCAGGGCTGCCGGTGGAAACACCCATGAAATTGAAGCGTACATTAAAAAAAAATAGCAGCAAAAAGTCCTCTCCTAAATCCTATTTTGGTAGTAACTTCAGTTTCTCGGATACAAAACGAATATCTGAGTAAATGTAATAACGTACCGATTAAGTATGAAAAAGTTGTTGAAGATCTCGGTAGGAATTTAAATTAAAAAATGAAATATTTTCTTAATAAGGTTCTGACAATCAAGCAACTACAGATTCCAATATCTTTCCTTCATGATTGCCATGAATTGGCACCAAAACTGAAATTGGCATTGCTAGCAAAATTTTCTTCCTTAAGACGACCGACTACGTTCAAAGACCGTTTTGAAAAAAGTTCTGCACTACTTTTTAAGGTAAAGCACATTATAAAACAAAAATCACCAAGATCTATTCTAATTTATTGCATAATCTCCTAAATGCACTCCAAGACTTAGAGCATCTCGAACATGCTGCATACTGTGGCATAAAAGGACATCCAGTAGCACAGCAAAATCATTTCGACTCATGCTATTGTGTTGGTTACATCGTTTCTCATCGAGTTATGCCTCAGAAGTTCACAGGCAAGTTAAGCAACTGGGAGAGTTTGACAGAGATCGAGTAATTGGCCTCCAAGAAGGTGGAGGGTCTAATCGACAGAATGTGCAACATATTGGTTGTAGTGATGTTACTGATGCACTCTGTTGGCAGCGGTGGATACAACAAGGTTCCATATCAAACTCTACCTCGCAAAACAGCTGTGTTGATAAAGGAATTTTATAATGACGACAAAGTGAGTAGGCAAATGCCTGGAAAAAAAGATTATGTCTCCATGGGTAAGGACACTGAAAATAAGCCAATCCATGTTAAAAAAAGGTTAATTTTGGAAAATTTGCGCGAAATTTACAATTTTTTCAAATTGAAATTCCTTTATTTAAAAATTGGCTTTTCAAAGTTTGCAGAACTGAGGCCCAAGAATTGCATTATTGCTGGTGCCAGTGGCACTCATTCTGTCTGTGTTTGCGCTGCACACCAGAATATGAAACTCATGTTTTCAGGAGGTAGGTTAAATAAATTAACACTTCCTGGCTCTGAAAGTCCTCTATCGAGTTACAAGGAATGTATGGCTAAAGATATGTGCAATCCACCATGATAGGCATGCTTCCTAAATGAATGTGACTAATGTCCCAAAATTGAGGACTTTTAAAGAAGGTTTAACTGGGAGGAAATGATTGACAACATCACTTATAAACAATGGATTACTGTTGACCGATGCAATTTTGAAACATTTAACAAACCAGTTGATGAGTTTGTTCAAGAATTTGGCAATCAATTGAGTAACCTTAAAATACATGACTTTGTGGCTAAACAACAATCAAGATTTTTCTCTGAAAAAAAAAATCTTTGTTGGATGAAAGTAAAGTTGTAGTAACATTGGATTTTGCCGAAAATTATTTGTTTGTTCTACAAGATAAGGCTTAAGGGTTTCATTGGAACAATTCTATGGCTACTGTGCACCTGTTTGTAGTATATTTCAAGGAAAGTAATCAAGAAACAGGAAAACAAGAGCTAGTTCACCAGTTTTGTATTTATATCATCATACTGCCTAACACAATACTGTCATTGTTCATGCTTTCCAGATAAAGTTTATCCTATGTCTGAGAAATTATTTGCCAAATTTGAAAAAGAAGTATTATTTTTCAGATAGTTTAGCTGCGCAGTACAAAATTCGTAAGAATTTTCTGAACCTTTGCTATCACAAAGAGGACTTTGATGGACTTGAGGATGAGTGGCACTTTTATGCCACATCACATGGGAAGGGAGTTTGTGATGGAGTAGGGGGTACAGTAAAAAGGCTCGCTGCCAAAGCCAGCCCCAAAATCCATTAGAAAACCAAATTCTAACACCTTTTCTCCTTTTTCAGTGGGGTGTGAAAAATTTGCCATCCATCACATTTTTTTATGTAACTAATAAAAAGTATATAAACGAAGAAAAGATTCTAAAACAAAGTTTTGAAAAAGCTGTGTCTGTCTCTGGGACCCAGAAATTTCATGCCTTCATTCCTTTAGATTTAAATAGGGTCAAAACCAAAATTTACTCATTTTCTGATGATTCAGAAACACATAGGGTACAGATCAGCCCTGGTGATGAAGACATTCCATTTGAAGAAATTGTGGGTTTTGTCGCTTGTGCTTACAGTAAAGCGTGGCGGTTGGCGCATGTTGACTTAAAAGACGACGTTGAAAAGAAAGTTTGTGTTTCCTTTCTTCACCCAAAAGGGCCATTGCCATCATTTACATATCCTTGGAGAGCGGATACCTTAGCTCTGCCAATGAACTATATTTTATGCAAATTGCATCCAAACACAGCAACAGGTAGAGCCTACCGAGTTTCAGCAGATGAGATGGCTGAAGCTGCACAAGTTTTGGCAAAGAAGAGAACTCAAAAGTGTTTAGTATGTTGTTTAAATAAAATAGAGTAAAGCAAATTTAAAAAAAAAATAGTGTTGTTATAAAGATATTTTTATCTAGGGTAACAAGTCATGAATTAACAGAAATTTCACTCATATCAATTCACATAAAAAATATGACATCATTGTAATACCATCATGAAACTTTTGAAATATATATATCTTTGAGTTTTTGGAAAATATATACTCAAGTTATATGTCAAATTAAAGCCCTAGTAATTTTAATGAGAAGGGTACAAACTTGAGCTTTCTATGACAAACGGTTTTTGAGTTGCGCGCTTTCCAATATATTAAAATGTTTCTAAAATCTGGCGTTTTTTTATTTTTTTTAAATTTTTAACTCAAAAACCAAAGGTTTGGAAAATTAAAACTTTGAATTTTTTATCTACTAAGCTAATACTATCGCATATAAAAAAATCATAAAGATCTGAAGACATCATGTTTTGACCATTGGTTGATTTGGTGTGGAATCATCAACCAGACTCAGTAAAGTGTAGAGAAACTGGACCGTGAGAGGATCGAAGTGGTGCAAGACATGCACGTACTGATCCAACAGACACTGTTGCAGACGTCCAATGGGTAGTGGGAACCTCTCTTGGTCATCCAATAAGTGATCACACCATTTGTCGACGGCTTCACGGTATGGGACTAAACTCTCATAGACTGTCACCACGACTGCCTTTAACAGCATTGCATCCCCGTCAAAGAATGGAATGGTGTCGTGTCAGACAGACATGGTGCGTCGAATGGCATCGAGTGGTCTTCCTTGGCTAATTCCGCTTCTGTCTGGGTGGTGACGACAATCAAATTTGCGTGTGTAGGCAACATGGTCAGCTTCGTTTGTCGTGCAGCGACACACGGCCAGAAGACCTGGTGTCATGGTGTGGGATGCAATTGCGTTTGATGCCAAATCACCTTTGGTATTTGTTATGGGCTCTTTGATAGGCAAATGTAACAAACAAGAAATTTCACAGCCAGCTTCTCTTTCATTCTCGAACTCCCAGGATCACCTGCTTTTTCAACAAGACGATGCTGGACTACATATGCTGCCATCTCTGGAGTTTGTCTGTGACACAATGCTATCTTATCATGGCCGTCAAACTCAACGGACATGGATCAGATTGAGAATCATGGTTCCCACTCTTTGGTGGGAAAAAAATTCAAGTACTTTTTCAGGACTTTTCAAGGCCCATTTGAAGTTTTTCAAGGACTATTGTAAAAAGGCAGAAATTCCCTATGTAACCCCCCATTTTAGTAGACAACTTTTCTGAAGAACCTCAATGATGTAATCTCTTCAATACCAGTCACATACTTAACTATTCCAAACATATTCCTAGTCAATATTCAAGCATGTTAGGGGAAAGAAAAAATTCTTAAAAGAAAAAGTAAAGTTGCTATGTTATACTTATGTTCTATATGTTTGAACTGACACAGAATCCCACTGACCTTGAACAAAGAAAATAAACACATGCTTGGACGAACAAGCGTATTTGGCGTATTCTTCAGAACTGGATTGAAATCACTCTTTCTAAGCGCATTGTGAGGCGCGTGTTTCGAGCCAATTCATACTCAAGAAAATTCCAGATTAAAATTTTTCAAAATAAATTCAAGGACTTTGAAGTATTTTCCGGGGCACTTGAAAACAAAATTCAAGTACTTTTCAAGGCCCGTGGAAACCTTGAGAATGTATGGGATACCATTGGACGAGATGTCACCACTCCACCCGTACCGCGTAATCTGTTGGACCTACATGACAGGGTTCAAGCAGCATGGGATGGACTGTCACAGGACTTCATAAAGAGCCTGTATGACTCACTACCAAGACGCTTGGCATGCTGGATTAGGAATAATGGCAGTCATATGCCATTCTGAATGATACCACTTTTTTAAATTGTTCTCAATAGTCTCACATTTAAATCTTTACTCATTCATAAGCACTTTACCAATCTTGTAAATTTCATTGCATTCTGACAATTCCTACCAGGTTCAACTTTTTTTTTGTCTTGGAGTGTATATAATATAGGGCCTGAACTAAAGATATGGACTGCTCTTTTACACTAATGAGAAATTGTAAATATACAAGAAAAGGAAGAATTTCAAAAATTCATGTTATTGTCAGGTCTTAAGATATCAGCCATTTTCTATTAGACATGTAGCCCTGAATGGATCGTTGGTGTGGGGGTTTTATGGAGCAAAGGGCCATATTTGGCCATGCTGCGTCAGCGAAGCCATGAATGGAAGACATCCTCTATACACCACTGTCTGGAGAGCATTAACACATGGATTCTTTCCAGCAAGTGCTAATGCTCTCCAGATGACAGTGCACAGGTACACCTGCACTGGCTTCTTCAGGATGCAATGCATTCTTCAAACTGGGCTGAGGAAATACAACGGATCATCTCTTGGAGCGTGTAGATCAGCCAATGCGAGGAGAGACCGACATGCCTCTTTGGAGGGAGAGTTCATTTTGCCCAGGGTTGGTTGTTGTTAGGTTTTATGGTGCAAGGGTCACATTTGGCCCAGCTGTACCAAACACAATATACAGTAAGAAATGAAGGAATAAACGAGGGAATGACTGTAAAATATGCTGATCAACAGAATGAAAGACAAACAATAGTAGAGGGAAATAAATATTGGTCACAAACACAAAAAATATATTTAACAGAGATACACCTACAGTCGAGTTACCTCATATCTACCAGACAGGCAGCATGACCTGGGCGATGCTTTGTGGCTATGTAGTCTACCAGTTTGCAGCTTAAAGAGATAATGAAAGTTTTTTAATTTTAAAAATCTATGGAATGTTGAAATGCAAAAAGAATTTGGATGGAGTTATCTACCCCACAGGTTAAGATTCTTACCAACACAAAGCAAAGCTTTTTGATGAGAAACAGAAAATTACGTTTAAGTCATTAAATGTACACATTTCAGCTACGTAATTGTCTTTTGCCATACTCACTTTTACAGATGCTACGTGCTTCCGGCATTAAATTCTTCCAGAATATTAGTGAATTCTAAGGCTTCACTTGATTTCTTTAAAGGGTCTTCTCTCCTATTCTTATACAAGTGATTGTAGTCGATGTCCAGCATACCACCAATTACTTCCTACAAAATTTTTTAATGAAATACATTTGCATTGTAGATCATTGGAAAGACATTATAGAAGCATATAGAAAGTAATTTATGCTGTGTATATTACTCCTCATAAGTCATTACTTGACTGATGTAAATATAATAAAGTCTCTTGTAGGTTAAAGCTTCAGTTTAGTCATTAACACTAGACAGACATATGGGAAAAGTGTGACCTTTGCAGTCTTAGCTTCAATCCACTGCTAGGACATCCGTTTCAATCCCCAATGCATATTTAGAACACTTTAATTACATTCTAAATCAGCTAAAAGTGACATCAGATGTGTGTGACGCATTTGTGATGTTTATTTCTTCTTCCTGTGCGATTGCCCAGTGCACCACAGCACTCGAGATGGACATGCAGAACTACCACAGCCAAACCACTTGTGGAATAGTAGCTTCAGTAGCAGAAATTCTTGAAAACAGCAGCAAAATAAGTCTTTTCTAAGAGCTTATTTCAGTTATCCCCCAATCCCCGGCACAGGGTCTTTGAGAAACGCTGCGTGGTATAGTTGGTTGTTTTGGGGGGTTTTATGGTGTAAGAGCCATATTCAGGGTTCCCACTCTATTTCAAGGGCTCCTAACAGGTTTCAAGGTCTCAAAAAGTGACAAATTGAACCAAAAAAGTGACAAATAACAATTATGCTAAATATATTCAAGTGTAAAGAAAGAAAAGAAAAAGATCCTCCCCAGCCACCCTTATCTTTTCCTTTTCTTTCTTTGGAAGGATATTTTTATTTTCTTCAGTTAAAAAGTACACAATTTTAAAATATTAACATAAAAATTAAAAAAAAAAAAAAAAACGTAATTATGATTTTTTAATTTGTTTATTTTTGACACAGCTCGAAGAATTTCTTCCTTTTCTTTAAAAGATTATGTCTATTTTTTTTGTTGAAAAAGTCTGAAATCAATTTTGTCTTTTTCTTCTCAATAGAAGAATGTGCATTTTTTAAAATCTGTCTTTGCTGACCAGCATCATCTGAGACTTTTGCCATCCTTTAAATCATTACCTGAGCAAGTGCTGCTTGCTTGAAACCTTTATTTTTAATCGCCTTCTTGAGCCTATCATTGGCTTCCTTTAATAATTTTGAAGCACTGTCCAATGCCTCATATTCTTCCTTATGAATAATTTTAAGTTTTCGTTCTTCTACTATCGCCTTTCTTTTCTTTGCCAGATGCATTACATTTTTTTTTCTCTGCTTCTAGTCTATTTTTTTTTCCTGTCCTTCTCAAATTTTTCTTGTGCTTTACGTTTTATATCTTCTAAATAGGCATTGTAGGCTTTATATGCAACCCTTCCCATATCCATTAGCTTTAATGTGATCGGCACCAAATAAGGTTGATAGTCAAAATTTGCCAAGCTACTTTTAACTGTCATCAATACATTGAGTGTGCGTTCTGACATTGATACTCTGTCTCCCGTCAAAGCTCTTCCCGAGGCTGAGAAGCCATGTTCAATGTCAGCACTACCATGAGAAAGTGACAGAGCAGCCTTCACTAGTTTTGACACAACTGGGTACTTAGTTTCCACACCACTAATAATGTCTCGCAGTCTGAAGAACTGGTTACAGTAAACATCAATAGGCTTCATTCTAGATCTTTCTTCCTCAAATTCTTTTACTCATCCAGTAATATGTCTGTCGGGACATCCCATGGCATTGCTCTTGCAACTTCTAATACTTGTCGCACACTCTCCCCACTCTCAAGAGGATCAAAACAGGATAAACTTTTAAGGAGAGATGAACTGAAGGAGGACTTCTTCAAAAGATATTTAACACTGGCAATGTAAGCTTCTGAGCCCATAGAAAAGAAAATAATTTCATTCTCTTTCACATTCTGTAGCACTCTAGAAATTTGATCTGAAATCACAATAACAGCCAGAGGCAACAGTTTCTGAGAACATATATCTTCCAATTTATCCATTTTCAAATCTCAAAAAAAATTCCTCTTTGTAGATCCTACCAAAAATTGTTCTTGTCAACAATTCAAGTTGAGACTGAAGGTTATGTTTTAGAGGTTCCTTTTTCTGAAGAAATTCGGTCACACGATTAAATATACCTGCACTTGATACGACAAATATCACCTCGCCTTCATAGTTTCTTTTCTAAGTAAATGAACAATTTTTTTGTAGCCTGGTCTTTGTATCATGTTTGGCTTCTTTATTGGAATGTAGTCAAGGAAATACTTTCACATTGCAATCCAATGTTCAAGCAACCTTTCAGCAGCTGGCTTTAAGCTTAGCCACCTGCTTGAACAATGCTTGATGAAATGGTGAGTGGGAAGTTTCAAGTCTTCTTGAATTTGTTTGTATGTTGACAAACTCTTACGCACTGATTAAAAAATCTGTGAATAGTTTAAACACATCTTCACCAAACTCTTTTAGACCTTTAAGAAAAGCATTATGTATTGTGTGAATATTACATGTCCCAATGTCAATTAGTTCTTTTTTTTTGGTAGAAAGTAATGAGTCGTTAATCTTTTTTAAAACTGACTTTCACTAAAAAAAACTCAAGAATTTGTAATAATCAACTTCGATGATAACAGATTGCAATTTTCAATATGTTGCAACGCTCCTTCAATATTTAATCCTCTGGAAACTGATGAAATTTTTTAATTATCTGGTTATGGAGGGGGTTGGAATCTTTCAGATCTCAAATTCCTGAAAAAACGGCTGAAGTCTATTAGGATTTCAATTCCCTCATTACTGTGCCACAGAGAGCAGCGCGTGAATAGCCTCCGTTCCGTAGACAGGAATGTCGAGGTTCTTGATGGGGTGCAGATGGCACCACTTCCCTTAAACTTCGCCGCTTCGTTTTACTAATAAACCTTTTCCCGTGGGAAAATTTACAGAACTTGCTGCTAATACACCACGAGCAACGTGAAGTATCCTTTTACAGTTGAAACAGTACGTTTTTGAATCCATTCTTGCTGTGGAACGTAGCACCCATTTAGAAATTGAATTCATGCGAACCCTGTTTTTTTTTTAGAGAAAATATGAATTTTTTAAACTGCGCACCACAAATTTTTCTTCTTTAAATAGAATTTAAGAAATTAAAACCCCTGAAAAGGTGACAAAATGTCAAAAAAGTGACAAAAAACAAAAAGTGACCTGTTAGAAGACCTGTATTTCAAAAATAAAATTCCGCCTTTTCCTGGTTTTCCAGACAAATGTTTACAAAATTCCAGGTCGTACTTAAGCAATTCACATCATTTTTAAGGTGAAAAACCAAGAAATAATTTAGCATTCATAGCCAACAATAAAACCAATTTAAGAATAAAACATTGTAAAAATTAATACACAAAGCACAAGTAATTTTGCATTCAGGCTACTTATTCAAATAATACAACAAATTAGACTCAAATCAATTTCCCATTTAATGCATCGTAAGCATGAAATCCTTTAATTTCAGCAAGCAGACAAAACTGATTTCTTTACCTGTTAAATATTAGCCGTTTCTTTAAAAATCGGTTTAAAAAATTCAATTCATAAAATAAAGGGATACAAAACCATGTATGAATCTCACTGGCTACTTTTCTCCAAAGTGTCCAAGAGGTCAAGATCATTTTTCAGGTCATTGAGCCAATTTTCCAGGTTTTAGACGAAAATTCATAATTTTCCCTTATCTGTTTAGACAAAATTAAATTCCCTGACAGTTCCAGGTTTTCGCTGACCCGTGGGAACCCTGCATATTTGGCCAAGCTGCGCTAAGCACAAGACACAGTCATGCAGAAATGCAGTGAAATGGAGGGGGGGGGGATTGCAGAATAGAGTAGTGGGATGAAAATAGAAAAAGATTGCTTGGGTATCCTGGGAGCCAGACACAATTGATTATTAATAAAGACAGAAAGCCCCATGAAAAGAGAAAAATCACAACAGTATAGTCGCAGAAAAAAACACAAACCACCCCTCTTCATTCGAGCAGTTTTAACAGAACAAATTCAAAGATGTCATTTTACAGGAACTAACGTCTTCTATTAATTCAAATTCATAAAATTTGCATAAGGGGTCTTCATATTAAATTGAGCACCAATTTCATAATTCCAATACAAAACCCTTATTTCGACACAACATGTTGCAAACCAAGTATTGCAATTTAACTTCAGATACCAAATTCGATGTTGTTAGGACTTGCCGTTTCTAAGTTACATGGACAGAAAGATTGGAGCTCTTAATGTTATATCAGTATCTTGGACTTTTATGGATATCTTCCTAAATTAATATTTTCATAGCCACAGTATATTTTGTACCAACTTACTGTTGAACAAACCAGACACAATCCAGCTAGTATTTTATTTAAAAATAGTTTTTAGTACTATTGCAATAATTATTAAATTAATGTTTGAAAAAAATTATGAATTAGAACTTTATTATGCTTTTATAGGAAATGATTCAGAAGGACTTCTAGTATGGCCATGCAAAATTTCAGCTACATTGAACTTTCCCAATTATTGAGAGTTTAGGGACAAACCAAAAGGTTATAAAACTCCCTTCAAACCACGGATAATAATTCTTGGATTGTTTGCAGTTGCATAGTAAATATAATAATGTAATTTTCAAATCGTTTGCATTTGCGTGTAATAATTCACGGGTTGCTGAAAAATATCCTCAAAATAGTGTTCAAATTTGAAATTCGGGTAGCGATAACTACAATTAATCTCGATCTACAAACAGTGTCTTTCTAAGTGGAGATGAACCCTGAAATTGAAACTTACTTTAACATTGAATATATCTGGATACATTGATAGTAGAGTCATGAAATTTCATATTTAAACTCATTTAACAATGTAGAATCTGATTATGGCATCAAAACATGGTGTTTCCATTACCAATGTTATTGTTTGTGAGAGAATTTGATACGAAGACATCCACTTATGCAACATTTTTGGATTGGAATTTGTAGAGGACGTTATTCCCTATTAAATGATACCTTTGAATTTGCTCTGGTATGAATAGTGCTCGAAATAAAGAAGGCAGTTCGGGTTTTTTTCTTCCGCGATGGAGCCCTGATTCTCAGTTTGTGAATCAACAGTAGTTGTGCCCCTGAGAGAGAAGTAAGAAGAAGCGTTTTGCAGCTCAGCCATCAGATTGCAATTTTAACGGGAGAATACGACGCCTCTCGTTACACGAATTCCTGGCAAAAAACGATCAGAATGTTTATACTTATGTAAGGTACCTGATACCATTGAACAGCAGTTGGCTAGTCATAAAAATATTTTCCCCAATGATCAAGCAGAAGGCATGAATTCATGATGGTGATAAGGAATCATGCCCTTAGTTAAGAAATAGGGATTCAATTTTTGTTAACCTCGGGTAAATTTTTAAAAAGTCAGAAAACCGTGGAAATGGGGGCTTTTGAGACAACATTTCCTTAGATACTCTGTTGCCAAGGTTGAAAAATACAGTTGTACCCCATTATAGTGAACCCGGGATAGTGTACTCTTGGTTATACTGAACTTTTTCATGGGTCCCAACTGAATTCTTATACTTAACTAATGTTATTTTAAACGCTTATAGTGAACAAGAAAATGTAAGTTCGCTTTTAGTGAACTGAATATTCCTTTCCACAAATATTTTCCAGAGTTTTGAAGGTAATTCTAAATACTTTTTTTCTATGGAAAATGTGGACAAAAGAATTATGGAATCTTTTGTAATCGTCCATAAAATACTTAAACTGTACTTTAAATCAAAATGTACCCGATCCAAACTAACAAATTTTTTCCATAAGGAGTAAAAATACTGAATTATTTTATTTATAATAAGCATGATAAAAATTTAACAATTTAAATTTTAGTAAATTATGTTACATCCCAATGATTATTTTTAACAAAACTACAATCCAATGCTAAGAAATTTTTATGTCAACAAAATCGAATAGAGAGAACAATCGGTTACAGTGAACTTTTTATTGGGTCCTGTGATGGTTCACTCTAACAGGGTTCAAGTGTATCAGCTAAAAAGTGGAGACTCAGATTTTTGTCGACCTCGGGTGAAGTTTGAAAGAGTTGGAAAACCTCGGACATGAGAGTTTTTTAGATGATTTTTCTCATATACTCTGTCGCTAAGGTTGAAAAATAGTAGCACAGGTTGCCTTTTAGTACTTTTCAGCAAATGATAATTAAACAGGCAAACACTGTGGTAGGCAGGTATTTGAATTCACTTCTCACCAGAGCAACTCGAGAGACAGTCGATGGCAGTCTGGGATCAACGCCGACAGGAAAGACGTCACTTCGAATCCTGGGCAGATGACGAGGTCGACGCGAGCTGGCACCCCACTCTCCAAACTTCTATACCATGTCAACGTGAGATCATTGAAGGCCACTGCTAGTTTAACATGCACCAGCCCCCACTGGCACGATGATCTTGGGTCGGATCGAGTTTTGAACTGGCAACCCTCCAGCCGTTACTCTTACAACCGGGCTGCCGCGGACTATCGAAGCTATGTGACGGTATGCAGAGTAAAGAGAAATGTTACTATTGATCTTTAGTTCAAATAATTTGCGTGTATGGGTATAAGGAAGGATTAGCTTGTATCACGCATACAAATATCAAGCAATTAAATGGTTGCAGTCAACAGTTTTCCCATGAGAATTAGAATATAAAACAACAGTAAGGAAGTTTGAACACGATTTGTGAGAAAATAGTTCAAGAAATAAATTAACTACGATAAAAATGCTGAATATAGCTTTATTTTAACATAAAATTTCTACTAAACCAGCCATGTTATTGAGATAAGAAATCACTAAGAAATAGATATCGGGAAATTAAATATCGACTTACTTTACCAAAATTCCTGGGGAAGCATTTTTCATCTTCAATGACATGTGCATAACCAGCATGAACTGCAGGGTCAAACAGAACACAAAAGTAAGGCAAGTTTTTGGGTACCTAGAGAAAAATAATATTTAAAAATACAAGTGATCACCATCTAGGAAAATATAAAGAAACAGTTTCCAAGATATTATATTCAAATCAAGCAAGAAAACCGTTTCCTTGACAAAATGACACGAAGGCCAGCGTGACGGTTTTCGCAACGCTGGTCTTTTTGATCGACCGATGTATGCAGGAAGGAAGATAATATGAGCTTTGTCTATGTTGATTATTGTACTTAAGTTTTATTAGTACACATTCCTAACAGATGATTTTAAAGATATTAGCAGAAAAATTATTGAAGAACAAAAATTAAATTTTTAAAGGTATAAGAAACTTTTCACTTTACAATCAAGATACCTTTACATGTAATTGATGCAATAAAAATAAGTGGCAATAACAAAATATAAATAGAACTAAATCATACACTCGCTAATTTTGTTACCCATAATTTGGCATGCGCTGCAAATTTTTTAAATTGCAACAATTTTCAAGATTATTTTACATTAATATAATGCAGGATACAAGTAAAAAGAATCTTTGAAACCACAAGCAATCTATGTTGCGATAGGGAATGTGAGTTAGTGATTGATACAAAGTTTAACCGTAATACATATATCCAGAAGGAGAAGGGGATAAGAACAATGTACTCGAATACAGATGGGAGAACAGGTGCTGAAACAGTCGTGTTAATCCTTCTTGACTAGTTCTTCCAGATGAGGGGTAGAGTGACGCACTATTCACAACCATTGCCTTGCTTATTCCCTATGCTTGATGTCACTCGGATTGTTCTTCCAAATTATTTTAGATAAAAAATAAGTTTATTTTTCAAAAGATTTCTTTAAAGCAGCATTGTTATTTTGGACTCTCAATTCAAAATAGTACAACATATGGATCTACCAATCAGTATAAGAATCAGGGTTCGAACTCTATTTCAAAAATAAAATTCCCTACTTTTTCAGACAAATTTTTACAAAATTCCAGGTTATACTTAAGCAGTTCACAACATTTTTAAGGTGAAAAACCAGAAAATAATTTAGCATTTAATAGCTAATAATAAAAACCAAGTTAAGAATTAAACCCTATAAAAATTAATACACTCAAACCTGTTTTTGTGCAATCTTATTTTGCGCAATTTTTCTTTTTGCAATCTTTTTATTTTCGGTATATGAACAAAAATTTATTCAGTACAATCTACTTACAGTCCTTTCAAAACGTCAATTAAATTAGAACCTAATTGACACAGTTATAAATAAAATTTACTTAAATAAAAAATAATTAATATAGCACGATTTGTAACGGACTAAATAGTATAAAATATTTTCTCCTGGCCCCGTACAAATTGTCCTGAAAATTTGTGATTGTGAAAAAGCTATAAAAATACTTGTAAGATTTAAAACGAAAAATGTGGGGAGCATGCAATAGATAATAGTGAGGAGTGTAAAGTGCCACACGTTTTTCGTTTTAAATCCTACAAGTATTTTTATAGATATTTAAACTTTACAATCAAAAATTTTCAGTACAATCTGTATAAGGTCAGAAATCTGTATAGGGCCTGAAGAAATTATTTTATGGTTTTTAGTCCGTTACACTGAGTATATGGTAACTGAAAATAAGTCAACTCTAAACGAGTGCAAGGTAGTATCTTCAAGTGACGAAAGTGATTTTGAACCAGTTCATCACAAGAAAATCCGCTTATTGTCAGACTACGAAGGATAATGGTTATACATTTTGAAAAGTTTTGTACGTGTAAATAAAATAATTTTAAAATGTTCGCATGTGTATTTTTTAAACGAGATTTCTAAATGAGATTCCAAGTAGTCGCCAATCGTCTTGTCTTGATTTCGTTTAAAAAAGCAATTTCTAGTAATTTAGCAAGGTTTTGAGTTATTTTCTAGGCGAGACTTTTTTTATGCGGTCCCTATTCACTGCATAAAAAAATACTTTTTAAATGTGTTGCGAAAAATATTTTTTATAGCTACTCGTGAAGTTTTAGAAGATTTTTTTAATGCATTTTCTTTTATGCACAAAAACAGGTTTGAGTGTACACAAAGCACAAGTAATTTTGCATTAAAATAACTTATTCAAATATTCCAACACATTTGACTTAAAAATCAATTTGTGAATTAATGTCTCATAAGCATGAAATTCAATTCAAGCCAGTGGACGAAACAAAATTCTTTACCTGTTAAATATTAGCCGTTTCTTTTAAAATTGGTTGAAAAATTCAATTCATAAAATAAAGTTATATGAAACTGGTTTTTCATGACCTGTGGTAACCCTGAAGAATAATGTAGAAATTCATTTCCACAACCAATATTAATGAAAATGGCCTCACTTCTGCTTAGTGAATGAGTACTTTCACTTGCAGTAGAATTCCCTGGGTGAGAATGAGTTGACAGTGAACTGTGGTACACTGAATCACCACAACAGGAGCTATACGAAAGTATGCAAGGCATGCCGATATAGAAAACTTGCCTTTCATTGTCCCAAAGTTGCATTGTTGGGTTAAGATGCTGTTGTTGATGTTGAGAAGATCCAAGTTGGAATACAAAGCACTTAACAAGCGTTGATCCATTGAATTCAGTAGCCGTTTCTAGCCCAACTCCATTAAAGTGCCTAATCAGTGAAAATGGTCTCATTTCCGCTTTTGCAAAAAAGTTCTTTTACTTGTATCGAAGTTCACTGAGTGACAGTGAACTGTGGTATGCTGGATATTCACAACAGGAGCTATAAGATACTAGACATGCAGATGCCCAACACTTGCTTTTCTTCATCCCAAAGTTGCACACATCAGCAAACACACGCCAGTTGAAAATACTGAATGCACATTCTAGAGGCGATAACAGAGATACTTATAGGAATGGAAACAAATGAGGGATATTTAAGATCAGCTATACAAAGGCATTCCATTCTAATTCTCAAGGTTGATTGGTTGAATATACCACAAGGGCAAGTTGTTTATAGCACAAGGGCCATTTGGCCCCTGACACGCCAAACAACATAAAGTAATATGTAAGACTCAAAATTACAATGGTTGTAACAGTGTATAAGAAACAGTCCAATTCAACTTACAATTCAAATTACAATTCAAATTACACTTAAAAATAAAATTGGAGTTCGGTATTCATAAGTCGAAAGAAATGACTTACGGATCTCCGCAATCCTTTTTTCGTCAGGTCCACTAACTTCACATTGTGCGCCCACTCTTCTTCAGACTCCAGAATGGCTTTCTAAAAGAAAAAAAAAATGGCTCATTAAAATGCAACACAATATTTTCTATGGATCGCAATCTTTCAGAAAGATACTTAAAAAGTTTTTTAGGTTAAAGTAATTTACTTCAATAAATTAAAACAATGACTTCAGCCGAGAGTCAGTACGTTAACTTTAGCAGAGATAAGCGCAACATTAAGAATTGAACCCACAAAATGAAAATAAACATTTTAAAGCATCCATCCTCCATAATATTCTGCCCATTTATGTTCTTATGTATAATTCAACTCTTTTCAAAGTCATATTTTTCCGCTGATTTTTTGGAAAAGGAACAAGGAACATCAACTATGATTTTGTGACAATAATTTGACACCAGCGAACTCTTACAGATTGCATGAAATTTCTAATGACTGGTCAAAAAATGCGAAACCTGTTTGTTAGAAGTCCATCCACAAATCCCACAAGACAGCAACAGGTTTCACAAACTTAAGAAAGAATGGAAAATCTATTAACTGTTGTAGGGAATGTTTTCTAGTCAGTGGAGCAATGTTTTTCATGGGTTGGTCGGGTTTTATGTTGCAAGGGCCAAATTTGGCCAAGCTGCGACAAACACGAGACAACAAGGGAGGAAAACAGGGCAAAAGGTAGAAGGACAGATCACTCTTGGGGTTAGGATGTCCCCAAACACCTAGAGATGAGCTCGTGAGTGCCACAATGCAAAAGGAAAAAAATACAAAGAGTAGAAGGGTAAAAATGAAAGGAAGCAAAGATAGCTTGAGTACCTTCGGGGATGCAATGCCCATACATAACTGAAGATATGCCCCTGAGGACACAAGGTTGTTGGAATCTATAAAATGCATTGCATTTCTTACAAAATAAAAATTTAAAGTTCATTAAAAATTTTTTACTAAAATTATACAATTCATTTTCTGTTGCTGTATGATCTTGCGATTTGGCCTAAATTCAGACATCGCACGTTGAACCATAAAGGTCTCTAGGTATGCGATGAGATAGAGTATTTTGGCCTAATGCCAAAAAAACGCTTGCCTTAAAATAGAGTGGTGCCATATCGCCGTCTTCTTCGGGAACTGGGATGCATTCTAAGGTGGCATGAGGATACCTTCCGAAATTCATACTGGTCTCCAAACACAACAAAGTTTTATGCTGAGGTCGGAATAAGTTACGCAGAAGGCTTTTTAATTCCTAAAAACAGATTCAAATACAATAAAAAAAAATAAGAGTACATAACATTTTTATTAATTTTTATTTAGAACATATCAGGAAAAATTACTACTGAAAATTTGGTAGCATAACTGATTCTTAACATAATTAAAACTAATGTTTTCTTCATTTTAACATGTCAATCAGCTTTCAATTAAGTACACAACATTTTAACATGTCAATTAGCTTTCAATTAAGTACACAAATAAAACAATTAATTTAAGTAACTTTACCTCAATTTCAGCCCATTCATCTTCATCCAAGTTGAGAAAAGAAGGCACGTGTCTTTTTGGAACAATCAAACAATGTTGTTTTGTCAGAGATTGGTAATTTGGAATACACAAATAAACCTGCAAATTGAAAAACAATTACATAACACATAATCTTCCCAAAAAATAATTATAAGTTGTTTATATACTTTGTTTTTTAGAGAGAATGTTTTTAGAAATCTTCAAAAATTCCATTAAGGAAATCTGGTGCACTTATGCAAACTGTTAATTGTTCGAAAGATGAGACAATGTACCAATAACATATATTAATACAGTATAAACACTTATACAAGTATTTTTCACATAAAGATATTGAAAATCAATAATACACAAAAAAAATTTTAGACCTATTTCACGTTATAGTCTTAATTAGTAGTTATTCTCCATTTCCTGTCAATATTCTCAGACCATCTTTAATACAAAGCAAACCTTTTGATCCAACACCTAAGATCTCATGATTTCAGTCCGCACATCCAAAGAGCAGGTAGATTACAATCTAAAATAAGTCAGGCGACTGAAGCAACTAAAATGTGAATACAACCTTGTGTTTAAAATTAAATATTTCAGGTCGAAAGACTATACTTTCAAGATTAATTTGACACCAATTCAAAGTACTTTGCATCAATAGTTGCTTTAAAATGAAAACATTTTTCTTATAATTGCATTTCAACTCCCTTGACAAAATTTATTAAAATGCAAGTTTTCACACTTTTAACATTGACTATAAATGATGTTTATCTAGCCCTACTGCAATGACAGTATATTTTAAAAACTGCTCATTTCACTACCAAACACAAATATTGTTTTTAAAATGAGAAAGTGTCCACACCTGGTCCCGAATAGAAACAATTAAATGTCGTTTCATGTTGGGTTGATCCAAGCAGTATTCACACCTTTCCAATGCTGCACTTAATTTCTGGTGCTCTGGAAAAAAATTAGAATGAAATATGAATCAGGAGGTTATGTAACAAAATTATTGGGGATTGGATTGGATTTTTGGGGTTTTATGGCGCAAAGTCCAAGAACGGACAAGCTGCGCCAGAAAATTATTCGGGAAAATACTTGTGACCGAGACACAAATGACAGAAATCAGTATCTCTGATACATGTGTATTTAAGTGATTTTCAGATAACTATAGATACATGGCAGGATAATTTTTACTTGCATATGTCAAGCCCATGAATACTTATAATCCAGCTTACAATTGCAAATATTGGTTCACCTTTTCTCTCGCTTTAGTCCAAATAGTGTCAAACACAGGTTCATTTTTTATTTCAATAAAATGTTGGTAGGTTTTTAGATTTTATGGTGCAAGGGTCACATATTTGGTCAAGCCATGGCAAGTAATAAAAGTCGTGAAAGTGGAAAAGTAGGAACTGGGGGAAAGGATCGCTTTGGTATCTTGGGAGTTCAGCTGCCTGTTGTCTAAAAACAGTAAACCACATGGAAAAAGAAAAGATCACCTAGGTGCCTTGAGACCGTGAAGCCCCTGCACACCTAAAGGAGACGTGTCAATGAAAACTTAAATAAATTATAGTTTGACGTAAAACACTAAATGCATCATTCTGAATATCAAAAATCATTTCAAAATTGAGAAAGTACAGAAGTTGGAAGTAAGAAAAGAGGAAAGGTTAAAGCCGCTGTTTACACCAGAATTTCAAACAGTGTTCTTCCCTTTTTTGTGACATTTTACGTTCCCCTGTGCAGACCCCTTTTCGACACGCTTTATCGGCCACCCAGGGGGCGAGCACTCTTCTCACCCCTTTGTAGAGAAGAGTGATCATCATTCATTATGCCATTTGAATCGAATAGGTCATTCGCTTACTGTTTGGCAGCAGATGTGGTCAAAGCCAGTGATGAGGGCAAAATGTCACAGAGTAAACAAAAGACGGTGTGAGTGACCATGGGTGCCAAAGGGCAGAGGTGATTGTCGAGCCATACCAAAGGGGACGAAATAGAGGAGCATTTTCATCCCAAATTTCGTCTCGGAGAAATGTCCCCAAAAAGTTGTAATCCTTTGATCTTGACTGACTCCAGGTGGAAAACAAAATTGGAATTGCAAACTAACTAAACCACCACCCTGACACGAGATCTTGACGGTACAATGAGTGCTGTTACTCAGAATATCTTCGATGTTTGGAGGGGGAGAAGTTTGCAACTCCAGTATAAAGGCGACTTTATACTTATGCACAGTAGTGCACTATTTTAGTATTATTGTAAGTATGATGTATCATAACTTGAACACACAAGATCAATAGTAGAAGTTTTTACTAGTTAATTGTTATGACACATAAACTAGAGATCATGATTTCAAATGTACTTCGACAAAGGTACTTATATATTCTCTTTCTATTGTTACTCTACCTGTTATCTCATAGCCTTTTGTCTATAAAATAAAATTTTGTTTCAATTGAAGAGATACAAGTCGAATACAAAACACTCACGATGAATTGCTTTTCCTATGTCTTTCTCTTCTTGAACACCATGAGACATTTTATGAGAAGCTTTTCTAGTAATACCACTTGTTTCATTATCATCTGTTGACTCTTTAGCCTGAAGGGAGAAATACTTAAAAAATAAATACATAATTTTATCTGAATGTGGACTGCGAACCTATTAGTACTTGATACATTGTTAAAGATATCCGCATTGAAATGCAATTAGAAAAATGTGAATAAAGTGGTACAGATTTATTTCAAAATTTGAAACTCGACAAAGTCAACAAAATCTTATTATGATTTCAATAATTTGATCTCAATGCAATAATATGAATTCAATGCAATACATATAATGTAACAAAATAAAACACCTTGACCAAACAGGTAGTAAATATCTAAAAACTTCACAATATGACTAAAGATGATAAAAATGGTCAATAGCTTTAGCTCTACAGTGGAGCAAAATGTTCCCAATAAGAACCAAAATAAACAAGAGTAAAAATCAGAGTTAAAAAATCTTGTCTTTGAAAAGAGTTGCCACCACTAGTTCATTCCAAGCTTTTTACAAAGGTGGGGGAGTACATATTTCAATATTTTTACTTTCATCTGTTAGAGGTCCGTATGAGCTGATGCATTGCATATCTTCATTAACTTTATATTATGCTGTGTTGTTTGTTTTAATGAATGTCTTAACATGTTAACACCCTATTCTTTCAATCCACAGAATATATACACCCCTAAACTTCCTTTCATTCCTCTACCTGTCAGATTAGTTGTTCAAAATTATTTCTTTGTTTTGTCAAAATAGATATGTCCTAAGGAGATTTATCCAAAAAAATAGGAACAAAAATATGCTGTATTCGAAGCAAAGTTCATCCCTATCTCTAAAAATTTTATAAATAGGTAGATAAAAATACCTTTTAATTATTAAATCTAGATTGACTAAACAAACTCTTCAAAAAAAAATCAAGTTTAGACAAAAATCCTTGATGCGAAAATATTTAAATTTTCTTTAGTTAATGATTTAGTAAAAACATCAGCTAAGTTTTGTTTACTTCTTATATGTTCAACTGTAAACACTTTATCATATATAAGATTTCTTAAAAATGAAATTTCACATCAATATGCTTTGTTCTACTATTTTCAATAGGAGATTTAGAAAAATTTATCGTAGCTTCGTTATCACAAAATAATTTATTTATGTAGTCTTCATATTTAAATACATTTAAATTTTTAGTCTTCAAATATATAAATAAACCACATAAATTCCTTAGCTGCTTCTGTTAATGCTATATATTCCGCCTCCATAGTGGATAATGAGACAAATCTGTGTTTAAAGGTTTTCCAAAAGACAGGTACTAAATCCATAAACAAGATGACTCCACCCATTGACACTCTTGTCTCTATTAGAAGCGAAATCTGAATCACAATAACATGAAATATTGAAAGTTGTAATGTTAGAAATAATGTATTGTATTTTGAACATATATTCCAAGTAATCTTAACAGACAATTCCAATGCTTATAACCTGGGTTTTCCTGAAACTGAGATAATATATTTGCAGCAAAACATATATCAGGTCTTGTACGACCAGCAATATAGGAAAGACAGCCAATAATATTTCTATAAGGTAAAACAGATATTTCAGAAAGTTCTTGTTCAGTACTTGGACTGTCCGATTTAGACATAATTATGCCATCCATATGTAGCAGTTCGAGTGGTTTACGAGACCTAAATTGAGTCACTGGCTTATATGAAACTGTTTTAGCTTTAGCGACTTTACAGTCCTCACATTCCACTTTATGTGATTTAAATGCTGGTAAACCACTCACTGCATTCTTTTTACTGGTCTTAATAATATACTGACAATTTATATGACGACACTTTTGACGCCAAAGCTTTAACTCACGGCTAGTGTTTGTATCATTATGAGAGTCTCTTTCTCCACTACTTACTGCAGAAACAGAGTTGTGGTTACGGTAACTTGGTTTACAATATAGATCGTTAACATGATTTGCATAAAATATCAGTTCATTACTTTTATTATACTAGGGGGCTCCGCCTCCTGCTCGCTTACACTCGCCAACCAAAATCCAAATCAAATATCCAAAGATTCCGAATTTTGTATGACCAACTTTTGATCGCATCCAATTTAATTATTAACCGATTTCAAAAATAATAGTACCATAAGAAAGAGTATATTCTGAAGTATACTGCAATATTTAAAAAATTAAAAACTAATAGTAATTAGATATAGATACGGCAGTTTAAAAAAAAAGTAACAAAAATGTCCCGATTTTTCCCGAATTTCAAAAAAATATTATCAAGAACCAAATTGAAATTTCCAAAAAACTCGACGAGCTGCAAAAATTTACCTTGAGAGGTACTTTTAAAAAAAACTCACGACTGAAGACTGAAAATTTGTATGTGTTTTGCTCACTTGCAGAAGAAATTTCACTTCTTCAATTTTGACACTTAATAAAACCTAAACTAATAGCCGCATCGGAAAAAAATCTTGATAATTGTCCAGGGAATACGATGAAGAACAAACCATGTTAATTTCATTTTTTTCTGATCAGTACTTTCTCGGGAAACCATCTAACAATCAAGCTAAACAACACAGTTTTCAATCCTGCGACGGCGGCGATAACTTTTTTTTAATATAGAGAGAAACCTTAATTTTCTTCTTACTTCCAATGAAAGTTGCTCCCCCTTTTTCAAAAGCTGCTCCTGACAGGAGGTTTCTTCTTAAATTTGGTGAATACATGACATTTTTAAGATCAATTAATTCTTCCAGACCTTTTCTTTGAAAGCAAACCCTTACTGCTCCAATTCCTTCAATTGGACATGAGATGTCTCCTATGGCCAACGATATGTTCATGTCAGAAACAGGCTCAAACTTCGTAAACAGTCTTTTATTGTCACAGAAATGAGTTGATGCTGCCGAGTCAAAAACCCATGCTTATTGTGATACCTATCATTTTGACTAATAAATGCTTTGATTATGTTGTTAGTCAAAGTACAGGGTTGACTTTTTGTCCTATAGTTCTGCATACAATTAGCCTTAATATGGCCTAATTTACCGAAATTAAAAAATGGCCCTATTTTTGTATGCCTTATCGATTTTATATTCCACTTAAACCTATTTACTTTAACTTTAAATGCAGAATTATCAATCCCAATAATATCTCTTTTAAGTTGTTTAATTCTACTTTCTTCACATATTAACTCGCTTAATACCTTATTAAAAGTGAATTCCTCTTTGTGTAGACGATACAACGACTGTACAATACCTTAATATTCGGATGGCAGATATCTGATCAGTTGGAAACTTGGTACAGATCCTCCAGTGGATGACCGTCGTCTTTCAGCTGAGAAACTATAAGTTTCAATCACGCAAGACATATTCCAATTTCCTCATCGCAGTGCTTGCTTCCGAAGAGTGCAATCATGCGACTCTGGTTTAAAGTGGTCTTTCAAGCTGGTCCAGGCGATGTAAGGATTGTCTTCACCGGAGATTAGCATACGATAATCCTCTCTTGTCAATGCTGAGGTACAAGGTGCCTGAAAGCTCGATCTTGCTTGGCCTCGAAATCCCTCTTTTCTTTAGGTGTAGCCGATTCTTCAAGCTTTAGATTCTTTGTAGGCACTGTAAAGAATTGGTAGCAGCCCTTCTCCATCAGCACGACCTTGATGTCGTCAATCCATGAAAAGTAACTTTCCCCGCATTTAGATTCTCTATTTGCACTGAATCCACCACGGTCAATGCCAGTCTACAAACTCGGGTTTTCAAAAAGCAGAAACCACCCGGCGTGGCCCCCGGCCACAGGACTAACTTCTCAAATGGTAGGAAAAATTATTTTCCATCGGTTGGGCTTGGGCAAGAACCTTCACTCACCGGCGGACTGTGCATGCAATACTGGTTTGTACCTGGGCCCATAACCATTGTTAAATTAATGGTCTAAGAATCTAGCAAAGGTATGAAGTTCAGGATGCATGATATTGCAGTTTAAAAATATATACAGCAAAAGGTGAGACTTAAAAGTTTATTAAAATGTATACTTTACAGTAAAACAGCAACTTAAAGAAAAACATACAAAATGTCCAGTACTTGGATCAGGGAGAGTGGAATATTTATTTATATTGGTCTTTGACCAATCAAATTAAATGGTCGTTTCACATGCAAATCACGCCAGATTTGCACATGAAAAATGTGCATTATCAAGTCGTCATTGAAGATACGATCTGTCAATAACGACTTGATCTCAACTAAAATCACATTACTTTCAAAAAGTTAAAGAACAGGAGAATATCCAACAATTTAATGATTAGAGGACAAAACAAATTCTTCAAAAATAAAATCAAGATCAGACAAAGCATATTGGTGTGAAATTTCATTTTTTAAGAAATCTTATAAGTTAAACTGTAAACCTTTTATAATATATAAGAAGTAAACAAAACTTAGCTGATGTTTTTACTAAAGCAGTAACTAGAGAAAATTTAAATATATTCACATCAAAGATTTTTGTCTGAACTTGATTTTCTTTTGAAGAATTTGTTTTGTCAATCTAGATTTAATAATTAAAAGGTATAAGATTTTTTTAAGGTAGGGATGTAATATGTGCAAGAATACTTTGCTTTGAATGTTGCATATTTTTTTTACCCATTTTTTTGGGATAAATCCCCTTAGGACATCTATTTTGATGTAACAAACAAATAATTTTGAAATTGTATTTTTGAACTTTTTCAGTCAGTAATTTTTTGAAAATAGTATTTTTGAATGCTTTGAAGTTAATGAATTTTTCAGTATTTTTATATCAATGAATTTGATGTACTTTGATGATTTGTATTTTGATGTTCTAAATGTGTTTCACGAACAGTAGATAGGGGGCCAATTGTTAAATATTCTCCTGTTCTTTCAACTATTTAAAAGTAATGTGATTTGAGTTGAGACCAAGTTGTTATTGACAGATCAGATCTTCAATGACGACTTGATAATGCAAAATTTTGAGGGTGGCAACAAAATCCTTGAAAAAAAGTTCCCCGATATTCTCACAAAAATTTCCCTGATTTACAATTCCCTTAAGAACTGTTGTGATCCGTTATTTGTATCGATATACAATATCCACACAACACTATTTTTAAGTATTTAGGGTCAGATGGTGTAAACAGATAATTCACAAATATTTTGAATTTTTTCTATACATATATTTTAGTTGTTATTGAAAGGGTTGGATTCCTTAATGGAACTCTTACAGTAGCAATTGAAAAATCTGGATAAAAAATACAAAATAATTTGATTATGAACTTTTTACACCCAACTCTACATTATCATACTATTTATAAAAATCAAATGTAAATATATAAGTACACAAAAAATTTGACAAAAATGTAATAGCAACAAAAAAAATATTAATTTAATACACTAAAAATATTATTAGTTACACAAATTTCAAATTGTATACCTCAAGTTATATTGCGAGCCTCACGGCGACAAGACGCTGCGAAAAAAACGCTTGTTCAAAAATTACGTCAGGGTTCTTTATTTGATTCTCAAAAGAACTCGTAATAGCGCATTTTTAAATAGGACAAACGATAATAGGGGCCATTTAAATTATAAAAATTTCCTTGATTTTTTGTGAAATTTTCCCCGAGATTGCCCTAATTTTTCCAGAGTTAAAAAGTTTCCTGAGAATTCCGATTTAACGGTTTTCCAGGTTCTGTTACCACCTTGTTTTTCATACTCAAATTTGGCACGATTTGCATCTGAAACGCAAATTTAATTTGATTAGTCAGAGACCAATATATATACAGTCAGTACCTGCTATATGGTCACCTCGCTTATGTCAGTTTTCTAGAGTCCCGTCTAACTTAATAGGGAAAATGTGCTAAAGCACACAGCTTATATAGTCAACTTAGTTTCCAAATTATTGCTTATATGGTAGTTGTTTAATTTTTTCAATGAGGTTATCATTTTTTTTTTATTGAAAAAAAAATAATTGTTGTAACATTTCTTGAGGCGGGGAATGACCAGAAGACAAAAAGTCCTTGAAAGATATGAATCTACCAAGGTGTTCAACGTTTATGAATGCCGACTTCTTTATCCGATCTTACCAGACAGAATTCTTTGTTTCAGAATGTGTAGGGGGAAAGAAAAGTAAGGAATGCTTAACCATGAAGTGCAGTAAGCCTCAGCGTTGAGCTTACCATGAATTTGGACCAAGGTCCCAATCCATATAAGGAGAAATACCCCAGACCATAATTCCACCAACAATGCTTGGTGGAATTCTACATTATCTGTGGTATCTTCATTATTCTACATTATTACTGTGGGCACAATGCTTTGTGGCAGGAGGCGTTCTTCAGGCAGACTCCAGACCCTGCCATCCGAATGGTACAGGATGAACCTTGATTAGTTGCTCTAAAGAACACGTTTAACAGAATTAATTTTTAAAATCTTCTTTAAAATTTAATTATTTGTTTATGAGCAATATATTCTGATAGGTGAATACAATCCTGCCATAATTAAATATAATTGTATTGTTCCACATATAGGGTCTGATTTTTCTGGACCACTGAGCTGACCATATAACTGATACTGACTGTACAAGTGAAGTTAGTTTATATTCTACTCTCCTCAATCCAAGTACTGGACATTTTGTATGCTTTTCTTTAAGTTGCTTTTTTACAGTAAAGTATACATTTTAATAAACTTTTAAGCCTCACCTTAGCTGTATATACTTTTCAACTGTACCATAATATGCATCCTGCACTTCGCACCTTTGCTAGATTCTTACCCCATTAATTTAACAGATTCCAAATTGAGATATTAAAATGCTGGCATTGTTAAGGTTAACAGAAACTACTTAGTTTGCTTTGGGTACTGAAATAAAATGAAACGCCACAAAAGAACACAATTAATTTACAAATTAAGCGATACAAAAATAAAAACAATATACATTTTCTGGTAACTTGACAATCTTTTTACAATTGAAATTACACCTTTGACAACCAGAAGAAACTTACAGCACTTGTAGTCAAGTGTCACATTTGTGGATTTCAACTACAAACCAAACATACCTCGGCAGCTACCTCCATAAACATTTCCAAGTTATCATCAGCAGTTGTCAGCTTCTCTCTTTCAAACTGAAAAAAAACCAGATGATTATACATAATTAGCTTTGCAATGTGGAATACATTAAAACATACAAATGTTATCTGCACAGAAGAGACAAAGGAAAAACACTTCACGATAAGCAATCAATAGGAGATGCGTTGTTAAGACAACCACCAGGAGGGTGGACAGTAATACTAGAGATTGGAATGCCTTTCCGGCTCAGTTTCACAATTCAAAAGGGGTAGGTAATTTGGTCATATTTTTTTAAATGTCCTATTAGAGCAACACAACAGGCTATTGACGATGGTCGAGGATCAATCTCCTAAGGGAAAGTTCAGAGGACTACCTGATTTTGAACCACGGTCAGATGACGAGGCAACAACTGAGCTGGCAGACCACACTCCAAGCTTCCGCACCAACCCAACGCGAGGACTTTCGGCCATGACAGATTTGAGGTGCACCAGCCACCTCTAAACCATATGCTTACAAATACCCATGCACTGACCCGGATTCGAAACGGGAACCTTCCGATCTAGAGTCTGACACCTTAAACACCAGACCAGTTGGTCGGCTCAAATGGTCAACAATGCCTCATGCTTTGTTTGAACTCTTTGAGCATAATGCCAAAGAACTGCCAAAATTCATCAATTTTTCCTTGAAAATAGCCGGTAAATCATTGATGATATCTTTCCCACAACACAATAGGATTTTTTAACAGTGAAATAGACTAAATTTATTTGCAAATGTGATCAATGGGAGTTTGTTTCGAAATTGAAGATTATTTTTTAATCTAAATAAGGGCGCTGGTTAGACTAGTAATTGATGAGGTAAAACCAAGGAAGATTCTTATGGATGAGTTTCCAAATGATTGTGTTTTTTTTAAATATTTAATATCTTTAAAAAATGTTTTAATTACTGCTTCTGAAACCATTGGCGTTCGTAAAAACATTAAACTGCTATAATATATCTAAAACCATATCCAATAGAGGATATTTCCAAATAACTTGACTTAGGGAGAAAAATGTTCTCAAATTCAAGCCTGATGAGGAAATGTTTTATAAGTTAATGCAAACATTGAATATATTTCTTTATTGAATTTAATTCATTTGCCCAGCAACATTGTTACACCCATAGCCATGTTCATACTGCATATTTTGATCATCCATAATGCACATACTGTGCAAAAAAGTATTATACAATATCTTAATGAATTTTTGCACTGTTAACTATTAACCTTGATGCACATAAAAGACAAAACACTAAGCTGCAAAACTGTTTGAATGAAATAGCTGATGCAACTACAAATGGGAAATGTTAAAATTTATAAGCATATATTTCAATTTCCAATGTTTCTGCTTTTAGTTTCAGTTGGGATGCATTCAATTTATTTTTGAATAGGATTTACATCAGGGCAGGTTTTACACAACACAAAAAATAAAGGGAAAACTTACCATTTGCTTCAAGGAGTATTTGCTACCATCATCAAAGTACTTGTTAACTGTTTTCTGAAATGAAAAAAAAATTTTAATAATAAAATCTTAAAATTTCAAAATAATAAAAAAATACTTCAAATTGATATGTTTTAAAGAAAAATGTACTTCTATGAAATTCTGTAAAGCAAAGTTGATTCAATTTACATGAAGGAATCTTTTCCATTTTTATATCTTGTTAAGATTTTTCATTTGAGGTAAGCCACATTGTAATGGAGATATGTATTAAAATTTTTGATTTATAAAATGCCACATTAGCAAACTTTTGTCAAAAAACACGGTTGGCATTTTTTCATCACTTCACCATTTTATCAAGTGGGATTATCAAACTTAGTAGTTTGGAAAACGCACATGGAATAAATGAGTCAGATGTTTGTGGAATGAACTATACTTGGACCGCCAATTACTTCCCCTAGTTAGCAGCCCTGTATGTAACCAAGTCTAGATCCCAATAAGCAACCAGTTATCGACAATACAGTACCTTGTGACCAGAGCGACGTTCAAACCCAGCATCCTCTCTAGAAGCCTGTATAGGTCTGTGCAGCCCACTACTATCTGCTTTGGTGAGCAAAACTCGCTCCTGAGGCCTTGCACAGGTTATGCTGCTTGAGGGTCTGTTTCCATCCTTGAATGCCTCTCTTGCCTCATCCAGTTGAGCTTTGAGTTTGAAGGCCAGAATCTTGTCCCCCATGAGGTCTGCTTTCAGGTACTTGGCTGCCAGTTTGTTCAAGTCATCTTCAGAGTTTATGAGCATGGAACCTTCCAATATATCCTTCCTTTCACTACGATCCAAAGATGTCTCGAGTGATGGAGATTTTCGAGCACCTTCATCTAAAAAAAATAACAAACGTAAAACATTTTGAAATGAGCCATAGCATTCTAAAATGGCTCTAAATGCCAATTGGTCAACACTAATGGGATCAATTATAGCTAGTCTATTTTCTCACAGGAAAATATGGATATCACTGAACTGCTGGATCAATAAATGCTCCCTTGGATGAATGATAGAATAAAGATACAGAAATAAAATTAAAACAAACTAACCTGAATGCATTGTTATAGCTACTTTGTTTAAATCTGATTGTTTTGGTACTTTTAACAGCCCATTTGTGATCTAAGCGTGTTAGAAGTTGGTGCCATTTTACGGCAAAGTGCTAATTTCTCGTCATGTCCCCTAACTATTAAAATCTCTGCAACTTCATACATTCTTAAGCAATTAAACATAAAACTTAATTGCATGTATTTAGTGGTAATTATCTAAAGAACTATACTTTAAAAGTCTCTCAGTAACTTTGTATTTACTGGCAAATCGCTTTTGCCGCTATCTTGTTACCAAAAAGTTTCGTCTTTGCAACTTTCAAAGTACACATGCACGCTCACAGTATTCTTCGATAGAATCAAACATACATTTCAGCTTCCAATCATTCACTTCTACTTCAACTCAAGATATATTTTTCTGATTGAAAGTTGAAGATATATATTTGTTAGTTTAATAAAAGTTTATTAGAAAAAGTTTAGTAAAAACTTTATTTTATTTAAGTATGTTTGGTCAACCTTCTTTTAGTTAGCTTTATAGACGAACTAGTAACGTGCTCGGGCCCACTGTCACATCACATACTGATTATTTGGTTATGATCTTCCATATTGTTACTAATAATACTTATTCTTGTACATGAACTATAACTTAAATTCACTGTAAAACTAACGACTGTAATTAACTGCAAGCCCCATGCATTAGGGAAATCAGACCTACACACAACACATAGGGAGCAAGCCAAGGCCTCTGGGATGCTAAAGACATTGTCAAAGCGAAACATTGAGTGTTGTGCCCGAGAGAAGTCAGAGCAGGAGTCTGCAAAATTGACTCGGGCAGACACGGAGCTGCAACCAAGGACTTCTAGTGCACCTGACATAGCAGTGCCGTATGAGCCCATGAACGTGGACGTAGCATCAACCAATCCGACATACAAGCTTACTACAGGCGCACTAGCTCATTGTTCGTGAACAGCCCGCTTGGACATGTCTGCAACAGACTGGTTTAACCTCGACTGAGTCTTGTCAATGCCTCACAGATGGAGGTGCTTGAGGAAGAGAGAGCCTTCTACATTTAGCTTTACAGAAGTGAGATCAATATAAAAACAGCTGAGCTGCAGGTACTTCCAATTTTAGATGTATTTAGATCCAAGGCTTCTTTGGATGTTTCTGGTATTGCATTTGTAAACTCATAATTTTTTAATTTCAACCAACCATTTCAGCTTGAATTGTCACTTATTTTAACTTGTTCTACAGTAGGGGCCCTACTCTTCAAGTAAAAGCAATACTAGGGTCTTTTATTTTTTGAGACTGCTTCATAGTTCAGAACACTTTGAGGGGTGTTTGAGCCTTCCTCAGACTAGTTTTAAAAATTAACTTATAAATCTTGTCATCGATTTTTGGAAGACAGTTTATCTTGTTTTTGGAATGTATATAAAAAAACGATATTGCGGTCTCTCCCTATATCACCCAGACAATCTTGCAGCACAAATATCATGGTTTTCCGGTGTCACGATGTCTATGTTGTTGCTCAGTGCAAACGAATTCGATGTTTTCTTAGCAATGTTTATTTCTGAGCATGTGCAATTTTCCACCACAGTACTCAGCTTTCGATGCCTCAATGAAAATCTTACTAATAGAGAATCTTTTGTGATAGTTAATTTTGCGATTTCTGTGCTATTTTTTTATTGGGAATAAGCTGACAGGTGACACATATAAAGATTGAAAAATTAAAGCTTCAAACTGCAAACGAGCAAATAATTCTACTCTTCTTGCTGAATTTATCTAGGTGAGCTTTATGTTACATTTTTTAATTAGTAAATGTTTTTTTTCCCTTAAAAGTACTTAAGAACAAAATAATTAGCAAAATCTTCCAATTTAACGGTCTGTTCTAATTTCTTTTTAATTAATGAGGAATTTTGCAAAACCATGCGTCCTGATGAAGACTTTTGTTTCCAGAATTTTTTTTAGCGAAATTGAAATTCAGCATAATTTAAAAATTTTTAAACTAAAAGGATTTTGCACATTTTAAGTTGAATTCTGAAAACCTATTCTTGTTTCTTGATGTCACAATCAATCCGTTTGCATCTCTTTTTGCTGTAAACTTCTGTGGAATTCTAGGTCATATATGCCTCATTACTTAGAGCAGGCCTCGAAATAAATTTTTTAATACAGGTGCACCTAAGTTTTTAAATTAGGTGCAAAATTTTATTTTCATGTGCATAGTGCACCTGGGTATTTTGAGCCTTGACTTAGAGGAATCAAATGCCCTTTATTTCTATTTTTATGCTAAAGTTTTTCTCCTTCTACATACACATATACATTTATATTATATATACAGGCCTCCCAGTGGTTCTTACCTTTGAAAATAGTCGCTTTAGTTGCCTCATATGTGAAAAATAGTAGCCAAAATAGTTTCCTCAATTTTGTAAAATTTAGCACTATATTAGACTCAGAAAGCTGCTGTAGGGAAACAAAAAATGGAACCTTTACAGACAATTAAAATAAAATGCTAATGTTTCATTAAAAAAAATTCGAAAAGTACGACGCAAGTGTTCTTTCAGGCGCGTTCTCACGAATCAAGTTCAATTGACCTATTATAGTTGATCTAAAAATGTTGAATCCGTTTTTGTTCACAAATTTCAATAGAAACTGATGAACCGTTTAATAAGCGAAAATATAAAAGTTACAATTGAAAAATTATTTATTTATAGAAAATCTCATTTTAAGGTATCGAACTGGTGTAAAATTTTCAGCAGATTTCAAATCCGTTGTAATTTTTACATAATCTTTAACGATCGCGAACATACAAACTTGGCCTGGAGAATAAAAAAGCACTTTTGTTTTGTTTCTGGAATAAAATAAACCACGACAGATCCATTGCGTGGAAATAACTCGAAAGCAGATGGCGGATGCCTCATCACTTGATCTCAATGGAAATTTAATTATTATTGTTTTTTTTTGGAATGGCAACAGTATGAAAGATAACATATTTTAAATTTATTTTTTCCGCTTCCGTTTGGTTTTGCAGAGGAACGATTTTAGCATGCAGACAAAACAAATAAGTTTCTTTAGTTATGTAGTTCTTTTTTCTATCTCCTAGACCGTTAAAGATATAATAGTAAAAATTTCAACGGATTTGAAATCTGCGGAAAATTTCACATTACAACGATATCTAAAAATATAATTTTCTCTAAATAAATAATTTTTAAATTGTAATTTTATACTTTTTCCAATACGAACGCCGCTGCGCAGAATGACCTTCGTTTAATTCGAGATTACATGAATAAGATTTCATTTCCTGGGCTCAGCAAAACAAATAAAAAACATTTTGTCTGGCATTGCTTTGTTCTTTTTAGTAAAATTGGTATCGTTAAAGATAGGTTGAAAATTTCAACTGATTTTAAATCTGCGGAAAATTTTATAACAGATCGATACCTTGCATTTGATTTTCTTTTTAAGAATAATTTTTTCAATTAAATATTTATATTTTTGCAAGAGATTGTGACGTCACGCCGATTGGATCTCTTTGTAATTGGAATTTGGTTTGCGAAGCAAACCAACACCACGTGCAACGCCATGATGACTTTTATCCAATAGGCTCGAATTCCCATTTGGTTTCGCAGGGGTGAAACAGTCAAAATGTAAAAAAGAGGAAAATATATGCAGTGTTATTTTGAACTACAAAAATAGCTTGAAAATACTATATTTTAGTACTAATGTGTGTGCAGAACAGTGGTGCAGCCAGAAATTGGGGAGGGGGGAGGTGGCAAATTTTTAGTCTGATAAAACCCCATAAAGTCTACTAAAAACAATAAAATTTGTCTTTGGAAGTAGGGAGGTTAACCCGTAACCTCCCATGATTGCGCCACATGTACAAAATATGTGTTTATGATAAGCAGGTATTTTTGCCAATTATTTAGCTTTATGAGCTCTACAAAGTCCACTATAAACAAAGAAATTTGTCTTTGGAAAAGGGGAAGGGAGCACCTTATGCATAAACTCAAATTTTGCAAAAAAAAATCTTGGCAATTCTGTAGACAGTATAAATAAGTTGCATTAAGTTAAAAATGTTATTTTTATGAATATTTTTAAACATCTCACCAATGGTGAAATTTTTTTTTAAATTTTGATACAAAAATGGAATTAACAGGAAATAAAAAATGCTATGTTACAAAAGAATAAATCAAATAAATACTAATTTTATTAAATAGCACAAACGTTAAATGAAAAAAATAAGTAGACACTAAAAATAAAAATGGTACAGCTTCAGTCTGCGTTTATAGCAGTGACAACCGAGTTGGCGCTTTTTTTGGCGCACTTCTAATAGCGAATAACGACAGATTAAGGTAAGCCATATGCATTACGGTTATTGCGGATTTTAATTCAACCTAGGAAAGTGGAAAGTTCAAAAATTTCATTTTGAATGTTCTAGAAAGTCCTTTTAAATTCCGTTAAACTGTCTTTCCTTGGCGACTTAAGTGCGCCAAGGGCAGGCCGTTGCCACCGATATAAACGTAGACTGAAGCTGTACCCTTGTGGTAAATAACATAGAACTTAATTCAGTTCAAATTTACAACCTATTTTCGAATATAAAATACCTTTTTTTTCAAAACCTCTATATTTTTCCGTAAATATTCTTATTTTCAAATTAAATCAACCCCTTTAAATCAAATAAAACTTAAAATTAATAACTCTTTTTTTTCCAAGAAACAATTTAACTTGTCAAAACAATCATAAATATTGCCCTTAATGAAGTATCATTTTGAAAATTTCCGTTGCAAAAAAAGTAGCTGCAGTCTATGTTTAAAACGGTGGCCACAGAATTGGCGCACTTCTTAAGTCGCCAAAGAAAGAAGTTTTAACGGATTTTTAAAGTACTTTCTAGAATATTCAAAATGAAAATTTAAACTTCCCGCTAGCCGAAGTTGCCATAAAAGACGAAATAACCGAGCCTTATTTTTAGTTGAAAGAAAATCATATTAAAAGCTGATCAACTTAAAATATTTCATTTATACCTTTTCCGCCGAATCATGACGTTTCACGGCCACTGGACAGCTCCGCTTTTTTTGGAAACCGTAGTTTTTTACCTACGAAATTTACAACAACGTACACTAACTAGCTCAAAATCCAGTTTCTCCAGGTTTGCCATTAAACTAATAAGCTTCTCACAAAGGATTCTTTTCAGAAGGCATTTGCAAGACCTATCAGCTTGCAAAATTTAGGAGTGCAAAGTTGGCGATGTCTCATTTGGCGTATTTTACGTTTATAAAAGACAAAAAAGGGCAAAAGTCGGAATTTTTCTTTAAAAAATAAAAAATCGGTCATTTTCTCAAAAATTTAAGAAAAGTCGGAAATACCTACAAAAGTCGGAAGAATCTCATTACTGTAGTTAGGACATATTCACACTTTCTTTATTATTTTTTTTTACATTTATTCTTTGGCTGTAATTCCATAATATAATTTAATTCATTTAAAATATATATATATGTAGAAAAAACGGAAATTCTCGGCGAAAAAAAGCGGAAATCCGCGTAAACGCGGAAGATTTTCACCCCTGGTTTGGGAAGGAATTCGTAGCAATTACCGGGGGTTAGCGAGCAGAGGTCACATCTGACCCCACAAAAAGAACTGTTACAAAATATCGCAGAAAATAATAGTAAAAATTGATTGTCCATATTATATCGATTTGCTCTAATATTCATGCACGGCTAAAATTGATTATTATGCCTCGATGATAATGAACGATCATAAATCGATAAATGTAGCATATAAATCGATAAATGTAGCATATAAATCGATAAATGTAGCGCAAATATCGAGTTTCTAAGAAAAAGTCGCCATGCGATGAAAATAGTTGCCTTTTCCCCCCAAAATAGTTGCTTTTGACGTTTTTCAATGTTAATTTTTGGAAAAAAGTCGACATGGTAGCCTTGCCTCGAAAATAGTCGCTTTATATTATTGTGTGGTTGATTATGATCATGTTGTATAATTGAGTATGTTGTATAATTGAGATTAATTTAAAAGGTTACACTGTTCTAAAAACCTTCAAAATTACAAATTTCACAAAAATATCAGATTTTTAGCCGTTATGTACATTTCCCGAATAAATTTGCCAAATAATCGACAATTGTGTCCAAGAGGAAGTCATAGTCATATAGAGTGGGGAGGTCAGGAAAGCCCTAGGTGCTGATTCCACTAGGGAATATTGCACCAAACCCCATTGTTTTTCGATATTCCTGTCAGAGAAAGCCAGATTCCTTGAGAAAGGCCAAAAGGCTTTTGACAGGTTCTTCGTGAATTGTATCAAGTTCTGTTCCAAGACCTAGACTTGAGTGCCTTATGTGAAGCAGAGCTTCGCATTCAATCCAAGAGGAATACAAATGTAACCAGCTCTTAACTGCAAAGCATAGCTGGTGTTTCCAATTCGATGATACTTAGCATCAAAATGGCTATTTTTGTGAATAGGAAAAAAGTCTAGAACACGAGTTTGGGATTTTACAGTACAAGTCAACTTTAAAGAAAAACTAGATTTTTTTTTTACATAGAAAGCAGCACACAACTGTTAAGAAAGTAAAAAACCTTAAAAGCATTCTTAAATTAAAAATAAAAGTGCCATATTAGCAACAATTGTATCAATTTGGGCCTTAGGAGAGCAATTCAAAACAGAAAAAGTAATCATGCTCACATATATTGCATGCTTTGAGGCAGTTCTAATTTAATGTAATCGATTTAAAGATATTTTACCCAAAATACATGCAAAACTGAGAACAAAAAACTTTTTCTCTTCTTGAAAATTAGTCAAAGGATTTTACGACAAATCTATGAAATTGGCGTAAAAAAAAAATCCTTATATATTTTCTCCATCGCCTGAAAAACCAGAAAACCAAGTATTTTCTCAAACACATTCTGGAAAAGTTTACAGGTATGGACCAAAAAAAAAAAACCCAGGTTACACAGTTTGAAAATTACAATGTACAAAATATCATTTTTTCAATCTAATATAAGAATTTACCTTTATGTACACTAGGCTCCATTTCAGCTCCTGGATCATTCCTTACTTTCTTCCATGCTGGAACATGAGATCTTTTTGGTTCACTGGCAAATTTTCTTTCAAAATTGTCTCTGTTTACTTTTACAACCTCCACTGACTTTTTAGGGTATATTAGAGGCGAATCCTTCTCTTCCGTCCAGTCTAAATGAGATGAATGGCTCCTCTTGGCGTCGGAGCTACTATATTTACCTATTCTTTGTCGATTCCTGTCAGAGTCTTTTGGTTTCTGAAACCTGAAGGACCTTTCAGGGCTGGGTGACGAATCATGGTAAGATGGTTTTTTAAATGATTTGTGTGGAGACCTTCTTCCTCTGTCCTCTTTATAGCGATCAGAACTGTATCGGTTGCTTGAGTGGTGTTTCATCCTGGATTCAGCCTCCTCGATCATGGAAACTAATTTACTAAGAGACTGAAAACGAAACATTATGTTTCTCATACACTTTTGACAATGATCATATAAAAACTAAATTGAACATTTTGTATAACTTACAACAATTTGAAATTCACTTCCACAGTGGTAATAAATTTTAATGGTCCTGGATCAATCCCTAAGGGAAAGATGCAATGACAACACCACAGAATTTTGAACCATGGTCAGATGATGAGGTCAACCCCTAAGGTGGTACCCCACTCTCCAAACTTCCACACCATACCCAGCGTTAGAAACCATTGTTGGTCCGCCGGTCCATTACCACCAAAAGTACGATTGGACCAGGAGATTAAAGATCTGGGTGTTGCATGGGTCCGTAGCCATAATGAGAAAGGGAGTGCAAGTGCTTTCTTTTAAAATAAGTTTCAAGGCCTTAAAAAAACTATTTTGCAAATAAAAGTTCACAAATTCTAGTAGATAAGTTGAAAAAATTTATAAATGAATTAATAAAATATATGTATATAATCCGGCACAAAGAATCATAAAATATTTATATTTTGTAAAGAAATGAAAAATAAGTTAAAACATAAAAGTATTAAAATTTAAATTCCTACAGTAAATAGTTTTCAAAAACTCAACTTGATTTTCCAGCGACACTGGTAAAACGAACCGAGTTTGTAACTTCTATCCCTAACGCTCAAAAACTATTCAATATTTTCTTTCAATCCATCTATACCACTTAAATTAACTTAATTTTTAAACAACGTGTTTTACGTAAACCGAGTATGTGAAGTGGGTTATCGGAAGAATCCAATCCACTTGTACCTTATTCATTTCTACAAGCTTTGTATTAGTTGAGAAAAACAGAAATAATACATACAATAGATATTTTCCCAATTATACTGGTGAAGTGATCAACATCTACAGGAACAATCTAGCTCTACTGACTCACACACAGAGGGAATTGTGTTTTTTTAATAACTGATTGTTACAGGTGAGGGCAAACAATTTTAATAATTAACACAGGGCTCAAAATTTTAGCTCACAATGCACTCGTCCCTATATAATTTTTACTCGCAAAAAGGTAGAATATTCTACATTTTACTCATTTTGGCAATTTTATTATTGCAAGTTGTAACCTGCATGCTACACAACGGATGTTAATAAGATTGACAAAAACTCTTCTAGCTCCTACTTTCAAACACAAAGTCCTGATTCGTAACTTTTTTTAACAAAAAATGTATCTGTAATTAGACACTTTTTATTTGCCAAAGTAAAAATTTTGCTCACCAATGGCAAGTGAAAATTTTGTGCTCTGAACTAACACACTATTAACTAAATTAATTTATAACTTGAGTAGCGGACCAGTATATTCTTGTATACACTGGTCCCTGGGACAGTCACTTTTATTTTATTTTCTAATGCTGATACCAATGTGAACATCCTCAATCAAATGCTACTCTTTCACACAATATGGGTAATCCTCATCACCTAAGAATCTTATGATATTCTGCCCATATCTACACACACTTTGGGTCTTATAGGGTCACCAGGAATCAACACGTTGTTTAATCTCGGAAAAATGTTTTCCTTGATATTCAGTCTGAAAATGGCATCACGAACTGAAATTTACCCTTTAAAAGTGTACATCATCAACTTAAAAATTACATAGTGCCTAAAGTAAAATTTTTTTTTGCAATTGTGTGAAAATTTATAGCAATATTAAAGTTGATTTCATTTGTAGAAAATAAACAGCCATTGGGAATATAGATTTTTAATACAATCAATTTAAAATTAATTTTTCTAAAAAAAAGTCACTTAAAATATTCAGCTACAAATGAAGTAGTATATAATCATGATTTTCTTTTCAATAAAAATAATTTGATTTGAGCCTAAATCCTTGAACACACACCCTGCTCACAAGCAAAAAAAAGCTTATACCTAACGGATTGAGTGCAGTAAAAGTTTTAAGTGCAATGGGACATTCTTGACAAGCAGAATTAAATGTTTCTGTCATTATATTATTTGTCAAAAGGGGTCTTATTTGCATGACAAAATGCATGTGGAATATTTTAATAAGTGCCTCTTGCAATCATATATTAAATTTTTTTTTAAACAAAGATGATGCAAACATTTAATTTTTATTGCTTGAATTTGAATTGATCCATCCTTATTGATCCTCATTGATTCATACTTATAAAGTCTACTGTTTGTATCTTATTCAATTTCAGGGTACTATTTAAATATTTTTGTTACATTAAACTAATATTTGACAGTTACAAATATTTGTTTTATTGCATGTTAAGTTTGTTTAATTCCATGTTCAGTATCTACAGAAACACTTTCAAATACAAATAAAATAATTAAAATATCAGCTCAACAAAAAGTGGAGAAATACGCGAGTCTAATTATTTTTAAAGGTGCAATGCTCGGTTGGTTTGAATTTTATGGCGTAAGTTCCAATTCTTGGACAAGGGGCATCAAACTGCAAAGTAGACACATAAAATATATAGGCAACTTGAAAACAAAGATAAAATTTAACCATTCAGAATAAAAAAAGAAACATAAGACATAAAACTGTCAATTGTGGTACTGTCAGCAACGTAAAAATTGAGAATGATCGTTTTAAAAACAGCTTTAAAGGAGGATACAGTTTATAAAACGGTTGAAGTGATACACTTTAATAGACATGACAGGTCAAAACACTATATATCATTTAAAAATCTAATGGAGTGTAAATATTTAGAGATTTGAATGGTATTTTTTCCATTTAATTTAAACTAGGAAAGAGGAATTTTAATTAATGTCACACTTGATCAACACCAAGGGATATTGGCAACGGTACGGGAACAAGCCTTAAGGTAGAAAGATCCAAGGACAACAGCACATCAATTTGAACAACGGACAGGACAGATGACGAGGTCACACCTGAGCTGGCAGCACATTCAAACTTCCACACAACACAAATGTGAGGACATTTGAAGCCATGATAGATTTAATGTGCACCCTTTACACACGAGTCTCTAGTTGGATTTGAACTAGCAACCTTCCTGTTGCTAGTGTGCTATTCTTCAAACCAGGCTAGCAGCCCATTACAAATATATATTTTTTAATCCTACGCCCATCTGCAGCATATCTGCCATCAGTTGACGAGTAGCCCAATAAAACGCTGAAGAAGCAAAAAAAGCGAGAATGAAAATTAGCCTCCATAGAGTTGCCTGTAATAAACTCTAAAACAGTGGGGCAGTTCTTGAGGTTGTCACCATCCATATCACCCTGGTGACACAGAAGGCAGCAAGCTGAATCCCTGACACCTATCTGATGTAAATGCTTTTGTAGGTAATCATATCCAGTTGTCATACGAAAGCAAGCAACTCCAACAGACCGAGGCAGGGAACTAGATATTTTATTACACTTGTTGAGAAGGATTTCCCACCTCTTTTCCACAGCTATATCAACATATAAAGATATTCTAATAGCTTTCATTTTAGTGTAAATAATTATTTTTATATTTCTCAGAGGTAAGGGAGAATCAGGTTGGACCATAAGAGATCCAGCTTTAGCAAGTTTATCTGCTTGCTCGTTTCCTAAAATATCACAGTGACTCAGAATCCATTGAAGAGCAATGCTTTCTATGGTTTTCTTTGTGTCTGTGTACACATGGAGCCACTTGTCAAGAGGGTAGTACCTGCTCTGTATAGTTGCCAGTGCAGTGTTCTCTAATTCATTCTGTATAGAAAGCTGTTTGGTTCCATTCCAAATAAGATCCAGGTGGCTTTCCATCATGTCGTGACCCATAACATGGTTCCATACCTGTGAGAAAACTGTCAATTGGGTGTGGGGGAATATCGTATGTATCATACAGTTTGTGAAAAGTCGAAAGGAAGGATCTATGTGTTTTTAGTCTCTCATTTGTTGGTCTATAATAATTTTAAAAGTTATTTTTCTTCTCAAGATTTCAACAAGGCAAATGGCACTCCTTTGACATCTTTCACTTAAAGGCTCTAATTCTGTCTGGAGCTCCATAGCAACTATGGGAGTCGATTTAGCACCACCAGTGATCAATTGCAGCATATTGTTAAGGAAAACATTGAGTTTGTTTCTAACAGAATCTGAGGAGGTTGTCAAAACTTCATTACACAATAGGGGGGACATAGCTTTTCTAGGCTGTACATAAAACATTTTGAGTCAAGCCCCAAGTGACACCAGCCAGTCGTTTCAGTAGCCTTGATCTCAGAAGTCCTCGATCAATGGCTGCATCAATTTGCCTCCTCCAAGTTAGCTTTGGGTCTAACTGAATATGACCAAGTAAACAGCATCAGAAGTTCTATTTAGACTTTTATTTTCACAGTGGAGGTGAATGTCGTGGCGCTTTGAACTACGGAAAAAAATTGGAAGGTGGTTTTATCAGTATTTATAACCATAATATTTTCATAAGTAAAGATATCAAGAACACCTAAGGCCTGCTGTAGGCCACCCTCCAGGCCAGCATTCAGATCCTGTAGCACTCATTACCAAATCATCAGCAAATAACAAGACACCAATGCCCTGGACAGATCTGGAAATAGTGTCAATTAAATCATTTATCATGATATTAAAACGAATCGGGCTCAGTACCGCCTTTGGGGTAAACCCTGTCTGATCTGGCAATAACTCGATACGTGTTTAACACTTACAAATCGTTGGTCAAGAAAACTTTTTATCCATTTATAGGTTGCCAGAAATGCCACAGGAAAGTAGCTTTCTAAGCAATCCAGCTCTCCAAATTCTATCGAAAGCATTTTTAAAGTCTACAAACACAGCAAGGGTACTTTTCTTTGTCTTGGTACATCTGTGTCTGCAAAAACCCGCCTGCCTTTCAGAAATTATTCCAATTTCGTCCAACACAAACAGTAACCCGTTTGCAATCAACCTCTCAGTTCATTTACATATAATGTTTGTAAGAGAGATTGCGCAATAACTGTCCAGATTTTCTGTAGGTTTGAGCACTGGAATTATCGTAGCCTTTCTCCAATCACTTGGCAAGCCATTTCTCCAGGTTTAGTTTATAAATGCCAACAATGTAAATTTAGCAGAATCTCCAAGATTTATAAGGAAATCGGGCAGGATTTCAACAGAGCCTGCACTCTTACCCTTCACCAGAGTTCCAAGACCATTTTTCAGCTCCACTATACTGAAATCAGAATTAAGAAGTTGTTCAAAATTAGACGTATTTTTATCTTGTAATGTCACTTTTATTTTGCTTTTTTTTTATACGTCACTTTTATTTTAATAGTATGTTTTAAATTGCTTATCCTTGCATAGTGCCCACAAAAGACGTTTGAAATGTCCTTATTAGTAGTAAGTTCCTTAGCACCTATTTTAATATGCTCATTTTTTCTGATTGTTCATCTGGGATAAGAATCTATGAGCTGTTATACCATTTCTGAAGTCCAATTTTTCCAGGAAATTTTTATATGAAGTACACTTTGATTCAATAATGGATCTTTTTAAAATAGCCTGTACTTTATGCAGAGCTATACAGTTCTCACTAAGACCAGTACTACGAGCTCTCTGGCGAGCCTTATCTTTGTCTTCCTTGTGAGTCTCTGTAAATTATTGTTCCAAAAAGGAGTATATTTCTTTTGTTGTCCCCTTGGGACACAAAGAAAGGCACATTTTAATATACAAAGGGTAAAGAGTTTCGAAGTATATTTGAGATTTGGAAGGGCCAGGGAGTTTTTTATGTGTTTATCAGTGAGGTTCTTATAGCTGGGTGGGCTAGGAGTAAATCGGGATGAGAGACGCTTCCACTAAAAGATAGGCAAAGTTGGAGAATCCTCTCTATTTTCAATGAAATCGATAGGGTTTGAGTCAATAAGATTTTCAACACTATACTACCAACATCATTTGTTGTCAGATAACTCCAGCGAGTTGAGTGGGCATTAAAATCCCCAAGGACAAGTGATTTACTATCCCAATAAAGCAAAATTCTTTCAAAGTCAGGCTTATTATTTTGAGGGTTGTACAGGAAAAATATCTTAAAAAGAGTGTCTTGTCACCAAATATGCTTACGTACAAATTCCAATTTATCTTCAGTAGTCATCTGGCAGTTGGCAGTAAATTTTGCCGTTAAGGAAAGTTTTACAAAAACAATAATGCCAAAAGCAATTTGTATAGAACGCTATAACACAAACTTCTGATATCCTGAGATGTTAAAGTAGTCCTCGCCTGCAGCAACACCACTCATAACAATGCCCATTTCGTCAAAATCATGATTTAAAATAATGGTCTTCAATTCAGTAAACTTGTCATGAGTTAAACCACCAGCATTCCAAAAGAAAATCTTAAAAGCTGGTTTAGTCCTGGTATTAGGAAAGACTTTTTGTTTCATTTCTCTTATAATCTTCTAAAACCCTCAAGAACATGTACTTATCACCCAATCAAAATTTACTTCTCTACTCTTCCGTCAATAAGGGCTATTTAAAAGGCGATAAGTTATCAGTTATTTAGTCAAAACACGGGGCACCACGTGAAGGCAACTGATATCAACCCCCCACACCCCATTACAAATATGTAGTACACGAAAGTATGCAGTATACAAATGTATGTACTGCAAATATGTAGTGATTCCACCTATCAGAAGGAACACAAATTTTAAGGGATTTGAAGACATGCTAAAAGGACATCGAACCATCGGGATGTCAGTGATGGTAGAAGCGAGATTGTCGGGTGGATGTGGTGCAGCTTGGAGTTGCTCTGCTCAATCCAGTCTTCATGCCATTCGTTCCATACGATGTCCAGTACAAAATTATGTATATCATTGTATGGAATACGAATATTAAGAGAAGTCACCACATTTCTCGCTGCATCATTGGCCAGTTCATTGTTAATGATTCCAAAGTGTCCAACAAAGAATAATACTGAAGCCACGTTGGATGAATCACTCATGAAGTTTTAAAATGTCATAAACCAAAGGTTGTCCGGGAGAATCCGAAATCAACGACTCGTAGACACTCTCGGAATCAGTGTATTCGTGATTCCAGAGATGATCCCAATGTTTCATTCAGATTTCTGGGAATAGACTGTTTCCTACAAATGAAAGCTCAAAATAAGACAAAAATAGACTTACACCCCATCGCTCAACAGCAACCTCTTCCATGTTTCTGCCTTCCCTCTGAGACTGCTCTTGAATTCTGATGTACGCTTTCTTCAGGTAGCCATAACCACCGTCCCCGACGGAGGTGGATGGCAAACGCAAGCTCTCCACTTCCGCCTCCTCCTGAGGGAGACCAGAGCCATCATTTTTCCAGTGGGGATTCAACTCTCGAGACTTGTGAATAGCCTGTAAATGCAGATTTCAAGAATGAGAAAAACAACACACCTCACTGTCTCTGTACACCAGGGATGCACAGATCGTGGACGACACGTGCCACTCCATTTATTTATTGTCTGTACACCGCAACACGAGTTATTTTAACGAGTCACATAATGGGTAAGCACATGCACACAACCAAGTAGCTGTACATATATCTGTGAACAAACTTTTTCAGTCATGACGAATGAATTGGTTCATACTAACGAATTGAATAATAGGAATCAATTGACTAATAAAAACTTAGAATCAATTGTGTGCTTGGCTGCAGCAAAATTCAAACCAAACATAAATCAATGCAACGTCACGCATCAAATTCAATAGTTTATTTCCTTTTCACTGTCATTCTTATTCGTAAAAGGGAGGAGTCAAACCTGACAGGAATTGAATCTGCAATGCCTAGAACTTGCAGGTTGCTAGCAAGGATCCACAGTGGCCCCTTGAATGCGGAGTATGGTTGTGAGATGCAACACATGAACCTACCTCCAGTGGTGCACAAGGGTAAGGCCAAGTGCTTTACAATCCCAAGTTGTATCATGACTAAAGCACTTCAAACAAGTTTAAATGGCAAAAAAACGTGAATGTCGGAAAAAAAACACGCGTAGAAACAGCTCCTACCTTAAGTCTGTGAGTATCTATTGCTGTAAAAATGGACCAACTCCCATTTCCCCAAGAGAGTTTGCTTGTTGCTAGAGCAGTTGCCAGTTTTTCTGCTAAAGTCAGAATAGGCCACATTGTAACTCAGGCCTACTTGAATCATTTCCACCTAGCTAGCACCTTGTTTGTCTTGATGAGGAAGAGACTTTGGAGCATATCGTGTTCTACTGCACATGAGAGAACTTTTTCAGAATTCTATGGAAGATGAGTGACTGATTCCTTCTATTCCTAGTTTATTCTAATGATCATTTTATGTATATTCTTTGCTGGTTTATAGAAGACATCATGAAATCGGTATTAATACGCTGGACTCGTATATCGAGATGTAATGTACTTGTTGAAGATATTTATACTATAAAACAACTCTTTTTGCCACAAGATTCCCAGGATACAAAACATGATATACCAATAGTCATCCATACTCTAAATATACTAGCTATTCCATAGCCACAGCCATGACCCAGACTTCGTGGTGGGAGTGGTTCTCATGAGATTCACAGTACATGACTCACAATAAGCTGGGATGGACTGGAAGAATCAAACTAGCACTTTTAGAACTATCAGATCCCTTTTACTAACTACTATGAAATTTGAAATTCTTAAACATAGTAATACCAGCTGGTCCCTGCTATGTATTTTATAATGCTACTTGTGGTTTTCTAAATCTACTTTCACTAACAATACACATAATATCATTAATGACTTTGTAGAATTTAGGTGAGTATATATATACATTTATAAAACTAACATTCAAACATAATTAATAGTTAAGGGTGCATTGATTTAAAAATAAAGTTATATAAAAAATAGGATAAGTTACTTAAAAAATCATAAAATGTTTTTAATTCATAAGTAACACAAAAAGGTCGATATTCAGTTGAAAGTCTTTGTAATGAAATAAAGCAAATGAAAAGTACTCATTTGAATAAAGGATGCATAATAAAAGAAAATTATTCATGTTGAAATTGTTGTCATTTCATATGAATTTCTCTCGCCTGCTTTTATTATTTTTATAAATCCATGTTTGGGGTCAAAATTTGTACTTTTTAACCTTGAATTTAAGTAAAATTCTAACACAAGTTATGGCAGTGGCATAGTTAAAATTTTTATCAACAACCCCTTGCCCAAATGACAACAATGGGCCGAAAAGCCTAACACCTTGCATTGTAGATGAAATATGGATTGAAAAATTTGTGAATAGTTATGAGGCTCCAAGTTGGTGATCTTTCGTTATAAAGGGGGACTTGTCTGTCGCATTGTCTTTTTATCTCTTATTTTCCTTAAAAATTTCACTATTTGTCAAATGATACAATTAAAAGTGTAAATCCACAACAATAACAAAAGATGGTTGGCATCTCAGTTATTCTATCAAATCAATTCAAATAATTTCTCACCTCCTCTCTTTCCTTTTTCCGGGCTAGTTCCTCTCTCTTCCTTACGCGGCTACTGCTGCCAGACATCATCTCCTCTTTTGTGAGAGTGGACCCAAAAGATTCTGAAACCATCCAATCATCATGCTAGAAATGAAGCAGACACCAATATTTGACATGCAACAACAAAACAGGTCAGAGCTTGGCAACAACATAATATAATGCAATGTAAGTAAAAAGGTAGCCGTAAAATTAACATCCAAGCAGTGCACAAAATGTTAACGCACATGATAATTAAAAGTAAATCATGGTATTGTAACGGACAGTGAAGCTTTCCCCCTTGCAATCACTGTAGTGCCCCTAGGGAAAAGCATCCGAGTTTGAGAGTCTACTATGAACCGCTGACGAAGTAGCATCTGCTATGTCTGCCATTAATTTGGAACCCCTCTCTGTAAATATATTCATTTTATTTGGGGCGCCATTTTTTGTAGAAGGTATGGGTGTTTTACGTTTATAACTGCTCATAACACATGAAGAACTAATATTTATTAGACCAGTTAGAAACATGAATTACATTACAAATAAACAAAATAAATATATTTACAGAGAGGGGTTCCAAATTAATGGCAGACACAGCATATAGCACATGCTACTCTGTCGGCGGTTCATAACAGACTCCTGAACTTGGATGCGTTCTACTAGGGGTGCTACAGTGATTGAGAGGGGGGAAAGCTTCACAGTCAGTTACAGCATGAAATATTCATGATTCTTATTATTTAAACTACCTATTATTTAACTAATTTGCGGATAATGACCAAACTACTCTTCCTTTTACAGAAATCCATAGAGTGTTTTAATCTTTAGAAAGATTCTCTATTGGTGTTTTCCATAGAATAAAATCCTTAGGAAAAATTCCATTGCTCATTTCCTTGGAATAGAATCCTTTGGAAATATTCTATTGCTCATTACCTTTGAATAGAAGCCTTTCAAAAGATTCAATTGCTCATTTTCTTCAAAGAGAATCCTCTGGAAAAGTTCTATATTGCTCCTTTAATTAAAATAGAATCTGTAGGAAAGATTTCCTTGCTCATTTCCTTAGAATACAATCCTTTTTCAAGATTTACCTAATTTGCTTTTGAGTGCACTGAACTGTAAGTTTAAAATACCTGTTGCACATAAATACAAGTAGCTGTTACTTAATTAATGACGTTATTGTCTTCTGTTACAAACACTAAAATCATATTTTCACAATTACACTAGAATATGAAAATTATGATTTTTTTTTAAATATAATTAAAAGTCAGATTTATTTTATTTAAATCAGATTGTTTTTTAATATCAATCATTTTGTTGCCCCTACAAGTTTATATTTGTTGGGTGTTGGAAGTTCTTCCATTTAAACTCACTTGATTTATTTTTAAGAGGACCAAATATATACCTGCCAACACAAAAGTAAAATATCTGGAAGATTTTTAGTGGCATAGAAGTGAATGCCAACATTAAAAAAAAAAAAACACAACCAATTAAAGTTATAATAGATACCTTACTAACAATTGGAAATTTCCTTTGTGGTCTGCATAAAATGCACATCTCCTAAAGTTGCTTTGCCTAGAAAGATTTTCTTTGGCAACTTGTCAACCTGATTCCAGTATCTCTTTTTTATGTGTGTTGCCATGTCATGGTGCCAAAAAGCAATTATGAAATCATTTGAAAATTTCTCAAATTAAAAAGAAATATTCTTAATATATTTTTTCTGTTTAGTAAAACAGGGGAAACAGGTTTTCCAGAAGTGTTGGCATATATGCAAGTACATAAGATTAATAGCGTGGGTAAACAGTTTTTTTTGGGGAGGTAAGAAAGACTCGTTTTAAAAATAGTGCTACTTCCTTTAGCAGAATTAACAAAAATTACCTTTCAAAATTACATTAGTTCAAGTATCCCCAATTTTCTGATAGGATAAATGTGATGTAAAAGTAAGAGTACAACATACTCAAATCTCAATACCAAAGATCAAACATACCTTCATTTTGGGAGAATCGGTTTTGGAGACTGGAGCTTCAACCCATTCCACATCATTTTCTGATGAATCCTTTGAAGATTGAAATAAAATATTCAGAGGCAAGTAGCAGGGTAAAAACCTTCAGATTCGTTTTCATGAATAATTAACATCTATACAAAAGTATATTTTATTTTTGAAACAAAAACAATAGATACTAGCACTAACAGACCAAATGAGTATCTTAAAGTTGATTTTTATTGTTGCTTTGTTTGTTGATGAGATTTCCAAATAAAATACCTAATGGTAAACAATTTTCATATATTGTGGCTATAAACATTTGACAAAGGCTCTTCATTCATCAATTTTGAGGCAACATTTGACAGCACTCGCTTATCATCAAAATGGTGTTGAATGCTAAAATGGGTTGGAATAAAAACGATTATATTTTTTGCTTTTATCATTTAAATTGGAAAGGACATATTAGTTTTATTAATAGTCCATGATATTTAAAGCAATTTTTAAAAAATGATATCTCACCCTACCACCAAATAAGCTAGTAGATTGCAAAGCTTATTAATCTATAAAGTTCCATGATCCAGAACTTCCCAATCTCTTACAAAGTATATACAAACTTTCATCACAGCAAATGGTGAGCTAATTCACACTGCAAGCCTTTTTTGAAAGTGTCGTCAGATAAATATTAATATTTAAAAACAAAAATATCTTAAGGTTTAATATAGGTAAAGTGTCTATTAAAAATTTCTAAGAATTTACTTTAAAATTAGCTTTACCTTAATAATTTGGCCATTACTGTAGTAAGTGAGGGGAACAAAATTACTTAGTACATAATTTTTGAAGAACACTTTTTAAATATATGTCTTCAAAATATGCAAATAGAATTTTTAAATAAGGTTATCATCTGGAATACGGTCTCCCTTGGTGGCATTTAAAAAAAGTCACCAAATTTAACATTGCGTTGATGACGTCCATATCCAAGATGGTGTCATTGACGCAAAATACAACAACATAAAGAGGAATACGTGAAGAATTTGCATCAAATTTTCAGATTCTGTATAAGCAAAATCCACATGGTGAACCTTTGCATACATGGAATAGAAAATGAGGAATGCACAAATAAAAATAAAATGTATTGTATAGAAAACAGTCAATAACTAATAATAACAACATCTAACAATGCAATAGGTTAATGCTTCAACAGATTTTTTTGCCTTTTCCCACTGATTTTTGTACTTGTGTATACAAAGCCCTCAAATTCAAAATATCATCATAGTAATTTACAACATCTTAAAGGCGATAGGTTAACGCTTCAATGTGGTTTTTCTTTGCCTTTTCCCATTGATTTTTGTACTAGTTTGTACAAAACCATCAATAACTCAAATTCACAATTTTATAATAATTTACAACATCCAACAAGGTGATAGGTTAACGCTTCAATGGCTTTTTTTGCCTTTTCCCATTTATTTTTTTACTCATGTGTACAAAAACCTCAAATTCACAATTCGATCATAATTTAAACCATCAACATTCATTCTCTCACAAACCTCAGACATACTTATTTAATGGTGTAATCAGGGTGTCAAGATTTAAATCAACAATTAAAATCATGATTTTAATCAAATGATTTTTTTTAAATCACTGATTTAAATTACACCTAATTTTACATTTTTATAACTAAGTAAATACACCATAGAAAAATCATAGAAGTGGTCAAATGCTTTAATTGTTCTGCACTCATGTTGATTTCAGCACTAATGGCTACACACAGCTCAGAAGGAACTGGGTCAATTACTGCATATTATAAAAGATTGCAACAGCCAATTGTAACTTATTAGAAAATACAATATACTGGAAACAGTAATGCAAACACACATGACATAAAACTAAATGCCAGGAAGAGTAATGTATAAACATTCCTGATTAACAGAACTCATAATATAAACACTTAAAGGAAGTATACAACAGTTTGATTCAAAATTATAAACTAAAGGGGTGACTGATTTTATTAGCAAAAAAAACTACAAGTGGGAAGTAAAGTTTTTGAGGCATTTGTCAGTTAGCTCAGGGGTTCCCAAAGTGTGTGCCACAGCACCCTGGGTGCCACAAAGAGAGGTGCTGTGAAGCGCCCATAACCTCCAATCTAAGCTATTTCTAAGCAACAGAAAAACGAGTTAAGGTCACTCATCAAAAATCCGTTCACTCCCCAACCAAGAGCATGATAAAGGTAATTTTATTTGTTTTATTTATAGTTTTGCCAACCTATGTTTTCTTATTAAGTAAAATTAAAGTGTTTGTGTGTGTGTTAATTTTAAATACTAGTTGCATTAATTATGTTTATGTTCTTAATTCTCTAATTTCTTTTTCAAAGTGGTACTAATATGAAATATGTATATATATATGTAATAATATACCACAGATAAATATTACATGATGACGAGGGTGTGTTGTGAGAAAATTATAATTCTCTTCAGGGTGCCATGACTTGGATAAGTTTGGGAACCCCTGTGTTAGCTTATTCTTGTGGTGTGGAATAGAGATTAAAGTGTAGAAATATACATTTTCACACACAGCCATTAAAATGTCAGCACAAAAAAAGAAAGAACCAATATGAATTAAATCTAAGTGATAATTCATTTATTATTGCAGCTCTGCAGTTTTATTATCAGAATTTACTATAGTCTGATTATTTCTCTGTCCTCTATTCTACTTCTCGGGTCTGTCACTTACACTTACTGATAAATTTGTTTTCATGATGATGTAATTTTCCAAAAAAAAAAACTATGTAGGATGTCAACTTGTGTTTTAAAGTCAAACAAATGTTAAGTAAATATTAATTCACCATGTCACAAATTGTGATTGTTTACTTAAAATAAATATTGGTTTACATGTCATGTCACAAACTCAATTTTTTATTTAACAAATTTATATGTAATTATAAGAACAATGTATAGGGCCTGCAGAAATTTAAATAAAAAAATCTGATTTTAAATAAAATAATCCGATTTACATTTTTAAAAAAATCGGATTAATTGATTTTTTTTTTAAATCATGATTTTTTTACACCTTGGATGTAATCCCACATGAAAAAAGTGGTATTGGAAAAAAACGGAGTCAAGGGTTAGGGTTACCAAAAACGTATTTGGCAAGTCGGATTACCAGATTTAGCAAACCATCTAGGGGGACCGTGTTCCAAAGGTTTTCCTTAAATAATTCTAAAAAGAAACTTTTCTATTAGAAAACTGTTCGTTTGTTCCCAAGATAATTTACTGGCTTTGATGAAAATTAACAATGGTCCTTCGAAGGACGAGTTCCTTTCATCTTTCCCCACTTGCTTAAAATTGGGCATTTGAGACCCAGTATATCTTACCTGTGGGATCAAGAGTTAAAGATGAAGCAAGGGAGGTTATAGAATTGCTGTTTAACTCTTGCAAAGCTAATTAATTATCTACAAGATATATTGTTAATAATGATACAAATTCAGTTTGTTTCAAAAATTTTCTACATGCTATTTTATTTATTTTGAACTTCTCAGTTTGCTATAATTTATGAGATTAAAATGTTTGAATGATGCTGAACATAATGAATATGTTCACGAAGTTTAACACAGTAAATAAACACACCAGACAAAAAATTATAAAATAAAATATTAAACCTTACTGAACCACTTGATCTAACTTCCTTCTTCTTTTTATGTTTCTTGTGTTTCTAAAAGTTAAAATTAAAATTCATTAGCATTCTCAAATTTTGATAGACGTTAAAATAATATATAACTGCATTGAAATTTACAAGAAAATAAGAAGCACTAGAATAAAAGAAAGATAGATAAGAAAAAGAATGGAATTTAATCGATACAGTTAGGAGTCCAAGTCATGTACCTAAGGACCACAAGAAGCAGACAGACAGCACAAAATTGTTATAGTGTAATAGTGAGAGGACTTAGATTAAAAATCCACACATTTCTGGTGAGGTATTTCATAAAAGGCATTCAGTGGATGGTTTGAAAATGACAGAGAATTTCTGCATATGTCAAGGCACATTTACATCAAATCCAAATCTGTATCCACTGACTTTTATAAATGCAGTACGATAAAGGGGAATCTTAATAAAATATGTATTCCAAATGTTGTTCACTTTCTCAAAGTGCATATACAAGGGTACATAAAGTCGAGTGATGCGTCTTCACCTTTGAGTACTTTAAGGTGGATTGAAGTAGTGTGCAAGATCTTCATATGGTTCACAAACTACATGCTGATCGATATCATTCGAGAAAATATTATGCATCATGTTTCAATAAAATTCAATATCCAATAGAAAATATTCAGTCATTGGTATTTAGTTAGTATTTAATGTTAAATACAGAAGAGATATTTCATTATTGTATCGAATCTTAAATGACACACTGATTGCAGACATACAGAATATCGATTCACTTGAAGAACATGAAATTTGACATATCGCATCCTGGCAAAAAAAGTAACACGACTCAAAATTGCAGAATTTGAGAAATATCACAACTTAAAGGATACTATAAAACTTATATTGAAATAGCATAAGCTTCTTTTAAATTTTAGGTAAGTTTTTATGGTGTAACTTCTATTATAATCTATAGAATAATAAAATAACACAGTGGGGCACCTCATACATATTTTTCAATGACATAACATCAAAATATTTATTTTTTGACGTGTCACTTTTCTTGCCGGGGTGCGATATATTCAATCAACGCAAAATTTTAATAAAGTTTTCTTTGCGGAGCAAATTTATAAATTACATGATTTTCTATAACACTCGATTTACAAGACAATTGAAAAGAAAAAAAAAAGAATTTTTATGCTAAGCGAAAAACGAAAAGTGGACCAACTTTATGTTTCTTAGATGATCCATGACCTTTATTTTTGACATCATCCATGGCACTACGTTTCAAATAAAATGAAAAACAGATTTCTTCAAAATCTATACAAGAGCCATACCGCAATCTGAAATTTCTGAAAAAGTGAAAATCAAAACAAACAATCTCTTCCATTGCCAATTTGCAGATACTGAATGTTGATCATTTCCGATATCTTATTTGACATTACAGTCCTCTGATCATATTTAGCCAACCAACCGGTAAAGTGGTTAAGGTGTTACCCTCTGGATCATCAGGTTCCTGGTTAGAATCCGGGCACTGATGTTTGTTAGCGTGTGGTGTAGAGGCGGCTGGGGCACCTTAAATCTGTCGTGGCCGAAAATCCTCACGTAGGGTTGGTGTGAAAGTTTAGAGAGTGGGGTGCCAGCTCAGGTGTTGCTTCGTTCAATATTACGTGGTGTTGTCCTCGGTAATCGGTAATTGGAAATTGTTTGGTTAACGTCGTACTAGAGCAACACAACGGGCTATTGACGACAGTCCGGGATCAGTCACTTAAGGGAAAGATCCACCATAGACTTCTAATATAATCTTCTATTATATCTTCTCTATGAGATCCACGACAGATTTAAAGTGCACCAGCCGCCTCTACACCATACGTTTACAAACATCCACGCCCGGGCCCGGATTCGAACCAGTAACCTTCCGATCTAGAGGCGTGTTGTCCCGTAACCTTCGAGACTGAGAAGACTTTCATCTGCCGCCAGTAATGAACCCTAATGATCTGATTGGTCCACGTGACATGGCAGTAGATTTTGGCGATATCACTAATTTTTTCGACATTCTAGTTCTGTCGCCAGTTAAATAAGCAACCCTTGTAGTAGAGGCGCGTACTTTCATTTTTATTTTGGCAAAATGGTTTTCATTTTTCTCGCAGAATGTGTTCGTTCGTATTCGATCTATTGATTCAGAATTTTCAACAAAAATTAATTTTTTAAATAAATTTTGTGCAGTTTTAATTTTTTGTTTTAAATTTCACAACGTGACTATTGAAGCAGATCGATTATGAAATTTTTGACATGAAATTATTCTCTAGAAATGAATTTATTAGTATTTTGATGATCAATTTGTCAACGCTACTAAAGAAAATATCCAAGCGTATTCATTTTCGTTTGCAAAAATTCAAATATCGAATCAAGTTAAATACTTTCGAAGTTCCTATTCTTTCTCTCTATATTAAAAAAATGTTACCGCCGCCGCAGGATTGAAAACTGTGTTGTTTAGCTCGATTCTTAGACGGTTTCCCGAGAAAGTACTGATCGGAAAAAAATGAAATTAACATGCTTTGTTCTTCATCGTATTCCCTGGATAATTATTAAGATTTTTTTCCGATGCGGCTATTAGTTTAGGTTTTATTAAGTGTTAAAGTTGAAGAAGTGAAATTTCTTCCGCGAGTGAGCAAAACACATTCAAATTTTCAGTCTTCAGTCGTGAGTTTTTTTTGAAGAGTACCTCTCAACATAAATTTTTGCAGCTCGTCGAGTTTTTTTTGAAATTTAAATTTGGTTCTTGATTATATTTTTTTGAAATTCAGGAAAAATCGGGACATTTTTGTTACTTTTTTTTAAAACTGCCGTATCTATATCTAATTACTATTAGTTTTTAATTTTTAAAATATCGAAGTATACCTCAGAATATACTCTTTCTTACAGTACTATTATTTTTGAAATCGGTTAATAATTAAATTGGATGCGATCAAAAGTTCGTCATACAAAATTCGGAATCTTTGGATATTTTCGCTACTTATTGTTAAAACCGTTTTGTCTACGGCAAAAGCCATTATTTTTTAAATTTTAAAACATCACTGAATACATTACATTACACTCTTTCTTATGGTACAGTTATTTTTCAAATTGGTTAATAAATAAAATCGATGCAATTAAAAGTTGGTCATACAATTTTCGGAACTTTCAGATCGTAACTTCCGATACAAAACTAAAATGGTCATATCTGTATAGTATTACTGTTAGTTTTTAATTTTAAAAATATTGCAGTATACCTCAGAATATACTCTTTCTTACGGTAAAATTATTTTTAAAATTGGTTCATAAATAAATTCGATGCAATCAAAAGTTGGTGTCACAAATTTCGTATTTTTCAGTTCGCATAGCTGTTTCCGAAAGCAGTAGTGGGTTGCACTTTTGACTATCGGGTTTGCCAGATATCAAATTTATCGTAGCAACAATTGCCATAAAAACGATTTCTTTTTATTTGGCGAGGAAAAAGGCTCGCTTTTTTCCCTCTGTTCTCAAGACAGTTTACCGACAAAGTACTGATCGTAAAGTTTGGATATTAACAATGTTTACTTAAAATTGTACAGGGAACAAGATGCAGAAGATTTTTTACTGATGCGGCTATTAGTTTAGGGTGCATTAAGTGTTAAAGCAAAAAAAAGTTAAATCACTTGCGAAAGAAGTATTGGTTTGAGAAAGCAAACTAAACGGATTGCGTAGCAATCCCCGGGGTCGGCGAGCGGAAGCGAGACGCAGCGAAGCCCTCGCTGTGATGTCATGAACCGGAAAGTGAAATCAGCATAATACGAATTATTCAGATAGTTTCACTCTGTGAAAGTAATGTTGGTTTGCGAAGCAAATCAAATGGCATCTGTGACAGGAGTCTTGGTTTGCGAAGCAAACCAAATGGGATGGCGCAGCAATCCCCGGGGGTTGGCGAGAGTAAGCGAGCAGGGGGCGGAGCCCCCTAGTCCGTGAAAAAAAAGGGGGATATATCGAGACCCCTTCTCTTACCACAAACAAAACTACTTTTGACGGTGGAATACATTTTCCCCTTTAGTTTTATTTTTCAATTCGTTTGTTGTTGTGTGCGTTTACATCTCATACCACATTTGAGTCGCGAGTACGAAATGAAAACAAGATTTTGAAAAGGCGGGAAACGGAGGAAATGTTTTATCTCTCTTCTACCTCCCATACCCCCTATCACAAACTTAAACTCTTCTTCCTAACAGAAAAGACTACTATTTTTGGCAATTTATGGCAGATTCAAATCACAAAACAGTCGCCATTGGAGTTCATTTCCAAGTGTGCGCTTGCGCAGTTTGCTAGCTCGCTAAGAGCCAGACTAGGCATGTACCCAAATGGACGGTTCATTACTGGCGGAAGACGCAAGTTTCCCACTGACTATCCAATTGTGTCTTAAATTCGAACACTCCCTTTGAATTAACTATATTTTCTGGCAACGCGTTCCAACTGTCTATTACCCTACACTTTGGAACCATGGAAGTTTTTTCATCTTTGTGCACATTCGAATGACCTTCGTTTGTTTTGAGATTCATTCATTTTGATTTCATGCGAAACGGATTCCAGTAAAGCAAAAGATTACTAAAGTTATCACTGGCATTCGTCAGTGCTTTTTTTCTATATCAGCAAACGTTAAAGGTAGAATAAAAATTTTAACGGATTTAAAATTTGCGGAAAATTTTACAACAGATAGATGCCTTATTTTGATTTTATTTTTTCGCAAGAGATTGTGACTTTACTTGAACTTTTGCTTTCCAAAAATAAACAGATTGCATTTTCTAACCTTCACGTTAAAATAAAAACAGATCTTCATTTTAGCGAAGGACAGCAAAGAAATAAAAACATTTTGACTGGGATTGTTGAGTTCTGTTTTCGTAAAATCGGAATCGTTAAAGACAGATAGAAAAATTCAACGGATTTGAAATCTGCGGAAAATTTTACACCAGATAAAAACCAAACACCACAAGCACGGGCTAGCCACACAGTAGCTAGTAGATAATATAGTTACAGGTATGCGCGAATGGTACAATAAAGTTAAAGTATATTTAATGAGAAATCTGTTGTTGTTTTTTATCAGATAATTTCTAAATAATCGATTCATATTCAATTTTCATTAGTTTAACACATTTTGCAGTCAATTGATTTCCGAGTTTATTTCTATTATTAGACTTTACAAAATTCATCGAAATTTTTTTTTTTTTCACATAAATATGTGGATTCAAACAGCGTTAAAAAAGCATTAGCAAGTTTCTTCATTGATACAAATTAGGTAAAGAATCCCATACGTTTAATATAATATTAGTGTGGGATCATTCTAATTTGCACTAATTTCAGACATTTCCCCTTCTACTTCGAAAATCAAGTTATCAAATTTATTTTTCCAAACTATGCTGCATAGTTCACTGTATAATCATTAAATATTTTCCTATTGCATTTTCTTGAACGTCAAGCGTATTTTCCATCGTTATTGTGTTTTGAAAATGTTTTTTGTCATTGAAGAAAATATTTCATGATTTTCATATCCAAATCCCAAGTAAAGACGTCAATTTTCGTCATAAATATCCTAATATTCTCAAACATCATTAAAAAAGTTTGACCATTTCCTTGAAGTTTTTTATTAAGTTCATTAAAATGCCGAGTGTGATGTCGCAGAAAAACATAAAATCATTTAACCAATCTATATTTGAAAATTCGTCAAAACTATTGTTTCTTTCATACAAAAAGAGCGTAATTTCTTCTAATAAAATAAACCGATAAGAACATGACCGGAACTGAGCCATCGAACATTGTTGTATGTCAAAATCCCTGAATACTGGCACTCCACTTCCTCGAATAATTGTGCAAATTGTCGTTTATTGTGTTTTTTTATTCCTATAATTCAAGTTACTATCTTTGCGACCTTGAAGAGCGGGACCTCGCTAACCTCGCCAAACGCGCGTTCCTCCTGTGTGAGGCTTTAATGAATATGTCTTTATTATTAGTATTTACCACACACACACACATTTATTCATTATCAAGCGGTATTTTATAAATTTACATGTTTTACTCAATCGGCATTCATATAAATCTCAAAACAGGAATACGGTTTATCAATAAATCTAAAACATTTTACGAAAATCCTTTATGCATTTTTAAGTTCTTTGTTAACATTTGTATTTTTATCACATTTTTGAAGAGGGGTTCAAAAAATAATTAAAATTCTTTATGTATATGATGAAATGATGGTGATAAGTTTATAAAAATCAACGCGTGGGTCAGTGTCTGATTCGCGAGTCATAGGTTCGCCATCCCTGTCCAAGACGGTTCCTCCTTTTGTTCGACCCTGTCGACCAGTGATATCTATCTTGCGCCAAATGATACACTACACAATACTATGAAAGGAAAACGTTAGTCGTAAATGCCACTTAAGGTTCTATCACTCAAGTTAGGTAATTATGTAAGAGGGGTCGGACATGCAGATGGCCCTGCTTCCCTTAAACTTCGCCGCTTCGTTTTACTGATAGCCTTTTCCCCGTGGTAAAATTTCCAGAAATTGCTGCTAATACACCGGGGGCAACGTGAAGTATCCTTTTACAGTTGGAACGGTACGTTTGTGAATCCATTCTTGCGGTGGAACGTAGCGCGCATTTCGAAATTGAATTCGCGCGAACCCTGTTTTTTTTTTTAGACAAATGAATTTTTTTAATTTCGCACCAAAATTTTTTCTTCTTTAAATAGAATTTAAGAACTTAAAACCCTTGAAAAGGTGACAAAATGTCAAAAAATAAAAAGGTAACTAAAAGTGACGTGTTAGGAGCCCTGTACTCGTAATCGCGTATCTCTAAATGGGACAACCGATAATAGTGGTGGTTTAAGTTATCAAAATTTCCCTTAATTTTTGTGAAACTTGGAAATTTTCCCTGATTTTTCCAGAATTAAAAAGTTTGCTGAGAATTCCCGGTTCTGTTAGCACCCTGTCAATAGCAAAATTGGTCAGATTTTGATGAACGAGATATCTCGTTGAAACCATTTGAAGGTCGGGGGGGGGATGCAAACGTGTCATCGACCGAGGAACCTCGAGCTCCCTCCCATGAACCTCGGTCATCGACGCGTTTTAGACGCTGTGACTTCGTAGATTACCTGTTCACGAAATGGCCGCATCTAGCGTATAGGACGAAAGCAGGAAATTTCATGATAAAGGATATTTCTCGATGAAAAAACAGTAACTGTACAAAAATCAATCATAACCAGAAAATGGTATTTACCTTACTGGACGACTTTTTTTTCACATGAGTTTACCAACCCATTCGAATTATTGGTGAAAGGAGTGAATTCTTTTTGTGTTTTCTGCCTTGAGAAAGCATTTGCTTCAAATGTATAAAATTCTTCTTTCATTTCTAGGATTTAATTATATTCCTGATTTGAAAAAACTTTATTTTCAATTTGTTTAGGAATACGAGTACACAGGGTCGTATGGATCGGAATAAATTAAGTTGTAATCAATTTATTATGCTGCTTTTTGCATCATTATTCACAAACAAAAGCAGAAATCAAAACGATCGTTTCCAAATTGTTGATTTGGCTTTCTCACATCATTGAATAATTTTTTTTTGGTCATAAGATTAAATATAAAACAGTGAAAATAATAAATATGTCCAGATAAGTTCATTATTTCATTAAATTTGCAATTAAGCCATAATTGCTTAAGTTCTTCAAGGCTTTTCCATAGTTGCCCATCTAAAATTGGACAAAGCAAATTTCACTCAGTAGATAAAAAGCATTAATACAAAAATTACTTTTTAATAATATTTGTGTCATTTTATGTGTATGTTCAGAATAGCTCTAATTCCAACAGTTCTAGATCCTCAAATTCAGATAGATTTTGATAAAAAAAATATTTAGTGATACCATTTCGATCAAATAATAAACAATATGACAATGATAACTATTTGTTCACAAATAAAATCTCTGCCAATTTTTCTTCCAAATCTAACCTTAACTTTCTCTTACATTACATAAATCATCACAAATGCTAATTGGCATATTTTAGTTGGGGGGGGGGAAGACAAGGGACATAAACAAAAGTATTTTTAGGTAATAAATATCCAGACTCATTCAAAACATAATGGTTACCTATGATCTTTTTTAAAACTTTCTTGGAAATTTTTTCCTCAGTCCTCTAAAGTGTTTCACTCAATGTTACAAAGTTTATGAAATTGCCTGCTCAATCATGTCTGATTTTCATCATGCTTTCTGGAGAAAGATTTTGATTTGCAATACAACAAGTTGGCATTCACCATTTTAAAGTTTTTTTTTTATCCTGGAAATAAGTTTTATTTATCCTCAATCTATGTTTCCATAGCAAATACAATGCTGAGAATTTGTGATAGTTGCAATTGTTTATCTATTGGGAAAATGACAAAAACAAATGCAAAACTCTTGTGCATATTTCCATTTGGTTTGCTTTACCAAGAAACACCACAAGCAATGGCATGATGGCCTCGAAGTTTGTACTATCAACAACGTAAATCCAAACACGTTAGAATCGGAAAAATCGGCATGGTTCCAAAGGCAGGACGAAAAACTCTTGGGACGTCAACGGTCGAAAATCGCAAAATCCTTTCCTTCTTCAATAACGCCACATTACGGAGAGAACAAAAGGTGAAAAAAAATAATGAATAAATTTTAAAATACATATTCCAGATTAAATTTTAAAATTCGGGCACTCCACAAAAATGGCAAACAATTTGGACTACCTGTGTGCCAAATTTCAGTATTGTAAGTGCCATAGATTTGTCAGGACACTGCCTACAGAGACACAGACAAACACTTCCTTTTATATTTATATGACATATTTTAGTTATGCTTTTCATTGAGTAACATTGAAAATGTCTGTGCACCTGTCAGAACTAAAGGAGTAAACGTTGTTTTAAACACAGAACACACCTAAGTGAATGATCAAATTTCTTGATGCAAATCCTAAAAAGCATTCAATATTCTATTTTGTTTTAATAGCTTAGTCATACAATATAAAAATATATTTTTTTTTCTAGTACAAATAGTTATTAGCTGTAAAAATGTTTAGTACATTCCAAAATTCTGCAGATTTTCTTGAACTGTAATTTCTCATTTTCTGCATCTCAACAAAAGTCCTGTCAAAATAAATTTGTATTGCATAAACATGTATTTGTATTGTGTCTATGAATAAGCTAAAATGAAGTAAAGAATTCTATTTTTAATTGTTTATTAAAAAAAAGTCACTCAATGGCCAAATGAATCATTACTGAAGAAATACAAAACTTTCAACATTTCATGTAACTATTTGTACTTTATGATAGTTAAAATTAACAACACATTTCGATCCGATCTAAAATTGAGTTTGAGATTCATACAATTTTAATCAATATATATACAAATTCAAATGTGATACTGTTGCCAAAGGTACACATGCATACATACAAACTATTTACAACTCTCCAAAAATTGTTCTAAAGTTATACTGTCGACAGGAATGTACCACACGTCGGCACCTTCAACAGACTGAAAAATAAAATTAACATTACATAACTCTCACAGTAGAAATATTATAATTCAATGTTCCACAAAATGCTAAACAAATCAATCTGAAACAATTAAAAGACGAATGCTCTCTTACTTTTCGTGAAGTCAACAGTTTGTGATTTTTAAACTCCGACAGCTGGGCTTGCATCGTGATCTCGCTGTTAACTAAAAATGATTCTCGACATTCTTGATACCATTCGTGGAAGGTAATACCTAGAACAACAGTGAAAAAGTTAAAATAGAATTAATATACATCTCATATCATCAAGTTGAACAATACCTCGGGGTGGCAACAAAATCCTCGAAAAAAAGTTCCTGATTTCCTTGATAGTGTCACAAAAAGAAATGTTGCGATCCATGATTGGTATTGATATACAGTATCCACACATTATTTTTAAATATTTAGTGTCAGGTGGGGTGAAAGGAAAATATCCACAAATATTTTGTATTTTTTCTCTACATGTATTTTAATTGTTATTGTAAAGGTTGGAACCCTTAATGGAACTCTTACAATAGCAATTGAAAAACTAGCGGCGGCGTTTTTCGCTATGTTAAAAAATTACTACGTCAGTGTTCTTTATTCGAATTACTATTTCAGCGAATACAATTTATTCAATCCTCAAAAGTATGATACTTGTAATCACATTTCTCTAAATAGGACAAACGATAATAGTTGCCATTTAAATTATCGGAATTTCCCTGAATTTTTTTGAAATTTGGAAATTTTCCCTGACATTTTCAGATTTAAAAAGTTTTCCCATTTCCAGGTTCTGTTACCACTTTGTTACATGTAACAAAATTCCTATAGGCAATGCACTAGATGTCTTTATAGCATACATAATACAATGAAGTCGATTAAGGATTTTGATTCCCACTTTGTCAACAGCTCTCTTGACAGTTAACATTGCTCCAGATTTTAAAAAAAATCAGGAACAAGGAAAAAAACACATTTTTTACCTATGACAGATATAAAAATTAAATATTTCATTTTTAATTAATTTACCTTTAAATATACACTCATTGCCATAAAAATTTGCGCACCAAGAAAAAGTCGTCAAAATGAAATGAAATTTTACACGTGCAAGTACTACTTTGATATAAGTAAGTGATTAGAAAATCAAAGAAAAAGGACTCATTTATTGCAGAAAAAAGTACAAATGAACGGAAGTTTTAGTACTCTGTTGGACCCCCTCTAGCGCGAATGCACGATGCGATACGAGCGGGCATTGAGGCATGCAAGTTCTGTATGATGTCCTGAGACATCTCGTTCCAGAGTTGCTGTAAACCCGCCTCTAGTTCGACCAAACTCATAGGGTGTCCAACTTGCCGTCCCAAATGATCACAGATTTGCTCGACTGGTGACAAATCTGGGAATCGAGGGGAAGGTGGTAATGCGACGGAGGCAGTCTTGTGACACCCTTGCTGTGTGTGGCCGAGCATTGTCTTGTTGAAAAATGGTTCCTGGGAGCCCTGCCATGAGTGGCATCACATGTGGCTGAAGGATGTCATGCATGTACCGCTGGGCTATCATTGTGCCATGGATCAATATTAGGGGTGACCATGTATCGTAAGCACTGGCACCCCATCACAGCAGATGTGGGAGCGGTGTGACGCAGTAAAGCAAAGGCAGGATTGAGGCGTTCACCACAGGGCCGCCACACACGAACACGATTGTCATCACTGCTCAAATTGAATCTAGATTCATCGCTGAAGACAACCTGCTTCCATTCCGTTGCAGTCCAATCCTGTCGTGCGCGATACCACTCCAAACGGAGCCGTCGGTGGGTGGGTGTCATTGGCAGCACACATAATGGGCGCCGCGATACCAGTTATCCTACGGCCTTGCGATGGTTTGGGAAGACACAGGTGCTCATAGTGAAGGTGCTGCCTGTGTCTGGATAGCAGCCAATGAGGCAGTTGGCTCTACGCATGCGTTTTGCATAATGTGACGGTCTTCTCGACGACTGATCTGTCGAGGGCTTCCTGAGCCTGGTCATCGTGTAAATGACGTCTCTTCTGTCCACTGGTCCCAACACCTCCTCACAGTAAAATCAGAACGGCCTACTTCACGAGCTACTCGCAGAGCTGACCACCCAGCTTCTATCATTACGACGATTCTTCCTCTCTCAAACTCTGACAGTTGCTCATATTGTCTTCGATGGCGGCGTAGCGGCATGTCTTCCTCAGCGTTTCCTTTGCCAAAGATTACGTACACTCAATTAAGTTCTGTTTACCTGTTTTAATTTCCAAGGAGAACAAAGTTCAATGCCCTCTAGTGGCATTATGCAATGAGCAATCACGTTGCATTTCTAATCATTTGCATATTTGGCCGACATGTACCTTCATGCCAAGTTTCGTTACGATCCCACAATTATTTCTTGGTGCACAAATTTTTATGGCAATGAGTGTATATATATATTCCACTGTTAATTTTTTATTTGACAAATGTCAATAATTTATGATTGTTTTGACAGTAAATATTAACTTCCAGAACAAAAAAGACATGTACCTTCATGCCAAGTTTCGTTACGATCCCACAATTATTTCTTGGTGCACAAATTTTTATGGCAATGAGTGTATATATATATTCCACTGTTAATTTTTTATTTGACAAATGTCAATAATTTATGATTGTTTTGACAGTAAATATTAACTTCCAGAACAAAAAAGACATGTACCTTCATGCCAAGTTTCGTTACGATCCCACAATTATTTCTTGGTGCACAAATTTTTATGGCAATGAGTGTATATATATATTCCACTGTTAATTTTTTATTTGACAAATCTCAATAATTTATGATTGTTTTGACAGAAAATATTATCTTCCAGAACAAAAAAGAATTCTCAAGTCATTTTTATATTTAACAAGTCTAATTTTTATTATTTCACCTGCAAATCAAGTGTGGGTGGGTGGGCTGTTTTTTTTATAGGGCAAGGAATTGCATATTTGGTCATGCTGTAGCACAGACTAGACAGAAAACATCAATGAATGTACACTAGGGTGGAGCGAAAAACACGAATTTCAGAAATTGAAAACGCCAATGGTGGGAATAGTTGGGGACTACTATGCTTATTAATAATACAAAATATGAGCTAAATCAATTAATATCTTCAGGTGCCAAAATCATTTTGAAATTTCTTCACAAAAATAATAATAACACATTTAAAAAATTTAGTACATCTTATTTAAAGCCATGGGTGGGTGAAATGAACTTCCCAGATATTAAAAAAAAAGTGTTACACCTAACATTATCAAGGAAATGAAAAAATTTCCACTTTTTTAGAGCGCTATATCACGCACGCCTCCACTCCTCTCAATAGACTCATCATTGCATTCCTCGCTACTGGGGTGCATGATCGTTTCCCTTTCTTTGCTTGTTTATAAGGGGTAAATCACTTTTATTTCACCACATGGAGTGGAGGTGTCTGGGTTTCTTTAATTAACCGCCCACTTATTTTGTAAATATCTAGTAGGTGTATGCTCCTGCAAATGCCCTACCGATCTAGTCTATCGAAGAAAACTAAGTTCTTTGTTCAAATTGATTCGTTTTCGTTTGTTGGTGCATATTTTACTGTTTATTTTTATTTATTTTAGATATTTTTTACATCGAATTTTAATCTTTAAGTTCAATTTTGTTTGTTAAGGATACACGCTTCTGTGAATAAGTCGGAATGCCTATGACACGATCAGTAGATGCATGTCCCGTGTTTGGAATGGCTGAAATAATGAAGCCTAACATGCTTCCAACATATGCAGATGTTATGAAGCATTACCTTTGCATACAGAACGATTATAAAAGAGATGCTAGAATGTGGCTGATGTATGTTCAATTTTAATTAAAGGGCTTAAAGGATTGTGGGGAAAAAGTTCAATTCCAAATGTAAAAAACAAACAAATAATATATATGCTCAAAAATACCATAAAGCATACAAAATATTAAGAAACTATTAAAAAATACTTGCAAAATAGATTTCTTGAAAAAGGTTGTGTCCTTCAGGGAATCAGCAGAAAAATATCTATTTGATATTACCATATGTAAAGGTAAGAACTTTCTCAGTTGTACTTTCAAAATGAAAGTACCTATTGCTGAAAGAGCTTTTTTAACAGATCAAAGGACATTTCGAAAAATGGTTATTGGAAATGTTAACATTAAAACCAGCAGAATGCTTGAAAAAAAGATTGCAGTGCAAAGAAAGAGAAGCAGAGAGCCAAAACGTTCAGCTAAAAGATTGTAAAGGAAAACAATCCAAAATACTCTCGCCCTTTATTACGGGAGCTACTTTGAGTTTTAATTTGCTTAAGAATTCCAATGACACTATAAACACAATCATTGATAATAATTCTCCAACAACTTCACAAATGAGAACTAAACTTCCAAATGTAGCTCGGGCTTGTGACAGAAATGGTGTTTCCGATAAATCTGCAGCAATTCTAATAAATGCTGCTTTGAAGGATATGGGGAAAATTTACAAGGATGATTCTTCAAACATAGTTGATCGTAGTAAAAGTAGAAGAGAAAGGACAAAGATCCGCAGCTACCTGAAAAGGAAAAATGAGGAAACTACCTCTTTATCAGAATATTGAATATACTTTGATGAGCGAAAGGATTAAACTTTAGTAATGATTAAAGAAAGAGAAAGGATTGAAGGTAACAGAAGAATGCATCGTTCTAATACTAGAACCAGGATCAAGATATATGAGATATGTCACTCCTACCAACTGGCTCTTCTCAAAATATTAAAACAAGTATTTTAACTTTTTTTTAGAAAAATATCGCTTTTTCTCAGATGCAAGTGGTTGGTCAGTGGTAAATGCAGGCTTGAAAAATGGCGTCATTCAACACATCAAGCTCTTTTTTAGGACGTCCTGTGCATTGATTTATTTGTTTATTACATACAAATGAGCTACCCGGCTACCTTTACGTCATTTGTTGCAACATTTAGAAGGGAAAACTACTGGACCAAAAGGATACAGCGGAAAAATGTTAGAAACTTGTGAAAAATGATTGACGACGACAAATAGAATTTTAAGGTTATATGTTTCAACAGATCCAACCCATAACTTGAAAATATTAACAGAGTATGTTGTGAAGGTACACTCATATGTGTGGTTTAAAATTAAAAGTCAGTCATCATGTCGGTATGGGAGTCTTCATTTTTACAATATTTTAAATAAATCGAGATTTTTGCCTGAGGATTTAAAAATTGTAGTAGATATAACTTTTCAAAGAAATGCTTATTATGCCCATCCAGAAAATATTATTTTGGCAATGTTAGCTGATGATCGAAAACACGTCAGAGAATTGAGCCTTAGAAGAATTTAAAATTAAGACAAAAAAATAAAAAAATGTTGAAAAGGATATTCGAAAGTTCAAAATTCCCAAGTTCGAAGCACACGACTACATAAATCTAATTGAATGGCAGCGAGATTCCATTACAGATCAACCACTTACAGTATCTCTTTCTGATGATCAACTCAAGTCTTTGATTCTAGACGTTCCAACCAATAGTAACATGTTTAACTTACCATGCCATTCACAAGTAGTAGAACGTTGCGTTAAATTAGTAACCTAAGCATGTAGTACAGAGGCATGTGATGGATTTATTCGGTCAAGAATTACTTCTAGACTTGCTTTACCCAGATTTGAAACCAAAAGCCAATAACAACCACTTTTAAGCTAAACCACTTGCCAGTAACTTCAATTTAATTTTTTAGGGTAAGCTAGTAACTTATATTGAAATTTTTAGGGGTGGAACTCGATATGCAGCCACCTCCTCGTGCTGAGTTCTGGGTTGTTTTCATAATGCAAAAACAATGAAGATCTACTAGGGGAAGCGCCCGTGTAAACACGTGGTCACAATGATGAGTCCATTGAGAGGAGTGGCGACGGGCGTAATCGCGCTCTAAAAAATGGGGACATTTTTTTATTTTCCGGGATAATGTTAGGTGTAAAACTTTTTTTTTACACGCAGGGAAGTTCATTTCACCTACCCATTGTTTTAAATAGAATGTATTACATTTTTTAAATGCGTTATTATTATTTTTGTAAAAAAATTGGCAAAATTTTGAAATTTCAAAGTGATTTTGGCACCTGAAGATATTAATTGATTTAGCTCATATTTTGTATTATTTATAAGCATGGTAGTCCCCAACTATTCCCACCATAGGCGTTTTCAATTTCCGAAATTCGTGTTTTTTGCTCCACCCTAATGTACACTAGGTTGGGCAGAAAAAAGTTTTTTTTTGCTATCACATTCTAATATTGCAAAAAAGTTGGCTCATGCAGAAAAACTAACGTAAAAAAAATTTCATCCCAATTTATTGATATCTTTTGACTTTCCAAGGGGTTCAAACCCTCCAAAAAGATCAAAATTTGGGCATTTTTTATAAACAATAAAAATGTTTACAATTCTGTTCTAATAGTGCGCAAAAGTAAGCTAAAATACATTCCATTTTTATGGTAAAAAAAATGTTTAGATCGGTACATATCTCCTCCCCAACCGGAGTCAATTAACAGAGAAAAACTGATAAAATGACATTTTTGCAAAATATCGACTTTTGCAATTACAGTAAAAACTGGTGATCAGTTTTATCTGCTATTTGGTCCCTGTTGGGGAGGCAGAAGATGTGTGTTGATAAAAACAATTTTTTTACTGTTAATATTGAATGTATTGGCTTACTTTTGCGCACTATTAGAACGTAATTGTAAACATTTTTATTTTTTATAAAAAATGCACGTATTTTGATCTTTTTCGAGGGTTTGAACCCTTTGGGAAGGCAAAAGATATCAATAAATCGGGATGAAATTTTTATACATTAGTTTTACTGCATGAGCCAACTTTTCCGCACTATTAGATTGTGATAGCAAAACAAAACATTTTTTCGGCCCACCCTAATGTACACAAGGAAAGCTTAACTGCCACAAAAGAGAAAAATATAGAGGGAGGAATTGAACCTGATAGGATTCACTCTTGAGCCGTCTATAACTCACAGGTTGCTACTGCAGTGGGCAAACTCACTCATCCACAGTAGTCCCGTCCCATAAAAAGGTATTGGAATGTGTAGTAAAAAAATGTGAAATTTTAAAAAATTGTTCAGGCAGGATAGTAATTGGTTGGATAAGAAATGTAAAAATTTGTTTTCCACTTGCCATATTTCACCATAGTAATTTTGATATTTTTTCACATATGTAGTACTACTACTGACATCAGGTAATCGCCCTACTTAATAAATGTCTATGGCAGGAACTTGTAATTAATTCAATACAAGTGCTTTTGCCAGGTATATTGTGAACTCAGGCTCATTCCATTTAAAAGGCACCATAGAACCTTGATTGTCCTATCTCTGATTAACCGATTGTCCTTGTTATTTATTCAAGACTAGCTGAATAACCTGGTGGTGCTCTGGTTTCAAATAGGACTGCAACATTTCCCTGTGACTCATGCACAAACCCTGTAGAAGGCGCTTCCTCGTCCATGTCCATTTATTGCACAAAACAAACTTTAGATTTAAAAATCGGTGCTTCGAGGGGTATTTTTAGGACTACCTGTGTGCCAATTTTCATCGCTATAGATTGGATTGAAGACAGGAAAGAAATAGCCTAGATGTTTTCCGCAGTATTCTTTAGTATAAGTGTACCAAATTTTCATTGGATTGGTCAAACGGTGTAGATTTGTATAAAGAATACACACACACACACTTTTTTATAGACATAGATTGTAAGATTTCAATTTTCTTTGTCACCAACTTACTGCCGAATGATAATGAGCTGAAAAGAATGCCACATTTTAATGTGTGTAAAATATGGATTGGTTGGGTTTGGGAATTTCGCGGTGCAAGGGCCTGTGCCAAACACCAAGACAATGTCACGTATTGGACATACATGCACAAAGAAAGTTTTACTGACACAGAAGAGAAAAATACACTATATAACAAAAAAATCGGAGCACCCAGAAGGAGCTGTTCAATTGCGATAAAAATGGGTGGATGTGAAAACAGACACAGAAAAATAATCGATTCAATTTCAGAACAATTGAACGATTTATTTCAGAGTTTGATCTTTACAAAAGGAGGAAGTCAATTAGTGAAATGAATTAGATCATTAAGTATTTAGAACACTATGCCAAATGTACTGTACTGCTTATTCTTTAAAAATATACATCTAATCTTTAAATATTACATTATGCTAAATTTATCCATTCATATGTAGAAATATAACTGTATCACAGAATACACATTCTCCAATTATACCAGCGTTCGAAATCATTGGTGGTTCGCTGGTCAGAGACCACTAAAAGTATGATTGGACCAGGAGATTAAAGACTGGGTGATCCGCAGGACTAGTAGCTATAATAAGAAACTTAGTGCACGTGTTTTCTTTTAAAATAAGTTTCAAACTTCCAAACCTTACTTTTGGCAAGTTGTCAAAATTTATTTCGATCATGTGATGGAGAATTTGGAAATTTGTATCTGCGAATACTAGAGTCGTTTCTGTCTCCAAATTGCAAAAACAATAATTGGTGCCTGTCGTATCATTATCCGTTGGCGATCGGCAGGTCCTGAAAGTAGGTATGAGGACTGCGGAGCATTTCTGGTCTTCTTTCGCTATTGGTGGATGCGCTTACTTGACCACAGGGTTTATCATTGTTCTTTTGCGATGGCCGCCACGTCCGATTTCTGAGTGGCGCAGTTAAAATTCATGAGAGAATTGAAGCTAATAAAAAATGTATCTACAAGATAACAGAATTTTTATTTGACAAAGTAAAAATTTTGAACGCCAAAGACGAGCGAAAAATCTGTGCCCTGAATTCACACGCTATTAACGAAATGAATTTATTATTTCAGTTGCGGACCAGTATATTTTCGCATATAATGGTCCTTAGGACCAGTCGCTTTTCTTTTCTAACACTGTACACCATGACACATGCAGGGACAAAAGATTAAGCGCACAAGGCCATGTACATTGAAGTGTGCACCCGAGTTGTAAACTTATAAAGTCTGTCACACAGTCATGGGGTCTTATAAAGGGGGCCCCTGCAGTTAGAGCAGTCAGTCAGTAACTGCCCAATACTGAACCAGTGGCTTTTATCATGAGGTCTAGCAAGAATATTTGCGTGAACTACGGAGTCAGAGGTTTAAGTGCCTTTGAACAATATTGGATAAACCATTTATTTTTAAATTTATACCTGTAAAGCCCTGCTTCTTTTCTTCCGACTGGTGTTTCGCAAGTATCGAGAAAACCCCTTGTCCATTTGGGGTCAAACTGCGATACACATGGAGAAGTGAACTCAGGAGAAGGTGGGATGACTGGTCTTTGAAAATAGAGTTCTCGTAAGACGTTTCTATGACGTAGGGTTCGAAGTTGGTGACATCAAACCAAACCCATTTAAAGTGACTCAGCATGATTTGATTCCAGACTAGGAGGAAAATATTCAAAGAGAAAATAAATTAGCATTTCAAAGCATAAACTAAGACACACAAACATCATTCATAAACACAAATGTATCAAACAGTGTTAATAAGCAAGCCATTGATTGAAAAATTTACAAGATTTAAAAAAACCATAGGTAAAAAAAAATAGATCGGGAAAGCAGGCTCTGAAAATAAATCATGATTAGAAATACAATTGAATAGGAAATTCAGAAAATAATGATAACTATATTTATGTATTCAGGACTGCAAGAGCCAAAACACTTGGGAAATGGTGCAAATAAAGTCTCTTCTTCAGCCCCATTTTAGTTGCAACTTTATTTGTTCATACAAAATGAATTGGCTAAAACACAAAATGTGCAAATCAAGTATGAAACAGACATTGATCATCTCACCAATATAAATTTTTAAATAAAAAGCTAAATGTTTTTTAAGAAGGTTTTCGTGATAGTCTAGCAACAACAGATCCTGATGTTTTTCTTTTGTGGTTAACAAAACTTCAAAAATTGGTATCACTTGAAAAAAAATTTTATACTTCAGTTTTTTCTATTAAATAAGCACATAGATTGAAAAATAGTACAAAAATCTCCTTTTAGTAAGTAATCTTTACCAGTCCTGCAAAAAGAGAGGATAGAACTGACTATCTCTCTTTAAATTCAACCCCAAGTTATGAAATTCGAAAGTAACATAATACAGTCGAATCCCACTACAGTGAAACCGGGATATGGTGAACTCTCGGTTATTTTGAACTTTTTTACTGGTCCTGACTGAACTTTTATTTAAATAATGTTATTTGAAATAGTTAAAGTGAACTTCTGAAAAACATAAGTTGGTTTAGAGTGAACTGAATTTTCCCTTCCACAGAACAAAACCACCATCGAATGCTAAGAAATTTTTATGTGTCAACAAAATTGGTTAGTGAACCATCGGTCATAGTGAACTTTTTATTTGGTCCAGTGACGGGTTCACTATGATAGGGCTCGACTGTATTCACAAAGATTAAACACTGAAATGAAAGATAACACTACAAAATATCAATTAATGAAGAGTAAATCTGCAAAAGCATCTTACGGAGAGGTGAGTTGATGTGGTCTATGGTGCACAAGAAATGGATATTTGGGATAGCTGCTAAAGAAGAAAGCAAGCTTTGCGTCTTCACATTCCGCAATACTATTCCATCTATATTATGAATTATGAGATAAAGCTCCTCTTTCCCTGTAAAAAATATTTTAGCTGTAAGTAATTCTTCCTTTGTAAATATGCATTCTAAAATATATGAAAGCAGTTTAATGCCCAGTCCCATTTCATACAGGGAAAAAAAATAACAATCACTTTGTTGAGAGGCTTTTAAGATTTAATTTCGACATCTAGTACCGAAAAACTATCCTTCGAAATCAGTTTCAACTACAATTTGTTAAACATCTAAATTAAATTTTAAAATTAAAAAGCTTTTAAATTGAAATGGGAACAAATAAAATACTTTAAAAATGAATAATACAGTAGTTATAAGAGAAGTATAGAAAAATCTACAATGAACGTAAAACATAATTATCGTCATAATAGAATACAGTTAAGAATATAAAACAGAAACTACATCAATTTTAAAGCTGTTACTGGCTAAATTTTCAGTCAGATATTGTCATAGGTAAATTTTATGCATAATGCTTTTGAAAATTCAGGGTATGTGCCCATCAAATTAGAAATGTGTATCAAATTTTTAGATTGATGCTGGATTTTGTAAGAGTAAATAACCATTTAAATTCCTAAACTGATAGTTCTTGGGATATTGTGTCTCAAGAGTAGAATAAAAAGGAGTCATTAATAATCAAATTTTGTATCAACAATTCAATCCATTGAATCAGGTAATTGATTTAGTTGTCAGGTCAATTAAGTATACAAAATTATATAGAATCCTTATTCAAAAGCTGCTACATCTTATAAAAACATTTAAGATCTTAATTGAAAGATTGTCAATCCTACACAGCACAATTTGGTGACTCGAATTAAGTAGTGCTGCCAATTGATTTCAGGACATGGTCAGGTTTAAAACACTCTACAGAGCTTTTCAAAAAGAGAAGATAATCATAATGGTAGATCTTAAGAAGCTGCTACGTTTACTCAATATTCAAGTAGAGAAATTATAGGAAATTTCAAGTTTTAAAATTTGGTCTTGACTCTTAACACAACACACTTTTAACAGCTAAAGATCCTTCATTATGAAAGGCTTATACTACTTATCCTGAGCTTGTTAACTTGCTATCTAGTTCAGATAAAATATATTTTAAAATACCAATTGCAAAATCCATAGAAAGTAAAAATAGAACAAATCTTACAATACCTAACTTCATACCTAATCTATAACAAAAAGATCGATGCACCAAAAAGGTGCAGAATTACAGTGGTGACAGGCTCGAACCACTTGAAACGCCACTGACTGAGGACGTATAGTCTTTAGTGATGTGAGTCCCGTTTCCAACTGCGTCCTGACAACAACTGCAGACGTTCCTGGAGACGTCCAGGGCAGCGCAGGGATCCTATGCTTACTATCGCACACCACACATACGCCCACAACAGGGCATTATGGTGTGGGGTGCTATCTTCTTTGATAGCCATTTCTGGCACACTTACAGCACAGCGGTTCGTAGACAAAATTCTCAGGGCTTATAACAGGTTTCAAGATGTAAAAAAGTGACTAATCGAACAAAGTGACTGATCAAACAAAAAAAGTGACAAATAACAACAATGCCAAATATGTCTTTAAAAAATTTTCTGAAATTAATTTTGTATTTTCTTCTAAACAGAAGAATGTGCATTTTTTAAAGTCTGTCTCTGCTAACCAGCATTATCTGAGACTTTTGCCGCCCCTTCAATCATTGCCTAAGCAAATGCTGCTTCCTTAAAATTTTTATTTTTTATCATCTGTTGTTGCACATCCCCCTGGTGTAGGAAAGCCTACACCAGGTCCAGAAGGCCCCGTCGTGCCATATCCCCATTTACTTGCAAAAAGTCCTGATTAACCAACAGCTGCTTATACAAAGCGCCAAGACAGAGAAGAAGGTGATCAGGACTGGCAGGTAGGGAACAGGAACAAGGAGGGAAAATTCTCTCCCCGTTCTGAAATTTTATACTTTTAAGATGGCCACTTCGAAATCTGGCCATGGCCGATTGGAAAGGCCAAGGGCCACAGCATGAGATTGATAGTCCAGGGCGATTGCCAGCATACCAATGGTGGGATGGCGTACGGCGCCACATGGAAAGTAAACGCTATTTTCCCACGGAGTGGACCTCAGTGGGATTGGAAAGGCCGACATCTTCTCGAGTCTATCCTTGGCTTCCTTTAACAATTTTGAAGCACTGTCCAATGCCTCATCCTCACGTATAATTTTAAGTTTTCGTTCTTCTATTACCTTTCTTTTCTTTGCCAGCTACTTTAAAAACATTTTCTGCTTCCAATCTTTCTTTTTCTTCTATGTCCTTCTTGAATTTTTCTTGTGCCTTCTGTTTTATATCTTCTAAATAATAGGCATTGTAGGCTTTATATGCAACCCTTACCATTTCCACTAACTTTGATGTGATCGGCACCAAATAAGGTTGATTGTTAAAATTTGACAAGCTACTTTAGATGTCATCAATGCATTGTGTGTGATCTGACATTGATGCTGTCACCTGTCAAAGCTCTTCCTGAGGCTGAGAAGTCACGTTCAATGTCAGCACTACCATGAGCAGAGGCAGATTAAGCGGACGTGTAGGGCTCCGGAATATCAAAGAGGCCCCGAGGTCTTAAAATGTCTTTCCATTAGGGTTCGAGGAAAGCGAAAAGGTAGGAGATATAATCCAGCAAGACGCCTTGATATAGACATTGTAGTAATAAATTATATAGCTTTATGCTCAACAATATTAACAGATGCTATTATTGACCATATTCTTAATAGCAAACCAAAAAATATCGGGAGTATAGAGAATTTGAAGTCAATGTATAAAGGGACAGAGATGAAGTGTATTACAGAGTACTTTCTTATGATCATTTTTACAGAAAGAAATCAAATAGAATTATGGTAAAAAGAAATTGGCTGATATTTTCAGAAATAAGCAAATATGTTTACTGCTACCCTTGCAAACTTTACTCAACGTCAGTCTAAATTAATAACTGGTTTGCAAAATTGGAGATCAATTACTGTTATTTTATCGAACAACAAAGTTTCAAAAGAACACATGTCAGCCCATGTGTATAAAAGATTAACAAAATTCAATAGAATTGATACTCAACTATTACAGGAAAAGGAAGTCTATTACTGGATAGATGTGTTGAAAAGAATTTTATCAACTATAAAACTATCGAGTCGCATAGGATTAGGATTTAGGGGTCACGATGAATGCAAAGATTCTAATAGGAAAGGAAATTATTTAACCTACTTGCAATACCTAAGCGAATATGATGAGTTCTTGAAGTTACATCTACAAAAACATGCCAATAAAGGACAAGAAAATTTAAATTATTTATCTCATAATATTTGTGACGAATTTGTAGGTCATATTTGTAATCAATTAAGAGCTGAAATAATTGAAGAAATTCAAACTGCGACTTTTTATAGTGTAATTGTTGATTCCACTTACGATGTTTCGCATGTTGATCAACTAACTTTTGTGATAAGATGTTTCATCTTGTGGTAATATAAAGAAAAGATTTGTGGAATTCATTCCCACGGATAAATACACATCTTCATATTTGGAACAAGAAGTTTTGCAAACTTTAATAAAATTAGGAGTGGATATTGAAAACGGTCTAGGACAATCATTTGATAGTTCTATGTCAGGGAAGTACTCAGGTTTGCAAGAACTTATTAAAGAACATAGCCCAAATGCGGTTTTTATTTCGTGTGCTAATTATTCCTTAAATTTAATTAGAAATTTTGCTACAGAAAGTTGTAACCCTGCAATTCAGTATTTTATGTTTGTTCAGAAATTATTCAAATTTTTTTCTACATCAACCCATTGCTGGAAAAATTTAACCAGAAATCAAGAAATGTGCAAACATTCCATCTCAGAGAAAAGAGTTTCTAATACAAGATGGTCAGCAAGAGCAGATGCTGTATTAGTTATAAAACTTGGTTTCACCCATATAAAAGAGGCTTTAACTGAAATTTATAATTCAGAAGAAAAGAAAGTTGCCATAATGGAGGAGACTTCACTTCGGAAGAAAATGGATAAATATGAAACTGCCCTAATGACAGTTATTTGCAATACTATTTTACAAAGAATAAATGCTAACTAGGGGGCCCGCTCCCTGCTCGCTAACCCCTGGAGGATTGCTTCGCAATTCTCATTGGTTCGCTGCGCGAACCTATGCTCGCTTCGCTCGCATCAATGAAGACACGTGTCCTAGCAGAGGGGATTGATTACAAAATATATTCCAAAAAAATATTTTTCAAATCTAAATTTGTTGTATTACATAAAAGATATATACAGTACCTCTGGAATCAGAATTTAGATGAAAACTTTGAGCAAATTTTTACTTGCAATGTGAGCGCTGCTTTGGAAATTGAATACCCAGCATGTTGTTTGTGTGTACATTTCCCCAGTACTCGAGCCACCCATACACTTTTTGACTGAGTTTGTTGTCGAAAGTTGTAGTGCACGCGTCTTGTTGTACTATAATTGTTAGCCTTGAGAAGGACCGTTTTTTAAATAGCCCTGAAAAGATCCTCCGCTTTCTTAGATTTCTATTACAAACCGCAACAGCTCGTATAAAATTCATTTTTTTTTTCAATAAAATTTCATCCGATAACGCTATAGATTCAAATGACTCGCGAGGCTCCTAGTAAACAAACAATCGCACAATGTTGCCAAAACGCGGTAACAAATAACGTCTTTTTTGCGTGCCACGTAAGAGAAATATATATATAGATAGTAAATCACTGCAATCAGTGGAATGCGAACTATTAAAAGGATCTATTCTATTGAAGTCACTAGAAAATTTTATCAATAATTTTAGAGAATTTGTAAAGGTTGAAAGAGAGACAACTGATTTATCAGGGCTATCATTTAAAGTGGAAGATAGATAAACTCGTAGACAACAAAATAATAAAAAATATTTTTAGATGAAAACAAAGAAGTTGGACATGAATTTACAATTAGAGAAAATTTCATAGTCAATTGATTTTATATCATATGTGATGACACCAGGCAGAATTATCTCAAAGAACTCAGATGTATGAAGTTGTTGTGGAGCCTTCTTGAATATTTTTTGATTGGGATTAACCAATAGAAGAAAAAAAGAACACGATAAAAAAGGATCTTTAATAAAATGACATTGATGTTTGCACTTTTGTAGATGAATTTGATTATTTGTTAATATTTCTTAAAGAAAACAAGGACATTATTAAAACCTCACCAGACATCTATTGAGCCGCCATAGAAATGTCTTGCACATATCCAAATGTTGAAATATTATTGAAAACTTTTTTTAATAACTAGGGGGCTCCGCCCCCTGCTCGCTTACGCTCGCCAACCCACGGGAATTGCTACGCAATCCAATTTTGTTTGCTTCTCAAACCAACATTCCTTTTGCAGAGTGAAACTATCTGAATAATTCGTATTATCCTGATTTCACTTTCCGGTCCATGACGTCACAGCGAGGGCTTCGCCCTCTGCTCATTTACGCTCGTCGACACCTGTGGATTGCTACGCAATCCCGTTTTGTTTGCTTCGCAAGCCAATACTTCTTTCGCAAGTGATTTCACTTTTTTTTGCTTTAACACTTAATGCACCTTAAACTAATAGCCGTATCAGTAAAAAATCTTCTGCATCTTGTTCCCTGTACAATTTTAAGTAAACCGTGTTTATCTCCAAACTTTACGATCTGTACTTTGTACTTTCTCGGTAAACTTTCTGAAAACAGAGGGAAAAAAGTGAGCCTTTTTCCTCGCCAAATAAAAAGAAATCGTTTGTATGGCAGTTGTTGCTACGATAAATTTGATATCTGGCAAACCCGATAGTCAAAAATGTAACCCATTACTGCTTGCTTATCCTGCTATGCGAACTGAAAAATACGAAATTTGTGTCACCAACTTTTGATTGCATCAAATTTATTTATGAACCAATTTTTAAAATAATTGTACTGTAAGAAAGAGTACATTCTGAGGTATACTGCCATATTTTCAAAATTAAAAACTAATACTAATACGATATAGATATGACAGTTTTAGTTTTGTATCGAAAATTATGATCTGAAAGTTCCGAAAATTGTATGACCAACTTTTAATTGCATTGATTTTATTTATTAACCAATTTGAAAAATAATTGTACCAGTACCATAAGAAAGAGTGCAATGTAATGTATTCAGTGATGTTCTCAAATTTAAAAAATAATGGTTTTTGCTGTAGATATAACGATTTTAACAAGAAGTAGCAAAAATATCCAAAGATTCCGAATTTTGTAAGACCAAATTTTGATCGCATCCAATAAAATTATTAACCGATTTAAAAAATAATAGTACTGTAGGAAAGAGTACATTCTGAGGTATACTGCGATACTTAAAAAATTAAAAACTAATAGTAATAAGATATAGATACGGCAGTTTTTTTTAAAAAGTACCAAAAATGTCCCGATTTTTCCCGAATTTCAAAAAAATATTATCAAGAACCAAATTGAAATTTAAAAAAAAACTCGACGAGCTGCAAAAATTTACGTTGAGAGGTACTTCAAAAAAAAAAAAACTCACGGCTAAAGACTGAAAATTTGTATGTGTTTTGCTCACTCGCGGAAGAAATTTCGCTTCTTCAATTTTGACACTTAATAAACCCTAAACTAATAGCCGCATCGGAAAAAAATCTTAATAATTGTCCAGGGAATATGATGAAGAACAAACCATGTTAATTTTGTTTTTTCCCGATCAGTACTTTCTCGGGAAACCGTCTAAGAATCGAGCTAAACAACACAGTTTTCAATCCTGCGGCGTCGGCGGTAACATTTCTTTAATATAGAGATTCTCTTATCTAATGTATCTGGAGAAGATCATTCTCTGTCGTAAAGCGTGTAGAAAGTTATTTAAAGAGTACTATGAGAGAAGAAAGATTAAATAATTTGATCATTCTGTACATAGAGTGAGAAATTTTAAACCAAATTGACACTGCCAAAATAATTGATGAAATTGCAAAAAGTAGAGCAAGACAAAAATTCATGTAAAAAATATGTTTTTTTAAAAAGAATTTATTTAATGTGTTATGGCATGACAGTGTTTTGATTACTTTTCTTTTCTGTTAATAACTTAATGGGAGTTTTCTTGAAAATTTTTTCTAGCTTAAGTTTGAGTTACCGCTTGGGGCCCCCACTTGACTTGATCCGCCACTGACCATGAACAAGTGAAAGAGCAGCCTTCACTAGCTTTGGCAAAACTGGGTATTTAGGACCCACACCACTAATGTCTCACAGTCTGAAGAACTGGTTCCAGTAAACATCATTCACTCTAGATCCTCTTTCTGAAAATTCTCTTTGGAGTAATTTCCACTCATTCAGTAGTATGTCTGTTGAGACCTACCATGGCATAACTCTTGCAACTTCCAATACTCGTCGTACACTCTCACCACTAAGTCTCTCAACAGGACCAAGACAGGATAAACTTTTAAGGAGAGATGAAATGAAGGAGGACTTCTTCAAAAGATATTTAACACTAGCAATGTAATGCTTCTGAGCTCTTTGAAAAAAAAAATTATGTTCCTTCTCTTTCAGATTCTGAATTCACACTTTAGAAAATTGATCTCCAATCACAATATTAGCCACAGGCAACAGTTTCTGAGGACATATAACTTCCATTTCATCCATCCTCAAATCTCAAGTAAATTGCTCTTTGTAGATCCTACCCAAAATTGTTCTTACCAACAAATCAAGTTGAGAATGAAGGTTATGCATAAGGGGTTCCTTTTTCTGAAGAAATTCGGTCACATGATTATATATGCTTTCACTTGATATGACAAATATCACCTAAGTCTTCAAAGTTTCTCTTCTAAGTAAATTAACAATTTTCGTGTAGCCTGGTCTTCGTATCATGTTTGGTTTCTTTATTGAAATGTAGTGAAGGAAATACAGTGGCACTGCAATTCACCATTCAAGCAACCTTTCAGCAGCTGGCTTTAGGCTTAACTACCTGCTTGAACAATGCTTGATGAAATAGTAAGTGGGAAGCTTCAAGTCTCCTTGAATTTGTTTGTATGTTGACCAACGCTTAGGCCACTGATTAAAAAATCGGTGAATAGAAAATACTAGTTCAGACACATCTTTCCCAAGCTTCAAAGCCAACTCTCCCATTCTTCCTATATCGAATTCCTTAGCACCAGTCTATGTGACCAATAGTGTTGTGGGGTAATTCAACGGAACAGCATTCCACTGCCTTTATGGAAATTACGAAGGAAGGAAACTACATTCTGCTGCTCCGTATTTAGAGGGTTGCTATTGGTTATTTGATGGCAAGATTATCTTATTTGGTGATACTTAAGGCTCCAATTCTTTTAGCGAATCAAAATCAATATTATAGCAGCAAGTGCCATCCGTAGCATCACATTTTGATCGCCTCAAACTCAATGTAAAAAAGATTTGATCAAACAGCAGACACTCAAATGGCGTACCTGCCGTATTGGAAACTAGTTTGGACAAGTTCCAACACAAGACAAAATTACACAATATGTACTAGGTTGACATTTGACATTTTGTTAGAGGAAAAAATGAATTTTTTTAATTGCACTCTAAAAATTATTAGTAAAATTTAAAAATTTAAATTAGTGAAAAAATGTCAAAAAAGTGCCAAAAAGTGATGTGTTATAAGCCCTGCATTCTACGACCGGTTGTGTTACCGTTCCGTTTGCAATATCTATCCAGGACATACTTTTCAACAAGATAATGCTGCTCGTGTTGCTATGAATTGTCTTCAAGCTTTCTTAACATTTCCATGGCCAGTTAGGTCTCCTGATCTCTCTCCCAAAAGAGCACATTTGGTGACGTTATGGGAAGGCAACCATCCCGGAATATCGACCATTTAACCCGACAGTTGGAGACAGCAAGAGATTCCACAGGATACCTTTTGTTCTATTTTAGTCTATGCCACCTCAGATGACACATCCAGGCCAGAGAAGGACCAATGCCTTATTGACTTCCTCACTATGTAACAGTCAAATTCTGAAATAAATCATTCAATTGTTCTGAAATTTTAATCATTTGTTTTTCTATGTATGTTTTCTACATCTGCCAATTTTTATCGCAATTGGACAACTCCTTCTGGGTGTGCCATTTTTTTTTGTTCGAGTATATTTTATGTGATTTCTATGTATCACTAGGGTGGTCACAAAAAATCAATTTTCGAATTTCTACCACGGCACCCTGCTAAAAGTTGCCAATAGACTAGAAAATGTGATTGGCAAAGTGTTAGCTAATTCTGATGACATTAACCCGTGCCTCAATGAGGTTAAAGTTATAAAAGACAGTGATTTTTAGCAAAAAATCATTGTTTTTACTCTTTAAAATCGAAACCATTCATCCTAGAAACCTGGTTCTTGTTTTATTTCATAGGAAATTTTATTGACTTGAAGTTTGATCTCATCCACTTTTTTTGCTAAAGCTGATAGAATGGTATTTAGTATTTTCAGGTAAGATCGTAATGGATATCCTCAAAAATGAATTTCCATGCAAAGCCCTAAAAGCATTACAAGATTCAATTACAACTGCTTTTCAGATTTTGCTTTTTGTATTTTTCATTTTGTAGATTAAAAAGGGTTTTGTTAGAGGTATTTTCAAAAATAAATCCAACAACATTCAAATTCAAAATGAAGGAATTAGGGGTAAAGAAGAGGAAGTAAGGAGTAAAAATGACAACAAATAGTGTTCAAATGTATTTACTAATTATATTGTTGAATTATACACCATTACATTATTATTATTTAAATATACAAATTAGGTGGTAATTACAAAGTAAGGTGGTAATGTCTTAGATAATGTAGCTTTTAAAGCATCTTGAAGAATGTGCCTACATTCAGATACAACTTGTAAAAGTACTTCCGATACAACTTGTGAGTGGTATTTAGCATTTTTCAGGCATTAGGTCATGACCCAAAGAATTTAATTCTAGGTAGAAGTGTCATGCGACTCCGCAACTGATCTCATCAAAAATAGATTTAGAAATTCCGATTGAGAGGGAGCTGTTGTACAATGGGATGGGAAATTGCTTCCAGATTTGTTGAGTGAAGAAAATGTGTAGTGGATAACGATTTTGTTTACTTGTGGCGATGAATAACAGTTGATAGATGTTCCAATTCTTGAAAATAGTACAAGGATAATTCAGGCAAAAGCTGTATTATCAGCAGTTGAGCAGCTGGGGCAGTTGGGAAAATCGAGGCAATGTGTTCTGATACCACGGCAGTAAATACTGGTCGCCTTAGGGGAACCTGCGTTTTACTAGAGCAGTTATTAGAGAAAAACCTTCTGAATTTAGCATGTCGCCACCATGTTTTAGAAGTTGCTTACAAAGCAGTTTTTAATTGCAAAATGAGCACATCCACTGGCACTCAGCCAGATATTTTTCGAAAATTCCAGATTGTGTGGTCTAAGCTAGAAATACAAACAGGTATAGATGAAAATATTAGAAATAAAATAAGTTATCCAGACCAAATTTCAAGTTTTCTTTTTGAACAATTAAAAAACCGATAGCCCAGGTAGGATTACAAAGAATTCATCCAACTTTGCTTAATTCATTTAGGGTGTCTGCCTCAAAAAGACATTACTTTTAGATATCTGGTGCTATTCATTATGCCAGATGAATGGCAATTGCCATTTATTCTCTTAAAATGTATATTTTCAGGGATCAATTTTCGTTAACTGATTTAGAGAGAATAGGTATTGCAGATACAGGGTTGCCACTCTTTTTTTCTAACTAAAAATAAGGACTTTCTAGGACAAAATAAGGACTTGCATAAAACATTATAGAAACCGTATTTCACAATGTAATAAATGACTTTCAACCAAATGGGGATGTTCTTACAGATTAGCTAATCTAATAAGAATAGTAGTATGTAAAAAATTTTATATTCAAGTCTATTTTCTAAAAATTATACACAAATAATGCCACACAAATATGAGATTTTTCAAAATAATCAGTCTGAATTTTACAAAATTCAGCAGTTAATATGTGGGCATTTACGTGAACATGTATCTCTACTATTATAAAAGGAAGTGTTTGTCTGTCTGTCTGTTTCTTGCCCGCGAAGTACTGACGAATCTATGACACTTACAGTAATGATATTTTGCACACAGTTAGTACAAATATTTTCTAATTTTAGGGTCGAAGCGAAATTTAAAATTCAATCTAGAACATTTTAAAATGAATAAAAAAGTTTTTTTCCGCCATTCTTCATTCTACTGCGGTAAATCGGAGAAATAAAGAAACATCAAAATTTAGACTTTTCGCCCTCACGTGTCCCCTTGACGTCAGCCTTACGAACCATGCCAAATTTTTTATCTCCGAGGGGAGAACACATTTGAATGACCTTTGTTTGTTTCGAGAATCATTTATTTTGATTTCCTGCTAAATGGATTCCAGTAAAGCAAAAGATTACTAAAGTTATCACCAGCGTTCTTCAGTGCTTTTTTTTTAACTCAGAAATCGTTAAAGGTAGAATAAAAATTGTAACGGATTTGGAATTTGCGGAAAATTTAACACTAGCGGATAACAACCAAACATCACGGCGTAGCCCGTGATGTCACACGAGCACAGGCAATGCTGGGTTAGCCAAGCAGTAGCTAGTAGTTAGTATACGTGTAAGTACATATACAAATTATAGCATGGAGACCGCAAGAAAAAAAATTTGGACGTTTTTCTTTTATCTATTTGCAGTGCATTTGGTTTAATAAAAAGGGAAAGAAAGAGTTAAGTTTCATGAGGACTGGACTTGTCACCAACCCAATGTGAGAACTTTCGGCCACGACAGATTTAAGGTGCACCAGCCACTTCTACACGATATGCTTACAAACATCATTTTAATGAAACAAAAAATTAATTTGTAAAAATAATCATCTTATCTGACAATGGAAACCGATTGCACATGGCATAACAAAAGAAAGTGAAATTCAAGAACAGTCGGCCATTCAGTATTTGTCACCTGGATACAAAGAGAAAAAAATTATAAAGCATAGAAAAATTACTTTCGTTTTCGGTCAGCAGCCAAATACGATGAGAGTTCGAAATTTCCAGTTTTCAAATGACTTTTCCTGATTATTGAAATTCTCTGACTATTCTCGGCTCTCCAGCACTGTGGTTTATGTTTCAGCAATCTTTTCCTCCAATGTTTTTTTTAAACGAGCGGGTTGGTTTTCTTTTTGAACTGAAAACCGATTGCTTTAAATTTTCAGAGCAGAATCACCCCCGAAAATCTTCAAAATTTTTCTTCTTTTTTTTTCTTCTGGGATAGTTGTTACAAAGAATTAGAGGCATAAAAAAAAAAGCTAGATTAAAAAAAAAATTGCAACACATCGGGTTACCACTCAGATAGCAGTATTAATCAAAATAAATTCTTTTTATACTGTTTTCGATTCACCTACAAACTTAAAAATACGCTTCCCCATAGTTATAATAAATTTTTAAAACATTGCACTCGCGGGTAACTGAATAAAACAAAATTAATTAACATTTGATGACTGTATTCTAGTTTCCTCTATGAGGGCAACTATTTCGTGCATTGCAAGAGCCACTAACAAGTCGAAAACAGAACAAGTTTTTAAAGTGTGTTATGAGCTCAACAAGAGTCCATCGACGATTTGTATGTCGTGTATCAAGGGTTGCCATTCAAGCAAGCCAGTTCCTGAATCATCACCAAAACCGTACTTGTAAGCATTTTTATCGCCGATCAGCCACTAAAAAGAGGTCGGAAATATTGTGAAAAAATATCGTCATTTGAAAACTGAATTTTGTTTTCAAAGGAAAATAAGCACTTTCTAAGGACTATTGATGCAAAATAAGCACTTCTAAGGGCCCTTAGAAATGGAAGGTCAAAATAAGCACTTATAAGCACCCGTTGGAACCCTGAGATATTTGGTTATTTATAATCAATATTTATGTAAAAGCATGGTTCAATGCCCACAAACCCACTTTGGTCCCCAACCTAGACCTAGAATTATTAAAATCTTTAGTTAGATACAGGAAAATTGATAAAGAGGTCGCAGACAAGGCCCTGTCTAAAATAATAAACCATCTGTGGTATCCGAACTTAGAGTAAGTTGCATTTTCATTTTTCGATGATACTTTTGGGAAAAAATGTCAAAACAAGCATGGTTGAAAAATTAAGGTTCGAAGTAGAAAATGATTGTGATGATAAAGATGTAAAACCAAAACTCAATCTCCCACAAGTTGTTCAATTATTGGACAAAGAAGGTAATTATTTTGTTCCTGCTCGAATTCTAAATTTTTTTTGAGAGATTTGAAATTGATAGACTTTTTTAAATACTGATCCCGATGTATGGTGCAAAAATCAACATTATTTAAAAGCAAAAAAATAGTGAGCGGTTTAAGGGTTGGTAATGACACTGCTGAGAGAGGAGTAAAATTAATTAAAGATTTTAATTTCTCTTTGAAGAAAGACGAAGAACAACGGAAGTTCCTTTTACAAGTTGTATCTGACTGTAGTCAAATTTTTCCGGACTCTTCAAAAGTTACAATATCTAAGACATTACCAGCTTAATTTGCAATTACCACTTAATTTGTATATTAAATAATAATATAATTATGTATAATTCAACTATAAAATTAATAAAATACATTTGAACACTATTTGTTGTCATTTTTACTCCTTGCTTCCTCTTCTTTACACCTAATTCCTTCATTTTGAATTTGAATGTTGTTGGATTTATTTTTGAAAATACCTCTAACAAAACTCTTTTTAATCTACAAAATGAAAAATACAAAAAGCAAAATCTGAAAAGCAGTTGTAATTGAATCTTGTAATGCTTTTAGGGCTTTGCATGGAAAATCATTTTTGAGGATATCCATTACGATCTTACCTGAAAATATTAAATACCATTCTATCAGCTTTAGCAAAAAAAGTGGATGAGATCAAACTTCAAGTCAATAAAATTTCCTATGAAATAAGACAAGAACCAGGTTTCTAGGACGAATGGTTTCGATTTTAAAGAGTAAAAACTACGATTTTTTGCTAAAAATCACTGTTTTTTTTATAACTTTAACCTCATTGAGGCACGGGTTAATGTTATTACAATTAGCTGTAACTGACAGTAATGGTTTCTAGCCTATTGGCAAATTTTAGGGAAGGGATGGGGGGGGGGGTGCCATGCAAAATTGGGCGAAATTTTTTTTTCCCAATATACCTTGTGACCACCCTAATGTATCACAGTAGTTAGTGATATCTGCAGTTGAATTATTTATTTCAATGTGTGTGAAAGAAATAATAATTTTTCATACTGACCTTCAGAAAAGTGCTTCTTTATGAATTCAGTATGCTCCTGAATACTGGAAAACTTCCCATCATAATCAAGAGCATCTTCAGTAATGGAACATAAAATCTGAGAATTTTTAAGAAAGTTACTTTTATGGTAAATAAAATAAATGTATTGCAAATTACAAATTTTGAGAATATAAAAAACTTGTTTTTCAATATTTCTTATTTTTGATCCATAGTTTAAACAGTGAATTTCACTTTCTAGATCATACACGATTATTTATTTCTATGTATAGGAGAAAGTACAGCTTCCTTTTCAAATTAAAAAAATGTATTCCAAAAAACTAATAAACATTGATATATGTACTCATTTTACTAATGGTGTTGATTTTAATTATGAAAGAAAGATTTTGCATGCTTTTGTACATCGGTCGCCTATTGCAGCTGTGTCGATGTATTAACTATGGTGGGAGCTGTTAAACTACTGCAAATGAACTGCAGCAAGTAACTTTTACTGTCCACAAAGGACCTTGAGTACACCATATTTGAAATGAGGCAGTGGAAGATTCCTTAAAGAAACCGATCCTAAATCTTTAATACAACTGATTGTCATAAGAGATTAGAAGCCGTTATGAATAGCTAATACGAATAACTAGTACTAATATGAAATAACATGAACAGTAAAAACAGAAGGATATTTGAAGCAATATTTGAGCAAAACAAATCCACCTATTTTTACAAAAAGGCTTGTTATTTCATATTAGTTTAAAAAATACCTTTAAATTTAAAAAAAAATGACAACCTATTTTTTGTCAAATATTAAAACACTAGGGGGCCTGCCCCCTGCTCGCTAACGCTCGCCAACCCCCGGAGGATTGCTTTGCAATCCTCATTGGTTCGCTGCGCGAACTTATGCTCGCTTCGCTCGCCTCAATGAAGACATGTGTCCTAGCAGAAGAGATTGTTTACAAAATATGTTACCAAAAAAATGTTTTTTAAATCTAAATTTGCTGTATTACAGAAAAAATATATACAGTATCTCTAAAATCAGAATTCAAATGAAAACTTTGTGCAAATTTGGACTGAAATGTGAGCGTTGCTTTGGAAATTGAATACCCAGCATGTTGTTTGTGTGTACATTTTCCCAGCACTCAAACGACCCACACTTTTTCATTGAGTTTGTTGCCGAAAGTTGTTGTGCAAGCGTCTTGTTGAACTATATTTGTTGGCCCTGAAAAGGACCGTTTTTTAAATGGCCCTGAAAAGATCCTCCGCTTTCTTTGATTTCTATTATAAACTAACTGCAACAGCTCATTAAAATTTCCTTTTTTTTTTCAATAAAATTTCATCCGATAACGCTATAAATTCAATCGATGCGCGAGACTTCGCGATAAGCAAACAATCGTACAGTGTTGCCAAAACGCGATTACAAATAACGTCTTTTTTGAGTGCCACGTAAGAGAATTATATATATAGATTATATTGAGTATTAATACAAATTGATATTATAGGAACTCAAAAAATAATAATTTCAGATACCTAAATAAACAAGACATAAATGTGCACTTTCAGGTGCTACAAAAAATAAAATGTCAAGACAACTCAAATCCATAAAACATTATGTAAGTTCAGATATTATACTACTTAGTTATTGGGTAATTCTCCACTGAATCACTGCATAGATAGAAAACAAATCTTGAAGGTGACAAAAGTTATAGCATTTTAAAAAGAATTATTTAAATTGAAATAAATATGAAAAGTATTATTTTATACTTAATTTAACCCTGCAGCCAAACTAGTTTTCTTTCCCTGTGCGGAACAAGCTATTGTTAACAGATGATTTCATGTATGCATGATTGTGATCTCACCTGCGTATGTGCCCATTTAAAACAGAAATTTTCATATTAAAAAAACCCAAACCAGCAATAGTTTTGATATACGCACTGTTTTGTTTCTTTCTGTTTATAAATGTTGTGTCCCATCCCATTTGACTTTTACTTACAGATGGCTTTAAATTGCAATAACCCTTTGTTGACTGCTAATATAAGAAATTTTTGCCAGTGAAATAATGAAAAACTAAACATTTAAAAATTAGACTCGTAGTACATGATTAAATGACTATAGTAATAATTTTTTGCATGAAATTAATATTTATTATCAAAGCAATCATAAATAATATTAAGGTTTTTTTGTAGTGTTAAAAATAAGGTATTTGAAACGTCTAAACACTAGTCTCCTTCATAATTGAAAAGTATATTTTCTGAAGTTCTTTAATATTTATGTGTTGGGTCACTTTTTCCTTTAATCTTTCAAGTGTTGAAAAAAATAATTTAAGAGGTTGTCCAGCATTAAATACCTTCAAAGTTAATGTGGCTAGATATTATATGGTCATCTCACATTAAGTCAAAATTTTCAAGATGCCTTATCAACATATATTCTCAAAAGAATTTTCCAGTTACGTATTCTAACAGCTAATGCACGAAATTTAGTACTGGGAATTGTTCTGTGCATTATCAGAGCAATTTTATAAAACATTTAAGAGTTAATTTGGCCAAGCAGTCAATCAAAATTTAAAAGAATGGACTCACTTGTTTTAAGTTTAGAGATGGGAAAAACCCATGCACCACAACATACAGTGCATCTGTTAAATATTCCTTGCAGAAAGCATTTAAGAGTTTCTGCTTTGAACCAACACCGTAGAGTAATACATTGAAATCTTTGCTGAAATTAAAATGACTATGAATGAATAAATACATACATGGTGAGAAGAATTAAACATGATTGGTTTAATATTATACAAAAAGAGAGCCTTGACTTTTTAAATCAAACTTGAAACTGATGAACAAAACTATTTCAGAAGTAATGTTTTTTTGCATAAATATTGTGGTTTTGATCAATTAAACTTCTTTATGTTGTTCCAACTATAATAAATTTCATCACAAGAAATGCATAAAAAAAATGGATCCACTTTTTTCTATAACCTAGATGTTTTTTATTCGCAATTTGAATACTTGAGATTTGTTACATTCGTGAAATGAGGCAGTTTTCATTTGCTTTGAAAAAAATTATATCTTTTGTTGAGGCTTCAATAATAGAATATATAAATAATTATAACACAAAACATGGAAAACATTTAAAACAGCAAAGAATCAAACAGCCGGGCTTGATTTCATTTTCTTCCTACTCTTTTTTTTGTTCTGTTTTTTATATTTGCTTTTTAATAGTGTTTGGGGAGTGTATGAGCAATTTTTTAGCGTTTTGCTGCTCATATGCAGAAAACACCATTTGTAATGTTTGGGTCAGGATCCTCCCTGATGACGCCTTGATCCATTAACACCTTCATTTTCGAAAATTTCTTTATGATTTTTATTTTTAAATTTCTTTTGTTTTAGAAATTATATATATATATATATATATATATATATATATATATGTAAATGGGGAAAAGGAAACATTTCATTTGGAAATTCATTATGAAATATTGTTTAAGATTGACAGTCTCTTTTATCACCAATCCTTGCATTAGTACAGTAGTTTTTTAAAGGAAATAAAAACCAATATTATAATAAATTTATAGCTCTAGGGCAGGAAACAAGAGATGGTAAAACAAATATCTAAAGAGATCAATTTGCAGCTAAATGATAAAAACATTTTATATATAATACTAAGAAATAAATCTAGTTTACAATTGATAAAGAAAAACAAAATTTAGAAGCAAAATTCAAAACACTGATAATTTTTAGTTTAACCTGCTTCACACAGGTTCAATGATAAAGCAATGAGAATTGACTGCAGAAAAAAGAAATTAGTAAACTAATTATAAACTAAGCCAGATAAAACTAAGATATTTTAAATTTTCATGCATTAGTCACTTAACAGGTATTACTCATTTTTAACCAAGTAATTTTAATAAATATAAAATAGATGACACATTCATATACATAGAAATATATGTTAGGATATCTGCTGATTACATAATGAATGGACTTAAAACCAATATTTTTAAGGTAACCCAGATTTAAGATGAATAGTACTTGATGTACCTTATATTAGAATCAATCATTTTCCTATGCACTATATACTTTACCATAAATGCATTAGACAGTGGTCAATATTTTAACCAGTTATTGGTAATCACCTTTTTCTGCTGATACACTGGCAAACTTGATTAAAACTTATTTTTATAACTATTATAATATATACCCAGTGGCAGAAACACTGCGACACTGTCGCGGACAGTGAAATCCGCTTGCAGACAGTTTTTGTCTGCACTAATAGAACAATTTAAAAATTTGTCTGCAACTTTCGGACACTTTTTTCCTCTGTCCCCGATGCCACAGGAAACAGACGTTTGTCAGTTTACCACGCATGACCCCGGGTTCGTTTCATTCTCAATTTCCTAAAGCTACGGTTTCCTAAAAAAGTGGAGCCGTTATCTAGCAGTAGATGACGTCACTAAAACGTTTTTTATACCAACAGATGGCGTTGGTTTCTTAGAGAGCGTAACAAAAATGAGCGGAGCTGCCATCTGCATAACGGTTATTGCAGATTTTAATACAACCTGGGCAAGTGGAAAGTTTAAAAGTTTCATTTCGAATATTCCAGAAAGTTCTTTCAAATTTTAAATTGTCGTTTGATTTCATTGGTTCTTTTGAAATAAATCTTTCCTTGGCGACTTAAGTGCGCAAAGAGCAGGCCGTTGCCACTGCTGTAAACGTAGACTGAAGCTGTACCCCTTAGGTAAAAAAATATAGCTTAATTCAATTCAAATTTACAACCTATTTTCGAAAATAAAATAACTTTTTTTTTTCAAAATCTCTAATATCTATACTTTTAAGTAAATATTCTTATTTTTTTTTTCAATTAAATCAACTTTAAATAAAATAAATAATAATTAATAGCTCGTATTATCCAAGAAACAATTTAACTAATTAAAACAATCATAAATATTACCCTTAATAAAAGCATCATCTTGAAAACTTAAGTTTGCAAAAAATAGCTGTAGTCTATGTTTAAAACGGTGGCCACCGCCTTGGCGCACTTCTAAAGTCGCCAAAGAAAGAAGTACGGATTTTGAAAGTACTTTCTAAAATATTCCAAACTAGCCACTGCGTGGCTAGCCCGGCGTTGCTCGTGGTGTAAAATTTTCCGCAGATTTTTAATCCGTTGAAGATATATTCAAAAAAATAAATTATTTGTTAAAGAAAGTCCTATTTTTAGTTATCAATCTAATCTGAAATTTTCCGCAGACTTCAAATTCGTTGAAATTTTTACTCTCTTTAATGGTCTAGAAGATAGAAAAAAGAACTTTTGACTTCAGTTAAAAAATGTATCGTCTGACTGGGAAATCAATCGCGCAAAATCAAAGCAGAAACGAAAAAAATAATTTTCTCCGCGTTCAGCGGATGAAAAAAACTTTGCATGATTCCAAACCCTGACTGCAAGGTCGCATGAGTAGAAAAAGTTCTCAGCGTTTGAAAAACCGATGGAGAATAAAACTATGAAATTCATTTAAAAATCTTCTAGATTGAATTTTAAAATTCGCTGCGACCCAAAAATTGCAAATAATTCGGACTACCAGTATGCCAAATCTTATTGCTGTAAGTGCCATAGAATCGTAAGGATTTTGCTGCCCCAAACAAACACTTTCTTTTATAATAGTAGAGATGGAAATTCAAACTTTCCCGCTTGCCGAGGTTGTGATAAAAGACGAAATAACCGAGCATTTTATTTTTTTGTTGAAAGAAAAATCACATTAAAAGCTGACCAACTTAAAATATTTCATTTATACCATTTCCGCCGCATCATGATGTTTCACGGTCGCTAGATAACAGCTCCGCGGTTTTCTAGTACGTACGCTAACTAGTTCAAAATCCAAGTTCTCCAGGTTTGCAATTAAACTAATACGCTTCTCACAAAGGATTCTTTTCAAAAAGGAATTTGCAAGACTTATATCAGCTTGCAAAATTTAGGAGTGCAACGTTGGCAATATGTCACATTTGGCGCATTTTACGTTTATAGAAGACAAGAAAGGGCAAAAATCGGAATTTTTTCGTAACAAATGATAAAAATCGGTCATTTTTCAAAAATTTACGAAAAGTTGGAAATATCTACAAAAGTTGGAAGAATCTCATCCCTGAAGTAAAGACATATTCACACTTTCCTTATAATTTTTTTTACCATTTATTCTTTGTTTATTCCATGATATAATTTAACAGTGAAGAAAAAATCGTAGAAATTTTCGGGGGGGGGGGCAAAAGCTTAAATTCTCAAAAGAAAAAAAAAAAGCGGAAATCCGCGTAAACGCGGAAGATTTTCACCCCTGTATAGAGGACATTTTTGACAAAATTATAGTGAGCCTTAGTATACAGTAATTTGGATCTTAAGAATGGATATTTCTACATTCCAGTCAGTCCCGAAAGTTCTAAATATACCTGTTTTGTAATGCATAACAGTCAATATGAGTTTAAAAGAGTTCCGTTTGGACTATGTAATTCTTCATTTGTATTTCAAAAGTTTATACAGACTATTTTTAAGAAACTTCAAGCAGATGGAACAGTAATTATTTACATGGATGATATCATAATTCTTTCCAAAAACAAAATTGAAAGGGTTGTCAAACTTAAAAAAGTTTTCAAAGTTGCTAAGGAAAACAGACTTGAATTTAATTTTTTTAAATGCAATTTCCTGCAACGAAAAATAACTTTTCTATCACACATACTAGAAAAAGGTGCAATACGTCCTTCTGTAGCCAAAACAAAAGCGGTACTGAATTTTCATAAGCTCAAAACAATTAAACATGTCTAATCCTTTTTTAGGGCTAAGTTCATAATTTCGAAAATTCATAAAAGATTTTGCAATAATAGCCAGACCTCTTAGTGACCTTTTACGGGACAAGGTGCCATTTCACTTTGATCACGAGTAGAAACAGTCTTTCCTTGCTTTGAAGCAAGGCCCTGTCATCAGAACCCATACTTAAACTTTACGAACAAGGAGCACCATTATAACTGCATTGCAATGCAAGCTCTAAAGGCTTCGGGGCTATACTTTTACAAATGGATTCTGATAAAAGTTTTCATCCAATACACTATATGAGTCGTAAAACTCCCCCCCCCCTCCAAGTTATGAATTTGAAGTCCAAGCCCTTAAAAAGTTCCAACATTATCTAGTAAGAACAAAATTTCACATTTTTACGGATTGTCAAGCGTTTCAAAAAGCAATGTCTAAAACGGATCTCTCACCGAAAATATCAAGATGGGTCCTTTTCTTAGCAGATTTTGACTACAAAATACTCCATAGGCCAGCTAACCAAATGTGCCACGTCGATGCCCTAAGTCGTTACCCAGTTTTGGTAATACAGCATGATGAGCTAACACAAAAAATCAAAGATGCACAAACAAAAGACGAGTTTACACAAAGTATCAAACAACTGCTTAAACAGTCTTCAACTTCAGAGTACACATTAAAACATGACGTGCTGTATAAAATGGTCAATGACCAAGAATTTTTAGTAGTTCCACAAGACATGCAGAAACACATTGTTCAGCTTGAACACTCGAAAGGCCATTTTGGTATAAACAAAACTGAAAATTTGGTGAAACAACAATTCTTTTTTCCCAACATAAGGAAAGTGGTTGAGACTGTCATTTCCAATATTGTGCAATGCATACTATCATCTAAAAAATCAGGTAAACAAGAAGGGTTACTACATCCTATCCCAAAGGGAGATGTACCACTTGAGACTTATCACATTGATTTTCTAGGACCACTGCCATCAACGCATAAAGACTACAAATACATATTCACTGTCGTCGATGCCTTTACAAAATTTCTTTGGAAATATCCGGTAAAATCTACTTCATCACATGACGTGTTAGAAAAATTAAAACAACAGCAAGACATTTGGGAACCCATCGAGAATTATTTCTGATAAAGGTTCAGTTTTTACATCAGCAGATTTTCAAAAATATTGCCAAGAAGAAAACATCACACACATTCCAATAACAACAGGTGTATGTAGGGTAATGGACAGATGGAAAAGCTTCATGTGACAATAATCTGTTTTAACGAAACTTTCAATTGAAGACCCAACCAAATGATTCAAGCACACATCTGCAGTGCAATGAGTCATCAACAGTACGCCATCAACATCAACCAAATACACCCCATTTGAACTTTTGACAGGAATCAAAATGTAAAACAAGGATGATATTAAAATTAAGGAAGCACTTCAAGATGAATATATACAAATATCACTACAAAATGTCTAACAAATACATGAGGAAGCTAAGGCTAACATTTTGAATTGCAGCAACAAAGTAAACAATACGACATGCGATGAAAACCAGCACAAACATATTGTGAATGCGACAATGTTGCTATCAAGCGAACAAAATTTGGTATTGGATTAAAGCTCCGACCACACGGTTCTTCGTGGTGAAAGTTAGACCTAATGACAGGTATGATGTGGAAAAAGTGGGAATCCACGAAGGTCCATGTGTTACTTTAAAAAGTGCAGACTTTATGAAACCTTGGGAGAAGACTTAGTTACTTTTTGTGTTTTTTTCTCTTTCTCTCACTTAAAGTGTAAGTATATAAGGGAGAATAACTATACAAAGACTAATACTACAAAGGGAAAGTGCAATATAAGGGTGAAAAATAAGCTAAAAGTATTTTATTGTAATGTTTGCAGTGTGAGAAATAAAATGGATAAGCTCAGGGGAATTGCACAAGCAGAGGATATAGATATCATTGGGATAACTGAAAGTTGGTCAAGCAGTGAAGATGCACAAATTTTAGAATTGACTGGATTAACAATATTTAGGAAGGACAGAGTGAATATGAAAGGGGTGGGGTTTTGATTTAAGTGAGATAATTCTAAAACTGTACAGAAATAAAGTTAAATAGTAAAACTGAGGGTATAGAATCAGTCTGGGTGAAATTGAATACAGACAAAGGCAAAGGACTAATTCTGGGTAATATATATAGATATCCTGTGTGTAGTGAAGAGCAGGAAAAGGGTATGAGCAAACTGATAAACGAAGCATGTCAAAAAGGAGAATTAATTTTAATGGGGGACTATAATTATCCATATATTGAAGGACAAACAATCTAGCTACAAATGGAAAAGGGGCAGAATTTTTGGAAGTGATACAAGATTGCTTTTTGTACCAGATGGTGTATGAGAATACTAGGGACAATGCAATATTGGATTAGATTTTCAGCAATGACGAGAATAGGGTGCAGGATTTGGTTATAGGTGAGCCACTGGGAGAAAGTGATCATAGAAGTAATAGATTAAGTATAAATTTTCAGCCAGCATACACAATCAATAGTAGGATAATTCCAAATTTCAGAAAGGTAAATTTTCATAGGATAACGGACAAGTTAAAGGAGACATTCAAAGGGGGATTAATAGCACCGCATCATTCTGAACAATGGGAGGAATTCAAGAATAAGTTAGACAGGGTGATAAAAAAACACGTAACGTTCAGGAAAATCTAGAAACTTGCTCCCTATGTGGTTTTCAGGGGACACACACATAGCTTTAAAATTAAAACATAGAACATACAGGGTATATAAAAGCACTGGTAACGACAGGGACAAGGGGGCATATCTGAAAGCCAGAAAGGAGTTTTAAAATATTAGTCGGAAGCAAAAGGTGTCCTTGGAGGAAAAACTAGCAAGGGAAATAAATATAAACCCAAAAGAATTTTTTGCATATGCAGGTGGTAAAAATATATTTAGTACTACACTGGGCCCATTGGAGGGGAGGGGAGGTGAATTAATTCAAGACGAGGTGGGAATGGCAAACGTGTTAAATGACTTTTTTGTAGGGGGTTTTAATGGTAACTATAAATTAAAAAAGGATCCCAAGGATGGAGCCTTTGCAGGGGGTACAGTTAAAGAATGCAAATTTAACAGGGAAGAAATAGTACATCAGTTGAAAAGAATTAAGCCATTTAAAGCACCAGGACCAGATGATATTTATCCGAGAGTACTAGTGGAATACGCGGAAGAATTGGGGGAAGTATAATTCACACGATATTTAATTCAACATATAGCACGGGTTGGGTACCAATGGATTGGAAGTTGGCCAACATAACTCCAATTTTCAAAAAGGGAATACAAAGTGATCCGGGCAACTATAGACCAGTAAGTCTAACATCAGTAATTTGCAAAATATTTTAATCTCTGTTAAAAAAACTTATAATGTTATACTTTGAGGAGGGGGAACTGTTATCAGATAATCAGTATGGGTTTGAAAGGGCAGATCCTGTTCTACAAATCTTTTGAAGTTCTACGAAAAAATTAATGTGAGGAGCTGGATAATAAGATCAGTGTAGCTATCATGTACATAGATTTTCAAAAGGCTTTTGATAAAGTACCTCATGAGGCATTACTGTTTAAATTGGAAAGGCTGGGGAATCAGGGGAAAACATTGATATGGATAAAGACTTGGTTATTGGGTAGAAAGCAGAGAGTGCAGGTAAAATGAAATTATTCACAGTGGACAGAAGGTATAAGTGGGGTGCCTCAGGGATCAGTTTTGGGGTCAATTTTATTTATAATTTTCATAGATGATATAGGTCAGGGGATTAAGAATAGAATCAGTATATTTGCAGATGACTTAAAATTATGGAGGACAGTGGATATCAAGTTACAGCTAGAGAATTTACGAAGGGGATTTTAATAAGATATCCAAATGGGCTGTAAAATGGGGTATGTCATTTAATGTAGGGAAACGTCAAGTTCTGCATGTGGGTTACAGGAACAGTGGAGCCGAATACTGTCTGCAGGGAGTAAAGGTAAAGGAGCGAGACACAATCAAGGATCTTGGGGTGATAATTCACAAGGATTTTAAAATGGGTCACCAATGTTCAGCTATGGGTAAAAAGGCTAATAGGTTATTGGGGTATATAAAAAGACTGTAACTTCAAGGGATAGGAATATAATCTTGCCGTTATATAAGGGCTTAGTAAGACCACATCTAGAATATGCTGTACAATTCTGGGCTCCCTATATGAGAAAGGATATAGAATTAATTGAAAGGTTCAGCACAGACCTTTAAAAATAATAAAGGGGATAGCAAATCTCGACTATAATGAACGTTTAAGTAAGCTAAACATGTATACACTGGAAAGAAGAAGAAGGAGGGATTTGATTCAGCTTTTCAAGTTTGTAAAACAAGGGGACACAGAGGGCTTAAATTTCAATAGAGTTAACAGAACAAGGGGCCATGGGTATAAATTGAATAAGACACATTTTAATCGGGATTTAAGGACAAACTACTACTTTAATAGGGTAATAGACAAATGGAACGCATTGCCAGAAAATATAGTTAATTCAAAGGGAGCGTAGGAATTTAAGATACAATTGGATAGTCAGGGGGAATTGGGAAATTCATAAACAAAGGACCAGCCTTGTTGGGCTGGAGCAGCCTATAGCTGGTCGTTAATATTTGTATTTGTATAAGTGCAAATTTTTCCAGATGAACTCTCATCAGACTTTATAACATTAGATGAACAATTTGAAGTGAACTTTTCCTGATGGAACTTTTAAGAGAATGTTGTGTCCTTCAAGGGAGAATTTGTAAATATTCGTGTTTTTCCTTTTTCAGTCTTTTTCTTTTGATTATATTCAGATCCTCACTTCACAGCAAAGGTCGCCGGACTGACCAGTCAGGAAAAATGAGTGTGCTACATTCGACCTCCCCCATCCACCGAGCTACCTGTACAGTGGCGACACTTGTAGCGATGCCAGTGCCACAGAGTACTAAAGGCGGAGCGAAGCCGCAACAGGAAGAGCGAAGTCAACAGATGCTAAGTGCTCACCGACGCGTTCGTTTTGATGTCTCGTTCAGTTATGCTTAACAGCCTAAAGCTGTATACTCGACCGTAAAATATAATATCATTGTTTTAAAACAGAGTTATTCTTTTAGTCTTCATTTATTAACACCTCTAGACTTACCCAACCAGAACATATATATATATATATATGTATACTACATACATATAAAATTTCTTTGTATCGAAATACTAATAACAACTCTGGTTAAGACATGAAGTAATCTTAAGCCTCAAAAGACTGAAGATTACTTCATAAATATTTCAAGTGCTTACCTTCGATAGTTTGGTTTAGTGATACATTGTGTAAAAAAATATCACTTTAGTGAAATCTTGCTTTAAAAGGCATTAAAAAAAACCTCCAAGTCAAAATGCTTATATTTAAAAAATATTTTTTCAATTTTTTTTCAAACAGCCATAAAGAGTAATACATCATTTTAAAAGCTCAATAAAACTTGCTTTAAAAACTTGCTTTTAATCTCAAAATAGATTTTTGTGATGATTTTAGTTTCTGGGCTACCTCTTATATAAAAAACTGGATACAATTTTGATAATTTAATTCACTACTAACTCAAATGTTTTAAAAATAGCTTACTGTAGTAAAAAATTCCACTTCTCAAATTGTGACTTATAATGTCTAAACATAGACTCTTTTTCCTTCTTATGATATTCTGGAGCATTTTTCAAAACAGAATACAATTGCTCAATATCTGTTTGCTCAAGTTTCAAATTGGAGAGAGTTCGATTTGATGTAGCTGTCTTTTTCTGTTTCTGAGCAATAAAATAGGTTTCTGGAAAGGTCTTCTGCAAATAAATAAAAGATGAGCACAACTAATAACACAAAACTTTCCACAGCTATTATTATTTTCAAGAAACTCTTGTGCATCTATTAACACACAAAAAAAAATTAAGACACCTTGCAAATTACCTTTATACTTTTCTTGATGCATACATAAAACAATATTTCTGAATAGTCACACCAAGAGTAGAAGACGAAATTACATAATCTGCAATATCTTATAATTTATATAAGTATAATTTTGCATTCCTAAGTTAATGATCCAGTCATAAATCAAAATGGTGTGCTGCAGGGGTTAGTTTAGACTGCATGCTAACATATAAGATCAAGAAAAATAACTAGGTCAATTTTTATACTTTTCAAAACAAAATTTGGTAAAGTAAACATTAATTCATAAACACATGAGATATTTTAAGAGTTTTTAACAATTACAATTACTTTTGCCTGTTCTACTTTTCCAGTTCAAATAAGTGCTTGTAAAGTTACTAGTAAAAAACAAGAAATGTCAAAACAGAAAATTTAATTTTCAATTGAAAATATGCTAAAATAATTTTCATAAAAATAGTTTTTTCAAACAAATTAAAGCACAAATCACAAAAAAAAATTTATTTTAGGTAATAAAATGTGTAACACAAAATTAATTTTAGAATAGAACCACAGCAAACTAAATTTCAGTATTTAAGACTGTATAGAAAAACTAACTTTCCAACCATTTTGTTAGCCAGCCTGTTGCGTAGTTTCGAATGTACTAAACCATACCTTGAAAAATTATTTCCACCAATGAAATAACTGTGGCAGAATGCAGCTGTAAAATGGCTTTAGAGAATTATTGGAATCTTAATAGGTTTTCAATCAGTCCAAAGGAGACATCTGGGATGCAATGTTTTTCCTCAACGAAGAGATAGATAAAAGGATCTGCCTTTGCTAGGAACTTCATTATGACAGGCATGATGTTAGATGAATATTTGTATCTGGCAAACTTTAGAGCTTCCTTTTTATCAAGCTCAATCAGGTTGCTTCAACAATGAGGGTCTATTAAATACTCTAGAAAGTGAGAGGCACCTAAAGCTACGTATACATTTGCGAGCCGAACCGTTCATTGAAATTGTGTTCACCACGAACTTCCAGCGATCCATGGGGAATGAAGGAACCAACCTCAAACTACCAAGGTCACACATAACGTCATTCGTCAGCCTCCGGTAACGACGATGGAGCAAGGAGGTTCGTGAGCAGAAAGAAAAGCAACAAACTACTCACGCCGCCATTCAAATCTGAACAGTGAATGTCTTTTTGTTAGTCAAAAAAACAACAGGAAGCGGATCAACACGAGCTGCTCATTTAGCGCCCAAAACCCCGTCCCAAATCACGAGAACCACAGGCTTGCAAACAGTTCGGCCCGCAAATGTATACGCGGCTTAATGCTTTGTCTATAGCTCTTTGGAAAGGAATTCAGGTTATTTTTATTCAATTTTTGATCGATGAATTCTTAGATTTTTTCCACATGTAAACAGCCCTAGAAATAGAGCACCTGTTCAGTACTGCATTCAAGTGATTTGGCTGTTGACTCAAGTCTCGTTTCTGCAAATCTTCTATGATTCTTTTTATCGAAATGTTACATACTTTAGTCCAACTGCTGATTTGTTTTCATGTTTTTCACATAATATAGGTTTCTTCATTAATATAGGTCAGTATTTAAGGTAAAGAGACAGTCAAATATAGTATTCCGTCGAACATCTTGAGACAAAATAAGCTTTGAGGCCTTTTTGTTAACCACTTTGCTGCAGTAAAGTGGTTAATTCTGAAATATTAAACATGAACATTATTCATGTTCAGGTCACTCACAAGCAAATTTAAAATATGTTCCAAGTAATTATAACTAAGAACAACATAATATTTATTTTTTCCCAAATCATCACATGCTTTTCACATTTGCAGCATTGTCTGTGACAATGCTGCAGATTTAGCATTAATATTGGCTTTACATTAGGTAATAGTTTTTTGCACATATTTAACAAGATATTTAGTTGTATGGTTATCCCTGATGTATTATGGAAACCACAAGATAGATACCATCACTACTTGAGGTGGGACATTTTTTTAATCATTAAAATTGAATTTTGTTTTATTTAAATCAAATTTTTATATATGAACCATATTTTAACGATTTTAATTAAGTTGTTCAAACATACGAGACGTGCAAATCAGTGAAGGCTCTAGATCAGGGATGAACAGGTCGTGGACAAACTCATAACGTGTTATTTTAACTTTAACACGTCACATGGTCAGGGCCGGATTTAGACTTGATAAGGCCCTAAGCTATTTGAGATATGGGGCCCTTTATAAGTCCAGATATTGTCTGTCAGTGCCAAATATGATTTTCGGATACCTATAGGGTTAAACTGAAATACGATTAAGAAGTATATAGATAGTGAAATAATAAATCTTTAACTTAAAATCATTTTTATTCATAACAAGCATAAAAATGCAAACTCGGTTCAAAAGAAACAAAAGTTCTTTTAAAAGGCACAATTTACAAAGGCTTATAATCTAATCTCTTGAAGCATGTTATAAGGATCAAGGAATTATACTAAACTAAAATATTTTCTTTCTTGCTTTTGACAGAGCAAAGTCACTGATGACATCATCAAATGATAAACTGTGTATTTTGTCACTTTCTATGAACATGAGACTGATGGAACATAATTTATCTTGAGTCATTGTTGTTCTAAATTTATTTTTTATCTTCTTCAGCTGAGAAAAATATCTTTCTCCAGAGCAATTTGCAACCATCATACTAAGAAACAATCTCAAAATTGCTTCTACGTTAGGGAATGCTGATTGGACACAATCGTTAAATTCTGACCTATACAGATACCGATGTGTCAGACTACAATGTTCCGCTGAACCATAGGCTTGACTATGTTTAACATATTGATGAAAATGCTTGACTTCTCCTACAAGATTCATGTCCACATCATCAGGATATGTTTGGCATAAAGCACTAACTCCTTCACGAATCTCTTCTGTAGCTTCTAATTTTGTTAAAAATGAAAACTTTTTTATAGCGTCTTTTTTTGAAGCCCTCTGTGCCAGATTTGACTCTAATGCATCCATCACAGGTATAAATGTTTTAATTCTAAACTTGTCTCTTGGCTCAACGTTCTCTAAAGCATCATCTTCATCATCATTGATATGCCTTCTTCTATATCTGCTTTTCTTGTAATCAACATCAGGCAATTTTTCCTTTGCTTTTTTTTCATAATGATTGAACATATCCCTGGAATCTTTAACAAAATCCGAAAGTGAAGCATACAATTTCCTACATACATCTAAACTAATTTAGGGGTCTTGCAGTGATTGACTAGTCTTGTGAAATACATCCAGCAAGTAACTCTACAAACATAACATTACCATAAATTCAAACTCCTCCATTTTATTCAAAATGTTTATGGCTTGATTTCTTGTTTTGCCTTTCTCTGTAGTATCAATATGCAGCTGATGCAATGCAGAAATTATTCCATCATAACTATCAAGTATTGCACTTGTGGCCATTGAATGTGCTTCCCATCTAGTCTTTGACCAAGACTTTGGAACTTTTGAATCATCTTTGAAGAATGACAACAGTACTGCCCATCTATGTGTAGATGAAAAGAAATTATATATTTCTTGAACAATTCCAAAAAAGTTTACTGCATTTAAACAAGAGTCAACTGCTGTTCTACCAACAAGATTCAGGGAATGACCAGCACATGGAATATACATAACATACTTGTTAATCTTCAATATTATTTTTTGCATACCCTTGAATTTGCCAGACATATTGGCAGCATTATCATATGACTGGATCGACACTTACTAAAATCTATTTTGCACTCATTTGTAAGGTAGTTGTACACCATCTTAGCCATACTTTCCCCTGTGTGGCTACCTATCTCCAGGAAAGTTAGAAAACAACGTTCAATAGGGAGCCCATCATCTGGTGAAACATACCTCACAAGAACAGTGAGCTGATCAATATGGAACTGGTCTGGAGTGGAATCTATATATAAACTGAAGTACCCTGCAGTTCTTAAATCATCCAACATTGACTCTCTTACTTTAGGTGCCATAATTTGGATAAATTCATCACATATTGTTTTAGAAAGATGAGATGTGACACCTGATTCTTTATTCCCAAATTTTTTTATGTCTTACTAGAAAAGGATTAAATTTTGCTATAAGTTTGAGTAATTCAAAGAAATTGCCATTGTGAGGAGAATTAAATGTTTACTTATCTCCTCTGAAAGGTAAACCACACTCTGCCATAGTAATTATGACTGCCACAACTCGTTCAAGAACATTTTTCCAGTACTGCCGCTTGTTATTTATATGTTCTGCTAGTTGAACCACATTTTCTTGCAAGATATGTTACCGAAGCTGTTCTATGCTCTACATAGTTTTCATGACTTTGAACCAGGGTGTAAAAAAATCATGATTAAAAAAAAAAATCAATTAATCGGATTTATTTGATTTAAATCGGATTACTTTGATTTAAATCGGATTACTTTGATTTAAATCGGATTATTTTGATTTAAATAAGATTTTTCTATTTAAATTTCTGCAGGCCCTAAACATTGTTTATATAATAAATATATATAAATTTGTTAAATAAAAAATTGCGTTTGTGACATGACATGTAAACCAATATTTATTTTAAGTAAACAATCAGAATTTGTGACATGGTAAATCAATATTTACTTAACATTTATTTAACTTTAAAACACAAGTTGATATCCTACATAGTTTTTCTTGAGAAAATTACACCATCATGTTAACAAATTTATCAGCAAGTGTAAGTGACAGACCTAAACTATTGTCTGAGAAGTAGAATAGAACTCAGAAATAATCAGACTATAGTAAATTTTGATTTAAAAAAAAACTGCAATAATAATTGGATTTTCACTTAGTTTTTATTCATATTAAATCTTTTTTTCCTGCTCACATTTTAATGTCTGTGTGTGAAAATGTATATTTCTACTCTTTTAATCTCTATTGCTAACTACAAGAATAAGCAAACACAGAGGTTCCCAAACTTATCCAAGTGGTGGCACCCTTAAGAGAATTATAATTTTCTCACAGAAACCCTCGTCATCATGTAATATTTATCTGTGGTATATTATTACGTATATACCCATTTCATATTTGTAGCACTTTGAAAAAGAAATTAGAGAATTAAGAACATAAACATAATTAATACTACTAGTATTTAAAATTCACACACAAACACTAACTTTACTTAATAAGAAAACATAGGTTGGTGAAAATATAAATAAAACAAATAAAATTACCTTCATCATGCTCTTGGTTGGGGAGTGAACCGATTTTTGATAAGTGACTGTAACCCTTTTTTCTGTTGCTTAGAAATAGCTTAGATTGGAGGTTACGGGCGCTTCACAGCACCTCTCATCTCTCTACCCGGCACCCCAGGGTGCTGCGGCACACACTTTGGGAGCTAACTAACAAATGCCTCAAAAACTTTACTTCCCACTTGTGTTTTTTTAGATAATAAAATCAGTCACCTCTTTCGTTTATAATTTTGAATCAAACTGTTGTATACTTCCTTTAAGTGTTTATATTAAGAGTGCTGTTAATCAGAAATGTTTATACATTACTCTTCCTGGTGTTAAGATTTATGTCATCTGTGTTTACATTACTATTTCCAGTATATAGTATATTCTAATAAGTTACAAGTGGCTGTTGCAATCTTTTATCATAGGCAGTAATTGACCCAGTTCCCTCTGATCTAGGTGTAATCCCCATAAGTTAATTAAAGCATTTGACCACTTCTGTCATTTTTCTATGGTGTATTTATTTAGTTATAAAAATGTAAAATTAGTTGTGATTTAAATCAGTGATTTTTTTTTTTTAAATCATTTGATTAAAATCATGATTTTAATCAAGTGATTTAAATCTTGACACCCTGCTTTGAACTTAATAAGTGTTGCGCTTACACATGAAACAGTATGCACGATCAGTTGCTGGCAAATATACTACTACTAATCGTCTGCCTGCTCGCTCGAACTACAAAAGGTCAGCGCATGCTCGAGTGTAGACACAGGGGAATCCCCGTGTTTATAGTTAAAGAAATTATATACTTTACACGTTCCATTTCTATTATAAAATAATAATGAAATAATTTTTAAAATTACCGGCATTTGCTGTCGAAATTTATCAGTAATTTCGGTAGTCATAATTACCGGTTATCGGTAATGCAAACCCTATGCACAATAGCGTTTTGTTCTTCGAAAACACGGGCTAAAAAAATTGGTCGAAGAGTATGGGACGTTTCGAACGTGCGGCATTGGGACAAATAATGCTGCAGTATATTTAAGTATAAATGACAATTGCTCACTCAGAACAATTTTTTTGGGGGCCCCCAAGAAAGTGGGGGCCCTAAGCTATAGCTTGTCTAGCTTATACGTAAATCCTGCACTGCACATGGTAAGTAATTTAGCTTAAAACTAGGTTTAGAACATGTTGTGGTTTTAACAATCAATTGTATAAAATTCTGTGGCCTTTGTGAGGTTCTCTAGTCAACACAGGGAAGAATAGTTGGCTGAGGAAACAAAAGATACTCTGGGACTCTGGCAAGCGTGTCCTTTAAAGGTCATCTGTGCCAGGAGGATGAAAGGTGAGAGGGAAAAAGAGAGATTTCGATCAGCAGAGACCATGGAGTACGGACTGATGAGCGGCTCTCTGCCGCTAATTTGACTTGCACTATTGTAATATATTTAACCAAGAGAAGTATATAATAAATGTATGTATATACATCTATGAAGAAGTGTTGCCCTCTCCAGTAGATTAAACGAACGCTCACCCATCGACAGGATGTCACACCACCTCTTTCCTCTATCTGATGAGTGTGCAGTTCGTATCCAGGGATCAGTATTTGTCCCTCCTCAAAATATCTGAATGCATCAACATGGTAAGTCATAACTTGAAAAGAAATTTTGAAAACTATGTAAAATTAATGCAACGATTTAATTTTATACTTTCTTCAAAATGCTAAAAAAATTCCAATGTTTTGCAGTTTTAAAAGGTTTGATATAGCATTTTTAAGAGTTCTCAATATTCATTTTTTGGTCAACCAAGAATTGCAATGTCTATTTAAGTGCATTGCTGATATATCTATATGTGCGCACTGTTCTTTTCTGGGTCAAGTATAAACAGGACAAACCTTTATATTTTTTTAACAAAAGCCACACTTAATATAACTTTAATATAAACTTGAATTAAAAACCCATGAAAACATATTCAGTTTTGTTACACGTATAAAGGGTAAAAATATTAGAAAGTGCTGGGGTGAATAAAACTTACAGCATTTGTTTCTTTTTTTCTTTTTTCTGAGCCTGATTTCATTTTTTGAGCATCATCCTCTGATTCAATATCTTCATAACCAGAATTATTTTCATCACTATCCTCAGGATCAGATTCTAATTGTAAATCATGTAAAGAAGCAAGTTCTGAAATAAACATTAAAATTATTTTCAAAATTTACTATATTCAAACCAATAAAGTCAAATTTAAATGAAGTATATGATCAAAATTTTTTAAAAATTACTGAATTGGCTTTTTTAATGGTTTACCTCTTCTATCAGGTTAATAATGAAAGCATCATTTTAAATGATCGTACATTAATTGTTTCTTATTTGAGAACAAGGAAATGAAATTGCTTGATGATATCAAATGCAGCAATACGATTCCAGGCAACTGAATTCTTAAAATGTAAGGATGTTCAATGGCAGTTAACAAGTACACAAATATGCATCATGAATTTGACAACCTACATAAATTAAGAAGTCTAAAAACAGGTTGTAAAATACCATCACAGGGAGAATAATCTATCAGAAATCTTGCAAAACCATTTTATAGAATAAATTTTTAAAACATATTTGAATCTCACGGTTAACATTGTTACACCAATACAGATAAGTATGTATCGCTAGTCCAACGCGGTGAACCAGCCTCATCCGCTGCACCTGGCTCTTTCTAACCATATCTCGATTCATCTCCAATGTGCTCTGCTGCAGTCGAAACATAATCGATAGGTAAAAGTCTAAAACCAATCAGTGATCATCTGGACGAACACCACCCGTTTTACTCGAGTCATCGTAAAGCGTGTGGGCGAAAGAACAGCAGCTGAACCAAACAATAAAAATTAGTTGACTCGGCATTCAAATGACACAATGGAGTGGGCACTTTCCCTGCAAGTGACCCCATTTAAAGGTCAAGCACAGCAAAGTTTGTCACGATGACACAAGCTTCATAACTTAATGCCAAAAGTACTTGATTGCAAATCTTACCTCGTTTCATTCTTTGTCTCAGTGAATAACTCGGGTTTTCATTAGGAGTTTCTACCTTCGGAGAAGCTACTTTCACCGACTGTGGTGTCGTCTTCCCACAGGGAGAAGGCAGATCTACATGGTTAAAACAACATTAACATTAATACGAGTTCAGAAACAATTAGGAGCGAGAATCTACTATTCTATATTCTTCATAAATCAAACATTTTACACATTACATTAGAAATTGAAGAAAAGCCTGACACTACACGTGCATTTAAGGATACATCTAAGAAGTGTCATAGAGTTTGGTGTTATCAGAGTTGTCTTAAGTAATCCAAGGACTACATTCAATCCTTTCAAGGGTGAGACATTTGGCATCCAACCTGCTTGAAACATTGACCATCTAACGAAATAAGACAGGAGCACTGAAATTTCATGTTACTTATCCCAATCGCTCAATTTGAAGATATCATGGGAATAAAGCTCAAATATAGGACTAATATAATCGAAGAGCATAATGAAAAACACTAGTTTGCAATTCAATAGTCAATCTGCCTACAGGCTGTCTATTTCATTAGAAGGTTGATGGCTTGAAAGTGATTATATATACAGTGAAACCCCGATTTAACGTAACTCGCATTTAACGATTTCACGCATATAACGTCATTTTTCATTGAAAGTATAGGAAATTATTTGGGACCAATGTTAAAAAATCCTGTATTTAACTTTGTCAGCAGGGAGAACTTGAAGCGATTTTCTTAAAATAGTCAGACTTTAAAATAAAAGACAGTTCTTTTCGTGTCCTTACTGATACTGAAAACATTAAAAAGAAAAAACAGTACTTTAAGAATGAGTCCCACCTCCACCCGACATGTCGCAAATTCGGACTACCTGAGGTATCAATATGGTGTAAAGTTTTCCAGATTTAAAATACGTTGAAATTTTTACTCTATCTTTAACAATTACAAAGATAGAAACCCTCAAATAGTCCTTCTGTTCATAATGAATATCTTCGTCAAATGTGTCGATTGTAAACTGGATATACTAAAAAATTCACATACTCATATCTGCGGAGAAGGATGTTAGTGATATAGCTAGTAAAAGTAATACGCAAACAAAAATAACAAATTTCTTTAAACAATAAACTATTGTAAAGGAAGAAACAAAAGGTATGTCACTTAAATTGTCTTTATTTCATGCTCTATGTTGTTTTCCTCCGACCCCGATATAACGTTTCCCAGCATATGTTATTTCTTTCCAGTCTCTTGATATATGTTACACCGGGGTTTCACTGCATATATATACCAGGTACATTGAGGATGGGCATATTTATTTTTTTACTAATGTAAGTATATATAAATATTCCCATTTAATATTCTGATATCCAATAGATTCTCTGAATGGTGGTCAGACATAAAAAGTCTGCTTAAAATTAAATTTTTGTTTAGGGAAAATACAATTTTAAAATAATGCCTTCACCTATATATTTTTTTTTTTAAAGAGTACATCAAAACGTAAATTTTAGCAACTCGTCGAGCTTTTTTAGAAATTTCAATTTGGTTTCTGATAATACTTTTGAAATTCAGGAACTTTCGTTACTTTTTTTGTTAAAATTGTCATACCTACTATAAGTTTTTAATTTTGAAAACATCGCAGGAACCTTAGAATGTTCTCTTTCTTACGATACAATTATTTTTGAAATTGGTTAATAAATACATTCAATACGATAAAAAGTATAAATTCACAGTTCTCTTTCTTACAATACAATTATTTTTGAAATTGGTTAATAAATACATTCAATACGATGAAAAGTATAATTTCACAACTTTGTACAAATTCTTACTCTTGCAGATGCGTGGAGGTCAAATGGCCTTTATGAAACTCCGAGGTGCAACTCGCTGTGAATTCATGAAATGGAGGATCTATCTAAGGTCACGGGCAAGCAGGAGGTGGAGGATTAGCTGTCACAGACTCACTGTGATGTCATTGAACGATGTCATTGAGAAAAATGTGACTCTGTGATAGGAGTGTTGGTTTGGGAAGCAAACCAAATGGGATTGCATAGCAATCCACGGGGGTTGGCGAGCAGGGGGCAGAATTCCTTTGTTTAGGACAAGTTGTATTACATTTCTTTTGATTATGTAAGCATTTTTATAGGGGAAAAAGAATAAAATGCTTTATGAACTAAAAGTTTTATAATTTCTATATTAAAAAAAAGTTAACGCCGCAGGATTGAAAACTGTGTTGTTTAGTAGTACGAATCAGAAAATTACGAAATTAACATGGTTTGTTCTTCATAGTGTTCCTGGACAAATGTGAAGCTTTTTTTACGATGCGGCTATTAGTTTAACGTTTAAGTGTCAAATTTGAAGCGAAATTTTTACCGCTAGTGAGCAAAAGACGTACAAATTTTCAGTCGTGATTTTTTTTAGTGTATCTCTAAACGAGAATTTTTGCAGCTTGTCGAGTGTTTTTAGAAATTTTAATCTGGTTCCTAATATTTTTTTGAAAATGGAGACATTTTTGTTATTTTTTTATAAATTGTTCTATCTATATCTAATTACTATTAGTTTTTAAATTTAGTTAGTGAGTGTATGCGAGCAGAAGGCGGAACCCCTTAGTTTTATAAAAAATTAGAACAGATCCAATTGAATTTGTAGGGGGTTTGCATCAAAATAAGTCCTTTTCAGGGCCAACAATTAAGAGTTCAACAAGACGCTTGCACTACAACTTTCGTCAACAAACTCAATGAAAAGGTGTGGGTCGTTTGAGTGCTGGTACACACAAACAACATGCTGGGTATTCAATTTCCTAAGCAGCGCTGGCATTTCGAGTCAAAATTTGCTCAAAGTTTTCATTTGAATTCTGATTTTAGAGGTACTGTATACATAGTGTTTTCTGTAATACAGCAAATTTAGGTTTGAAAAACATTTTTTTTGTAATATATTTTGTAAACAATCCCTTCTGCTAGGACACATGTCTTCATTAAGGCGAGCGAAGCGAGCATAGGTTCCCGCAGCGAACCAATGAGGATTGCGAATCCATCCTCCAGGGGTAGGCGAGCAGGGGGCGGGCCCCCTAGTACTAAATGTATAACACTAACAAACAGTTAGAATTTTTAGTTTTGACATAAAAATGAAGTTACTCTAAAACGGCTGTACTGTAAAATATATTTTTTGTCAGTTAAGGAATAACTGCTCTAAGCTCAAATTATACTAGAGAAGTTTGAGCCCTGTAGTTGATTGGGAGGCAATTTAATATTACCGAGTCAAGGAAACCTGAGTAATAAAAGTTTATAAAACAGTAGGCAAGATACATATGTGAATGTTTTAACAATTAGCATCTGAGTTTGAAGTTCTAAGTCTTTTTGGAAAAGTAACTGTCAACATCAATGCTTGCAGTAAATTTGAGTGATTTAACAAAGAATATTTGAAGTTAGATTTCATTAATTGTATTGTTCAAATAATGGATTTTGTAATGTCCTTTGAGCTAATGAACATAAAATACATCATAAGTCCCTCAATTCCAGATCACACCTCTGAAGAGTCTCATGTTTCTGGTTACAGCATGGTTAGCAAATGTTTGGCCTCCATATGGCACATTATCAGATAGTTGAAACTGTAAAACATCAATTGCTTTTTCCTTAAATACAACAACTAATTTGAACCTTGGATTGTACAACGGAAATACAATGGAATCATCAGAAAGTACTAAAAGTCTAAATTGAAATACTCATACTTTTGAGAAATCAAAGGATGCAAAGTATGTTACTAATATCTAACTTAATTACTTTCATAAACAATGAGTATTCTAACAAACGTTTTGCACTTAAATCCTAAAAGAAAGTCTAATAGAAATGGAACATTATTCCTTAGTTCAAATTGCAATAATTTAATGTTTGTGTGCAGTGTAATTAATTCAAAGTAGAGAAATAAAATAATCAACATAAAAATATGTACCTTTCATAAATTTCTTTGATTTTAAAGGAGTAACTTTAAAAATATTGCCTCCTTCCACATCTTGTTTGTCTTCAAATAAACCTGTAAAAAAAACAAGATTTAAAATAAAAATTACAGGATACTAAACTAATTAAATGAGAAATCAAATAATGTGAGCATTGGCAGTGGTGGATCAAGTCAAATGGAGACCCCAAGTGGTAAAATTTTCGGGGCCCTCAAACTCAGGTTAAATAAAAAAATGTTTCAAGAAAAAAAAAAAAACTCTTTTAAGTTTTTCACAAAAAAGAAAAGTAATCAGAAATTTCATACCATAACACATTAAATAAATTTATTAAAAAAATTTGTACATAAATTTACATCTTGTTTTATTTTTTGAAAATTTGTCAGTTATTATGGGAGTGTCAATTCGGTTTAAAATTTCTTGCTCTATATATAGAATGGATAGATTAATTAATCTTTCTTCTCCCATAATACTCTTTAAAACAATTTTTTACACGTTTTAAAACAGAAAACGATCTTTTCTAACGCATCAGGTAAGGGAATTGTTGAAAACATGTTCAATAATATTTCAACATTGGGAAATGTGCACGACATTTCTTTGGCGGCTCAAAAGATGTCTGGTGAGGTTTTTATGGTGTCCTCGTTTTCTTTTAGAAGTATTACAAAATGAACAAACTCATCATGGATACTTCCACTTTTTTAGTGTGTTCTTTTTTTCTTCTATTGAAAATCTCAATCAAAATAGATTCAAAAAGGCTCCACAATGGCTTCATACGTCTGAGTTCTTTGAGATAATTTTTGCCTTGGTGTTATCACATATGACATAAAATGAATTGACTAGAGAAACTTTTTTCTTATTGTAAATTCATGTGTCTTTCTTTGTGTTTTTTTTTTAATTAAAAACAGTTTTCTCTTTTGTTGTCAGCGAGTTTGTCTATCTTCCACATTAAATGATAGCCAAAGTGGAACAAGTTTTTATTTAACTAACAAGTTAGTATTGTTCAAAACGCTTGAAGAGAGATTAAATATAAACAATTTGAGCATTCCAGAAAAAAACATTGCATATCTAGAACCACTGCATGAAACAAAAGTTCAATTAAATGTGAACTTCTTAAATAAAAACTTCATTAAAAAAATCTCAATGTTTTCATTGTTTTTCAATGAAAACATTGAGATTTTTTTAAATGAAAAGCATATTGTGTTTATTTGTTTCAATATTAAGAAGCAACAATAAGTACACATTGCATGTCTAACTTTAAATACAAACCAGCTGAAGGTTGATAATCTTCAAGAGGGTCAGTAGTAGAGATCATAGGTTGTGATCGCCGATGAAGAATATCATTTTTGGTAGTTACTAAAGAAAAAGAGAAAGAAAATATTAGTATACACAGTTAATGTTTTGCTCAGTTGTAAATACAACAGGACAAAGAAAAGGTTTAACTTAAACTTCACTATGTTAGAAATTTGTGTTAAAATCAGAAGTATTTTAATTTGAATCACTTCAGTCCAAAAAATTTCAAATAAGCTTTGAATGTAATAAAAAACAGTTTTAAAAAATCCACTCATTTTTTTCTTTTAAAATGTGACACTTTTTTCAATACTTGTCTAACATTCCTTTAATTCCTGAACAGTTTACTTATCAAATTCTTGCTCAGTAAAATTTCAAAAATAAAAGAATCATGAAATTTTAATTGGATTCAAAAAGCATCAACTGGAATCAAAACTAGCACAGAATGCAATTTTGTATATTTTCAGTAATTTTTTACAAGTTTGAATTAACAAATCAATATCTACATCATATCTTAGCGAAGCATAGATATAGAATTCAGGATTCTCACTCTATTTCAGAAATAAAAATTCTCACTTTTCCAGGTTTTCCAGACAAATTTTTACAAACTTCCAGGTTATACTTAAGCAATTACAACATTTTTAAGGTGAAAAACCAGGAAATAATTTAGCATTCAATAGCCAATAATAAAAACCAATTTAAGATCTATACCTACACTGTAAAAATTAATACACAAGTAATTTTGCATTAAAATAACCTATTCAAACTATACAACCTATTTGATGAAAATCAAGTTGTGATTTAATGTATCATAAGAATGAAATTCTTCAATTTAAGTCAGTGGATGAAACAAAATTATTTACCTGTTAAATATTAGCTGTTTCTTTTAAAATCTGTTGAAAAATTCAATTCATAAAGTAAAGTGATATGAAACTGTGTACGAATCTTATAGGCTACTTTTCTCCAAAGCGTCTGAGAAGCCATGATCAATCATTTTCCAGTTCATTGAGGAAATTTTTAAGGTTTTAGACGAAAGCTCGTAATTTTCCCTGACTTTTTTGGACAAAATTAAATTCCCTGACAGTTTCAGGTTTTCCCTTACCCCTGAGAACTAAACTTTACTAAAATTTATCGTCTTAATCTGACTGTCTCCTATACGAAAAATGATCCCAACTCATTTAAACTTCAAGTAAAATCATTGGCTTGAACACCTCTATCATTAGAAACACAATGAAAAGATTTGTAACTTTTTTAACTCGGGAAAAATATTGCACCTTGTCATACTAAAAAGTTACACATCTCCTGAAGTCCCCAAAAAGTATTGGGCCTGAAACCATGATATCGAGACCCTTTTGGGTTTGTTTTATTAATGGTTTCTTATAATTCTCATAAAAATCAGCAGGGCAATATCAAGTTATGTAAAGCAAATTGTAGTTGAAAGACTCACTGACTGATTGACACTAAACATACAGAAAAATAGGAATGGGAAACAATAAAAAACAGAATAAGATAGGATAAAAAAAACCAAAGAACTTTTTAGAACTAATACTAATTCCATCATTCTGTAGTGCTGTACCATGGTAATGAACTGTCATATCTATCATAGCTGGTGGTATAACCTGGTTAGATAAGCCCAAATTTTATTATTTAGGTAATAGAAAATCTGTCCTCTTTCCTTCAGCTAGTGGATTTATTTCATGGTTATTGCACATTTGGGTCAATTACCATCCACTTTACTACTTAACTTGATAAATATTTAGAGCATTTAAAGGTATGTTGTTACAAATCACCTTTGTAAAGGTATAGTCTAGACCAGGGATGTTCAACCAATGGCACATGTGCCAAACGTGTTGCATTGCATCCCTTGTGCCAATGACGTTTATTCTTTTAAAGTAGGCACCGTAACTGAACATATTTTCAACACCAGAGTGCTCTGAGTTCAATTCATACAGCCTTTTTACTCATCAGTTCATCACAATTATTTGACAGTTTAACAATTGATATTCTGTGTGATACGTTGTACGTACTTCTGATGTGTTTGTTCTTTTTCAGCATTTCAACTTTTAGAACTTTGTACTTTTCTATATTTTTTTCCATTCCTGTTATTCATCAAAATATAAAAGAAAATTAGCAAAAGAAGCGTAGAAAGTGATAGCATTAAACTTGAATTTAATGAACAGGGGGGAAATTGTTGTGAAAGTACTCTTTCACATAATTGAAGACACGATCTTAATAGAGACTATCACACAGCATAAGACTTACATAGAAAGAAAAATGAAGCTCATTTTGGGGTCTAAGTTACAAAAAGAATGTAACTAAGAAAAAGGAAGAAATCAGAAGACAAAATACTTTTGTTAAAGTAAGTTGTGAAGACCTGGCAATGACAGAAGTGCTCATTGAAATTGTTTAACGTTTGTAGTAAAATGCTTTAGCACCCCTTTTCTGACGGAGAATAAATTGTTAAGCCTTGTCTCCAAATATTTGCATGCCATCTTGGTAATAAAGATATTAAAAGGATAGCAGACAAAATTGCGATATCAAGGCAGATAGTTGCGAGACTTATCACAGAACTCTCTCTGGATGTATTTCTGCAACTGTAAGACCTTGTGCATTTTTGTACTTTCTTTTCTCTAGCTTTGGATGGATCAACGAACATATGTGATGTAGCCCGTTTAAGCATTTTTATAAGATAAATCTTTGAAGAACTTGCCAGTCTGGAATCATTGCACAGTAAATCAAGAAGATCAGACATATTTAAAAAAATAAAATCATGCTTCGAAAATGTGTACTGACGGAGCACTGTCAATGATAAGTAAAGTCCATGGCACTACAATTTCCTTGAAACATATACAGTTTTAAATCGTCCTGTACTAAAAATAGCGCAGCATTATACACCAAATGGCACTGTGTAAAAAATTTTAAAATGCAGCATGTTCTGTTACCGGTTGTGAAATGTGTGAATAAAATTAGAGCAAGAGCATTAAACAGACGAAAATTCAAAGAATATTATGAATTGTTAGATTTGGAATATGGTGAGCTTATCTTTCATTGTTAGGTGCACTGGCTTTCTAAAGGACAGGTTCTGAGTAGATTTTGGAAATAAAAAAATGCTGTTTATGAGTTTTTTAGAAAAGGAAAAAAGAACTACCTGACTGATGAAAGAGAACCTTATCATTTAATAACTGGCTGTTTGATTTGGCAACTTTAGTTGATGTTACTAGCTATATCTATGATCTAAATTCGAAAATACAACGCAAGAATAAATAATTTCTTAGCTTAGTAAATAACATCAGTTCATTTAAAATGAAATGAAAACTGTTCATCTCAGTTAGAACATCAAGATTTGAGTCAATTTCCACACTTGAAAGAGCAGATTGAATGTGATGTGAATAATACCAATTTGACCACATACATTGAAAAAAAAAAAAGTTATTGTTAGGGTTATGTGAATGTCGTTTTCATGATTTGGCAAAAGAAGAAAACGGCATATTTTTACTTAGTGAACAAAACATAATGAAGATGCCCAGTGACATACAAATGGAACTTATTGATTTAAAAGCATAATCATTAAAAATGAAATTTGATGAGCTTGTTTCATGACAAAATTCTTCTGACATAATTCATATTTCCGGCAATCATTAGGGGAAGACGGGGTACAATGAAACAAAATTTACTAATTATTTTTTCCTATCCACAATTTTGCATGCACAAAAATATAATTAATGCATACTTTTAATCTTGTATTTTCCCCATCTAAATAAATTTTTATTAGGTTCTAAACAAAATCTTTATGCTTGGAAAATAACAAATTGTAAATGTCTCACAGTGTTTCATTGTACCCCATATGCCGGGGTACAATGAAACACATACTGGGGTACAATGAAACACTCCAAATGATGCAAGCAATTTTCACCCTATAAAGTTTATTTTAGTCACATTCGACTTCATTTAAATTTATGATTTCTACAGTTTCATTTTATATATTTCATTCAACATAATCATTTATACAGATACTGCTTGTGTCACACATATTATGTGTGGATATCTCATTCTTTGGTTATCAGATGGAGCTGGAAAATAATCTGGATCATTATCATCTTCAAAGTCTGTAGGAGGTAGTTTGTTTTGAAAACAATACCTTCATAGTTTTTTTCCTCTTTTTACTTTTTAATTGCTTAACAAGAGCATTTTGTACTGGCGAGGTTAGAATAAAACTTCTTTTTCTGTTTTCCTACTCTTACTTTTCTTGAAACAGCTTTGGGGTAAGGTTTTATCTCTTGAGGAGAAATGCATTTACTCACAGGTTTAGAGCTAGTGCATGGTGTATGAACAGTTGCTGAACAACCTGCAGTAAGTGATTCTGATCTACTAATGGCAAGATCCACCACTTGACTTCTGATTCTTGGGTTTTGTCTGTCTGGTCTTCAGTTTCATTTGTCAGCTCTTCAATCTGACACATACAAACACAAGTAATCTTCTTCACAAAACATTTCTCTATTGAAAGGCCATATTTCAGTCGTTGAAAAACCTTTTGTAATATTTTGTGGAGTGAAAGACTTACAATAAGCAGTGTCAAACAAAGAAGATATCTCATTGATAGAGATTGTACGACCTGGATTACACAGCATCCAGTCATTTTCAGCTAGATTGAAGAAATTTTTAAGTGACTTGAACACAGTTTTGTCTAAAGGCTGCAATTTGCTACTAGTATGTGGGGGCGGAATTGCAACAATTCCGTTATCTTTCGTAAAATTTAGACTGGAAATCGTAATACGTGATTCATGATTGTCCATTATTAGTACAGCTAGATTTTCTTTCGAACAACGTGCATGTGCCTGGAAATATGTTAGAACATTAACGAAAATATCTCCAATCATCCATCCCGATTTTCTTGCATCACCCGCAGTACCACGTAGAGCTCCATTCAGCATGCAAATCTTGAAATTTCTCTAGGAAATACTAAATAATGGGGTAAAGAGTTTCCAGAAGCATTAATAAATCCACACATAGTAACAAGAACACCCCTTTCACCAGAAGTTAATTGACCTATTTGTTTTTGGACCCTTTGACTGAGAACGTTAGGAGGATTGTGAACTGTAGTAAGTGCAGTTTAGGCCTATGAAATAAATAAACTATTCTTAAATGTTTTTGAATGTAAAAAAACTAACTTACCATTGAAATCTTTTATTTTTTTAAGAAAAAAAAAGTTTAATTTTGCATGTTTTCAAAATAACTGTTTTGATTTGGTGTTGCCTTTTCCTATTAATGTTAGGTGTTGCCATTTCCTTAGTAAAAGTGTTTTATTTATATTAGTGACAACCAGTAATAAGTTATTTTATATCATTGATATTATATTTACCATTGAAAAATATTACTGGTTGTCACTAATATAAATAAAACACTTTTACTAAGGAAATGGCAACACCTAACATTAATAGGAAAAGGCAACACCAAATCAAAACAGTTATTTTGAAAGCATGCAAAATTAAACTTTTTTTTTCTTAAAAAAATAAAAGATGAAATCTTTTATTTTTAGTTTAGTTATTTTATGGTTAGTTTTTTTACATTCAAAAACATTTAAGAATAGTTTATTTATTTCATAGGCCTAAACTGCACTTACTACAGTCTTCCCCTACCCTGTGAACATATCCCAGAACTAAGAAAATTTTACAAAAAAATTATATATGTCATTTTAAAGCGACATACTACAGATATGAACAAACATTTCATTTGTGAAATTTATTAAAATTAATATGATTTTGCGAATGATTGATTTTTAATATGAGAATTCTCTGCTGCTCTCGGAAACGAATTTAACACCAAACATTCAAAGACTAGCAAAATCTAAACATGCTCAAAAATCTCATTAATGGTTAGAAATGTTTTTGTGCTGTAATAGATATTGTCTTCCATACAGTAATTAAATCATTTAAACATATTAATTATGTCTATAAACATACTTTTACTGAAAAGGTTAAAAAGGATGTTCCAGGTCCATGAACGTAGGAAGGTAAAAAAGGTGCTTGAGTTGTATGGCGCATCTGAACTTGTATGTGAAAGAAATTGACGCATGGTATATAAAAGGTTGATCACCCTTTGTGTAGACCAAGTCCAAAAGACCATACATTTCAAGTCACACAGTGACCAACTCTTGTTATTTCAGCTGTTCTGTAATACAATCTAAAAATTGGAAGGAGTTGCTAAGGTTGCGGAGCACAAACAAGTTGAGTAAAGTTTTTGACTCCTCTTACAAGTCTTATGATGAAAACGTTCGCAGGTACAATTGCAGCACATGTTAAGCAGCTTATAAAATATGTAATTGGTATAACTGAAAGTAGCAATGTTATTTAACATTATCCAATGTTTACATATCGATTCCCATTCCAAATACTTCATTCTTTTTCATCTAGCTTGGTTAGTCATTCCTTGCAAGGGGAAATTAGACCAAGGTCTGTGGCTTAAAACTTTATGACCATCTGAGGAACATAGCAATTGGTGTATATTTTAAAGGTCAATTACTGTTGTTCTCTCTTCAGCACAAAAACCTTTTATGTGTAAAGCAACTTGATTCATTTGCAGTTTATGGCAGTTTTTGAAATTATTCACTTTAATCAACTACTTATACAACTTATTAGTTTTAAACTGAATGTATCCAACAATGAGATTTTTACACTTCTGGCATTTTTTCAGCATTGCAATTGCTTTGTACCTAATTATTTTTTTGTAAACTTTAATTCAAATAATTTCTCAACAATATTATTCAAATCAAAAACTTTCGCGACTTTTTTTACAAAAAGTTCTTAATATAAATTATTTTAATTAGAATTTTTTATTTTAACTTGGTTTTTACCAAATTGTGCCACATTTTGCAGGCAAAACAACAACCATGTTTAAGGAAAGAACTTCACAGATAGCTATTGATAATGCTGGAAAGTAATTTTTACAACAGGTGGTTGGGTATAAAAATAAAAATCTTACAAGACTTTCTAGAATTCAGCTTCTTTTCAATGTGCTTTCTGGGCGATTTCACGTGGGATAGTCTACTTTTGTGCATTTTTACGTCCTTTAACAAAAGAAACTAAACACAAAAATTTAATGTTAACAAGAAACTAAAGTCGGCAAATCAAAATAAACATTCCGCCGGATTCCGATTCGTTCCTTTTTCCAAACACTCGCTAGTCGATGCCAGGTGCTCAACCAATAAAATTGGCACAACCGATTATGCCACGCCCTTTTCAGTTCAACATTCTATTCAATTCTATTTCTCCAATTCCTAGTTCGTTCGCCGACCAACCGGTATAGTGGTTAAGGTGTTAGCCTCTAGATCGGAAGGTTCCTGGTTCGAATCCGGGTCCGGGCATGGATGTTTGTAAACGTATGGTGTAGAGGCGGCTGGTGCACCTTAAATCTGTCGTGGCCGAAAGTCCTCACGTTGGGTTGGCGTGGAAGTTTGGAGAGTGGGGTGCCAGCTCAGGTGTTGCTTCGTCATCTGACCGTGGTTCAAAATTACGAGGTGTTGTCCTCGTATCTTTCCCTTAAGGGACTGATTCCGGACCATCGTCAATAGCCCGTTGTGTTGCTCTAGTACGACGTTAACTAAAATTACCATTACCATTACCAATTCCTGGTTCGAATCCGGGTCAGGGCATGGATGCTTGTAAACGTATGGTGTAGGGGCGGCTGGTGCACCTTAAATCTGCCGTGGCCAAAATTTCTCACGTGGGATTGGTGTGGAAGATTGGAGAATGGGGTACCTGCTCGGGTGATGCCTCGTCATCTGAGCGTGGTTCAAAATTACATGGTGGTACGACGTTAATTAAAATTTCTATTACCACAGGCCGAGGCAAAGGTAAGGTAAGCTAATTGGTAACATTTAAGTAATGTCGTACAAGAGCAACACAACGGACTATTGACAACGGTCCGGGATGAATCCCTTAAGAGAAAGATCCGAGGACACCACCTCGTAATTTTTAATCACGGTCAGGTGACGAGGACACATTAGAGCAGGCACCCCACTCTCCAAACTTTCACAACAACCCAACGTGAAGACTTTCGGCCACGACAGAGTTAAGGTGCACTAGCCACCTCTACACCATACACTTACAAACATCCATGCACTATCATTTAACCACCAGACAGCTGGGTTCGCACGCAAACAGAGGAATGATTGACAAAGATTCGGGTTGATTGAGTTTTTAGGTGGAAGGGTCATATTTGGTAGAGTTGTCATAAACACAAGACAACGTCAATTAAATGGACATACTTATATACTGATATTAAAACACAAGTCAAGTGATATCACTTTCGGAATACATATAGGAAACCGCCGCAGAAACGCTGTCGAAACCTACATCTAGCTAGACATAAAATGCCTCTCATCATTCTGATTTAGTGTTTACTTTTCACAGGAATCGAGAACATCTTCACTCTTGCAAATCAAGGCACATATTCCATACGAATCGACTTGAAGAACAAAGACAGCGAATACCGATACTCTACACGAGAATTTCTAGATTGGCGACTAAGATTCCAATTAAGTACTAAATTTACAAAACTTTACTGGAAACGTTAGTATAAGTAGACGTTCTTTCAAACACATAATTTTGAGAGTGAATATAAATATCTATATAGTATGCACATTTCTTACCATAAAATAAAAATAAAATTAATTACAAATATACAGTAGAGTTATCTGTCTTATTGATGCAAATCTTTTTTTCAACAAAATGCATGGCAAAAACTGCACATCGCAAACATGTTATCACAATTGATTCTGAAAGTCCGCTCCAATTGCATCCCATTCACTCGTTCAAGGTAGAGTGTCTATGTATATTGGTTGTTGAAACTATGTCACACTGGAACAAAACAATGATATATTGGCAACGATACGAGATGCCGGGGTCCAATGATTCCCTTGTTCCAAGTCTATATGGCCTTTTTTGACTTCTAAATTTGTTTTCGCAATTTCTTTTGCGTGCAGATTTCTGTTTCCTAGTTTTCTCATTTCGATTTGGAATCAGACCGCTGAAGACCAGTGTACTATCCCTAATGGTTTTAACGACGTTATGCAGTTCCATTGCTTAAATCAAGGTTATCTATACCTTGCGGTGCAGTGTATGAATCTTGTAGCAATTTATTTTAAATCCGTCTTTTACGATACCGATTTTACAAAGAAGAACTAAAAAATGCCAGTCAAAATTATTTGGATTTGTTTTTATTTCCTTCGCTCAAATCGTATGAGCGCAGGAAATGGAATTTGTTGATTTCTCAAACGACTACACTATCTTTAACTGTTCAGGCGACAGAAAAAATAACTACATAACTAAAGTTAAAACTTTGTTTTTTATTGTCTGCTGGAAAATCATTCCTCCACGCAAAATGAAAATGGAAACGGGAAAAATAAATTTAGTATTTGTGACCTTTTATGCTGTTGCCATTACAAAGAAAAAAGTAATAGTTAAATTTCATTAAATTCATTTTAAAATGTTCTAGATTAAATTTTAAATTCGCCGCGACCCAAAAATTGCAAAAAATTTGGACTACATATGCACCAAATCCCATTACTGCAAGTACCATTGCTTTTTTTCTTTTTATAATAGTAGACTAGCCACTGAGTGGCCAACACAGCATTGCCCGTGACTGTTCTTTTCGTTTGGTCAGGTGTGACCAACCCCAGTGATTGCTGACGCTCGCCAACCCCCAGTGATTGCTTAGTCCCATCGCAAACGACCTCCACAGGCAATTCCGTGATGGCCCTGGACCTTTTGAACAAAGTAAATCAAAACACGCTAGAATAGGAAAACTTTGGCATGGTTATAATTTTTCAATCAAAAATTTATATTTTCGCAAGAGATTGTGACGTTACGTCGATTGGATCTTTATGCAATTCGAATTTGCACGGAATTGACGATGAGCGTTGCCATGATGGCTGTTATCCAATGTGCTACAAATTCTCATTTGGTGTGTGAAGCAAATCAAAACCACGTGCAAAGATTTTATGGCTATTATCCAATAGTCTACGAATTCCCATTTGGTTTGCGAGGCAAACCAAATGGGAATTCGTTTTTAATATACAGATTTATTCGATTTTTTTCTCCCTTGAACCAACGTTTTCGACCTTTTTGGAATTATCACGGGCAACGTCGTGCTGGCCACGTAGTGGATAGTATCTTCATTATGGCATATAGTTTTTTATTTGTTTTTAATAGCTGGTATTTGAAAGAGAAATAATGAAACATTCGGTTTCAAATACTCGCAGCTAAACTTGCTATGAGAACCGTTGTTCGTTGCGGCGATTTAATCTAAGCTCACTAATTTGCCTTGGTTGCCGCGACTTATTTGGAGCGCTGCCAAACTGAACGCATCCACTGTAAAAGAACATACACTATATCGGCCGTATTCACAAGTCCGTGTTAACTCGAGGATCAACGATAATCCCCGAGTTATCGATAAAACCGTATTCACAAGGCCTTATCCGTGGCTTAAACTGCCGTTTCGGTGTTACATTTTGATCCTCCGATCGTGAGTTACATTTAACTCATGCGCAGTACTATCGCATTGCGAATAAACAAAATGGATGACTTATTTCATTCTATGCTCAATTACAGTATTCTTGCGACGACTGGACTGGTTCTGTCATTACAGAGCACCTGCTGCACAGCAGCGAATCTCATCATAATGTTGCTTAAATGGAAAAATATAAAACATAATTTTATTGAAATTCAAAAGAAAAATGAAATTAAAGGTAGCTGCGAAAACGTTAGGCGAAAAGATAGATGGCGGCACGCAGCATTTTCAAACTATTGAGATACAAATTCGTTTAAATTCCGGTCGTTGTGTTGCTCTAGTACTACGTTAACTAAAATTACCATTACCATTACGTTTAAATTCCGGAAACTTAGTGCCTGAGAGAGGTAAAGTACTTGTTGTTTTGCATTTTAGGATGCGACAATTACTATAAATACCAAAGAACGTAAGAGAACTCATTCATTTTAGTTATACACGTTGATAGCGTGACACCAATATGACGAGTGTACCGTATGCGTGTTGTTCTAAAAAGTTTGAAGAACATTATGCAGGTCAGACAGGCTCTGGAATGGCTTTCTATAGGGGTAACAATTCACAGAAAGGGTATGGTATTGGTGGCAGGTTTCGTCGTTTATTTCGTAAAGCTCTGCCGTTTCTCTTCAGCGGTGCGAAAACAGTTGGAAAGTCAGTTTTAAGAACAAGGACTCAGATAGCAAATGATCTTTTGGAGGGGAAAGATTTAAAACAATCAGCGGAGAATCGATTCAAAGAAGAGTGTTGATTGTTGAATATCGCGTTTGGAGAAAGTAAGTAAAACAAACCATTTCCTCTTTCAAACATGAGGCACCACGGTTCCTCCAATCGGGCGATTGCCTGCTGTTGTGTAATAGCTCAGAACTTTAATGCGCAGTATGCGATATGTATTACGATGGAATTGACGCTCGTATTTTTGTCTCCAGCTGAATTGTATATAGATTAATGCTTGATGAGAATAAATTCTTATATTCGAACCTAGAGTTACCGGTGTGTTTCTCACCCAAAATAGTGGCGTCCGTGACAGGACTTTTGAAGGATTTACTTAAATATTGATTTCGAAGACATGGATATCAATCGCGAAAGTAAATTAAGAAAAACCACACGTAGTGCCTTTACGAGAGTTTTAAATCAAATAAAGTCCATAATTGAAGCACCTGATCCTGATAAGAAGGCTTTGCAAGTTTCTTATAATGTTCTGGAAGAAAGAGCTGCTCAGCTGAAGGAACAAGATGCTAAAATATTACAAGTGCTGCTGGATGACGATGATGCCGATCTGGACCATGAAATGGAGGTAGGTGAAAGCTACCAAACTCAATTCCTTGATATCGCTATAAGTGTCCGTCAAATTTTAGATGTCTCTAGAGTAGATGCTGAAAGCATTGATGAAAATGGGGTGAAACAGAATTTGAGAAAGTTTAAGCTTCCTAAACTTGAACTTAGACAATTTGATGGAAATTTGAAAGATTGGTTACCATTTTGGTGTCAATTTAAAAATATAGATGAAGATCCTGATATCGATGCTGTTGATAAGTTTCAGTATCTTATCCAAGCAACTGTGAAAGGTTCACGTGCGAGAGAAATAATTGAAAGTTTCCCTGCAACTGGTGACAATTACCGAAAGGCTGTGGAAAGCTTAAAATCTCGGTTCGGTCGTGAAGACGTGTTAGTTGAAGTATATATTAGAGAGCTGTTGAGAGAAGCTTGTTTTAAGGAATGCAACTGACGCGAATAATTCCTATTCTCTCTGCTCCCTTTACGATAATTTGGAATCTCAGATTCGAGCACTTTCAACACTCGGTGTAACAACTGAGAAATGCGCAGCTATGCTTTATCCATTGGTAGAGTCTTGCATGCCTGCAGACTTACTCAGGGCTTGGCAAAGAAGCTCTAATTACGCTCATGGAAATGAACCTGAAAGCAGGCTTGATAATCTGATATCCTTTTTAAAATGCGAAGTGGAGTCAGAAGAGAGAATAAATTTAGCGATGTCTGGTTTTGGACTTAAAACTGAGAACAAGAGTAGGAAAAAGGTCTTCCCTGTAATGGAAAATCAAGTTTCTACAGCAGCGGAGTTGCTAACCACCAGTTCTCTGAATTATAAAAACTGTATTTTCTGTGATGGACAACATGAAAGCTCCAACTGTTTTAATGCGCGTAAAATGAGCTTAGTTAAGAAACAGAAACTATTGAAAGAGAAAGCTTCTTGTTTCAAATGTTTAAAAAAGGGCCATCGCAGTAAAATGTGCAGAAATTTTGTGAAATGTATTATTTGTACCAAAAATCATGTCGTTATAATGTGTCCAGAACTCCCTTGTAATAAAACAATTTGCCCTGAGCTTTGTTCAGAGAAAAAGGAAGATTACCAAGAACAGGAAAAATCTCTTAATTTGGCTAGTTTATCTATCTGTCCTAAGGTATTTTTACAAACATTGAAGGTAAATTTAAGAGGACCGTGTTCTTCTTCATGTGTTCGGGTGTTAATCGATACGGGATCTCAAAAGTCTTATATTCTGAAGAGTACTGCTTCCAAAATGCATCTAGAACCTTTACGACAGGAAGTAATCACTCACTCACTTTTTGGTGGTAAAAGAACTAACCCACGGAAACATGATTGTTTTAAAGTCCACTTGGGGAAATTAAACGGCGGATACCTGTGCAATTTTGATGTTCTCGATCAACCCGTAATTTGCGACAACATTTCCTCTGTGAAGTCTGGACCGTGGATAGAAGAATTGAAATCAATGAATATTTCAATAACTGATGATGAAGAGAATCGAGGACCAATCGAAATCTTAATCGGTGCTGATGTTGCTGGAAAACTGTTGACTGGACAGCGAAGAGTTCTTTCATGTGGATTAGTTGCCATTGAAACTGAATTAGGATGGACTTTAATGGGTAAGTCTCCTTTGGAAACTTATGAAAATTCAGCAATGATAGTGACATCAATGTTTGTAAAAGAAGCTACTATCACTGACCTCTGGAGTCTAGACGTTATTGGCATAACTGACTCTGTTTCAAAAAAGTCCAAGGAAGATATAGAGTTTCAAATCAAGGCTAAATTTCAAGAAACTATTTCAATCAATGAAGAAGGGCGTTATGAGGTTTCTCTACCCTGGGCAGATGGTTATCGTCACCTTCCCACATCTCAGATCTTGGCGTTAAAAAGACTGGAGTCAACAACTCGAAAACTTCACTCTGAAAATTTGTTCGATAGGTATGATAAAGTTCTGACAGAATGGAAAGAACTAGGAATAATTGAAGAGGTACCTACAGATGAAGCAATTGACTATGGACATTACTTACCACACAGGCCCGTAGTAAAAGAAAACAGTACTACAAAGGTGCGCCCTGTGTTCGATGCTTCTGCAAGAGAAAAGTTTCAGCTATCTTTAAACCAATGTCTTGAATCTGGCCCAAATTTGATAGAGCTTATTCCCTCGATTCTTCTCAGATTTCGGGAACACAGATATGGAGTCATTTCGGACATTGAGAAAGCTTTTCTGCAGATTAGTATAAGACCTGAAGACAGAGACTATCTTCGATTCTTGTGGTGGAGTCATGAAGATGAGAAGAAATTAAAGATTTTCCGCCATTCACGTGTGGTTTTTGGAGTGAAAAGCAGCCCTTTTCTACTTGGATTTGTTCTTGACTACCACTTGAAAAGGTATTTAGAAAATCCTTTCTACAACAAGCAATTAGTAATGAAACTACTCAAAAGTTTTTATGTGGATAATGTCGTCACAAGTGTCGACAAAAAGGAGGAGTTATTGGAATTTATTAAAAAGTCTACAGCTGTATTAGCAGAAGGGAAATTTAATCTCAGAGACTGGCAATATTCTGGTGATCAACAATCAGATGATGTTTCCCCAGTATTAGGATTGTCTTGGAATCGAACCAAAGACACTTTGACTGTTAATTTGAACTGGCTGGAGAACTATAATTTAACAGTGATCACAAAGAGAACCATACTCTCTGTAGCTAATAAGGTGTTCGATCCCATTGGTTTGATCTGCCCAGTTTCCTTGTTTCCCAATCTCTCGTTACAAAAAATGTGGAAAACTGGGATATCTTGGGATATGGAAATCGATTCATTAACACGAGAGGAATTTTTACGCTGGTATCAAGATCTTTTCCTGTTAAGGGAAGTGTTCATTCCTAGGTGGTTTCAAGCTCATGCAAGTGACAAGGAGTCGATCAGCATTCACACCTTCTGTGATGCCAGTCTTCATGCTTATGCTGCTGCTGTGTACGTGAGGATAGAAACCATAGATGAAGTGCACATACAACTTTTGGCTGCAAAATCAAGAGTAGTTCCCGTAAAGTCAATCACAATTCCACGTGCGGAGTTATTAGCTGCAACGGTGGGAGCAAGACTGTGTACTTCAGTTCTAGAAGGACTTCAATGGAAAAATTTGGAGTTACACTTTTGGACGGATTCTTCCACAGTCTTAGCATGGATAAAAAGGGATCAACAATGGACTGTTTTTGTCAACAACCGTGTCCGTGAAATACGAAAGTTGACCAATCCTGAAAGTTGGAGACACATTCCTGGCTGTGTTAACCCCGCAGACCTCCCGTCAAGAGGATGCTCTGCTAAGCAATTCCTAGAAAGTAGATGGTGGGAGGGTCCTACTTGGCTCAAAGCATCTCCGTTAGAGTGGCCTTCTTCCGCAGTAGTCTTCAATGATGAATCTATTTTGAAGGAGAAGAAGAAAACTAACGAGACTGAATTAAAAGCAGTCACAGGATGTTTGATGACTCATACAACAAATTGCGAATGGTGTGAATCACCGAATGAAGTAGAGAATAATCTTTTCAAATTTCATGGAGATCGATGGTATTTTAGATACTTTTCGAATTACGATAAAATGGTGCGCATGTTATCTTGGAAGCAAAGATTTATCGACAATTGCAAGAAGCCTAAACATTTGAGGAATTCTGGAGAATTAACATCTGAAGAATTTATGACCGCTGAACTGAAAATAGTAAAGTTAGTGCAGGAAGAATCTTTTAATTCTGATAACAAGAAGCTAACTACATTAAATGTGTACGAGGATGAGTCGGGAATTTTGCGAGTAAAGACTAAGATCATCTATAGGGAAGATTCGAGAAATTTCAGAAATCCTATGGTTTTACCTTCAGAACACAGTGTAGTTAGAAGACTTATCATGACAGAACATCGAAAAAATTCCCATGCTGGATCTCAGATGCTATTGAATATTTTAAGAGAGAATTTTTTTGGATACTGAATACACGAAAAACAATCAGATCTGTACTATCAAAGTGCGTAGTCTGTATAAGACATGGAAAAAACAACTTGGATGCTCCAACGGCTCCATTACCAGAAAATAGAACCAGAGATGCAGATGTGTTTGAAATCACGGGTTTCGACTTAGCAGGACCTCTCTATCTTAATGAAGGTGTTAAAGCTTGGATTTGCCTATACACCTGTGCTGTGTACCGTGCAGTGCATTTTGAACTTTTGTCTTCCCTTTCGACTGAAACATTTTTACTGAGTTTTCGACGGTTCATTTCAAGACGTGGGAGACCATCAGTAGTCTATTGTGACAATGGGACCAATTTCCTTGGAGCTTCCAATTTACTGAAGTCTGTTGACTGGAATCAGATTGTACAATATAGTACTGTTAGGAAAATTGAATGGAAGTTCAATCCACCAACTGCAACTTGGTGGGGAGGCTTCTGGGAGAGGTTAGTTGGGGTGATGAAAATTATTTTAAGGAAGGTTTTAAGTAAAGCTCATCTTTCCTATGAAGAGATGTCCACTGTTTTGTGTGATGTGGAATCAACTATCAATGCAAGACCTCTGACTTATGTTTCTGAGAATGACAGTGAACTTCTTCCTTTGTCTCCTTCTCTGTTCATACGAGATATACGACAGACTGGTGTGCCAGATTTTGACAAGGTGGATGGACATTCTCTGAATAAGAGACTGAAATACCGTCAGAAACTTGTGTCAGACCTGCGGAAACGATTTAGATCCGAGTACTTAGGACAACTAATTCAAAAATCCGAATCTAAAAAGTGCAATCGTCTCATTTCGATTGGCGATGTAGTGATTATTGGAAGTGATAATACCAAACGAGTAGATTGGATTTTGGGTCAGGTTATAGAACTTTTGCCTGGAAAAGAAAACATCACTCGACTGGTACGCTTGCAGACCGCTACGACACAGTTGTTAAGACCTATCCAGAGACTGTATCCTCTAGAAGTGTCTTCAACGTGGATAAGTGATCGTCGTCGTCCTCTTACGAACACTGGTATCCAACCTACCCCTACGAAGGAAGAAGGAACTATAACACGTAGTGGACGGAAGATCAAAGTACCTAGAAAGCTGGACTTGTAACAGTGACTTTCCCATAACTTTAATTCTGACTTTTCTGGAACTTAATGTGAAAAGTGTTAAAAGCTTTAGGAGTTGAATTGATTGTCAATCAACTCAAGGTGGGAGAATGTTGATTGTTGAATATCGTTTGGAGAAAGTAAGTAAAACAAACCATTTCCTCTTTCAAACATGAGGCACCACGGTTCCTCCAATCGGGCGATTGCCTGCTGTTGTGTAATAGCTCAGAACTTTAATGCGCAGTATGCGATATGTATTACGATGGAATTGACGCTCGTATATTTGTCTCCAGCTGAATTGTATATAGATTAATGCTTGATGAGAATAAATTCTTATATTCGAACCTAGAGTTACCGGTGTGTTTCTCACCCAAAAAAGAGAGTAAAAGTTTAGCAAAAAGAGCTATCAATAAGGCGCAGTTTATGCTGGGTAAAGGAAAGTATAAAAGAAAGCGTACTACTGCAAAACGAGTCATTACAGTCAAAAAGCGAAAGGTGCAAACACGCGATATATTTGATCCATAATGGCGTTTGTTTTAAAGGACTCTCCAGAATGTGCCAAGTCAGAATTGGAATTATTTCACTTACCTCCGACACAGACCGTTATACAAGGCGGGCAATGGGTGCAATTTCACCCGTTATCGAACGTAGCTGACGGTGGACCTGTAGAATTTCACGTTTCTGGTAGTGGAGAGGATTATATGGATTTATCTCAAACACATTTGTATGTAAGAGCCAAAATTTTAAAAAGTGATGGAAAGACCTTGTCGCCAGATGACACTATAGGCCCTGTTAACATGTTTCTTCATTCCTTGTTTTCCCAAGTTAACGTTAATTTGAACGAGCGTTTAGTTTCTAGTTCAAATAACATGTATCCTTATAGTTCCTATATAGAAACTTTATTAAAGCACGGATCTGACAGCAAAAACTCGTAACTAACCTGCGAACTTTTTTACAAAGATACAGGCGAACACTTGGCCAACGAAACAAATAAGGGATTTACTAAAAGATGCAACTTCAGCAAGCTAAGTTCAACTATAGATATGATAGGTGCTATACACAGTGATTTATTAAATCAAGATAGACTTTTACTAAATCTAGTGGATTTAAAAATTAAACTCATACGTAGCAAGTCGGAGTTTTGTCTGATGGGGACAGGAGATTATAAAGTAGTGCTTGAACATATCTCTTTATTTGTGCGTAAAGTACGTGTTAGTGTAGGTGTTACTTTAGGTCATAGTAAGGCTCTGGAGAAAGAAGCAGCTAAATACCCTATCAATAGTTTTAAGTAAAAGTTATTCGATTCCTAAGGGAAATATGTCCATTACCCAAGATAATATTTTTGTGGGTCAAATGCCAAAGAGAGTCGTTATTGGATGTGTAGATAACGATGCATTTCACGGAACATATGAAAAATCTCCCTTTCATTTCAAACACTACAATTTGAATTTCGTAGCACTCTATGTGGATGACCAACCTACACCCTATAATGCACTTCAACCTAATTTTGCGCAGAACAATTACATTCGAGCTTATCAGAGCTTGTTTTTAGGAACAGATAAAATAGGTGAAAATTATGGAAATGGTATAGAGAAGAATATCTTAAGGGTTACACGCTGCTTGCTTTTGACTTGTCTCCTGATCTTTGCGATGGCGAACACCTCAATCTTATAAAACATAGTAATATGAGATTAGAAATGAAATTTCAAGAGCCTTTAGAACATATTATTAATGTTATAGTCTATGCAGAATTTGAAAACGTGATTGAAATAAACAAATTTAGAAACATCATTTACGACTTCAGCAATTAAATGTACGCTCTACAAATTCGACATATATTGTCTCAAGATACCCATACTGCCCCATTCTTTAGAGGTGTATATCCAGCAGACAAGATCCCTCGTGTACGTGGAAAAGGTGCTATGGTTATTAACGTGGATAAAGAATCTGAACCCGGATCGCATTGGATCGCTATGTTCATTGAAGGCAAATCTCTAGAACTATTTGACTCATATGGTCGCTCCACAGAACATTTTGAAGGACCCATTTTACGATTTATTTCTAAATTTACCTATGTAAAATGGAACCCCTTCCCTTTTCAAAGTATCGCTTCCAATGTATGTGGACCTTATTGTATTTATTATTTACAGAAACGATGTCAAGGAAAATAAATGTATTCTATTTTAAAATATTTGCAACATAGCAAAAGAAATTATTTTAGAATGTATCAATTTGTGAAAAAAAGATATGCTGTAAGATTTATTTATATATAAAAGATAAAAGTAAAAGAAATTTAAATAATATTTTGAGTCTTTTTTTTCATGCGAGTTTTTGCAACTTTTGTTTAGACATTTAAAAATATTTTACACTCTAAAGCCAAATTTTTACTGTAAATTTTATATATATATATATATAGGGTGTTTCAGTGAACCGTTTCAGAACTTCTAAGAGGGGTAGGGTACATCCTGACAACTCGAAATCATATAGCAATGTGGGGTCGGAAATGCTTTCCTGAAGCGGTGTTGTAGACAGAAGCACCGTAAAGGAAAGAGACCGTAAGTGAGAAATTGTTTTAATAATACATGAAAAGAAGCAAAAGGTACATGGATTAAAGTAAGTGTTCGAAGTTTCTTCCACGGGATACAATGCATGCCTCATATCTCCGACGCATGGACATCCGAACATTCTGGAATACTCCAGGCATATCTCTAATTTCTCCGGCAGCTACTGCAATTCTTGCAACTAGCTCCTCAACATTGTCAACAGGGGTGTCATAAACTAGCGATTTCAGATGACCCCAGAAATAAAAATCAAGACATGATAGGTCGGGTGACCGAGCAGGCCAACGCACGGGACCACCACGTCCGATCCACTGCTGACCAAATGTGGCATCCAGGTAGTTACGAACATCTCCGCTATAATGGGCAGGGGCTCAATCGTGTTGGAACCACATTGTCTGTTGCGTCCAGGCCCTGATTTACCATTAGGCCAGTGAGGCACGGGCCTAGGGCCCCCATAATTTAGCGAGCCCCTAAGTTTCAAAAGTATCTAAAAAATTTAAAAAGTTTTAAGTAGTTACATAAATTATTGGGTATTTACGTAAATGTCCGTCGACCGTTTCCCCCACTATCACATTCTTGTAATTACATTAATTATCTAACTATTATATTTTTGATTTGACATCTGTGAAACGGTCAACAGTCAAATACGTAAGTACCAATTATTGTTATAAAATTAGTTTTTGTGATGAACAAATAACATGGGGGGGGCCTTCCTGCGTGTTGTGCCTACTATACCAAATTTTCTAAATCGGGCCCTGGTTGCGTCGATGCAGAAATCTGTTCATCTCTCAAAAGTTGTGGCAATACTTGCTGCAGAAAGAGCAAGTAGTTAGGTCCGGTTAGACGAGACGGTAACAGGTAAGGTCCGATGAGGTGATCTCCCATAATACCGGCCCATACATTGACCGAAAATCGAATTTGTGCTGCACGACGTCGTATTGCATGCGGGTTCTCGACCGCCCAGATATGGTCGTTATGCGTGTTGAAAATTCCTTCCCTTGTGAAGGATGCCTCATCACAAAACAACACTTCAGCAGGAAAAAGGGGATTTGTAGCACATTTTCCAAGGTACCACTGTGCGAAAGCAATACGAGGTGCATAATCTTCCGGTTGCTGTGTCTGGACACGTTGCACGTGAAACGGATGCATGTCTTCTTCTCGGAGAATCCTCCAGACGCTGTAATGGGAAACCCCGACTGCGTTTGCTACACTTCGTGTACTCGTTCTTGGATTCCCCTGTACATGCTGCAGCACATTCTGTTCGACGTCTGCAGTCCGTGCTGTTCTTACCCTGTCCCTGTCAGCTCTTTCTAATGAACCTGTCTCAGCTAACCTCTAGTGCAGTCTTGCAAAGAAATTATGACTGGGGATACGCCTCGTCGGATATCGTTCCGCGTACAAACGCTGTTCGGCTGACCCACTACAACTGCAGCCCCGTACGCCAAATGCATATCGGCTAATTCTGCGATCGTGTAATCATCCATCCTACTAACTTGGCGTTCTTGTGCGAAATGAAGATTCCCTACACGAAAGCTCGGGATTTTCGTACAACGCCATCTACCGCGTCAGGAAAGCATTTCTGACTGCCCGTTGGTATATGATTTTGGTTCGTCAGGATGTACCCTACCCCTCTTAGAAGTTCTGAAACGGTTCACTGTTTAATTTTTAACTGTTTAACTTTTTTTTTTAAATTTATTATTTATTATTATTATTTTTTATTATTATAAAATTATTTAAGATTTTTTTTTCTTTAGAAAACAAACTGTACTTGACCTAAGTTTTCAAGTCATGAGAACGAAAGGGAAATAATGATGGGACACAAAGATTTACAAATAATATTTTTATTTAAAATCACTATATTGAAATCCAGGAATTCTTTTTAGCATACATTTTTGCAACATTCTTTTTCCCAGGAATTTTAGGAATATGTTCCTTACTAGATAACCAAAATTGGTTCAGCATATATTTACTTGGTAATTTCATTTCTTTTACAGCACTCATAAATACATTAGTTCCAAAAGGAACTTTCTTTTTATTTCTTAAAATGGGATCCATTAAAAGAACTATATTTGAACGTGGAATAATTTGACCATTGTAAATTATTTCCCCCTGTTCTGACCACTTCAGAACACTTTGACTATTCTTTAAAAAATCATACAATTCTTTAGCAACATGTTTCTGTCTAATTGGTACTGTTTTCAGAACACTTTCCAAAATAGTGTCTTTTTCCTCAATCTTTAATGGTAAAACGTTATCTGAAAAGTTGGTTGACGGCTCTAGTACTTCTTCATTCTGCCTAACCTTTTCTAGTGTTTCAGCTGACTGATTGGAAGATGGAAACTTTACATAATTTTGCAAAATTTGTACGTATAGAAGGGTTTTTTCGCTGTTGCTTAGATTTTTTTGTCTCAGTATATCGTGTATTTTTTGTCCATTTCGGACAAATGTTCACTAATAAAAGCGGGAAGCCTGTCTTCCGGGACAATAATTAACTTCTTACTGTGCTCCATGTATAAGAGATCCTATCACGGAAATTGCAGCTGGTAATAAAATACTTAAAATGCCTTCACCTTTTTGTGAAATGAGAATTTTACGCTTTTTGTACAAAGGCACTGATTTATCAGCTAACTTTCTAATACTTCTTTTATAAGGAGCAAGCTTGTGTTTTCTGTGCTTGGTTACTGGAACATTACCTTTTAATAAATTTAATGCACATTCACATAAAGATTTGATAGTACTGTTAGAACACTTTCGCAAAAGAGAAGATTTTGTTTTGCTTTTTAACACAAGTTTAAGCAGCTCTAACTGATGTTGTGTACACTTTGTCAAATTGATGACAAATGATAACCACATACACAAAGCAAAGATATTTATATCCTATTGGTAACAGTATTAAAATTTCAATTAATTAAATCTGCGTGTTCTCTGATTGACTTTTGTTTGGAAGATATAAAATGTATCCTTTTTGTAAGCAGACCTGTTCGTAACGCCAAGCTTCGAGTTAATCATTAAAGTGATTATCTGATTGACTACTTTTATGATTCCTTGCTGATTTGCCTGTTCATGAATTTGCGACTATCGGGGTTGATAGAGATAGAAGGTATCTTCAGAAAACATGTCTGTGCGTAAGCGCCAACCGTCGTCTGTATCAGGCTTCAGATCAACAAATAGATAACCATAAGGTTTACTGTGACGTCAGAGCGCGATGTTAGACACCTGGTCCAAATGGCTGTGAATGACGGCAGAGCTTCCTCCAGGCAGTTGGCAGCACTTTGGTCTACTGCTACAGGTGTACTAATGTCGGCTTCGTCAATTCGCCGACGTCTGCTGCACCGTGGACTGCGTGCGAGGATTCCTTTATACAGGATCCCCTTCACGCCAAACCATCGACGGCTGCGTCTGCAATGGGCTCATAAGCACAGAGCCTGGCGGGCTTATTGGCAACAAGTTGTCTTTTTTGACGAATCCCGCTTTAATTTGTGGAACCATGATGGCCGCATTCGTGTTAGACGCTATGCCGGTGAACGCTGCCTTCCAGAGTGCGTTATCGAACGTCATAGTGGCCGAACACCCGGAGTTATGGTCTGGGGTGCGATTTCGTATCATGGACGATCTCAGCTGCTACAAATTTAGGATAATCTGAATCCCACTTCAATCTGGCGTGGATATTGCAAATGATTACTTGCGAGGCAAAGATGTAAAGTCAGCTATCAAAGATCGAGCTAAAGAAGCCACTAAAACTTTAACAGATAAAGTATCCAATCGAGTGAAATCTATGGTTGGAGGAAATAGAAGGAATCGCACAAAGAAGAAACGCATCATTCGAAAGAAGTATCGTAAGCTGTGTGAACCTGACACATCCTCATAATTTTTAACATGGCATTAATACGAAATGATTCCCTACCCTCTGTGAAATCTGAACTGGACTTATTTTGTATGCCTCCGACCCAAACAGCTATTGAAAAAAAACAATGGTCTGAATTTTATCATATAGCAAATATTTGTAATGGTGGACCTATCGAGTTTAACATATCTGGTAGTGGAGAGGAATACATCGATTTATACTCAACTCAACTATGTATATTTAAAAGTTAAAGTTTTAAAGGACTGCAATTTTACTTGAAAATGAAAAAGTTGCTCCATGTAACTTATTTCTTCACTCATTATTTTCCCAAGTCGATGTGAGTTTGAATGAGCGTCTAGTTTCATCATCCAGTAACACTTACCCTTATCGAGTGTATACTATTTGTATCAAAGATCTAGAAATCCATCCATGGCGTTTACTGTTAAATTATTTTATAGACAGTCTGCAAATAATGATATACGAGTGTATAACTTTGTGGAAAAAATTTCAAATATACATGTACCTTTATTTCAATGAAAAAAAAAGTATAAGTAGCCGCCCTAGTCCTTACTTCTGTTATTTATTGTAACGATGAATTCATACGCTTTAAAGCACCCTTTCACTGCTCTTGTCTGTAAACATACATCATCAGGCCAAGTCGCACTAAAAAAAATTAATAAACAACCACATAGATATGATTCATCCTACCCTCGTTAAAATAGTGTGGTTTTATGGAATATATCAAAAGTTATACGATGAGATGCTGAATATATCCTTTGTACAAGGAATACCCGAAAACTGTAAGCAGTATTTAGGATACAATACACTTTTTATATATGATGATTTAATTTCTGAATGTGGTAATGATAGAGTGCCTATATAATAAGAGTGGCGACATACGGGAAACACTTTCTGATTGGCTTAGAGACCTTTTCTACCGCCCGAAGCGGTATTTTCCCAGCTCCCGTAGACTTAACATGTGAACTTTTTGTGTGTTCGAGAAAAACGTGTGTATATTAAATAAAAAAGAAAATATAGCTTATTCGTGTTCTAGAATGTTTATTTATAATTATTTAATTGTTTTGTCAGTGTAAATTTGAAGACTTTTTAAGTAAATAGCTTTTTTTGAACAACATGCTGTTTCCCGCTAGTTTGGCGATGTAAACATCGCGCCAAAGGCAGTTAGCAAGTTTTAAACTTTTGATAATGCGTTTTTTTTTTTAGCTGTTTCATAGGTTTTCAATAACTTAAAGCCGAATTGAATCATCAGAAAAGCAGAGAGTAAATTGTAGCAATGCTTTATATAAAAATAATAAAAGAAATGTTTATATAAAAGTGTTATTTTTGATGCAAACTTTCATCTTTATTTTGCTGCTAGATCTCGGAACAAAACCACCACATCAACATTTATCTGTGAATTTGGATATAAATGCGTACAAATGCTGTTAACTATTTTTTATCTTGAGATTATTCTTGTATGTTTAGGCCAATATTTGCTCATAACTTAGTTTCAATCTGTTAATTCTATTTTTCATATGAAAATGTGGTAGATTATTATTAACAAATGTGTACTGATGGTGTTGATTATTTTTGAAATTACGTGTCTTTTGACTTGTATAAATGGATGAAACTTAAAATTAAATTTAAGTGGGTTAAAATTTTGTGTTATGAATTAATAAGGTCAAATAAAAATGTTCATTATCTTTTCTGGTTCGGTTAATGTAAGGAAAGGATTAACCACACTAAAAAAAACTACATTTGTTGAACAGTTGGTTGAAAGGAAGGTTTAAGGAACTATCCATTAATAGTAGGACATTTCAAATCTATTTTTTATTTAATGTTATAAAATTAATGCGTAAACTTCTATCACACAGCATGGAAAGAATTTAAAGAAAAAACTTGTGCCTGAGAGAAACAACACATCAGATCTTATTTTATTTAACACTGAAGTTATAAGCTTAACTTTATTCATTTTCTTGTTAATATTCACGAAAACAAGTTCAATAAGTCGTGAGCATAAAAATTACGGGACATAAACACTATCGCCAAAAGAAGGAGAGAGGAGGAAATGTGGGAAACCGATGGAAGAAACATATTCGCCCAGCAACCGATTCTGGTAGAAAAATGGCTGCCGCGCATGTGCATTGGGCCAAATTTGGTCCCTTGTCGCCACTCTTATTATATAGGCACTCTAGGTAATAAGAGAATTACAAACTTGTATGCAAAAGGATCACATTATCTGAATTTTTCTGTGATGACTGTAACGCAAAATTTGTTTCATAAAGGAAAAGAATTCAGAGAAATTTCATTAAACTGTCATTATATGTTTTTATTTAAATCGTTTTTTTTTATCAAATTTCTCACCTCGGTAGACAATTTTATCCGAGAAATTTAAAATTTTTTTCTTGAAGTACACTCATGTCCATAAATTAAGGATAATGCCAGTTCCGGCAAAAAAAGGTTCAGAAACAAAACAAACGTGACTTATTCATAAAGCCTAGTTATTAAACAAAAGATAAAAAACACAAAAGGTGGTGTACGTATGATACCATTAATAAAAACTCTGATTTTTGCTCACTGGAGCAATTACAAAAAATATCGACCTTACAAAAACTTAACATGACATGGTTGGTATAATGGTTAATACATTGTTTGTCTCCCAGACGATGAAATACAGTCCGTACAACGTCTAGGCATGCTGAGGATCAATTTATCGAGCTGATCTTGGGGAAGATCACTCCACTCAGCAAGCAATGCTCTCCGAAGTTCCGGTACACATGAAGGAGGTGGTTGACGGGCTGCAACTCGTCGGCCAAGCATGTCCCACACATGCTCTATCGCAATGGTCCCCAACCCCCGGGCCGGTACCGATCCGTGGATCAAATGGCACTGGGCCGCCCAAGGAACATTAAATTATTTCCATTTTATTTACTGTGGTGTATTTCTCTCGGGTTTGTGCGGTTCTTATCTATGAAATGTCCACTCAAATTAGGAGGCGGTAAATCAGAACTTGAAATTTGTTCTGTTACTAGAGCTTCAACTATGATTTCTGAATTCTGTAAGTCTTTATTTTCCAATTTTGACAAATGTGACAATATTTTTCAAGTTGGCAGACAAAGTAGCTGTATTTAAAGCCAAACTGAAGTTGTGGGGACGGCGCGTGAACAGAGGCATTTTGGACATGTTTCAGACATTAGCAGGGATTTTAGGCGAGACTGAGCCTAAACATTCATTCTCCCAGTCTGCCTTTGCTTTTAAAAGACTTCTCAATCACAAAAGACCCACGAAGTAATAAGGAATAGATCCACGACCCATTTGACAACAAATCAAGCGAATCTAGCATGTCTGTGCAAAAAGAAGATCAACAACTGGAAATTGCAAATGAAGGCGGCTTTAAAACTACATTCGAGACAACAACTCTGCCGGTGTTCTGGATTAAAGTAGTGGCATAATACCCTGAGATTGCCACCACAGCACTTAAATCCCTATTGCCATTTCCGACAACCTATCTGTGTAAAGAGGGGTTTTCTGCAGTGACAGCAACAAAAACAAAACAACGGAATAAACTGGACCTAAGCAACACACTTCGGGTGTCATTGTCTCCTATTACCCCCAGATAAAACCGTCTCGTTGCAAAGAAACAAGATCAGGGTTCTCATTGATTTAGCGTTCTAGTGAGTTAAAATGTCAAATCACTTTATATTCATTTTTGGTGTAACTGTATTTTATTTTTGAAGGCATGTTTAAATAAAATTGTATTAAAATTATTAAATCAAAACAATGTAATATATAAACAATCAAAGCTTCCCCCCCCTCAGCGGCCGCGTTAAAATGATCAAACGTTGATCCGGTCCGCGGCGATAAAAAGGTTGAGGAGCACTGCTCTATCGGATTCAAGTTAGGTGAGAATGCAGGCCATTCCATACGGGTGATATCCTCAGATTCAAGGCATCTCGTTTACGTTTACACGGTGAGGACGGGCTTTGTCATCCATAAACACAAATTCTGCGCCCATGGCACCCCTAAAGAAACGTACATGTTGTTCCAGAATGATGTCCCGATAAATTTGGCCTCTCATGATTCCGATATGAACAAGTACACAGATCTGTTCTGGAGCCCAGTATAATTCTGCCCCAAACGAGCAAACCTGCACCACCGTAACGGTGTCGTTCAATGATGTTGTCTTGGTGGTAGCGGGTATCTGGCGTTCTCCATAAGAACGTCCGCCGTGAATCACACAAGCTAAACCTGGACTCGTCGGAAAACATCACACAAGCCCACTGTGACGATGTCCACATTACATGTTCTCTACTCCAGGCTAACCGCTGGCGAGAGTGAGTTGCCGTGAGCGGAGCACATCTGACAGGCCAGCGAGCATATAGACAACCAGGGCGCAATCGTCTGTAAACGGTTTGCCTTGAAACTGTCGTAACCGTGGCTGAAGATAGCTGGCGAGAAAGGTCGGATGCTGTGCTCCGTCTGCTTCTTTTTGCAGTTACTGCCAAATACCGGTCGTCATTCGGCGTTGTAAAACTTGGGCGACCTGTACTGTAACGTCTACTGACATTTCCATCATTTTGGAATCGTTGCCAAAGCCTACAGATGACACTTTGGGCGATTCCAAGTTCCACTAAAACTTCCGTCTGAGTACGTCCACATTCCAGGCGGCTGATAATTCTACCACGTAAAAAAAAATCATCGACATGCGTCCTCTGTGCCATAACTATTCGGTTGTGGCACTGAGCGGCTTACAGAAAGCTTGTGAACAATTTTACTTATTTGCTACCATTCCTTATATACACCTCTCTTACACTCACGTCATTGTGACGTACTATCGGCGTCATCTGATGGCTTCCTGTAATTTGGATATTATTCTTGAAGATGTGTGCGATTCTACAGGTGAAATTCTTACTTTAGGGTTCAATTTCCGTGTGATTATGAATTATCCTTAATTTATGGACATGAGTGTATTTATGTATACTTTTATAGTATCCGTTAAGTTGATATTTCTCAAATTCTGCAATTTTGAGTCGTCACTTTTCTTGCCGGGGTTCGATTTGGGATTATTTTTATGGCTCTTTCAATAACTTTACAATTTTCTATCCACCTTATTGAGCATAACTTCAGGGGAAACAAAGTTGAAACAGAATGGAACGTATGATTTGCTCTTCGAGAAGGAAAATCTTAGAATATAAAATACAGGCAACGTAGAAAAGTAGTCAAGTCCCATCCAGCTTTTTTCAGGGTTGTCTTGTACGCTATTTGGACAGTATCTAAACATGTACCAACATTGATAAATTTTTCCTCGTCCGAATCTTACCATTGAAGACTGAAAATCATTCAAGAATTTCAGGTTTACAATAGAACCATCAGTTGGAAATTGGTATTATTTTTTTCACAGATACTAGGGGGCTCCGCCCCTTGCTCGCCAACCCCCGGGGATTGCTACGTTGCTACCCGGGGATTGCTACTGTCCCATTTGGTTTGCTTCGCAAACCAACACTCCTTTTACATATGCCATTTGGTTTGCTTCGCAAACCAACATTCCTTTCGCACAGTGAAACTATCTGAATAACTTGTATTATCCTAATTTCACTTTCCGGTCCATGACGTCACAGCGAGGGCTTCGCAACCTGCTCGCCGACCCCCGGAGATTGCTACGCAATCCCGATTGGTTTGCTTCGCAAACCAATACCTCTTTTGCAAGTGATTTCACTTATTTTTACTTTAACACTTAATGCACCCTAAACTAATAGCCGCATCAGTAAAAAATCTTCTGCATCTTGTTCCCTGTACAATTTTAAGTAAACCGTGTTAATCTAAAAACTTTACGATCTGTACTTTGTACTTTCTCGGTAAACCGTCTGAAAACAGAGGGAAAAAAAGCGAGCCTTTTTCCTCGCCAAATAAAAAGAAATCGTTTTTATGGCAATTGGTGCTACGATAAATTTGATATCTGGCAAACCCGATAGTAAAAAATACAACCCTCCGCGAATGCAATGCTCCGCGAAATAAAAATTACGAAATTTGTGTCACCAACTTCTGATTGCATCCAATTTATTTATGAACCAATTTTAAAAATAATTGTACTGCAAGAAAGAGAACATTCTGAGGTATACTGCGATATTTCAAAAATTAAAAACTAATAGTAATACGATATAGATATGACAGTTTTAGTTTTGTATCGGAAATTACGATCTGAAAGTTCCGAAAATTGTATGACCCACTTTTAATTGCATCGATTTTATTTATTAACCAATTTAAAAAATAATTGTACGATAAGAAAGAGTGTAATGTAATGTATTCAGTGATGTTCTCAAATTTAAAAAATAATGTTTTTTTCTGTAGATATAACTGTTGTGACAAAAAGTAGCGAAAATATCCAAAGATTCCGAATTTTGTATCACCAACTTTTGATCGCATCCAGTTTAATTATTAACCGATTTCAAAAATAATAGTACCGTAAGAAAGAGTACATTCTGAGGTATACTGCGATACTTTAAAAATTAAAAACTAATAGTAATAAGATATAGATACGGCAGTTTTAAAAAAAAGTAACAAAAATGTCCTGATTTTTCCCGAATTTCAAAAAAATATTATCAAGAACCAAATTGAAATTAAAAAAAAAACTCGACGAGCAGCAAAAATTTACGTTGAGAGGTACTCTTAAAAAAAAAACTCACGACTGAAAATTTGAATGTGTTTTGCTCACTCGCGGAAGAAATTTCACTTCTTCAACTTTAACACTTAATAAAACCTAAACTAACTAGGGGGCCTGCCCCCTGCTCGCTCGCCAACCCCCGGAGGATTGCTTCGCAATCCTCATTGGTTCGCTGCGAGAACTTATGCTCGCTTCGCTCGCCTCAATGAAGACATGTGTCCTAGCAGAAGGGATTGTTTACAAAATATGTTACCAAAAAAATGTTTTTCAAATCTAAATTTGCTGTATTACAGAAAATATATATACAGTATCTCTAAAATCAGAATTCAAATGAAAACTTTGTGCAAATTTTGACTCGAAATGTGATCGTTGCTTTGGAAATTGAATACCCAGCATGTTGTTTGTGTGTACATTTTCCCAGCACTCAAACGACCCACACTTTTTCATTGAGTTAGTTGCCGTGCAAGCGTCTTGTAGTGCAAGCCTGAAAAGGACCGTTTTTTAAATGGCCCTGAAAAGATCCTCTGCTTTCTTTGATTTCTATTACAAACTAACTGCAACAGCTCATTAAAATTTCCTTTTTTTTTTCCAATAAAATTTCATCCGATAACGCTATAAATTCAATCGATGCGCGAGACTTCGCGAAAAACAAACAATCGTACAGTGTTGCCAAAACGCGATTACCAATAACGTCTTTTTTTCGTGCCACGTAAGAGAATTATATATATAGATAGCCGCATCGGAAAAAAATCTTAATAATTATCCAGGGAATACGATGAAGAACAAAGCATGTTAATTTCATTTTTTTCCGATCAGTACTTTCTCGGGAAACCGTCTAAGAATCGAGCTTAACAACACATTTTTCAATCCTGCGGTGGCGTAGGCAACTTTTTTTTAATATAGAGAGAAACACAATCCAGACATAATATGGGTGGGTAAATGCACTTAGAAGATCAAAACCTGTGGAGTGGCCCAAAACGTAGAAGTGAGATATCGCGTTTTAACCCGATGTATAGTTGAATCGCAATAACGGATTATTACGTCCATTTGGCCCTTCTGTGTTACTTTATTTTAACTTTCGTCTAATGACACACAATAAAAATTACATTTATTTAGATCTTGACAAAGCCTGTCTTGAAAATGTAAACCCAATCCGTAAGTTATAACATAACATAACTTGTACAGGGTTCCCACTCTGTTTTCTAACTAAAAGTAAGGTAATTTTTTAGTTAACGTCGTACTAGAGCAACACAACGGGCTATTGCCAACGGTCCGAGATCAGTTCCTTAAGGGAAAGATCCGAGGACGACTCCTCGTAATTTTGAACCACGGTCAGATGACGAAGCAACACCTGAACTGGCACCCCACTCTCCAAACTTCCACACCAGCCCAATGAGAGGACTTTCGGCCACGACAGATTTAAGGTGCACCAGCCGCCTCTACACCATACGCTTACAAACATCCATGCTTGGACCCGGATTCGAACCAGGAACCTTCCTATCTAGAGGCTAATACCTTAACCACTATACCGGTTGGTCGGCACTAAAAATAAGGACTTAAATAAAACATTGTAGAAACCGCATTATACAGTTTAAAATATGACTTTTGACCAAGTGGGATGCTCTTACAGAATAGCTAATCTTATAAGAATAGTAGTATGTAAAATTTAATATTCAAGTCTATTTTCTAAAAATCATACACAAATAATGCCACACATAAGTTAGATTTTTCAAAGTAAGCCCCGTCTGACTTTTACAAATGTCAGCAGTTAATATATAAGCATTTACGTGCACACAAATGTTTTAGAAATATGCAAGTACATTTAAAAAATTATAAAATGGAAGAGAATGGAATGGAATAAAATGTAAGAAAAAAAAAATTCCGGATGTTTTTTCTGTTATATCGTTTGCCAGTACATTTTCTTTTATAAAAAGGGAAAGTTAAGTTTGACTGGCGATATCAAACCCGAAGATTGTCACCAAATCGGCTTAGTGTCGCTGGTCTCCCGGTTACATTTTGATTTCGTTTTCTTCTTATTCTTTTTCTATTGTTTTGTTTTGTGTGTTTGCTTTTTAATGGTGTTTAGGGAAGTATCTGAGCAATTTTTTAGCATATTGCTGCTCATACATGGAAAATACCATTTTGTTTTGTCTGGGTTAGGCTCCTCCCTGATCCACCAACTTTCATTTTCAAAAATTTACAAAATTAAAAAAAAGTTATTTATTATTTTTTTAAATTATATTGTTTACTTTGTTATGTCTGCAGCTTCAACGAGCTAATCAAATGGAAATTAAATTACCCCAAATAATTATCTTATAATACAGTTTCATAAATTCATAATAAAAATGAATACAAATAGGAAGTAAATTCAGTTGTTTGGCACATTGGAGGTTTGAAAAAAATAAAATTAGTGGCAAACTATTCATTTTCTAAAAGGATAGTAGGTTGCAATTGTCAGGTTCAAATTTGAGACTGCATCGGAAACCGAACGAGTTTCGAAAACTTTTCCCCGTGAACCAAAACGGATAAGAGCTACGCAAAAACTATGATAAATTTATAAAATTCGTGTTGGTTTTAAAAAAATAAAATGCAATTTTATTAAATAGATATATATAGAGCATTTCAATAAAACCAAATAAATTTGAAAATAATCATCGTTTTATTAAGCTGACGATGGAAACGGATTGCGCATTAGGGTGGAGCGAAAAACACGAATTTCGGAAATTGAAAACGCCTATGGTGGGAATAGTTGGGGACTACCATGCTTATTAATAATACAAAATATGAGCTAAATCAATTAATATCTTCAGGTGCCAAAATCACTTTGAGAAATTTCGCCAATTTTTTCACAAAAATAATAATAACGCATTTAAAAAATTTAATACATCTTATTTAAAGCCATGGGTGGGTGAAATGAACTTCCCTGCGTGTAAAAAAGAGTGTTACACCTAACATTATCCCGGAAATTATAAAATTTCCCCTTTTTTTAGAGCGCTATCACGCGCGTCTCCACTCCTTTCAATAGACTCAACATTGCGAGCACGCGTTTACACGGGCGCCTCCCCTGCTTTTGCATTATGAAAATAATCCAGAACTCAGCACGAAGAGGTGGCTGCATATCGAGTTCCACCCCCCCCCTAAAAATTTCAATTCAAGTTACTAGCTTACCCTAAAAAATTAAAATGAAGTTACTGGCAAGGGGTTTAGCATAAAAGGGGTTGATATTGGCTTTTGGTTTCAAATCTGGGTAAAGCAAGTCTAGAAGCAATTCTTGACCGAATGAATCCATCTCGTGTCTCTGTACCACATACTGTTCTTTTTGTTTCAGTTGCTAGTTTAACGCAAAGTTCTACTGTTTGTGAATGGGATGGAAAGTTAAAAATACTACTATTGTTTGGTTGGAATGTCTAGAATCATGGACTTGAGTTGATCATCAGAAAGAGATACTGTAAGTGGTGGATCTATAATGAAATCTGATTGCCATTCAATTCGATTTATGTAATCGTCTACTTCGAAGTTTAACTTGGGAATTTTAAACTCTCGAATAGTCTCTTTTCAACCTTATTTTTTCCGTCTTAATTTTAAATTCTTCTAAAGCTCAATTCTCTGACGTGTTTTCGATCATCAGCTAACATTGCCAAAATAATATTTTCTGGATGGGCATAATAAGCATTTCTTTGCAAAGTTATATCTACTACAATTTTTAAATCCTCAGGCAAAAATCTCGATTTATTTATAATATTGTAAAAATGAAGACTCCCGTACTGACATGATGACTGACCTTTAATTGTAAACCACACATATGGGTGTACATTCACAACATACTTAGTTAATATTTTCAAGTTATGGGTTGGATCTTATGTTGAAACATATAACCTTAAATTTCTATTTGTCGTTGTCAACCATCTGGAATGATTCAATTTTCCTGCATCTTTTTGTGATATTATATCCCTGTGCACATTTCGTAAAGGTATAGTTGATCAGTGCTAAGATCCTCTAGGACCGTGGTTCAAAATTACTTGGTGCAGTTCCCGTATTTTTCCGCCGACCAACCGGTATAGTGGTTAAGGTGTTAGCCTCTAGATCGGAAGGTTCCTGGTTCGAATCCGGGTACGGATGTTTGTAAACGTATGGTGTAGAGGCGGCTGGTGCACCTTAAATCTGTCGTGGCCGAAAGTCCTCACGTTGGGTTGGCGTGGGAGTTTGGAGAGTGGGGTGCCAGCTCAGGTGTTGCTTCGTCATCTGACCGTGGTTCAAAATTACGAGGTGTTGTCCTCGAATCTTTCCCTTAAGGGAGATTCCGGACCGTCGTCAATAGCCCGTTGTGTTGCTCTAGTACGACGTTAACTAAAATTACATTACCTCTAGGACAATATCTGGCAAAGTTACTTCTATCTTTTCAAAGTTTGTTAAAGGCAATTTTTCACAAGATTCTAAAATGTTTCCAATTTCTCCGCTGTATCCTTTTGGTCCAGTGGTTTTCCCTTCTAAATGTAGCAAAAAATGACGTAAAGTTAGCTGGGTAGCTAATTTGTTTGTAATAAACAAATAAACTAATTCACAGGACGTCATAAAAATAGCTCGATATGCCGAATGACTCCATTTTTCAAACCTGTATTTACCACTGTACCATCACAACCAACCACTTGCATCTTAGAAAAATCGATATATTTCTCCAAAAAAGTTAAAATACTTGTTTTAATATTTTGAGAAGAGCCAGCTGGTAGGAGTGACATATCTCATATATCTTGATCCTGGTTCTATTATTAGAACGATACATTCTTCTGTTACCTTCAATCCTTTCTCTTTCTTTAATAATTACTAAAGTTTAACCCTTTCGCTCATCAAAGTATATTCCATATTCTGATAAAGAGGTAGTTTCCTCATTTTTCCTTTTCAGGTAGCTGCGGGTCTTTGTCCTTTCTCTTCTACTTTTACTACGATCAACTATGTTTGAAGAATCATCCTTGTAAATTTTCCCCATATCCTTCAAAGCAGCATTTATTAGAATTGCTGCCGATTTATCGGAAACACCATTTCTGTCACAAGCCTGAGCTACATTTGGAAGTTTAGTTCTCGTTTGTGAAGTTGAAGGAGAATTATTATTAATGATTGTGTGTATAGTGTGTCATTAGAATTCTTAAGCAAAATAAAACTCAAAGTAGCTCCCGTAATAGAATAGCAACCTTTTACGAGAAATCTAGTTCGCTAGTATTTTTTAATAGTTTCTTAATATTTCTATATGCTTTATGGTATTTTTTCAGCATATATATTATTTGTTGGTTTGTTACAGTTGGAATCGAACTTTTCCCCCATAATCCTTTAAGCTCTTTAATTAAAATTGAACATACATCAGCCACATACTAGCATCTCTTTTATAATATTTCTGTATGTAAAGATAATACTTCATAACATCTGCATATGTTGGAAGCATGTTAGGCTTCATTATTTCAGCCATTCCAAACACGGGACATACATCTACTGATCGTGTCCTAGGCATTTCGAGTAATTCACAGAGATGTGAATCCTTAACAAACAAAACAAACCAAATCAAAACAAACTGAACTTAAAGATTAAAATTCTAAAAAAAAAAAAAAATAATCTAAAATAAGTAAAAAAAACCCAGTAAAATATAATACGCACCAAGAAACGAAAGCGAATCAATTTGAACAAAGGATTTAGTTTTCCTCGATGGGATAAATTGGTAGGGCATTTGCAGGAGCACACACCTTCTAGATATTTACAAAAAAAGTGGGCGGATATTTAAAGAAGACGAGACACCTCCACTCAATATGGGGAAATACCAGTTATTTATCCCTTATAAACAAGCAAAGAAAGGGAAACACCCGTGCACCCTAGTAGCAGGGAACGCAATGATGAGTCTATTGAGAGGAGTAGAGACTTGCGTGATATAGTGCTCTAAAAAAAGGGAAAAATTTAAATTTCTGGGATAATGTTAGGTGTAACACTTTTTTTTTTACACGCAGGGAAGTTCATTTCACCCACCCATGGCTTTAAATAAGATGTATTAAAATTTTTAAATGCGTTATTATTATTTTTGTGAAAAAATTGGCAAAATTTCAAAGTGATTTTGGCACCTGAAGATATTAATTGATTTAGCTCATATTTTGTATTATTAATAAGCATGGTAGTCCCCAACTATTCCCACCATAGGCGTTTTTGTTCCGAAATTCGTGTTTTTCGCTCCACCCTATTGCGCATGACATAACAAAAGCAAAGCGAAATTTAAGCACAATCGGCCGTTGAGTATTGGTAAGCCGGATGCTTACAAAGAGAAAAAAATTATAAAGCATAAAAAAATTACTTTCGTTTTCGTTCAGCGGCGAAATAGGCGGGAGTCCGAAATTTCCAGTTTTCAAACGACTTTTCTTTATTTATAAAATTACTTAACTATTCCAGGTCTGTTAGCACTCGGGTTTATGTTTTAGCCAACTTTTCTTCCAATCAATCCTGTTTTTTGGAACTGATAACCGATTGCATCAAATTTTCAAAACAGAATCACCCCGAAAATCTTCAAAATTTTTTCTTTTCTAAGAACAAGGAGGGTATAAGAAAACTCAATTTACTTTCTAAGGACTATTGACGAAAAATAAGTACTTCTATGGGCTTTTAGAAATGGAAGATTAAAATAACCACTAAGACCTGTGAGAACCCTGTTGCATTTGTGCATATTAAACTTTTGTGCTATCATACTAACTGAAAATATCTCAGAAAATAAATCGCAGGAAAGGCTTCCATGTCTATCAGAAGCATGGCGTATAGCTTTGTTTTAAGTCCATATGATTTCTGCTTTCAATACACTTTCATTTGCTACATTCGAACTTAATTATTCAGTCTACAAGTGCAGAACCCTCTGAATTTTCAGGTCCATATATAGATAAATGAACCAATTCACCTAGCATAGGTTGATTCATTACAGGGACAAAAGATCGTACTTTAAATCCAATAGTGGTTTATTTTCCACTAAAAAAGCATCAGCTAGAATTGTTTCGGAAACAACATAGGAAAATATTGTTCTAGATGTTTTTTTCCTTCGTGTGCATGTGCGACAGGTCAGCAAAACCAGTTTTATAAGTCCATTTGGTATTACAAGGGATTAAAAACGGAAAAATTCGTGACTAAGAGGCTAATTTCGTGACCATTTTCTGAATTCGGGACTTTTTCATGATTTTCATAACTGGTAGACACCCCGAGTTCTCTATTTCATCCTATAAGATAACTCAGAGATGTTGATGAACTGGTTAGAATACAAGCACTGAGAAATGATAGCACAGTTTATTTTATATAAAAACTAATTTATAAAATTGATATACATTCTACAAATTAACATAAATTACAAAATAAAATTATTTTAAAACAAACTTTGACAATCAAGACAATTTTCAATTTCGGATGCTCAGTTTGGATTTCTGCAAAGATTTCCTATCGACAAATACAGCTTTTCCATTGAGTTTGGATTCTAGGCTTTGATCGCTTTTAGGGATGGATGTCAAAATTTTGCATATCTTGAGACAATCAAATGCACTTTTGCATGACTTCAAATCACTTTGAAATAGTGCAATGTCATTCATACTCTTTAAATGCTTTAAACTTGATGGACGGCTATACTGGTATTGTTTCATCTTTACACATAAAAATGTTAGCCAAAGCACATTGGAGAAAAGTGAGCATTCATGCCATTGATTCCTATAAATAAAAACACGATTAGACATATATATTCATTTTGATAAACATATGTATACATATTTTTATTTTCGTGAATTAACTTAATAACAGATGTGATATGTTTTCACTTTTAATAACGTTATGGTGACATTTGAGTAGATATTTCAGAGCCAATACCACCTGTTAAGATCGTTTGATCAAAAGCTGACTATTAAATGCATTTATTGCTGCCGTATAAGCTTTTGATTTTGAGCTATTTAATGTTAAATATTACTAAAAAAAGCTATTATTATCCTTCAAACATATCGAATAAGGATATGTAGTAGACACACGGTTCCCACACCTTTATCCAAAATAAACCTGAAGAACTTTTCAAAACTAAAAAAATATTTTTCAAGGACCTAAATTTTTTTTATAACAACCTAAAACAAGGCATACGTGGAAGTTGTAAAAAAATAATAATAATAATAATTAATACGTCAATTATAATTTAAATTTTCTTTTCTCTCAGAACCTGTGATTTCTTTTCGTTGGAAAGTGGGCTTCTCGTCTCAATGCTAACTATAAGGCTGCTTGCACACATATTGATTTCGATCGTGCGATAAACTATCGTACGATAAATTCTTTTGTTGGAACGAAGAATATATAAGTGTGCACATGGTTTGATCTACCCGACTCAATCTACATTTTGCTGTCATCCACTTCCACTACAACAGACGGCTGTCGTGGCTTCAGAAACAAAACAAATCAAAACTTTTGACTGGTGTTGGGGATTTTTTATTCTCTAGTCTAAGTATCTATTTTTGCAATCGTTAAAGACAGAGTGAAAATTTCAACAGATTTGAAATCTGTAGAACATTTTACACTAAAAAAAAAAAAAAAAACTTAAATGTGATTTTCTTTTATTTACTCTAATTTTTTTCCACCAAGTTCCTTATTTTTCAAAGATTTTTAAGGGCCCCTAGTTTGTAAAAAAAAATTCAAGTTTTCAAGGACCGTGGGAATCCTGATAGGTTGGTAAAAGTACTGCATGAAAAGTTCAAAAGCATTTAATACTTGATCAAACCAGAACCTCTGCTTATTTAGTTAAAGTTGTGGCATGATTCCCACTCTTTTACGGAAACAAATTTAGGACAGTTTTAGGATTTATTTTTGAGAGACTATCATATTGACATGAGAAAGAGTGGAAAATTAAAATGTAATGCAATATTTTCAACTAAATAATTTAATTCTTAAAAGATAAGAAACAATAAAAATTTACTTTAAAAATCACTACAACCTGCATTACACATTAAAAAAATTTCTACATAATTTTTTTAAAACCTTGTAAGTCTTAAAATCAAAAACTATAAACCAAATTGTACACCAGTGAAACTTTAAAGCTTTTGATATAAGTTTAAAAGCATTATGTTTACCAAATTACATTAAAACCTCATAACCCCCAAAAAATTAACATATAGTCAGTATCGGTTATATGGTCAGCTCAACGGTCCAGAAAAATCAGACCCTATAAGCGGGATGACCATATATGCGGAACATTACTACACTATTTAATTATGGCAAGATTATATTCACCTATTAGAATATAGTGCTCATAAACAAACAATTAAACTTTTAAGAACATTTAAAAAATTAATTTGCAAAGTATAAACTCTACAATAAGAAATATGCAATATTTTTTAAGTGAAATTTATTAGCTTACCTTACCAATCTAAGTACAGTATGCATACGTACGTGCACCCATATTCAATGCATTTATCTCTACTATTATAAAAGTGCTTGTTTTTGTTTTTTGTTGTTATGGGGATATGGGGTTAATTCAAAGGGAGTGTAAGAATTTAAGATACAATTGGATAGTCTGTGGGAATTCATATACAAAGGACCAGCCTTGTTGGGCTTGAGCCTGTAGTTGGTAGTCAATATTTGTATTATATAAATAGAATCTGGCAATGCGAACCATGTACATATCAACTGCGCGCTTGTGTAAATATCGTCATCGATTGAACCCAATGAAGGTGTTATTTCAGTACAGCTACAATCTACGTTTATGAGCGGTGCCAACAGCTTTGGCGCACTTCTAGTATTGAGTTAACGGTACATTAAGGCAACCATTTTGGCTTTACGATTATTGCAGTTTTCATGGCAACCTCGGAAAAACGGTAACATTCAATTTTCATTTTGAATATTCTAGAAAGTTCTTCCCAAATCCGTTAGAGTCGTTTGATTTCATTAGTTCATTTGAAATTTTTTCTTTGATACTGTTGGTTCATTTATTTGTATTTTTACAGTTGTGAAATTTTTATTTTATTATAATTTTTTTTTTACATCAGAGAACTGTTATGTATTGTTTTTTTGCCATTTGTGGAATATTCTTTTTTTCTTGGAACAGTTATGATGTATCAGGTTCTATTATTTCTTGCTTTTTTTCTTTTACAACATGCTTACTGTATCTAGTGTAATTGATGTTTCAATGTTTTCTTTTCTAACTAATGCAGTTTAGTTTTTCTGCTGGTTCACAACTGTGTTTAAGCTTATAGCTTTTTGTGAAAGCTTTAAAAAAAATATACTTTTCAAAACGTTCTCAAAATTTCATTTTCTATTGTAAAAATAAAAATATTTTTGAAAGAATTCTTCCCTTGGCAAAATTGGAAATGCGCCAAAAAAAAAAGAGAAGAAATTTATAAGGCCGTTGCCACTGATCATAAACGTAGACTGTAGCTGTACCGTTATTTCAAGCTGCTTCGTTCTTATCCAGAACACTCGGTATATAACATATTGGAGGCGACGATAAACCAAGGAAACATGATCGAAATTCAAGTTTTAATTTTAACATTGAAGAACTTTATGGAGCGTCTAACACCTACGATCGCTCAATTGAAACCAAATCAAACTGCGAAAGAGATTCTTCAACTCCAAAATGTGAATTTCGAAGTCTACGATGCAGAAAGTGAATCATTTGAAAATTACGCCCAGAGACTGGACAATTTTTTCAACCTCAAAGGCATTATGGAGACAGTGCTGAAGTCAAAGAAGCAAAATTCCAAATACTGATAACCTGTCTAGGGCCAAAACTCTACAACCTCATCAGCAGGCTTACGGCACCTGACCTTCCTATTTCAAAAATGTATGATGAACTTATGCACCTCTAAAAAGAAAACGTGCCCAAAACCCAATGTGTTGATGGAGTAGCATCGATTTTTATCCAGAACCCAAAAAACCAGGGTGAGTCGATTTCAAATTATATTACATCTCTCAAAAAAACTATCAAAAAAGACTGAATTCAAATCAATGTGTAATTTAGCCAATTGTTCTACATCAGTCATAAATCTAATGCTACGCACACATTTTATTCGAGGTTTGAAAGTTTCTGATATTCGTTAGAAAATATTACAGCAAGCAGATTTAACCTTTGAAAAAACTATAGAAATTGCATTCACCATACAAGCTTCAAAAATCGAAAATAAAGAAGTGTATAAGAGTAATTTCAATTCTAGCAATGTCAATCAAATTCGAAATCATGAAAATACATGTAAAATTAAAAGGTATTCTAGATAAAGTTCAAAATCATCTCCTAAATCTCGAATTGATCGTTCCAATAATTGAAATCAAAAGTTTTTTTATTTTAAAAGTGAAATAAAAGATTTTAAACAACTAGGAATAGAAGGTTTATGTCTACATTGTGGTAAAGTAATCACAAGACTAAAACATGTTGCAGCATCCACAAATTAAAATGTAACTATTGCCATAAAAATGGGCATGTCAAAGAAGTTTGAATTTCGCAACTTTTAAAACGTTAACCAAAACTAGATTTGTACACCGATAATATACATGAAATTCCTTACAATGAAGAGAACAATTATACAATAAATCAAGTCTTTGATGTTTACGTGAATTCTACTCAATATGATGATAGAATATTCGTTAGTATCCAATAAGATGGTAAAAGCTTTCCTTTCGAATGTGATTCCAGGAGTCGTGTCAGTATCTCTTCTTTTATAAAAAGAAGTGTTTGTCTGTCTGTTTGCTGCAAAATCCTGACGATTATATGGCACTTACAGCAATGAGATTTGGCACACAGGTAGTCCGAATTTTTTGCAATTTTTGGGTCTCGGCGAATTTTAAAATTCAAGCTAGAAGATTTTTGAATGAATTTAATAGTTTTATTCTCTACCTGCTTCTTCGTCCGGATGAAGAAAGAATAACCCCAATCTTGACTTTTTGACCAACGTGACCTTGGAACCATGCCAAGTTTTTTTCATCGCTTCGGCGAACGCTCAGAAAATTATTTTTGACGTTTACACTTTCGTTTTGCAAGCAGAGAAAATTATTTTTATTTAAAGGATATCTTAAATGTGATTTTTAAAAAAATAGTTTTTCAATTGTAACTTTTATATTTTAGCAATAAGAATTTGGATTCATATCTTTGAACGCGTGCCAGGTTTCCAATCACGTCCTGACTGCAAAAGCTATGGTGTCCTAAGAAAGCGGTGCTGTAATCTAGCGGCCGTAGTAAGTCATGATGTGGCGGGCATAACAAGGCAGCTGTCTTAACGGAGACCAGAGGTGTCGACTTAGACGGACAGAAGAAGGTGTAGAATGAATGATCTAGATGTAACATTATAAGTATATCACATGGTATCATGCAGAGCAGTGGAATTAGAAGTATAAAAATTCTGGATTAAAAAAAAAATTGCAACAAATCGGGTTGCTACTCAGGTAGCAGTATTAATTAAAATAAATTATCTTTATAATGTTTTTGAATCACCAACCAACCTAAAAATTCTCTTCCCAATAATTATAATAACTTTTTAAAACATCGCACTCACGGGTATCTGAATAAAACAAAATTAATTAACATTTGATGATCGTATTCTAGTTCGTCTAGCAGGGCAACTATTTTGTGCATTACGAGAGCCACACGCATCGCAAGTCGAAAAAGACTGATTTTCATGAATTTTCAAGTCTTTAAAGTGTAGTTATTTACGTGCAACAGTCGATCAAGGATTTGTATATTGCATATGAAGGGTTGCCATTCAAGCAGGCCAGTTCCCAAGTCATCACAAATGCTGTACTCATAAGCAGTTTTATTGCCGATTTGCTGCTAAAATGAGGTCATAAATATGGTAAACAAATATCGTCATTTGAAAACTGAATTTTGTTTTCAAAGGAAAATAAGCACTTTCTAAGGATTATTGATGAAAAATAAACATTTCTAAGCAACCGTGGGAACCCTGTTAAAATTAATATCAACGAAATTAACCAAACATATGATGTTGAACAAATTCCTATCTGTAGTATAAATAAATTAATTTTTAAAATTCTTAAAGACTACTCTGATGTTTTCGAACCGAAAGTAGGTCAAAGTCCAAATTACATGTGTTCACTTAAATTACGTGAAGACGCAAAACTTGTATTTTTAAAACCACGTCCAGTACCATATGTGTTGAAAGAAAAAGTGTATTCAGAATTAGATAAACTTGAAAATGATAAAATTATCGAAAAAGTAAATCATTCAGAATGTGTACGACGAATGTTACAGTTCCAAAAAGTGATGGTTCTATTAGGATTTGCGCCAATTACAAAGACACAGTAAATAAACAACTGCTTGACGCTAGACATCGGATTCCGCGTATCTAAGAGATATTCAATAAATTACACATTATTGCACATTAGATATTTTCAAAGTTTATTTACATTTGTCTGTAGCTGAAGAAATATCTCCGATTCAAACAATTTCCACCAATTTATTGATCAATTTGTCCAAGATTTAGATGGTGTGATAGCATATTTCGATGACATTATTATCCAAGGTAGAACATACGCAGAATGTATTGCTCGCTTAATTAAAGTATTATACAAGTTAAGAGTTCATAATCTACAATTAAATGTGCATAAATGTACATTTTTCGAAAAAGAAGTTCAGTATTTAGGTTACATTATTAGTTGTGATAGACTAAAAAAATCACCAGATAAAATCAAGGCAATTTCCGATGCACCACGACCAAAAAGCGTAGATGAACTTAGAAAATTTCTAGAAATGATTATATGTATTATTCAAAATTTATCAAAAATGCTTCTAACCTGCTTTTTTCTTTAAACAAATTAATCACGTAAGATACACTTTTCGACAGGAATGCTGATTGCGGAACAGCATTTCTTAATACAAAATCTGAAATAGTCAGTAATCGCATTTTAATACCATTTAATCCAGATCTTCCTGTAACTTTAGCAACCGATGCTAACCCTTTTGGACCTTTGGGTATTCTTTCCCACAGTATGCCTGATGGTAGTGAAAGGCCAATAGCATTTGCGTCGAGATCATTGACTATAGCAGAAAGAAATTAGTCAATTAGACAAAAAAGCTACAGCTGTCTATTGCGCCTGTAAAAAGTTTTACGATTACATTTTTGGAAGAAAATGTAACTTAATTGTTGATGACAATATTACATCCAGATAAGAAACTTCCTATTTTATCAGTAACACAAATGCTTCGATATGCACATTTCCTATTGAATTATATTCCCTTTATTTATTATTATTTCCCTTTAATTATTCAACTGTGCACCGCAAATCTAATGAACATATCAATGCTGATTATTTGTCTAGAAACCCACTTCCTTTAACCAGTTTTGTCAATGATGAATACATTTTTCAAGAAGCTGTCATGCGACATATTTCCTCCGAAACAGTTCAATCCGCAGATATCAGTTGAGAAACAGCTATGGATGATGAACTTTCGAAGCTAAAAGAAAACATACTCAATGGAAGTATATACGAATCAGAAATTTCACTCCAAGAAGGAATTTTGTTTCAAGGTCAAAGAGTTATAATACCAAAGGAGTTACTGTTGGAAGTTGGCGCCAATTTATGGCAAAGTGCTAAATTCTTGCCACCTTTCTTAACTTTTTATATCTCGGCAACTGTATACATTTTTAAGCATTTATTTATAATAACCATTCTTTAAAAGTCTCATGATATTCTTCGATTGATCGTGACATCGATACGATCAAACCTACACTTCAACTTTCACTCATTCACATTTATTCTAATTCATGATATATTTTTGTGACTGGCTGATTGAAAGTTGACGATGCATGGTTATGCAAATTACTTAACCTGCACGTTATCCTAGTCTGTTAGGCGGATAACGTTCTTTATTTTTTAAATATGTTTTTAGTTTAAAGTTTAAAACTTTATTTTATTTAAGTTTGTTTGGTCAACCATCTTTTAGTTAGTTTTATAGACTAACTGGTTACGTGCTCGGATCCTCTACTGCACCACATACTGCTTTTTGGGTTACGACCCACTATATCGTTCCCAATAGTTACAACCAGCTATATTACAAGAATTGCATTCAACTCATTTGGCATAGTTTGCATGAAAGCTGTTGCAAGAAATTATTGTTAGTGGGAAAAACATAGATTCTGATAGCGAAAACACGGTTAAAAGTTACAAAGAGTGTGACATCAAGAAAAATCCTATCAAAGCACCAATTCATAATTGGGAAACTCCTGACTGCAATTTTCAATGTGTTCACATGGACTATGCAGGACCATTCTTAAATCATTATTTTCTTATAATTGTTGATGCAAATCAAAATGGCCAGAAACTTTTGCTATGAAGAAGATATTACAATGCATTATTTACGTGAAATATTTAGCAATCATGGCTTACCGGAAATCCGTGTTAGCGATAATGCTCAACAAAGAACTCTTCAGGAAAAATTATGCAAAACACCAGCAGAACAACTGTTAGGTTGGAATATATGTACTAATTTGGATTTGATCAAACCCCAACCTTCTCCAGTAAATAAAGCACATCAACCGGAATTCTAGAACTATTACCGTGAGGGAAATCGTGTGCAGTCACGTAATTATGTCAGCTCAAACCTATGGAAATATGGTACAGTAGTTGAAAGACTAGAGAGAGTTCACTATTTTGTAGAACTTGATGATGGCTACATTAAGAGACATTTCAACCAACTGCGTTCTTGCCAGGCGGAGCGCCAGCGACACATCAGAATTCCTGATCCTATTCCATGGAAGAGCAGCAGAACCAGTTTCAGTGGCCAGATGAAAACTCCATCAAGGGTAAACACGGAGTCAACAATCAAGACTGATGTAACGTCAGAATCATCCGTGCTATTGCAATCCAGTTTCCAGCCTAGACGATCCTCCAGTTCCAGAGGCCAGGAATTCTGCAGTGCAGTGCAGAGACAATTGCCTTGCTCCAGTCCCCAGCAATCCCACTGTCCTGAGCAAGGAACCCAGCCAAAGCAACTTTCTGGTCATTGGGAGTTACGTCGTTCTACACGTATCCGGAAACCTGTGGTTCGATTTAATTTCCAATAAAAACTTTAAAATATTTCTTTTACTTTTATATTATAAATTTTTGTTGGTTTTGGTTTCCATTATGGATGCAATCCTTTTCAGTGATTCATGCATATATATCCGCCCAAGCACCTATTTGTTTTGTGGTGCCACTGTGTGATCTCCCTTGTTCTAGCCAATCAGAAAGCTGCCATGTGATGTCACTTGTTCTAAGCCAATCAGAAAGCTGATATTGTGTGTAATTGAACATGAATGTCTTTTCTTTTATGTTTTAATAAATTAGTTCGTCTCGTGACTCCGTTGTATGATGTTCTCATTTTGTTGATCGCAAAATACTTTGGATCTTCGGCGGATAATCGGCAGTTGGCGGCAAATGCCACTCGACCTGAAGGATTCTCCTAACAAGTGGTAGCAGAGCGTGGTTATATTTCCAAAATGAGCTTCGAGGATTCGAGCGTTTTTAAAGTTGAAAAACTGAACCGCGAAAATTACCGACAATGGAACTTCAATGTGAAAATGCTGTTGAAGCATCAGGGCATTTTCGGATTTATCGATGGCTCAGAACCAAAACCGGAAGTCACGAATGCAACGGCGAGTGCGAATTGGAAATGGAGAGATGAAAAGGCGCTTTCTACTATTTGTCTATCCATAGAAGAAGATTTGAAAAATCTTGTTTTGGATTGTGATACGGCTCAAAATGCGAGGGAGACAATTAGCGGCAACTTCGAACCGACTACCAGAGCGAGAATCGCATCTCTCAGAACTGAATTCATGAGCATAAGATTGAAGTCGAATGAGCCGATGTCTGTGTATATGGGAAGGCTGTTACGAGCGGCGAAGAATTTGGAAATAGCTGGAAAAGTTGTTCCTGATGACGAAATCGCATATCAAATGTTGTACCAGCTTCCATCGCATTACGATAATGTAGTCATATCCCTATATCAATTAGAAGATAAGGACCTTACTTCTGCAAATGTAAGAAAAGCGTTAATCGCGGAGTATGATAGACTACAACATAGAAGCGAAACGCCGATGTTCCGAAACGAAACTTCTAAAAGTGCGCTGGCTTCAGAAAGTTCCGGAAGAAGAGAGCAACCAGAAAATAGAAAGCGAAATAAAAATTGTTTCAAGTGTGGAGCTCCAGAACAGTTGATGAGAAATTGCATGATGAATTTCAAGCCAAACAATGTGCAAGCTCTGTCGAGTTTTGGTTCCGGTTTGAAAAAGACGTTACCGAGTTCTCCGGGGTTCAAGAACAAAGGACATATTGCGTTCATCGCGGCGTCGTTTGTAACGGACACAAGAACTATTCAGTTCACAATAGACACTGCAGCGACCGAACATTTCTGTAATGATAGACATGTTTTCAGTACCTATTACAGTCTTGATAGGGCGGACAGAGCCAAAATCGCGGAAGGATCTACGCCTATTGAAGGGTATGGTAACATTAAACTTTATGTTCACCAGAATGGAGGTAAGAAGTTTTTACTTCTTAAAAACGTTCTGTACGCTCCGAAAATGTCGCGGAACCTAATTTCCAGACGTTTAATTCATGAGGCTGGTTTTGGCATCTCCATTAAAAATGGTAAACTTACCATTAAAGACCCTTACGATGTAATATTTTTGATAGCTTTTCTAAATGATAGATTTTATTCTTTGAATACTGATGTTATTTGTAATTCTGATCATGAAATTCACTTAGCAAATAAGGATAATATTACGCAGTGGCACATTAAATTTGGTCACCAAAATGTAAAATATTTGAAAATGCTTGCTGCATCTGAAAATGTTCATGGTCTTGAAAATTTAAATGGTAATTTTGGAAATTGTGAAATTTGTAACCTATCAAAATTGTATAGGTAGTCATTTAAATTGATTAATAAAATTTCCTCTCGGAAGGTTTTGGAGCTATTACACTTAGATGTATGGGGTCCTGCTCCAGTTGAGTCATTGGGAGGCTCCAAATATTTCTTTAGTATTATTGATGATTATTCAAGGTACTCAACTGTGTATTTTCTTAAACATAAAAATGAGGCCTTTGATTACTTTAAGGAATATTAGGTAGAAATGGAGCGACAAACAGGTGAGAAAATTAAGAGGATCAGAATAGATAATGGTATGAAATTCTGAGCTAAATAGTTTGAGGACCATCTAAAAGGTTTCGGTATTAAGGTTGAGAGGACAAATTATTACTCGCCAGAAATGAATGGAATTGCTGAGAGATTCAACCGAACAATTATCGAGGGCACTAGATCTTTGTTATTACAAGGGGAACTGGATAAAATGCTATGGGCTGAGGTAGTAAATACTCAAAATTATTTGAAGAATCGCTTCCCCCATAAGAGTTTAAATGGGAAAACACCCTTAAACGTTTGGTGCAATCGCACATTTTCTGTCAGACATCTCAAACCTATTAGTATTGCATATGCTCATATTCCAAAACAAAGAAAGGATAAATTAGATAAGAAAGCTGATAAGGGAATTTTAGTTGGGTATGCAATTAAAACTAGGGGATACCGAATCTGGATACCAGGTACTAAACAGGTGTTTGAAACAAAACATGTTAGATTCGATGAGTCAAAGTTTGGTATTAGGTACAAAATAGAATGTGAAATTGACTCTAAAAATAATTTTGGCCTGGAATCTCAACCAGATGACCCTGATGTTGATTCTATTGTAGACTGTTCTGATTCTGATCCTTTTGATGTCTCTGCATCAAGTCCCTACAGTGACCCATTTGATTTATCTACAACGATTTCAGTTGGTGACCCTTGTGATGATTCTATATCTGAATCTAAACAAGATGAGGAGAAAACTCAAAATAGATGGGAAAAGATTGTAGTGACTAGAAAAACTGGGAAGTCTGCTGGGCGAAGAGACGTGTATTATTATCCTGAAAAGGGAGTGAGGCTTAGGAGTTTAAATGATGTCAAAAGGTACTGCACCCAAAAGGGGATTAAATATAATCCGAGTGATTTTAATTTTTCTGAGGGGGTTAGCATGGATTCAGGTTCAGAATCTGATGCAGAGGCTCATTGTGCTGAGGTAAAGATACCTTTTTCATTTGCAGAGTCTCAGAAAGCTCCAGAAAGGGAAAATTGGTGTAAAGCGATGTCTGAAGAAATTGACACTTTACAATCCAGAGAAGTATATGATTTAGTTCCCAGACCTCTAAATAAGAAAGTTTTAGGATGTAAATGGGTGTACGAGCTTAAGCGCGACTTTTCAGGAGAAATACAAAGATATAAAGCGCGTCTTATTGCCCAAGGTGAGGCCGTTGTATGATGTTCTCATTTTGTTAATTACAAAATACGTTGGAACTTCGGCGGAGAATCGGCAGTTGGCGGCTAATGCCACTCGACCTGAAGGATTCTCCTAACAATTTTGTAATCTATAAATACTTAAAATTTAGTGTTGGAGAACTGTTATTTATTATATAAATAGAATCTGGCAATGCGCGCCATGTAGATATCAACTGCACACTTGTGTAAATATCATCAACTAGATTGAACCTAATAAATGTGTTATTACTAAGCTGCTTCATTCTTATCCAGAACCACTCGGTATATAACAGTTATCAGTCCTGACGAATCTACGTCACTTACAATAATGTGATTTAGCACACAGGTAGTCCAAATTGTTTGCAATTTTTGGGTCGCTGCAAATTTTAAAATTCAATCTAGAACATTTTAAAATGAATTGAATTATTATTCTTTTCTTTGGAATGGCAACAGCATAAAAGATCACAGATTCTAAACCTACTTTTTTCGTTTACATTTTTATTTTGCACAGAGGAACAATTTGTCAGCAGACTAAAAACACAAACAAAATTTGTAACATAAAATGAACGTTCTTATTCATCACGTGTGATTCAAATGAAACAAAATTTTTCTTTAGTCTTTTCGTCTCAATTTCAACGTACTTTTCAAACAGGAAGAGATAACTTCAACCAATAAACAGACAGATGTCCACCTGTTGTGCTTGGAGAGGAAGAGAATTGAGGGGTGGGTGGGTAACGGCGATGATGATTCGACGCAAAAGAGAAGAGGGGGGGGGGGGAAGTAAAGAAGTAAATTCAAGTCCTCTCCGGGGTCACAAAGATTTTTTCTTCTGATCATTCCCTGTGTTGCTCCCCGCCTCAAAAAATGTTACAATTACTATTTAAAAAATAAAAAAAAATTAAAAAAAAAAAAAACCACTGATAACCTTACTGAAAAGATGAAAAAACAGACCATAACTGATAACCAGGAAAATAAAATAACTACATAAGCGGTGCTCTTTAACACATGTTCCCTATTAAGTTACGACAGGACTTTCGAAAACTGACCATATAAGAGGGTGACCATATAGCCGGTACTGACTGTGCAAGGTTTTTGATAGCAAAACAAGTATATACAAAAAGAGTAGCATAAATTAATTAGATAAAGCATTGAGAAAATAAAATTAGATCACATAAACATATTAAATTCATTACATAAAACAAAATTAAGGAAAGGTAAAATATTGACGAAAAATGTATGACTAGAAACATTTTGGTTGCAGGCAAAATTTTGTTTATAAGGTACAGGTAAATTTAAAGGATTTTTTAAGGACAAAACGAAATTGTGGTACTTTTCAAAGATTGTCCAGGATTCTGTAATGAAAAATAAAATTCAAATACTTTTCCAATTACTGCAGCAACTATATGAATATTAAATGGTAAAAAAATAAACTTTTATGGTACATATATTAAAAAAGTAATAAACTATTTAAGAAAACCCACAGCATAGATGATTTCAAATATTTAAATTTGTCTCACACTAATTACAGGTTATATTTAATTACACTAAAAAAGGCAACCATGTCTTTTTGAAAAAGTAATTACTTTGTAAGTTGAGATTTGTCAAAGCAAAGATATACATAATTTATTTTCTTTAACCCTCAAAATGGCATGTCTAAGCATATCTCAGGAAATTTGGTTGAATATAACCTGAAAATATTCTAGCACAGTAAGCAGTATACCCTAAATATTCGGACATATTGCTTCTTGAAAATTACGAGTCTGCCACCCACAGAAATCCCTCCAAACTACTCGGCGTGTATGGCCTGCAGGATGAAATGAAATGTCCGTAAATCATCGGTATTGATAAAAATAGATGTCACACCGAGTCCTTTGAAACACCTTCAATTTTCAAACTCTTGCAATTAATTCAGAGACCTACTTGCTTTGAGATAAAAGTTGATTTTTTTCGTTAGTTGCAAGATCAATAATTTAAAGATAACTATAAACTCAGCACAGAACTACAGAAACTGAAAATAATTACTTCAAATTATCTCTGGTAGCTCTGTAAATATCAAACTGATAGTCTCCTGTTTGATTAAATAAGGATTCATCATCTGCCAGATTATTATAGTAAATGCAACCTGAAACAGAAATAAAAATTAGAGGGATCAACACATACAATATTTCATCTCTACAGGGCTCCTTACAGGTTTCAAGGTCTAAAAAGGTGACAAATTCAACCAAAAAGTGACTAATCGAGTACAAAAAGGTGACAAGAAGTGACTAATCAAGCAAAAAAAAAGTAACAAATAACAATAATGCTAAATATATTCAGGTATAAAGATAGAAAATAAAAAGATCCTCCCCAGCTACCTATATCTTTTCTTTCTTTGGAAGGATATTTTTATTTTATTCATTTAAAAAGTATATAATTTTAAAATATTAACGTAAAATTTAAAAAAAAAATCGGAATTATGATTTTTTAATTCGTTTATTTTTGACACAGCTTAAAGAATTTCTTCTTTTTCTTTGAAAAATTATGTCTTATTTTTTTTGTTGTTGAAAAAGTCTGAAATTAATTTTGTCTTTTTCATCCAAAGCAATGCGAAAATAAGGACAAAAATAAAATGTCTTCAGATTTTTCTTTAAAAACAGTCATAAAATTCCCTATTAGCACAAACAATTTCTTTTAAGTCCCAAATGCGGATGTCCAATATTCGGAATTGTCAAAAATTTCAAAGAAAATAAATATTGGACGTCTTGCTAACACGTTTTTTTCCCCTCACTTTTTTTCCATCTTTTTGACAATTTTCATAGTACAAGGAGGTAAACCTGGACCTAACAACGCAAAATAACGGACATGTTCAGAGTAAATACCACACAGAAAAATCAAGAAGATTTGCAAGTAAAATTTCTTGCATTGTTTTAAAAAAATTCCTATTTATATATTCATTTTACTTATTCTTATTAATATACCTGCTATTTTAGTATTGCAAACGCAAAATTTGGGCAGGGGAGGTTAGATTAAGGTTTTTTTGACAAAAAATGCAAATAATCCGAAATTCGGAACGGCCGAGGACCTGTGGATTCCGGATTTTGGAATTTGTATTGTTTTAAGGATAAAAAATTACACGTATACATGAAAGGTTTTATCCCTAAATTATAGAAAAAAAATTCTTATACACAATTTCTCCGAATATGGAAATTTTTTTTCCTTTTCATTGAGGAAATTTCCCTTTTCCCTGCATTGACGCGATTTCGGGAGTGTACCAAAGATTACGCAGAGTTGCGGATTTTCGATTCTGTAGCATAGAAATTCCGGAGCACTTGGCAACTCTGCTAGTCTCGCAGTCTGAAGAACTGGTTCCAGTAAACATCAATAGGCTTCATTCTAAATCCTTCTTCCTCAAATTCTCTTTTGAGTAATTTACAGTCATCCAGTAGTATGTCTGTCGGAACATCCCATAGCATTACTCTTGGAAATTCTAAGACTTGTCAAACACTCTTGCCACTGAGTCTCTCAAGAGGACCAAGACAGGATAAACTTTTAAGGAGAGATGAACTGAAGGAGGATTTCTTCAAAAGATATTTAACACTGGCAATGTAATGCTTCTGAGCCCTTAGAAAAAAGAAATTCCTTTCCTTCTCTTTCACATTCTGTAGCGCTGTAGAAATTTTATCTCCAATCACAATATCAGCTAGAAGCAACAGTTTCTGAGGACATATATCTTCCGATTTATTCATTTTCAAATCTCAAATAAGTTCCCCTTAGTAGATCCTACCCAAAATTGTTCTAGTCAACAATTCAAGTTGAGAATGAAGGTTATGTATTAGAGGTTCCTTTTTCTGAAGAAATTCAGTCACACGATTAAATATACGTGCACTTGATACAAAAAATATCCTTAGCCTTCATTAGTTTCTCTTCTAAGGAAATTAACAATTTTTTTTTTGTAGCCTGGTCTTTGTATCATGTTTAGCTTCTTTATTGGAATGTTGTCAAGGAAATACTTTCGCACTGCAATCCACTGTTCAAGCAACCTTTCAGCAGCTGGCTTTAGGCTTAGCCACCTGCTTGATGAAATAGTGAGTGGGAAGTTTCAAGTCTTCTTGAATTTGTTTGTATGTTGACCAATGCTTAGGCTACTGATTAAAAAAATCTAAGAATAATAAAAATTAGTTCAGACACATCTTCCCCTAACTCTTTTATACCTTTAAGAAAGCATTATGTATTGTGTGAATCTAACATGTCCCAATGTTAATTTGTTCTTTTTTTTCGGGTAGAAAGTAATGAGTCATTAATCTTTTTAAAAACTGACTTTCACTAATAAAACCTCAAGAATTTGTAATAACCAACTTTGATGATAACATAGAAAGATTTTCAATATGTTTGCAACACTCCTTCAGCATTTAATCCTCTGGATACAGAGACGGACAAAATTTTTGCATTCTCTGGTTACGGAAGACTTTGGAATCTTTCATATCTCAAACTCCTGAAGAAACGGTTGAAGGACATTAAGATTTCCATGCCCTCATTTCTGTGCCACAAAGAGAGCAGCATGTGAATAGCCTCCATTCCGTAGACAGGAATGTCGGGGTTCTTAATGGGGAGCTTCGAGCGCTTAGAATGTGTGAGGTTGATGATTTATTCCCTTAAAAACTTTGCAGAAGACACCTTTGAGTGTAAATTGTCATACATGTTGAAGATTCCACCGTCCTTTCAGAGTTTGCCCTGACGTATCTATACCTTCTAGACATAATCAGACCCACAATAGAAACTGCAACATGTGATGACAAAGGTACTAAACGCATTACCTCTTCTCCTGGGTTAACGTTGAGTTAATATCAGCTTGATCCGTCCGGTCTCTTGACCTCTCCATTCTCGTCTTATTCCAGAATCCGAAAATAAAATGGATCTGTCGAGACCACTCTCAGATCTGTGAATGGAGGATGTTATCCCCCCCCCCCTTTTAAGTGACCACTGGCATCGATCACCATTTACGAGCTGTCAGCGTCTAAACTTCCTAGAGGGTTCCTCCTTTTGTTTGACCCTGTAGAGTGGGTCGGATATGCAGATGGCCCTGCTTCCTTTAAACTTTGCCTCTTCATTTTACTGATAGCCTTTTACTGCGGGAAAATTTCCAGAACTTGCTGCTAATACACCCCGGGCAACATGAAGTATCCTTTTACAATTGAAACGGTACGCTTTTGAATCCATTCTTGCGGTGGAATGTAGCACGCATTTCGAAATTGAATGCGTGCAAACCCTGTTTTTTTAGAGGAAATGAATTTTTTTAATTGCTTACCAAAATTTTTTCTTCAAATATAATTTAAGAACTTAAAACCCCTGAAAAGGTGACAAAAAGTAACGTGTTAGGAGCCCTGTCTCTACTATTATAAAAGGAAGTGTTTCTCTGTGTCTGTGTTCTATGAGCAGCGCCCTGACGAATCTATTGCACTTACAATAATGAAATTTGGCACACAGGTAGTCCTAATTTTTTGCAATTTTTGTGTCCAGCATGAATTTTAAAATTTAATCTAGAACATATTTTAATTAATTTATTAGTTTTATCACCTTTTGTCCTTCTTTCTGGAATGTGATGTCACAGTTACCTCGATTGAAGAAAGAAGAGGGTTTAGCGATTTTTGACCGCTGATGTCGCAAGCGGCCTTGCGTTTTTCGTCCTAATGCCTTTGGAACCATGCTAAGTTTTTCGATTCTAGCGTGTTTTGATTTCCGCTGTTGATTAGTATGACTTTCTTGCTAGTAATTTCAACTTTGTCACGGGCAAAGACTATTTGAGGTTTTCTATCTTCGCAATCGTTAAAGATAGTGAGAGAATTCCAACAGATTTAAAATCTACAGAAACTTTACATCAGATCGATACCTTAAATATGATTTTCTTTAATGTACATGATTTTCTTTAAAAATGTTATTTTGAAATTTTTTTTTTACAAAGTATAAGTTTTTTTTTACGAAATTAATGGAAAGTGGAAGCAACAAAAATATATCTCTCCCAAATTAGAATACATTCAATTGAGATGTACTCATTTTAAATGGATCAACACAAATCTCTTTGCACATAATACAAATGCAAACGAAATATGCTCAACAGATGTTAACAAAGCCCATACAATATTAATCTAGCATATTTTCTCTCTATATATAAGCACTTTAAAAATATTACATTGAAATAGAACATTGACTACTAAAGATCTAACTCAACAAAACATATTTAAGCAGAGAAGGAGATTCATAAAATAGAACTACGTACCAGAATCGAAAACGCGGGACAAAGTGAAATCGATAATTGTGACCATTACGCCCTGACTCGGAATCGAAATGCTCACTCCTCTTAAAACAAAAGAGATCGCTTTCTTCTTGACTCTTTGAACCAAAATATTTCCCAGATGCAGATCTCGATGTTCAAATAAATGAGTTTCTTCTCCAATGGCCAAAGATATTGCAATCTGCTTAAGTATACTTTCAGCTTCAACAGCATTCTTCATCTAAGAAGAAATAGTCTTAAAATGGGACAAAATGTAATAAATCTATAATAATAATGCCAGATATATAAAATATAATAATGTCAGAATATATAGCAAACAAATTTAATAGCTGTCGATGAAACATTATGGACGATTGCAGTAGCATAGCATAACATTGATAACTGGGTATGCTGAGACTGGATCGAAAGCAATAAACTAATCTTATTCCTAGTTTTAGACAACTTTATTCGCTATCGTTTCTTTTGTGCAAAGACAGTACAAATAATTTTAAGACCCAAGTTAAAAAGAAAACCCATAAAACACACACAATTGCACCCAAATCTTGGTAATCTATAGTGATTAAAATGCTGTCCTAGAGTATGAGGCAGCCATTTACTAAGGCAGGAAAATGACAGGCCATGCATAACTGCTGGGACTCAATTATAGCTTCAATGGGAAGAATGGGGAAGAGAAAAAGAATCTGCTGAAGGTATCCAATGCACATTACAAATGCTATTAATCAATCTCAGTAAAATACCATTTGGATTTGCTAAATAATGTGACAGTCACATTACCTGCTTTTTGAGGTGAAAATCAAGGTCATATAAAGTCCAAACTGATGTCTTACTCAAATTTACACAATAAAAATAGTCATCTTTGCTTCGGGTTTAATAGATTCTTTTGTCATCGAATTTTTTCCAATTTAATTACTTTGATAGGAATTATTTAATTTTTAGATCAGAATTTAAAGAATTATTCAAAATTTTAATCAGGGTTACAATTTTAGACATTGTAGCTGTAATAAATATATCTAAACAATGTAACAAAATAATGGACATTCAGGGTGGAAAACGTAAAAGAATGTGGTTAAAATTTTACGAGCCCATTTCTTGTCATGATACAATGCGGGTTCACCACTTTCACTCATAATTTAATACTGATATCATACTATATATGTACATAATTTAATACTGGCATAACATTCTACAGAAAAGTTTGTGAATTGTGTAAAATATATTAATTAAATTATATATAAAGTTTTTAGAAACTAGAACAGAAGGATGAAAAAATACATGCAGAATAAAAATAGTAAGTAAATATGAATATACCACAAAACTCGTCATATCCTTCCCACCATATTCCAGCTCAAGGATAACATAAAGTTGATCCTCATCAAAACAATCTATAAATAAAGAGAAAAGAAATGAATAACCGAATTATGCATTGCTCACTGCTATTACAAAAAAATACACTACATTTATACAGTTAAATTTACTCATGAAAATAATTATATACAAAATGGAGACAAATTGGTTTACATCAAGAAGTCCATTGCTTTTAGCATTACAACAAATACCATTTGTGAGAACATACACAACAAACAAACATGTTTGAGAATATAGAGCAATCACTTGCAACAATAGAAATAGGAATTTTACACAGAAACTACATTGTGAATTCCATACCTGATAAAAATAAAAAACATTTGATAAAAAAAAATATACAAACCAGACAAAATGTTGTCTGAGTGTGATCAGGGTGTCTACCAAATTTTGGAAACTTAATTTCGTGACTTTTTCATGATTTTTATGACCTGGTACTAACAAATTTCATGACCATAACTTTTAAATTTGTTCTTCGAATTGGAACTATTTTTAAATAATCATTTATGAACCTAATATTTATAAAAAAATTCGTTTCGTATAGTTGGCCTTTTACTGACAAATATTCAGTGCTTGCAAATCTCCAAAGCTATGCATTTATTTCACACATAAACATATACAGTAAAATTTAAATATCTTGCACTATGTAATGGAAATGTATAGACTACTACATAAAAAACCACCACAACATTAACTATGCACTTTTTTCTATATTTTAATAAAACCAAACCCGTCGTCCTACACACCACTACAGATCTCATCTAATGACCAATCACAAAAAAAACTGAATACAACAGCCTGCCTTTACAAATCACGGAGATGTAATTTGATACTGTCTGCTTCAATGCAAGTAATATGATTTTTTTCAGTGAGCTCCAAAGCCAATGTGATACAAATAAATTTAAAGGCATTTCCTAGCACTATATTGAAGGAGACAATCGCAACACTCCTTTGACAGTATGGTTATGCAATGGTAATTTCTTTAGCATTTTAAAATATAATGTAAGTAGAAATTTCTTACTATCAGAGTGAAAAGCAAATATGATTCTTTCACACCTTTGCAGATTGCTGCAAGAGCAAAACCAACAATTATTGCCCTAACATCAATTTGATTTTTTTTAATCTCCAATGCTTAGCTGACTAGCATTTTTGAGGTTTCATAACATCTTTTAATATGAAACCACTAGCTATATACCACATTATTGCATAACATTCTGCATACAAAAAAGGTAAAGGAGGTTGATTACTCTGAAATTTTCTTAAAAAAGGTTCTATTTATAAGGCAACTAACTGATTGTAAGATCATCAGTTTTGCAAGTAAAAGTTCATCTTACAAAAATCTTTGTACGACTTGGAAAATTACTTGAAGCAGGTGGTTTCGATATAAATGCTTCAACATACTTTTTAACATATTGAATTACTTTTATGGCTCTTTCAATAACTACAATTTTCTATCCACCTTATTAAGCATAACTTTAGGGGGAACAAAGTTGAACCAGAATAGAACGCAAAATTTGAAGAAAAATTTTTGAACATAAAATACAGGTAATGTAAAAAAGTACACAGGTCCAATCCAGCTTTTTTCAGGACAGTCTTGTACCCACCATAGACAATATGTAAACAAGTACCAACATTGATCAATGTTTCCTCTTAAGAATCTTCTCCAGACTTCATATTAAAGACTGAAAAACATTCAAGAATTTCAGGTTTACATTAGGGCAATCAGTTGAAAGTTGGTAGCATTTTCTTTACAGATAAACCCAATCCAGACATAGTATGGGTAAAGGCACTTAGATCAACAGATGAGTGGCCCAAAAATGTAGAAGTGAAATATTGCATTTCAACCTGATGTATAGTTGAATCCCAATAACAGATTATTACGGCCATTTGGCCCTTCTGTTCTACTTTATTTAAACTTTCGTCTAATGACACACAGTAAAAATCCCATTTAAATCGCGACCCAATTAAAATGTGAACCCAATCCATAACTTATAACATAGCCAAACTTGTCTTTGTGTATTTTAAACTTTTATGTAATCATACTACATGGAAACACCTCAGAAAATAAATCACTGGAAAGGCTGGCATGTCTACCAGAAGCATAGCATATAGCTTTGTTTAAAGCCCACTATGATTACTGCTATTAATACACTTGCGTTTACTATACAAGAGCTAAAATTATTTGGTTTTGAAGCTACAGGTGGAGAGCAATCTGAATTTTCAGGTCTATATACAGGGTTTCCACTCTTTTTTCTAACTAAAAACAAGGACTTTAATAAAACATTGAAGAAACCTTATTGTACAATTTAATACCTGACTTTTGACCAAGTGGGGATGCAATTACAGATTAGTTATAATCTTATAAGAACACAGTAATATATAAAATATATAATATTCAAGTCAATTTTCTATAAGTTATACGCAAATAATGCCACAAAAAAGTGAGATTTTTCAAAACAAGACCAGTCTGATTTTTACAAAATTCTGAAGTTAATATATGGGCATTTACTTGTACACATATTAGTAATACATAAGTACATAAACAAATTATAGAATGGAGACTGCAAGAAAAAAACTTCGGATTTTTTTCTTTTCTACCATTTTGCAGAGCATTTGATTTTATAAAAATTTGAATTTAGACAGTTAGTTGACACAGCGCCCGAAGATTGCTACCAAATGGGCTTCGTGTCGCCAGTCTCTCAGCTGCAGTTTGATTTCATTTTCTTATTCTTTTCATATTGTTTTGTGTTTGCTTTTTAATGGTCTTTGGGGGAGTGCATGAGCAATTTTCTAGCATATTGCTGCTCATACTTAGGAAACATCACTTTGTGTTGGTCTAGGTCAGGCTCCACCCTGATGATGACCTAATCCACCAATACTTTCATTTTTGAAAACTTCCTAATTTTTTTTTATTTTAAGTATTCTTTTGTTTTGAAATTATATTGCTTACCTTGTTATGTCTACAGCTTCAGCCCACTTAACTATGATAAATTTATAAAATTTATGATAAGGTTAAAAAAATAAAATGCAATTTTATCGAATGGATATATATAGAATGTTTTAATAAAACAAAATTAATTTGAAAATAATCATCTAAGCTGACGATGGAAACGGATTGCGCATGGCATAACAAAAGCAAAGTGAAATTTAAGCAGAATCGGCGGTTGAGTATTGGTCACCCGGATACAAAGAGACAAAAATTATAAAGCATAGAAAAAATTATTTGTTTTCGGTCAGCTAGCACTCTGGTTTATGTTTTTGCGATCTTTTCCTCCCACGTTTTTTTTAATCGATTGTTTTTTCGTGTTTAATGCTGTACTGGTAAACAGTTTTATCGCCGACCAGGCGCTAAAAACAGGTCAGAAATATTGTGAAAAACTACTGTCATTTGAAAACTGAATTTTGTTTTCAAAGGAAAATAAGCACTTACAAATAACTATTGATGGAAACTAAGTACTTCCAAGGGCTTTTAGAATTAGAAGGTCGAAATAAGCACTTTCTAAGACACGTGGGAATACTGTATTTGTAGATAAATGACCCGATTCATTTGGAATAGCTTGATTCATACAGGGACAGAAGATCGTTTTTTAAATCCAATCGGTGATTTGTTTTCCACTTGAAAAAACATCAGCAAATATTGTTTCGGAAACAGCATCGGAAAATATTGTTCTTGATGTTTTTTCCTTTGCGCGCATGTGCAACAGGTCGGCAAAAACGATAGCAGGGGGTATTCCCGACATTGCTAGTTGACGCTCATGACGTTAAACAAGCTTCCGGTGACGTCTCAACCATTAACAAGTCCATTTGGTATCAAACGGGGTTTTAAAAAAAGGAGAAACATTTCGTTCCTTCATTATTAACAAAACGGAAAAATTCGTAACTGAGAGTCTAATTTAGTGACTTTTTCATGCTTTTCGTAACCATTTTCTGAATTCATGACCTTTTTGTGACTTTCATGACTGGTAGACACCATGGTGATCTTTCCATTCAAATCTTTCTTTCACAATGTGTGAACTTTTGAATAAAAAAGAAACAAAAGTTCATGTAGTAGCAATTATTTGGAAAACTTACATAATTTACAATGCTATGGTTTAAATATTTTTTTGTCTTCCTTATTAACATTCTGACTGAAATATTTTCCATTGCTAGATAAGAAAATAAGGTTTCATTCAATGTACACGTAGTTATTAGCAAACATTTACAAAATAGGAAAAATAAGAAAAAGTAGCAAAAACACACAAATTAGACTGGAAACTACAACAAAGTATATTTTAAACCATAATGAACATCCATTGCCATACTATGATTCAAACCTAGAGTCTGTTGAACCATAGAGCAGAGTGCTAACAAAACGAATATCAATCCACAACAGATGTGAATAGTTTGAAGGTATGGAAAATATTCACCAAAATTTCAAGGAAAATTTGCTTGAAACACACTGAATCTGAGAAGCAAACTAAATTATTTAAAAACTTAAATAATGCATCTTACCTGGTCTGATATTATATGATGTCTTTGCAGTACTGAATGTATCCCAAGCAGAGAGTAATTTATGAGGATAACACCCTTTCACAAAATGGACACTATAATAGGAAATCCAAAGATAACAAGAAAATAAACAGGTTCACTCTATTCTCATGTCCGACACAATGCAACAAAAGGGACTGTAACTTAAAAGATTAAATTTTACTTTTGTAAGAAACAGATACAGGCAGTGGACAAAATAATACGAACACCAGTGAAATGACGAAATCTTTTGCTTATTTTTTCAATTTTAACTCATTTTTTTCCTAAGCACTTTGAACAATCTTAATAGAGGCCATTTAAGATATCCTTGCATTCTTTTTGGAGTCCCATGAACTTCAAAATGGCAGTTCAAAACAGCGCCACCCCATTGTGAAACTAGAAGGTAAATCACGATGACGGAGAACATTTTGCATGCCTTAATGTGGTGATTAGTCTTCATAAATACGAGTAACTGTAGTAATTCTTCATTTATGGGTATCTAGTTTATAGGCAAAATCAGCTTTACCTGGGAATTTGTTGGACCATGGCAAGAGGTCGGGTTTTTTCCTTCAGATGAGGAGTGGAAAGACTGGCCCATAACCTGTTGTCTTCTCATCAGAGGATAGGCCTTGGCGCTGGCTAGCGTCCGGAGCCAACGTTCAGATCCCCAGTGATTCTTATAGACAACCAAGTTTCGTCCTCCTCTGTTTGCAGTCTCTTATCTTGTGCCTTCATTAGGGCAAGACAGAAAGGGGACAAGAGCCCCCTTTTTTGCCTCAACACTCGACAATCCAGCAGAAATCCCCAAGTTCTGCTCATTCATAAGATGAAGCAAGAGCCATCGAAGATCATGACATAACACAAATCCACTAACTCTAATGAGTGGATGGAATTACAAGCAACTGGAATGGTCAACAAAAGACTTGTTTGGGGACACTAATAATGTTTCTAGGTTCATTCCTCAATACTAGTCACAAAAACAGGTGAAAATAATCTCTGAGCTAAGCCTGTCTTGGATTTAGACTTGACAAATTAACGCTACACATTAAAATTACAAATTGGTTCATCTGTGTATCATTCAGAATACTTATGTTGTATGCATGATATACTAGAAGCAATGTAGGGGATTAAAAAACTGCATAAATATGCATGCTCCATCACAATAAATTTGTATGAAACTAAAGAATTCAGTAAATTAGTTTTTTCAATTTTTAGTCTATTTGTACAGGAATCGCTAACTAGGTCCGATGTTCAGATGCAAACAACTTTCTAAGACAATGAGTGTATTAAAATACTAGTTGAATATAATATATAAAAAGTAATTTGATAAAATAAATACCTGTTTAATTTGCTGAAGTTTGTCGTTTTATTATACTTATTGTTCCTAAGACCACTCAAACACCTGAAAAAAGATTACAAGTAAATTAGTATTAAAAAAGATCTAATTAAAATTTTTAGACTTAGTCAATGAATTAATCTCATATTTTCAAATGATAAATACAAACCTTAAATTATATAAAATAAGGAATTTGTTTTCTAACTACATTACCAGCCACTAAAAACAAAGCTTATTTTAAAGATACTATTTAACACCAATAAGAAGAAGAATTTCCACAAATGGTATGTAATCAAATCAGAAAAGTAGTGTTTCTTATTTAGTAATTGAAAACTTCATGAAAAAGAATTGTTTAAAATTTTAAACATTAGATATGGAACAAAAATAAGAACTTTGTAAGCAACTCATATACAATTTTCAAACTATGATACAAAGAGCTTTAATATACTAAATACTATTATGACAGAAAAGATGCACATTTATTTTGATTCATGTATATTTATTCATGTTGATAAAGTACCTCATGAGGCATTACTGTTTAAATTGGAATGGCTGGGGATTCAGGGGAAAACATTGATATGGATAAAGAATTGGTTAATAGGTAGAAAGCAGAGAGTGGAGGTGAAAGGAAATTATTCACAGTGGACAGAAGTTATAAGTGGGGTGAATCAGGGACCAGTTTTGGGACCAATTTTATTTATAATTTTCATAGATGATATAGGTCAGGGGATTAAGAATAGAATCGGTATATTTGCAGATGACTTAAAATTATGGGGGACAGTGGATACCAAGTTACAGATAGAGAATTTACAAGGGGATTTATGAGATATCCGAATGGTCTGTAAAATGGGGTATCTCATTTAATATAGGGAAACGCCAAGTTCTGCATATGGGTTACAGGAACAGTGGAGGCGAGTACTGTCTGCAGGAAGTAAAGGTAAAGGAGAAAAAAACAGTCAAGGATCTTGGGGTGATAAGTCACAGGGATTTTAAAATGGGTCACCAATGTTCAGCTGCGGGTAAAAAGGCTAATAGGTTATTGGGGTATATTAAAAAGACTGTAACTTCAAGGGATAGGAATATAATCTCGCCATTATATAAGGGCTTAGTAAGACCATATCTAGAATATGCTGTACAATTCTGGGCTCCAAATATGAGAAAGGATATAGAATTAATTGAAAGGGTTCACCACAGACCTACAAAAATAATAAAGGGGATAGCAAATCTCGACTACAATAAACGTTTAAGTAAGCTAAGCATGTATACACTGAAAAGAAGAAGGAGGTGTATTTGATTTAGCTTTTCAAGTTGGTAAAATAAAGGGACACAGAGGGCTTAAATTTCAATTGGGATAAAAGAACAAGGGGCAATGTGCATAAATTGCATAAGACGCATTTTAATCGGGATTTAAGGAAAAACTACTACTTTAATAGGGTAATAGACAAATGGAACACGTTGCCAGAAAATATAGTTAATTCAAAGGGAGTGTACGAATTTAAGATACAATTGGATAGTCAGTGGGAATTGGGGAATTCATAAACAAAGGACCACCCTTTTTGGGTTTGAGCCTGTAGCTGGACGTCAATATTTGTATTTGTATTAAAATTGGAAAATTCCTATTTTGGAAATTGAAAAAGGAAAATCTATCATGATCTATATTAATTTGAATGTTGTTGTTGTCGTGTCTATGCATACAGTACTAGTGCAAAGGTTTAGAGTCCTCCAAAAGCCTTGGTGACAAGATCTGCAAGTTCTGGAGCTCGAAGGCTATGGAGGATTTTGATTATTAATTTGAATAATCCAATGATGTGAATTTTAATGTAATTTAGTTTAGATATACATTTAGTTGGGTTGTCACTAGAGATGTAAAATTGTTGGTAACAATCTTTTGGAAAATATTCTCAAGAATATTTATTCTCTAGTGGGAGAATAAACGAGAATTTTCTTTTCTAAATGCATAAAAATATGGCATATATTTTTTAAATCTAAGAATAAATACAAGAGATGAAAAAAATCCTACTAAAAAATGTATTAGTATTTTGTCAAGTCTAATATTAAAAATAAAGAAAGAGATATAAATACTGCACTTATTTTTGCACATTTATTTTCAACAGAACTTTCATCCAACAATCACTTTCTGAATCTGAAGTTAATATTTCATCATCTAAAGCTCCTGCAAAATTCTGAATAGGTTTCCTTTCTTTCAAGAGTTTCATATTATGTCCAACATAAGTCAATTTGCCACTTCTTCCAACAGATAACATGTTCCGTTTAGCAGAGTGGATTAGCCCATAAGTGCTAAAACTTTGTTGAAAAACTGCAGCTGGTGTTATGATCTGGAGAACTATCTCCTGAACTTAGAACTAGATCCTGAACTATCTTAGATAGAATGGATCCAAATATTTCCACCATGTAACAGCATTAATCTGTTATGCAGACTCCAGGATTTGCCAAAGAAACCGTCTCTTGATCTGTATTCTGCCATTGCTGACAAAACCCACTCATATTTTCTGGAGAAAAAAGCTCATGTCACAAAGAAATTAGGATCCAGCCACCTGCTAATCCTTATTAAGATTTGTTCTACTGAGCTTAGGGTCTAAGATATTTGCAGCATAGTGGATTGGTTTTAAGGTGAGAGAGAGAGAGAATCTTTCCTTCTTTTTTTTTTTTTATCACATCAAGAATGGCCTTTTCTTCCTTTTTTAGAAGTAGAGCAGCTTTTCTTCAATTTCCCTAAATGCTTCCAACAACTATGCTGATTGTGGGATTGTCTGATTTAAGAAATGTAATCCATTTTACAATAGGGGACAAGTTATGAACTTAAGTAATGCGAATCCTGAAAACAGATTCGTCTAAAATAAAGAAATTACTTTGTTTACTCAAAATGTTATCCAATTCTAATAGTACAACTAATGATTTCAATGCATACTTAACATCAATTAAACTTTTTAAACACGATCCCCATCTGGCTTTCAGGCATTTTTAAAGATAAAAATCAAAATTAATACTATTAGTTTTATGTAGTATTAGTAACTTAGTTCATAATGAAGAATACATTTATAAGTGAAATAACATAAAAAATTATGCCGTGCATGATAAATTAGGGTTATAATGCTGCATAGCATATTAACATTTCCTTTATTTCCATGGAACATAAAATTGCTATGCTCTCTTCTACCAACTCTATAAACCTATTTGATAAATTTTTGACTATACCATATAAGTACTGATATAAGTCTTACTGCTACAATTAGAAAACAAAGTTCAACAAGACTCTTTAACTGTGCTTTTCAATGTAAAGGCTATCCAAGATATGACACATTTGCTTCATTACATAAATACATATGATTGAAAAAAATCTGTTAATTATGTTGGTCGTTTTCCAACTAAGTTAAATAAACAAGTTTCTCATCGCTCAAAATTTAAAAGAATGAAAAAAAAAAAAATCAATCAGCTGTGAAGAGACGGTTTTCATCACTATTTTATATGAATATCTGTATCTAAAACTTGCTAAAGCTTTACATTTGTTTTAAAATATGCATTAATAAATGTACATGTACACAAATTATTGGCACTCACTGGCAAACTTTCACTTCAGAATACACAGTTTCAACATTTAGCCAAGTGTTTGTAGAATCTTGCGAGACAGGAATTATTTTAATAACTGATGACTTCTTTTTCTGTAAGAGCATAAAAACTTCACCATATGTTCCTTCACCAATTTTTCGAACCGGGACGAGGCTGAAAATAAGCAAAAGGGTTTTAATACATTGAGAATACGTTTCAAATTATTTCCAGATAACATAACTCAGTCAGAATAATGGTAAGGGCACATATTACATTGTTCCCTTATTCAGTGGAATTTCCACCCAAACACTGGGGCATCTCAGTGCCAGTCTTCCTTCCAAAACAAAAAACAGTTGACCCTTGATGCATCAGATCTCAGGGGAAGGATTGGATTACACTTTGGGTTTTAAGGTTCAGAAATGAACAAGCAACATCAAATGCAAGAGCTCACGGGAAGAGAAAAAATGTGAGATAGAGTATATACTAATATTTAAATTGTTATCCATTCAAATTAAATAATTGGTTCTTTCAATGTGGTACTTGTTTTTTTATTCAACTGTACAAGTTATTCAGAGCCAGCTTTTAATGCAAACTCGGAATCTATATTCTTAAACAAAACTATAAATATGCAAACATCTTTTGGAAACTTTTAGAATTCTTTCAGTTGTTCCCCTTTACTATATCCATCTTGTGTGTGAAATAGTATACATACATTAATATACCATATGTTTTGCCTAACTACCTATCACAATCACTTGGAAGTTTCAATGAAGGCATTGCTCATGGTCCAGCATTTAACAGAAAAACCTGGTTTCTATTCTTAAGAGAGAGTGCCCCCGCAGGGTACCCACTTTTTTCTAACAAAAAAAAAAGGACCTGCTAAGCACTTTCTAGGACAAAATAGGAACTTAAATAAAAATTAAACAAACCTGGTTTTTTTTGTACAAAAATGTAATACTTGACTTTTGACCAAGTGGGGATGCTCTTACAAATTAGTTAATCTTATAAGAACTAAAAAATTTAATATTCAAGTCTATTTTCTAAAAAATTTCACAAATAATGCCACAAAAAAATGAAAATTTTCAAAATAAGCCACCTGATTTTTACAAAATTCAGCAGTTAATATATGGGCATTTACGTGTACACATATTAGTACATAAACACATTTTAAAATAGAGACTGCAAGAAAAAAACTTTGGATTTTTTTCCCTTTATTTCTTTGCAGGGCATTTGTTTTTATAAAAAGAGAAAGAAAGTTAAGTTTGATGAGGACCGGGCTTGGTGTTGACGGTATCCCACATGCTGTTGCGAGTTTCATTTCATTTTCTTATTCCTTTCATATTGTTTTGTTTGTATTTGCTTTTTAATGGTCTTTAGGGGGAGCGTATGAGCAAATTTTTAGCATATTTTTACTCATGCGTAGGAAACACCATTTTGTGTTGTCTGGGTGAGGCTTCTCCCTGATCCACCAACACTTTCACTTTCAAAAATTTCCTAATTTTTTAAAATGAATAAATTTTTTGTTTATGAAATTATATTGCTTACCTTGTCATGAAATGGAAATTCCTAACCCCAGTAATTATTTTATAATACACATTCAAAAATTCATAATGAAAATAAGGACATCATAAATTTAAACGCAGGGAAGAGTAATATAAAAAATTCGTGATTAACAGCACTCATAATATAAACACTTAAAGGAAGTATGCAACATTTTTAATACCGAAACATTTGCTAAAGAAAAGTACAGAAGATATGCTGCGGACTCTTGTTTGTAACAAAAGGAACAAAGAATTCTTAAGCTGACACAAGAAAAAAATAGACAAGGAATACCCATACAGCTTTCCTAACATGTTTTATATAGTTGAATGATTGCAGAGCTAAATAGCTTGTCTGATTGCACTGTAATCAATCAAGCCACTTTAAAGAACCCCTTAAGGAATTTAGACTTCTAATAATATGTAAGCTGTTAAGAAACTGTGATTATAAAGTGAAACTTAATGCGTAATACATAAATGTATGTCGAAGAGGAAATGAACCACCAAAAATATCTCTATTCATTGACACAAGTAAGCATCGAGAATTCGTTTGCACGGACCCTTGTAGTACTCAGTCATAGTCCAGGGTGGCTACAAAAATTGAAGTAAAAAGTTCCCTGAGTTTTCCCTGATTTCCAGAGTATTTTTCATGGAATTCCCTGAGTTTCTCCATCCATTTGCAGAACAATTCTTCAGTAATTATGATAAACTTGACACTTGATGAACTTAAAAACTATAGACTGATAGATGAATTAAAATAAGATAAGTAAAAAATATTTTTACTGTATTCCTTAATAGACCAAATAATATAAAGTTATAGATAGAATATTTAATTTTTTACATTTTTAACTATTTTGATGTGTTTGTAAAAGCATTTATCAGCCCCTGAATCCGTCAATGGCGCCAGCGCTTGGTACATCTCTACTATTATAAACGGAAGTGTTTGTCTGTCTGTCCTGTACGCAGTGTCCTAACGAATCGATGGCAATAGTGAAATTTAGCACACATGTGGTCAAAATGTTTTGCAATTTTTCTATCGCGCCCAAATTTTAAAATTTAATCTAAAACATTTAAAAATTAATTAATTAGAATTTAATTATTATTATTTTCCTTAGAATGGCATACGGTATAAAGACATGACATTCAAAATTTATTTTTTCCCGTTTCCGTTAGATTTTCTCAGCAACGATTTTAGCGGACGAACAAAACTAATAAAGTTTTAACTGGAGTTATGTAGTTCTTATTTCTATCTCCTAGATCGTTAAAGATAGAAGAAAAATTTCAACGGATTTCAAATCTGCGGAAAATTTTACATCAGATCGGTACCTAAGAACATGATTCTCTTTAAATAAATAATTTTTAAATTGTAACTTTTATATATTTTTCCAATACGAATTCGGCCGCCGGTGCCGTGAAGAATTCTACCTTCGTGGTTAAAATGATCAGATTAATTCATTTTGATTTCCTGAGCAAGCAGTTCGTTCGTTCTGGTTCGAACTGGCGTTCTTCGTTGCTTTTTTCTATCTTTGCGATCGTTAAAGACAGAATAAAAATTTCAACGGATTTCAAATCTGCGGAAAATTTTACATCAGATCGGTACCTAAGAACATGATTCTCTTTAAATAAATAATTTTTAAATTGTAACTTTTATATATTTTCCAATACGAATTTCGCCGCCGAGAAGAATGACCTTCGTTTGATTCGAGATTCATTCATTTTGAAAAGTAACGGATTCGGGTGAAGCAAAAGAAATAATTAAAGTTATGACTGGCGTTCTTCAGTGCTTTTTTTCTAAATCAGCGATTGTTTAAAATAAAATTAAAATATCAACGGATTTCAAAGCTGCGGAAAATTTTACACCACATAGATGCCTTATACGTTTGATTTACTTTTAATAAACAATTTTTCAATTAAATATTTATATTTTCATAGGAGATTGTGACGTCACGCCGATGGGATCTCTTCGCAAACGATTTTGGCCGCATTTGACAATGACGAATCCATCACGAAAAGAACTGTAACGGGCAACGCAAACTTTTCAACAAAAAAAAACCCTTACGAGTTCGAAAATTTTCGAAAAAAATAATAACTTCTAACAAATATGTATTAAAAAACATGCATAATCTAAATGAGTACTTTTCCGTTAACCGGGCACAAATTTGGACCAAAATCAAAATCGCCAATCTAGGTATTTTAGAAAAAAATCATTTTTTTTTTAAATGTTGATTAAATTGGAACCTGATGTTTAACTTTTGCAAGTTTTTCCGGCCGTTAGTATTTTTCAAAGCCGCAAGGCACTACGTTCCTATTATTGACATTAGAGAACGTGGCACAGCTGTAGACTTCGGTTACAGGATTTCCGGCGGTTACAGGTTTAATCAAACAGTATACAATGTATACAACTCTTTTTTCTGGATGTTTACGTAAAAAATACACTTCTCATTTTCGGAATGAAAACAAAATTGGCGATATTTTGATTTAAAGTGGCGCCCGCATGACTAACGGAAAAGTACCAAATGGGTGCCATTTGCAAAACGAAATTCCAACTTTTTCCCTGAGTTATACAAAACTTACCTGAGATTTCCCTGATTTGTCCAGAAAATGATTCTTCCCTGAGAAATCCCTGATTTCCCGGTTCTGTCGCCACCCTGTAGTCGTGACTAGTGTTGATGGCTGAGAGGGGGGGGGGGTCAGTCCCGAGAAGTATGGTCTGAACACCAATAAAAAGAGGGAGCATATGGAGACCTCTCAGGGAAATGTATGTATTTTTATGTTAAAAATCACATGATATATATTAATAAATCTTTTCGTAGTACATTGATAAAATTATTACAAATTTTGCGTCTACCTAGCCACTTTCATTACAAATGAAGTCATTTTAAACAATGTTGTTTTGTTGTATCATACATGAGAAACACATTGTTTGGTTTAACAACAAATTATTTAAGGGCAGTCTTGAATTACACTAAAACCCTGCTAATTCAAATCACCTGTTGATCCGAGTTTGGTTAATCCGAATCAACTGTTTTTAAAATTTGTGAAACAAAATATAGTAAATCAGTGACAACATATATTATCATTATTAAAATAAAAGCATTATTGGTAAGAATTCACATACTTTCAGATTTTTAGATTATCATTAAATTAAAAGGAATAGAAAAATAATCACTCTTCATGAACTATAACACTTGGACAAAATTAATCAGTTTTTGCTGTGGTAAAAACATGTAAACATTTTCCTAGTTGGTTCTTCAAAAAACATATTCTAAGTTGTATATAAAAATCAAGTGAATAAAAATTTCACCTTTTGTTGTGCAATCATTTATATTATGAGTGCAATTTTTTTAATATTTATTATAATCTAATTTAAATAGCCATAAAGCTTAAAACTTCGATTGCTCTTTATTAACAAATTTAACTATCTTTTTCGACGAACTGAATCAGGGGGTGAAACCCCAACTACCTCTGGTTTCGCCTATAAAATAATGTACCAAGGTTAACCAAGCTTGCAGTGTTCTCGGAATGGATAAATACAGTTCCTGTATGTTTGCCAAGGGAATCTTGTACTATTCTTCATGCAAAATGGCGGCAAGTTCAGATAACGATGATGGCGGTGGATAGCGATCCCGCACTTTCCTCTAAAATGTAGACCTCAAAGATTCAATAATATTGAGGTCTGGTGACTGTGGTGGCCAAGGGAGATGTGACAAATCATCCTTATGCTCAGAAAACCAGTCCTGGACGATGTGAGCTGTGTGAACAGGGGCTTTGTCATCTTGGAAGACACCATCACTATTGGGGAACAAAGTTGGACTATATGGTTCATGGTATGGACTTGATTGGCCAAAATGTTCACATAATCCTTGGCCTTAATGTGCCCTTGCAGAGTAATCATGGGGCCCACAGAAAACTACGATACGGCTGCCCAAACTATCACAGAACCCCCACTATGTATCACTCTTGGCAACAAGCAGTCTGTATTATAGGCTTGGGATGGCGTTTGCCAGACGTAAACTCGGCTAGAAGTGGGCAGTAGTGTGCAACAAGACTCATCCGACCCAATTACAGCCTTCCATTGTTCCATAATCCAGGCTTTATGACTTAAACACCACTTTTTCCTGTTACAGGCATTAGCATCACTGATGAATGGTTTTTGAATTGCAGCTCGGCCAGAAATACCCTGCTTATGGAGCTCCCTTCTTATTGTTTTGGTACTCACAGGGTTTGCGAGCATGACATTCATTTTAGCAGTAACTTTTGCAACTCTGGTCTTCTTATTTTCAGTCACAATACTCCTTAATGATCGTCTGTCACGATCACTCAACACAAAATTTTATCCGCACTGTGACTTAGCAGATAATGTTTTTCTGGTTTTCAAATATGCAGAATAAATCTTAGATACAGAACCTCTTGAAACACAAAATACTTCGGTTAGCTTGCTTACGGAAGCACCCACTTAACGAGCTCCAACAATTTGACCACATTCAAAGTCTGTTAGCTCTGACATGATGCAATTACAACTTCACAGAACAGTGCTCCGACAACAATTGACCAGCACACCGTATTTACGACATTGTATAGGTGGCGTCAGTAGGCGAAAACATAAGGGCCGAATACACATTTCTTTTCAAGCCCGCATTTCACAAGGTGTTTTCATATTTTTGTCCAACCCCTGTAGTTTTTCTGGTTCTGTACCTCTGGAAACGAGATCAGCAGGATTGACCTCTGATGAAAAGTGTCAACACTGGCTCTCATTCATCACTCCTGTATCCTAGCAACTTGATAAATCCAAGAAGGTTTTAGGATGTATCCACAAGATCTTGCACACATCAAGCTTTAAAAACCCTTTTACTTGATGCCCAAGCTTTGTTAACAAAACAACAGCACACAGTTCTAACCTCAGAATGGTGGTTTGTCTGATAGAATTAAACTTTAGATTGGCCGGCGAAGTTTCACTCCAACCTCATGGGTATGGGATTCATTCTGTATGGGATTTATAATAAACCACAGCTTCATAAGCATATTAATTTTTAAGACATTTTAACCACAGACCTTTTTATATATCGTCTCTCAATTATTTTTCTCAGAATGAGTCTCACTAACACTGGTTTCCTTATTTTTATAGTTCCAGAAGACTCATACTCAATTTCCCAAAATTTTGTCAACATTTCATCTGGATTAGTTGTATTCCTAGAAAGACCACAATAGATACCTTTATTTATTAAGGGTACTCTCCCATCTACTGCAAAACCAAAGAATGAGTTTTGAAATATTAGAAAGATATTTGTCCCGATCTCAAAAGTTCATACGACACCTCTGCTACTAATAACAAATCAATGTGACCTGGCATATTGATATTATCATCATCTAATTTAATATTGCTCAACTTGTTTGTAACATAACTTTGCAGCCGTGAATAAGCCATAATCAGTGCTTTCTTCGTAGAACTCAGTTGCTTATGTGGAAAGAACAGAATGACTAAGTTTCAAATAAATTTTCTACTTATGTTTTGGTACACCTTCAAATGTGTTTCGTTTTTGAATGGGATTTTGCTCTGATGAAAATGTATAGCCATAAGTCTCTTTTTTCACTTGGAACACAAGTATTTAGATTTGCAATTGCAGGGCTCCTAACAGGTTTCAAGGTCCAAAAAGGTGACAAAAGTGACTAATTAAACCAAAAAGGTGACAAAAAGTGACTAATCGAGTAGAAAAAGGTGACAAAAAGTGACTAATCGAGCAAAAAAATGTAACAAATAACAATAATGCTAAATATATTCAAGTATAAAGATAGAAAATAAAAAGATCCTCCCAAGCTACCCCTATCTTTTATTTTTCTTTCTTTGGAAGGATATTTTTATTTTCTTCATTTAAAAAGTACATAATTTTAAAAATTAACATAAAAATTAAAAAAAAATCGGAATTATGATTTTTTTAATTCATTTATTTTTGACACAGCTTGAAGAATTTCTTCCTTTTCTTTGAAAAATTATATCTTAATTTTTTTTATTGAAAAGTCTGAAATTAATTTTGTCTTTTTCTTCTCAATAGAAGAATGTGCATTTTTTAAAGTCTGTCTTTGCTGACCAGCATCATCTGAGACTTTAGCTGTTCCTTCAATCATTGCCTGAACACCTCATCCTCTTCCTTACACATAATTTTAAGTTTTCGTTCTTCTATCACCTTTCTTTTCTGTCCTTCTCTAATTTTTCTTGTGCCTTACGTTTTATATCTTCTAAATAGGCACGGTAGGCTTTATATGCAACCCTTACCATATCCATTAGCTTTGATGTGATTGACACCAAATAAGGTTAATTGTCCAAATTTGCCAAGATACTTTTAACCGTCTTCAATGCATTGAGTGTGCGTTGACATTGATGCTCCGTCTCCTGTCAAAGTTCTTGCTGAGGCTGAGAAGTCAAGTTCAATGTCTGCACTACCATGAGAAAGTGACAGAGCAGTCTTCACTAGCTTTGACACAACTGGGTACTTAGGATCCACACCACTAATGCAGGGTTGCCAACCTTTTCTGAGCAGCTTCAGGAGCATTCTCATAAAATTTCAGGAGTTTTGAGGCTGCTTCCGGAGCAACGCGAAAATCAAGACAAAAATAAAATATCATGCATATTTTTCTTTAAAAACAGTCATAAAATTCCCTATTAGCACAAATAATTTATTTTTAGTCCCAAATGCGGACGTCCAAAATAAGAAATTGTCAAAAATTTCGGAAAAAAAAAATATTGGACGTTTTGCTAACGCGAGTTTTGTTTTGTTTTTCTCACTTGTTTCCATCTTTTTGACAATTTTCATAGAACAAGTAGGTAAACCTGAACCTAATTGATGAAACAACGCAAAATAACGGACATGTTCAGAGTAAATACCACACAGAAAAATTAAGAAGATTTGCAAGTAAAATTTCTTGCATTGTTTTAAAAAAATTCTTATTTATATATATCTGCTATTTTAGTATTGAAAACGCAAAATTCGTGCAGGGGAGGTTAGATTAAGGTTTTTTTGACCAAAAATACAAATAATCTTAAATCCGGAAAGGCCGAGGACAAAAGGATTCCGAATTTTGGACTTTGTACTGTTTAAAGGATAAAAAATTACATGTATACATGAAAGGTTTTATCCTTAAATTATAGAAACAAAATTCTAGTACACAATTTCTCCGAAAATGGAAAAAATGTTTCTTTTCATAGAGGAAATTTCCCTTTTCCCTAGATCGAAGCGGTTTCGGGAGTGAACGAATGATTACGCTGAGTTGCGGATTTTCGATTCTTTAGCATAGAAAAACTGGAAGTTCCAGAGCACTTGCCAACTCTGCTAATGTCTCGCAGTCTGAAGAATTGGTTCTAGTAAACATCAATATGCTTCATTCTAAATCCTTATTCCTCAAATTATCTTTGGAGTAATTTTCACTCATCCAGTAATATGTCTGTCGGGACATCCCATGGCATTGCTCTTGTAAATTCTAATACTTGTCAACACTCTCGCCACTGAGTCTCTCAAGAGGACCAACACAGGATAAACTTTTAAGGAGAGATGAAATGAAGGAGGAATTCTTCAAAAGATATTTAACATTGGCAATGTAATGATTCTGAGCCCTTAGAAAAAATAAATTCCTTTCCTTCTCTTTCACATTCTGTAGAGCTCTAGAAATTTGATCTCCAATCACAATATCAGCCAGAGGCAACAGTTTCTGAGGACATAAATCTTCCAATTTAGCCATTTTCAAATCTCGAATAAATTTCTCTTTGTAGATCCTACCCAAAATTGTTCTTGTCAACAATTCAAGTTGAGAATGAAGGTTATGTATTAGAGGTTCTTTTTTCTGAAGAAATTCGGTCACATGATTAAGTATAGGTACTTGCACTTGATACGACAAATATTACCTCAGCCTTCATAGTTTCTCTTCAAAGGAGATGAACAATTTTTTTTTGTAGCTCGGTCTTTGTATCATGTTTGGCTTCTTTATTGGAATGTTGTCATGGAAATACTTTCGCACTGCAATCCATTGTTCAAGCAACCTTTCAGCAGCTGGCTTTAGGATCAGCCACCTGCTTGATCAATGCTTGATGAAATAGTGAGTGGGAAGTTTCAAGTCTTCTTGAATTTGTTTGTATGTTGACCAACACTTAGACCACTGATTAAAAAATCTGTGAATAGTAAAAACTAGTTCAGACACATCTTCCCCTAACTCTTTTAGACCTTTAAGAAAAGCATTATGTATTGTGTGAATATTACATGTGCCAATGTTAATTAGTTATTTTTTTCGGGTAGAAAGTAATGAGTCATTAATCTTTTTAAAAACTGACCTTCACTAATAAAACCTCAATAATTTGTAATATTCAACTTCGATGATAACAGAGAATGATTTTCAGTACGTTCGCTATACTCCTTCAATATTTAACCCTCTGGATACAGAGACGGACAAAATTTTTGCATTCTTTGGTTATGGAGGGGTTTGGAATCTTTCAGAACTCAAACTACTGAAGAAATGGCTGACGGCCATTAAGATTTCCATGCCACAAAGAGAGCAGCGCTTGAATAGCCTCTGTTAAGTAGTCAGGAATGTCGGGGTTCTTGATGGGGAGCTTCGAGCGCTTAGAATGTGTGAGGTTGATGATCTATTCCCTTTAAAACTTTGCCAAAGACACCTTCAAGCGTAAATTATCCTACATATTGAAGATTCCACAGTCCTTTCAGAGTTTGCCATGACATATCTATACCTTCTAGACATAATCAGACCCACAATAGAAACTGCAACATGTGATGACAAAGGTACTAAACCCATTACCTCTCCTCATGGGTTAACATTGAGTTAATATTGGCTTGATCTGTCCGGTTTCTTGACCTCTCCATTCTTGTCTTATTCGAGAATCCAAAAATAAAATGGGTCTGTTGAGACCACCCTCAGATCTGTGTATGGAGGATGTTATCCCCCCTTTTAAGTGACCACTGCCATCGATCACCATTTACGAGCTGTCAGCGTCTGACCTTCTAGAGGGTTCCTCCTTTTGTTCGTCCCTGTCGAGGGGGTCGGACATGCAGATGGTCCTGCTTCCTTTAAACTTCGGCGCTTCGTTTTACTGATAGTCTTTTCCTGCTGGAAAATTTCCAGAACTTGCTGCTAATACACTGTGGGCAACGTGAAGTATCCTTTCACAATTTAAAAGGTACGTTTTTTAATCCATTCTTGCGGTGGAACGTAGCGCGCATTTTGAAATTGAATTCATGCGAACCCTGTTTTTTTTTTGTTGAGGAAATGAATTTTTTTTAATTGCACACAAAAAAGTTTTCTTCAAATATAATTTAAGAACTTAAAACCCCTAAAAAGGTGACAAAAATAAAAAGGTGACAAAAAGTGACGTGTTAGGAGCCCTGCAATTGATAAACTAGAGGCAAAAGAAAAGACTTAAAAAACAGATTATTCGTTTACATTCTTTTTATTCTCTCTAACAGTTAAGTTCAGAAAAATTGGGAATTTATATAATGGGTGACCTTCATACACAAAAGGACCATTATATCAAATTGAGCATAAAATTCATAATTTTCAAGGACAATACCCAATTTTGACACATCAAATTTGGGTAATTGGTAATTAATGTTGTACTAGAGCAACACAACGGGCTATTGACGAAAGTCTGGGATCAATCCACTGAGGGAAAGATCCGAAGACAACACCTCATAGTTCAAACTGGGGTAATCTGTAGATGAAGTTTATGCATGATTCTATATGAAAATTATCCCTTAATCAAATTTTACAAACAAATTTTTGAAAGACATTATTCCCTCATGAATGGTACTTTTGAATATGCTCTAATATGAAAGTCACAAGAATAAAGGGAAGGTTGATTTTTCCTTCTGCTGCTGTAGATACAATGCCTTTAGTTAAAGCATCATATCCACATAATTATAACAACCTCCTGAACTACTTATTTCCCATACTTAGAATGCCAAATTTCATTAATTTTTCTTAATTAATTAATACTTAATTAAGAATAAAACAAAAATTGAAAACAAAGCAGTGTGACATATGACCCACGGACATAAAAAAGATACTATTAAGTAGATCAAAAAGCTCTTCAGTGACCATACACTGAAAAATATAACTCTAAATAACCTACACAGCACAAATGAGTTACTCTACCTCCAATCATAAGCAGTTGCAAATGGTATGATTGTTTCTTGACCACACAAGTGTGTCAATTTCTGTATTACAGACTGAGATTGATTAATGTCTGTGCAAGAAATTAAGGATGGTTGTTCAGGTAAGATCTGGAACAAAAATTAAAACAAATTATTAAATATTATTTGCTATAGATGCATAGAATTACACGCTAAGACTGTAAACATCAGTACATATAATTAGTACTTTACGAGTGCTTAGGATATTTCAATGGAATTATACAAATTGGATTACAACTACTACAGAAAATAATTCATTATTTAGCGCATTCACAAGTCTCGGGTTAACTCGAGGATCTGTGGGTCAGAGTTGAATCGAGGATCATCAAGCGGCAGGTAAAGAGATCCCTGGATTAAAATGATATACTCGGTGTGATTGGTTACTACCGTCTCCCCATGATCATGTGATATTGTTTATATTTGTTATGATGCCAGAATCTGTATTCATACTAGTCAAACATGTACTTCGCTGGCAAAATTGATTCCAGATTGTGATTAAATAGAATGCATACAGCATTTTAATTTGGATTTGAAAAGAGAAATGCAAAGGTATTTAATTTCAAATTGGATTTTTATGGATACCTAAATTTTGCAAGAAAGAATTGTACACAATGCCTTAACAAATCAATGTAATCTGATTAACTTTGTATTTGTCAGTTTGGGTATGTGTGGGTGTAAGTGAAGCAGCACTTTCATTGTAAATTTTCTTTCCTTTTAATACTAAATCAACAAAATAATTTTTATTCCATGGCCAATTTGCATTTGCCATGGTCATATTCTACCATTTGATCTCTCATTGGGTTCTACTCTGGTGAATCAGAATATAGTTTGAACCAGAACACATCTGGGCATATCTATTTGATAGAAAATGTAATCATATACTTCATTCACCATTCATTTAAGATAAGTTGAATGCATGTTGTCGCAAGAATACTGTAATTTAGCATAGAATGAAGTGTCATCCATTTGGTTTGTTTACAGTATATCTAGCTTCCTTCACAAAAAGATAGTACTGCACATGCGTAACTCTCAACCAAGAGTTAATTCGCCGATTTCGGTGGATCAAAATGTAACACAGAAACAGTGGTTTAAACCACGAATCATGCATCAAGAATACGTTTTCTTCAATAACCCAGGGATTATCGTTGATCCGTGGGGTAACTCGGACTTGTGAACACGGCCATATGTATGTTATGCTTCTAACAAGACATCATTGACTCAATTCATAAAACTATAATTATCTGAAATATCTGATGTAATTGCAATGTAATTATTAAAGAATTTATAATTTCTACAAAATGCAATTTGTTAAAATACAACTTTTGTATACAAAGCAAAGGAAACAACGAATATTTTGATAAAGGAAATCATGGACAAAAAAAGAAGGTTTAGACTAACCCAGTTTTGTTAAAACCCAGATAAGAATTAATCAGAAAATAAAATTCAACAAAATACGTTCACAAAAGTATAACCACAAAATTACTATTAAAAGTATTATTTATGAAGCTATAAAAGTAATTAAATATATTCAATAGTTTTAAAACATATAAACTATATGGGTACCAATCAACTGCCCTGTATCATATTAGCTGAAAATTTAACTACATCAAAGATCACATAGTCAGTTATTGCATTAGCTTAGTTCAGTACTTATATTTTATAAAATATTAATCAATTATAACATACTAGGAACCCCAGTAGCAGAAACACTACGACATTGTTGCGGACAGTTTTTGTCTGCACTAATAAAACAATTTAAAAATTGTCCACAACTTTGGGACACTGTTTTCTTGCAGCAGTACGGTGATGAAACAATTTGTAACATCAAAAGTCATAAACAAGAAAGCAACATGCTTACCATGTTTCAAATAAAATGATAAAAAATTTCTGGTTTAATGTATGACTTATCCACTAAAATTACACAAATTTTGCAGACAGATTATGAAATTCTAAACGCTTTATATTTTTTAACAATGCAAGTTCAAAAACAATTTGCATATAAACATTTCAAGACCTTTTGGTAGTCAATTTTTGGATAAAGAATGGGGATTTGTTTTTTTAATTAATCTATGTCAGTTATGGTATCTTGTCCAAAACTAAGCAATTGAATTTAGAAGTTATAAGCTTTGGAGTACAGTATTTTTATTTTATGTATGAAATGGAGAGAAAAAGCAGGAAATAAAAAATTGAATGTAAAGATCAATCCTCTTCAAGAGCTTAACCTTTAGACTACGGTCAGTACAGCAGTTGTACTGTGATTGCGCCAAGGAAGAAGTTAGACAACAGGCAGTATATCGTTTGTACGAGGGTTGTCTGTAAAATAAGGTTCCCAAGGCGCTGCAGTCACAAGGAATGCTGTAACGCTGGATACGGCACCACTGGAGTGTACCTTGGTTCCCCCTCTCCCAGTCCCCACCCCGGCGAGCTGTCTGCGACATTCAGTATTGGCTGGGCAGCCCTTAGAGATGGAGCTCCCACTCGCTTCTCCCGCCAGGTGCGAATTACGCTGTGATTCGTTTTTTGTGTGCAAAAAACACTGCGCCGGTGGGCATTCATTCCCAACTGTGTGAAGTCTATGGAGAAAAGGGTACAAGCGTACAACACGTGCGCAAATGGTGCTGATAATTTAAAGACGGATGTACAGACGTCCATTGTTCCAGACGGCCATTGATTTCGGACGAAACGATTGCGAAAGTGGAAAAAGCGATGTGGAAAGATCCAAGGGTTATGGTTCGGAAGCTCTGTGAGATGATCCCTGATGTCGGCAAGACCTGCATTTACAAAATTTTGACAGACCATTTAGGGTCAGGCCTACGAAACCGATGGTGAGGAATTCTTGGACTCCGTTGTCGCTGGGCACGAGACCTTTGTCCACAACACGACACCGAAAATGAAAGAACAATCCTGTCAGTGGAAACATCCAGAGTCAACGAAGCCGCAGAAGTTTAAACAAACACTGAGTGCCGGCAAAGTGATGGCCAGAGTGTTTTGAATGAATGCTGACTGCTACTGCGAGATGTTGAAGAACCTTTGCCGCGTGATTCAAAACAAGAGGAGAGGCATGCTCACGAAAGGAGTGTCCATCAGGACAACGCTCGTCCACACACTGCTGATCTCATCAACCAATTTGGATGGGATACTGTCACACACTTGCCCTACAGCCCGGACATAGCCCCAAGTGACTATCATCTCTTCCCTGAATTGAAGAAACACCTGGGTGAGAGGCATTTCAGAACTGGAGAGGAGCTGAAAGAAGAGGTTTTAAGCTATCTTCGCGGCGCGGCGTGAGAGTTCTACAACTGGGGCATAAATAAACTGGTACACTGCATGCAAAAATGCATCGATCTCAACGGCGATTATGTCGAAAAATAGGAAAAAGTCTAAGCTTTCCAAAAATGTATTATTCATTTCAAATAAACATGTTTTTCACTGTGAAAAATCATTGGGAACCTTATTTAATGGACAACCCTTGTACCTTGAAAGTTATAAGAATCACACCAAGAAATAATTTAGACTTCAGCCGTTACAGCAGTTGTATCTTGAAAGTTATAAGAATCATGTCAAGAAAGAATCACGACAGTTACTCCCTTGCATGTAAAGAAATTTAACACAAGATAATAGCAAAAAATGTACCTTTTCTAAACAGCTATAGCTCTTTTTAGACTTTAATGTTGGTTGTATTACGCACGAGCTTGAAAAATGGCTTTGTTTGTGACTTAGCTTTGATGAATCAAGCTGCCCGTCTAGACTCCTTGTTTTATTTTGTAAAAATGACACTGATGTATTTCTATTGTACTTTCTGCTTTGAAAACAAGTAGGAGATCTTGAAAACCCCGAACTTATCTTTTTTGAGAAATTGCAATCTTTTTCAAGAGTAGGTATTTGACTCAGATTCAATAAAGATATTTTTTGAAGGTTTCGTTTGTTTGATGAAACAGTTGGAGTACTAGTTACAAATTTACAATTTTTCCTGCATGAACCAATTGTACTTTTGAATCTCCTAAGTTGTGTGCAGCTGGATTGGGAAATACAGGAAATATCGGGAGAAGAAATATTAGATAGTCTTGCAATAACATCATATTTCTTTGTATTCAAAAGTGGAGTGGAATTTTGTACTAAGTCATTGGCTTTATCCTTTTTTCCATTGACTATCCTTTTTCCTTTACAGACATCAGGGCACTTTTCAACAGTAGAATCTGATAATATGGAATTTATTTGGTCTTCATGAATGCTTGTTTGTCTTTCCTTGTTTGTCATCAAATTAGAAGTGTGATATTCTTTCAAGTTCACATCCACACAATTTACTTCAATTTGATTTTCATTTTCAAAATCATCATGAGAAATTTTAGTAACACTATTAAAAAAATTAGAGTTTAAAGGTTCTTTTAAAATGTTGGTTTGGTTCTCTGAATTCGATGAAGGAGGAACAAATTGTTCTTTCAAACCAGCATTATTCCCGACCTTTTCGCTAGATATGTCAACCTCATAACCAAGTTGAGTCAATTTGGGATGCTCTTTGTGATTTGTAGGTTGATTTTGAATATTAGAAGCTAAAGGAGAACGCTTGGATTGCTTTACAATGGGAAAGACATTACGCTTTTTATTTCCAACTGTGACCTTCTCACACCTTTTATTTCCAATTGTGGCTTTCTCACACCTTTTATTTCCAATTGTGGCTTTCTCACACCTGTTATTTCCAACTGTGGCTTTCTCAACAAACAAACTATGATCACTGATACTAGACCACCTGGGCTCATTGACATTTGCAGAAATGTAAGGTTTAGGCAGAGTTGTTTGTATTTTCTTTTTTATAATTTTCTTGCCCCTTCCTTTTCTTGATTTTATTTTTGGTTTTACAGGTATTTGGTTTTCTGTATTTTCATCTGAATCCGAGACACTCTGAGATTTCCACAAATCATCAAAAGTGTAGAAGAGCCTCAACGATGTTGCGTTATCAGCATAGTCAACCTTTCTTTTGGCACGTGATTTCTTGACCACCTTTTCGGGAACAGAATCTTGCTCACTTCCAGCGCTACAAAATAATAAGATTTAATGGAAGATATTACAAATGAAAATACAGTAATCTTCAAAGGTTTTTCTAAAAAATGTATTCACCTTAAGTCCCACAAAGAATCATTATCATCAGGATCTCCAAAAAATGCTTTCTTTGCAGAAGTGTCAACACAAGCAGTCTTCATACGACCGTAGCACTTCACTCTCTTCATCTGCAAGTACCATAAAAACACTGAGTCAAAAAATAGAAACTACACACAGTAGATACATTATACTTAAGAAACATTTTTAATACATCCACGCACACAAAATAGTAAAAAATACAATAAATAGGAATTTTACACTTTTTAACACTAGATTTGAATTTTAAGAAATCTATGCTTTGATTAACCTTTACGCTTAGATTTTTTCAATCGTGTCACAGAACAGCTCTTTGGCCTGACTCTCCGAGCCTCCTTACCTAATTACCAAACTTGAGAGATAGGGCAGTGAGTGGCATTTACGACTGACACGCTTTCCTATCATAGTATTGTGCGGCGTGAGAAAAGATATCACCTTTCTGCTATTCCCAAAGCTTTCACACCTCACGGTCGGTAGTATGGGGGGGGGGGCAACGAACAAAAGGATGGACCTTCTAGAGGGTCAGTCGCTGACAACTCATAAATGGGGATCGATGCCAGCGGTCACTTAAAAGATGGATAACATCCACAATACACAGATCTATACCATGCTGCTGGTATAAATGAAATTTTAGTGGTAACAATTGTTTACCTGCCGCAGGGTAAAGGTTAAGCAAATGAGCTTTTGGCTATTTTAGATCAAGTAAAACTAAAGTGAAATTTTGAGTATCAACAGGGGGCAACAAAATCCTTGACAAAGAGTTCTTTGATATTTCCTTGATTTTATAGTTCCCTTAAGAAATGTTGTGATCCATGATTGGTATCGGTATTTTCCACAGAACACTATTTTTAAATATTTAGGTTCAAATGGGGTAAAAGAATAATTATCCACAAATATTTTGTATTTTTCTCTTCAGATATTTTAATTGTTATTGAAAGGGTTCCCTTAATGGAACTCTTACAATAGCAAATGAAAAAAGTCAAAAATTACAATGCCAGAGTTCTTTATTCGAATTACAATCTCTGCCAATACGATCGTGCATCTCTAAATAGGACAAACAATAATAGTGGCTGTATAAGATATCGAAATTTTCCTGATTTTCTGTGAAATCTCAAAATTTTCCTCGAGATTTCCCTGATTTTTCCAGAACTAAAAAGCTTTCTGAGAATTCCCTGATTTCCCGTTTCTGTTACCACCAGGATCAAGTAGGGTTTGTACTCTATCAATGATAGTAAAATTCAGGAGATTTTCAGGAGTACAGTGCAGAAAATTCAGGACAACGAAAAACAACAAATGTAACAACCACTTTCATAAATTATCTTTCTGAATTGTATACTACACCTCAGGGTTCTAACTAAAAATAAAAACTTTCTAAGCCACACAAAGATGAGATTTTTCAAAATAAGCTGTGATTTTTACAAAATTCAGCAGTTAATATATGCGAATTTACATGTACACATCTCTAATATTATAAAATAGCCACTGCATGGACAGCACGGCGTTGCCCGTGACAGTTCTTTTCCTAGGGTCAGCTGTGACCACTGCTCGCTAACCCCCGGTGATTGTTACAAATTCACTTCACAAACCAAATGGGAATTTGAAGTCTATTGGATAAAAGCCATAACGGCGTTGCCCGTTGTGTTGGTTTGCTTCGCAAACCAAATGGGAATTCATAGCCTATTGGATAACAGTCATCATGGCGTTGTCAAATGCGGCCAAATTTGAATAACGAAGAGATCCAATCAGCTTAACGTCACAATCTCTTTAATAAAATAAAAATATTTAATTGAAAATTATTTATTAAAAGAAAATCAAACATATAAGGTATCTATCTGGTAAACAATTTTCCGCAGATTTCTAATCCGTTGAAATTTTTAATCTCTCTTTAATGATACCGATTTTACAAAAATGAACTAAACAATGCCAGTCAATCAATTTTTTATTTATTTTTTTGCTTTCCTTTGCTGGAATTGTTTGAGCACAGGAAATGGAATCTGTTGATTTCTCGACAGCAAAGGTCAAATTCATATGGAAAAAAATATAAAAGTTACAATTTAAAAATTATTTATTTAAAGAAAATCATATTTTTAAGTATCGATCTAATGTGAAATTTTCCGCAGATTTCAAATTCATTGAAATTTTTACTCTTATCTTTAACGATCTAGGAGATAATAAAAAGAACTACATAACTCCAGTTAAAACTTTATTTCTTCTTTTGTCGGCTGAAATCGTTCCTTCGCAAAATCAAACGGAAACGTAAAAAATAAATTTAGGATCTGTCATCTCTTTATGCTGTTGCCATTCTAAAGAAAACAATAATAATATGAAATGCTATCAAGTTAATTTTAAAATGTTCCTAATTGAATTTTAAAATTCGGGCTCGCACAAAAATTGGAAAAAATTCGGACCACCTCTGAGCTGAATTCGATTACTGTAAGTGCCAGGACATAAACAAACACTTCCTTTTATAGTATAGATGCTGTGTATCATAGTTGATATGCCGGAAAGGAAATTAATTTATGGGCAATCGAAGTACTATTGAGAACTGGATGTACAATATATTTAATATCTAATCAATTAATTACTTTTCAACTATAAAATAAATTATAAATATACTTTACGAAACATTTAATTGATACTAATCTTTTTTCATGAACACGATTTCATTCAAAATGTTGAATACTTATTCAATTTTTGAAACCGTTAAAAAGAGTAAAATAGATGGCATCAGTTTAATTCCTGACATTGTCGTTGTAAATCCGCGGTAGCTCAGTCAGTAGAGCGTCGGGCTCGCATCAGAAGGGTTGTGGGTTCTGTCCTTGGCGGAGCCTGCAATTCTGATGATTGCGAGATCGGCGCTTTGACCTGGCTAAAGACCGCCGTGTTCACTAATGGTGACTGGGGCACGTTAAATAAGTTGTGGTCACAAAGTCCCCCCATGTTCCCATACCAAATCAATACCTCTGGGGGTACCTGATCAGAGGGTTATCAGCCTCTGATTGGGATCTAAATTACGATATGTGTGAGTGAATGGATGTATGAAAGGGGCCTTCCCGTAAAACGGATGTGTCATGTATGTCGAGCAAAGTCAGACTTCCTCCCAATGGGGCTCAATAAGATGGAAGGCGCACCCCCTCGCCTCTTGCCGTCTTCGACGGGCCTGGCACTCCTCTGGTCTGCCAGTGTAGGCATGAGAAACAACAACAACAACATTGTCATTGTGTTGCTCCGACCCAGTATGACGTTAATTAAAATACCTACCCCCACATCCTGACATAGTACTTTACTTATAAGTAATTTATATATATATATATTTTTTTGCAAAATTAAACACACAGTTTGGTGAACAAATTCTTTTTATATTTACTAGGTTTCAGATATTAAAAGATTTTGAATATACATTTAAAGCGAGTAAACAAATTTTTTTTTTCGTAAGTAGTACAATTTTATACAAGAAATGTATTTTAGACAAACTTATGAAACTAACATAACTACTAACTGAACAATTACTTAAGATAATTAAATTCGGTTTCACAATTATTACAGAACTGAAATGTTTTTTTAATGATTATTATTACACAGTTATTATAAAAGTCCAAACACTACTCTTGGAAAAATAGTCCATAAATATTTTTTCTTGATACAAAACTCCTTTTTTTTTTGGCAAACTTACAAACTAAACCATCACGTATGAAAGAAATTAAAGTTCTTAATTTTCAATAGTTTCTTTCTAACTGTTTTCAACAAATCCTTTTTCTTCAATTATGTGTTTTTTGGGGGTTTATTCATCAATAATGAGGCCAACCTTCCTTTGATGGACAGCTTACTTGTATCACTGGCGACTTCGATATCTCTAACGGTGCCAACTGCATCATAAAGTCCGTCTCTGCCTTCATTGATAAATCTCAAATTCGGTTGATATTTCATCTTGTTTTTCATATGGACCCAATGGAAATGGTGCTCAAAATAAAAGAGTTGATTGTTCATAAAATAAGCTGGACCAGGAATAGGGTCATCTGTCTCGGAGGACCAAATATGCTCAAGTTTTATGGTCCTAGGCGTTTGCTCCTGAACATATCTCAGAGCAGGTGCAGAATGTTTTGGCTGCAATTTTTTTTCTTGTGTAAATAGGCGGCGCTTTGTCTCTGATACCTCTGACAGAAGTGTTACTCTCGCATGGTAAATTATCGTCTTTGATCTTGTAACTCAAATCTGTTTTCTTTACAACCTTCACTGAATCCCCAGCTTCACCTTCATCAGTTCCAAATTTTGGAGGTTTTGCTCCAAAATTTCTAGTTACAGTTTGAAATGATATGGATGGATTCCTCTTACCTTCATCTGAATTTAATGATTCTGTAAAAGTATCTCCAAAAGCACATCCAATCGTTGTTTGTACTGGATTTGCTTCCACATGCACTTCTTTTACTGTTGGGCGTTTGACTTCCAAATATTTAGTCACATTTTTGTATAATACTTTTGCAGAATCAATACCATCGTCAAGTTTTGACAAATTCTTCAATTCATTCACAGCTATTACTTTCATAATTGCGCTGACAGGATTGGCTCTAGATGTTAAAGATAGGTTTTCAAAATTTCTTTCCCCGAAAAATCGACACGATGGGCTTACAATATCGGTACTATCATCCACTTGCATTAAATCATTCACAAAATCCTCACTGTATTCATCTACTTTTACTTTTGACAAATTTTCACTCTCAGTTTCAGACACATTCTTAATACAATCACTTGTTTTCACCAAGTCTTTCAAATCCCCATAAGCGAATAGATCAGTTTCTTTTTTCACCATCGTATTGGCATTATTCACTATTATGAGTATGTTAGCTAATTCTACAAAAAATTCTTCCTCTGGCCAGAAAGGTTTAACTGTAGTCAGGTTCTTTTTATCTTATTTTTTAATTTCACTTTCTGAATACTCGGTTTGGCATTTATTCACTTTTCCATCTTTAGCCTTTGCATTTACTTGCTCTTTACTTCATCTTTTCTAATTCTTTCCACACTGTCACTGTCTAAAGCCACAATCATTGTAATATAAATAATAAGTCATGCTAAGTATATCCCATTGCCAATAATAATCAGGCAATACAATCCCCAAAACCATGGGAATAAACATATCAACAATAAAATTGAAGGTTTGTCCATTTTTAAGAGTTTATGATTCATTACGTGTACATAAATCGGAATTTTCTTAAAGTGTTCAGAAATATTTAGAGCAAATTATTCTTATCACTTCATATTGTTTCTTATTTTAATTAGTATACTATTAAAAACCCTGTTGTAAATACATTGTTTAACGATTTTATGCAGTAACTAAACTTAAAGTTTGCAACAATTCAATAATGTACGATAAGCGTTGAAATTAAATTTGTGCTGTATACTGTTTCAAAATCATAACATTTTAAAATAATATAACTGAAGCATAACATTTTAGATTAACATACATTAATGAAAAAAAATTGAAAACATTAAAAACAAAATTTATGCAGAAAAGGGTGAACCAAAAAACTGTAAATTGTACCTTGCATCACAGTACATTGTTTAACGATTTTATGCAGTAACTAAACTTAAAGTTTGCAACAATTCAATAATGTACGATAAGCGTTGAAATTAAATTTGTGCTGTATATTGTTTCAAAGTCATAACATTTTAAATTAATATAACTGAAGCATAACATTTTAGATTAATATACATTAATGAAAAAAAATTGAAAACATTAAAAACAAAATTTATGCAGAAAAGGGTGAACCAAAAAACTGTAAATTGTACCTTGCATCACAGTATCGCTCTCATACATGATGTTAGCCTTTACTTATGAATGTGTTGGTATTGACATGTTTGAAATTAGTAAAAGTTTTACTTTAAAATGGCGAAAAATTTTCACTATAAAATGATAAATAAATTTTACATTTTTTCATAATCATATATTTTTATTTTCTATTCTACATAAAAAATATTTCATTACTTAATAATTCTTTTTTAAAGGAAACCAATATACACAATACTAGCCATTGCATGACTAGGCCGGCGTTGCCCTTGCACGTGGTGTTGGTTTGCGAAGCGAACCAACACCATGATGTAAGGTATTAATATTTTGTTATTATTGTTTTCCTTAGAATAGTAACACCATAAAGAGAGGGCAGATTCTAAATCTTTTTTCCCATGTTTCCGATTGAACTTTTTTAGCGGAAGAATAAAACAAAAAAACTTTTAACTGAAGTTATGTATTTCTTTTTCTTTTGTAGATCGTTATAGATGGAGCAAAAATTTCAATGGATATGAAATCTGCGGAAAATTTTACATTAGATCGATACAATTTAAAATTATTTACTTTAAAAAAATCATATTTTTAGGTAACTTTCATACTTTTTCCCCTACAAATTTTACCTCGATCGAGAAATATGATTCCATTTTCTGCACTCAATTAATAATTTTTAATTCTAACATTTATACTTTTTCCAATACGAATTTGACCTTGATCATGTTCGAAAAATCAGATTCTGTTTCCTGCGTTTAAACAAATCCAGTTAAGGAAAGCAAAACAAATAAAAAACATTCTGACTCATTGTTCAGTTCCTTTTTGTAAAATTAGGATCGTTAAAGATAGATTTAAAATTTCAATGGATTTGAAATGTGAGGGAAAATAAAATATATAAATATTTATTTTTTCGCAAGAGATTGTGACATCACGCCGATTGGATCTCTTCGCAATTCGAATGTGGCCGCATTTGACAATGAGCGTTGCCTGTTATCCAATACCAAATGGGAATTTGTAGCAATCACCTGGGTTAGCGAGCGTTAGCGATTGGATCTGAATTGCGCCGCGTTGTTTTGGTTTGCGAAGTTGACTTTCTTCATATTCCATTTTACTTGTCAACAATTACTTATGTATTCAAACAGTATTTCCAATTTTTTATACAGTTGTTAAATGGAGTTATTTTTGTTTTAAGTATGTCAAAAAATATTGATTATGAAAACCTTATTTCATCGGATTCATTTTTGGCTCAGATTATTAATTTTCAGGAGACAAAAAGAAATATCAGGAGAAAAACACATTTTTCAGGGCCCTTAGTAAAAAAAAAAAAAAATCAGGAGTTTTTCAGGAAGATTACAAATCCTGTCAAGGTTACTGTTGCAATAGGGGTCTTATATGTCCAGATTAATAATGAGATTCTAAGTCATCTACATATAGGAAATATTCAGTTAAGAGCCTTCAAAGATAAACTGATTCACGGCTGCAACAACACTTACCAGAGTAGAATAATTAGTAATATTTTTTATATAGTAGTAAAAAAGAATCCCTATTTTAGTAGCTCGTATATAAAATGAATCGGCTAAAACACAAAATGTGCTAATTAAGTATGAAACAGACCAAGTCTATCCAAGAAATATAAATTTTTAAATAAACAAACTAAATATTTTCTTAAGAAAATTTTCATTACAGTCTTGCAACCCCAGATTTTGTTTTTTTTCTTTTACAGTTACCACAGCATGCCGCTGAAACTGGTGGTCCTTGGAAAAATTTTTTCCCTGAAGGAAAATCGCAAACACATTTTTTTTCTCAATATGTTAAAGGAAAAATAATAGCAAAAAGTCACCAGTGGCAGCCTAGTTTATCCATCTCGTCTATTTACTGTAATTTAAAGAGGAAAATTCATTACCTTTGATAAACAACTGTTTTGGTTATCTTTTAGAATGCATAAAAATCTGTAAAACACTATCTGGTCAAAAGTAGTGTTGGTTCGAAATGCACCAGATGTTTAACTAATAGGATGTTGGACCTCCTTTAATTTAATTATAGCATTTATCCTTAGGGGTAGGCAATCCACTAAGTTCTGGAAAACTGTTGGCAGAATTGTGGTTCATTCCCCTGTAGCACAGAGAACAGTTCACGTTTGGTTTTTGGTCGAGTGGGTCTGGCACGCAACCAACTTTCCAACTCATTCCAAAGATGTTCTATAGGGTTCAAGTTGAGGCTTTGAGCCAGCCAGGCAAGCACTTACACCTGATTATTGTCAAACCACGATGCAATGATGCCTGCTGTATGAACAGGAGCATTATCGAGCTGATACAGAAAAGGACCTGTTCCAATCTGTTGCCATAGTGTTGGAAATATGCTATTGTCTAAAATGTCTTCGTACACACCATAAGTCATCGACCCGTCGACTAAAACTAATGGGCCCAGCCCAAACCAAGAAAAACAGCCACAACCATGACATTACCGCCACCAAATTTCACAGTTGACACAATACACTCCGGTAAATACCATTCGTCATATCCATACACGCCCATCAGAGTGCCAGATCATGTATCGTGATTTATCACTCCACTTGATATTCTTCCACTGGTCCAAAGTCCAATTACAGTGCTCTTTGTACCAATGGAAATACCTCTGGGCATGGGGCATGTGTTTACTGGCTTTCTGGCGGCAGCATGACCATGAAAACTAAGTGTTATCACCTCTCGGTAGACAGTCCTGTCATTGGCCTGTGTACCTGAGCTGAGACGGAAGTCTTGTGCAACCTACGACAAAGATGTGTGCTGGTTGTTTCACACAACACCCATCAGGGTTCTCCGGTTTTGATCAGTTAGTTTCTTGAGCCTACCAGAGCAATAATTCGGTTCAGTATTTCCATAGCGTTTCCAATTGACTATGACATCACTAAATGTGGACCGAGGCACGTTTAACTGCTGAGAAATCTCTCTGACCAAATGTCTAAATTTATAGGCACCTACAATCATGCCCCTTTCGAATGCATTCAACTTTTTCTGTTGCCTCATTGTGACAGAAAACATGCATTTGATGCTCCAGCATTTCTGTCTTCACTTATATAGTGTCAGTGAGGTGTACTGACGTCATACTGGGATCGTTTACTTGAAGTGAAGGGGTTTCCAGTGACTTTTGGACACATAGTGTATATGGTATATTAACCTTTGCACTTGAATATCGCTGTACTGGTGAAATCACAGAAGTTAATTTTAAAGACCAGAGTGCAAAAGGATAGAATATTTCTTGTGAGAAGACCTCAATTCAACCAACTCAGAATTGCAAATAAATTAGATTAATTTTTTACAATTTTAAAAAATAGTTGGATTTTACAGTATTGTATTCCATTTAAAAATGATCATTTAGCAATACCTGAAAGAAAACAAAATATCTGAAAGTAGAATTTTGTATTCTGTGCTTAGTTTGAGAACCTATAATTGTTAATTGATGATCTAAAGTGTTTTTGAAATTTTTTTTACATAACACCACTCAAGATCGCTGGTTTTATAACAAATTCACATCAGCAGAAATATTTGATGACACAGTAAGTAATTTTACAAAACCTATTTCAAAGAAAGAGGAGTTACCAAAAGTAAACAGACAATCTGTACAGTTGGATTTCAAAAATGCTTTCCTTTGTAAATGAAGAATTATTTTTGGAAAAAAGGGCAGCAACACTTTATACCTAAATATTTGGTAACTTTATGCCTAAATATTTGGTATCTTTAACATTCAGTTCTTTTGTATGATTGTGTAAACTAAATCAAGCTATTAAATATTAATTATATTTGTACGTCAATCTGAATGCTATTTATATCAAGATTTGTTCAATCAATGACTAATAAAGATGACTGACAAATTCCTTCATTCCTGTTTTTGTCATTCATTGGTTTGACAGATCTGCATTTGGAGAGCAAATTCAGACTGAGCTTCTCTTTACAATAACTACTAACTAGCAGTTATTGGTAAGAGAAGATCAGTCTGAATGAGTACATTAGTTAGTCTAGTTATAATTTAAAAAAATTTGAACTCCAAAAATATAATTAACTTCAATATAGCACTTTTGTTTTGAGAAAAATGTACAGAAGACAGTAAGTGAAAATAATTAAAGTAATTTATAGATGAAAATAAATACATACTAAAGACAGATAGGAAAATATAGAATTTAAAAGCAAAAACATGAATATATATTGTAAGGATCATGTACTACCTTATCTGAGCAGTTCCTTTTAAAGAAATTGTAAGTAGATATGAAATCAATTTCAGACAGAATGGAGAAGGAATCATAGAACCACTTTCTGTAAGCTCAATTTCCTTCATTGATTTCTCTAAAAAGAAAATAAATTTTATTATTGCTTTGAAAGTGAATATAATACTCATTAACATCCCTCATAAGTCTACCAGCTGTAGCCAACTCCATCTATAATAACAGAAACAATTATAAATATTTTCTAAGTATTTAATTTCAATTTTTGATTAAAAAAAAAAGTTATATATTATTGGATGGTCCATGTCATACAAATATTTATAACACCGCTTGTTCAATAACATCATCCTCCAATGCAATAAACAGATTAGTTCTTATAGGTGCACATATATATATAGTAACTTGCACACTTTGGCTTTGCTTTTGACTGCTAAGTTTCAGTCATCATTCATCAAAAATAAACCCATTTTTATTCCTTATTACACAATTCGCATTTAATAACCATTTCTAAATTCAGCTTCTGCAATTGGTAGTTCTAAGTATGGCCTGGCTTCAAAGAATTTATAACATTACTACTGACTTATTTTAGTTTCCTAAATGAGGAAGCTGTGCATTTAGGTTAATGTAGATACCATTCTGAAAATGAGGATACATGCAGTTCCAAAAGATCTCACTCCTGAAGTAAAACAAAAATTAGGGATAACACATGAGTGTCGTGTTTGGGTCTCACATGTATAGTTTAAAAAAAGCAGATAGACAGTCCCCACTGTACTGTAAGGTTTGGTTCGTGAATACTTGGGGTGATATTAAACGCATATGCAGTGATATTAAATGCACACTCACTGGATAAAAGGATGGCATATTATTAAGCATTGGTGGATATGGGAAGTTGTCGTAAATTGGGACAGTTGTACCTTGAAACAGTTTATATTGTGCTGCCTCCTTTTGAGTAAGTAGCAAAATAACACATTGTAATTTACCATTTGCCACCAGAGAACCTTCTCACAAAGATTGGCACTCCACATGTGTTTGTTGTGCTTGCTAAAAAACTAATTGAAATACGTCCTCTAGTAAGCAAACATTTTGGATTTTACAATTTTGATTCTTGTATTTTCACTGATTATAATTACATTTGTTAGAGTTGGTCAAGTTAGTTAAAAAAAGTGTTCTATGCAATGATATGATTTCAATGCAAACATAACCTCATACTACTTTCTAGACTGTTTATTTGTAAAGGCAACCAGTTGCATCTCAGGACAAAATAAATATTGTACCTTGGGACATCCTACAGTACAACAATTTATTTTGTCCTTTCATACAAGAGTCTGGGTTTACAAATACACTAATACCCTGAAGTTACGCAACAGGTGGGACCAACGAAAAATCACGTAAGTCGGGGCATATAAATTTTATTTAATTGAGACCAAGGACTAACAAAAACACTAGTTTAGAAGAGAAATGTTTAATAAAATTGCAGTTCTTTTTATACATATTAAAAAATTAATGTGCAACGTAAAAAAGTTATTTCAATGTCGATAGCTTCATAAAATCTAACAAATTCGTCTGACGGCACAATGCCTTCTTTTTTTATTCCTTGCTTTGTATCTAGAATGTGTTATTCATTAGGAGTCTATGTTTTCTAAAATTTTTAAGCCCCTTTACCCGTGCTGCGCAGATGGTCTTCAACAGCCATCCCATTAGTTTTAAATGCAGCTGATTTTTAACTGATTCCCTGAAAAATCTGATGACACAGAGAGCTTGAGCTGAGTAGAGGTGTTTGTTTTGTGGGGCTCGTTTAAGTAGCCGCAGCTGTTTAATTTTTGCCTGTTTTGCAGCGTCTGAGACACAGGGATGCAAATCTCTATAGTAATATAGCCTGTATATAGTTTTTTAAAAAATAAATGTGTTATTTGTATATTAGGCAATTTTGTTGTATTGACAGGCACACCACTCGGCCCATTATGTTACAGTGTATCACAGCAAGTAAGCACTAAAATAGCAGGTATCAGTGTTACCAAGCGATAAAATGTTGAAACTGTGATTAATTTTTTATAAATTGGAATTTGGTATGTATGGAATTGATTTATTTTGTAGTCTACTTCAAACAGTATAAAAGTAACATATATTCCAAGGTACAACATGTATCCCAAGGTCAGTAGCGGATTAAGTCAAATGGGAGCCCTAAGCGGTAAAAATTTCAGGGGTCTCAAACTGAAGTTATAAAACAGTTTCAAGAAAACTCTCATTAAGTTATCAACAAAAAAAGAAAAGTAATCAAAAATTTCACACCATTACACATTAAATAAATTTATTTAAAAAAATTGTATATGCATTTCCGTCTTGCTTTATTTTTTTTAAATTCGTCAATTATTTTGGGAGTGTCAACTAGGTTTAAAATTTCTTGCTCTATATACAGAATGGATATATTAATTAATCTTTCCTCTCCCATAATACTCTTTAAAGCAATTTTTTACAAGCTTTAAAACAGAAAAGTATCTTTCTCCTGATGCATTAGATAAGGGAATTCTTAAAAAAAAATTTCAATAATATTTAAACATTCGCAAAACGTTTCTTTGGAGGTTCGATAGATGCCTGGTATGGTTTTTATGGTGTTCACCAATGATACAATAAAGAAAAAGGATCCACCATCCATCATGAATCTGCGGTCGAGGGAAATAACTGGATAAGTCGAAATTAGGCAAAAATGAGAAGTGCGTCCGCTGGAGGATATGTCTTGGGGCCTTATGCATTCAGGAGAAGAGGATAAGTAATGTGCATGAAAATAGAGTAACAAAGAATGTAATCAAAATACATTTTTGCAAAAATTCAATTCACAAGAAATGGGCAAATCTTAAAAACGCGCTCCTGAAAAATAGAGTTTTTAATCCTTTCCAGTTATTTCCCTTGTGTGACCATAGAAATTACTACAATTAACATCAAAGATTGCTAGCTGAGAAAACGACTCAAGCGTTGTCACCATAGTATGCGAAAATCAAAGTTGTACTGTAGATAGTGTTCTTGATCGAGAAATTCTGTACTTGAAACGTCTGAGCAAAATATGGGCACAACAAAACAAATCAAACCGTTATGATATACACAAAAAACTTGTTTATTATGATTATGAATTGAAATTGACCGCCTCATGTGCTGCCACTTCCGCAGTACTTAATTTGTATCAAAAAGGTAGGTAGGTAAATATTTTAACACATCTGTCTATTGAAGTTTGGTTAGTTTGAGATTTTATGGTGCAAGGGCCATATTTGGCCATGTTGTACCCGAAACAAGACATATATTAGACAGTTACACTCATTAAAAGTTTTACTGACACAGAAGAGAGAAATACGCCCAGGGAAGGGTGCACTTGACAGCCGGTGGTGCGGGATCAATAACAGATAGTTAGGTATTTAATAAATGTTACACTAGAGCTACACAACGTGTTATTGGTGACGGTACAAGTACAATATCTAGGGTATATTAGAGGATCTACTCCTCGTAATTTTGAATCACGGTCAGATGACAAGGTCGACACCTAAACTGGCAACATACTCTCTCCAAGCATTAGAGACAGGCGCCTCAATCCCATGATAGTACTTTACGCAAGTCCAACTTGATTGGCTAATCGGATCACATGACCTACATACGTATTTCATGAGAATTTTTCTGTTGGCACAATTTATCTCTTCCTTTCTGCTTTCTTCTTTTCTTTTCAGATCCATGGCTATGGGTGGGTAGAGAGAGTGCCTATATAATAAGAGTGGCGACATACGGGAAACACTTTCTGATTGGCTTAGACGCCCGAAGCGGTCTTTTCCCAGCTCCCGTAGACTTAACATGGGAACTTTTTGTGTGTTCAAGAAAAACGTGTGTATATTAAATTAAAAAGAAAATATAGCTTATTCGTGTTCCATTTCGTGTTCTAGAATGTCTATTTATAATTATTTTAGTGTTTTGTCAGTGTAAATTTGAAGACTTTTCAAGTAAATAGCTTTTTGTGAACAACATGCTGTTTCCCACTACTTTGGCGATGTAAACATCGCGCCAAAGGCAGTTAGCAAGTTTTAAACATTTGATAATGCGTTGTTTTTTTTAGCCGTTTCCTTATTAAAGGTTTACAATAACCTATGCCGAATTGAATCATCAGAAAAGCAGAGAGTAAATTGTAGCAATGCTTTATATAAAAAGAATAAAAGAAATGTTTATATAAAAGTGTTATTTTTGATGCAAACTTTCATCTTTATTTTGCTGCTAGATCTTGGAATAAAACCACCTCATCAACATTTATATGTGAATTTGGATATAAATGCGTACAAATGCTGTTAACTATTTTTTATCTTGAGATTATTCTTGTATGTTTAGGCCAATATTTGCTCATAATTTAGTTTCAATCTGTTAATTCTATTTTTCATATGAAAATGTGGTAGATTTTTTAACAAATGTGTACTGATGGTGTTGATTATTTTTGAAATTACATGTCTTTTGACTTGTATAAATGGATGAAACTTAAAATTAAATTTAAGTGGGTTAAAATTTTGTGTTATGTATTAAAAAGGTCAAATAAAAATGTTCAGTATCTTTTCTGGTTCGGTTAATGTAAGGAAAGGATTAATCACACTAAAAAAAACTACATGTGTTGAACAGTTGGTTGAAAGAAAGTTTTATTTTAAGGAACTATCCATTAATAGTAGGACATTTCAAATCTATTTTTTATTTAATGTTATAAAATTAATGCGTAAACTTCTATCATACAGCATGGAAAGAATTTAAAGAAAAAACTTGTGCCTGAGAGAGACAACACATCAGATCTTATTTTATTTAACACTGAAGTTATAAACTAAACTTTATTCATTTTCTTGTTAATATTCACGAAAACAAGTTCAATAAGTCGTGAGCATAAAAATTACGGGACATAAACACTATCGCCAAAAGAAAGAGAGAGGAGGAAATGTGGGAAACCGATGGAAGAAACATATTCGCCCAGCAACCGATTCTGGTAGAAAAATGGCTGCCGCGCATGTGCATTGGGCCAAATTTGGTCCCTTGTCGCCACTCTAATTATATAGGCACTCTAGGTAGAGGTGGGAGCCGAAAATTGTATCATTTTATTATATGTTAATAATTATATAAGTTAGTGTTTTATATATGCTTTTTGTAACATCAGAATGGTCCTAAGCCAGCGGTGGATACGACACCATCATCCTAAAGCAAAGGGGACGGCAGAGGGGCGGAAAAATATCAGCTGGTAGTGAGTTCAGGAGTGGTTCTTAGATTATTTATGTAAAATCAACGAAAGCTTGGAAAAATATAAAAAGGGTATTAAAAATTTGGAAAAGTAATTTAGACTCAAAAGGAATTAAATTGGAACTTTTTAAAAATAATTTGGAGGATCTAAAATTTTGTCCTTCTGCTGGATTCGAACTCGTAAAGTCATCCTTCGATGTAAAGGCCAATCTGAAGGTAGGTGACTTTAGACATTAGGCCATCGTTCCTTCACGAAAAGGAGCTCTTTAAAGTATAAGTACCCTTAATATAAGTTGGCAAGAAATACTACTAACAACAACCATACAACATATATATGAGGAGCAAATCAGAGTCAACTTGTCGGACACTTACGCTGTACGCTGAGGCGCTAGTGTATGTATTGTATTTCTACGAAACAACGCGCATATTCAAAATCAAATGGTTACTGCAACAATCAGATTGGCGAGATATCCAAGTGAAGCCAAGCCCGTGAAACTAGCCAATCAAGTTGGACTTGCGCAAAGTACTATCATGGGATTGAGCCGCTTCTGCATTAGAGTGCAAGCATCACACTCCGCCAACTTGACGAAGACATTTAAGGTCACATAAGATCAAATATGCACCAGTCTCCACGCACCAATGCGCATGCTCGGCAGCCATTTTTCTACCAGAATCGTCTCAAAGAAGGTTGCTGGGCGAATTAATATATCATTTCAAGGTTAACAAAAAGCATACGATTGTTATAATATGGATACATTCGGTATAAATGAATCACATAAACGCTCAATTACATGCGGAATTGATGAGATGGATTGCACAACGCGCTAACTTAGATTGCGGGAAACACCATGTTGTTCGAAAAAAGCTATTTACTTTAAAAGTCTTCAAATTTATACTGACAAAACGCTAAAATAATAATAAATAAACATTCTAGAACACGAAATGGAACATGAATAAGCTATATTTTCTTTTTTAATTTAATATATTCACATTTTTCTCGATCACACAAAATGTTCCCATGTTAAGTCTACGGGAGCTAGGAAAAGGCCGCCTCGGGCGGTAGAAAAGCTCTCTAAGCCAATCAGAAAGTGTTTTCCGTATGTCGCCACTCTTATTATATAGGCACTCTAGTGGTACCCAGTGCGGAAAATTTCTTTTGTCACCCCCACCCCCCATTGAAATATTAAAATAAAAGAAGAAAAATAAGATACAATTACAAGTGTCATTTTCTGGTTTATTTCTTTGCATTGTTACATAAGCACTTAAAGACTTATTTTCCTAACTTTGTTCTCTGAAATTTTGAATCTTCATCTGATCATGGTTCAAAATTACGAGGTGTTGTCCTAGAATCTTTCCCTTAAGGGATTGATTCCGGACCGTCGTCAATAGCCCGTTCTGTCGCTCTAGTACGACACGTTAATTTAAAAAAATTACCAAATTACTGAAATTTTGAAACAACATCAACATAATCAATTATTTTTGCTGCTTTGTTTGCAATTGACAAGATAGATAACGCAGAGAGCCGAGCTTTACTCATAGTAGACATAAGATAACTCTTGATTAATTCTAGTTTTGAAAACTCCTCTCACATGATACTACTGAAACACATAACGTTAACAAGATTCTGAAGGATAAAGTTAGGTTTGGTATAGAATCTGAAAGTTCATATTCAACAACAAACTCTAAAAATCTTACAACCTGATTGGACCAAGCCACAAGAGCTCCCCACCTCCAAGGATATTCAGTACGAACCAAACAGCTACTCATCATTTCAGCTACACCGAAGGTCGAGAGCAGCCGCTCAGGAACTTCTGCGTAATGCAAAAACCCGCCAGATTCTAAAAATCTTAAAGAAGACCATTCCAGATAATCTTTTTTTGAAACATTGTCAACTTGTAGAAGTCTTAGTCGTGGAATCTCTCTAAGCATACCTTCAGAAAGTTTATCATAGTTTACGACTAAGATTTATATTAACTGTGGTAGTTCGTCTTCTGAAGTTGTAATCAGATTCTTGGGCTCGATAATTGCAAAATGAGCTGTTATATTTTCCATATCTTTACAGCGTGTGTCTATTTCTTGATAAAACCCGTCAATGCACTCCAACACTGATCTTTTCAATGTAACCTTCATTCAATTCTGGCAATCTTAGTTATAACCTGACATAGAAATCGGTAAACCGATAGCCGCTTATTTTCTGAGAGTTGATACCCCTAGTACAAACTGAAGAGACTTCCCTTTTCCATACGTTCTCCACTACACACCATCGAATTCAGCCGCGTTTTGTTGCGCTTGTTGACTGAACTAATAAGTTTTAATACGCATTATGTTGTCTTATTGAAGTTAATTGTCAGATGAAGTTATTAAACTCGTTTTGTCGTGAGCCACTCCCATTTTTTTTAATTAAAAAAAACAAAATTTTGCCATTTTGTCACCCTTGTCTGTGATGACACCGGGGCGGCCCGCACCCACCGCACAACCTTCCTACGCCACTGTCTCCACGTACACAAATCACAACGGTCTTTCGTAGGAAGGAACTACATTTCCAAATGGGCTTCCGCTGTCCCAATACTGCAAGGACTTTGTTAACTAAAGTTGTACTGGAGCAATACAACAGGCTATTGGCGACGATCCTGGCAGGTAGGAATTTCATTAACATTGTACTGGAGCAATACAACATGCTATTGGCGAAGGTCCGTGACCAATTCACAAGGAAATGATCCAGATCAACCCCACGTAATTTATAACCACGGTTAGATGACGAGGCAATACTCGAGCTGGCATCCTAATCTGCAAACTTCCACATTACACCAACGTAAGGACATTTGAGGCCACCCCAGATTAACTGTGCACCAGTCCTGCGTACATTTTGGTCTTTGGTGGAGCTCGCAAACCTTCGGTTGCTGTTCCGTTACTCTCCCAATTGGCCAAATATGACACATTGCGTCATAAAACCTCAACCAACCAACCGTTATTCTTCCAACTTGGATAAGGGCCGCTGTAAACCGGTTGGAAGACCATCATTCGGTCGAAATCCAGCCATAGAACTTCGTGTACAAAGGGGCTGGTGCACGTTAAATCCATCGTGGGCACAATTATTCTCGAGTTGACGTCGTGTGGAAGTTTGAGAGAGTGTTCCAACTCAGGTGTTGGTCGTTATCCGACCGTGGTTCCAAATTATGTGGTATTGTCCCAGGATATTTCCCTTCGGGGGACGCTCACTGCATACATTGACATAGTTTGATGTGAAGTTCTTAGTTCATCTACAAAGCTTCAAAAGTTCCTCAAATTTTCGAAATGAGTTTTCAAGAGTAAGACACTAAAACAGGCGAATTGATTCAGATTTAGATTTAAATTTTGGATTTGAGTTAGTATAATTCTGGGGATGGATGTAATTATGAATGGATTCTCGTAAAACTTTAAGAACTTGTTCTTTATAATGGTGTCTAGGGAATGAACTAGAATAGTTATGATGAATTGAAAAGTTTTTAAATGCTGGCCATTTATTTAAGAAATAGGTCTGTAAAACTATCAAAATCTTGTATTCATTTTTCGATCGTTTGTCAAATTGTTTTTTTTTTAAATATCCTTTTGATTTTAGTTTATTTTCTAGAAAAATGCATGTAGTTAATTTTATAAGCATCTTTTTTGAAATGGGTTGAATAGATTTTCATGCAGCATATTTGAAGTTTTTGAGACTTTTCTTTAAAATTTCGTACATAAATATTCTTTTTACCAAAATTATTAATATATATTTCAAATATTTATAGCCCAGTGATATTGTTTAATAACACTAAACATAAAAATGTCATTAAAATGTTACAATGCCACATTAAAAGAAAAAGGGTCTCAACGTATTCGGATACCTTAACTAACCCTGAAATAGACAACACATTTTATACAGTGTAGAAATTGTCACTATTTCGTAGGTTCCCTTTCGCTGTCGGGCAGCGGTAGGCAAGTTGGAAGAATAGCGGATAAGCAAACGAAGGGTTGATATTTCGAAACGCAATTGAACTAAAGAGTGTCGTGTACATGGTGCACGTGCATGTGGAAAATGGTACGTTTTAAATCCGTCGTTGAAAACATCAAATGTTTCTACGTTTGCGTGGTTTGCAAGTGTGGAGATTGGGGTGCAAGATTTTGAACTCGTCATCCGATCGTGGTTCAAATTACGAGATTTTTACTTCGGAATTTTCCCCTTAGAGATTGATTCCGGACCACCACCAATAGCCAGCTGCGTTGCTCCATTGTGACGTTAATTAAATACCTAACTACCTCGGTACGCAATTGATTAACGTATAAATGGAGGAAAGTAGGTGTCTAATTAAGGACGCACTAGAGCAACACAACATGCTATTGGCGACGGTCCGGGATCAAACCCGAAGGGAAAGATTGAGGGCAACACCACGTGATTTTGACCATGGTTAGATGACAAAGTCACGCCTGAATTTGCACCCACTCTCCAAACTTCCACGTCAAGTATAAATGGAGCAATACGAAGGGGCTATTGATGACAGTTAAGTTCGGCAGTTGAATTAACATTACACAGGAGCAACACAAGGTGCTAACAGGACTACACGGTACCCCACTCTCCAAACTTCACACCCCGCCAACGACCATATTTGATAGGTTAAACATGCACCAGTCTCCGCGTTCGTTGTGTTGTCCTCGGATATTTTCCTTCGTATTTGATCCCGGACCGTCACCAATAGCCCGTTCTGTTACTCCAGTGACGTAATTCAATTACTCAACTACTCTTTCACCGCCTGGTCGCGTTCACACGGTACAGACGACCCAGAAGCTTAAGGGTAACAACAAGCGCCGTCTGAAGAGGCGGTAGTTGGAAAACACTTATTAAAATCCGTTGTTTATTTTTGATGCAAAAAAATGTTTCCCATTTTAAGCATGAGTTTATTCTTTTCATGGAAGAATTTTCCAGTGACATGAATGTCTAGCAAATGCTTTCTTGAGGTCCGCATAGGGAAATGCTTAAAAAAGTGAATTCCTGTTTTCATATGCACTCTATAACAAATGAAATCGACGCACCAAGAAGGAGTTATCCAGGAGTTGTGCCGAGCTAAATGTACTTGGGAACGGCACCAACCGTTGGACGTATTGTCTGCAGTAACGAATCCCGTTTCCAACTGTGTCCTGACGACCACCGCAGACATGTCTGGAGACGTCCAGGGCTGCGTGATTATTCTGCCCTAACAATCGCGCGCCACACGTGAACAGGGTGTTAGGGTCTAGGGTGCCATCTCCTTTGATAGCCGCTTGGTAGTCATTTTTGGCACACTTACAGCACAGCGGTACGTAGACTACATTCTATGACCGGTTGTGTTACCATTCCTCTTGCGACACCCCGGACTTACTTTTCAACAAGATAAATGCCGCACACGACACGTGTTGATATGAGTTGTCTTGGAGCTTTCCCAACACTAACTAGGCCAGCTAGGTCTCCTGATCTCTCTCCCATACAGACCACTTGGGACGTTATGGGAAGGCGATTGGAACCATCCCGGAAGCTTTCGCGGAAAACCTCATTTTGCTAATGACAAGATGTCATCAAGACACCGAAATTCTTTGAGGAGGACGCTATCAAGATGAGGCCAGTGTTTTCTAGATACGATACATCTTGCCCCAAAAATCTGGTCAGTTTTTCTAAAGACGATATGCCTCGAAGAGACAGTCAGCAGGAGGGTTATTAACGTCGGCGTTATACTTGTATACACTATTAACGATCAATCCCAATCAAAAATTAATGCTGCGAACAAAAATGTATTTCGAGAAAGCTAACATAACTAATTTTCATTTTTATACAAATAATTAAACTGAGTATATTTTATTATAATTTTAAATAACTAAATTTTCTTTCTCAGTGAGGGAGATAAGGTATGGTAATCTTAATTAATGTCGTACTAGAGCAACACAACGGGCAATTGACGACGGTCCGGGATCAATCCCTTAATGGAAAGATCCGAGGACAACACCTCGTAATTTTGAACCACGGTCAGATGACGAAGCAACACCTGAGCTGGGACCCCACTCTCCAAACTTCCACACCAACCCAACGTGAGGACTTACGGACACGACAGATTTAAGGTACACCAGCCGCCTCTACACCATACGCTTACAAATATCCATGCACTGACCCGGATTCGAACCAGGAACCTTCCGATCTAGGGGCTAACACCTTAACCTCCAGACCGGTGGGTCGGCTCTCAGTGAGGTAGTCGAAGAGTTTGCATGAATTGATGAAAATAAACATTAATCCCTTTACTTTCTGTGTTTCTTGACGGTACCAACTCTGTCGCGGGCCGCGGTTGGAAGTGTAACAAAACAGCATCCAGAGGGTTTTGCTAGTTCAAACCAACCGAAAGACCGTCGTGTATAAAGGGGGCTGGTAACGTTAAATCTGTCGTGGCCTCAAATGCACTCACGTTGGCGTGGTGTAGAAGTTTGCAGAGGCGGATGCCAGTTCAAGTGGGACCTCGTCATCTGACATTGGTTCAAAATGACAGTGTTGCCCTCGGATCTTTCTCTTCGGATTTGATCTCGAACCGTAACCGTTGTGTTGCTCTAATGCGACGTTCTTAAAATACCAACGTACCTTTATAATAAAGTAATTTTTAAGGTGATACGAAAGGCAAGCGATAATAGGTGACAGTTTTAATAGGAAGGGATTGAACGGAGAAAAATCTCGTCCATTCGTCTAGGTGTGAGTGATGAAGGACACATTTCGAGGAAGGGCACGCAAAGCTCGAGCCCTTCCCAAGTTAATTCAAATGTTCAAAAAATACGTACTGATTGGATGCGATCAGTTCACCATTGACGTTTCGTTTGTCACAAACTTAAAATGTACCACGTATAAGAAAGAAAACAGTCAAATAAAATACAAATACAAATACTGACGACCAGCTACAGGCTCAAGCCCAACAAGGCTGGTCCTTGTCCGAAAAGTCATAAAACGTAGAATTCCTTCACCAATACGGCCTTTTAATTGCAATGGATAGAAAACCAGGTAGTTGATTTTGCGTTGCACTAGAGCACTACAATGGGTTATTGGCGACGGTTCGGGATCAAACCCGAAGGAAAAGATCCGAGAACAACATCGCGTAATTGTGAACCTCGGTCAAATAACATGGCCACATCTGTATTGTAGCCCCATTCACCAAACTAACACACCACGCAAAAGTGAGGTCATTTGAGGCCAAGACAGATTTAACGTGAACCAGTACCCTTTGTACACGACTGTCTTTTGGTTGGTTTCGAACTCGCAACCCTCCGATTGCTAATCCGTTACTCCTCCAACACAGCCACGGCCGACCAACCGGTATAGTGGTTAAGGTGTGAGCCTCTAGATCGGAAGGTTCCTGGTTCGAATCCGGGTCCGGGCATGGATGTTTGTAAACGTATGGTGTAGAGGCGGCTGGTGCACCTTAAATCTGTCGTGGCCGAAAGTCCTCACGTTGGGTTGGCGTGGAAGTTTGGAGAGTGGGGTGCCAGCTCAGGTGTTGCTTCGTCATCTGACCGTGGTTCAAAATGACGAGGTGTTGTCCTCGGATCTTTCCCTTAAGGGACTGATCCCGGACCGTCGTCAATAGCCCGTTGTGTTGCTCTAGTACAACGTTAACTAAAATTACCAAATTACCAACACAGCCACGTGCTGAAACTGAAGAAACACATGCTTTCAACTCTAGCTTTTTAAATAGTAATATTCATTCCTGAAAAAATATAATATTAAAAAAGATAATTAAACAATCATAAGAAAGACAAAATGGTCCGTTTAGCCCCAGGTCCAGGGTAGAACGGAACCACACTAAGTGCACAGATAAAAGTTATTTTTGATATTTTAACTTCTCTTTTTTTCACTCCTATAACTACTTTTTTGCCTGTAAAACATATTTAAGCAAAATATGGTTAAAAGGTGCACCAGATAAAGTTCAGTCGATTTTTTTCACACATTGATATAAAAAAGTTCTTCTAACTTTCGTTCAAAAAGAAATTAAATGAAAAACCAATTAGCTTAGATTTATTTAAGTTGAAAAGTTCTTACAGATTTAAAATTAGATAGATTATTAATAGATGGAACTCTCTAGACCATTCTACCCCGGTCCATTCCGCCCCACGCTTCGTACTCAAGTAAACAACAACCATTTTGTGAATGCCGATTAAGATATGCAATAGTAAAGGGACCTAAATATACACCTAAATCTATACATTTTAACCTGCATAAACAAAAGTATGGTAAAGAAAACGATCCGGCTTGCCTCACACGTTGAAAAAAAAAATTTCACACAAAAAAAGTACAAAAAAAAAAAACCCCGATAAAATCTTGCAGAAACACGGTAAATCAACGACACTGTAATCCCAAAATGACGAACATGGTCTGAAGCCTCTCCCTTCCTGCTGTTCACTAGTCGCCGCAATCGTAGAAGTAAAGGGTAGGGGGTTCTGTTCTGCCCCGGGTTCCCGAACAACGTGCTATTGGTGATGGTCCACGACCAATAACGAAGGGAAAGATACGAGGTAATAACCCCATACTTTTGAACCACGATTAGATCATGAGGTAAGACCTGAGCTGACACCCCCGCTCTCCAAACTTCCGCACGATACCAACGTGAGGCTGATTTGACGTGCACCAGTTTCGTTTGTCAAACACCTAAAATCTACCATAGATACGTGTGAAAACAGTCGAAAAGCCCCATTCGTACACGACGATCTTTGAAAGGATTTCCTTACTCTCCCGCTTCACCTCGGCCTATTTGATTGGAATGATAAACGCAGGCCCGTGCTAGGTGCTTTGGGAGGGCGGTGGACAAGGAATGATAGGGGCGCCTTCTAATTTCGTACTTACCGTCACACTTTGCTTCATTTTTCATTTTTCAGTTAATACTAAATTCTTATAAAAATCACTAAAATTTGCTTATTTTCAAAATATAATTGAAATAAATAACTAATCACGCACGATTTCTTCATGAAACACTTTTATTAATTTCCAGTATTATAAAATATATTGACAGATGAAATTATTTTAAAATATATTAAATTATTTACAATTATTATTTGCTGCTTTCTAAATTAGCGTCATTTTTATGATACATCGAAATTTGTTTATCCCTATAAGTTATCATATTATGAAAAAGTATATGTAAATTAGATGATCAAATACGTTTTGTATTAAAAATTAACTGCATTCACAAAACATTCAGAACGACTCAGCCATTTCATAATGAAATAAAAACAAAAAAACGAGTGAATTACTTTATGAGCTAAATTACATGCACTGGTTTTCGATGCCTAAAAATACCTTTTTTATTTTTGGTAAGAAGTTGTCTCGTATTATACTCTGCATTAACCGTTTTGGTTGTACATAACTTACAATCTTAACTTGCAAATACATGAAAAACAAAATTGTATCAGATTGTCAGTCCTGGGAGATAAGCTGCTGCATACGTTTAATTTTAACTTTTAAACACTTAAAAACCCAGCCTATGTAACCGAAATTATGGTAATTAAAATAAAGAGTATACCTGTTTTCTATATGAATTAATTTGAATGTTCTAAAAAGAGTGGTAATTTTCTAAGAATTAAATTCCTAATAACATTTCCTTTGAATGGATCTAAAAATAAAATTACTTTATATACTAGAATTTGCTATGCGCATTTAGTGGATTCCGATAAAGAACTGCCGTCCCTACTCTGTCTTACAATCCTAATATCAACTAGATAAAGTCGATTTATTTGTACATTTGAAATTTTTCAGTGTCCTCATAGAACTAGAAGACTCCTCATTTTGGAGCTTGATTCACACAGTTTTCTGATTACAAATCTGGTTCGATGGTGTTTAAAATATCTTTCTCAGTATGCATCAAGACAAATGCTTCCGTAGTTTCATTGGTCATAGATGCTCTCAGTCTATTTTTAATTGACTTCAATTTCAAAAAAATTATTTCACAGCTTACTTGAGTTAGTGGTATGGTGAGTAAATACTAATAGACTTTGTATCTTTCGGTACATTGACTGAACATATTGAATTCAACTATTACTCCAAATGCACACTTGAGGCAGTCGTCACGTCGATTTTTGAAATTGCATGGAATAAAAAACGTCATCTTCCTCCTCATATTCAGGGTGTTGATATTCTTCTGACTCAGTGTTATAATCTTCATCCAAGGATTTTTTGGAAATATTAGGCAAAACATTCACAAAAGAAATAATTTCCCTTTATTCAAAGAAGAAATCAAATCGCAGATCTTATCCAGCTCATTTATAGGCAACTGGTCAAATTTAGTATAGGCTAATCTTTTACGACCAAACAAACCCATATCTAAGTAAAGATTTGTATGCGTTGTGAATCTTTTTTTTCATGGTTTGTATAGTAGTATCCACTATTCCATTATATGTATGAATTCGGAACTCATCCTTTGATGAATGTTTACCCTTCTCATCCACACACTTTTCTGAACCCATCTTCTTAATTTTGCGTGGCCTTTTTTTTTCGAAATCAGCTCATATTTATATCTTTTAATATTTCTTTATTGGAAGATTCCTCCACTCTTTCTTTAAATTTCTCAACAGTATTATTTGCTTCGTGTAGAGTTTCGTCGAATTTTTCTCTAACATCTTTGAGTCTTGAGACAGCCGACTTAACTAACCTCTACGCTTGAGCATAATCCAAAATTTGTGTTTGTGGATAAACCGACAAGGCAGTTGTAACTTTAAAGATCTGTAAGAAAATCATAGCTATTATAATAATTTCAAATGAAGTAAATTTATCAAAAGGGCTTCCGCATTCGATTCTAATTTTGGCATTCAACTCTGTTGATAAATATATCTTATGCAATGCAACAATAAGTTCATAAAAAAACATTGTTTTGGAGTTCCTGTGATGAAGTTCTCGACTTTGTTGATACTCAGTAATCAATCCTTACAAAAAATTTTATGTAGGCATTACTTTTGCTGCGCCAACGAGTAGCCCCAATAGCTTTCAACTTTTATAATGGGCTTCCCTCCTGATATTTTTGCTGCCTCTTCAGAGATTCTTTCAAGAAAACTTGAGTTTCCTGTAGCAGACCAAAAAAAGTAATCGTAAGGGGCAGAACTTGTAATGTGTCCGAAAGAACTATGTTCAAAACATGAGCATAGCACCAGGCATGTATATGATTTGGTATTATATCTGATAGTTTGGCAGTTGTTGCTGTTGTTGTCGTGTCTATGCAAACAGTACTAGTGTAAAAGTTTAGAGTCTTCCAAAAGCTTTGGTGATCTGCAAGTTCTGGAGCTCGATGGTGGCATGAAAAAACAACGAGGCGCCCTTACAATTTCGAGGTAACTCTTTAAACAAGGGAGCCATAAAAAAAAACAAAAAAAACTCGGCGCCCTTGCAATTTCATAGTACTTGTTTAACTAAGGGTGCCCTGAAAAAACAACACGACGCCCTTACAATTTTGAGGTACCTGTTTAACTGAGGGCGCCATGAAAAAACAACGTGGCACCTTTTAAATTTCGAGGTACCCGTTAAACTGAGGAGGGCGCCCTGAAACAAAACGCGACGCCCTTTTAATTTCGAAGTACCTGTATAACTAAGGTCGCCCTGTAAATACACCGCAGCGCCAAATTCGGGAACAAACAATATTTACAGTGCCCACGTGCACTTATAACAAGCTGTGTCCTGTGAAGACACGAGAAACATGGATGTAGACAAATGTGGATGTCTCGTTCCAAAAGGGCGCCTGTGGCAAAGGGCGCAGGGGGACACGTCCCCCTGTCCAGCACGGGCTTGGGTAAACGATGTTGTTCAATTGAGAATGCATTTGAATACACAACGGGCTATTGGTGACGTTACGTGATCAAACCCAAGGGATAGATGCGAGTATAACAGCATCTAATTTTGAACTAGCTAACGAGGTCAACACCTAAGCTAGCACCCCACTCACCAAACTTCCGCACCATGACAACGTGAGGACATATGAAGCCAAGATAGATTCAACGTGTCTCCATAAGGGAGGCGACAACGACAACCAAACATCGATGTTTCAAAACATCGATGCTCAATATTAAAACATCGATGTTAATAATACATCGACCAAAAACCATCGATGATTTTAACCATCGATGTATTTAAACATTGATGGCTTTAAAAAGAGTTTAAAGACATCGATGATTTTAAACATCGATGTATTTAGCCCCCCCCCCTCAATTTTTAAAAACTGGTTGAGTAACTCCTAATATTAATGTTAGCACGGGGGCCGGGGGCGGGAAAAGATTTAATTTGTCAATTGCTGTGTTTAGTAATTTATAACTAAGATTTTTTTTAAACTTTCTAAATAAAGTAAAAAAGATTAATAAGAACAATTAACAAATCTTTTGTTTTTAAATCGAATAATACAAAGAAAATAAAATAATATTTACAACAATTTGAAATAGGTACTGCTAACTATAAGTATAAGTAGGTAGGTATATAACAATAATTATTGTTAGCTATAATTAATATTGCCCCAATATTTGTTATTTACAGTTTATAAAATAAGTAGTTTGTTAACTTTCTCCCCCTTAAGCCGACTCCTTTTTTCACAAACTCTCCCATGAGTTATAGAAAAAACTTTTTTGGATGGGACGGATGTCGCTATTACTAACAAATACTTAGTTGCACGGTCATTTAAAAAGTTTTTACAGTGGTACTTTCTTTATTCAAAAATAAAACATCGACAACGTAAAAATATCGTCACTGTAAAACATCGTTGTTAAACAAACATAAGTTCCAATAAATTGATGGTAAATAAATCGATGTTTTGAAAACATTGACAACGATGTCGCATCCCTACTTTCAGACCCTTTATCCTTGGTCACTTAGGTCTAAAAGTATTTTCAATTTACTGACAATAACAATTATGCTCCTTGGTTATTTCTTTAATTTGTTGTAATGGTACTTTTTACATTTAAATATTAAATAGGGACAACCTAAAAACATCGACAAGTATAAACATCGATGTTGAAAAAACATCGGCTCCAATGCATCGATGGTAAATAAATCGATGTTTTTTTTAATAAAACATAGATGTTTGAAAACATCGACATCGATGTCACTTCCCTACTCCCCACGTAAAAGTCGGTATTTGGTTGGATCGAGTCTCGCAACTCCCCTCTTATAAGTGAACCAACTATTCTGCCGCAGCCCCGTGGTTAACCATGAGAGAAGATTCCATGAATTTATTTTAAACTAACCACTGCGTGGCAAGCACGGCATTACCAGCGACAGTTCTTTTCGTGGGGTCAGGTGTGACCACTGCTCGCTGCCGCTAGCAAAACACCCGGTGATTGATACGTATTTCTATTTGGTTTGCTTCGCAAACGAACCCCACGGGCAACGCCGTGATGGCCTCGAAGTGGCCATTATCAACAACGTAAATCAAAACATGCTAGAATCGGAAAACTTGGCATGGTTCCTGTTATGTTGTATAATTAAATGTTATAAAGATGTATGGCAACACCTAAAAATGTTAAGTAAAAAACGTATGTATCTGGCAACAGAGAGTTCACGATGAGTAAGCAGTAAATGGATTTGTGCGCATGAGACATGTTTATTTCCAGAGTAATGTAAATGGATTTATAGATTCATTAACATGTATTTGGAACATTTCATTTTGCGACGAGCGTAAAACAATCGTCCGGCAGCTAACTCGAGCTTCTTTCCGTGCGTTTCTTGCCTCACACAGATCGCACATGCTTGTAGAAATGGCAAATTCTGAAAGCAGTGTAGCTGTGGAATATCGCCCTCAAACTGGAAAGATGTCAGCGTATAATGAAAATGACTGTTTTGAGGAATATCTGCTCCAGGAAGAATTTTATTTCGAAGCTAATAGAATTAAAGCTGACAATGATAAACGAGCTTCCCTGCTAACATGTGTTCTTAAGAAAGTATTCTCAGCGTTGCGGAACCTCGTGCAACCGAAAAGTCTAAAAGAAATTCCGTATGAAGAAATTATAAGAGTTCTTACCAACCATTTTGCCCCACAGACATCTGTCATCATGCAGCGTTTTCGATTCCATGATGTTAAACAAAATGAAGAAGATGTGGATACCTTTATTGTGAGAATTAAAGAAGCGGCAAGCAAAAGTTCTTTTGGACAATTCTTAGATTATGCAGTGAGTGATAAGTTAGTTTATGGTTTGTCAGACCAACAAATACAGAACAGATTACTGAGTGAAAGTAATCTTGACTTTAAACGTGCTTGTGAAATTGTACTGGCTATGGAAACAGCCAAGTAAGGAAGCTAAACTTTTCAAATCAAAAGAAGAAAATATTATCAAGATCTCGAGTGCTAATAATCCATTTAAGAATAAGGTTCCTGTTCAACACCAAAAGTTTAAAAATAAAGAAAATAGGGGATTTACAAACAAGCCTCACTACGAAACCCAAACGAAAAAAACACAATCCATTGCAAGAATTGCGGTAAAAAGCATAGAGATGAATGCACTTTTAAAAATGCAATTTGTTATATGTGCCAACGTCAAGAGCACATTGCCAGTATATGCAGAACGTCTACTACAAATTTTTGTGGATGAAACTTTTGATGAAATGCATATCAACACTGTTTCAATTTGTGCAGCTGTTGAACATGAAGTTCCTAAGCCTTATCAGGTAAACATTTCAATAGGTTCTACTCCAGTTAATATGCAAATAGATTCTGGCAATGCTCACTCCATCATGTCTAAAAATAAATTTGAAAGTTTAAAGCTGTGTAAACGAACAACTAGAAATTCCCACACTATGTTCTTATCTTGGTCAAGTGTTACAAATTATTGGAAGATTCATTGTTCCTGTCAAGTATAAAGAAAAGGAACTACGACTACCTTTGGTTGTTATTGAAACACCCAGTAGACCTACACTACTTGGACGTTACTGAATTCAATAACTTGGCATTGACTTAAATAAACTGAAAAAGGACCATGTTGCGAATGTTAATGGAGAAAATGAAGATCCAGCTAAAGATGATGACGGTGAAGATCCAGTTATTCAAGATGAAGAAACTACAAGTGATAATCCCGATATGTCTCATGAAAGCATTCTTCAACATTACCATTCCAAATTTCCTAACTGTTTTAATCCAAATAATTCAAGAGGAATGTTAGGTGAACCTGTAAATACAGCTAAGAAGGAGGGCTCTGTACCCGTTTTCTGCAAATCGAGGCTTTATGCCATCAGGAATCGTAAATCAAGAGTTAGACTCCCTAGTTCAGAAAAGTGTGCTAGTACCTGTGAGTCATTTCAAATGGGCAACGCCCATAGTTCCAGTACCAAAGATGAACAGTAAAGGCAAAAGAACTGGCAGAATGTGTGGAGATTTTTCTGTAACTGTAAACAAATATTGTGAAACACAGTTTTATTCATTGCCCTCATTGGAAAAGATTCTAACCAATATAGGATCAGGAAGATATTAAAAAAAATTTGATTTATCAATGGTTTCCCATCAGCTAACTATATCTCCTGAATCACAAGAATTACTGACACTTAACACACCAAAGGGTCTGATGCGTTACACCAGACTACCTTTTGGTATTAAGTCAGCCTCTTTTTTGTTTCAACAAAAAATGGATAACATCTTAAAGGACTTTTCCTTCACAGACTGTTACATAGATGATCTATGTGTACGTGCTAACACAAGAGAAGAGTGTAAGAAAAGAACAGATCTAGTGCTAAAAAAACAAAAATCTTACAATTTCAAAGTAAATATTGCAAAGTGTGAGTTATTTAAGAATATAATTAAGGTACTAGGTCATGTCAAAGATCCTGAGGTCATTCATCCACTCAAGGACAAATGTGATGGTATTTCAAATACAAGGATACCTAGCAATGTGACTGAATTGAAGAGTTATTTAGGACTACCAACATTTTGTACCAAATTTGTCTTCAAAGTTGAAGCCCTTTTGCAAGTTATTAGAGAAAAACTCAAAGTGGGACTTCAACAAGAAATATATTGATGCATTCGAGAGAAGTAAGGTTCTACTCGATAAACATAATGTTCTAGTGCATTTTGATGTATCCAAACCCATTGTTTTACAATGTGATTAATCTCATTATGGTCTGGGAGCAGTTTTGTGTCATGAATCATGCCCAGGTTTTTTAAGACCAATATTCTTTGCATCGAAAACACTAAATAAAGCAGAAAGAAATTATGCCCAAGTGCGCAAAGAAGTCTTAGCTATTATTTTTGGTATTCAACGATTTAATAAGTTCTTACAAGGAGCAAAATTTGTCATCGAGACCGATGCTAAGCCATTGGTAACATTACTTGGTCATGGCAAACCTGTTCCAAAAAGGGCAAATTCGATAATGCAAAGATGGGTGTTAATCTTATCTAATTATGATTATGGGATAAGATACAAGAAGGGCTCAAATCTGTTACTGTCAAATGCTCTCTCACGTATACAAGAACAACGAACCAGTAGACAAACGGGCTAAGGAATTTGTGTGTTGATTTGCAGAATTCGAAGATATGACTAACAAGGACAGTGAAAAGGCTAGCTCAGCTGATTGTGATGTCAGCAAAGCAATTAACTACACCAAATTTGGTTGGCCAAATTTGGTGTGGTGTGTTAATGTTCCGGATTCCTTAAAAGAATTCTACCGAGTTAAAGATGAACTGAGAATTGAAAATAACTGTTTATTAAGAGCAAATAGGTTAGTGATTCCAAAAGGCTTGAAGGAAAAAGTTCTTCAACTTTTGCACACTGAACACCATGGATTAGTGCGAATAAAATACTTCTGGTTTCCAAAGATGGAAAAATAAATTGAAGACTACGTGAACAAATGCGTCCCTTGTCCTTTGACAAGACCAAGTGCAGCTAAAGTGCCATCGAATAATTGGCTCCCAACAGGCAAACCATTTGAGAGAATCCACATTGATTATGCAAATTATGAGGACCATAATCTTTTAATCGTAAATGACTCCTACTTAAAGTGGATAGAGGTCGCACTTGTGGCTAACACAAGTTCCAAATCCACAATCGCGGCAAACTCAGACAATGTTTTGCCACATTCGGACTACCAAGTGAAGTAGTGTCCGACAATGCTGCGGAAGAGATAACTATCAAGAATATCAAAGAGAGAGATGCCATACAAATTCCAAAGTCAGACAATTCGACGTAAATGAAAAAGTTCTTGTAAAGTCCAGTAAAAACGAAGAGTTGAAATAGTTGCCTGGAAAAGTTAAGAAGATGATAGGCACTAGCACATATCTTGTTCAAGTTAATGGACAGGTGCGGTTTGTGCATACCGATCAACTCAGAAGATGCTACAGGTCCCTGAAGTTCCTGTGTGTCAACAGATACCACTAAATACTTCCAGTCAACCACCTACACCAGCTGTTGATTCGAATGGAGAAATACCAGAGCCTGTACCCGAAGAAGTTTCACGAATAACCAGGGAGGTGGTGGAAAAAAAAATTAACTTACCCTTTAAACTCTGACTCTCAGCTAGTAAAATCGCCAAGATCTAAAAGGCTCATAAAGCCACCAAATCGCTTAAATTTATAAAATATAGCAAATTAACCTGTCAATAGTTTTTTTTTAGAAGAAGAGTGTTGTGTTGTATAATAAAATGTTATCAAGATGTATGGCAACACCTAAAATTGTTAAATAAAAAACTTATGTATATGGCAACAGAGAGTTCCCGATGAATAAGCAATAAATGGATTTGTACACTATAAGACTTGCTTATTTCCAAAGTGATTCAAATGGATTTAAGATTCATTAATATGTTTTTAGAACTTTTCAGTTCCAAAGGCATTAGGACGAAAAACGTTTGTGACGTCAGCGGTCGAAAATCGCTAAATCCTCTCCTTCAATGACGTTACATTCCGGAGAGAAGAAAGAAAGTGAAAAAACTAATATATTAATTTAAAAATGTCCTAGATTAAATTTTAAAATTCGAGGGCTACACAAAAATCGCAAAAAATTAGGACTACCTGTGTGCCAAATTTCGTTACTGTAAGTTCATAGATTCGTCAGGACACTGCTTACAGAGGCACAGACAAACACTTCCTTTTATAAAGTTGAGATAGGCGTCTTCTTTGATGTTCCATCACCCTGACACCTCATCAATTTCGTTTTTAATTATGGTAGGGTCTCTGAAGTCATATACCGCCTAAAACCTGTTGAAAAGGAAAGCTAAAAACTGTCCCGTCTTCATTCTTCAATACTTCTGACGACCTATTGACGCCAGCTGACCTCAGGCCAAAGCGCCTCCCGAAATATGTGCACCATTTTGATGTTCTTTGTGAATGCTCAGCCACATGAGACACATATTTCATTCTCGCGGAAAGAAACGACAGCAAAATGAAAAAAAGAACTTGAAAGTTCCATAACTGTTCTCCCGGTGTTAGGTATTTCAGGCGATGTTCGAGTCGAAGGTCGACGGCCAGTGTCATAAGAAAGAAACTTGAGGGTTTTTCTGGATCTTTTCCCCAATTGGTTCCTGCACACCGTGACGACGACGTTCCCGAGAAGAAAAAAAAACCAGCTAACCCAGTTTCAAGCTTCTTCGCGTGCCGGACACGCAGTCAATATTACTTCTTCAGCCACTCCACGAGTTCTCGATCTCGCTTTCTCTTGTGGACCATTCGGAAGGACGGATCAGAAAAACATCGTGTGTGTTTTGTTTTCGTCAGAAGTGGATATTTATTATTCTTATAGCAGGAGTTCGACTGTGTGTTGGAGCAGGTGAGTTTGGCATTTGATTTTCTTCACCAGTTGAGTTTTTCACATAACCACTGTTGAACCAAACAGTATCTTCCGCGAAAAGCATGCAATATTTCACTGGCCAAAATTGCGGAAAAAATATTGCATAACCTTCAATGATTCTTTCATGTTATAAAATCTAAATTTTAAAATCCAAATTAAGTAGAAGATTAAGGCATTTATTGATTTGAAACCGAATTATTTTTCTGGAACAGTGGCTCTCTAAGTGTAGAACGCGACAAGGATTCAGGGGATCCGAGGAGAACATGCAATATTTCACAGGCCAAAATATAAAGAACTTGAAAGAAAAACTAAAATATTTCGTAACTTCCTACGATTTTTTATGCCATTAAATCTAAATTTTAGAATCCAAATCAATTTGAAGATTCCTGCATTTATTGATTTGAAATAGACTTGAAGTTGAGGATGACATAATATCGAAGTTATCAGACATATAAAACCAAACATTACTAAAATGTAGATTCAATGTTTATATAAAGATTGAATCTCTACAGTATTTTTTTATGTTTATGTTGTAATTTTACAAGTTAATAACCTTTTTATTTCGATGCATTTTAATTAAAAGTTTTATAAAAGCTTTAAAAATTTAATTCAATTAAAGTTTGTATAATATTTACTGTTTATTTTATTTCGGAACTCTAGTTTGTTTCAAAACTTTAAAACTGTTATTACTAATCCTTAATGTGAAATTCGAAAGTTTCATAACAAATTTACAAATATATAAATATTTTACTCCCAATATAAAGATGAAAAATACGGATCACTATGCAGGTGTAAAAAATTGCCCCATTAAATTTTATAAACTCAAGGGATCCAAGAAAATGTTAAACCTTTTTAATAATTCATGGACTAAAAAATTTATTACCGGTATTGAGTATGGGCTATGAAATGTTTAGAGTGGAAATGAGGATAATTTAAGATTTTATCATTTGTCCTAAATAATCAAAAACTAATATATCTAAAAATTAAGTCTATGTTAAAACTACTCTACATATAACCTTTATTTTAAAATAAATGTTTCGCGTTCCTTCACAAGAATAAACAACATTAGAGAAAATGCATAAGTAAGTTCTACTACATTTATTTTGAAATTCGAAATTCTTAATCTCCTCAAAATAAAAAATGGAACTTTGAATAGCTAACTTTTTGAACTTCGGTAAAATATGAAGCTACATGATTCAGTGTTCTTCATTAGCAGCTTTGTGTTTATTTGGAGCTGTATGAAATCCGATACTGAAAGTTCTTAAAATTTCCTAAATTCCAAATTTACCAGCAGTTAAGACACTCGGACGTGCTTGCATATGTCTCATTGTTTCTTGTATTTAGTCAATGCCTCTAATTATGGTTTAATAATTTTACTGCACCTCACGATCATTTGGATAGTGTATACATACTGGACCATGCGTTAACAGAACCCAAACCAATTTCAAAATACTGCTATGCTCACTTTTGTTTTAATATTCCTGTTACTTTTCTTTTATCACTGTTTAATATTCCTGTTACTTTTTCTTTTGTTATCAGTGATTTCTTTTCTGCCTATCAGTAAGTAATATTGCGATTGATCAATCAACCGTTTAGATTATTCCATCTTGAAATGAAGTCAAGAACATAGAAAGGTTGTAAGTCTGATGTATCTACTAACAGTTGAACTACTGTCGTATGTTTGAAACCTTTGTTTTCCAATTTTTATCGTTTCAAGATAATGTTTCTTTTTATGAAAAAGGTTGGTTGCCTGAACGTTTCATTTTCTATATCAGTCATTGACCAGAAACACATTTGACAGAAAAGGTTAAGTCGCTTTTATGACAAGTTGACTTCAGCTGAAGAAGTCTGTGTGTTACTTATTTAACTGCTACAGACGAGAGAGCGTCGGGAGGCTTAATGAAGTAGTAGGTCTTTCCCAAAGAGAGACATAGAGCCCGCCGGTCTATTGAACTGCGTAAAACAAATAAGGACATTTGAGCGTCAAAACAGACCACACCTAAGGCCCATATCGCAGTGCCAGAATGAGTACTGGGACACTTTGGATCGATTGTTGGTCTGCATAGATATTCTTTGTGATTCGGTATCCTCTCTGAGTTGTAGGCCCCGATCATATTAGCTATTGTGCAGTAAAACGCTGGTAGATTGACAAATCAAACTTAACATTTTATACAATATCGCATTCTACACTTCTAAAGATAAAATAATCAATATTGCCAAAGATGCGCAATCTCCAAGATATATTTTGTAGCTTATTGTGATAACGCATCATTTCATATTTCTGTACCTTGGTAAAAAACGCGAGAAAGTTCATTTTTTTATCAGTTTTTGATAACCTGATTACTAGTTTTTTACACCGAAATTATTAGTTAGTTTTATTAATACTGTCCTCAGTGTGATTATTTCATAATGTATTGACAAGAGAACATTAGCATTTTTTCTTTTTCTAACTTTTATTACCTTCTGATTTGTGGACAACTTAGTGAATTTGGATACTGTCCCTTTTATTCATTAGTTTCATTTTGAAAAATTTGTAACACTATGATATTCGCAGATGCAACAATTTCCAACAAAGATAATATCAAATGAGGGGGGGGGGTTGTTAAATTAATAGCCTCAAACCAGATTTATTGTTTACCATGCCTCACAAAAACGCATGATCGAATCCTTACATTAAACACTTCCGACGTTCTAATTCGTTGCTTCGAAATGGAACGGTGTTACACTTCCTCTCCCGATAACTTGTTCCTTGGAACATGACTTTTCTTTTTGTCTATTCTGAGCTAGTCGTTTACGATGCACCGTGAGCTGCGATTACAAAAAATGAAAAAAAAAAAAAATACGAATTCTTTCTGAAATGAGAAAGTACGTGATCTGGAGCAAATTAACCCTGACGTGAAATCCCAAAAAAAATTTTCAAAGAAAATTATGCAGCATTAAAGTTACTTCACAACACAAAGCATCTTCCAGTTAAAAAGTACGAGTTTTACCATAAGGATTTTAAAAATGGCAATGTTTGTAGAAAAACATTTATATGTGCATACGCAGGTTCTTATAATCGAATAGCGAGTGTAAACTTCTCTTTATGAATTTTGAATCTTTTAGAACAATTACTTAGTTTTCATTTTAGATCCAGATGTTTTTATCCATTTATTCGAAATTTCCGTTTTCTATTTTTGTTCTTCACTTATTAAGTTTAGAATGGATAGAACTTCCAAATACAATAATGTTTGCATTTTGCAAAATATCTAAGTATTAATGCCGTGTTGGCATAGCCCTTTCTTAGGTTTGGTAACAACGTAAGAGATCGAAATGGATTCGCCCGCTGTGATTAAACGTAGAACTACGTATGCCCTGTCTTGTATCTGACAATTTCATGAAATACACAGTGTGTAATGTTATTCATTGTAGTTTTTTCAATTACCATTACCAGTCCACTCCATTAACTCTCATAGTAATGGTCTTTAAGAGGTATCGCGTCATTAGCAAAACTGTCCAGATCTTGATGGACAGGGACACCTCGCCATAAGAAGAAAATTCACCAGATCGTGATCTCGTCATCATAAAAATATCCACAATATCTTAAGAACGAAATGTTTCGATACTGCCCATTGATCCCGCCACTTATAATTGTCACTAAATTCGATATCAAGCGATACCATCGCCGTTGACAACCCCTCGACAACCCCTAAGTCATTGCGAGTTGAAATCGGTTCCACACACTAATGTGTCGCGTTCTCTACCAATCAACATCGTATCATAAGACGTGGCTCTACTACAAAACATTTGTGATTTCACAATCTGTCTATTTCTCAGTTAAATTCATCGTCCCCCTCACCATAGGCCTAATACTTGGATGGATACTTAGAAATATCAATGATTTAAATATGCATTCAATTTCTTAACAAATATTCAACTTTTCCCTTGATTGTCCTTTTACATTTGTAGTTTTATTGTTAGTATAAAAAAGATGTTTACCTTTTCTGAACTGGGAGAGCATATTCCATCATAATACAGCAAACAAAAAAAAACCATTTAACATTTAATTTGTCCCGTAGCGTGTGACCAGTGCACGTACACTGGAGGGGACTTCTTTGATTTTGATGTTTTCATCCGTAAGAAAAAGAAATTATTTTTACTGCTTGTTTCGTTTTTGCATGACTTGATTCGGGAGAAGACAGCCTAGAGGGACTTTCCAAACAATATTGAAACAAATGGAATAAACTTCACATACGATTGTTATACACAGCTAAAAGTCGTGCTGCACAACCTCATACGGCAGAACATTTTCATTCGGTATTAAAGAACAATTTTTATCACAGCATTTTCAGTTTTGGAAGGTTAGTTCATTTTCACACCACCAGAAACATTAATTTTACTTCCTATGTCTTATACAGCATTATACGTATATACACTCTATAGCAAAAAAATCGACGCACTAAGAAAGAATCATCCGATTGCTTTGAAATTTCGTATGCAAAAATGTTTTGACCAAATATGGAAATGAATAAAATTTGGTGTTCAATGAATGAATAGTGCGATCTCCAGAGCATCGGAACAGCGCATCCAGCAGATGAATATAAGGAGTTGTTCTTGAACTGTTGTTAAAAATTTATGCTGCATTGCGATTTAGGATACCTTTCAACGACTAAAAAAATGCCTCGCCGCAGGATTCGAGCTCATTACGAGCAATTTTCAGAGTTTGAAAAAGGTCGTATCATTGGATTGAAAGAGGCAGGTTGGGCAAATCGTAGAATCGCTCGTCATGCGAGTCGAAGCGATGCGGCGATTAGAAGATGCTAGCAAGAGTGGGTGGACAATGGCAGATTTCAGCGTCATGATGGTAGCGGTCGACGTAGTGCCACAACAGATCGCGAGGACAGAGTGATTTTCAGATCAGCAGTCACAGCGCCTGATTCATCGCTATCAACCATCAGTCGTGCGACCCACACACGAGTGTCCACCATGACCATTCACAGACGGCTGAGAGAGCGAAATCTACGCTCGTACCGACTGTTACGCCACATGCCACTCACACCTGCACACTGTCGAGCCAGATTACAGTGGTGCTTGGCTCTATCAGGCTGGAATGCTGACTGGGGACATATAGTCTTTAGCGACGAATCCCGCTTCCAACTGTGTCCTAACGATCATCGAAGATGTGTCTGGAGACGCCCAAGGCAGCGTGCCGATCCTGCTTTCACTACTGCACGCCACACGGGCCCTCAACAAGAAGTTATGGTCTGGGGCGCCATTTCCCTTGATAGCCGGACCTTTGGTCATCATTAGAGGTACACTTACTGCACAGCGGTACGTTGACGACATTCTGAGACCTGTTTTGTTACCGTTCCTTTCGCAGTACCCTGGGCTTATTTTTCAGCAAGACAATGCCAGACCACATACGGCACGTGTTGCTATGAACTGTCTTCAAGCTTGTCAAACACTTCCTTGGCCAGCCAGATCACCAGATCTCTCTCCCATCAAGCATGTCTGAGATATGATGGGAAGGCGTCTGCATCCAGTAGGGAATGTTGATGACGTAGTCCGACAATTGGAGCAAATTCGGCAAGAAATACCGCAGGAGACCATCCTGGAGCTTTATCGGTCTATGCCACGCCGTGTGGCAGCTTGCATCCAGGCTAGAGGCGGATCAACACCTTATTGAGCTCGTTACTGTAACTCTAAAATAAATCATTCAATGGTTCTGAAATTTTAATAATTTTCTATTCTGTACCTAATTTTCCTATCCACCAATTTTTGTCTCTATTGGACAACTCCTTCTTGGTGCGTCGATTTTTTTTTCTATGGAGTGTATTACTATAGCAGGTAGTTTGAAGCTCAATATATATTTAATTTTTAGAAATACTTTCATGCGTCTAAATTAGTAACAGGTCCAAAGATTCCATTAAGAGAAATAATAGATTGTCAAAATTGTTATTTTACGACAAGGTCTTAACGGTTAATGTTGATTTACGAAAACAGGTATTATTAACTGCTAATATTGTTAATACTTGGTTATTAAAAGTAACAGTTATTGAATCAATTTAACATTTATTAACTATTAAAATTGATGGTAATGGTAATTAAGAGACTATTTACATAACTTATTTGAAATTTTTATTTTTATTCTACCAAATTAAAAAAATAATATTTACAAATATTTAATTTATTAATTTTGTAATCAGTTGGTTTCTTTAAGAGTTAGTTTTTAGTGTTTCTCGACAACTTGATAATATCGATAACAGTTGCCAACTGTTAGTTGTTGTACTGTTATTTCAACTGCTTTTGGAATACCAGCCAATCTCTATTTTCATCATTGTCATTTATTCGTGCAACTATCAATGCAACTGTAGAACGTATCCATTTCTGGAGAACGTAGATTTTTTTTGTCCGTCTTTTTAATTTCCCTGCAACTCGTTTTATTTTCTGTGCGTGAACGACACAATTTTTCCTCTGCAGTGTTTTAATAGAACGGGCACTTACTCTGTTAAAGGGAGCAGGCAGATCCGTGCCATGCGCCGTTGGAAAATGATCAACGCCAACTAACACACATTCGGTGTAATTTAACGCACTATTTCTGTCTACCTAAGCCACAGAAGGGCTTATGGAAAGTATATGCGCGCTTGCAGGCATTTTCACGCTCGTTGATTCCATAGCCTTGTCCTTCAGCAAGCAGGAAGAGAAACGGATATACCGGCACCCTAATCCTGTTGAGAAAAGTTCAAGAATTTCATGGGAGGTTAATCGAGACCTTTCAGTTTCAACTAGATCGATTCAAATACGAAAATGATAGTGGAACACCTCATATCCAGTGGCATCAAGCTTACAACATTCTAATACGTAAACACAGTAGCTCAATTTAACAATTGCAGGGATTGAAATTAGCAATAGTCAGTCGCATTTTGCATCTAAATCTGGTTTAGTCGATCGTGGTTGTAGACTCAGTTATCGTTGAAGCCCAACTTCTAAATTTCTTCGCTGGTTCGACTCAGTTTATAAAGTTCTCTATCAAAATTCTCAAAAGAAGTCGTACTTTTGCACCTATAAAATTGGTTTAGACAATCGTAGAGTTGTAGACCCAGTTGTTATATTTGAAGCCCAACTTGCTGTGAATTTGTTCAATGTAACGAACTAAACACAGAACAATCGGATGTGGGTACGAGTTCAAATTTGTATCGAACTCGTAACCCACCGATTGCTAATCTGTGACTGTAATAACTGGGATACCGCGTTCCCATCTGGCGAGAAGCTGTTGTATTGTTTTATCTCTTCCCATTCAAGGATGATATTCAAATATTGATAGGATCGGACTTGTTTGCCCTTAGACACAATTCTAAATGTACCCCCATGCGAAACACTTGCATAACCTAAACAACAGGAATGTCCATATTTTTGTAGCCTGACCGAAAATAATTTCTTTATCCGATTGACACAAAAACTAGGATCATGTGTAATGTTTGACGCTTCACTTTTATTGTTCTGTTGGACAGGCATGTTGACAGAAAATAATTTTCGGGTTGATAAAATCTTTTCATTTACAGTATGTTTTACTTGTACGATTAACATACTTAGGGTAGGTGTTCCAACAATGGACTACCCTAACTATTTCTTTGTGTCTCAGTCTTCTGGGTTGGGAAATCCAGCTGGAAACTAAATGAATATCACTAGGAACTATTCTCCTTTGGTTTCCAGAGATCATATACCTTCTTTACTTATGTCAGTTTAAATTCAATACTAAAACCAAAATGTTTCCCAAGATAATTTTAAGGAAAGGGTTCATAATATCGCCTATCCCTGTTCTAATTACCACCCACCAAGCGTTACTGTTCAAAACGAGTCGCTAGTAGACCATGCATACCTACCTTTAGTATCGAATCTACTTTCGAGTCATATGAACGAAATGATGATTTGGGAACACTTACCTGGATATTACCCGAATGGATTGGAGACAAAAAAATACGTTGATCACAGCTTCCAATACTTGAGATGCAATAGTGTTGTTGATATAACTGATACGAAACTTGCCGGAGGCTCTACGCTTGGCAAAACCCTGGACCGTCGAGTAACTACGTAGACACAGAGGTGTCGTGCAGAGTAGCTTGCAAATACGAGCAGATATTAAGCACAGGGGTAATATTTTGGAACATCTACCTAATGTTTTACTTGTACGATTAACATACTTAAGTATGTGTGTATAAGTCTAAGTAAGTATAATACGCTACGATTACCGTATCCTACTTGTGTTTTACATATACAATTCATTCAAATGCGAATAACGCTGAGCGAAGTGGTTCGAGAGCAGTGTATTAAAAAAATTGTTAATAAAATTTGCTTTGGGATGAGAGAGAGGGAGATTGAGGTCCCCAACACACACAAAGATATTTCCCAAGTTGAGCATGGAACTATTTTTACTGCCTTGTCCTATCAATTCCTATTCAAATACGGTCACCCAGAATATATACGTGTTCATGATTTTGCTCCAGCAACTTATCAAATCGCTTTAATACTAAATGAACATTTTGATTGCTGATTTTTTTAGTTATTTTCTGACCTGACTTTTCCACTTCTGCTGTGAAGTTGGCGAAACTCCAATTTAAAAGATTGAATTAATTTCAGAATTTGTTGTTTGGAACTTCAAAAACATTTCGGGGGTTATCTGAGCTTTCCCCCCCCCAATCTCCTCTGAATGAAGTTACTCAGATAGAAGAACTTTCAAAATTATTTTATCTCTCTTTGCTAGTATCGTCTTCTGATCGTGGTTCAAAATTCGCGGTGTTGTCCTCAGATCTTTCCTTTCGGGTTTGATCTTGGATCGTCAACAATAGTCCGTTGAATTGCTTCAGAGCGACGTTAATTAAAATGCCTACTTACTTCTTAGCTTGGCCTGCCCTCTGAGATGCTATACTGACTGGCTGGATCACGTGAAATAGTTTGACTTTGAGATGTATGAGATAATTATTTAAGGTTGTCAGAACATATCTTGTAAAGAGATATCTTTTAGAGAATATATTTTTTCAGTATCTTTTTTAAGGCAGATCTTTTTTGTCCTTTTTTTTAGTTATTCTCATTTCATATTTCAGACATTACGTGCAAACTTTACGATATTCACATTGCCTACTATATCGTTATGTAAACCACTTTTATTCAAATACGTACTAGATCTAGTACATTGTACAAAAATCGTACACCCGTCAAAAAAAAAAAAAAAAAAAACGACTCACCTAATCGTAATTGCACAGTTTACATCGCAGAACAAAACGGGAGGTAGCAATCGATAGGGGTGAATGTTTTCTATAAATATCAATACTTAAAATTCGTCTAAGGAGCCGTATTCGTATTAAATTGTATGCTTCCTCAGATAATTTCAATACGAACCCCCATCTTTTATCACATATTTGGATTCTATACAAAATTTCAGACGGATTTGAGGAAAAAATAATGTAAAACGGTGTAAAATTAACCGAGGAAATCCATAAAAACCATTGAGGGAGAGTATAAAAATGTTCGGAATTCAATCACATTACCCATATTAATAAAGACGTGTAGTGGCCGTCGCAGTCAATAACCTGTTGCAGGTCCCTTGGTATGTAGTCCATTAAGATGGTAACAAAGTTAGAATCCATTCTGATTGAATTCCTGGATCTGTTGGCAGAAATTTTTGTTTCCACTTTGTGAACAATCCCCTATAACAATAATAATCACCGAATTTGGCACAGTCTCACTGCGCTACTAATTATGCACGTAATGTGGAATTTGGAATTCCGATGTTTTAGTAACGGTTGAATCACATGGTGTCAAAATTTGCTCATGTTTCTATTCATAATTTTTTTGAATATTAATTTCATAATTGATAAAAAATAGTAAATTTAGTTTGATGATTAAAATATTTATAGATTGTGTTTGGGTTTTTGATTAGCAAAGGATGAAAAAACAATTTCCAAGAAAAATTAATGTTTTTAGCAATTATAATATAAAATGTGAAACACCAATTTGACCTTAGTAAATCTAATTTTCAAACACTTACAAATCGGAGAAAAATCAAATAAAATTGATGAACTATTTTTTTTCCGCATGAAATTTTGTGTAGAATCCAAATTTGTGATAAAAGATGGGGTTAGGATTGAAATTATCGGAACAAGCACCCAATTTAATATGAAGACGGCCCCTTAGACAAATTTTAAGTATTGACATTTGTAGAAAACATCAATCCCTATCGATTGCTACCTTCCGTTTCGTTCTGCAATGTAAACTGTGCAATTGCGATCGGGTGAGTCGTTTTTTTTTTTTTTTTGACGGGTATACATATTATTAAAACGCATCAACGTAAACAAAAAGTTCAACCTCTCTAGTGTATATTGAGCTCCATGTTAAAACGTCTCATTAGGAGATCAAATAGATAACCAATTAGAATTTAGATTTGTGTTAGAATAAAGAGAATAAGAAATATGGACCATTCGCAGCCTTTTTTAAGTTTGGAAGGAAATCGCGTTGCTAACCAAGCCACCTTTTTGTTAGCATTAAATCGAAGCCGATAACTCAACTATGATTACTACACGCACAAACAAATATGCAAAGTAAAATGTTTAATTTCTATTAATTAGATATGTATTTACTATTATTTTGTTGTTATATGTATGTTGTTTAAAAATTGGATTATTTTTTGCTACGTTTTGAAAAAAGACTTAAATAAATGGTCAGTTTTTCCACATCTTAATAAATTCGTTCTCGCTCTTACTAATTCTTTTTAAAATACATAAGTGGTTAATATACCAAAAATCGTCTAAGATTATTCTTTTTATTAGATATCTTACAATCATACACTATTAATGCTAGCTTTTCGTGTCCTCTTTTTTTTAAAAATAATTTTACCAGATGTTCTCTTTTCTGATATTCATCTTCTGGCAACCCTAATGATTAGGTATATCAAAGTAATTTCCGTCTGAGAATTCTGAGAAAAAATTTTGAATTCGTTCATAAATATTTTATATGACACCGGGAAGCATTCAAATATTAGTATTACCAGGTAGGCAGAAACGGTCATAAGATTGAATGAAATGTATTGGTTTTCCGAAAAGGGGGGGGGAAACATTAGACTATTCATTCGTTTTCAGTTATATTCCAATCAGTGTTTTAGGAAATCATTGAAGTGTTTCAATATTTCAAGTTTGCTTCTCAAACCTTTGTGTTGACACTTATTTTCTTCACAATTTTCCCTGGGATAACTGGTATTAGGAGTTCAAGGTTTAAACTATGGTATTGAAGATACCAGTTCCAAAATAGGATGGAATTTTAGTAAATATTTTTTGCAAGATCTTTTGAATAAACATCACACTGGTGCACTACAACGTTATGGGATCAATCCAGAAAGTAAACATCCAAGGAAAATACCTAGTAATTTTGAACCACGGTTAGATGACGAAGTTAACACCTCAGCTGGCACCTCAACTTCCAAATTTCCATGCCTAGGTGAGAACATTTGAAGCCACGACAGATTTGTAAACGGCGGTCTTTGATTGGATCGAGTTTCGAATTCGCAACTCTCCGTTTGCTAGTACGCTACTCTTCCAACTGGGCTACCGTGGCCTCAATACCTTTTGGAAACACCAGCTGTTCTATATTTGCGTGAGATGTTTTGGGACGTAGACTAGATGTCTTTAAGGGAGGCAGAAGAAAACTTAACAGCATGCATCTTTGTGATTGATGGTTTAGGAATGCCTACTGTACACATGGGTGTGGCGATTATGCAAATCGTGGGTGTGTAGGAATGTGACTGCTTCGATCTTAGTAACTATACCAACTATTGGGTGTGGTTTATGGGGAGAAAAAAATAGGAAATGAGTGCGTTGTTTAGAACACGTTCTGCATCAAGGGAAACGGACAAACACATTTTCTTTCAGTCGCAGAAGAAACACATTTCTCTAGGAATGGATCGTTATTAGGAAGCTTGTTGCTACACCTTAAGAATATAAACGATCTGAGGCGTAACTATAAGGGATCGCAAATGTTTTGAAACAGAACCCAGAAAGAAATCGCGGGTTTGGTGAAAGGACAAAAAAGAATTTAAAACTTTGATATTCATTTGACAGCTTTGAAGTTAGCTAAGGTTAAATTAAATGATGATTATACCAAATTTTAACTCACTTTGAATTATTCTATTTCTTCTTTCCTCGGAAGTAAATCCTTTGAAAAGGTTTTTTACGCTGGTCTCCTTTCCTTAGAATAGAATCTTTAAGTGGGATTCCGTTGATCATTACCTTAAAATAATATCTTGTAGTAAGATTCTATTGCTACTTTGTTCAGAATAGAATACTTTGGTAAGATTGTATTTCTTTTTCCTTGGAATAGAATCCGTTGGAAATATTCTATTGGTGCTATCTGAGGATATAATACTTTAGAAAGATTCTTTTGGTCTCATTTCTTTAGAATTCCGAATTCTTTAGAATTTATTCTTCCGATTTTATTCTAAAATATTTTGGTCTCCTTTCTTTAGAATAGAATCCCTTGGGAAAATTATATTGCTATTTTTCTTGGAAGTGAACCCTTTGAAAACAATCCTTTGGTAATATTCGATTGACCACTTCCTTAGATTAGAAACCTTTAGTAAGATTTTAAAGGTAATTTCCTTAGAATAAAATCGAAACGATTTGTTCACTCCTTTCCTTGGAATATAATTCTTTGGAATTCTGTCGAATAGAATCCTTTGTATATATTCTATTAACCCTTTCTTTAGATTATAATACTTCGATTTTTTTTTTTTAAATCAAAAAGGTCAAAATTATTTAGAAGCCATGCAGACTGCATGTTCGCAACAGTTTTACAGGAATTGAATAAGACATTTAAAAATAGAAGCTATTTTTTTTAAACCATTCTCCTATGAAAACTGGAATGGAAACTAATGAATTTAGAAACGACATTCAAATTCCGTAGTCAAGCAGATGTTCGTTTTTGCTGAATTTTTTCGATTTTAATACCTTTCGGATGCATCCTATAACGATCCCTTATATATTTGAATATTTTGTTATGTTTTTTCAATATCAAAACGCGTGTACTACTTGTACCATGCATGTGGAGTTACGAGACTTAAAATGAAAAATTTCCTGACTCTCAATTATAATTCTTGACATTTTAAGGAAAATCCGAAAAAGCAAGACTCAATTGTGAGTTATTAATAACACAAAACTTTTATATTGAAACAGTCGAGTAAACATTTTGTTATAAACAATATAAAAAAATCTTTTAAAATACTTCTAAAAATCTGACTAGACACATAATTCTTCGAACTACTTTTAACAACATAAATTTTTTGTTCATAAAGCGATTCAAAAATATAACATTTAGATTGAATCAGTGATTTTGATGAAATACCCAGACAATTTACAATTCCAGGGGTAACCTGTCAATGCACGTAATTTCAGGACTTTCCCCGATGTTTGTAGACACAATATTGTCCTTAATATAATAATTGTCCTTGCATATGATGTATTATCACAACTATTAATTATCAGGCAATAAGTATAAGGGAATCTCTGGCATGGCATTTGATGAGCCCTGTAAGTCTTATTTGCATGATATCCAACATTTTAATATTTCAGTGAAAAAAAGCCAAGATACCGTTTTAAAACACTACTCAATATAGAATGTATATTTTTCCATTTCAAAAATTAAAAATTAACTCTTTGAAGGGCCACATGCATAATTTCACCTAGCAACCTGCAGTCTTCCCTGCATGATTTCTAACCATTTTTGACCTTCTTGACCAATGGAATATTTCGAAAGGATTTTATTCTAAGGAAATCAACAGTAAAATATTTCCAAGAGATTCTATTCTAAGGAAAAGAGATCGATAGAAACTTTCCAAAGGATTGTAATCTAAGGAAAGGAGAAACATGTCTTTTCAGACAATTTTATTCTGCAGAATGGGCCAATAGAATCGCTCTAAAGAAAGTTTCTATTATAAGGAAATCAGCAATATAGAATATTTCCAAGAGATTCTATTCCAAGGAAAGGAGATTGACAGAAACTTTCCAAAGGATCATAATCTAAGGAAAGGAGATTGATAGAAATTTTATAAAGAACATAATCTAAGGAAAGGAGCAACACATCTTTTCAGACAGATTATTCTACCATTTAGATGGTCTACTAAATGGGCCAATAGAATAGTTCCAAAGAAAGCTTCTATTCCAAGGAATGTATCAATAGAATTATTTTAAAGCAAGATTATATTCTAAAGAATGGATCAATAGGTTGAAAGAAAGATCCTATTCTAAGGAAAGATTCAATAAAATCTTTCTAAAGGCTGAAAGAATCCTTAGTTTCTTTAGAAATATGTGGTTTTTTAGCCATGAACACTCACATTTCCCTCATAAAACTTGTCATTCCTATACTTTAATTAAATAAATGTCAAATTGATTTGGAGGAAAATTTCGGATCAATTTTCCATCTGAAGCGAGATTAAGGAAGCGATGGTTTTCAAAATTTACTATAAAATCTAATATTTTAAGTAAGGAATTTCTTTTTATTTCCTTCCCTAAATTTCTGTATTATATTTATGACCGGTGTGATATAGATACACTATCAAGCTTGTTTACACAACTAAAGGCAACGCCGTTTAATTCCTGGTAGTTTCTAACAAATTATGTGTTAATAAATAAAATTTTATTTAAAAAGCATGAAGGGTAGTGAAAAAGTTTAAGTAGGCGTTATCTCGAATTTCACTCATAAGCTAAAGAAATGGGGATTTTCTAGAGAAGATCGAGATGACCTCGATAAATTCCGGTTATAGCTGTATTTTTCCTGACGTAATAATTTAGAATTCAAGTTTGTAGCGTGTGTATTCAATTTTTGCAGTTTACATGTTTGGTTTTGCAAATATTTGTTTTGGCTCAAAATTAAACGGGCTGGGGTTTCACCGGCTGAAGCTATCAGTTTGAAGAACTGAAGACTAATTTTCTTTTAAAATTTACTTCCTGCTCTGTAAGCGAATAATTTTTATTTTTACATTTTAATTATAGAGGTACGCAATTTGACTTTCAGTTCAGAAACGTGACGGGTTATGAGGAACTAGTTATGCATTTTCTGGAAGTTATGTTTTGGGATCTGGAAATAATCAAAACTTTAATTTAACCCTTTGGGTTTCGCAAGGTTTTCGAGTAGCGTTTCATCCCACAACATAGTGAATAATTAAATAACGACATTTTTTAATAAAGAGAATCCTTGGATTCTTTAGACTAGAAGATTCTTAGAATGCTAGAATAAACTAGATTCTTAGAATTGAAGCATTTGGAAAGATTCTATTGCCTATTACCTTAGAATAGAGCTAGCTGCTTGGAAATATTCTTTCAACGGAATTGAAATCTGCGGGAAATTTGACACCAGATAAATTTACGTTACCTTAGACGCTTAATTTTCTTTTAATAATTTTTTTTTCCAATAAATATTTATATTTTCGCAAGCGATTGTCACGTCACGCGGAATTCCCATTTGATTTGTGAAGCAAACCAACACCACGGGCAACTCCGTTATGGTTGTTGTACAATTTGCAAAGCAAACCATTCATAATATTCACAAACCAAATAGGAATTCGCAGGGAATTCATTCCAATAGGCTAAGAAGCATATTGGAAGTCTTACATAAACGTATCAGTGATATGTTACTATGTCACACGTAATGGATTTCAAAGTTGAAAAAGGGTTCGAATAAAAACCTTCACAAATAGTTCCAGGTAGAAAAGGTGACACCTCTCAAACTCTGCAAGTGCCTTGTGTTTCATTTCCAAAACAAAACTTTTACACTAACTTTCGTCGTTAAAAAGCCATTGCAATATAACTATTATACCCAATTAATTAATGTTTTCCCTTCCATGCTTTTACCAAGTTCAGAATATAAATAAGTTTAAAAATGTTACTTACTTACTTTTTATTAACGTATTTTGAAATCCGTTTGTCTTATGATCTATTAAAGAAAGAGATTCAGTACAATAGCTCGTTTTACATTTCTTTCTCATTTAGTTTACTCTTGCGACGTTTTGACTTGATGGGCTTCGGATTGGTTATGCGCATGCGCAGCATAATAAGACGTGGCATTACGCATGCGTATGTTAATTAGTGTGTTGCTTTTACATGCCGGTGCAATCAGTAGTTTGATAAATTGCAAAATTATACCAATATAGATATAGAAGTTGCATCCAGTTATTTTAATCTATATTTTTTGTATTTTAATGAATTTGGTGTGTGTGGTTATCAATTTTTTTTATGATTCAAATTTGTGAATATTGCAAGCCTAGTAAGCAACCTGCAAATATCTGGTCAAAAATTCCTTTCTTACAATACTTACCATATCCAACACCATTAGAGTTCGATTTTTTCAAGTGCAAAATATACAAACTGATAAATTGGAATCATCTGTGATGCGGTGAAAAGATTCTTTAAAAAATATTCTTCATACTTTCCTTTTGAAACATTATTTCACAGCAATAGTGTAACGAACATTTTCTTTTCTTATTTAATTCTAAAAGTTCTTCAAAAATCCCAAATTTCCTGCAAAGAAAATATTTTCTGTTTCTCTCTAACTAAAATGTACCCGTTGGAAAATGTTATTAACTTGGATTTATCCAGTCGAAAGTTGAGTTGTCAGCGAAAAGACGAAATTTCGTTAAATTATTCATTTTTATTATCTGATTTAAAACTCGAGCAAAAGAACCCGAATATTCGTTTGGTAAGCAGATAAATGTTCGCTAAATCCCATATTAACGGATCAAGATATGAAAAGTACTGATTTCCATAAATCAGAATCAAATGACCCTATGACATATGTGAAGTGTTTTATCTATGATCTTGGCAATATATTTAAATGTTTTACTGGAAACATTGAGTGTTTAATATTAGAGTTTTGCTGTTAAAATGTGACTACAAAGAGATATCTGAAACGAATACTCTGGCACGTAAATAATTAATGACTAAAGAACAAGTGAATCGTAATGGAAATGAATGATCGTCTATTTAACTAGTAATATAACCAACTAATTTTAATGATTACTTCTATTAAGAAAAGTAATAATTTATATAAATTTTTCACTTATAAGGTTATATTTAATAGTAATGTATTCATCTGAATCTTTAATTAAATATGTTTAATATATAATTTACGACGGCAAATATGATACATGAATTTGTATATCTTTAGTTAACAATGAATGTAAGAAGTACTCGTATAATCTAAAGATTTCCTTGTGAATAATCATCTTGAACCTTCGTTGCATCGATTAGATCATATCTGAAATCGTCCTGTTTCTATGTCATTTTAAAGTTAGGATTAATGGAAATTCTCCAAGGTCTAATTTTTCATCTACGGTTCTCTACAACTATTGGGTTGAAGTGTGGAGTCTTGAGAGTATGTTTTCAAAAAATTCAGTGGTACTGAAAATTCAGAACTCTACATTCCAAACGGTGCTTGGTATTATTTTTCTGCATAATGACACCATAACCACGATCGAGTATCACTAGATTATAAAAATGTTTTCAGTGTCTGTGATACCTTAGAATTCAGGTCTATGAATTGTGACTATGTATACTGTCTATCCTATAGAGATACATGTAAACTCAAGCAACTACAGAACGTTTTGTCGTAAACCAATTCCTTAGAGCGTCTCTATGTTGTTTCCACCACAACATTTGTCTGTTGTCCGTGCCAAAAATGTTAAGTTTGCGATAGTTAGAAATAATAACTTTTTTGGAGTTTTTATTCTGATTTTTTCCCGTGAAGACACAAGTGTCGATTTCTCCCATCAACAAATATTTTACCAAGTGAAAAAAAAAGGCTAATTTTGTGTACAACAGTTACAGATGAGGCTTATTCTTTAGTTCTTGAGTCTAAAAATTGTATCACAAGAAATAGCTTGTCAATTAGGATGAGATGGATAGGGTGCAAAAGCAAGCATTATTATACAACGTTTAAAAGACATTAAACCTCTCAATAATAAACAGAACATCAAAATGTTGTCTCCTGACAATTAATAAAATGGGATTAAAATTTTTAGCTTCATTCCGAAGCAGAAAAATTTGTTTACATTCACAGAAGCTATTATCTCACTTTGCGACCAATTCCCAACTAGTTTATAAACTTTAAGGTAGTTTGAATTACAATCTTGAAAGATATCTAACCTCATTTGTTAACATTATATTCGAAACCAATCCTATATTATTATAACAAATTAATATATTCTTTGGTTACGAATACTTCTTACATGTTAAAAATACACCTCAGAATTTGCATAATTAAGCAAACAGTTATCCATATTTCTTAATGAGCAACAGTATTATCATTTTTCATTGTTTCAAGGCGTTTTATCCAAATTTAACATACATTAAACGTACCTAGTATTTTAGAAATCCTCAATTTACGAAAGAGCTTTACATTCACCATGTACGGCTTTCAGAGTATCGGAAAAGATTACACTAATCTTTTCAAATGCGATTACTAATACAACAATTGTAATATTTGTGAACTGAAATAGAATTCCGAATTCGATTAAAATGTTTTCTCCAGGAGTAGGTTTTTACGCAGAGTAAAATAGTCTCGATTTGAAATTCGGAATTCGGAGGTATTCGTTCTTTAAGAACTGATTTTCGTTCACACGCAATATAGACTTCATCGAATTAATATTTCAAAACGACTTGAAAAGATATAAAAAACTTTATAAAAATAAAAGGATATAAAATAAAGCAAGGGATTGTATCTCGTCAATATTTCTCATTTTCTGGAAATTGGAAAAACTCATTTATCTGTAAAATGTATATCAGAAATTATATCAGATTTGATATATTTGATCAGTAACGTATTTCTTTCTTTCCAATCTGTTATTTCATTTTCATTCTTAGTGTGTATATTGAATTACTAGCATTATTTCCCAGCATTACTTAAGTTGCAGATAAATTTGAAATAGATTGAATTATTATTTGAACTACTTTGTACTTTTTCACAGAAAAATAAAACTTTCAGTGCTTGGAATATAATTTATATTATTTCTTATGAAAGGGTTTTAAACTATAAACACATGATGCATAAAAATATACCTGTATGCCCATTTATACTATCAACGTCATCAGTGTTTTTAAAAGACAAATAATAGTGATTTTATATGATTTGATTAATTAATTTAAAATTTCTAGCCATCATGGAACCAACAAATATTGCTCTCTTTGTGGCATTTCTTCATCCATCAGTTGGTGATTGCATGATTGAATAACAAACATACCAAATAACTATAATTGATTAGTACTCGAACTTTACAGTTACGGGATGGGTTTACAGTTTGCCTTTTACCAGTCTTGGTCTATTTAGATTTGGGGTTTCATGTCTGAATTTGTTATGGCGTAGTGATGAATGAACCCATTTTCTATTCATATTCCAAATTTTAAGCGAATGCATAAATTCATCCCTACAATAGTCAGAAAAATCTGAAAGCCAACAGTTGGAATTTTAAAGATTAATAATGATTAGGATATTTAACTGTTTAGGAGAGATACTTTCGCAAAAAAATAGACAATAGTGTTAAATAACCCATTCACTAATTCGCTGTAAGTATCCGAAGCATACAAAATTTCATGAAAATGTGTTCAACCATTTTAATACGAGACTTGTATATAGACACAAAACTAAACGTGAAGACAGAAATATATCGACGCTGGATAATTGATACACTAACTAAAAGTGTTTAAATGTGTTAAACTTAAAAAAAGTATTCCAAATGCTTTGGGACGTTGTACTGTGCCGTATATGATGAATGGTGCGTTTAGATAGACCGACATGAGGTATTTGGTAGTCAAAGTTTAGATTCTTTAATAGAAAAACGAGGGGTAATTAATGTCATTGAAATCTAATCAAGAATGATTTCGAACAAGACGTTTTCGGAAAAGAGCACGCGGCTGTCTTCCAGCTTTCTATAATGGGTAAAACCGGATTGCTTCCAATTTTTTTTTTCGGTATGAATTTGCTGCTCGGAAAAGTGAGTAAAAAAATACATAAAATTGGCACGCGAAACGAATTGCAAGAAACATTGAATTTCAAGAAGCTGTAAAACTCGTTATAGAGATTGAGAATGATGCTCGGCGACCTAATTCGAAAGTTTTTCGCATCAGACGACATATTTGGCTCGAGGCACAAGAAGCGAGAGTCGGTGTACTAATTGCAGAATAAAAATTTCCCACCGCTCTATGTGGCAACGGAGAGACCGTGATAGACTTGACATTTCAAAACCATACGACATTTGATTTGTCTTCAGTCCGGAACATTCCTGGGGGACGCGGTTGGAGGTGTAACGGATTAACAATTGGACGGTTCGAATCAAACCATAGACCGTTGTGTACGCGGTGGCTGGTACACTTTAATTCTGGAAAGGCCTCACGTTGACGTGGTGTGGAAGTTTGTAGAGCGAGGTGCCATTTCAGATATTGTCCTCGTCATCTGACCGTGTTTCAAACTTATGTGGTGTTGACCTCGAATCCTTCCCTTTGGAATTGATCACGGACCGTCACCAATAACCTGTTGGATTGCTCCAGTGTGACGTTAATTCAACTACCTACCTGAAATTTACATAAAAATTGTCGCGAAGTAGTTTTTAATGATAATGTATTCAGGCCATCAAATATGTTTTTGAAAACATGGGACATAGAGTGGTTTGTTTTTTACGACTTAGTCTACCAACACGTTTTTCGTAGGCCGCCAATACTTCAGTAACGCCCTTCTCCACTAAGGACGTTTACTCAGGAGAATAGTCAACCATATTTGCAAACGAACTGTTTATTCAGTTCTCAGTTGCTAAATCAAGCGAAAAATTCAAAGGTTGGTTATGTTCTACAGCGAAAGGACCATATTTGGCCATGCTGCGTCAAACACAAAACGTCAAAACAACGTCAAGTAATGGACATACACACAAAAAAAGTATTGCTGACACATAAGAGATATCATAGAAAGATTGAGAGTACAGTGAGCAATGGTAACCTTTTTATACGCCCAGGATCATGTGATCCAAACTAGTAGTAACGTGACTCTTAGACTCATTTCGTCCGCCGGGTGGAAACGAACTTTCTTCATGTGATTGATCCACGAGATAAAACAAGACGCCCATCCATTGATTCATTATCTGATTGATCCACGTGATACAGTAGTGAGTTTGTTGGCGTTCTGTCTTGTATTTGACACAAGTTTGCTAGATAAGACCTTAGCGCAAGAAAACTCTATTAACCAGACATTTTTAGTTGTAATAGGGTTCTTCAAGGGGTACGATATATTCTGAACAGTGTCTTAATTCTAAAAATGCTGAGTCGTCTAGACTAGGATGGCAAATTGAGCCCTCTGGGCGTTGCAGCATTGACGAGCAGTGTATAGTATTGCTTTTATTGTATAATTTGTGATAATGGTTTGTGATAATATTTGATGTTAAATGTATTTATTCCGATAATTTTACAGTAAATCTGGACATGCTTTTAAATGCTCTTGAAAAAAAATCCTAAGTCGTCTCTTTCACAGCACTTTTTCACCTCTTTGGGCAAAGTGCGTACGCTCATGCCCCTCGAAACCTTACTTAAATCTTTAAAATCCAACTCGATATCAAATTCGGCTCGTTCAACAGGTATGTAAGCTAATTAACGTTATTCTGGAGCACAAAGTGTTATATTGGCCCCGAATAAGTCCTAAAAAGAAAAGATCCAAGGACAATACGTATTAATTTTGAACCACGGTCTGATGACGAAGACAACACCCGAGCTAGCACCCCACTCTCCAAACCTCGGTCAGTATCAGCTCGGGTATTAAGTTCCACTCTCCATTTTTTGTAACATAAAAACTTTTGTGTCACTTTTAGCATCACATTTTTCACCTAACGGATACAAGCATATGGATTGTAGGTCATACACTTTGTACCATTAGTTCACCCCTATGCTGCCATTAGAAATCGAACATCAATATTTTTGGAATGAGGTGAGTCAGTGACCATGAATGGAACAAGAAATGAACCTACGATTCGTATCTTCTAACTCCAATTCATTAAAAGATTTAGGCTAAGTTTCTTGTTTCTAAAACCCAAGCATCCATCCTCACTTGTTTCTAAACAAGTTGGCCTGAATGCTGTAGCGACGGTGATTGGTCAGATTCTTTTGTACGATGCGTTTATAGGTACTCAAAAAACTTAAGTAACGAAAGTCATTTAAGCTTTGAATCAGAAAGTAAAGGAGGATTTTCTTTATTTATAAAGAGAAATGGAACGAAATCAGTGAACCCAAGGTAATCTATTTTGAATAGATGGTCTGTCGGAATGGTTATGGGATAAAAGTACAATATGACACGTCCAAGTCCAAATGGAGCTCTAAATTTTGGTAAATAATTTTTTTCACCGCGATGAATTCTATATATATATATATATATATATATATATATATATGCATACTTTGGAACACTGCGTATAACATAGGCTGTTTATTGTCTGTCTCCAGACCCTTCTGTAGCCACGAAAATTGGCACACAGCTAGTCCTAAATATGATCTTCAAAGCCCCGATTTTAAAATCTAAAGTTTGTTTTTCTGCATGGACATGTATAAAGAAACACGTTCTACAGGGTTTGTGGTATATTAGTCAACACAGGGAAATGTCGCGGTTGGAAACACGTTCTAAGAACTTCGTGTATTTGAGCTAACACAGGAAAATTTCGTGATACTATTTAAGCCGTCTCGGTCATATTTGAAACCTGAGCAATGCCGGATTATTCAGCTAGTTCAGTATAAAGTGAATTTGAAGTCATCGGTTCTATGTGTTATGTTCCCAAATTAATTATGCTTTGGCATTTCTTTCATCAAAAGAAATCCCTTTGGATTGGCTTACTTTTTAAATCGGACAAATATGTAAACCAAAATAGTTTAAATTGGAATAAAGCAACTGCAATACATTGCTTTAATTTGGGTTCCAAATAAACTGCAGGAAAAGAAACACTAAACATAATTAAAAGATAGACCTAGCTTCATAAAAAAGTTAAAATAAAGCACCTAGAGACGACTTACTAGATTCCTCAAGATTACGTAAGTAGCTAGTATAATTAACCTCACTCTAGAGTCACACCGCGCTATTAACGATGGTTCAGGATCAGTACCGAAGGGAATATCGGAGAACAACACCTCAGAATTGTGAACCGCGGTCAGATGATGAGGTCAATACATGAGCTGGCACTCCTCTCTCAAACTTGCGCACTACGCCAACATGAGGACATTTGATGTCACGACAGATTTCGTATGCAACTCCCCAAAGTCTTCGGTTGGATCGAGTTTCGAACTTGCAACTCTCCTGTTGCTAATGACCAATGTAATCCTTTTCTGGAATCCCAACGGGAAGCAACCACTACAGGGGTCGTTCAAATAGTGTTGATTTGAGATACAAAGCTGCATCATGCTGCTAAAGATCACGGAAGAACTCATCGTACGAATAAACTTCTTGACCCGTCTGACTACAGAAGGCAATGATGAATCTGGAAAATACGTTTAAAAGAAAATGGGATCGGCAATAGGCTTAGCTGTAAAAAAATACCGCCTTGGTGAATGAAATGCATTTGAAGTGAATGCTCAGATAATTTGTAATTTTTTAATGAATGACGTACTAGAGCAACACAACGGGCTAGTGACGACGGTCCGGGATCGATCCCCTAAGGGAAAGATACGAGGACAACACCAAGTCATTTTTGAACCACGGTCAGATGAAGTGGTCACACCTGATTCATTCTTTTCCCGAATTGCAGATGATCGAATTCCAGTTTTACAAGAATGTTTCGATCTTCCGACTCGAAATCGAGATTGCAATTCCACATCTTGGCTGGACTTACCCGATATACGTGTTCCCCACTTTGTAATTATTCACGTGCATTTAGTGAAGCGGGAAAATTTCGGCGTGGGTTCACTCCTAGGCAAAGTCAGACGCGGACATGTCTCAGGTGCGGAAGAATTATGTATGGCCATTTTGCGCGTTCCCCATTCTCCCGTTCGCCACAGACGCGGATGTTGGAACTTCATGGTTTCGGAGTTTGTTTCCCCTCCGACAACAAAGGTGAAAGAAAGGAAGGTGAGATTGAGGCCATCTCACCTCGGAATGGTTTCGCTGCGATGGTCAACCACTATGCGTGCCTTGACTAAAATGTTTCCAAGCGACTAGAAAACGAGGCTTAACCATGCACGGGGGAAAAAGAGAACTGTAAAAGAATACCATTCTTTTCGTTCGGTCTTCCTTTCAATTGAACAGCGATTGACCTGGCGAAAGGTAGGTAGTTGATTAACGTCCCACTGGAGCAGCAAACGGGCTATTGGAGAGATGATACCTCAGTTGACACCTCACTCTCCAAATTTCCACACCAAACCATGTGACGACATTTGAGGATGCGATAGATTAACGTGCACCAGCTCCTTCGTACGCGACGATTTTTGATTCAATCGAGTCTCGAAAACACAACCCTTCAAATTCTAATCCACCATATGTTTTCAGTTGAATTGTGTTTTATAGCAGTGACACAAGAAGAGTTACCTTTAGGCGAGGCATTTAGAATATACGGGACTGCGTATTCAACAAGTGGTCATCTATAATAGATTTCAACTACGGGCAATAGGAGTCGTCAATTTTACCTATTGAAGATGACTTGTAGAAGCTATTAAATTCGAGTGGTTCTATCGAGACAAGAAAAACATATTGTCTATTAGACCAGAGTGATCAAGGATATCTATATTGAGGAAGAACCCACAGGGCTGGAATTAGTATCTCTACTATTATAAAAGGAAGTGTTTCTCTGTCTGTGTCTCTGTAAGCAGTGACCTGACAAATCTATGGCACTTACAATAATGAAATTTGGCACACAGGTAGTCCTAATTTTTGGCTATTTTTGTGTATCGCCAGAATTTTAAAATTTAATCTAGAACATTTTTCAATTAATTTATTAATTTTTTTCAACCCTTTTGTTTTTCTCTCCGGAATATGACGTCATTGAAGAAGGAGATTTTGCGATTTTCGACCTCTGACGTCACAAGTATTTTTTGTCCTAATGTCTTTGGAAGAAATACCAAGTTTTATGATTGTAGAGTGTTTACGTTGTTGCTAATAGCCACTTCGAGGCCATCTGCCTGTGGAGTTCGTTTGCGAAGCACACCAAATGGGAATACGTAGCAATCATCGGGAGTTGGCGAGCGTCAGCGATCAGTGGTCACACTTGACCCCACTGAAATAACTGACGGGCAACGTCGTGCTGACCACGCAGTGGCTAGTAAATGATTAAAAAAAGAATCTATTCGCTTATCACACCGAGGTAGAATCCACGTAGGTATTTCTGAAAGCAGACACAAAAAGTCTTTGATCGTATTGATAATTTAGTTTTACGGCCCTTCGACTGGAATGAATGCCGGGAGATTGGGTTACTTCCAATTTTATTTTATGAATGTGTGCTTCCATTAACAGCAATTAATTCTATGAAGAAATGATTCTCTAACATAAAAATATTGAGATACTTGGCTACAGTTGTAGGGCTACATTGAAAAAAATTTGTATATTCGAATTGTCTTTAGAACAATAGTGGCATTTCGTATAATTACTAGGTAGTATATGATTTCGGAATAAATTAATTTGGGGTCAAGCAATGTTCTTGGTGGCACAGAATCAGGGTTGTTTCATAGTGATGTGCTCTCCCAGAATTATTCTACTCATAAATTATTTGCGCCATCAGGTCTTTAGGTATGTACGGGCATCACGATAACGATGTACCCGAGGGATCCGACCTTACTTCTGTTTTACAATCATTTTCTGCTTTTTCCCCTCTTTCGTTTCTGTCTTATGTTTGGCGCAGTTTAGTCAAATATGGCCCTTGCGCCATAAAACCCAAAACCAACGAACAGAAATTATTTGCTCCATACATGACTGATCACTGTAGAATAGAATTCTTCAATAAATATTTCCATAATAATTAGATTAATAGTTTCATCTCAGAAACTTAGTTATAAATAACTAATGTTAAACTGTGATCATGTCTCCAACAACCACTTTTTTTTGACAAGTTGATGGTGTCAACTGTAGTTTCAATCACCAAATCAAGGCTGTTCGGATACTTTTTGCATTTCAGTTTCTTCCTGTCGCACACGTCATCAAGGAGTTCACCTTTCACAAAATGGCCTGATCTGTCAACGCCCTAATTATTCCCATTTCCGTCTCATAATCAAAACAAGTGGGTGTTTCCCACGAATTCCAACTTTCTCGTCCAACTCGCGCAACACAAGCCAAACCGAAAGAGAAGGTGATTTTACAGTGTTCCATTTCTACCCAACTCGAAATTCCAAGCGAATTTTCCATCCTTTCTATGCCAAATACATCAGGTACGTCATTTCGTGGTTGTTGGAAATTTATGGCAATAGACTGCAACATGTGAGAAGACACGTACCATTAAGAAAGCTGTTTGTTACTCAAGGGTTCTAATACTACATCTGAACGCCCTTCAACGGCTCAGAAAGCCTTTGGCTATGGACGAGAAATATTTTCTTCTTTTTAACAGTATTTGTCCATGGAAACCTGGTTGGCCATCGAAATTGCAATTATTTCGACCGAAATACCCTAAGCATGAGCCTTTCAATCCAATTCATTGACTGGCTATTAGTCTCACCTTCAATCCCAGCCAAGTAACACTGTGTCTAAGTAAGAGGCATTGCGACCTCGTTGTTCTAAACCACATTGAATTCATTTCATCTGCGTGGTTCGTGATGGTAAAAACTTTTGAAGCATTACATATCATATGAAAGATGTAGAATGCTCGAAAGAGGCACGATAAATTGTCAGGAAAAATATTTTCGAGTGTCCTCCAATGACCCATAAAACGTCAATAGATTTTATAACCCGTCCAAATATACAATATAACATATTTAAAAAATTAATGTTAACTTTGCTGCGATAACTTGACTTTAATAACCTTTTACAAGACAAATTGGACTAGACCAATTGAATTCTTTGATCTAGCAAGGGAGTCGTAACTCGATATCTCGTCATTAGGAGAAAATTGATCAGATCTTTCTCTCTTCATCAGAAAAATGGACGATACCTTGATGACGAGATATCTCGTCATTAGCAAAATGGATCAGATCTTATAGATCTCATCGAAACCATATGGAGGGTTAAAAAGAGCTTGAAGTTAAGATCAGAACGTGACACCTCATAATTGGGTGACTATAAAACCGAATTTGAAGCAATATATTAGACAAACTTGCAAATCCAAAATTGTTTTGTTGGTGTGAAATATAATTTAATGTCTACACCAGTCTTGACACTATGCACTGTTATGTTTCATGAATTCACTCTCGTCTCTTACGTCTCTCTAAAAGATAACGAAATTACGAAGCATTTCTCTTTAATACATCATATTCATAGTCGCTATACATTTCTCGAATTCCCCGATATTGTTTTATTATTAATTCAACATCATTTCTTAAAAGCTGTGACCTAACCTTTAAATTAATTTGGTGACCGTGCACGTTCACACAACCTAGCATTATGCTTCTCACACAATACTCTCTCTCCTATCTTTAATTCTTATGTTGCTCAGAAACGAGTCCGCCCCCCCCCCCCACCAGTTTCCCCACATAAAGTTCTTTAAAGCCAAGTACATTTTTTAATCCTTAGCCGCAAGAGCCATGACTCCTTCTTTTAAATATCATATGCATAGAAATACAAGCTCTTCAAAATGTTTAGATACTGTCTGAAATTTCATTAGAAAATTGTCCTCATTTTCTTATTTCGGCATTAACCCTTTTAGTCCTGTTTGAATTTCGCCCTATGATGGCATTTTTTGCCAGTCATCAGTCTCCCTTCTTTCCAGGGTCCCCAAATTACAGACCCGTCAAAACGTTTAGATATAGTCTGTGAAATTTCCTCAGAAAATTAATCCTCGCTTTCTTATTTGAGCATTAACCCTGTTTGTCCTGTTTGAATTTTGCCCCCCTGATGACATTTTTGCCAGGCGTCAGTCTGCCTTGTTGCCAGGTGACCCACTCAGCTGCCACCTCGGGCCAAATTGCGGAACTTCCAATCAGGGAAAGTGAGAGGCATCCGAAATCCTTTTGACGCCATTAATTTTATTTATATTCTCCGAATTCCGCTCCCATCTCACTTTGATTGTAAAACGCCTCAAAGTGGTAGCACTAGTTTCCCAAACTGTTTTCGTTACCCGTTTCTGTCTAGAATGGGCTCTTTGATGGACATGATCTCACCGCAGAGATTGTAACCTCTGTATCACTTCGTTGGGACGATGTGATCTGAATATCAAAGTCTCTGAGCTATACTGCCTTATCTACTTCTTTTTTGTGCTGTGTGTTCCTTGAATTATTAAGATGTCGTCATAGGCTGCATTATTGTGTAGATTCTGCAGATTGCTTGTTTAAATTTCAAGATACTTTATGTTTTCTTTCTAAAATCCTACATGTTATCTTTTGTCTAGTTCAAAATACTGTTCTTGAGTGGTGCACTTGCAAGTAGTCTGGAATAGAAAAGGGGCGCCTAACTTAAAAATAGATCATTCACTAATGAAAAGGTAAGTAGGTATATAATTAACGTCGAATAGCAGCAACGCAACCGCTAACAAAATAATAAAGGTTGCGATGAATATGCACGGTGATAAAAAGTTATAATGCTGCAAAACCACTATAAATAAACACAAATATTGGCAGAAGAATGATATGAGGCTCAATTTTTTGCTCGTTGTTGTTAATTTAGTCAGTGCAAAGTGATACCTATGAAACCATGAGTATCGAGCTCTTCATTTTCATTCGAAAAGGGCAACATCAAATGTTTTTATCAGGGAGAAGGGAAATTTGTTTTGGTTCACACATGGGCAGTCAACACCACAGGAACGGCCCTGTTACTCAGGCAACCATTTCTCCGGCTCAACTTATGATTGGACTGAATAAGTATCTTGGTCACACAAACCTAAAAGTAATTTTCTTCGATTTTCTATAAGATTTCACAACATGCCTCTTTCATTTTGATCTTCCTATATAAAATTTTTCAAATGTACTATTTATTTTCCAGAAAAGCAGGAAAGGAATTAAATATATTTTGTCTTGTCTGTCGTGGTCTAAGACTTTGCACTGGTTCTCCATCCTAGATTCCAATCATAATTGGGTATCCTCTCCGGTAACTTACCTTTAAAGGTTCCAGCGACTGGATTCGTTTTTAAATGGAGGACCCTGTTCATTAAATGTTGATAGAAGCCTATAAGTTTCTATTGACTAAAACCTTTAGTATACTTAATATAATAATACATTGTTCATAGTAGTCAGAGATACTTTGGTGTACACAGTATACTTCAATATGCAATTAATAAACTTCATAAACAAAGTATACAATGTATCATTGCAAACATTAGTATACTACTAATTCATTGTATACTTAATATGCTATTTATCAGTAGTACACTTAAATACTTTGCTTTATCCCACAACCGTCTCCGGTCACAAGGGCATCAGTCGAGCCCAACAGAGGTCTGACGTGGTAAAATAACCTTTGAAAATGCTGCCAAAGTATTTGCAATTGTATTGTCTAGGTATTTAGAGCAGCCATTTCGTCCAGTTCGCAAAAAGGATAGATTGTTGATTTCACTTCTCCAAATATAGTGTGCGTCTGTACGTGGCAATGTCCAGTAAGAAGTCGAAACCAAGCGTCTCCGACAGCTCTGGGCAAAGAACATGGAATGCAAGCTTTATTTCTCAATAAAACATTTCAGGACTTTCCTGTAGACATCCTTCGTGACTTGAAAATCTTTTATTACCTGCACATTACATAAGTCTCTTGATGTTACGTAGAGACAAAGGGGATTTAGATGGGGTCAACCATTCTTAACCGATTGGTCAGCTTGTTCATTACCATATATACCAGCGACTAGGGATCCAATGTAAGGTAATTTCTTTTCTTGGCCTTCCCAACGTGGCTACCTCTTCTGTACATCCCGATGCAGAATATCATAATCATCTTAAGTATGCCAGATATGTTCTTCATAGGTTGGTACATCTAGAAAACTATACGCTTCAAGATGTCTCTCAATTGTGTTATCACTAGCGATCAAATACTCATGAGATTCGGTCTTTTGTGTTTATAAGAATAAAGAAATAAGGATAAAGCAAGAGGGGTAAAATTAATAATGACCTTCTGGCAGCATACGGTATTTACAAGATATTATTGCACAATTCCTTACTTGTATCAAACAAACATTGCATCACAATGGCTAAAAGAAGGAAATTCCTTTCATCAATAGATCATTAAGAAGGGAAATAAATTTAATAACTGTGCTCCACGCACGTCAAAAACATGCATAGTAAGCACGAAGTAACAATTATCTGATAAATAAGACTTGTGTGTTTCGATATCTTCTTTCATTCTATTCATATTGAAGCTAATATATTGACTAAAATACTCTAAGTTGAGATACGATTGATGGTTTAAATTATAAGTCGTATAATTCACAGAAAAATATGCTTAAATACCAGTTTAAATGATAAAGCAAATCTGAAACATTTGGCTTAATATTTTAAGCTCGCTTTCGTAATGCTTTTCCTAGAATGGTGTTGCATCATTGTTATAGTAAAATTTCAACTTCATTTACTGAATAATTCGACGAGTCACTCTTTCAGTGCCATTGAAGAGACTTAATACATCGGATTGATTTAAAAAGCAGAAGGAACCACTACATTATGATTAGGGATTGCAATCCGATCCGGCGTATACGGTAATCCACTGGATCCGGCATAATTTGCTACCTACCGGATCCAGCAACATTTATCAAATCCGGTCCGGATCAAATAAAACCGAATTTTTTTAAATTAAATAATTGCTTATTCAAACCCAACTTTAAAATCGCTAAATCGTTTATTAAGCAATCGATTTTATATTTTTAAGTCATCAGTTTGGAGAATTCTAGCAAAAATGATAAATTAAATCATCAATAATATTTTTTTTAATGAAGAGGAATTAGAAAAGCAAACTCTGCAAGAAAATGAAGACTTGCAAAAAGACAAACTTTAGAAAAGAAACAGATTTTGAGAAAATACTGAAGAAAGAAATGACTTCATATATATGAAATGGAGTCAAAGGAAAATATTTGTCTCTTTTGTACGACTACTTAATGACGGTTAAACAACTAGTGTCGAAGCTGAGAGGGCCTTCTCGGCCGCTAGTTATATTTGCAGTTCATTGAGAAATAGTTTTGGGGATGACACATTTAATACGATTTGTTTCCTTAGATCGTTATTTCAAACTCAAAAGTGATTTTCATTATTACATAACCTCGATTTAACCAATTAAGAAGAATTAAGAGTTCCCTTGTTTGCTATGTTGACCAAAAACTGCCACCGATTAGATTTTTATGCTAGTATGAGACAAGGTTAGGTACAATTTATGTATAATTTGCTCAACGAAATTAGAGATAAAGACCACTTAATTTTAGATAACTAGAAAAGTACTACGTTTTAAACAAACTAATGTTTATTGGTGTGGAAACTAGTAAGTCTTATCATCATCAATTCGTTTAATACTTACTACTAGTAGACTAGTAGTTACTATAATTAATTGTTGGTGATTGATTTCCTACCTATGGATAAGTATTGATAAAGTTAATTTTCTAATGCTAAAATAAATGTTTTGTTCGTCAATTTGGAATAATACCATTTATACGTAATTTCACTCAGCCGATTTTGGAAAAATACATACTGGTTAAGTAATTGGTAATTTTTTAGTTAACGTCGTACTAGAGCAACACAACGGGCAATTGGCGACGGTCCGGGATCAGTCCCTCTATACTGGTTAGATAGACTTATTAACAAAGTACCAATCCGGCCGGATTCAACCGGATTAGTGTCAATCCGGCCGGAACCGGTCGGATTGAAAATCGTACCGGATTGCAATCCGTAATTACGATAGTGGCTGACATTTAAACAAGGTTCTTATCATTCATTACTTAGGTGAAATGGTGAAACTAATTGTGGTTTTTAAAATTTCCTCATCGGGTAGTACGTAATGTGATTGTTTTTGAGAATCACTTGGAGAACAATCTTTTTTACTTTATTTTCGAGTTTTACTACGTCACACATAGACTAGATTGTATTTTGCAGATTTTTTACTTTTTTATATTAAAGAGAGAGAGAGAGAGAGAGAGAGAGAGAGAGAGAGAGAGAGAGAGAGAGAGAGAGAGAGAGAAATAAAGTTTACGCAATTTGCTCACGGGGGTCATCTTTATATATTTATAAATGGTTTTTTTCTACAGGCGAAAACTTGACTGTGCGAAAGTACAAATTATTTCAAACTTCCTTTTGTTTGTGGTTTCAGTTTTACATAATTTTATACGAAATCACAACACGCAATGTCAAGATTTTACTTAATATAAGTTAAATAAAAACTCTGTATATGAACCAAAATCTTTGTTATTTAACTCTTTCTATATGCGAATATACAAACAAAAATCATTGTTACTTAGCTATATGTGATGTCTTTTTAATTATTATTTGAGAGTGTTTGGTAATTTTTAATTAAACGTCGTGCTAGAGCAACACAACGGGTTATTTGACCCTATCAAGCCCTTAAGGGAAAGATCCGACGAGAGTGTTGGATTATAATTCTGACAGATAATTTATATGTGAGAATGGAACACATTTTTTTTTGACAACTCGTCTGTGACTGAACGGTATGTTGCTTGCAAGGAAGTGAGAAAATGTATTTGAAGGGGCACGAACCCTTTTAACCTTATACGATGGTGACCCCCCACCCACCCTCCAAGCGGCACGCTCTGGTATCCGCTCAGATCCAAATGTTTCGAGGACCGAGATGTCCTGGGTGATATGTCTGAATATTTAGGTTCTGCCATTTGCAGTATGGTAATGTCTATTGGACCATACTTAAACTGTATTTTCTGGACTGTGTTCGAGCATGCTACTTGGAGGAAGATAAACATTAAAAACACCCCACCGTATATTTTTTTATCTGAGGGGCATTAGATATAAATACCCAAAACATCTATATATATATATATATATATATATATATATATATATATATATTAAACGACGTGTGTGTATATTCTCTATACAAATCTACACCGTTTGACCCATCTACACCCAATTGGGTACACTCATATTTTAGAACACTGTGAAAAAAATTGTTTTTTTTTTTACTTTCCTATCTTCAGACCTATCTGTAGCCATAAAAATTGACACACAGTTATTCCTAAAAGTGTCCCTCGAAGCCCCAATTTTAAAATCTTAAGTTTGTTTTTCTGCAATAAATAGACAAGGACAAGGAAACACATTCTACAGAGTTTGTGTATTTGAGTTAACACAGGGAAATGTCGCGTTCCTATTTGAAACCCGAGCAACGCCGGGTTATTCAGCTATTGGCATATAAATACTCCACATATACAGATAACAAGTTTAAATGAAATGTCAAAGTAAATTAAATTGTTCCGTAATTGCACTCACACAGAAACACTGTGGTCTTACTTTACTTTCAACAAAATTTCCCCAAGATGTGTGTTGGCTGATCATTCGACTTAAATTAGATCATTATATTCCGTCTGCGAACAGCGTAAATTTAAAGCCTGGTATTTGTTTCATCTCGTATTTAGTCTTCAGTGACACACGCACACGGCTCGTGAAATCATCTTTGGATACGGTCGTTCGAACCGGCCTCGAGGGTTTATATGGGTTAATATATGAGGGTAGGATCGTTTGATAAATTTCTTTGAGTTGGTGACACGATTAATTTAGTGATGTCACTGCTGGAAGGCGTCACTTTTCGAACGAGCTCAGATCAAACTTCGGCCAGATGCTATCCTTTGTTTGCGTTCTACAGACTTTTGAAGCGAGAATTGCAATAGTTTCGACACAAATGGGAAAATATGAGTTCCTGTGCAGAGATAAAACATTTTTAGTTGAAGTGGATGGACACCCTATTTCGCAAACTCGACTACATGTGACATTTTGTTACCAAACTTTTCTCGGTGTGAATAAATTTTAATCGAAAATAAGGATGTTAACGTTGTAACCTTTGAAACAGGTACTTTTTTGACGAGATGAAAATCTTAGAAACACTCTGCAGCAGCCCTCATTGGTGACTATAGTGAGAAATAAAATCGATTAAAAAAAAAAACGGTATTTAACTTGCCTTTTTACCATGCTTATTAAATGACCCTCGTATACAAGTCTAAGCAAGATTTCATAAATATATTTAATTAATATTTAACTACTCCCTTCGTCATTCTAATGTCGTTTTTTTGTCAAACTTGGGCTAATTTGACCACAATCCACAGCATAAAATGGATTCAGAATCACTACAAACATTCATGCTTAGACAGGGATTTGAATCCAGTGCCCATTGAACTGAGAGTCAGGGTAATCACTGATTACTATGAGTGTTTAGCATTCACTCAAAGAAATAGTAAGACTTTAGGTTTCTGGTGACATTTGCATCCAGATGTAACATTCTATAAAACAAAAGCCTACCAACTGGTCTGGTGGTTAAGGTGTTAGTTTCTATATCGGAAGGTTCCTGGTTCGAATCCGGGTCAGTGCATGGATATTTGTAAGTGGATGGTATAGAGGCGGCTGGTTCACCTTAAATCTGTCGTGGCTGAAAGTCCTCGCGTTGTGTTAGTGTGGAAGTTTGGAGAGTGAGGTGTCAGCTCAGGTGTTGACCTCGTCATCTGACTGTGGTTCCGAATTACATGGTCTTGTAATCGGATCTTTCCCTAACCGATCGATCCAGGACTGTTGTCAATAACCCGTTACGTTGCTCTAGTACGACGTTAGTTAAAAATTACTTTATCTTATCATCGTATTCTGATCTGTTGGTCACTGCGGACAATGAGCCTTTCAGAATCATTTAGGCAAGTCACACATTGGTCCAACACCACTCCTGCATCGCTCAATTGGCTGAAATACGTGTGCGTGCATGCATGTTTTCTGTTCGGAAACGGAGGCCCTCCCAAACTGGTATATATGGTAATGAACACGCTGACCGATCTGCTAAGGCTGGATCAGTTTTCCCAACCTAAATCACATTTGCTTCTACGAAACGTGAAGAGACTTATATTCTAGACTTAAGTAATAATAGATTATCAGTTACAAAGGATATTTACAGGAAAGAACTGCTCATGACACACATAACTGACCCTACATATTAAGAAACCATTGGAAGATGAACTGATCGGGGGTCTACATTCCCGGCCTCTTGCGGTGAAAACCAAGGAAGTTAAAAACCGATTTTCTCATAATTAAGTTCAAAAGTCTTCTGATTTCCTAAGGATTGTATAGACTTTATTTTTCAACGAGTTTTTTTTTTTTATTTATTCATTTGGAGATACCGGGCTTGTGGGCTATGTAGTTATATACCATCGCACTGGAGCAACACAACGGGCTGTTGGTGACGGTCCGTAATCAATCCCCAAGGGAAATATCCGAGGACAAGACCACTTAATTTAGAACCACGGTCAGATGACGAGGTCAACACCTGTGCTAGCATTCTACTCTCCAAACGTAACGTGCATCATCCCCCCGTGTACTCGACGGTATTTGGTTGGATCGAGTTTCGTCCTAGCAAATTTTCGATTAATCTAGCAACTGGACTACCTGTGATATACCTGAGTATACTGTGAAGAGTTTCACACTACCTTGTCACAACTGTCGAAATGCCGAATCAATTCGGACTGATTCTTATTCCGCGTCATCTGCTGTTAGACTTGAAGTGGTGTTCATCCAGATCTCTGATTGGCTATCGACTTTTCCCGTTGGATTCTTTTCGAATTGTTGACGAACGACGGTTGCAGAGACGAGACAGAGACGGAGGCAGAGGGTGACGCTGAGAACAAATACTGATATTTATTTATGTACTGCAATTAATGCTGTGATGTAAATATTGCACACATTCTTACGTTCTTCAAATAATAAGCACTTTAAATCTTGGCTGTTAGTTGTCCTCTCCTAGTGTACGATTCGTACAGTTTTCATGCTACCGTTTTTGGCGACGACACTACAATACCTAAAGAAAATCAAGAAATAAATTCTAGGACTATTTTATTTGCAACGCGTTCTAATGAAATGGTTATCAGAGCTAATCTCTCTTTGTGCTACTGATGTTCGGTGACTCCGATGGCTCTGAATAACACGGGGAAGAGTGTACAAAGAACTATTCTGCGATCATCATAGGCCATAACACACGAGTGAACGCACTAAGTAATTTGTTTTTATCACACGCAGCATTCCCATTGTGTCTTTTTAATTCCAGTTTGTTTTCTCAAGGAAACGCGTGAAACCATTTCCTCGTGGGTTCGTGTCAAGAACGCTCCACTGGTTTAACGGCCGAGTGGTTTTTACTCTAATGGTTTTTGGTATGTCGTTTGCCAATTCGCTCGGTTTACATACGACGACACGTAAAAAAAGTTTACTTTTGCAGTGCAGGGTGTAGGTGTTCCAAAAATCTCAAAAACTTAAAAGATAAAGTTTTATTGCATAACAACCTAGACAAGGGTTCAAAGGTTGGCGTGGGTTTACTGGCGCTAAGGCCATATTGGGCCAAGCTGTGTCAAATGCAAAACAGAGAACGCCAAGTAATGAACATACACAGGGAAAGTTTGAATGATATATAAGAATGAAAAACTTCGTGGTAAGTTACAGGAATCAAACATAAAGCCGCCTACAACTCCTTTCATTCTCACATGTGTCCAAAGAAATATTTATGTATTTGGAAAAATTAAGCATATATACATATGTGTATTCCACGAGGGGCCCCTCGTGTTCGACCCCCTCGAGAAGAGACTTGGCCTCTGCTCTCGTGCATAGAACGATTCGGTTACCGTTACTTAGGGGAGTGTCAACTGAGCTTTAGGGGAATGGGTTGCTCTATTAAATCATACATGACCTATTTGGTGCTTTATTTAGACTCAAATAGAGAATGACTGTTGACACTAACGAATCTAGCACAAAAGCAGGAAATAAAATGTTATCGGAGTTCTCCTATTTGCAGCCCCAGAGGGGTGTCTACACAGAGTGAAATGAACCGCCCCTAAAAGAAGAGACCTGCCTAAGTCTTTACTCTCGGGATGGTTAAACCATACCAAAACTCTACTTTACTTTTAGCGAACCAAAAACCTTAAAGACGTAATTTACGAGATTTATATTAGATCAAGGACACACAAGAAGAATTATTGTCCGACCACACCTCAAGATGATGATTGAACACTTCTTCTTCACGTGGTACCGAGAGGTGTTTTCTAGAATTAACGTCTCTCTGGATCAACACAATAGGCATTTGGCGACGGACCGCGATCAATTCCAAAGAGAAAGACCCGAGGACAACGTCACGTAACTTTGAGCCACGGCCAGATGACGGGGCAATACATGAGGACATTTGACGCCACGACAGACGTTACTATTCCAACCGGGATACTGCGGTTCTTGTGTACTTCACTTCTACTGTAATCCATCGTTGTGGCAGTTTTAGAGCCATAAAGATTATTTAGTCTTTCTATTTATGAAACTATAAATCCTTATTTTAAATATGGCGGTATTGCAGCCAGGATGCGACATGTTTAATGCAAAAGGATTATGGGAAGAGTTACAAGGTGGCCCAGCGGGTAATGTTTGAAACGAATCGGAATTTCAAAACACTTAAGAGTTATGAAAAGTTTTTAATGATATATAGTGAAATTAATTAAGTAAGCTCAATAGGCATCCATCCGTCACGTTTGAGCAGACATCGATGTCAATCGTGTCGAATGTAGTTGTAACGGCAGTTTTCAGTTCAGGACTTGTCTGCCACACTTAGCTCTTCAAATAACCCAACAAGAAGAAATCGCAAGGGTGTAAATCGGGCGAACAGGTCGGCCATGGGTAACCCAACCCGATGATTCGATCGTGAAAACGCTCATTGAGCACTTCGAAAACTTCCGCCGTACGATGTGGTCTCGCACCATCGTGCATAAACCGATGACCATGGACCCAAGTCATTACCGTGAAGAGAATGGAACCCCTCCTTCCCGTTCGGAAACTGTCTGTATTTCGCAGCGTTTACTGTGCCGTCGATGAAAACTGGGCCTTACACACACCATGGAAGGATATTGCGCACCACACAAGAAATTGCCTTCTTTAATGATCATGCGTACCAAATTTGGCTTCACTTGCTCGCAGCTAGAGCCATCTATTAGAATTTTTTTCAAATATTACCCGACGACCATAATGACGAGATATCTCGTTATCGAGAGTCTCGAGCTAATGACGAGATATCTCTACATCGAGATATCTCGTCATCGAGAATCTCGAGCTAATGACGAGATATCTCGTCATCGAGAATCTCGAGCTAATGACGAGATATCTCGTCATCGAGAATCTCGAGCTAATGACGAGATATCTCGTCATCGAGAAACTCGAGCTAATGACGAGTTGTCTCATCATCGAGAATACAGATTGAATTCTGAATGATGAAGATATTGCTTTTTTTATGATGATAAGATCAAGATAAGGTCATTTTTTCTAATAACGAGATAATTCGTCGAGGTAACCACCAGGACGTTTCAAATGTCTATCTGGTTTTATTTTCATGGTGTTTGTTTATAGTTCAATAGAATTATTCAAACAATTGGACAGTTTATTCAAACATGTAAACCATTTCTAAAGAAGGTTCGATTGTTTCATTTGCGTCATAACGTTGCAATTTGTCAGAATTTCTGGAAGTTTTATTTCGTAATACTCAGTTTCCTAAGGGACAGTTTGTTCAAACATGTAAACCAATACATGAAAACTTCAAAATAATCACAAAATTGTTGTTTGCGTGATAGTTTTTAATAAGGTGCTTTAATTTTTTCTAGGATTGTACTTGAAACGTAATGAATAACCGATGCTTATCTGTGATAGTCTTATCTATTGTTTTCTTAGGTAAGTGATTTTTGTCTTTTAACTTACAATTTGGTAATGCCATGCGTTATGAAAAGCTTTCTACAGTGCTTAATATAAGGGAAATAGTGTTCTTGTGTAACTTCAATGTGTTTGGTAGACGGAAGAAAAAAAGTCCAATATTTCTACTTTGTTCCTGTAATTTAAAATGTAGGCAGTGTCTCCTAGATAATCCTCGATAAAATCTTGGTAGGATTTTAGGACACCAAAAGAAATTGTGCGAGTTCTTAAATCCGAGCAGAACATTGCAATCTAGATGTTATGTGTGCAGCTACAACATCTACTATCCCCAATACGAATCTAGAGAATAGATAATAGTTAAATTCAAGACATCTGGGCTACGGAAGAAATTGTGTAATGATCCTGCACAAATCGATGCGGAATGTCACGAAATATGTGTTCTTTTCTACCTGAATTCTGACAGATTGTGGGGAAAGAACGTCTCTGAGCCGGTAGTAGTAACCTGTTTGCGTTTAGCAATTGTCAGACGGCAACAGTTGCGTAAGCAAATCGAGGTTAAGACCGACGAAAAAAGAATTCTTACCTCACAGAAACCTATGCGGAAGGATTGGTTGAAAAATGAACCGCTAAACCATGCCAGGTGCCTTTGTTGCGGTAATAAGTGGATTGGTGGATCGTATGAGTATGGGGATCCCGAATGAATTTGAACATTTCGTAATTCCTTTGCCAAATTCTGGCAGATTGACTCTTTAATTTTCAAACAATCTATAGGTGTATGACAGTACAGGCCCTAGAAAAGAAATATATTTGAAATTACGCGTCAGTCGAACATTTTGGCAAATGTAGGAAATTATTTAAACGACCATTGCCTCTTGACTATCTGTTCTAAATATTTTACCCTACGTAAAAATTTATTTCGTATCACCTGTGTTTGTGGTCCGTGGAATGCTCCAATCAAAGACGCACTCAGGAGGGGCACCCCCGGAAATATTTCTGATGTTACAAAAATAAACGCTGAAGTTATGTTACTTGTTAACAGTAGAAGTCTTATTGAGCCCATAAGTAGAACATAATAGTGAACAGGTATGAAAATAGTGGAGGTTATACAAAAATAAACGCTGAAGTTATGTTAAGTGATATCAGCAGCAGTTTAATTGAGCCCCATATAAGTAGAATAACTGCGAATAGGTCTGAAAATAGTCCAATATATTGACACATTTTAGTATCTGGTTACTAAACCAAGGAAAGAATTCATATCTATGCCAAGTGACTGAATGGGAAAGAAGACGACAACAACATCTTGTCTATTCGCATAGACCTGAGGGATCAAGCAAACATTCGACGGAAGGGCCTACAGAGTCATGCCCAAGACATTATTTCAAATTAAAAAAAAAATAACGAATACACATTGAAGCTAATTTAATCGGCGTGAGTTTAAGTTTTGGTTTGTCACGTAAGTACGATCTACCTGAATGCAGTAAAAAAATCATGAAACGTCATGTTTCTTTAGTATGTAACCTTTGCGTGTGCTCTTTGATTGGAATGGGTAAACAAGATTGGTCCTCCAACTTTCAAAAGGAGGACAAATCTTGAGTCTCCTATTTTCTATTTCAATACCTGGACGAATAGAAAAGGATAGGAAAATAGGACCTACTATTGAAAAGTGTCACATAGATTTGACCTGCTATTGACTCTAGTAACAACAATGAATTCTGTGGGGAAAAAATATTAAAAAAATATTTAGATATTTAGCTTAGTATGGCAAAACTGAGAAAATTTCATTATAAAATTATGTATTCTAAAATTATGTAATGACATGTATTCTTCCTATACGTATGCTTGAGACTTGTAACTACGCTTGCGGCCAACTTACTTGATAAAACAGAAAGTCGCACAATTAGGTAAGTGAGTAGTTAATTAACGTCGCACTGGAGTAACACAACGGGTTATTAGTGGAGGTCCTGTATCAATCTCCAAGGGAAAGATTCAAGGACAACACGTAATTTTGAACCAATCGTACACAGATAGGTAAAACGTCTCACAATTTTAATTCAGGATGAAAAATTTCAACAGGTAACATTTTTCTGACGTTAATATTTTTACTGACATAATTGAGGTAGGTATTTAATTAAAGTCGCTCTAGAGAAACACAATGGGCTATTATTGACATCATTAAGAACTAGTATATAACGTTTACTTAGATCAAACGAACCAAAATCTGGGTAAAATAAAATGAAAGAACACTAAAAAGTTGTTATCGCAATAAAGTTAAGCGCAAGTCTTTTTAATGTAGGCTGTTTATATAAATAATACAAATAGTTAATTTTAAGGAAAGTGTGTCAAATGAAGAGTGGAGTGATCCCGGAAGGTTAAGAAAATGTGTCAATTCAAGCAAAATTTTATTAAGCACATTAAAAATCATAGCAACTGTACAATTAAAAAACTATGCCGTTTTTGTTATGTAGAATTAAGGGTAGTTGTGATGTGCCTTTTGAAATATTCATCACATAAATCCGTTAATAATTACAGCTTCTTAAAAAGGAATTCGAATGGAATAAATCCGAAAAAATTTTAAATTATGCATTGAACTATCCTAAGCTGCAACATCTGATGATAAATCATGGCGATAAAGTTGAAAGACAAAGGAAAAAGTCATGAAACAAGACCCTGTAAAACAATTCTTTGTTCCAATAATGGGCCAAGTATCTAGAACGTCTAAAATATTACCTTATTGAGATCGGTTCTGTACAGATCAGAAGGTTAGGCTTAAGAACTGGACCACGATTGACTGCGTGCACAAAACAAAAATCTCAAAATCCGTTGTTCTTTTCTCTTGCGAGATGTTACTCTTTCATTCCATTACCGGAAATTTGTAGTCAGGAGACATGGCGAATTTGAATACAAAATCAGAACTCAAAATCGTGGTCGGGCATAGTAAAGAGGAAGTCGAGGTGTCTGGACAAGCATATTGTATTTGTACCAGAATCAGGTCATGGCGAACGCCATCTTTCGAGTTGGAAGCGTTTCGTGTTGTTCGGTAGCCCGTCCGAAATTAAATTTTACGACTTCGGTTCAAGGTTTGGTACCCTTCACGAGGTTTGCACTATTGTTTCGAACAAAAAATAATAATAGTGGAAATAAGCGGGTCTCGGTTCGCTGCGCGTGCCTTGACAATATATTCCAGTTTCTCCTTCTGCTGTAGAGATAATGGTGGCCGAATTCTTGGAAGGAAATGGAAAATTTTATCGAGCGTTAACTAAAAAGTTTCGATTCGACAGAAATAAAAACAAAATGTTTTGAATTGAGGCGATTTACATTTATCTCTCTAACATGATATAAAACAATTTTTTTTTAATCTAAAAAATTGTAATGAACGTATATATATCATAATATCATTTCGTATCATAATATAGTATCATTTAGATAGTGGAAGTAAAATCTGGTTTGTTTGTTACACTGGAAATCCCTCTCATATATCCTCAGCGTATCCTCGAAATGCTAATTAATGATAAATACTAATGGAATTTAAGAGTATTCGATAACATTCTGTATCATGTAAAAATACTCTAAAAAACAGTTTGAACTTTATAAGTACAACTAAATGTCTTACATCCCCTATGGTTATAAATACAAATCTTATCTAAAAAGTAATTTTATCAAGCATACAAACAGAAATCTTAATTTAAAAACTCTACAGGAACTCCTGATTCAAATAAAGTAAAGGCGACTGAATCTCAATCACTCAACCTTTCATGTTGATTTTTATCAACTACATTTGCATTTCATGTCCTAGTGGAATTTATGTTTCCTTTTTATTGACAAGAAAAATTTGCTGAAATTGACTGTCAGGATGTATTCAAAACTAATGAAAAAGATGACTGGTGCAAAGATACCCGAAACCTTCATTGCAAATTAAATAAAGTTTAAACTAAATGCTCATTGTTGAAAGCCTCAGTTTTGATGTAATCTTTTTTTATGAAGCATGTATTGTCATAATATTTAACATAGAAATAACTGGTCAGAAAGCGGCGAAAAAGCCTAAGTTTAATCAGTTAGAGTAATTCACTGACAGATTAAGAAAAATCGTGTTACAAAAGTGACACTAAACTCGCACATTTTATTAACATCATGCGACGGAAAACATCAACTTTTTAATAATATAGACGGAACATGTGGGTGGAGATTCCAGAAGGCTATATCATGTGGGCTTATGGATTGGGTCGATTCACTGTCGAGTCGTGGACTAGTGTTTTTAACCAATCCGGGATCCAATCGCTTCAACCAATCAACGATGTGCCTCACATTAGGATTCATGATCTTCCCCAACACCACGTGACACATTTTTAAGCCGAGCGATCAGGGGGAATAGCATGAAGCTGCGCTTGCATGCAGCACCCACGGTACAGCACTATACTCATTCGAGTTCAAACATTTCATTGCCCAATAACCTCAGGGCCGACCAACCGGTATGGTGATTAAGGTGTTAACCTCTAGATAGGAAGGTTCCTGGTCAGTACATGGATGCTAGTATGCGTATGGTGTAGAGGCGTTGGGTTGGTGTGGAAATTTGGAGAGTGGGGTATCAGCTCAGGTGCTGCCTCGTCATCTGACCGTGGTCCAAAATTACGTAGTGTAGTCTTCGAATCTTTCCCTTAGGGGATTGATCCCGGACCGTCGTCAATAGGCCGTTGTGTTGCTCTAGTACGACGTTAATTAAAATTTCCTTTCCTTCCTTTTACAATAACCTCAGTTTCTAGTCTATTTGGAGCGAAGAGAACGCATTCAAACTCTTAATAAAACTCTACAAGACGTAAAAAAAGAAATTTTAAGGATCAAACAATTCCGACAAGCTGAAAATGGTTTTTTTTCAAGTCTTTCAGGATTCAATGGCATAATAATACAAAACATTTTTGTATTAATAGTTCCAAGTTTTGTGTTATACTGATTATTGGTTTATGAAATATTTACAAGTGATATTTATTGTGTTATGTACAACTGTTAATACCAATTAATGTGTTTTAAAAGATTCTACTTTATTTTGGAAGGGTTGATGATTTTGTAAGAGTGCTTAAATGAATGTAAGAAAGTAGGAATTTGTGCAAAGGTATATACATTAATTAAACAACTATCTATATGATTGAATCTTTAAAGTGCATTATTTAATATTGATTAAACGGAATACATTTCAAATTAAAGGAATCAAATATTGTCAATATCTGGTTTCATGCTTGATGGTAAATGTTTCTACTTACGATGCATATTAATTTTACATAATTTTATTACAGCATGTTCAGCAGCTAATGCATCTCAATCGCACAAACTGGTATGTCAAATTTCATTATTATTTTCTGTCAAACGTTTGATTTCATAACTCAAACTAGAATGCATTATTGATATGGAATACGTACTTTTTAGACTTCAAATTGCTCTCTGTTTACTGAACGCTACAGATTGTTTTGCTTCCAAATTAAACCTCTAAAGCTTTTGAAAGTGTGTTTGAGAAAGCAAATAGAATTCATTACTTTTTTAACTTGCACTCAAACTGAAAGATTACATACATACGTATCATAGAATACAATATTTCACTGTAAGAACATCAAAAAAGAATTATATCTAAGAAAATTATAAAACTTTAGATAAAAATTAACTTTTTACAATTATATTTGAATCTAATATTTAAAAGTTGTAAAGTGTACATTGTGATCAAGTTCTATCGATCCTTGTGCGGCATGTAATGTGCATAAAGAAAGCACTTTTTCAATAATTTTAACTGTTTCTTCCATTAGTTTATAAAAGCACTCTCTCTACTCCCTTCATAAATCTATTTCTATCACGTTCACTTTGACTAGCTTGCAAGAGAACTCTAGGGAGTCACGAATAGGTGGGAATCTTTCTACTTTTTAGGTTTTTCCCAAATATAAAGAAAACAAACGCCTTATAAATGAACGTCTAAATTAATGACCCGCTTCCTATTGCAAAAGGGGCGAAATCTCTAACATTCGGATATTTGTTGCAAAGTTCTTTGTAGGTTATTCTGTTCCATCTCTTCCATTTTTCTAGTTAATTGCAAAGATGACCTGCTTAATTTTTTAATCTGGTTACATTCCGAAGGCCGAGTTGGAGATATTGAAAGAGCTTAACTGTTTTCTGTTGTTTCGTATTTCTAGTTTTATCATCGTATTAGTAATGATGAATTTACAAATCGCAAAGCGGATATATCCCTATCAACTGCTAGATTTATGCCCCGTAGGTTCGTACGTAGAGGTGGGAGATTTAAGCACGAAAAACTTCACTCAACACTCACAATACTCTCATAAAGATATGTTCATAAAGATACGTAACATAAAGATTTATGTTTATAAATTGAATACATCAACTATATGATATTTATACTAATTATATAATAAGTATTGATTACTTAGAATAAATTAATTTGTATCATGCAATAAATTTGTTGTATTGCTCAGTACCAATCAATTTAAACAATCATTTAAAAATGGATTCATTCTGAATGCAAAGGCTGAATTGCTCAATATATTATGCTAGTATTAAGTTTGAAAATTAAGCTAATATTTATTTTTAGTATATTTTTTATAAATTAGCCTACAATATATTTACAACTAAAGATAAAAAAAGACAAAGTAAGAACGGATACTGTGTAAGGATCAAGTTTAAAAGATTAAGATCGTTTTCTCATTCCTAAACTAAGACATTGCTTTTGCAAAAAAATATTTTTAAGGCTTTGAGTAGAAAACTCCTTTTCTACCCAATACAAATCCAATAAAATAGGCATTGATATATTTGGTTCGCTAATACTTTAGAGACTTGGGAACGCCTCTAAGTGCCATTTATACCAACAATTATTCTTTATTCGTCTAAATAACACGATAATTCTTTTGTTACTTCGAAACTAAATAAGACGCTGAAACGGTCAATAAGAATTGAATATAGCAACCCACACCGTAAAAGCGCTCAGTTAACCCCTGACAAAAGCAGCAATTTTAAACTTTTTTGCAACTCATTGCACACAAAAATTAATTGCTAAAATTCTACGACTCTACAAAAATAGATTTTATTGTTCACCAATAAGACAAAAATTAGACATCATTTTTATTTATTTACAATAATAATAATAGAAATTAGATACCCATTTTTTTTCTCTAAAAGGGCTTTCAAAAATATTTTGTTAAAAAAAAAAGAAATACTACTCAAAATTATATATAAGAGTATCACTAAAATTATTTGTGGATACATGTCAAAAGTTCAAAAATAAACCGTTGAAATTATATAAATTTTACGCAATTTAAACCGTTTCACCGGCTTACAAGTGCAGTTCGTACGGCACACCAGTTGAAAATGACTATGCTATATGATCATAGTTTACACAGAAGAAAAGTGTATCTTTTTGAAGGCTGTTTGAAAGGGGATGTCTCACAGCCTCATCTAGAGTACACCTAGACACTAGAATGTTAAGTGAGATAATTTTATATACTTTAACCTCTAACGCTCCAACTAGCAGGTTCATGAATTCCTTGAAAATGAAGCCATTGAGCGAATACCGTGGCCAGAAAAATCTCCTGATCTGAATCCGATAGAGAACTTATGGGACTACCTTGGAAAAGTAGTTATATGGAGACATCCTCCTGCTAGGAATATGAATGCCCTGAAGACCGCATTGCTGGAGGAGTGGAACTTAATTTACCCAAACTGTGGCTGGCAGCATGAAATCACGTTGTGAAATGTGTGTACAAGTCGGGCGATCACGTTCAATATTAAATTCATAAGCCTCAAATTTTTCTGAGTTATTCATTTTTTTCTAAACTCTCCTTGTCACATATTATTGTCATTTTAATGGTTTCATGCTACAATTTAATATCATATGCAGTGTTCTTAAATTTTTTCTTTTGTATTTATGTGTTATAATGTTATGTCTCATTCCAAACAAAATTCATAAAATTATAGTACCCAGTTTCTGAGATATCCGTGATTCTATTAGTACAGCTGATATGTGAAATAATTGTAAGGAATTGTGCCTATAATGATAGAAGCATACAACTTGGGGCACATATACTACACATATGAATATTTAATTTTGGATATGAGGCCATCTCAGATTTCGCTTATAGCAGTAATGTCGGACATTCAAAATGGCGGCTTCGGAATATATTTTGTGCTCCTTTTAAGTGTTATTTGATGATGTTAAATGACAGCTATTAAAGTAATGGTGAGTAATTGTTGTTTTGTACATGTACTTAGCTATTTTTAATAATATATACCATATTTTATATAGATATATTCTATTTATAACAAAATGGCGGCCTCTGAGTATATTTTACGTGCTCCTTTTTTATTGTCATTTGGTGATGTAATTTCATATTAACTTTTTCCACAGGTGACACGATAAGAAGAGAACTAAGATAAAAATGTGGATGTAGTGCATAAGCTGATTACTCCATTCAATACTGATACATCTGGACAATTCAAAGAAACAGAGTGGAACAAGTGTTTAATCTGTCAAGAAGACAAGTCTGAAGTTCTTCGGTGTACAGCAGACAGTAAGTAATAGCAGTAAGCGTGAAAAAAAGGGAACTGGTTATAAGACAATTTATGATTTACTTGTGGGATTTAGTATTGCAGGATGTTTACCAAGGACAATAAATCTGGAACGTCTCGATGATGCAGGAGGTGTCGAGGCAACATTGGTACAACATAAAGCTCAGTTTCACGAATCATGTAGTCTGCAGTTCAGTAAGACAAAACTTCAAAGAGCTCAGAAATGGAAGATAGAACCTTCGGATAATGCAAATAGTTCTACGAAATTCACCCGCCAGAATGTTGTAGTAAATAGTTAAGTGATTCAAAAGCAATTTTTTTACATGCTTTCTCAAGCTGGAAGTTTATTAAGTGGCAGAAAGGACTGTTGGCAAAGGACAGTCAGTTCTAATAGCAGGAACAGTGGTAACAATTGTGTATAGCTTTCAGGAAGATGTTTAGTTGTTTTCTCTTCAAAAGTACTCGAAGTCTTAGTTTGATAGGTTCCTTTAAAATTACCATCTGGATGTTGAAATCGGGATATTCCTGTACCATGGAAATAATCGTGAGCTGTAGTAGAACTTGGATTGTGGTCAATATTATCAACCGCACTAGTTGTGAAAAGCCCTCTTTTTAACTGAAGAGGAACGACAGCATTTTCCATGTGATACACATGACATATTTCATTTCCAAGTTCTGATGAAAGATCTAGCACTCGGTCTTATGTTATGCTGAATCCGAGCTCGTGAAGGTCCTTAACTAGTTTACGCTTGCGAGTTTTTTTTTTTTTTTCGAATTAAAATACCTAAGTATATAAGCAAATGTGTTTTTCGTTTTCGATTGTGCTTGTAGACTGTTCCAGAATGACACTCCCGACGTCTCACCAAACTGTTATACATTAGTAACTGTGCAACAGTAAGGATACAATGTGGTTGAGAAACTTGACTGTGCTTTAATATTTGGACCAATCATAACCATAGCAACTAGAGCTGACAGAGATGCTGGTACGGAATCTTCCTGACAGGTTTCTCCAAATGATCCTTTGAAGAGGTTTTTCATTTTAAAAATGTCTCTTCTAACTATATTTGCTGTTTTGGCAAGATGAATAGCGTCATTATCTGCATCGTATTCACAAGCTTTCTTCGGAGCTATTCCAACATCATTATTATATATTAACATCACATCTCGACCTTGCTTATGTGCTTCCATGTCAGGAAAATATGCAAGTACTCTGTTTTCTAGTTTTGTGGAATGTATGCTTCTTGAAAGATCACTACCTTGTTGTTTCATCCTCATGCTGTACAGTTTGCATAGATCAACAAGTTTAAATATGGGTGCGATTTCATTGTCCCTAAGAGCATCTTCGATGTGTGATATAAGTTCGTCAAATGCAATACCATGGTTAGTTTGTTCTATTTCAGTTTCTTGTTTGTTATTTTTGTCTCTTGCTCTGTTATATAATGATATAAGGGTTTGAACATAATACATGGCATTTAGTGCAATCATATCACCGACACTCAGTTTCGCAAGCAAAGGCCGGTCCCCCAGTTTAAGGGCACAGTGAGGAACACATCCAGGCCGAATGTACAAGAGATGCAGTACATAATAAACTTTCAGCTTGAGCAAGCATGTAAAAAAAATTGCTTTTGAATCACTGAACTATTTACTACAACATTCTGGCTGGTGAATTTCGTAGAACTATTTGCATTATCCGAAGGTTCTATCTTCCATTTCTGAGCTCTTTGAAGTTTTGTCTTATTGAACTGCAGACTACATGATTCGTGAAACTGATCTTTATGTTGTACCAATGTTGCCTCGACACGTCCTGCATCATCGAGACGTTCCAGATTTATTGTCCTTGGTAAACACCCTGCAATACTAAATCCCACAAGTAAATCATAAATTGTCTTATAACCAGTTCCCTTTTTTTCACGCTTACTGCTATTACTTACTGTCTGCTGTACACCGAAGAACTTCAGACTTGTCTTCTTGACAGATTAAACACTTGTTCCACTCTGTTTCTTTGAATTGTCCAGATGTATCAGTATTGAATGGAGTAATCAGCTTATGCACTACATCCACATTTTTATCTTAGTTCTCTTCTTATCGTGTCACCTGTGGAAAAAGTTAATATGAAATTACATCACCAAATGACAATAAAAAAGGAGCACGTAAAATATACTCAGAGGCCGCCATTTTGTTATAAATAGAATATATCTATATAAAATATGGTATATATTATTAAAAATAGCTAAGTACATGTACAAAACAACAATTACTCACCATTACTTTAATAGCTGTCATTTAACTTCATCAAATAACATTTAAAAGGAGCACAAGAAATATTCCGAAGACGCCATTTTGAATTTCCGCCATTACTGCCATAGGCGAAATCTGAGATGGCCTCATATCCAAAATTAAATCTTCATATATGTAATATATGTGCCCTAAGTTGAATGCTTCTATCATTAAGGGCACAATTATTTCACATATCAGCCATATGCATCTAAAGATAATTTTGGACACACCAGTGTATTTATATAATTTTCCACCTTAGTTCTCCAAGCGGCGCTCCCAAACATCGATCGAAAAGTGCAGTTCCGATACATATCTGTACAGAATATTTATGAGCCTTAACAGCCAAATTCAGTTCGAATGCAAATATTTTGAGAATATTTTTACCTTAGCTACCTTACCCTTGAAGATTCACTCCGAATATAGCTCCGAAAATTCAGTTTGAATGCAAAGATACAGAGAATATTTATATACTTTGACAGCCAAACGAAGGTTGAATGTATATATAGACAATATTTATACACCTTAACCCTCGAACTGTCACGCACGAACGCTGCTCGGGAATTTCAGTTCGAATACAGCCCCGACAAAATCCTCCACGGCAAGCGGAAAACCTGAAAGTAATGTACAGGGTGACCCAGCGGGTAATGGTTGAAACAAATCAAAATTTAAAACATACAAGAGTGTTGGAAATATTTTCATGGTATGTATTGAAATTAAATACTAAACAATTAATGATAAAGAGGTTCGAAGTGACCGCCTTCTTTAAAAAGGACAGCAGTGAGGGGGTTTAGGCATCCATCCATCACGCGTGAGCAGACTTTGATGTCAATCGTGTCGAATGGAGTTGTAACGGCAGTTTTCAGTTCAGGACTTGTCTGTCACACAGCTCTTCAAATAACCCAACAAGAAGAAATTGCAAGTGTGAAATTCGGTAATAGGGTGGCCATTCAATACTACCTTGGAACCCAATGATTCGATCCTAAAAATGCCCACTGAGCACTTCGAAAACTTCCGCATTACAATGTGGTCTAGCACCATCTTACATAAACCAACGACCATGGACGAAGTCGTTACCGTGAAGAAAAGGGATGAACTCCCCGTCCAGAAATTGTCTGCATAAAATTTGCTATCGATGAAAACTGGGCTATATACACACAGTGGGAGTATATTGCGCACCACACAAGAAATTGCCTACTCCAATGATCATACTCACCACGTTTGGCCTCACTTGCTCGCAGCTAGCGCCATCTATTAAACATTTTTTTGGAACAATACCCGCTGGGCCACCTTGTATCTAAAATATTTATACATCCAGTCATAACTATTTTCAATAATGTGGGACGCCAGACGTCCCACTACCAACAAATGCGGTACCTGTGTTTAATTACCTGAACTGGTGAGCGACTGGTAACTGAACAGAAAGCTATCAGAGTATTACCAGCTACTAGGGTATTACTGATTCCCAAAATGTCCACAGGTGAAACGCCAGTTTCCTCCGAGACCAGGAGGAGGAGGGGTCCCCCTATCAAGGAGTCGTCAGTTCCCTCCCCCAGAGGAGTTGGACGAATCGGAGGAATATGAAAACAGCGAAAGTGAGGAGAAAAGCCCCATACCGGGCTTCCGAGGGAGGCAGCCACCACAGGCACCACCTGAGGAAGAGTACGCGGACGACTACACCTACACAGAAGCCCCTAAAACCACCACTCCAGCGCCACCCAAGCCAACAGCCAGGACTGTAGCCTTCAACAGGTATGGTCCTTCAGTTCACGAAAGTTGATCGATACCCTCAACATGGATGATTATTATAAACACACATTTATTTCCACTAAATAGGTGGGAATATTAAAATGTATAAAAATGAGTTTCTTGCATGTGAATACAAACAAGGCATACATATACATGGGTACAGCAGGGCATACATATACACTGGAGCCAAAACATTATGACCACCTACTCAATAACGCGTTGCGCCTCCTTTGGCCTGCAAAACAGCTGCAACTCGCCTGGGCATAGATACCACAAGTTCTTGGTACATGACTGGAGACAGGTTGTACCAAATGTATAAGCAGCGGTCACGCAAAGTCGAGATACTCGGACACGGTGGTGTTTGAGCTCTGAGCTTCCGCTCCATGGCACCCCAAATGTGCTCTATCGGCTTAATATCCGGCGAGTTAGATGACCAGGTCATTATGTGGAATTCATCAGTATGCTCCTCGACCCACTCCAACACAATCCGAGTCTTGTGACATGGGGCATTGTCCTGCTGGAAGATTCCATTTCCAGTTGGAAAGACAGACGCCATGTAATGGTGCAACTGGTCCGCAATCCTGTTCAGATAGTTCGCAGCGTTCATGGTCTATCCTACCACAACTACGCGTCCCCAGAGTCGCCCATGAGAATGTTCCCCAAATATAATACCGTCACCACCACCCTGTGTATGACCTGCTGTTCAAGAGGGGAGCAACTGTTCGCCTGGCAGACAGCGTACCCTGACAAGACCATCGACGTGATGAATGAGAAATCGGGATTCATCTGACCAGGAAACTATCTTACACTCATCCATGGTCCAGTCTAGATGTTCCCGGGCCCACTGTAGGCGTAGTTGACGATGACGCTTGGTCAACAGAGGCACACGAGTGAGACGTCTGCTGCACAGTCCCATATCCAACAGTGTCCGCTGAAATGTGTGTTCTGAAACACTTGCGCTTGGATCTGCGTTGTATTGGGCTGTCAGCTGAGCCACTGTCTAGCGTCGATTTTGCTTTACCAAGCGGGAGAGTCTCCGGCGTCCTTTGTTTTTGATGACGCGTGAACGACCAACACCTTGGTGTCTACTGCTCGCGTCACCGTCATTTATTCACTTTGCATGAATACTAACAACGGTAGATCGTGAACAACCTACCAGTCGTCGTGCAGTTTAGGTGATATTCGTTCCGAGTCTTCGGACCATTACGATCTGCCCGCTATCAAATTCTCTTCGATCAGCAGCCTTTCCCATCACTTGCAAAAGTAAGTGCCAGAATGATTACTTACCTTCTCCAGCAGCAGTTAAATACCATTCTCATTTAATCACGTGCCCTCCACGTCATCTAGACGAGTTGATTGAAAAATGTGGGGATATCATAATGTTTTGGCTCGTCTGTGTACATGGATACAGCAAGGTATACATATACTTGGGTACAACAAGGTATACCTACCTATACCTTTAAATGGGTACAGCAAGATATACCTTTACATGGGTACAGAAAGGTATACATATGCATGAGTACAGCAAGTTATACATAAACAAGTGGGGGGGGGGCGGGTTCAGCAAATGCCAATCAAACTCTTCAGTAAATGTATCTTAAGAGGAAAGGAATTTGAGTTAGCTGGTTATATGGGTCAGCGGATCTTTGATACTCGACCAATATTTAAAAAACAATCATCTATTATTTGGATATAGTTTCATGTTAGACAAATACTTTAAAAAATCTTGAGAAATAATTCATTTTGTTTATACAAATAAACCAGAATCTTTATAATACATGCATATCCCTCATGCTCATTTGTCAGGAATCTAATCGTAAAAATATTTGGGCCCTAGGGGTTCTGCACCCTTGAGGATTATTCTTCTCTGTCACGACGTAATAGCCGCATGAGTGAGTTCTTGTCATCCTGTATTTTTAACTGTCCATATCATCAATATATTTTTATATTTGTACCTTATGATTGAGGTGGGTTGAGCTACAGGAAGATCAAGTTTTAGACCTTATCTTCATTTCTGACGATTCATTTTTTTTAATCTAGGTTCAGTGTTCCAAATATCGCCTACCCTAACTATTCCTTTGTACCCCAGCCTAATGGGTTGGAACATCAAGCTAGAAACTAAATGGATATCAAGGAATGGATCTAGGAACTATTATTCTTTGGTTTCCATATACCTTCTTTACTTATGTCAGTTTAAGTTAACTAGTCACACCTCAAAAAGTTTCCCAAGAGAATTTTCAAGAGTGGGTTCTTAATATCGCGTCTCCCTGTTTCTGTTACCACCCACCAGGCGAAATTAGGAGCTACTATTAAAAACGAGTTGCTAGTAGACCTACCTTGCTAGCACTGAGTGTACTTCCAAGTCATAGAAACGAAATTATCATTTGGAAACACTTACCTCGATATTCCCTGAATGGATCGGAGACAACAAAAAAAATACGTTGTGATCACAGCCTCCAATACTTCAGATGCAATAGTGTTGGTGATATAACTGATAGGAAACTTACCGGAGGCGCACGCGTGGCAAAGCCCCAGACCGTGAGGATAACTCCATAAACTCATAGATGTCGCGTAGAGTAGCTTACAAACACGAGAAAGCGATATTAAGCACTGGGGGCGATATTTGGAACACCGAACCTATCTATTGACTTCGTGATCTATGACAAGAAAAAGCTTGCTTGCTTGTCAACGCCCCACCATTGGCTGTTGAGGCATTTGGTCGCTCGACGACCTGTAGAGATGGTCCTCGGTGTCTTGGTCCAAGGCCGGTCTCTGACTCAGGTGAGCAGCATCAGTGGACCAAGATCCAGACTGCGAGGAAGATGAGACGGTGAAGGTTTCCCGTCTCTACTGGTCAGCGCTCCACCAAATGACCGCCCAACAGCCATGGGTGGGCTTTGGCTAGCACGCAAGCTTTTTTCTGACATAGGTCTCGCTTGTTGTAGAATATTGTTTATCATCATAGTGCATCATTTTACTAAGGCCTAAACTTTAAAAATTCCCCAAAATACCCTCCAAGATTCTTGCAAATGTTTTTTTTTAAGTGATGATAAAAGGATCACGTCCTTTAGAGTAAGAACTGACCTTTATGTTTTAAAGGGAAAAAATGTTCCCCAAACACATTTTGTACTTAAATTTTACGAAACTATGAATAAGTAAGTTCGAACTGGGACTACCGACTTTAGTCTCCGCTATACAGTTACCCTAAACAAAATGAAACAAAGCATTAAGAAAAAATACCTAAAGAGAAGAATGACCATTGATGTCCAGTTCCTAGTTATTACATAATGGTTACACACATCCCGAAACACAAAATAAGTTTGAAATTGTACACCCATTTATAACATCTTGACAAGTGAGGAATACTTTTTTGGTACCATTGACTCACCTATAAAGAACCTTATAAGAAAGTTTGAAGGCTAATAAGGTGGTATTTTAATCGTGATGCAGCTTCATTTCGAAACAAATAATTTTAAAATTGAATAAAAAAAGAATTAAAGAAATGGAAATAATTTATTCATAATGTACCCTACTTAGTTGTTACAGGTGGAATTTTTGTATGCTGCTTGGGTTGACGACAATGGGTATATTCATTAATATGTGTGAAACAACAATTTCTCAAAAAGTGGAAAACTTTGAACTATTGCCTTTTCATTGACTAAATTCTTATACAAATAAGGCTTGGATTAAAACATTTTTAAGATAAAAATATTGATACACTCTTAAACAAAACACATCGACGCACCAAGGAGTTGTCCAGGAGTTGTACCAAATTCAATCAGGTTGGAACGGCGCTGACTGGGGACGTATAGTCTTTAATGATGAGTCCCGTTTCCAACTGTGTCCTGACAACAACCGCAGACGTTTCGGGAGGCGTCCAGGTCAGCGTGGGGATTCTGCGCGTACTATCGCACGCCGCACGTGCCCACAACAGGGCGTTAGGGTTTGGGGTGCCATTTCCTTTGATAGCCGTTTGGTAGTCCTTTCTGGCACACTTACAGCACAACGGTTCGTTGACGACATTCTACGACCGGTGTTGTTACCATTCTTGCGACATCCCGGACTTAATTTTCTACAAGATAATGCCCGGTCACACACGGCACGTTTTGCTATGAATTGTCTTGAAGCTTTCCCAACACTTGCTTGGCCAGCTAAATCTCCTGATCTCTGTCTACCATAGAGGCCATTTGGAACGTTATGGGAAAGCAACCATCCCGGAATGTTCACCCTTTAGCCCCAGAGGTGGACCCACGCCTTATTGACCTTCTCCCTTTGTAACAGTCAAACTCTAAAATAAATCATTCAATTGTTCTGAAATTTTAATCGTTTGTTTTTCTATGTATGTTCTTCTCATCCACCCATTTTTATCGCAGTCGGACAACTCCTTCTTGGTGCGTCTATTTTTTATTTGTAGATTGTACATTGAGTAACCCACTGAATTAAACTTGTATTATTCCACTTTGCAGACTGTAGTTTTCCCTAAATTACTTCTGAACAGTTTTAGACTTCTTGAACCATAGAATGTTGGAATTCTTTCAACCTGTATATATGGCTATTCATTACTTGTGTATGTTGAATTGTAAAAGCAATCTCGCAACTATCGTCTCATATCGAACTACTAGCTCAGAGGGAAAGTTTCTACACAGGGCTGAAAAAAGCGACTAAACGGCTATCATTTTCAATCTTAGCGACAAGGGGCATCTCTTTTCTTCAAAAACCTACTACTTTTTCTAAATTACTTTTTCCAAAATTTTGGAAACCTTCTCTGAAAATTCATCAAACATCAACGAAAATATAGTCCCTTTTCTTAACTAATAGTGGTCGGAATAAAATATTTTCACAATTTTTTTTTGGAGAAAATTTTTTCAGGGACGCCAATTTCAAAGTTTTGGGTCTAAGCCGTGGAAACCATTAAAAAACTTCGCAATCTCTGGCTACTAAACTGTCATGAAAACTTCATTAAGTTTTTAAATTTTAATATTTGCATTTCCTGGCGAGATCTCCAACGCATCTCTATTTCACCCTTAGTTAGCACATTTTGTATTTTAGGCGATTCAGACATTTAGAATCGAATTAAAATTGTTACTAAATAGAGATTAGGATATTTTTTGCTACCATTTTCAAAGATTTATGCTACTGTTTCACAAGTGCTTTGGCAGCCATGCTACATTGACCTTTTCTTTTGCTTAAAAATTCTTGCTTGAACTTGATACTGTTTAATTTATTTGTTTGGTTATAATGAACATGCTGTGTCTCTTAGATTTGGCGGACGTCCAAGGTTTGGGGCCCAGAGCACTACCAAGTCAACAACACAAACACCCAAACCTTCTGCTGCGTCCACTTCCAGATCTCGTGCGACAACACCTGCTCAAAGTCAAAGACTGGATGCCAGCATTCTCAACCAACCCACCCCACAGCGATCTGCTTCGAGGGCCATCTCCAACGCCAAGCATGCCAATGAGAACGCAGATAAGCAACCGGAAGTGTCCAGCGACGCACCAACGCGAAGGTACGTATGCAGAGTAGATAGAATGATTTCAATGGTTTCATTTCATGAGGTAATGGTAATTAATTAACGTCGCACTGGAACAACACAACGGGAATTTGGCAACAGTACGCAATCGATCCCCGAGGGAAACATCACGTGATCTTGAACCTCGGTCAGAGACGAGAAAAATATATATATATAATTCTCTTACGTGGCACGCAAATAAGACCTTATTTGTTTTCGCGTTTTGGCAACATTGTACGATTCTTTGTTTATCCCAAAGCCTCGCGCTTCAATTGAAATTATAGCGTTATCGGATGAAATTTTATTGAAAAAGAATGAATTTTAGTCGAGCTGTTGCAGTAAATAATAGAAATCAAAGAAAACGGAGGATCTTTTCAGGGTCATTTAAAAAAAAGGTCCGTTTTGGGGCAAACTATTATAGTTCAACAAGACGCTTGCATTACAACTTTCGACAACAAACTCAATGAAAAAGCGTGGGTGGCTCGAGTGCTGTGTAAATGTACACACAACCAACATGCTGGGTTTTCAATTTCCAAATCAACGCTCACATTTCAAGTCAAAATTTGCTCAAAGTTTCCATTTGAATTCTCATTCCAGAGGTACTGTAAATATCTTTTCTGAAAAGCAGCATAAAATTTAGATTTGAAAAATATTTTTTTGGAATATCGTATTTTGTCAACAATTCCTTTTGCTAGGACACATGTCTTCATTGATGCGAGCGGAGCGAGCATAGGTTCGCGCAGCGAACCAATGAGGATTGCGGAGCAATCCTCTGGGGTTTGGCGAGCGTTAGCGAGCAGGGGGCGGGCCCCCTAGTATATGGATAATAGGATTATACTATGCTGAAAAATGTTTCCTGACACCAGTATTCGGGAAATGTTGCTTTCCTTGAAATTTCAATGTTGCTCTTTCTGTCAAGCTAAACGTAGGTGGTGGTAATGTTTATCAGGCGGAACGTGTTCCTCTGCGTATTTCGAATGACAAGTCATTTGGCTTCTGTTTCGAATACGATTATATTACGCTGCTTATAAAATTTTCAAAAAATGAATGCCGAATTTAGATATAACAGTTAATGAGGAGATCAAGTTGGTTAAGCCCCAAACCATGCCTAAACGGCGATAAAGTACGTTTTAAGGTAGCCCAGAATCATACGAGAGCTTTGGCTATCGGAAGCAGTTTTTTCGCCATTCTTTTAAGAATAGCGAACAGTAGAAACTATTTCTTACATCATTACTAGGTTAAAGATCTGGAGTGAGAAAGTTGGTAGTTCTCCACTCTATACCGCAACCATGTGTAAAACAACTATCGCAAAAATTGGTAACTTTTCAATTTAAGATATTTCAAACAAATAATGATAAAAACGTATATCGAACTAACAGGGTAACCCAAAAGTTGCTGTCGGGACTCAAAAATGCAAACTTTAGTGAACTGTAACTTTATACGTAATGACATTGATTCAAATTGTTATACTATCCACACACAAAGAGTTGTACTATTCTAGTAAGTACACAAGAATAGTTCGTAGAACATAACGGCTGGTGGTGATATCAACGTATTGTGTCAAGAGATCAGGCACTGAGAACATGGTAATTTTCTTAGTGTTTTCCAAGTAGTACTTGAAAAGTTACGCCAATTAAAGAGTAACGCCAACAATTGTCACAGAGATACGCTCGGCGTGAACAATTACTTTACAGTAAAACTAATACGGTTACCCTGTTTCGCTAATGTTTAAGTTTAGAAAGAGGGGTGCCAGCTCAAGTGTTGCTCCAGTCATCTGACCGTGGTTCAAAATTGAGAGGAATTGTCTAGGATCTTTCTCTTCAGGATCGGGGCCGCGGTAGCCTTGTTGACTGAGTAACGGATTAAAAGCCGGAGGGTTGCGAATTCGATTCGAACCAGAGGCCACTGGACATTTGCTGATAGCTTTCAAGTTTGCTCACGTGTGTGACATTAGTTCAACTACCCTCTCACTTAATAATTTTTGTTTCGAATCGTTACAATTTCTGTGTGCTTAAGCGTGTGAATTTCTTCATCGAATACTTGTATAATGTAGTTGAGAGTAGCTGGTCGCAGGAAAGGTAATTAGAGCTTTAGCGAGGTACTCAAAACAAAATAAATTTAATATCACATGACACCAGTCTTTCCACTTGGAGACTATAATCAATATATGGCTTATAATGCTCAGGAGAAAAACGTTTTGCTGAGGACTCGAAACTTTTTTGAAGGTTCGAGCCCTACACTTAATATTTTTAAGACATTAGAAGATAATTTTTAAAATACACACCGAAGTCAATTTAAACAGCAAAAATCAAAGTTTCACTACTCATACATGTAGAACACACACTTAGACATGTCTCTAAACACTTAAAAAAACTAATAGGTTATTCAACATTAAGGCAAATCAATTGCAATGGGAAACCAGGAATTAGGAGTGGATTCCACCCGAAATTATTTTTTAAGTAATCCATATTTCATAGTATTCCTTTTTATGACCACAAATGCATTCTCCGATTAATGAAAATTTACAGATTCCTATTGCCGCCACCAAAGATTATTATTATTTTAAACGTAAAGTATCATTCTTCATCTATATATAACCTTGGCTTCATAGATAAATGTTCTTTTCAAATATTTAGGAATGGAGGAAGTCAGCGTATCAGAACGAGAGGGCGACCCCGAACACGTTCCACCACCACCACCACCACAACAACAACCACTACCACCAAAAAACCAGAAGAGGACTACTACTACTACTACGAAGATTCAGAAGAATCGCAAGAGAACCAACCCATCGCAACAACGACCAGCACTACGACGACCACGACAACCCCTCGCCCACGTATTTCCATCTCCAGACCCCGGCCCGCGTCGTCCACCCGAAGTCGGACGACCTCTCGGCCCGTCGTAAAGTTCGACATCGAGTCGCAATTCGCTCCACCTCCAGAGGACATTGTCGACGTTCCTCCACAGACCTCCTCCACTAAGCGCTTCACCACCAGCTCCACCATGTCTCCGGAAGAGAGTGGAGGCATCCCTCCCCACCTGAGATCCAAGTACAGGCCCAGAACCGACGGACGTTTCATCGATTTCCTGAGGGACCCCAACCGACCCCGAGAGCTGAAGGGTTTCGATCTCACAGACTACCCATTCTACATCATGGTGCCCGAAGACATCGAGTTCGAATGCGATGACAAGAAGGATGGATACTATGCTAGCATTCCACATAGGTGTCAGGTAAGATCGCCAACTATGGTTCCATTGATCTATAGCTGCTGAACAGTAATTGATTTCCCTTACATTTAACCAGCTTCCTAACTTAAAGTATCTGAATACGTTGAAATTGTCATTTTTGACAAAAAAATCATACGAAAAGTTTTTGATCCTATTGATAGAGTATTTATTTGACTTTCCAAAATATATATTTTTTTCTCTAAATTAATTTGTTGTGGAGATATTAAGATTTTAATCAAGGCGGCAAAAGAACGGAAGTATGTATAGAAAACACCAGAAGTGGCCGTCAAAAGACAAAAAACATGTCAAAATTTAAATTTAAAACTCACTTTTTTTCTGCAAATATATTTTTAGAAAGTTTTCTGAAATGTGTAAATGGTTTCTCTTTTGGAAATACTTTTTTACTCTAAATTTAATTTTTATGCATCATTTCCTCACTTCAAATGTTATAACATAAAAAGTTATTGATGGATTCTCGTAAAAATTTGAGACCTTGTTCTTTATAATAGTGTCTAGGGAATGAACTAGAATAATTATGCTGAGTTGAAATGTTTTTAAATTATGGCCATTTATTTGAGAAATAGGACTGTAAAACTATCAAAAATCTGGTATTCATTTTTCTAGTAAAGTTTTTGTTTATTTAAATATCCTTTTGATTCTAGTTCCATCCCTAGAAAAATGCATGCAGTTTATATTGGTAGCATCATTTTTTAAATGGGTTGAACAGTTTTTACTGTAGCACATTTGAAGTTTTTGACACATATCTTTAAAATTTCATAGATAATTATCATTTTTACAAAATTAGTAATGTTTATTTTAAATATTTCTAGCGCAATGCTAAACACTAAACATAAAAATTTCATCAAAACGTTTCTATACCACATTTAAAAAAGCTATCTTCCCAACCTCTCAATTGCTAAATTTTTGTGAACACACCCATCTCTCCCGCCTCCTTCTAACTTACAATTTACTTAAATCCCCGTTATGTTTTCCCTGCAATCCAATAGACATGGTCACAAACTAACCATTTGATTGCAAGTCCCGAAAATTTTCCCACCCGCCTCTGTAATGACGACACTGTTTGGCGGCACACCGCATCCATACAACTGCCAACCATTGAGGCCCTGAGATGAAAAAAGGCAAAGGACCACATGTCGTTTTAGTGTAAAGGGATACTACTGTATGTAATGGTGAATTCTGAAAATGCCGGAGAAATTTTTTTCATAGAAAAGCAGACATGTAGATAGTTTCTTAACATTTTCCTTTGACATATTTCCAACAAATATATCGTAACTACCACGCCAAAGGCATGAATCTTCGTTTTGGGTGATTTTCAACTATTTGCATTTTTTCGAATGGTCATTTCATGTTTTATGCTATGACAAGGCCACGAATCCTGATTCTTAATGGAAACGCCCACTTTCCAGAGAAAACAATAACCTTTGAGTCCTAACTCGCTTTTTCCCGAAGCATCATATTCCATCGCTAGATGGTCATGAAACCCATTCGATGCTTCAATTAACAATAGAAATATTTGTTGCAGCTGTTCCATTACTGCTTCGCCGGAGCCCGATACGACTTTCTGTGCGCCAACTACACCCTCTACGACCAGACGACTTTCACTTGCCGGTTCGCCAACAACGTGGACTGCGAAGCCTCCGCAAAGTACTATTACAGGAACGACGATTTGTGGAAGGAAACGACCACCACCACCGTAAAGCCCGAGACGACCACCAGGCGGCGACGCAAGTCGACGCCCAAGGAGGAGGAATACGACGACGACGAGTACTACTACGACGACGACGAAGAGGACGAGGAACCAGAGAGAAGACGACGACCCGCAAAGAGGAGGCGCAACAGGAGGAAGAACAGGCGAAACCAGTCCGACACTCAAGAATAACTCCTTGAACGTGTGTCTGTTAGAAACAGAAGAAGATTGTGCGAGATCATTTCATATCAAACTGAAGCAGCTTTTTGATTTCTTTGAAATGCAGCGAAATGGGAACTGGTGTTATTTTCTATATCTCTGAGAGGATGTGTGGCTCGATGAATTGCTTTCGTCGATGAAATTTGTTGCCAAATGACGACCGTTTAAAATGGTCGGCGATATCTTAGCTTGTAAATAAATTTCCCTAGGACTCTTATGAATGTTGTTTGGAGCAACATCGCTTTTCCCAAACATTTGCAATGGCACTAAAATATTCAACAATTTAATTTGAAAAAAAATTTCATTCAGAATTGGACAAATATATTTATAAAAATAATCTTATGCTCTTATAAATAATTTAATTCAGTCATCTTGTTTTGTGTACAATCGCTTTCAATTAAAGAAATTATAATCGTTTTGCCTGAGCTTTATGTGAAACAAAAGATTTTAATTTCTTCAGTTGTAGCAACGTCCTACACTTTTGTCATTGCAATAACATTATATGTCCCAAGTTGAATGAGGACTATTGATTACTGAAAAAATAAGTTAATTTTCTTGATACATGAATTTAGTTAAATCGGGTGACTTATTGTATTAAACTAAATTTTCTTAAACTGCTTTAAAAAATTATCTAAAAATTAATTTCTTACGAATTTTCAGACATAGTTCTGTTAAGGAATTATGATTCCCAGATCAACATTAACAAGTAGTGCTAATGAACCAATTTGACTCACAGCTATGAAAATTCGTCATGTGATATTAATATTGTCTGCCATAGAAATCTATGAAACACTTCTTATGCTGTATTGAAAAAATATTTTGAAATTAAATAAAAAATAACGTTTTTTACTCTGAGTGATTGATTATTTTTCGTTTTATTACGCACACAAGTTACCCACCATGTCACCTCTTCACATATTAATATGCGCTCTATAGCAAAAAGAAATCAACGCACCCAGAAGGAGTTGTCCGATTGACATTAAAATGGGTGGATGTGAAGCACATACATAGAAAAACAAACGATTCAAATTTCAGAACAATTGAAAGATTTATTTCAATTGTTCTAATTTTCATCGTCGGATCGAGGTTCTTCCCAGTCGCTTTGCGGACCATCTTCGTCGAGAAAGTACGTAGCTGGCTCACAGCCTAAGCAAGTCGTGACATGACCAGATTCCTCGTACGCTATCTGTATGTTGATGGGTGAATCGACACGTCTGTGGTACAGGTCCTCTTGCACGGAAAAGAAAGAAGTCCACTTGCAAGAAAATTCCAAAAGAAATCAACGCACCCAGAAGGAGTTGTCCGATTGACATTAAAATGGGTGGATGTGAAGCACATACATAGAAAAACAAACGTTTCAAATTTCAGAACAATTGAAAGATTCATTTCATAGTTTGATCGTTACAAAGAGAGGAATTCAACAAAGGCTTGGGTCCACCTCTGGCCTGGATGCGTCACCCTGCATGGCATAGACTGAAAAAGTTCCCGGATGGTGTCCTGCAGAATTTCTTGCCGTCTCCAACAGTCGGGCTAAAGGGTCGACATTCAGGGATGGTTGCTTTTCCATAGCGTTCCATATGCGCTCTATGGGAGAGGATCAGGAGACCTAGCTGGCTAAGGAAGTGTTGTGAAAGCTTGAAGACGATTATAGCAACACGTGCCGTGTGCGGCCGGGTATTATCTTGTTCAAGATCCACCTCTTCCCGACTCACCTGTTAAGGTTTAGAGTCATGTGGTGGGAGGGGGGAGGAGACTTCCAGTTCACAGGTAGATCCCGAGGAACCGCACCCACCGACGAAATCTATTAAAATTCTCGACAGACAATGAGCAATGGCTCGAACAACAAATCAGGAGACATAACACATAATATGGGCAACAGGCCCTTTAGCGGGATTTTATAACTAAAAGGAATTGACGGAAATACAAGACATAAATAAAAGGGATGCCACAATCCCTGGTTCATAAAAATAAGTGTCACAACAGTTAAAACTCTTAAACGATTAAAATATAATAAAGAGAACACTAAAATGAACTTGACCTAGTCAAGCGTTCTTACAGAAAAATGTAAAAGAATAAAAGGGGGTGGAACCCAACAGCACCAGACTCAGGTCATCTCGCAAGCCGCCGCCACCATGACGCATTTCCGGATCCCATACCTCGAGATCTCATTGTCAAGTACTGAATTCAATCACACCGGTTTGTTCGCAACGGTTGGTCTACCAAGATGATAGTTAATTCTATGTCTGCAGCTTAAAAGATAATGGTCTGGGTCACCGATTTCTCTGCAGCTACACAAGTCACCATTTTTAAGCTTGAATCGGTGAAGGTACTTCATGAACGGATCATGACCAGTAAGGAACCAGACGAGATGCCTATCAGAAATCAAAGTTTTAAAATTGACTGGGTAGGAATTCCCTCAATCTAAGACCTTTTACAGAGGAGCTGTAATAATTTTGCCATTTCTGTACTTTGAAGTGCAAGATGTGTCGTTTAACGTATCAAAGAGGGGCAGGCACCTCAACAATCTGTCCGCAAGATGAGGACAGCTTAGCGAAGCCGCCGTCCCCACGTGTGCACGCATCCAACTCAGGCCGAAGTTAGTGCAATAACGAGATATTGATTTTTTAACTCATAATAAGACGATTTGTTAGTATGAGATTTAAGTGCCTGAATTAAGCTTAGACTGTCGCTGTAGATATTAATTCTTTTATTATTTTTGAACGCCCATAATATTGATTGGTGCATGGTTGTTAATTCAGCCTGAAAAACGCTATTGTTAAAATTAAGTTTAAACTAATGGGCTTCGATCAAAGTTTGACTAGAAAATATGCACACCGCAGTCCCGCAACCGCAGACCAATATTGTCATCAATACCGGAGCCATCGGTGTACACCTCATGGTCAGGATTCGGAATAGTTTGAGGAAAATTTAGAATAAGAGTTGACATGGGAATATTTATTATTGTACTATTGTAATCTAAATTAAGTAGCGAAGGTCCGAGCTTGGGTGCGTGCAGCCGCCTTTTGACAATATTAAACCTAAGGCTGAGACACTTGAGAATCACGTGGAGAGGAGGAATGTCGCAGAGGGTGTTGAGGGAGTCAGTAGGGGAGATCCTGTAGGCTCCACAAATCTTGAAAAGAAAAGGTCGTTGGATCGAGTGAAGTTTTGCAATCTAAGAGTAAAATTGCCTCCCTAAATGCCGACTCCATAGGTAATTGTTTTCTCCGTGACAATCAAATACCACTTCTTCTGGTGCTGGCCACTGACACCCCAACCACCCCCTTTCACTTTAGAAATGGAACTTTCGATTTGTAGACACTTTGAGAGTATTGAGAAAATATGATCTACCCACGTGACTCCGCCATCTATAATAATTCCCCACCCCCACCCCCACCCCGATACCTTACATTGTTACCAATTTTCAAGCTAACGTTATTGAGTTTGAAAGTCGGGTTTCTTTTCAATTTTTTAGCTTTGGAGAAGATAACAGACTGGCACTTGTTGATGGACAGGGTCAGTTTCAGATCAGTTAGGCATTTATGGATAGCCATGAGAGCAGTATTAGTATTTATTTCCAGAATGCTTCGCATCCGACCCGACGTGATTAGCGCCAGGTCGTCCACGAAGGCCTGGATAAAGGTTGAATCATCATTTAGATAAAGAATTTTATTGTATTTATAGTAACTAGCAAAATACCCGACCTTACTCGGTTTGAATTGGTTTACTCTAGATTGAAGAGACAATCAAAATATATAATGACTTACGTTTTTTGTAGAATAAAAATTTATTTTAACACCTTTCGCCATCTTTATATTTTCTACAACTTACTTTGGACACAAATCCTACACATGCATATCCATTCATGTAATACATTTCACATACATCGCACAATTGCTGTATGACAAAGCTACAAAATAACGAAAGGTGATACTAAGGTTACTACTATAAAAGACGATTTATAGGAATATTTGGAATTCCCTTTCTTAAGTTCTTTTCATGTTCAACTCAATTAATTAAAATTACGATTTACGGCGAGTGCTCTATCACTCATAGTCAACAAAACAATATTTTTTTACTTATGGCACTCTTGCCTCCGGTATGCGACATTGTGAAATTTTGCAATCTTCTCCCGTCATTATGACAACGAATTTTTTAATGTTTGAAAAGTTCTAGTTCGGGATTTTTAAACAATATTATTCTTTCGATACCGCCATTATTCTTTCAATAACGGCATTATTCTTTCAATAACGGCATTATTCTTTCAATAACGGCATTATTCTTTAAATAAGGGCATTATTCTTTAAATAACGGCATTATTCTTTCAATAATGGCATAACTACACTTAAAATTTACTGAAAATTTATACTGACTTACCCAACATTTTTAAGTCTAATACTTTGTGGTGCTGTTGTGTGTGATGAGAAGGAAAACACATTTATTAAAATAATAAGTATTTAAAACAGGAAACAGCGAAATAAAACAAAATAAAAGATGTCGCAAAAAATTGTTCTAAAGATATAAATTTGTGATTAAATTTTATCTCTTGATCTCGCACAGTTGCCACAACTTACAACTAAAAGTGTACAAAATTTAGAAATGTGAAATTAATTCAGAGCGAAAGAACCAGAAAATATCACTGCTCGCGCGATCTTGTTCATTCTCGTTTCGTTGAAAAATATCGTCTGTCCCAAATATTCGGAAATCGTTTTCATTGCGCAAAGAATAAAAATAAGACTCGAAATAAATGAAGTATCATAGATGAAATTCCATAAAAAAAAATTTTTTTTGAAGAATAATTACTTTTTCAGCAGTACTGGTAAAGCAATCGAAGTAATCTTAATATTCAATAGAAATTCCAATTTTTCCAAAACTACCAAATTATGGTTGATTTAAGTATACTTACTCAAGTGTTTTAGCATGAAACTCCACTAAATATAACAATAAAGAAATGTTTAATATTGCATTCACTAAACTATTAGATAATGTATAAAATAAAATACACTGCAATCAAATATCTGGAATACAATTCATGTGATGCCTACACAAACACACAAACACAAAATCGAGCATAGAACAGAAAGACGGACAGACAGACTTTCGCAACCAATGCCACTCTCTAAATGAAGATAAGTACTCACTGTATGCAAATTTCCATGAAAATATCTTAAACCGTGTGGACGTGTATAGGGCACAACATACAGACAGACAGACAGACAGACACCAAACGAGAAAAAGGCGGATTCGGCATCAGAAGGGTCCAAAACGGATAGAAAACTTGAAATGGGTCGAAAATATTGAATGTACAAACAAACACTCCATTCTTATTTATATAGATGTTCCACAGGGTCGGAGCAAGTACCGAACCCTGTGGACATCTCTTCGTGATCTGCCGTTCAATTTGAATGTTGCCATTACTGTAAATAATAGTGCGATCTGTAAAGTACGTGATAATAAACCTAATATAGTTATTTGGAATTTTATCCAAGAAATCCAAGGTGTCCACCAGCAAAGGGCATTATATTGTGGAAAGGTAAGTCTGGGGTGTCACAAAAGGAACGGTAACACAACCGGTCGTAGAATGTCGTCTACGTACCGCTGTGCTTTAAGTGAGCCAGAAATTACTACCAAAGGGCTGTCAAAGGAGATGGCACTCCTAACCCTAACGCACTGTTGTGGGCATGTGTGGCGTGCGATAGTAAAGGCAGGATCCCCACGTTACCCTGGATATCTCCCGACACGTTTGCTGTTATCGTCAGGACACAGTTGGAAACAGGACTCGTCATTGAAGACTACACGTCCCCAATTACCACCGTTCCAAGTGGATCGAGCCCGGCACAACTTCTGGAGAACTCCTTCTTTTGCATTGATTTTTGTGTTGCAGAGTATATTTGTATTGCACATTTTCAACCATTAATAATGTTTGAATAATATTCCATATGAAACCATGTTCTCCAACTCGTGTGCTTAATCCTCCTGGTGGTTCTCTCGGTGAGACATCTCGTCGTTAACAAATCCGACGAGATCTTGATGGAGGAGATATCTCGGCATTAGAAGAAAACTGACCAGATTCTGATCTGGTCATCATAAAAAAAAATCGACAGTATCTTGCTTACGAGCTATTTTGTTATCGGCAAAATTGGTCAGATTTTGATGGACAAGGTATCACGTCGAAATCATTTGGAGGGTTAAGTGTCACATAATTTCATTTTACTAAACTTTCATCTAAAGTTGGATTGCTCTACAATGTCTTAAACATATTAGTATACTGTATGAAGTGTTTTTGTTTGAAGTTTTACTTTATGTGGGTAATCCGTGTTTTGATTTTTGTGTATTAAAAAAAAATTAAATTTACTATTAAAAATGGCAAAAAATGCATCAACCAAATGGTTTGAAATATTTAAAACGTGTTCAATAAAATCCCTAAAATCTAAACCAATTTTATATGAGAGAATACGAGCCACGTCTTGCCCTCTAAGTGGTTTCGACGAGATATCTCGTCCTTACCGATCTGACCAATTTTTCTAATAACCAGATATATCGTCATCAAGATATTGCCGATTCTCTTTACGATGGCGAGGTGAAGCTAGGTTATGTGTTCCAAATATCGCCGTCTACCCTAACTATTTCTTTGCATCTCAGCCTCCTGGGTTAGGAAATCAAGCTGGAAACTAAATGAATATCACTAGGAACTATTATCTTTTGGTTTCCAAAGATCGTATACCTTCTTTACTTATGTCAGTTTAAGTTCACTAGTCAAACTTCAAAAAGTTTCCCAAGATAATTTTCAAGTGTGGGATTCTAACATCGCCTGTTCCTATTACCACCCACCAGGCGAAATTAGGAGCTACTGATAAAGACGAGTTGTTAGTAGCTAGTAGACCTACCTTTTATATATAATGTATTTTCAAGTCATAGAAACGAAATTAAGATTTGGAAACACCTCGATATTCCCTGAATTGATTGGAGACAAAAAAAATACTTGAATGACATACTCCAATACTTCAGGTGCAATAGTGTTGTGGATATAAATGATAGGAAACTTGCCGGTGGCGCTACGTGTGGCAAAACCCTAGACTGTCGAGGTAACTCCATAAACTCATAGATGTCGCGCATAGTAGCTTGCAAACACGAGTATACAATATTAAGCACAAGGGCGATATTTGGAACACCTACCCTATGGTCTTTTTTTTTTCAACTAACGATATATCTCATCCATCAAGATTTTGTAAAAGACGAGATACATCGTCAAGACAACCACCAGGAGATTTAGGCCCTACTAATAACATAGAATTTGAGTTGCATCAGTCGGCAAAAGTATGGCTGTATGACAACCAACTCAAAACTTGTTAAAATCACTTCAATAGCTAAAGAACTTTTTTCGTAATACCTGGGCCCAAAATTGAAATGTTCAATGGGATAATCAAAGGTGCATCGAGAACCTTTGCAAAGAGTATGAGTAAGTGCTTATAATTGTGGTGCTGATGTCGTTTATGCACGGAATTTTCCTTCCTCTCAAACTTCACACTTGATTCCTATTTTTAATATACCGATCTGGTAGCTAAGGTGTTCCACCTCTCGATCGGAAGGTTCCTTGTTCTAATCCGTGTCAGTATATGGATATTTGTAAGCATATGGTGTAGAGGCGGCTGGTACACCTTAAATTTGTCGTGACCGAAAGTCCTCGCGTTGAGTTGGTGTGGAAGTTTGGAACTTGGGGTGACAGCTCAGATGTTGCCTCGTCATCTGACCGTGGTTCAGAATTACGTGGCGGTGTCCTTGAACCTTTCCCTTAGGGGATTGATCCCGGTCCCCCGCTAATAGCCCGTTGTATTACTCTAATACGACGTTAATTAAAATTTCCTTACTTATTTTTAATAGTACGTAGGTAGTTAATTAACATCTCACTGGAACAACACAACGGCTATTAATTACGGTCCAGAATCAATGCTGAAGGGAAAAGTTCCAAAACACCTCATTTTGAACCACGGTCAGATGGGTAGGTATTTTAATTAACAGCATAACTGGCTATTCGATAAGGTTCGGGATCAAAAACGAAGGGAAAGTTCCGAGGACAAGACGTAATTTTTTAACCACGGCCAGATGACGAGGTCAGACCTGAGCTGACACCCCTCTCTCTAAAATTGTCTAATATGCCAACGCAATTGAGGCCACGACATATTTAACGTGCACCAGCCTCTTTGTACACGACGGTCTTTGGTTGGATTCGAACTCACAACCCTCCGGATGCTAATCAGTTACTCCGCCAACCAAGGGCCCCAAGAAAACATTAGGCTGAAACTAATATAGTTTAGTGAACTACTTTTCCCTAAGAATTTAAACTTTCATTGTACACTCCGAGACAAAAAAAAAGTTGCACCTGGATGGAGTAGACCGGAATAAAGGAAATTTGGAGGTTGTTGTTTCTAATCCCCTAGGTCTAGCCACACAGAGGCTAGACCATAAGTCCGTGGATATGCAGAAAGTCACAAATCAGGAGGGGATCCTCTAGGAGATCCTCTCTAGACACCCCGATGCAGTTCAAGAGATGAGAGGTGCAGGCGTGCGCAGAGTTGCATTTAAGGCAGATAGAAAAGGTCTTGTGACCCTGCACAAATCTAAGACACCTAGTATGTCCACCGATGAGTCTAGAAATAGTGGTTTGCCGAGCTCTGTCACCTTGGAAGGACAAGACACCACCAGGTTTTTTACTATTATACCAGTCATGTGAGGGAGGAGTTCTCCAAATGTGAAGGTTCTGGATATTTTTTCTTGAGTAGACTTCCAGAAAGGTCAAAGCAGAGGAGTTGGTGGGTGTGGGAATGTCAGTACCCTCCTTTTCCAGTCTGTCAGCAGTCTCATTTCCCATGACTCCCACATGAGAGGGGATCCATTGCAGGAAGATCTCATGGTGTTTGGATAGCCCTCTGAGGTTGCCCAGGATGGAAATCGTAATTTGGTCTCCAACGCTAGGCCAGTTGTTCAGATGTTGAATGGCACTGCGACTGTCAGTCAGAATCCAAATGTCGCTGAGAGTGCAATCCCTTTCAACCCGCAATCAATTGCAATCAGCTGAAGAGTCTGAATCTGTCCTGAAGAGAGAAGAACAAAAATCTGGGTTTTTAATCTTCAATTCGATAGCAGATGGGTAGGTTCTGATGTAGACCCCACTTCCGCAGTTATTAAACTCGTTTACACTTCCGTCGGTTTATATTAGCAGGGCCCCGGGGGAATGTTATTTATGGTCTCAAGAGCAACCTGCCGTAGTCGTTCAGGTAAATGCGATTTGTTATTGGTATTGGACCCAAGTTCTGTCTGGAAGTGTACCCTAGGTAGTCCCACTGAGGGGTCTACACACGGTTTCAATGAATGTTGTTCAACTTGCTTATCTATTAGTCCCATTAATTCAGACTGAGAAAAATGGCTATTTCTTTTCAATCTTTGATTTGAGGTCCAACCACAAAGGTAAGTGGAAGTTCTATTATGTTCTCCATAACTAAAAATTTTGTTAAAATATTTAACAAATCCCGAGTCTCTTCTCATCTTCAGAGGCTGTAGATCGCTTTCATAAAAAGCTACTTCTGTAGGACATGAATTACGCAAGCCCGAAATAATGCGAGCGGCACTTAAGTGTATTCTTTCTAGCTTCGAAAGGTTGGACTCCGAAGCACAAAAATAGATATGTGATAAATATTCAAGAATGGGTTTGATTAATGAGGTGTATGTAGTACTAAGTGTGACAGCATCAGCACCCCAATCTCGGCCGGAAATAAATTTTAGGACCGTTTAGTCTCTTTCTATCCCAGGTTTTCGAGATGCCTTTTGCTGATGATTTCGGGATCTAGGATGTATCCCAGATATTTGGATGTTTTTCATATGAAACAGCTAGTCATCTCATATAGATCTCTGGTTGAGGTAAAGGTGCCGGTTGGTAGTGAAGAAGCTGACGATAGATTTGGAGGTATTAAAGTGCAGTTTGTGCGAACATATTCCCTTCAGATAGGACATCATTAATCTCGTACTCAATCAACTTAATATTAGAATTGGAAATCCATAGGACAATGTCTTCGGCAAATATGCCCACCTCACATTTCTGGGACATGATTTTTTTCAATTCCTGCCAAATATAAGGAGAAGGTAATTTGGCTAAGCACAGATCCCTGGAGCACACCTGACTTAATTTGAATTCTGTCGAGAAAGAGTCGTTTAATTTTACTCTGATCAGTATATCCTTTAAATAGTCGCTGACCCAGGGGAGAGCTTTCCCCTTAATGCCATGAAGTCGACAAGTTTTATGATCAGTTTATTTCTCCAGACTATCAAAAGCCTGTGTCAAGTCCAGGAATGCTGCCACCGTGAGGTTTGTAGGCCTTAGGTTCTGAGAGTCTCTAACACGTTGTCCGAAATAAAGTATCTGATCCACAGTACTGTGTCCTTTTCTAAAACCGTATTGTTCTTTTGGCAGTAAATTTTGGACTCCAAATAAAAGTCTTTCCGAAATCATCTTTTCCATGACCTTACACAAAAAACTGGTAAGGGCTATGGGTTTGTAACTCTCAGGAGTACGAGCCTTCTTGTTTGGTTTCCTAATAGCGATAATTGTTGCCTTTTTCCAATCTTGAGGAATTCTACCAAGCTTCTAAGACAAATTACAGACTCCCAGCATTCTCAGTTTACCACCCTTGCCAAGTCTTAAGATCATCTGCCCATGGATGTTATCAGTCCCCGGAGATTTAGTAGGATTAAGAACCCTAAGAGCACGTTCCAAATCCTGGAGTGTGAAAGGTCTCTGGAAAATAGGGCTGCCCTGGTTCGTGCTGCTACAGCCATGTACAAGTCTCCTTGCTCTCCTCTCCGTAGGCTTATCGTCTTCGGTGTAGTTATTGTACGTATTTGGAGGTAACTGGTAATTATTAGTTAACGTCGTACCAGAGCTACACAACGGGCTATTGACGACGGTCCGGGATCAATCCCTTGAGGGAAAGATCCGAGGACAACACCTCGTAATTTTGAACCACGGTCATATGACGGGAAATTTGGAAGAGTGGTTCATCTGCGTTGAAGATGGAAATGATCAAATTTTCAGAATCGTTTGAGCATGCACCACGCGCAGGGTAGCTCTCAAACACGCTGCATATCGGGGCATAAAAGAACATCCAGTAGAGCAGGAAATTCATTTCGACTCATGTTGTTGTGTTGGTTACATCGTTTTTCACTGAGTTATGCCTCGGAAAAAAAGTTCGCAAGCAATTTAAGCAACCGGGACAGTTTGTTAGAAGCCCAGTAATAGGCCTCCGAGAAGGTGGATGGTCTAATTGCGCAACATATTGGTTGTAGAGATGTTACTGTTGCTCGCTGTTGGCAGCGGTGGATACAAGGCACATGCCAGCGTCAACAAGACAAAGCTTGACCCTATATTGCCGCTGTCTCTCGAGCTTGTCTACGACACAACGATATCTTACCATAGCCGGACCTGTCCCCGATCGAGAATGTATGGGATGCCATTGGACTCGATGTCACAACTCCACCCCTACCGCTTAATCTGCTGGAACTACGTGACAGTGTTCAAGCAGCATGGGATGTACTGTCGTAGGATTTCATAAAGAGACTGTATGACTCACTACCAAGGCGCTTGGTATGCTGCATTAGGAATAATGGCGGTGATCTCCACACTGGTTGATGCCACTTTTTTTTTTCTCAATAAAGTTTGCATTTTTTGGTCTCAAATTTTAATCTTTTACTCGTTTATAAGCACTTTACCAACTTCGTAAATTTCATTGCATTCTAACAATTCCTTCTAAGTGCAACTTTTTTTATGTCTTAAGAGTGTAGATTGGTGATTTTTAGCGTATCCCCTTAACACCCATTGTTAATATTCTTAAATTACAAAATTTTATTTTCCTAGGGGGCTCCGCCCCCTCCTGGACGGCGAAACTATCCTCATAATACGTATAATCCTGACGTGACCAGTAGATTGTCAGGATTATACATGGACATGGACGTTTCGGTCCATGACGTCACAGCGAGAGTATCGCTCCCTGCTCGCTTACGTTCACCGAACCCCGGGGATTGCTTTCCAAACCAACACTCCTTTCTCAGATCCCATTTGGTTTGCTTCGCAAACCAACATTCCTTTATCACAATAGACCTCCAGCGACAGCGAAACTATCTTAATAATACGGTCTATGACGTCACAGCGAGGGCTCCTGTTCCCCTGCTCGCTAACGATCGCCAACCCCAGGGGATTGCTACTTTGGTTTGCCCGTTTTTTGCTACTTTGGTTTGCCCATTTGGTTTGCTTCGCAACAAAATGAAAATGAAAAAATAATAGTATTAATCTTTAGATATGACAGTTTTAACAAAAAGTAGCGAAAATATCACGATATTCCGAATAGCTATACATTTCGCACCCTTTTCTTTACTTTAACACTTAATTCACCCTAAACTAACAGCCGCATTAGTAAAAACCCTTCTTCATCTTGTTCCCTGTACAATTTTAAATAAACCGTGTTAATCTCGTAACATTATGATCCGTACTTTCTCGATAAAGCGTCTAAGAACAGAGTGAAAAAAGCAATTCCTTTTCCTCGCTAAATAAAAAAAAAACATCTTTATGGCAAATGTTGCTACGATAAATTTGATTTCTGGTAAACTCGATGGTCAAAAATATAACCTTCATTTTGGTGAGGAACATGTTCCGCGAATAAACAAATACGAAATTTGTGCGACCAACTTTTGATTGCATCGAATTTATTTATGAACTAATTTAAAAAGTAATTTAACCGTTAGAAACTGTGCATTCTAAGCTTTCACGTGGTATTTTAAAATTTTAAAACTAATTGTATTAAGCTATAGATATGACGTTTTAGTTTTGTATCAAAAATTACGATCTAAGAGTTCCGAAAATTGTACGACCAACTTTTAATTCTATCGACTTTATTTTTTTTAAACAATTTCAAAAATAATTAAACCATTAGAAAGATTACAATCTAAGGTATTCAGTGATGTTTTCAAATGAAAAAATAATAGTATTAATCTTTAGATATGACAGTTTTAACAAAAAGTAGCGAAAATATCACGATATTCCGAAATTTGTACGACTAACTTTTAATCGCATCGAATTTATTTCAAAACCAATTTCAAAAATAATTGTACCGTAAGAAAGAGTGCATTCTAAGGTATACTGGGATATTTTCAAATTAAAAAACTAATAGCAATAAAATATAGATATGACAGTTTTAAAAAAATAACAAAAAAAAACATTATCAGGGTTGAAATTTTTTAAAAAAACTCGACGAGCTGCAAAAATTTACTTTTAGAGTTACTCTACAAAAAAAATCACGACTGAAGACTTTTGCTCACTCGCGTTACAAATTTCGCCTTTTCAATTTTGACTCTTAATGAACCCTAAATTAATACCCGCATCGGAAAAAAAATCTTCATTGTCTTGTTCCCAGTACAATTTTGAACAAACCATGTCAATTTGGTTAATTTTCTGATCCGTACTCTCTCGGGAAACCGTCTAAGAATCGAGCGAAAAATGCGAGTTTTCAATCTTGCGGTTGTGTTAACATTTTTTTAATATAGAGATGTTATTTCTGAAGCATCTACTTCCTCACACAATGGGCTATTCGTGACTGTCCGGAATAAATCCTGAATGGAGAGATTCAAGGACAAGGCCTCGTCATTTTGAACCAAGGTCAGATGACAAGGTGGTTTCAGGAATAGCTGAAATCCATCTACCTCCCCTCCGAGGACGCCACTGAATCAGTCATTGGTGCTGAGATTCCACCAAACTTTCGTGAAAAGAAGATGCGAGGTTCTGCGGCCAACACAGTGAGGAGTGTTGGTCCGAAGGAATCAATCTATCCCGAAAGGATGTTGGCGGGTGTGTCCTTGGACAGTCATGCAGGTAAGAAGAACAGGACGGGTGAAGATAGAAAAGGAGTCGACCGGCATGGAAGGAGGAGGATGAACACGTGCGTGTGAACGCTGTCATTTTAACGACTTTGCTTAAACATGTAAATATCAATCTATCCTAGAAATCTTTTAATAAAGGTACGGTAAATTTACCCCATGAAGAAGCGTTACGGTGTCTTGTCTATGTAAATAAAAAATTATGTGTGTATATTCTCTATACAAGTCTACACCTTTGACTCATCCACACCCAATTGGGTACACTTAAACTTTAGAACAGTGCCGAAAACATAGGCTATTTCTTTCCTGTCTTCAGACCCACCTGTAGTCATGAAAATTGGCACACAGGGAGTCCTAAAAGTGCCTCTCGAAGCGCCAATTTTTAAAATCTAATGTTTATTTTCCTGCAATAATTGGACATGGGCAAGGAAAGACGTCCTACAGGGTTTATGTATAAGTTCACACAGGGAAATGTCGCGGCCCTATTTTAGTTGTCGCGGTAGGAAACATGTTCTACAGAGTTTGTATATTTGTTAACACAGGGAAATGTCGCGATTCTCTTTTAGCTGTCGCGGTCCTATTTGAAACTCGAGCAGAGCCTGGTTATTCAGCTCGTAGACGATAAGAAAAGAGCCACAAACCCCGCGTAAAAGGCGTTTTTAATTTCATTGTTTTGTTTCACAGACGTCGCCACTCATTTAACAATTAAAGTCCTTGCGGCGTTTGCCCACAAATCGTGTCGGCACGCTGGGCATTTGACTAGTTGGCCCATCAGATAGCTCCTCGTCCTCCAGAGGTTGAAACACAATCTGCAGAACACGTGACCGCAGCTCGTGACGGTCATGGGCTGCTTCAGGTCCCTGCCCAGTTCGAGGCACACGCGACACCTCAGAAGAGATCCGTGGCTCTTCTCGAGCAGTTTCTTCTGGGCTCTCTTTCTTCTGGTGACTTTGGCTTTTGTTTCTTGAGATGGCTTCTTTCGCGTCCGCTTGGGTTTGCGTGTAATCGCGTTTCTGCTGACATTTCCATTCGAAGAAGTCGGGGGTCCGCAACATTCCTGTTGTGTAACAAAAAACGGTCATTTTTTTTATTGCCATTTATACAAAGCACGGTATTTTTAGCAAAATAATTTTAGTAGGTGAGGTAAGCAATTATAATTAACGTCGCCCTGGAGAAACACAACGGGCTATTGGTGAAGGTCCGGGATCAAACCCAAGCGAAAGATTAGAGGACAACAAACACCACGTAATTTTGAACCACAGTCAGATTACGAGGTAATGGTGATTTTAGTTAACGTCGTACTAGAGCAACACGACGGGCTATTGACGACGGTCCAGGATCAGTCCTTTAAGGGAAAGATCCGAGGACGACACCTCGTAATTTTGAACCACGGTCAGATGACGAAGCAACATCTGAGCTGTCAGATTACGAGGATACATGTGAGATACAAATCATGCAATTTGTGGCACCAAGGACTCAAGCAAGCGGATTAAGTTCAGTCGAATTGGATGTGCAAAATGATCCGTCAATTTTTTTATTTCCAAGTTTTAGCAAAATGCAGAATTTTGATCCGGAATTGGTATGAATATGTTTTTTTTTTTTTTTTTTTTGGGGGGGGGGGGCATGGTAGCACAGTTGGTAAAAATCGCGTATTTACCTTAAATCTGTCGTGGCCGAAAGTCCTCACGTTGGGTTGATGTGGAAGTTTGGAGAGTAGGGTGCAAGTTCAAGTGTTGCCTCGTCATCTGATCGTGGTTCAAAATGACGTGGTGTTGTCTTCTGATCTTTCTCTTAGAGGATTGATCCCGGACCGTCGTCAATAGCCCGTTGAGTTGCTCTAGTACGACGTTAATTAAAAATTACAAAATAACATGACCGCGGCTCAAACAGGAGGTTGAAAGCTCGAATTTAGACATCCCATGTTTCAAAGTTGCCTTTATTTTGAATAGATGGAAATCTGGTCTTTTTTCCATCATATTAATCGTACAGGCTGTCTGCCATTGTTACAAAAAAATCCTATACATTATGGTTAAACGTTCTTCGTGTGTAATGTCTGTCAAATTCACGCACTAGAAAATTTCTGCATTGGAATTAACTATTTAGCTAATGTATAAAATAATGAATTCACCAGGTCACTCGTCATCTGATCGTGCATCTTTCTCTTTGGGATTGATCCCGGACCGTCGCCAATAACCCGTTGAGTTGTTGCTCGAGTGCGACGTTAATCAAAAATACATACCTACCTCCGGGTCGAAATTGAACAAGCATAATGGTTGTTAGGTAGGCATTTTATTTAACGTCGTACTGGAGCAACTCAATGGGCTATTGGCGACTAACAAGCATAATGATAACTACATTGTTCCACTTGCCTCATTAGTGGGACGGTCTACATCGATGGTAGAGTTAGCAACGACGGTTAAACTCACTTGATGCAATTGTATAGAGCACGGATATATTTGTACTGATTCTTGCTCCTCCATGATGGTTCAGTTTTGAGTCGCAAATTAAATTTATGAATTTCGGGATAGATTTTTCACGTTCCACCTGAAAATCATAAAACTAATGCTAATAAACATCTTTAAACTAAACTATTTTCACTAATTAAAATCATAGATTTTAAGGAAATCAAAATTTGTATTTAGAAGCTATGACAATGCACGAAAAACTCATGCCATTGATCGTTAAAATCCCATCGGGTACAGCGGTGGCAACGGACTTTTCACTTTTTTTGGCGCACTTCTAAAGTTGTCATGGAAAGAATTATTTAAAATGAATTATTGAAATCAAACGACAGTTTAACGGATTTTGAAAGAACTTTCCAGAATATTCAAATAAAAATTTAAACTTTCCTCCTGCCGAGGTTGCTATAAAAACCACAATAACCGTTATACAGATGGGTTGCCTTAACTTGCCATAACTCCGTACTAGTAGTACGCAATAAAAAGGCCGCCAAGGCCGTTGCCAACGATATAAACGTAAACTGAAGCTGTACCTCCTATCGCACTTCTGGAAGACAAATTACAAATTTCCAGGCACGTAGCAGACATTTTGTCTTTAAATAAAATTGAGTCACCCATTTCAAGGGTTGCCACACACCGAAAACTATAAAACAAGAAAGAAAGGGCCGAGCATTGCAACGGTCTATTGGCGAAGATCCGTGATCAATCTCTAAGGAAAAAATTGGCTGTAAGTGTTACCTTATAATGTGAGCAGAAACAGAATTCTATGAGTGCCAACTCCTGGAGGCACGAACCTCTTACCCTACAATATTTATTTTTATGGTGGGCCCTCAAACATTAAGGGTAGAAATTACAACTGTACAAATAATATGGGTTACAAAATACATGGGATGGTAACGGTACAGCTTCAGTCTACGTTTACAGCGGAGGCAACGAACTTTTCGGGTTTTTTTTGGCGCATTTCTTGTAGCGAGTTATGGCAGGTTAAGGCAACCCATCTGTATTACTATTATTGTGGTTTTTATGTCAATTTTAGCAAGCCGAAAATTCAAATTTTCATTTTGAATATTCTAGAAAGTTCTTTCAAAATCCGTTAAACTGTCGTTTGATTTCATTGGTTCATGCCGACCAACAGGTATAGTGGTTAAGGTGTTAGCCTCTAGATCGGAAGGTTCCTGGTTCGAATCCGGGTCCGGGCATGGATGTTTGTAAGCGTATGGTGTAGAGGCGGCTGGTGCACCTTAAATCTGTCGTGGCCGAAAGTCCTCACGTTGGGTTGGCGTGGAAGTTTGGAGAGTGGGGTGCCAGCTCAGGTGTTGCTTCGTCATCTGACCGTGGTTCAAAAATACGAGGTGTTGTCCTCGAATCTTTCCCTTAAGGGACTGATTCCGGACCGTCGTCAATAGCCCGTTGTGTTGCTCTAGTACGACGTTAACTAAAATTACCATTACCATCATTGGTTCATATGAAATAATTCTTTCCTTGGCGACTTTAGGAGTGCGCCACAAAAATATCCAAGGCCGTTGTCACCGCTATAAACGTAGACTGAAGCTGTATATCTGACAGACTCGGATCGTATTGTTCATATATTTATGCAATATGGGCTCCAACTTCTTTGAGTTCGAACCCCTATATTCTTTAATGCTTTAATGGAACATCGGCCTCAAATATGAGGGATCAATTCGACATGGATAGCTGAATATTGTAGGTAAATTGGCCTGACATATAAGGTTGTATGGCTGTTATGCCAATAAACAAAAACCGACACATGGTCAGAGTCTCTAAAGCATCCAATATTTATTGATAACCAATCAAATTTAAGGAATAAATTTAACAATTATATAGTTAATATGAAGGAGGAATATATGTATAGTGTTAATATATATAGGAACATGCATGATTCATAATTAATTTTTAGTTCCCAATCAGGATTATTTTTATTTTTAAAGTATCGCGAAAAATTAGATGAATAAATAAATGCTATTACTCCGATTATTGGCTCATTATAAGTTCAATCATATAAGAAAATTACCCCTACATGGATTACCTCTAATAAGAAACTTGAATTTAATACAGAAATATAACCAGAAAAAACAGTAGAATATAACTAGAAATAAATTATTTATTTACTGTTGTATGCTAGGATGGAACTACGGTTAAAATGGCATGCTTTAATTGGACATGTATTGTTTTAAAAGGGTCAGGCGTCTAAAAATTCGAAACAAATAATTTTTTATATTTTTACTGTCTATGAAAATTTGAATTGTCCTCTTTATAACGATACCTCATTGGTAGAAATCCGTTAATTGGAAGTATTTTTAAATATTTTTAAAAGTAGATGCACTACTACTGCGACGTACGTCTCAGATCATACTTTTTTCATGTTTGGGGGCACATTGCTCAAAAACTACTTGTGATATTACATTCTTAAAAATTTTTATGATTGCTTATGAAGCCCTTTTAAACACTTTAACACAAGAAATAAGATATAAAATGCATTATTGTTTTAATATTTTATCTAAACAATTTTTGTTTTTGGCATTTTGTAAAAAGTTCTAATTTTGTGAATTTAAAAAAAATTTAAAATCCGTGTTGAAGTCTTTAAAAGTATTTAAATATTAATCTGTAAAAATTTCAGATTGACACAGTAATTTATGAACAATGAGATGCTCCCAAATTGGTGTGAATTTAACATGGGTGTCTATGGAGGTGCCGGACACCCTTAAAGCATAATCTAATATAATACTTTAAAATAGAGGGTTTATATTATTAAAATAGATTCTGCGCTAGATTTGTGTATCGCTAGTGGAAAACAAGAAGCCAACCCAACGGGAAGATCAACGATCGAACTCGTAAAATATAACTCCGTTCTACCAGTCTGGCAAAAGCGGTACTCTTTTCAGATGAGAAAAATAAGCAGACAGAGCATTGCTATTGACGTATTTGGTATTTTTAATCAACGTCACGGGATACTTTGCTTACTAGCAGCAACGTGACTACTCTGAAAACATATATATGGTTGGCCGATTTGGCTTTTTATCACCTCGTTTGGCGTTACATCTTATGACAGGGTAGATGTGTAAATGCGCAGTTCTTTAGAATTCCCGCAAAAATGGCGAAATTACCGAATCCGCCACTTTATCGTCCGGACCAATCAGAAGATGAATCAATGGATGAGCGTTTCTCCGGGGTCACATAGACCAGTGGTCCCCAACCCCCGGGCCGCGGACCGGTACCGGTCCGTGGATCAAATGGTACCGGGCCGCCGAAGGAACATTAAATTATTTCCATTTTATTTACTATGGTGTATTTCTCGGGTTTGTGAGGTTCTTATCTATGAAATGACCACTCAAATTAGGAGGTGGTAAATAAGAACTTGAAATTTGTTCTGTTACTAGAGCTTCAATTATGAATTCTGTATGTCTCTATTTTCCAATTGTGACAACTGTTTTCAAGTTGGCAGACAAAGTAGCTGCATTTATAACCAAACCTAAGTTGTGGGGACGGCGAGTGAATCTTTAGACATGTTTCAGACATTAGTGGGTATTTTAGGCGAGACTGAATCTAAATATTCATTCTCTCAGTTGGTGCACGATCACCTGTCTTTGCTTTTAAAAGAGTTCGAGCGCTACTTCCGAACCACAAAAGACCCACGAACTAGTAAGGAATGGATCCGCGACCCATTTATCAACAAATCAGGCGAATCTAGCATGTCTGTGCAAGAAGAAGATCAACTGCTGGAGATTGCAAATGAAGGCGGCCTTAAAACTACGTTCGAGACAACAACTTTGCCGGTGTTCTGGATTAAAGTCATGGAGGAATACTCTGAGATTACCACCACAGCACTTAAATCCCTATTGCCATTTCCGACAACCTATCTGTGTGAAGCGGGGTTTTCTGCTGTGACAGTAACCAAAACAAAACAACGGAATAAACTGGACCTAAGCAACACACTTCGGGTGTCATTGTCTCCTATTACCCCCAGATGAAACCATTTCGTAGCAAAGAACAAGCTCAGGGTTCTCATTGATTTAGCGTTATAGTGAGTTAAAATGTTAAATCACTTTATATTCATTTTTTGGTGTAACTGTACTTTATTTTGAAGGCATGTTTATAAATACAATTAAATTTAAAATATTAAATTAAAGCAATCTAAAATATAAACAATCAACGTCCCGCCCCCTTCAGCGGGCCGTGTTAAAATTATCAAACGTTGATCCGGTCCGCGGCGATAAAAAGGTTGGGGAGCACTGACATAGACCAATCAGATTATAACTGTTCGTGTCCTCCCTGTAAATTGAAGTAATCTAAGGGTCAGGTTACTATTAGTTTTTGTGACCTGATCCTGAGCAAAAAAAAGGTTGACATTTATCAATCTACTTTTACACTTCCTCTATGGTACTCTGAGGGTATACGTATACTGGTCAAACGAACATCAGACGCGCGCATGCATAGTTACCATAATCACCAGGGATATATGTACACAAGTGCTACCCGGATGTGCTAGGGGGCACAATAAGGAGCAGAAATGGAAATCAAGTATGTGAACAACATTTCCAGGCCCCATCTTTACGGTTTGATAGAAGTTGTAAGCTTACGTTTTTACATGAGGTGCTCAAATATGCAACCATCATTAGCAACGTACTGTTACCTGCTTCAAAGTAGGACATCGTTGACCAGAATCCTGCATTCGCGGAATGTTTTCGTATCAAGCAAAGTCTGGTGAAAACACGCTAACGTTTGTTGACTTAGTACACATACGAGTATGTCAAGGTACCACTCACGATACAATGCCACAGTGGCAGTCAGTTTCCGTTTGAGGACCCACGTGCTAAGTTCAAGTCAGCTGTCTCGGTATTCGGGGAATGGCACATGTTACCCGTATGAAGTCGGCCCAAAATTGCCCCCAAGTAATTCAGTTGGAAGAGTAGCGGATTAGCAACCGGAGAACTGCGAGTTCGAATCCAACCAAAGGTAATAGTATACAAAGGGGGATGGTATACGCTAAATATGTCGTGGCCTCAAACGTCCTCTCGCTGGCTTGGTGTGGAAGTTTGAAGAGTGGAGTGCAGCTCAGATGTGACCTCGTCATCTGACCGTCGTTCAAAATTACGGTGCGTTGTCCTCGAATCTTAGTAAGGTTGGTGAACGACTGGAATTCCATGTTTCGCCAAGAAAGGCTTTCGCCAAGAAAGTCAACTGCCAGTTTTTCACCGTCCAGAGGTCTCGTTTTTGCGCCGAACTGCATCACGGAGCCGGCGGATAACTTCTTGATAGTACTCTTTTGTCACCGTTTGTCCTTCCGGTGCGTATTCGTAATGCAAAATTCCACGGTTATCAAAGAACATAGTGAGCATCACCTTGATTTTACTTTCACCTTTCACGATTTTTTCGGCCTTGGGGACCCGGGATGCTTTTAGTGCGACGATTGTGCTTTTGTTCCGGTGTTCAGAAACTCAGTGTTGGTAGTCTCCAGCAGGTCCTGTGCAACCGCAAGACGGAGTTCTTTCCGTTCCGCTGTCAGAAGCTTGTGCACAAATTTTGTACCCACTCTGCGCATATTCAAATCATCACGCAAAATTGCATGTGCGGAATCTTTACTGATCCCAACTTCTTCGGAAATCGTGCGGACAAATGACGATAAAACCATTATCAGATTTTTCACCCCCTCAACAACAGCTGCATTCCGAGCGGTTTGTGGCCTCCCAGAACGCTGTCCACCGATGTGCGTCCACTTTTGAATCGTTTTAAGCACTCTTTAATTTGTGTTACCCACATAGCATCGTCTCCAAACACTGCTGAATCTTACAAATTGTTTCGCTTTGAGAATCACCAAGCTTTTGACAAAATCTGATGCAGTACCTTTGCTCAACTCTTTCAGTCATCTTGAGAGATATCAAAATACGATTAACACTTTTAACTGAACCTCACTCGGCGGTCAGCAGGCAAGGACTGGCACACTGGAAAAAATTCAAGCATGCGCATTAAGTTGTCTAATTCCACTGTCCACAGTGTCACCGCCTTAGCGTCACTACTGTGCGTTTGAAAATTCAAGGTCGGATATTTTTTAGACAGCCCTCGTAGACCGTCCCATAAGCATACGGCAGGAATCATGTCACAAATGAAACTATTTTATCACGATCTTTTGTTCTATCTTACAAGAGTTGTTTAGCTCTCCGTGGCACCCTGCGTATTCATTTCCGATAGCTAATCACTCAAAATTCCCTCGAATTAGTTTTATATAAATTCAAATTCAGAGCAACCACCCCTATTTTTATTTTTTACCCCATCTATATATATAATTATCTTACGTGGCACGCAAAAAAGACGTTATTTGTTATCGCATTTTGGCAACATTGTACGGTTGTTTGTTCACTACGTAGCCTCGCGCCTCAATTGAATTTATAGCGTTATCGGTTGAAATTTTATTGAAAACAAATATGAATTTTAGTCGAGCTGTTGCAGTTTATAATTAGAATTCAAAGAAAGCGGTGGATCTTTTCAGGGCCATTTAAAAAACGGTCCTTTTCAATGCCAACCATTATAGTTCACAACAAGACGCTTGCACTACAACTTTCGACAACAAACTCAATGAAAAAGTGTGGGTGACTCGAGAGTGCTGGAAATGTACACACAAACACCATGCTGGGTATTCAATTTAAAAAACAGCGCTCACATTTCGACTCAAAATTTGATGAAAGTTTTCATTTGAATTCTGATTCCAGGGTACTGTATATATATTTTTTCTGTATTTAGCAAATTTAGGTTTGAAAAATATTTTTTTTTGGAATATGATATTTTGTAAGCAATCCCTTCTGCTAGGACACATGTCTTCATGGATACGAGCGAAGCGAGCATAGGTTCGCGCAGCGAACCAATGAGGATTGCAAAGCAATCCTCCGGGGGGGGGGGTGGAGAGTGCTAGTGAGCAGGGGGCGGGCCCCCTAGTACCATTTATTTTTTCAAAACACCGATTGACACCTTTCTCGTGAAACGCTATTTTTTGTTTTTCATTAAATGCTGGATTAAAAAAAATAACACTTCGTTTTTCCATGAGCTGTCTGTCATCAACACGCCCTCTTTCCACAATTGAGCGGAATACGCATGCACGTATATCGTGGTGGCACCACTAAACCTGTGCGCGACTTTCAAAAGGCAAGCCAAGCGTTGCTCAAACATCAGTCCTGCGATGCTACTTAGGTTGAAAGACGCTTATGCGTACCGACGGGTTTTCTGAGCAAAAAAAAAATGGAGTACGCATGTGCATGTCGGATGTTTATTGTTTAGTCTGATTAATAAATGGCTTTCCTAAGAGAACCTCTCCTACCAGACAGGAATAGTCCGGCTCTGTCCAGTTGGAATTTAAATCACGTAATTTTGAAAGGGGCTATTCCTTAAATTAGGAGAAGGTTAAATGTAAACAATAGATTTATTATTTGCCGATATCGATAGCAGTGATTACGATTTGGGGAACAAATGAAGCTATGACAGCAAGAAAGGTCTAACATACCCAATGGAGAAAAATGCGAATTTCTTGGCACCATTTGTTATATATTTTTATTTATCCACAATCGGATTTCAGATTTTAAAAATTTATTTTTCAGGGATCAACAAGGAGTCATTTTGCTTTGGCCTACGCATTTAAAAAAATAAAAGGCCTAAAGAGGTAATAATAACGTTTTTTCGTTGTTTTGTGGGATAGGCAACTCATGCTCTGATAGCCTCAAATAGTTACCTTCATCGACCTTCTAATGAAATAGACAGTGTATTGTGGGTGGAATCGCTGTCGTAGAATCGTCAGAAGTCACGTGAGCTTACGAATCGACCTGTGCTGATTGAAAGTTGAAACTTGGACTAGTGTTTTTAGTTGGTCTTGGAAAATCACTTTAACCAAACACGTTTGTCTCACAGTAGGATTCATGTTTTTTCCCACTACCACGTGACAGATCTCCAAACCGAGCAGAAATACACTCTATAACAAAAAAAAATCGAATCACCAAGAAGGAGTTGTGCCGAACTCGATCCATTAGCTTTGCTCTTACATTTGAACAGCTCTGACTGGGAACGTCAAGTCTTTAGTGAGGAGTCCCGTTTCCAACTGTGCCCCGACGACAACCGCAGACTTTCTCTGCGGTTGTCGTCGGTTGTGCCCTTACTGACGCACGCCACACATGCTCACCACAAAGTAGAGGACCTGGAACTCTACTTGGAACATTTGAAAGTCGTGTGAATTAAAACAAGTAGATGACGATATTGAAAAATTAACGAGCGTTGATGATCTAGATGAAAAATTAGACGGCGTCGAAGAATTTCGAGAGAAAATTACGACATTCACGAAAAAGCGAACAAAAAGATTAAAGAATTAATAGCGAACGACAACAACTGTGTACATCTAAAAACTTTGAACAATTAAATGAAACCCCGACGGAATACAGTAAAAGGGAAAATCAAATCATTAAATCGCCAAAGCTCACAGTTCAGAAATTCTTCAGCGAAAGTTCTGTCTGGCTGACTTTCTGGAACTCTTTTTCATCAGCCATACATCAAAATAAAAATCTCGATGCTATAAGTAAATTGAATCATCTCAAATCCTTTTTGGACGGAACAGCCTATAACACTATAGAAGGTTTTGATCTCTCCGAAGAAAATTATGAAACTTATGTAAAGTTACTTATTGAAATATTTGGAAATAAAGATATACTAATAAATGCACATATCGATAAATTACTTAATACGAAACCATTGAAAAATTCTGATGACGTGAGAGGTTTTCGGAACCTCTTTAGTCATAAACAGAAAAATATCAGAAGTTTAGAAAGCTTATCGGTTAAAAAGGGTAGTTATTCAAGTATATTGGTTCCAATTTTAACCAAATTAATACCCCGTGACCTACTTTTGGAATTTAACAAAGGAGAAAGAGATTCAACTGGTTACGAAGTCGATGAGTTGATCAACTTTTTTACGTGTAAAGCCAACGTTACGTGTGAACTATGCTCGGGTCGGTATGTCAGCGTAATGTGTATGGGAAAAAGAAAATTAAAAACAAGAGGGGATTTTTCTAAAGCGAATACAGATACGGATAGCGCTTTAGGTAATTCTTCTGGGGAAAAAGTTATGTTGCAAACACTTGTTGTAAACATTTCGGGAAATAAGCAGAAGAATTTGATAAGAATTATAATTGATACTGGTTCTTCTTGCAGTTATGTTTCAGAGTTTGCAGCGCACAGGTTAAAATCAAAAAGTGTAGGGCAGGAAATTATTTTACATGGATTATTTGGAGGGATACAGAAAAAAGAAGAGCATAAAAAATATGTTATTAATTTAAGTAATGTTGACAACAGTTTCAATTGTACGTTCAATGTAATGGAACAGAAAAATATTTGTGCCCCAATTCCAAAATTAGAAAATAATGAAATTTTGAAAGAAATTAAAGGGTGTGGAATTTTTCCAATAGATGTAATGATGAATGAAAACTTGACGCTAACGAATCAACTACTTTTGAAAATTTATACTGATTTTAGTCGACGTGCTATCCGCCTTTCTAATCTAACTAAAGAATCCGAACAATTTAACTGGACACAGGATGCGGAAAGTGAATTTAATGACCTCAAATAGTCTTAATTCAGACACCATGCATTACTCTCCCAGATATGAGTAGAGATTTCATCCTTTACACTGACGCTTCAAACTCATAAATAGGAGGAGTTATTGCTCAACTTGACCCGTCAGGATTCCCCAAACAAGTGGCTTTTGCGAGCAGAAATCTCAACACAACCGAACGAGTTTACAGCACTACTGAGAAAGAAATTTTGGCCATAATTTTTACTATTGGTTACTTCAGACCCTAACTGTATGGAAGAAAGTTCACAATATTTACTGATCATGCAGCTTTGACACATATTTTGAAATTAAAAGATTCTACGGGTATAATTGCACGTCGGGCACTCAATCTTTCGGAATTTAAATATGAAATTAAATTCATAAATGGTAAATGAAACAAGGTTGCTAATTTTCTTTCACATGGACTTGACCACGACAACGATAATACTCATGAATCAGTGATTCAAAGGGACAATTCTGAGATCAACACTGAAACGAAGCAAGTGTTTACGCTCATAACCCAAAATAGTGATACGGTAACGTTTGAAGAAAACGTTTTGGAAGAGATTGCACAGAAACAAGCTTTAGATGACAAATGCCAGGCGATTGTTAAGAATTTAAATCAGTCCAAACTGGTTTAACCAACAAAACTTAGATTTTTTTTGCACGATGGAATTCTAATATGTACAGAGCTTAAATATTCCAATCAAAGAAACCAGCACACCAGAATTGTCCTTCCAAAATCTATGATTCATGACATATTGACACAATTCCACGATTACCCTTCTGCTTGTCAAACGGTTTGAGGAAGACTCTCCAACGTTACACGTTTGTATTATTGGTCAGGGATGCAGGGACATATTGTTAACTGGATCAAATCATGCAATAGTTGCATGCAAAGATGTGCTCACAACCTCGGAAATTAGCACCATTGCAACGTCCATTAATTCCTCAAGGTCCTTTCTACAAGGTTGCCATTAATGTTGTAGGACTCCTTCCTGTAACAGAAAATGGCAACCGGATTATAATTACCTACATTGACCATTTCACCAAATGGTGCAAGGCTTACCCTGTACAAAAAAACTAAAAGCGCTGATGTAGCACGAACGCTACTTAATTTTATTTCACGATTTGGCTGCCCCTTCACGATCTTCACTGACAGAGGAACTAATTTTATTAACTAAGCCATGCAAAGTGTCTATGCATCACTGGGAATAAAGAAGGTGAATACCACAGCATACCACCCCCAAGGGAATGGAATATTACACCACAGAGGACTGGTAAATGCCCTTAGCTACCTAGTTAATGGAAACCACGATGATTGGGACACTAAATTGGAGTATGCACTTTTGGTATACAGATCGACATGGCATTCTGCCACAAAACACAATCCTGCATTTCTGGTATATGGTGTAAAGAGCTAAATTTGCCCTACCAGGTGTTAGAAACAGAACCACCTTTTTCATACAGGGAAACAGATGATTTTTCGACGGCATTACTTAAAAGACTGGGCAGTGCCTATAATAAGGTGAGAGATAATTTGGTTCCAGCGGCGGAATCCCAAGAGCAATGTAGGAATAAGTTTATGAAAGGAAAGGGAATCAAAGTGGGAGACGAAGTATACTTATACTTCCCTAACGTATTAGTATACAAAGGGTTGACCGGGTTGACAAGGAATTTCAACAAGCCAAGCAGAGGCAATTTCGTGGTCGCAAGAAAACTGTCCGACGTCGTATTTGAGATCGCAGACAAAAACTGCCCCAACCGCAAGCAGTGGGTAAATGTTGAACAGCTCACAAAAGCCACGCCACGATTACCTCACAACTCAGTTCCAGGTAATAAAGAAACCAACTGAAAAGGTCGATTTCCGATTATTGCATCAAACCATACCCCAAAGGACGGTATATCGGGAGGCTATGGCCATGGTCCAAGTGGTAGGAGAGGTTGGGTTTATCTTCACCCACATGGGTACCCAACAAGGAATGCCACTGCAGTCCAACAAACAACATATCCAGGAAATGGTACACACGCGAACCGGGACAATGCGGTAGCAGTGCCCAACGCGCATACGTACTACGTACAACCTACGTACCCGAACTAATGGTAGAGTGGGTAAATAAAAGAGTCACTTGAAGTCAAATAATTTGACAAGAAACGTAGAAATTGTTTATAAGTTTTCGTATTTTTTTTACCGTCATGTTTTTTTTGAAACTGAGATTTGCGCATAAGCAAGCATGACTGGGATGTATTTATTTTAGCACTGTGCTATTACTTCAAAAGTACGGTTACTATGGTGTAATCATCGACAACTTTCGATCATAAGGGTTCTTTCTTTTGCTTTTTGCAAAACAGAATTTTTTTTTCGGTGTTTTTTTTTTCTTACAATTTATTGAAGGTGATTTCATATACTGTCTTTCTTCATACTTGTATTTTGTATTTACATTTATATTCAGGCCCTTTTGTTTACATTTTATGTTCTGTGTTTATTTGTACTAATGTCTTTTATTGACATATCACACCTGTGTGCTGTGTTTTTAATCATGCCTTTGGTTATCAATACACACGGTTTGTTTGTTTGCAGTACACGATTTGTTTGTTTACACTACAGACTATTTGTATGTTTACAGTACAGACTATCTGTTCACGGTACATAAAGGTATTTTGTTTTACGTTCACATAATCTTATTGGTAATATACACATCTTTTGTTTGTATTGTACACAACTCATTTGTATTGTATTTTTTTTTCATTGGGCTCACATTTACGTGCAATTTTTGTTTAGGTTTCACCCCGTTTTGTTCTACCTGTGTATATTTGTGTTTTAAATGGTATAAAACTGTATAGTTGAACGGAAGGTTTCTCCTTATAGTGCAGGTATCTAGTTTTATTTCCAATAAGTTTCCCAGGTTAAAAGCAACCTTTAAAATTTACTATGAAGAATGAGGTTTTCTCAAAGGTAGAATACAAGCAGGGAATGGGTAAGACATAGAGGGTTGACAGTACACAGTAATTGCTTAGGAAACCTAACAGGGTCTAAATTACAAGAGACAAGTAATACAAAGGGAAAGTGCAATGTAAGGGAGAAAAACAATACCAAGACAAAAAATACAAGGGGAAAGTGCAATATAAAGTATTAAGTAAAGTAGTAAGTAAAGTAAAAATAAGCTAAAAGTATTTTATTGTAATGCTCGCAGTATGAGAAATAAAATGGATGAGCGCAGGGGAATTACACAAACAGAGGATATAGATATCATTGGGATAACTGAAAGTTGGGCAAGCAGTGAAGATGCACAAATTTTAGAATTGAGTGGATTCACAATGTTTAGGGAGGTCAGAGTGAATAGGAGAGGGGGTGGGGTTTTGATTTATGTGAGAGAATTCTTAAACTGTAAGGAAATACAAATAACTAGTAAAACTGAGGGTATAGAATCAGTCTGGGTGAAACTGAATACAGACAAAGGCAAAGGACTATTTCTGGGTAATATATATAAACCTCCTGTTTGTAGTGAAGAGCAGGAAAAGGGTATGAGCAAACTGATAAACGAAGCATGTCAAAAAGGAGAATTAATTTTAATGGGGGACTATAATTATTCAAATATTGACTAGACAAACAATCTAACTACAAATGGGAAGGGGGCAGAATTTTTGGAAGTGATACAAGATTGCTTTTTGTACCAGATGGTGTATGAGGATACTAGGGACAATGCAATATTGGATTAGATTTTCAGCAATGATGAGAATAGGGTGCAGGATTTGGTTATAGGTGAGCCACTGGGAGAAAGTGATCATAGAAGTAACAGATTAAGTATAAATTTTCAGCCAGCATACACAATCAATAGTAGGATAATTCCAAATTTCAGAAAGGTAAATTATCATAGGATGAGGGAAGAGTTAAAGGAGACATTCAAAGGGGGATTATTAGCACCGCATCATTCTGAACAATGGTAGGAATTCAAGAATAAGTTAGACAGGGTGATAAAAAAACACGTAACGTTCAGGAAAAAAGGAAAATCTAGAAACTTGCTCCCTATGTGGTTTTCAGGGGACACACACATAGCTTTAAAATTAAAACATAGAAAATACAGGGTATATAAAAGCACTGGTAACGACAGGGACAAGGGGGCATATCTGAAAGCCATAAAGGAGTTTAAAAATATTAGTCGGAAGCAAAAGGTGTCCTTGGAGGAAAAACTTGCAAGGGAAATAAATATAAACCCAAAAGAATTTTTTGCATATGCAAGTGGTAAAAATAAATTTAGTACTACACTGGGCCCGTTGGAGGGGAGGGGAGGTGAATTAATTCAAGACGAGGTGGGAATGGCAAATGTGTTAAATGACTTTTTTTCTGGGGGTTTTCAATGGTAACTATAAATTAACAAAGGATCCCAAATTTACCGGGAAGAAATAGTACATCAGTTGAAAAGAATTAAGCCATCTAAAGCACCAGGGCCAGACGATATATATCCGAGAGTACTAGTGGAATGCGCGGAAGAACTGGGGGACGTAATTCACATGATATTTAATTCAACATATTCTCGGGTTGGGTATCAATGGATTGGAAGTTGGCCAACATGACTCCAATTTTCAAAAGGGGAATACAAAGTGATCCGGGCAACTATAGACCAGTAAGTCTAACACCAGTAATTTGCAAAATATTTGAATATCTGTTAAAAAAGCATATAATGTTATACTTGGAGGAGGGGGGACTGTTATCAGATAATCAGTATGGGTTTAGGAAGGCTAGATCCTGCTCTAGAAACATTTTGAAGTTCTACGAAAAAATTACTGAGGAGCTGGATAATTAGAGCAGTGTAGATATCATGTACATAGATTTTCAAGACTTTTGATAAAGTACCTCATGAGGCATTACTGTTTAAATTGGAAAGGCTGGGGATTCAGGGGAAAACATTGATATGGATAAAGAATTGGTTATTGGGTAGAAAGCAGAGAGTGCAGGTAAAAGGAAATTATTCACAGTGGACAGAAGTTATAAGTGGGGTGAATCAGGGACCAGTTTTGGGACCAATTTTATTTATAATTTTCATAGATGACATAGGTCAGGGGATTAAGAATAGAATCAGTATATTTGCAGATGACTTAAAAATATGGGGGACAGTGGATACAAAGTTACAGATAGATAATTTACAAGGGGATTCTGATAAGATATCCAAATGGGCTGTAAAATAGGGTGGGCCGAAAAACACTTTTTTTCGAAATCGCTATTCTAATAGTGCGGAAAGGGTTCTCTCTGGGTTCAATATACACGATGTAAAACATTTTTTTGTTTAGATAATAATTTCTGCCCCCGCATCGCACTTGAATTTTGGAGATTTCGGTAAAAATTGGCAATTTTTACTCGGCATAGGAAATATAATTTTTTAATATTGCTATGCTAATAGTATGGAAGAGGTGCCCACTGAGTTCAATAGAAAAGGTGTAAAATATTTCTTGGATCGAATAGTATCTTCTGTTCATGCATCGCAATTGAAATTTCGCTATTTTTGAAGAAAAGTTCACTTTTTCTTGTCTTTTTATGCTGACTGTATCTGACAGGAAGTGAAAGGAGGGGAGATGTGTTCAGAATTCACATTCCTCCGAACATATATCTGAAGTAGATTTGTAACTGGACATTTACAAACCATCGACATCGAACCGTTTAATCTCTCTTACTGATCTTAAGTACAGACAATTAACTCCGTTTGTATCTAAATCATCACAAATGCGACTTGGCCTCCCTTCAACTGCTGTGGTTGCCGACAGGTTTAGAGTCTCGGACCGGGCTGTGGCGGTTATGTCTGTGGTTGCAATTGCTTCAAGTGTTCTTCACGATGTCGGTCTCGTAACTAGCGACAACTCAAATTTGGTGGTTGACAAAAACAAGCTGCGAAGGGAAAAGGCTAAAGTTAGAAAGGATTTAATATTTCAAGCTTTAAAATGACGCTCAGGTATTATCGTTGAAGGGCTGTATTTCGATGGTCGTAAAGATTCTACATTGATAGAAGAGAGAGCAGATACTAAAAGATACACGAGAAAAGCAAAAGAGGAACATTTATCTCTTATTGAAGACTCATTTATTATTATTATTCATTACTCATTTGAGTCCATCATTTGGCACCGCAAAACTGAAAAACTGATTCTGACTGGACTATTATCAGATTTTTTGAAGGGATCAAAAGAGATCTTTCACAGCTTCTAGCAATCGGCTGTGACTGTACATCTGTTAATACCGGATAGAAATCCGGTGTAATTCGGTGTTTGGAATTGTAACTTGGTAAACTTCTGCATTAGGTAATACGTCTCTTACATTTTAATGAACTAACTCTGAGGCATTTGTTTAAAACGCTGGCCAACAAATAGCCCAAAATCATATTTGGTAATATTGGGAAGCGAAACTTACATGCGAAACTTTGCTAGTGACAACTTTCGAAATTATTAACGGCGAGTTACCAACAACTGACAGACGTGACTTAAGCAAAGATCAAATGTACTTACTAGAAATATCTCAAGCGGTACGGTTGGTAATTGTTCTGATGAACTGGCTATACGCAGTTTTGGTCCATTATCACATTCACGCTGGCTAACAACAGAGAACAGAGTTCTAAGGCTATATGTTAGTTCTCCAGATACTTCTTTGAAGTTGAAACAAATCGCTGAGTTTGTTATGAAAGTTTACACTCCAAACTGGTTTAATATAAAGTCTAAATACTCGCTGAAAGATGGAACTAAGCATGTGTGAAATACTATTTTTAGATCCAGGTATTTATCTCAAGACCTCAAGGACGTCGTTGATGGAGTAATTTGTCGAAATTCGTTCTTTGCTCATCCTGGGGAATATCTTGCTGTGTATGTTGAAGGATGAAAGACCGTACATCAGAGAACTTGCTACACGTCGTATAATTATGTCTAGAGAGTCATCTTACAATGAAAAGTCAGTACGTGTATTTCTCCGACCAAAACTGAATTTTGAAGCTGCTGACTATACGGAATTAATTGACTGGTCATCAATTACTATTACTTCTCCCATAATCCTCCGTAATATATCCACTGCCATTTAGGTTCATTGTGCGAGATTAGAAAAATCCAGAATAGGACTTTTTTCACTTTCCATATCACACACAGGCAGTTGAACGGTGTGTCTAGTGACAAAAGCATCCGCTAAGGTTTATAGGTTTCATAGTAGAGACAGGTTCATTAGATCCACATTTTTTCCCCGATCAATTGTGCCTTAATTTGACCATATAGCTGATTTCAAGCCTATTCCTGTTGATTAAGTGTAAGTAAATTTTTAATACAGGCATGTCATAACATTCTATGGTTACAATATTCTTAACAAATATTATATTAATATATTGCGACTCAGCTATTATTTAATAATTTTCAGGGAATATAACCAAATATACAATACAATACAGCAATAAATAGTGTTTGTATCCATCTATTTTTCATGTTTGATTTATTTCTATCACATAAAAAAGTGCATTTTTATTTTTAAAAAACCTGCAACATTTCAATTGCGATGCGAGAACAGAAGATATTATTCGATCGAAATAATATTTTACACCTTTCTTATTTAACCCAGTGTACACTTCTTCCGCACTATTAAAATAGCAATATTGAAAACTAATTATATATCCTACGCCGAGTAAAAATTGGCAATTCTTACCCAAATTTCCAAACTTCAAGTACGATGCGGGGGCAGAAGATATTATACAATCAAACAAATATTTTACACCGTGTTTATTGAACCCAGAGAGAAACCATTCCGCACTATTAGAATAGCGATTTCGAAAAAAAAGTGTTTTTCGGCTCACCCTACTGTAAAATGGGGTATGTCATTTAATATAGAGAAAAGTCAAGTTCTGCATATGGGTTACAGGAACAGTGGAGCCGAGTACTGTCTGCAGGGAGTAAAGGTAAAGGAGGGAGAAACAGTCAAGCATGTTGGGGTGGTAATTCACAGGTATTTTAAAATGGTCACCAATGTTCAGTTGCGGGTAAAAAGGCTAATAGGTTATTGGAGTATATTAAAAAGACTGTAACTTCAAGGGATAATAATATAATTTTGCCGTTATATAAGGGCTTAGTAAGACCACATCTAGAATTTGCTGTACAATTCTGGGCTCCATATATGAGAAAGGATACAGAATTAATTGAAAGGGTTCAGCACATAGCTACAAAAATAATAAAGGGGATAGCAAATCTCGCCTATAATGAATGTTTAAGTATGCTAAACACGTATACACTGAAAAGAAGAAGAAGGAGGGGGGATTTGATTCAGCTTTTCAAGTTGGTAAAACAAAGGGACACAGAGGGCTTAAATTTCAATTGGGATAACAGAACAAGGGGCAATGGGCATAAATTGCATAAGACACATTTTAATCAGGATTTAAGGAAAAACTACTATTTTAATAGGGTAATAGACAAATGGAACGCGTTGCCAGAAAGTATAGTTGATCCAAAGGGAGTGTACGAATTTAAGATACAATTGGATAGTCAATGGGAATTCATAAACAAAGGACCAACCTTGTTGAGCTTGAGCCTGTAGCTGGTCGTCAATATTTGTATTTGTATTTGTATTTATACTTGCTGTTGTTTGTCAAATTTTTAATCGTGTTCCTTGATACGCTCAACGTATAATCCTTTAGGGGCTGACAAGTACTTAAGTACATGGTGCTCGTCTCCCTCATTAAGATTTTACTCAGTGGTGTTCTATATTCTTTGCTTTAAGTACAATACTTTGTATTGTGGTGGAGATTTCACGCTTAGACTTTTTCATTTTTGGGTAATTTAAAAAAAAATTGTTCCAATTATTATAAAGAAAGACAGGGGTCATTTGTTGGGTATAAAATATTTTTAAAAATCATCCGTCCGGCCATTTTTTTTGTAGAATTAAACGTGTGCTTTTACCCCGGGACGATTCACTAAAAATCCCACCTTAGATTTTTCTTTCAATGTGTGCACAATCCCTCAGTTTTCTGCTATCAATTTGTGCACGATCCCCATGTATTTGGAAATTTGAATGCCCGACCAATCACAGCACGCCAGCGAGATAACGAGGCGTTTTCGAAATGGCTTGGATTAAGCGTTCCTTTCATTTTCAAGCCAATAAACAGTTACAGTTTTTCAGCGAAGGAAGAGAAGAAGGCCTCTAACAACTCAAAACTCCGAAATTGGCGTCTATAAGAGAGTCGGGAAGAAATAATACGTGCTATGCAACCAACCACCTCACTCTCCCCCCACACATAAGAAATATTATCACAAATCGTAACAAAACAGAAAAAACAATGGCAACTCAACAAAGATCCTAGTACGAAACTACTCCTAAACAAAATTAAAAAAACACTCACTAAAGAAATTAAAACACACACCTGGGAAAATCACATCACTTCTCTTAATACTGGCGACAAATCACTACGGAATAAAGCAAAAACTCTAAAGCAAAAAAGACCGCACATACCACCTTTTCAAACTACACAAACAACAATTCTTACTAACAATAACAAAGCAAATGCTCTAGCAGACACCTTCGAAACTCAATTCCATAAAAATGACATCAATGACCCATACACAAACAATCTTGTTAACAACACTATCAACGATAATTTTTCTAAACCCAAACAGGGCACATTCAAACAAATTTCCCCCTCTGAAATTATTATACACATCCACAAACTCAAAATTCATAAAGCTCCTGGCATTGAAGGAATCACAAATAAAATGCTGATTAAACTCCCCTTTAAAGCCATTCTTATTATTACTTACATTATCAACACTATACTTAAATTAAAACATTTCCCAACACCCTGGAAAACTGCTAACATTATTCCCATTCTCAAACCTCACAAAAACCCATCTGATCCCAACAGTTACAGACCTATTTCACTTCTTCCCACACTTAGTAATATCACTGAAGCCATTATCCTTGATCGATACAAATACCACATTAACCAAAACAATAAAACGAAACTCTCAACTACGCACCAGCTTCTCAGAATCCCGGAATACATAAACAAGGGCAAACACACAAACAAAAAAACTGGTGCAATATTCTTCGACATTGCTAAAGCCTTTGACAAAGTTTGGATAAAAGGGTTAATTTACAAGCTCATCAAACTTAACTTTCTCTACTGCATTATCATCCTTATAACCTCGTATCTTACAAACGGACACTTTGTTATCAAAATTAAAAACTCCAAATCTACCAAAAGAAAAATACTCTCAAGAGTTCCTCAAGGTTCAAAACTGGGACCATTCCAATTCAACTTTTATATGAATAATATCCCCCAGTTAAGTTCATCAATGCTCAGCATGTTCGCAGATGACACTGCCATCCTCGTTCAACGAAAAAACATAAACACAATAGTATTCCTACTCAACAAACACATTAAAAAAATAGAAACATGGCTAATTCAATGGAGAATTAAATTAAATGTTGAGAAGACAGCTGCTATTATTTTTGGTAAACCCCCACCCACGAAAAAAGTTAAAGTCTACGGACAACCTATTGGGTTACTCAAACCAAGTACCTTGGTATCATCCTTGATAATCGCCTAAATTGGTCCCACCACATTACTTCTGTTCAAACTAAATTTAATAACGCCAGATTAGCTCTTTACCCACTTATTGCTCGTAGCTCTACACTTTCAATCCAAAACAAACTCCTAATTTACATGTATTACTTACGCCCAGTTCTGACCTATGCTGCTCCCATTTCGGGTGCCGCAGCCAAGACAAATCTCAACAAAATCGCGACACTCCAAAATACCACCCTCCGAACAATAGTCCGGGCCAGATGGTTCTAACGTAATACCGACATTCAAACCACTACTAAAATCCCTTCAATCAAAAAGTTCATCAGCAACTAAGCAAAAAAATTATACCAAGACATTGTTGAAAATTCTAACCCAACCATCCAAGAAATCGACATTTATTATCCGACCCTTCCCCAGAATAAAAGTAGACCAAGAGCCACTTTACTGCTTGACAATTAATTACTATCCCAATGCATCCACTCTTCATTATTCATCCAACCTCCCCACCCTCCTTATTAATCTAACTTTTCTAAATCTGCAAAGAACGGACAAACCGATCTTTCATATCTCGCGTTCTTTCAAAAGCTACAGCAGTCACTCAACCTCTAGCCACTGTCCTGATTTCCCGTTTAACCTGAAAGCATCACAAGACCCTCACCATCAGTGCGGGAGATTAAGGCCCCTACGGGGCCAAGCGCTCCATGAACATCAATTGCTGCTGCTGCAATACGTGCTATTCGCCTGTAGTTTTTCTCAACGTACGATCTCGTGTCTGGGCCCAGTCGCCTTTTTAGAAACAGTGTCACCGTTGGAAGTTAACGTATGGACTGAGCGTTTTTTGGCTGTTCGGATGCGAACCTTTTCGCCGGTTGCTTAGAAACCAACCAGCAGTCACCTTTTCGGGAATGAATATTTCCAACCGTAACTCTGAGACGCTGTTTATGCGTTAAGCATCTCAAAGAAGCGGTTCCGGCCTCCCTGTAACTCGGGATGATGATCGTTAGGATACTGTGAAATTCCGATACTGAGCAACTGTGAAGAGTATCCGGCCTCGCTGTGACTCGGGAGGAATTCGACCTGGATGCCCTGATGCAGAAGACTGATTTTTTGGATTGATCTCACCCAGGGAAGACTAGGAAAAAGAAACGTTCGTGTCATGGAACAAAGATGGCTACCTCCCCCATCCCAATCCAGCGTCCCCTCCCTCTGGATCCAATTACATCGTTTGGACGATTTTAATAAGTCGATTTTCCTTATTTCTTTTCTTTTCTCAATTTGATTAACTCCTTGCTCCTAAAACAATTTGTTTTGATATTTCTCTTTTTGACCCGTGTAGCGTAACGGATAACTCAATGTATTTGAATTCACTAGAGTTAATGAAAAGGGAATTTGAATAGGGTAACCTCTTAAAAGAGTTAAATGAAATGTGTTAAATGACTATTTTTTTTACCAAAGGAGCATGTTCTTCTACAAGTGTTTGTTGTATTTCTTTGTGTTTTAGTTTAAATAAATGTCTAGATCTTTAAAGATTTGTGTTCTTTTCCCCTTAATGAGTGAAACTTAATTTCACTGTTTTACAGTACACAACTCCATCAACAATTACAGTCAGTAAGAGCCTTTCACTCAGGGTTTTGCTCTCAACGCAATGAAATTTAAAGACTTATTGGGTCCAAGAGATCAAGATCATAAGTTAAAATAAAAGTCACAATAAAGCTAGCAGCTCGTGTGAAGAAAGCTTGAGTATTTTTGAGTGAAATAGTTGTAGTATATTAAATCGAAAGTATGAACTAAAAAAACGGAAGTACACTTATTGAGCATTTTATTCAGCCTATTTGAATTTAAATAGATACCTACTGTGGACCTGTGAAGATAGGTCTCGTGGATGTGCTTCGTAGTTTGCATCGGCATATTGGACAGCTACGATTGCGTGCTTTTATCCAACGCGCCATGCAAGGGTGGCAAAACAAGTGTCCACAGCTGGTCATAATGATGGGGATGTTGAGTCGATTCAGATGCTCCGCGAACTCCAAGCAGATTCGGCAACTCACAGAAGATTCAGTTCTGTTCGAGCTGTTCTTGTCGGTTACCTTCAACTGCTTTCGGTTGCCGCTATCCGCCGAAATCCTCTTTGGTTCCGTTGCTCTCTTTCTTTTCACTTTGGTTCTTGAGTCGTAAATGTGCGTGCCAGGAGCTTGTAACGGAAAAATTCTGCTAATGGATTCTTCTACTTCCAAATGGGTAACCTGTAAAACATAGCATCGCCAATTCTAGTATGTCTAAATTCTGAGATGTGAGCCGTGGTAACCCTGTTGGAAGAGCAACGAATTAGCAACCGGAGGGTTGCAAGTTGGAATCAAACCCAAGACAGTTGTGTACAAATGAGACTGGTGCACGTTAAATCTGTCGTGGTTCAATGTTTCTACGTTGGCGTGGCGTGGAAGGTTGCAGTTTAAGATGCCAGTTCAGTGGGTAGACCTCGTCATCTGACCGTGGTTCAAAACTACGTGATGATGTCCTCTGATTTTTCCCTTGTGTGATTGATCCCTGACCCACGCCAATAGTCCCTTGTGTGGCTCAGGACGACATTAATTAATAAAATACTTACCCTACCTTCCAAACCAAATGTTTAAATACTTTGGGCAGTGTATGGAGTGTTCTGTAGGTAGGCACTTGAATTTGCTCCGCACTGGAGCAACATAACGGACTATTTTCAGCGGTCCGTAATCAATCCCGAAAGGAAAGGTTCAAGGACAACATCTCGAAAGTTTGATCCACGGTCAGATGACGAGGTCAACAATTGAACTGGCACTCCACTTTCCAAGCTTCCACACCTCGCCAACGTGAGGACATTTCAGACTACGACAGCTTTAACTTGAATCAGCCCCACGTACACGAGTCTTTAGATGAAATGAGTTTCGAACTCGCAACCCTACGGTTGCTAATCCGCGACTTAACCTACTAAATTACCATGGCCATGTCGGTTTGGGACTATACATAGATCGTCATGAGATCTTTAATTACCCCAGTTGTGCTTTCTGCGTTGCTCGCTGTTGTGAGATTCATCTGAAAAGAATCGATTAAGACTGACGTCGAAGTCATGAGTTCTGTTTGGTCCATTCTCTCCATGGTATATTTCCGCTTCGTCTCAGTCGATTATAATCTAAAAATGTAGCATATATCAAGTGTGATTAGTTTTTAATTAAAAATTGAAGGATATAATCCTGCATCTTAGTACCACAGTGTCAAAAGTCTCGATGGCAATCCTAACGTTTTAGAAATGTTGATGATTCTTCACTTTTAATCTGATTAATATTCTATGAAATTAACTACGTATATTTTTTCAGTCAAGAAATTATTTATTTAGGATTTCCGTATATGATCTCAAAACACGTTTTAATCATTGATATTAAGTCTAAAATTAATGTTCGCTTTCTATTAGATTATAAATGAGAAGAATGGCTGAACAAATTTCGTAAAGTTAAAATAAAATTCATCAAAAATATAAATCCCTGCTTTGACAGTATTGTAATCGTACATTAAGGATTTATTCTTGTATTTTTACAATTTAGAACAAATACATTTTAGTGAGTTGTGTCAATTAAAAGCGGTAATTTTTCGTGTAATCAGCGAGAGGAAAATATTTCTGACAAGTAGAGCATTTTTTACCTGACCATTTTCTCTATTCGGTACAGCTACAGTCTACGTTTATGAGCGGTGGCAACGGACTTGGCGATTTTTTTTTGGCGAACTTCTAAAGTTACTAAGGAAAAAAATATTTCAAAACTCTTTTTCTTTCAAAAATATTTTTCTTTTTACAACGGAAAATGAAAGCTTGTAAATACATTTGAGAACGTTTAGAAAAGTATATTTTTAAAATACTTTAGCAAAAAGTAGTAGGCTTAAACACATTTGTGAACCAGCAGAAAACTAAGCTGCGAATGTTGGGTAAGAATACCCTGAAACTTATCAATTACACTAAATACAGAAAGCTGTTTGAAAAAAAAATATATTTTAAAAGAAAAAAAGCAAGAAATAATACAACCTGATACGTCAGAACTGTTCCGGGAAAAAATAATAAAAACGAAAATTCCAAAAAACAAAACTCTTAAACGTTTTGTGAAAAATATTGCAGTAAAATAAAAATTACACAGCTGTAGAAATACAAATAAATAAACCTATCATATCACAGTAAAAAAAAAATTTTAAGACAAATGCAATCAAAGGATATTTTTAAATAAAAATAACCGATAGAAGCAAAGAAAAAATTTCAAACGAACCAATGAAATCAAACGACTTTAACGGACTTTGGAAGAACTTTCTAGAATATTTAAAATTAACATTGACAGTTACCGTTTGCCGAGGCTGCCATGAAAACCACAACAACCGTAAAAACATATGGGTTGCCTTAATGTACTGTAACTCGTTACTAGCAGTGCGCCAAAATAAATCGCCAAGGCCGTAGCCACCACTCACAAACGTAGAGTGTAGCTGTACCCTCTATTCATTTTAAGACAAATATATTCTCAAACCAAATGTGGAAAAAAAACTATGAAATACGATGAAATTGTTTCTTCGATTTGCATCTTTATAACTAAGCATCATTACTTTAGAAAATAAAGATACTTACTATTTCATTTAAAATTTCAATTTATGCAATTATTTGAACGATGGGGATAATATTTTATCTTTTATTTACTTATTGGATATTGTATATAGGTGTTTGCTTCAACTTTGCGGGATTGTTTCGTCAATATTGTCCTTTCATCCAATGCTATTATTCATATCAACTCATTTCACAGGCACGTGGTAAAAAAATTAATCAATGCAATCTAATTGAAGGCATTTTGGGAGAAATGTCAGTTGTGCAGCCAGATTGGGGACCCTTCCACTACAAAATGTTAGATTTTTAAAACATATCCATAAGTGAAATATTATAAATGTGCAAATTTATAACTTTTACACTTATGAAATATTGAAATAATTTTCTATGTTCTTTGAATATAATAGAATTTCTATTCTTAGCAATTTTTTACGTATTAATATTCATTCATTTTTTATAGTTGAATGACCTTGATACGAGGGTCGATCGTAAAATAATACCCGTTTGAATATGCGCACCAATGTGACAGTGGCAGATGCACCGGTAAAGGTCCACCAGTTTTAGGAACTCGTCTCCCAGCTGTTTACTTAATTACAGCGCATTATAACGGTAATTGTTGTTTTGGTAAAAAACCAAATTGTCCAAGAAAATCGAGCGTTCCGCCAAATGGGAAGTGAGATCTGAGATCCGATTTCGAACCGCAAAAAATGTGTGACCAAGCAAAATGTATCATGAAATCAAAGCAGTGAATAGTGATGTGATGAATGAATCATGTGTGCGTCGTCGGTGCCGACATTTTAATGAGGGAAGAGAGAACGTCCATGATGAGGAGCGATGTGGCCGCCCAAGTGTCATTACGGATGAGATTGTCAAGTAAATCGACACATTCATCAAACAAGATCAGCGTGTGACTTCGGATGAAATTCATGATAAATTTTCACATATGTCTCGTTCTATCATTTACAAAATGGTAACAGATCACCTCAAATTTTGAAAAATGTGTGCAAGGTGGGTACTACGCATGCTCAATGGCAACCACAGAAACAAGGGGACCAGTGCACAAAAAACTGTCAAAATTTATATTATTTTTTTTGATACAGGGTGATTTTTTTTAAAAACTGATACTGTTCAGAGCCACCTGTAGCTCGATCGAACAACCCAAATGGCACCAAACTCGGCATGGAGATTAATGATGACATGGTAAATAGGATTCCGTGAAAAAAACTTAGTTCCAAAAATCACCAATAGGGGTATTTATTACGCTGTTGTAGCTTACCAAACCGAGAATTAGCATAAAACACAGCTATCAAGGCAAAATTGCAAATTTATGCTTTTGTATGCGACAATAGCGCTAGTAATTTGGGCTATAAAACATGTAGACAGCTCCGAAAAATATTCTCAGCTGAAGTGAGCCAACTCAATTGAATATGCGACTCGCATTACCATAACGTGCATTATTGGTGAAGCTGTATTATCTAAATGTTTATAAAATTCTGTTTAAAAGGATATATATCATTTATGGAAATACGTTGTATAGAATCATTTTCGATAATTTTTTGAAAAATACCTGTACGTATCTGAAGTAAGGTGAATTTATCTTTAAACTTCAATACCTCAAAATGTGTATTTTTTTCTTATTTTTCCGTTTTATCTCTTGATTTCGCAGTTGCCACAACTTACAACTAAAAAGTACACAAAATTTAGAAATGCAAAACTAATTCAGAACAAAAGAAACAGAAAATATTGCTGCACGTGATAAACAAACACGAGTTTCCGTTTCTTTCCTCTTCGTTAAAAAATATCGTCTGTCTCAAATATTTCGGAAATCGTTCACATTGCGCAAAGAACAAAAGTAAGACTCGAAATAAATGAAGTATCAGAGCTAAACTTCCGTGAAAAAATTATTTGTTAAAAAATAATTGCTTTTTCAGCAGTACTGGTAAAGCAAATAAATGTAATCGTAGTACTCAATATACATTCCAATTTTTCCAAAGCTACCAAATTATTGTTCATTTAAGTTTACTTACTCAGGTGTTTTAGCATGAAACTCATCTAAATATAACAATAAAGAAATGTTTAACATTGTAATCAACTAAACTAATAGATAATGTATAAAATAAAATAGATAACAATCAAATATCTGGAAAAAATTCATGTGATGCCTGCACAAACACAAAATTGAACATAGAACGGAAAGACGGACAGATAGACTTCCGCAACCAAAAGCATTCACTAAATGAAGATAAGTACTCATTGTATACAAATTCCCAGGAAAATATATAAAACCGTGTGGACGTGTATAGAATCTGAGGGGGGCACATACAAGACAGACAGATACCAAACTCGCAAGAGGCGGATTTGGCATCAGAAGGGTCCAAAACGGATAGAAAACTTGAAATGGGTCGCAAATATTCAATGTACAAACAAACACTCCATTCTTATTTAGATAGATTTTGTCGTGAATATGTCTTCGGAACAGTACTAGGTGGGCATGCATAAAAAGTCGATCGTTCCTGAAAAGCGCTACACCTGTTTTGTTTTATGGTTTCGAACTAGAAGATAAATACAGCATCGAGAAGACAAACCAGTGTAACTTTGGATTGCGTGGATTGCGGACAGCATAAGTAATAGCATTCGAAAGCTACCGAACTATGCTACAGTCACAGGTCTTTGACAAATAAAATTACCCTTAAATATTAATATTAAACTGAACTTAAATCACATTCAAACTTCCTATGTCTGCTTCATTCATTCCACAATCCTACATCAGGCCAGAGTATTCATACAAAACTTCGGTTTGTGTACTCGAAACTACCTGCCAATGTTTACACATTGATCGAATAGGTTTTTCCCACATCTCCAGTTATTATGAAAGAAGATTTGTACTAAAATATATGCTTAGAGTAATTTTGATACGAGAAATATACTCTAAAAAAACGACGCACCAAGAAGGTGCAAAATTACAGTGGTGCCGTGCTCGATCCACTTGGAACGGCGCTGACTGAGGACGTATAGTCTTTAATGATGAGTCCCGTTTCCAACTGTGTCCTGACGATCACCCCGAACGGGTCTGGAGACGTTCAAAGTAGCGTGGGGATCATGTCCTTACTATCGCATGCCACATATGTACACAACAGCGCGTTATGTTCTGGGGTCCCATCTCCTTTAGCCGTTTTGTAGTCATTTTTGGCATACTTACAGCCCAGCAGTACATAGACGACATTCTACGACCGGTTGTGTTACCGTTTCTTTTGCGACACCCCGGACTTACTTTTCAACAAGATAATGCCCGGCAACACACGGCACGTGTTGCTATGAATCGTCTTCAAGCTTTCCCAGCACTTCCTATGACAGTTAGGTCTCCTGGTCTCTCTCCCATAGAGCACATTTGGAACGTTACGGGAAAGCGATTGCAACCATCTCAGAATGTTGACCATTTAGCCCGACAGTTGGAGACGGCGAGAAATTCCGCAGGACACCATCCGAAAACTTTTTCAGTCTATGCCACGCCGGGTGACGCATCCAGGCCAGACGTGGACCAACGCCTTATTGACCTCTTCCCTTTTTTACTTTCAAACTCTGAAATAAATCGTTCAACTGCTCTGAAATATTTGAATCGTCTGTTTTTCTTTGTATGTTCTTCACACCCACCCATTTTTATCGCAATCGGATAACTCCTTCTGGGTGCGTCGATTTTTCTTTTGTTATTGTTGTATAATGTAATCGCCCATAGAACTCTTAGTATCTTTCTTTGTGCTCCTAGGGCTGAGTAATTCATTCCAGGCAGCATGTGTGAATGTTCTATAGCTTTCTTGTACGTCCGTTTCAATATACAAGAATCCTATTGGTCAGTTCTGCAATCCCCTCATTCTGTGTGTGTGTGCTGTATCTTCAATAAATACTCTTTTTCCCTTGTGCGATCCATATGGCCTGTGTCATTCCTATCCTCATAAGGAATCGTATTTAACAGCAGAGCGTGATCTACTGTTTTCAAGTGGGGTCGCTTGTTTCTTTTCTTTGTTCTTCTGCGGCTGTTGAGAAGCGGGGGAATAGTTGTGAGGAAATTTTTGCTATTATTTTATTTTTCGGAGCAACGGCTTTTTTGTTGAAGAATGTCTGGAGCGGAGGTTAATGACATGGACATCATTGTCTACAATTTGATGTCACTTCCTCCTGAGTTCAAGACCTTCAAAGTGGCTTTGGAGAATCAGTCAACTGCAAACCTAACGTTGGAGTTTGTGACTCAATGCCTGCTGGATGCAGAGGCCTTGTCAAGAGATTTCAGACACTCCATTAAATCAAGGAAATATATAGGATAAAATGCTGCCTTTCCTGCCAAGAAGAATTACTTTTGCCAAAACTGTAAAAGAAAAGGATATACAGCGAAGTTTTGACGAAAGAAGATGACATGTTATAATTGCGGGAAGAGCGGACACATGAAGAGAGACTGTAAAAGTCAACATAATTCAGATGAAAGGCATGCTTCAACTGCAGTGTCTTTGGTCGTGGGAAGCTCTACACGAGAAAGCTTCATAGTAGACTCTGGTGCTATATCCCATATGTGCAAAAAAGAGTTGTTTTTCGGAATTGAGTCCAACGTCAGGCAGTATCATATGCGTTTCGAAGACAGCTAAACTGGAAGTGGAAAGACATTGGTGTCGGTGGGATCATTGGAAAAACTTCAAATGGGGAGGAGATCAAAAAGAAAAACGCGGTGTATTTACAGGTCGGCCTTACAAGTTAGTTATACAGGTACTTCAAAATTGAAAGGGTATCGCGGTTATTTTTTCAGGGCGCCCTCCTCAGTTAAACGGGTTTCATGGCTCCCTCGTTTAAAGAGCTGCCTCGAAATTGTTAGGGCGCCTTGTTGTTTTTTCAGGCCACCCTTAGTTAAACGGGTACCTCGAAATTGAAAGGGTGCCGCGTTGTCTTTTCAGTTCGCCCTTTCTTAAACATGTACTTGAAATTGTAAAGGCGCCGCGGTGTTTTTAGAAGGCGCCTTTTGTCAACTAAAAATTACCTTACCGTATTTACATTTCAGCTAGTGTACTCTCCAAAGCAGTGAACTTTGAAACTGAGGCCCATAAAAGCGTGATTTTTTAACCAATCAGAGGAGAATCGGCTCGATTGATTACCCTTGCCGTATACTCTATGCGTGGCACATAATGGGCGTGTTCGTAAAAACGATTGAATCGCACCCAGTTCTGCGGTTATTCGAATGAGTCGTTCGTTAGCCTCTCAGTTATTTCTAGTGCGAATAACTAGTCGTTTCATAAGCCACTGGAAACGAGAAAAAAAAATTTTGAAATGAACCGAGATTGTGCTTAGTTTGGTCCAGTTTTGAAGATGGCGTCCGACTTAGAAGTGAATGTTATTGATATGTATGTGTGCTCACTGCTCAATGCAAGTTGTTGGGATCACACGAGGAAATAACGTCAAGCGAATGCCTTCATAACAGCAATCCAAGTAAGTGCTTATATTTTTTAAAATTTTTATTACTATTGATTTTAATGTATATATTCACGAAATATGTAGTTTAAACCGTGTCGATTCCGAATGAAATGTTATTGTTTTAGTGATGTAATTTATGAATAACATTTCATAGTACTTATTTGTATTGTTAGAAATTGTAGTTTTTTTTTTAATCTACCTTCAAATTTAAAATCACCCAAAAAAAACTGGTTTATTACTGAAACTTGCAGGTTTCACCAGTGATTTGATCGGTGCAACTGAAATTAATTTATACATGAAAAATTGCTTTATTTAATAGCCTATATCAAATGAAGAATGCTTATGATGAGTTGTCCTTTCAATATAAAAAAATGTTTATGATGTGTTGTTTCAGTTGAATATCTAAATGGTAAAATTCTCCTAGGTTAGCTCATATCTTTTTTAAATACTAATCCAATAGAATAAAAAACCTTTTGTTGTGATGCGAGATATTTGTAATTTTTTCATGGATTTCTCTATATGTCCTTAAAAGTATCAATTTTCCAACACCCTGATTGTTCCAGTTGAATATCCAAATGGTAAAGTTCTGCTGAGTTAGCTCATCTTTTTGAAATGCTAACCCAATAGAACATACTTTTTGGTATGCTTGTTGAAGCCACCTAAAACAAATTGATGGTATACATTTGATGATAATAATTGAATATTGATGATAATATTGATAATTGATGATAATAACATTTTGGGTGTAAAATTGTGTCGAGTTTTGTATAAATAAGTTTTATGTAGACTTTTTATCCTTCACTTTTAATTAATTCTAATTTCTTTCTTGATGGCAAACTCAAACAATTCATTAATTGCAACCAATAAACACATTAAGAATTAGTGAATTTTAGAATTGTTGTGTCTAAATGTATATGTATTGTTTACATTATAAAAGCTTTTAGGCTTGGCATGTAACTTTCAGTTAAATGTGCATACTCTAAATTTCTGTTGTTTTCATGGAGTTGTCTGTGTTGTTGTCATGGAATCTACTCTTTTGAGTTGATTTATGTGTTTTGTGCATGTGTTCTTGCTAGAATAGTAATAATTTTATATGCTAGGTTGTTACAAAGAAAGTGAATGCTATGTAATTGTTCTATAAAGTTATCCTTTTAATATAGTAAAATATGTTTTTACTAATCAGGTATGTTATGTTTTTATGATAAACATACAAAAAATTTAAATGAAATAAAAGTGGCAAATAATACTATGAAAATAAATTATTACAAAAACTCAATTTATAAGAACATGCTCCTAAAAAGTAGTTTTTAGACTTGTCCAGTATAAAAAGTTTAACTTATATAGAGCACATATAAATACAATTTGTATTAAATCTATGATTTTACTTGTAGGAGTAACCCTCTCCAAAAAATCCTGGAAACGATTCTGAAGAGTTTGAATGGGCAGTACTTGCAAGTAATAGATTCCTTTCATAACATTAACCGAGTCAGTTGGAAGGATTTATTAAATCTGAAATGTAACATCTGATTACAGCATAAATAAACAAATTATTTTAAATGTATGTCTCTTTTCTATTTTATATGTAAGTTAGGGGAAACCGGACGCTGTTACTAGTGTTACCACAAGGTTTCAATTTAATGTTTTTATATTGAAGGGTAAACATTTTTTTTTTATAAAGAACATATAAAACAATTTAGAAATTGAGCAATGAATATGCAAATTAACAAGAAAAAATATTATTTTACACGACTGATTAAATTATATTAATTAAAGATGTAAGCGTAATGGCGAAAAATATAAACAAAGAATAGCAAGTGTAAATACAGCTTAAAAAATGTTATTAATGACAGCAGAAGATAAAAGTTAAGTCCTGATTTCTCCCTTGTAGAAAAAAACTTTCATCTAGTATATTCTTTACTTGTAGAACACACAAATTTCTTGTGTACAGTTAACGAAACCACAAGCATGTTTTTTATTCAACATTTATAAAAAAAAATTCTGAGTGCTCTTCTATGCAAGTAAAAGAAATTACGAACAACACATAATAAAATCAAGCAATATAAAAATTATTTGTATTCAGTTTAAAAGTATAATATTTTTATACATGGTGAGTGATCATATCTTTGTTTTTAACTTAACAAAAATCTCAGAAAAACTTAATTGAAGAAAAAATGAATTTATGAACTACAACACCCCATAAACGTTAAGGTTCGATTTCTCCCTGTGTGCTTTTCTGTGTAAGTAGAAAAAAAACTTTCATTCTGTATCTCCATTACTTGTGTAATAAATACCACCTGAAATCTTTTTTTTTTGCCATACAAGTAACAAAAACCCACAATCATGCTTTAATTCAACAATAATTTGAAATTAAACATATTACTCAATAACCAAAAAGTATAGATTTATTGAGATATTACATAAAGGGGTTAAGGTTTGATGTCTCACTGGGTGCTCTGTGTAAAAGGTAAAATTTTTTGCTAGTGCCATTACTTGTGTAATAGACACAATCTTAAACTAACTACTTGTATAGTATTAACAAAAACACAACCCTGTTTTAAATCAAATCTTTTTATTTGTTGTATCCGTCAAGTTTTTTTTTTTTTTTAATATTTCTGAATAAATAAAAAATACAAAATTTTGCTAGTACCATGGGTGGTACTGGCAATATGCAAAAAAAGTTCCTGAGGTTTAAACTACTGGATGTGAAATGAAACCAAAACCAATAATGAACATAAACACATTTATTTGTTAGAAATATTTGCAAGTCATCATTATAGTTTTTACAGCGAGTATCTAAGTTATACTTATAAATGAACCGCGGATCTACTAACCCGATATCTGATCGGTAGTTGAGTTGCATAGCAATGATGATACTAATGATGCTTCCTAACGGGAGCGTTCGTAAAAGCAAGTTCAGAACTGGTAATGGTAATGGTAATTTTAGTTAATGTCGTACTAGAGCAACACAACGGGCTATTGACAACGTTCCGGGATCAGTCCCTTAAAGGAAAGATCCGAGGACAACACCTCGTAATTTTGAACCACGGTCAGATGACGAAGCAACACCTGAGCTGGCACTCCACTCTACAAACTCCCACGCCAACCAAACGTGAGGACTTTCGATCACGACAGATTTAAGGTGCACCAGTCGCCTCTACACCATACGCTAACAAACATCCATGCCCGGACCCGGATTCGAACCAGGAACCTTCCTATCTAGAGGCTAACACCTTAACCACTATACCGGTTGGTCAGCGGTTCAGAATTGGTGGAACGGAAGGTAACGACCACGTTTTTATTAAGTGTTTACGAACGCGCCCAATATAGAGTACAATAATGAAGACGTTTTCAGAATGCAACAAACCACTCAACTTTGTTCGATGTTTACATATTTGATTTTAATTTTGTTGTATACAAATGGCAGGTGAAAGCGAGGACAACAGTCTTCAATCATTTTCGCCGAAAAATGAAAGCAGTACGACAGCTGATGTCAACCTGGAACCTCTGAGAAGAAGAGTTCGAAAGTTTATTGAAATGGTTCGAGTTTCCTTGAAATAGTTTTGCTTTAGTAGTGTCGGCGTTCAGTAGAACACACGTCGTTAAGCGCTAATTCCGAATACTTATGTTAATTAAATGGGTGGAATAAATATAATACAACTCCATTGCACGGAATCGTACAAGTGTTTGCTGTTTTGTTTATACAAGCAATTTGAATTATAGCTGAGGCAATTCGAACTATGATTAATTGTATTGTTTTACATAATGTTTATGAAACTACATTTCTGCAGTGTTATCTCAGAAGCATATCCATGTATACTCAAGCTGTGTACATTTCAAAGTATCCTGTTTCGACAACAGAAAATTTTTTGTCATAACTGTTCAGTTAGATTTTACGCCACAAAATTCTTCTGTGGTTAGAGTGGTAGTAAACGTGACAGTGTCGCCAAGACGTTTTTTTTTTGTCGCCAAAACAAGATGGCGCCGCCCATGGTGCAAAATCCACACTGTGAACCTTTGCATATATGGATTTTATAGTAATTTTTCCGTAGCTAAGGCAGCGAAAAGATTTTGACAAATTAAACTTACCCTCGTTTTGTTTTTACCTATGTTGTGAATCCGGTTTATTTCCTGGACGAAGGCCAGAAACTTCCTCTGTACCCAAATGTATTCTGCAAGGTAGCTGTCAAACTGATCTTTTACCAAACCACCAGTTAAACTATCTACTGCCATAGAGAAAATCGGGTAAGTTAACGACAAACAGGATTGAAAAAAGTGCAACTTACTTCCAAAGAAGTGAATGCAAGACGGAGCAAAGATATCACGCAACTGCACGTTACAATAAAAAAGTGGTGGATTAAGCGTTATCGCTTATAGTTAACCAAGAAATACAAATCTAAACCAATCAGAGCATGTTTTAATTCCAATCAGAGAATGTCTTCAAATCTAGAAAATTCTAAATAGGGTTGCCTTAAAATAGTATAAATTTGCTTTGCTTAAAAAGTTATTTATAGTCCTTTTGTCTAATATCCCTTTGTTTTTGTAATAGACTGTTGTATTTCTCCAGTACAAGGTTTTACTTAACCACCAACCAACCCCTTGTATTGGTGCATCTCCCAAGAGATAAGTTATGCTTTCTCATCCGTAAAGTGAGATTTCCAGGTTCAGTTCTTGTATGTCAACACAGTATGCAAAATCAAATTCCATAGACCCCAATGCAACAAAACCATTATGAGAAGACGGATTGCCTTCCTACATTATAACATGGTAATACAGATGATATGATTACTCAACTGAGCTCTAATGGGATAGGTTGCTCTATTTAATCTTCAGCTCATGAAAATGTGTTTGATATTTTCTCTTAGTCAAATTTTCGAGTCCTTGCTTTAAAAGTTCTTTTGTGTCCTTATATCTAAACACACCTCTTTGGAAAAGCGATCTTTCTGAACTTCATCCTTTCCGTAGTTACTTTACATTGCTATCCTGTGTTTAGCACAGCTGGGTCAAATATGAGTCTTTTGCCATAAAAACCAATCAATCAACTGTAAAATTACAATGAGGAGCAAGGCTTGGTACAGATACCTAAACACAGTACAAAATCCGGATTCCTCCGGACTCTGCCATTCCGGAATTGGGATTATTTGCAGTTTTTTTTGTGCAAAAATACCCTTACCCCCCCCACCCCTACCTGCACACAAATTTTCTGCTCGTTATTTACATCTGGAACACGTTTGCAATAGTAAAATAGCAGATATTTAAAGAGGAATCATTTTTAAAAAAGGGAAAAAAAATTAATACAATTTTGAACTGTGGGAGATTGTTTAAGAGCAGTGGATAGTATATATGGCTTCCCATCACTTCCAGTGTCTTGTCAAGTCTATGCCAAGACGAATCGCAGCCGTCATCAAAGCGAAAGTAGGTGCTATGCGCTACTAGACAGGTATCCCTAATTCAAATGCTCTTCAATGCATCAGAGTATGAAAAAATCACAAAATTAGATTTATTTGATTTAAATAAGATTTTGATCATTTTTGCTTTGACATGTTTAAACTTGTTAGATATAAGGCATGCAAATTTCAGTATAGATCCTAGATATTATTCATTTATGTCAAACATTAATACAGTCCAAAATCCCGAATCCACCGGACCTCGGCCATTCCACTTTTTTGGATTATTTGCAGTTTTTCTGCCAAAAAAACTACCCTTGCGTGAGAATTAGTCAGAGCGTTGTTTACGTCTGGAGCATGTTTGAATACTAAAATAACATATATGAATAGGAATAATTTTAAATAAAGAGGAAAAAAATTTTAATACAGTACAACAAATTTTACTTTCAAGTCTTCTAATTTTTCTGTGTGGTATTTACTCTGAAAAGGTCCGTTATTTTGCATTGTTTCATCAAATTGGTCCAGGTTGAACACATTGTTCTTTATAAATTCTTCTTAACCCTGGAGCAGGCGTGCATAAAAAAACCCAACAGGAGTAGGCGCACAGGTTATCTCATACCCGAAATTTTCCAGCGCTTCTTACACACAGAAATAGTGTGAAAAATCATTTTTATAGCTAAATTAAAGTAGAAAATACATCTAATAACATTTTTAATTCCGTTTGTTGCCCAAAGATCAGTAATGTTCACACGATTTGTGAACACCACAAATATATAAAAGTCCTACAAGCGCTTTTATTTCAGCTTCAGCTGTACATTTCGCATCTCGGTCGCTTGAAAAGCGATCTGAAATCGATGCAATGTAAATGTTAGTGCAGTTCACTAAATCTTTCACCAGACATCTGAAGTTTGCAAGATTCTAGCAGTGAACTAACATCTCTTGAAATAGCTGTGTTTATAGAAAGTTTCATTAATATATTTTTTTCAGACACTCTCACATTAGTTCGAAATTTCTCTTTTTTCCATTTTGTTATTTTATCTCGTCCAACTTAAAAATAATTTTCATTTGATGAATCTATATCTACTACTTCAATATCTGGGTCACCCTCTGTTGATGAATCATGATTACTATTTTATTCTTCATCACACATTGTGAAATTCTTCTTCGTCATCAAATAAACTTTCTTCATCCGTCAAAACTGTACATATATTCATATTTTGCTTCATTTCTTTGTCGTACATGAGATTATGTGCCATATTTGCAAGGCGTCTGACTGCTGTGACGGAAAAAATCTGAGTAGCAAGGCTGGGCGCGCTGGGTATAATATACCTGAAACACAAAATACAGGAATTTCTATTTTTAGAATTCATCTGCCGACTTGGCCCGTCCAAGGTCATGACCCTACATTCAGCTATACTGAGACTCATCCACTTAAAATGAGTGGTCATGAAATAGACAGAATAAAAGATGGGTGTTGGTATGTCACACCCTGCGCGCCAGTTCCCGGGTTAAAAGGATGGAAAAAGTAAGAGAAAAAAAACACTGGTTAGCAAAACATCTGGATTTGGAACTTAGTACTGAAAGTTTGAACACAGTTATTTAGGCAAATTTGTGAAAGAATAAAAGTTATCATCAGGTCTTGCTACTTTTATTTCTTTCAATTTGAATTATATTTCATTCTTAAAATTCTAAATTAAAAAGTAATCAATTTAATAAGGGGAGGAAATTTTGAACAGTAAACTCTTGATAATCCGCAAAATGGCTAAAAAGGGCACAATTCAACATGTAAATGTTTCTGAACAATTTTTATTTGCAGTAGTGTGCCTATGCATACAATTATGAATTAATAAACAGTAGATTTATTTTCTTTGAAGTTTCTTTATTTACTTATTCACAAAGTTTGTTTATTTACTTATTCACAAAAAATCCGTTAGTAATTTTTTTTTGTTAAAACGCCTAATTTTTAAATTTGAGATTGAAGTTCTTTCAACAACATTTTGTCACAAAGTAAAACAAAGTCCGCCATAAAACACCCAAATGAACCTATTTTTCTTACAAAAGGTTTACTAAATTGAGCAGTCAGGGCACCTAATAGTTTTTAACATACTGAAAGCAAATGTTAAACAGCGCTGATTCCTTTGTCACAAATAGCAAATTCCCTTATAGAATGGCATCAGTCAGTTCAAGATATTTCTTCCTGGAGCAACCTTTCCACTGGGAAGATTAAAAATTAGTCAAACATTGTGCAATGCATGTGAACTGGACTCAAACTCAACCTGCCTATTTTTATATAGCAAAATTAAAGTTTTTTTAATCAGTTGAAATTCCAATTCAGGTGCCAACTCAAGAGACTTGAACTCCTTGTGTCCTCATAAATGTTAGAGGTAAATACTGTTTGCAATGAAGAAACTAAATATTTAAGTTGTTAATGTCATAGGAGCCTAACTTCCTTGATAATTTTTACAGTAGACACAGGACCTCAAATATACGGGGTAAATATTACAAACAAAACAAGTAACTGAATATGCACCAGAAGGAGGTTTGTAAAGTTCTAGAGACCCAAATACCCTTGGTCTTGAAAGCCTGTTCCCTCTCTAACATGACATTTACTAAGTATTCCAAATGCACTGGTAATTATTTATACTCTCAAAGTTGGTCTATATCCCAATTAATACTACCATCTCTAATAGGGAATCCAGTTCTCTTATGTTAAAAAGGGTCATTCAGGTGTTAACTGAGAAGGAGCAATTTTTAAACTTATTTGAATAAAATAACATACATTTGCTGTCCCAGGTTATTTTAGTTTTAATATTTAACTTAAAAAAACAACTTAAAATTGTCTTAAAATCTTGATTTTTTAATCAAAATCACTTGATTAAAATTATTATTTAAATCTGCGTAGCCTGATATGCATATACAGTACGAAATCCGGACATCTTGCTAACAGGCGTTTTTTGTTTCTCTCACTTTTTCTTTCCGACAATTTTTGAAGAACAAGGAGTTAAACCTGGACACAATTGATGAAACAACGCAAAATTACGAACATGTTCAGATTAAATACCACACAGAAAAATTAGAAGATTTGCTAGTATAAAATTTGTTGCATTGTATTAAAAAGGTGTTTCCTTTTTAAAAATTATTCCTATTTATATATATGCTATTTAACTATTGCAAACGCAAAATTCACGCGTAGGTTTTTTGGACAAAAAATGCAAATAATCCAGAATGACCTAGGTCCGGAGGATTTTGGACATTGTACTGTATATAAATTTTTTACTTTTCAAATATTTGTCTATATTACTAGTTGTATATATATATATATGCTTTCATTAAATAAATATATTTTTGTAGCACCTTTACACCTCTGCAATATTTTGGGCTGATAAAGTTGCATCTCTATCAAATGGTAAGATTTTTTTATATCATACTTTTATAGTACATTTAATTATTTTTCCTCTCATTTTTATCAGAATCTCCATCTGTTTGCTTATGAATCGTATTTGTGCTGGAACTGTATAAAGCAAATTATTTAGTGCAATAAAGCAATGCTGTATGTTCTTTAAGGGTTTAGAACATAAAGGAGAATATTTGAATCGAATGTGCATTCAAATTGGTATGCGAATGGATTTGGAAATTGAATTGGGTAGTTACCTCTATTTTCCTAGTGGTATGGAGAGGCATAAGAAATTCTGGACGCAAATAAGACTTATACCAGAAGACAAATTTAATACTGGTTTAATTTATTTCTAGAGGTTTATACGTCCCTGTTGCGTCTTTTTCGCTTTTCACCCCACCAGAAGGGGTACAAAAGTTTCGGTTTGCATAAGGGAAGAGTTCTTTTTGCTTCTTCGGTTGCTTGCCTTTCCCTCCCGCATGACGTTTCTCAACACTGCACTTTGTTAAAAGATCTGAATTTCCTAATTTCATAAAATTACTGCTAATGCACATCAAGGATTCATAGGAAGCAACATTCTTGGTTTTTCTCCCAGTTAATAGTGCAATCACCACTCAAAGCTCACCAAGTTAGCATTTAACTAGCAATTTTTTTTAGTGAAAATAGTACCTTTTGAGTTTGAAGAAATTGAATTATTTTAAATGGTTTTAAATAACGTATACTAAGAAAGAGAAGAATTTTAAAATAAAATGCTCTAAAATTTCACTTCAATAATTTTCATTTCTTCTATCTATTTTTAATTAAGCAACCACTTATTTTGTTCCTTCAAAATCTTATGAAATACTCTCATAAAAAAGCGTGAACATTTTAATAACTAAATATTCAAAACTTGATTTATTGAATAAAGAAGCAGCACAATTTGAGTTCAAAATAGTAATTTTTTTAAGGGTACTACTATGGCCCTTTAAAGTGAATTATTATTGTTGCCAGGGCTTGACAAAATATTGAAATCTCTCCAGGGCTGCATACTTAACAAGGATTTTATAAATGTCCTTAATAATTTTTCATTTTTTGCTGGAAATCCGTCCAAACAACATAGTGAAACTTGTATGTGATGACCAGACACAGTGCTAATGAATGGTTGTTAACAGTCAGTCTCCAAATATAGTTGACCTGAAAAGTCATGCATTGGTTTGGTCCCAAGAAAATTCATCTTTGATTATATTGTGTCCCACAGATTTCAGTGTACATAGAAATAACAGTGTAATGCCGTTCATTTTATTTCGGTCTTACACTGATTTATAAACTTATTTTGAGTTCAATCAGGGTTAAAAACAAGGCTTGTGAAATAATTTTTCAGTGTAAACGTAAACAAACTACTGGAAAAGGAAAATAGTTTCTAAATAGAGAACTAATCTTTTTAAAGCTATTAACCAAAGTTTGTCAAGCCACTGCAATATATCAACATTACAGTGAAGATATATGTGGCAAACAATAAAAGTTTTTAGAATGCAGTTTGTTAATGATATGAGCTGTTCTTCTTGTACTACATTTCATTCACCTATGAGATTATATTCTTGAGTGGGTCTTTTATAACTGTTTGCATGCTTATTAGCATATTTTAAATTCTAATTCATTTTTAGAAGAATCTCAAGATATATTTTGGTTGGCACAAAGTTACTACTACAGTGGCCAATATCACAGAGCTGCCGTTAGCATAAAAGCAAGAAATTTACATAAAGTGAGTCACTTTTTTTCAAGCCTAGATTATTCTTTCAAAACAAGACTTGTTTTCTGTTGGAAAGTTTATGCAAATGTTTAGTGCATACAGATGATGAGTTTCAGCAGTAGCTGAACCCATTCCTATGTTAGAGCCTCTGAAGCTACAATTCCAAAATTTGAATATGCAACAGCTTTCTATTGAATATCCTTTTATACAAATCAGATTAGGCAATTTCATTTAATTTTGAGGTTATAACCTTTAAAAATAATGGCAATCCTTAACTTTTGTATGCTTGTGTAGTCGGTGCATGTTCCAATGCAATTTAATTCTTCATTACAGTAGTACTATAATGGAACTAATGCAACTTATAAATTTAAGATAACTATTTTGATACTTTTTTGGTTTCACAGGCTCTAGATTTGAATCCTAGTCTGGGATAAATTGTCATAGTGGTTTGGAATAGGGATGCGACATCAATGTTTTCATAACATTGATGTTTTATTTAAAAAATCATGGATTTATTGGAGCCGATGTTTGTTAAACATTGATGTTTTTAGACTCAATATTTTTACGTTGTCAATGTTTTATTTTTGAATAAAAAGGCACCATTGTAAAAAATAACCATGCAACTATGCATTTGTCAGTGATGGCGACATCCGTCCCATCAGAAAGAGCTTTTTCCCTAACTGGTGGGATAGTTAGTGAAAAAAGAGAGTCACCTTAATAGGAGAAAGTTAACAAACTTCTTTTTTTTACAAACTGTAAATAACAAATATTGGGGCATATAACAATTATTGGCCCCAATATTTTTTATTTGCAGGACATAAAAATTAGTTTGTTCTCCCATATGTTGATAAATAATTAATTATGACTAACAATAATTAATGTTATGTACATACCTAATTATACTTATAGTTAGTAGTACCTATTTCAAATTGTTGTAAATATTAGAAATTAATAAGCATGGCAACTGACAAATTAAATCCCCTCCCATTTAACATTAATATTAGAGGTTACTAAACCAGTTTAAAAAAAGTTTATAAATACATCGATGTTTAAAAATATGGATGGTTTTGGGGCGATGTATTATTAACATCGATGTTTTAATATTGAGCATCTATGTTTTGTTGTCGATGTTGCATCCCTAGTTTGAAATACAGTTTATGCCGTAAACCCACATTAATCACTAGTAATTGTTTGCTCTTAAAAATAAAAATTGCAATTGCTATTCAAATTAATTACAAAGAAGCAGTTTGTAAAATCCCAAAAATTAATAACAAAAGTTACTTTAACATTTTTCTGAGTATGTTTTACCATTTATTTTTTTATATTTTAAATATCAGTGGATTTTCCAGCTTTATTTTTATTAAGTCCATTAAAACTAATTTAATAAAATATTATCTATTTTCAGGTTGATATAGAATGTAGATATCTAGCTGCTAAATGCCATGTAAGTGTACTTTGGTGTTTCAAAAAATATCTAAGAATTTACTTTTGGATATAATTAAAGATTGCTTAAGTGACTAAAAAGTATATAAATATTAAGAAATGCTTAACTGAAATTGATGTGGATTCAAATGTAAAAGTATATTATGTTTCTCATTTTTCTCCATCTAATCTATATTAAAAATAAGTTGTAAAAATGAGTTGTTAGTAATAAGTAAAACTGTTTTTTTCTTCGCTCAATTCTTAGACGGTTTCCCGAGAAAGTACGGATCAGAAAATTACGAAATAACATGGTTTGTTCAAAATTGTACAGTGAACAAGATGGAGATTTTTTTCCGATGCGGCTATTAGTTTAGGGTTTATTAAGTGTCAAAGTTGAAAAAGCAAAATTTCTAACGCGAGTGAGCAAAGGACATACAATTTTTCAGTCTTCAGCCATGAGGTTTTTTTTAGAGTACAGTAAAACCCTCATTATCCAAGTTTCCGCTTTAACGAGCTATGAAATATTTCTAATATTTTTTTGGTTCTACATTTTCCATTTTTAAAACTACCGAAAACAATTCTGAACTTGATCTTACAAACACTCAGGAAAACGAAATCAGTGACTGGATAAACGCTGACGAACAAGAGATTACAGATAAAAGGATAGTCAATAAGGAAAATGAATCTAGCGATGATGATGAAGACAATGACAATGAAAATCTCCCATACAGATGGACTAAACCTGTTGAAAGTGCTATTGAATATATAGAACAACAAAAAGCAACACCAGCAATCCTGTTATCCTTTAAAAAAATGGCTAAACATTGCTACAGAAAAACACCAAAATGATGTAAAACAATTAAGGACTTTTTAAGTAAGAACTCTTTAATTATTGTAACAATATGAATTGCACGTAGTGTATTTGTGTTTGTATTTGTTAAAATATACATTTAAATCTACACGATTAATTTTTTTTTTTACAATTTTTGCTTTAACCGAGTTTTTCGGTTATCCAAGTTAGTCTCGGTCCACATTAACTCGAATAATCAGGACTCTACTGTACCTCTAAACGTGAATTTTTGTAGCTCGTTGAGTTTTTTTTTAGAAATTTCATTTTGGTTCCTGATACTATTTTTTTTTAATTTGGGAAAAATCGTGACATTTTTGTTACTTTTATTTAAAACTGTCACATGGCTCCTAACACGTCACCTTTTTGACATTTTGTCACCTTTTCAAGGGTTTTAAGTTCTTAAATTATATTTGAAGAAAAATTTGTGGTAAGCAATTAAAAAAAATTCATTTCTTTTAAAAAAAACAGGGTTTGCACACAATAAATTTCGAAATGCGTGCTACATTCCACCGCAAGAATGGATTCAAAAGCATACCGTTTCAATTGTAGAAGGATACTTCATGTTGCCCAGGGTGTATTAGCAGCAAGTTCTGGAAATTTTCCCGCAGGAAAAGGCTATCAGTAAAACAAAGCGGCGAAGTTTAAAGGAAGCAGGGCCATCTGTATATCCGACCCCTTCTACAGGGTCGAACAAAAGGAGGAACCCTCTAGGAGGTCAGACACTGACAGCTCGTAAATGGTGATCGATGCCAGTGGTCACTTAAAAGGGGGGGATAACATCCTCCATACACAGATCTGAGGGCGGTCTCAACAGACCCATTTTATTTTCGAATTCTGGAATAAGACGAGAATGGAGAGGTCAAGAGACCGGACGGATCAAGCTGATATTAACTCAACTTTAACCCAGGAGAAGAGGTAATGCGTTTAGTACCTTTGTCATCACATGTTGCAGTTTCTATTGTGGGTCTGATTATGTCCAGAAGGTATAGATACGTCAGGGCAAACTCTGAAAGGACGGTGGAATCTTCAACATGTATGATAATTTACACTCAAAGGTGTCTTCGGCAAAGTTTTTAAGGGAATAAATCATCAACCTCACACATTCTAAGCGCTCGAAGCTCCCCATCAAGAACCCCGACATTCCTATCTACGTAATGGAGGCTATTCACACGCTACTATCTTTGTGGCACAGAAATGAGGGGATGGAAATCTTAATAACCTTCAGCCGTTTCTTCAGGAGTTTGAGATCTGAAAGATTCCAAAGCCTTCCGTAACCAGAGAACGCAAAAATTTCTTCCGTCTCTGTATCCAGAGGGTTAAATATTGAAGGAGTGTTGCGAACATATTGAATATCATTCTCTGTTATCATCGAAGTTGATTATTACAAATTCTTGAGGTTTTATTAGTGAAAGTCAGTTTTTAAAAAGATTAATGACTCATTACTTTCTACCCGAAAAAAAAAAGAACAAATTAACATTGGGACATGTAAGATTCACACAATACATAATGCTTTTCTGGTCTAAAAGAGTTAGGGGAAGATGTGTCTGAACTAATTTTTACTATTCACAGATGTTTTAATCAGTGGCCTAAGCATTGGTCAACATACATACAAATTCAAGAACACTTGAAACTTCCCACTCACTATTTCATCAAGCATTGTTCATGCAGGTGGCTAAGCCTAAAGCCATCTGCTGAAAGGTTGCTTGAACAGTGGATTGCAATGCGAATGTATTTACAATAAAGAAGCCAAACATGATACAAAGACCAGGCTACAAAAAAATTGTTCATTTCCTTAGAAGAGAAACTATGAAGGCTAAGGTGATATTTGTTGTATCAAGTGCAAGTATATTTAATCATGTGACCGAATTTCTTCAGAAAAAGGAACCTCTAATACATAACCTTCATTCACAACTTGAATTGTTGACAAGAACAATTTTGGGTAGGATCTACGAAGGGGAACTTATTTGAGATTTGAAAATGGATAAATTGGAAGATATATGTCCTCAGAAATTGTTGCCTCTGGCAGATATTGTGATTGGAGATCAAATTTCTAGAGCGCTACAGAATGTGAAAGAGAAGGAAAGGAATTTATTTTTTTCTAAGGGCTCAGAATCCTTACATTGCCAGTGTTAAATATCTTTTGAAGAAGTCCACCTTCAGTTCATCTCTCCTTAAAAGTTTATCCTGTCTTGGTCCTCTTGAGAGACTCAGTGGCGAGAGTGTTCGACAAGTATTAGAATTTGCAAGAGTAATGCTATGGGATGTCCCGACAGACATACTACTGGATGAGTGGAAATTACTCAAAAGAGAATTTGAGGAAGAAGGATTTAGAATGAAGCCTATTGATGTTTACTGGAACCAGTTCTTCAGACTGCGAGACTAGCAGAGTTGCCAAGTACTCCGGAACTTCCGGAATTTCTATGTTAAGAATCGAAAATCCGCAACTCTGTGTAATCTTTGGTTCACTCCTGAAATCACGTCAATGCAGGGAAATAGGAAATTTCCTTTGTGAAAAGGAAAATTTTTTTTCCATTTTTGTAGAAATTGTGTATAAGAATTTTGTTTCTATAATTTAGGGATAAAACCTTTCATGTATACATGTAATTTTTTATCCTTCAAACAATACAAATTCCGGAATCCTCAGGTCCTCGGCCATCCCGAATTTCGGATTATTTGCATTTTTTGTCAAAAAAACCGTAATCTAACCTCCCCTGTGCAAATTTTGCGTTTGCAATACTAAAATAGCAGATATATAAATAGGAATAAGTAAAAAGAATATATAAATAGGAATTTTTTTTAAACAATGCAAGAAATTTTACTTGCAAATCTTCTAATTTTTCTGTGTGGTATTTACTCTGAACATGTCCGTTATTTTGCATTGTTAGGTCCAGGTTTACTTCCTTGCACTATAAAAATTGTCAAAAAGATCACGAAGCAATTGTGTTCATACTTCATTCTCTGACGGTTTGCCCATTTTAAGTACAGATCAGGAAGTTACGAGATTAACGTGGTTTATTCAATATTGTACAGGGAACAAGATGGAGATAGTTTTTTACTGATGCAGCTATTAGTTTAGTGTGCATTAAGTGTTAAAGTAAAAACAAAGCAAAATCACATGCTAAAGGAGTGTTGGTTTGCGAAGCAAACCAAACGAGATTGCCAGCACCGAGGGTTGGCAAACGTTTGCGAGCAGGGGGAGGAGTCCTCACTGTGACATCATTGACCAGAAAGTCAAATCAGGATTATATGAAATATTACGATAGTTTCGCCGTTGCATGAGATTGACTCTGCGAAAGAAGTGTTAGTTTGCAAAGCAAACCAAATGGGATTGCATAGCAATCCCCTAGGGTTGGCAATCAGGGGGCTAAACCCCCTACTTTTACTAAAATTTGAAAGCTTGAAAAGGTTAGAATTTTTTGTTTGGTATCACTTCAATAAAGGCAAATCTTAGAAAAGTTCCCTACATGTTTTCATGAACCCACTAAATTTTTTAATTAATTATTCCACTGTCGGGTTACTATTTAGCCCAAGATAAACCTTGAAATTTTTAGTCTTTGTGCCATCACTATTACAGGAAGAAAGGAGGCAAGGTTTCTGTGTAAAATTTAGATTTTCAGATTTTTCTTTTAAATACTTGCTATTTAGTTATTTCATTTCATCTGCTTCTTATGTGGAAATGATGGTTTCTTTATTTGAATATGCTTTTAGTTTGCAGGTAAGGAATACAAAGATGCTTTAGATGTCCTTAGTGTTTGTGATACAAATGCAGGGAATGCCAATAACACTACACACGATAACTTGGAGGTTGATTCAGATGAGGATATAGTAAGTGTAGCATGAAAATTAAAATCGTTTGAATTGAAGTTCCTCTTAACTGTATTCTTCTGTATTTCACATAATAATCACTTACAAAGAATGTCAATGAACAATAAATAGATTCAGTAATGAAAGTATGCATTCCATAAATTTTCATCTTATTAATGTTTGTCTTTCAATAAGTCATTAAATGTATCCTGAAATTGAAAGGATGATTGAAATGTTTTTGTTGATACATTAACCATAATTGCAAATAAATTTGCAATAAGATTCATCAAACTGTTCTAGTTAAAATGTTACTATTGAATGTAATATATAATGTTATATCAATATATAATAATGTATATCAAAAATAATGTTAACTAGTTTAACCAAATACCCTACAGATTAGTTGAATCCTTAACTCTAGAACAGCCAGATTTTAGACTTACCTAAATCCGCCGTTGGGGGTCAACTTGATCCTCATAAGAAATGTAAGCCACATCAAACAAAAAATTTTTAGGGCTCAGAAGCATTACATTGCCAGTGTTAAATATCTTTTGAAGAAGTTCTCCTTCAGTTCATCTCTAATTAAAAGTTTATCCTGTCTTGGTCCTCTTGAGAGACTCAGTGGCGAGAGTGTTCGACAAGTATTAGAAGTTGCAAGAGCAATGCTATGGGGTGTCCCGACATACATACTACTGGATGATTGGAAATTACTCCAAAGAGAATTTGAGGAAAAAGGATCTAGAATGAAGCCTATTGATGTTTACTGGAACCAGTTCTTCAGACTGCGAGGCATTAGTGGTGTGGATCCTAAGTACCCAGTTGTGTCAAAGCTAGTGAAGGCTGCTCTGTCACTTTCTCATGGTAGTGCTGACATTGAACGTGGCTTCTCAGTCTCAGGAAGAGCTTTGACAGGAGACAGAGCATCAATGTCAGAACGCACATTCAATGCATTGTTAACGGTTAAAAGTAGCTTGACAAATTTTGACAATCAACCTTATTTGGTGCCAATCGCATCAAAGCTAATGGATATGGGAAGGGTTGCATATAAAGCCTACAATGCCTATTTAGAAGATATAAAACGTAAGGCATAAGAAAAATTAGAGGACAGAAAAGAAATTTTAAGCAGCTGGCAAAGAAAAGTAAGGTGATAGAAGAAGAAGAACGAAAACTTAAAATTATGCGTAAGGAAGAGGATGAGGCGTTGGACAGTGCTTCAAAATTATTAAAGGAAGCCAATGATAGGCTCAAGAAAGCAATAAAAAATAAAGATTTTAAGGAAGCAGCACTTGCTCAGGCAATGATTGAAGGAGTGACAAAAGTCTCATGATGCTGGTCAGCAAAGACAGACTTTAAAAAATGCACATTGTTCTGTTGAGAAGAAAAATGCAAAATTAATTTCGGACTTTTTTAACAAAAAAAATTAGACGTAATCTTTTAAAGAAAAGTAAGAAATTCTTCAAGCTGTGTCAAAAATAAACTAATTAAAAAATCCCAATTTACGATTTTTTTATTTTTATGTCAATATTTAAAAATGATGTACTTTTTAAATGAAGAAAATAAAAATATCCTTCCAATGAAAGAAAATATAGGGGTGGCTGGGGAGGAACTTTTTATTTTCTATCTTTATACTTGAATGTATTTAGCATTATTGTTATTTGTCACTTTTTTTTTTGCTCGATTTGTCACTTTTTTCTGCATGATTAGTCACTTTTTGTCACCTTTTTGGTTCAATTAGTCACTTTTGTCACCTTTTTAACCTTAAAACCTGTTAGGAGCCTTAAAATGATAATTTTTTTTAGAGCGTTTTTTTTTATTTAATTTTTTTAGAGCTCTTTTTTTTTTTTTTTTCCCCTTAAAAATTTATTATTTTGAAATGGGCAACAAAAAATGACAGTATATAATGTCTGTGTAATATTACACAATATTATACTATATTGGAATGTATAATATTACACAATATTCTTTAGCAGGAGTACGTGATACGAAAACAAACAAAAGATACAAATGTAAATAATACAAATTAGCACTATGAATAAACACAATGGGTTCCAAAATTCAATAGACATTAGCACAGGTGGAACAATATGAACGCTTGACAGGGACTTCAACATATTTACCACAAATTAGTTTCTGGCATCCCTCACAACTAGCAGAAGTCGTATTCTGTCCCTTGCAAAGTTCAGAGGAACGTTTCTTTCGATTTAGGGTCGTACTTGAACAATGGGGGCATCTGTTGTGCAAAGCACCATTTGTAGTTCTTCCACAAGCCCAAGAATAAATTCTCAAAGTAAAATTTTGGAGCCCGGAGATTTTCCTTGAAAATTAGCCAAGCATTAAGTGCAGCAAGATCCAAGCCGTTATAAAAAACATGAAGAGGCCACCTACGAGTTGCTCTCTCGACATTGTTTATTCTGTAAAATGTTTACGCATTGGTCGAAATCAAAAACGCTGAGAGCACAACTGTGTAAAGTGGCGTCGAGTTTTGTTCTGGATAGTAGCTGTAGTAGGATTGGTTTCACTCCAAAAGTTCTGAAGCAGGCTAGCTAAGCTAGGATGAGAGCGCATTTCAGAGAACAGAATAGTGCTTAGAGCAAACCCGCTAACTGTCGCTATTGTCTTCACAATCAAACTAAATTTTGAGGTACGAGTTTCCCCATGCGCAGAAAACAAAAATGAGGCACCTGGAATTCAAAAACAGAAATTCACTTGAAAATCGGTCAATTTTTCTTATGAGGGTCAAAATGACCCCTGTTGGAAGCATTAAAAAAATTATGTGCTTCAATGTTGAATTGTATGGTCAAATAAAGCATGGAAAATTGGAAAAAGGGTCAAAATGACCCCAATGGCGCTTCTAGTGTTAATATCATGGAGTAGGTAATTGGTGATAGAAAGAGTCTTGAACTCTACCAAAACAATGTTCACATGATGTCTTCTGTTCTTCAGGATCAGACAAGTGAAAATCTCAATGTTAAACATTTTTTTTTTCACTTAGTGTTGCTTTTCCTGAATTTCTTTTACCTGAAAAGGTTCTTAAAAGGTGTTGGATGGATTCTTTCTGTTGCTTCCAAAATCATAATAAGTCAAGCCAGCAGTCTTTAGTCCCAAGATAATTTATTACATGAAAAGTGACACAATACATAACATAGATATTACATGACCAGAAAACATTGTCTGGTTATTAATGACGGTAGCGCAGATTAATTTAACCCGGTGGGAAAACCAATAGATCTCTTCCCGCTCGTCTTTCACAAGACTCTCTCTTGATCTTGGCAACCCTTCGCTGGGTTGTTGCGCTTGTCACTCGCCAACCGCTCCAGTTGGCACTCATCAATCTCTCCACTTGACGACAGCTTCCTGACAAAAGGTATAAATGCCTTAAATGCTACAATTCCCACATTAATTCTTGTTGATTTTTATTTTTCTTCAGTAACCTGTAATCAATTCCATCATTGTTGTCTACTGGCACATTTCGTGTGGGCTGAATTACACCTTGCCAGTTTTGCCCGGGCGCTGTTTTCGCACCTTTACTGATTTGCCCATATTTTCTATTTTTAATACCAAATGAGTCGTATAGAGGCCGTTAGTTTTCCACTAAATGGTAGTTTTAAAAGTATTTTGTTCTATTTTGCTTCATAACATAGAAACATGTGACAAAAGTTCTCAGTGCTTAGCTTTTTGCATGTATTTTACTTTTCCCAACCATTTTACAGCTTTATTGATGTACAAGTAGTGCAAACTATTTGTACCATAAAATAATGGCCAATTCATTATGCATGCAGCCAATTTCTTTGGACTGTGATTTGGAATCAGAATCTGAAATATCTCTAAATGAGTCTGGGAGTAGTGAAAGCTTTCTGGATGACTTCGATACGAGTTACTCTGATAGTAGTACAGCTGGATTAAGTCAAGCAATGCTATGTTTTGAAATTAATAAGAAGGGTGAGGAAAATTTCCCTGCAAGGTGCTTGTTTAGGGAGAAAAAACAACTCCAAGGAAAAACATTATTATTCTATTTGCAGTAAAAAAGTTGTTCTAAATGCTTTAAAATATTAATTTTAACATTAGTTTCTACTTACAAATGTAAAATTTAAAAAAATGCACTAAAAAAAATGACATTTTTTGGATTGAAATTGGGGAAAAAATGAAAGTGTTAAGGTGTTAAGTCTTTTATTATACAGCGTCTGTCTAGATTGCACCTAAACACAGTATAAATTTTGTTATATTTTAGTCATATTTTGTTAATTTTTTTCAGTCTAGTGCTATTCTGTTACTCAAAGGTCAAATCTATGAAGCAATGGACAACAGGGGCCTTGCAACTGAATGCTTTCGAAATGCTCTTCAGCACGACGTGTATTGCTATGATGCCTTTGATTCCCTTGTGCAGCATCAAATGCTCACCAAAGAAGAAGGTTGGTTAATTTGTATGATCTGCTCCCTTGCTTGTGTTTTATATCTTGGGGATTGTCTTCTTTACATTGCTTGAAATTTTCAGGATCACTTAAATTAAATATTGAACACTCTGATCCACTCTAGTCAGACTTCTTAAACTTTCTCATCTTTCATGTGATGATTTTTGGATTTAGCTTTGTCATTTGGGTTGTTTTAAACGTTTTCTTTGGTTTTTCTGTCATTTTTATTTTATACCAATTTGGATGTATTTTTGTAGGACATACATCTAGATAATTATTAATTTCCATGTGTGTTCCTGTAATTAATGACTGGTATATTTATTACAAATGTTCAAAAGTATCAGTACCATATTTGGTGTGGATTGGTCAAGCAGTATAGATCTGTATAGAGAATATATACACACAAACATCCTTTTATTTATATATAGAGAGAGATATTTTGAAAACAATTTAAGGTGTATATTAATGGCAACTTGAGCTTGCAGAGTTGTGAACCTTGGATGCCTTAGTATTTCATTGTAAAACTTCAGCAAATTTAAATAATTTTTCACCTTATTCAAGTATTGGTAATAGCCTTTTAGCCTTGAAAAATGAGTTAACCATACCAAATTATTTTCTGACTGCAAAAACGTTTTGCTTATTTGTCAGTTATCTTTAAAAAAAAACAGTTCCATGTGAGTTGGTATGTTAATTAATAATATTTGTGAAATTTTAATTCCATTACAAAACATTTTATTATAATTGAAGAATGAAAATATTGCAGAATAATATTTTTATGCCTGACGCAATGTTGTATGATTTCAATAATAAATGAAAAACAGGTGTAATTTGTTTCAGTAATTTTTGTGAATGTTTTTACCTTAATGTAAAAATCATAAATGCATTGTTTGTAACTTCATTTAGAATAAAACTGTTTCATTGTTGTATTTGTTTTTAGAGCTTATTCTTATGAAATTATTACCATTTGATACAAATTCTCCTGAGGATGAACCAAATGTAGCAAAGTTCCTGTATGAAACTCAGTTAAAGAAAGTAAGTCATAATAATAAGTTTTTTTTTTAATTTCATATTTCTCTTTGGTTTTATAAAATGATTAAGTTGGAAAACATATATGTTTAATAAATTGTGTGTATACAAGTGAAGCACACTTGGACAAAAAAAAAACGTAGTTCTAAGAAAATGAGGAGAGGTATTCTAATTCTTATGCTTTTTTTCATTAAGTGGGTTTTTCTCAAGAAGAAACGACACATTTTTGCAAATAAAAATAACTTGATGGACCTCACAGACCACTACAATCTGATTTAGAAAACTAAATAAAATTTTGCCTTGGTGTATTCTACTTGTTAGCTGAAGAAATATTATTTACTCACTTTATCACATATCTAAAATGAACAAAAGTATAATTTGAATATTTACTTTCATTTAACCTTTACACACACACACACACACTGCAGTTTATGGAATGTTTGCACCGTGTGAATTTTTGTTATTAGAGTGGCACAGTACAGATTTGTACAGTGGATTTTATTCCCCCTTTTAAGTGACCAATGACATCGATAATCATTTACAAGCTATCGACGACAGGACTGTGAGACGGTCCCTCCTTTTTTATTGTTTGGTGTCCTACCCTGTCAACCATTGTGTAAACTCTTTAGTTAAAGCAGAAAGTCGCTCTAGTGATATCTCCCGCACTTAGGAGTATGTTACAAAAGGCATTTATGGAAATGCTTTTCTCGTTCAATGCTATTCTTAGTACTATTGTGATTACAAGTGGTGTAATACCAAATACCCTCACTGCTAATGAAATTTTACTGTTCGTGCATATTTTTCAGATTTGAGTACAAAAGATAGAAATATTACTTCTGAAATAGCTCGATTACTTTTGAATGGTTACTCTCGAAGAAATACAAGGTTCACACGCTCCCTAAAAACTCCTTAAAATGGACTTTCGTTTTTAAACACTCTTAAAACTCCTTATTTTTATGTGCTATTCCTTATATTTTTCCAACGTTTTAATTTTGAAATGCACGCTACGTTCCTTTGCAAGAATGGATTCCAAAACATTCCGTTTAGATTGTAAAAGGTTACTTCACGTTGCTCGCGGTGTATTGGCAGCAAGGTCTGGAAATTTTCCCACAAGAAAGGGCTATCATCAGTAAGGCAAAACAGTAAAGTTGAAGGGAAGCAAGGCCGCCTGCATGTCCGACCCGACCTCCCTTGCCTAATTACCTAACTTGAGTGACATTTATGACTGATTGTCAACAGGGTCAAATAAAAGGACCCCACTAGAATGTCAGTCCCTGTCGTAAATGATGATCGTTAAATATTGTAGGAGCTTTGCAAACGTATTGAAAATCGCAATCTGTTATCATCAAAGTAGATTATTACAAATTCTTTAATTTTGTTAGTGAAAGCGTTAGTTTACTTATTAAATAAACAAAATATTACCGCATTTCATTTATTTTTAATTTTATTCAACATTAAATCTTGATAAAAGAGTAGCATTGAGAATGTATTGAAAATCGCAATCTGTTATAATCAAAGTGGATTATTTCCTACTTGAATATTTGAAGTTAAAATATAATTTACCTCTTCATTTTAACAGAATTAACTGCGGATTTCATTCATTTCTGTCTGAAATCTGTCGTTTGTATTTACTGGTAGAATACAGTAAAATCTCATCATAGTACAAAGTCCCGAATTTCGGACTTTTCCAGATTTTGGACTTTTTTCGCGTATTGGACTTTTTTTGGATTTTGGACTACTTGCCTTTTTTGTCAAAAATAACCAAAATCTAATACCCCTCGCGCAAATTTTGCGTTTGCAATATTAAAATAGCAGATACAAAAATCTGATTAATTTTTTAATAAGAAAAACCTTTTTAATACAATGTTAACAAATTTTGCATGCAAATCTTCTAATTTTTCTCTGGTATTTTCTCTGAACATGTCCCTTATTTTGCATTGTTTCATCAATTAGGTCCAGGTTTAACTTGTACTTTACAAATTGTCAGAAAAATGTAAAAAATAGTGAAGAAAAAGAACAAAACAAAAATACGTCGGTTCGCAAAACGTCCAGATTTGGGACTTTGTACTGTATAACTTACTTATAACATCCTAAAAGTATTCAATTGATATTTTCTTTTGAAAAATACTTTGTATTGAAACAAATATGCTTGGATTTCTATTACTGTAAGTTTAAGCTGGGATTTGAGAGAAATACATAATTTAAACTGAGAAACGTTATACTGAGATTTCACTGTATAAGAACTGTTTACAACAGTAGCATCCTAGATAAAACAGCTCGTATTGAAATTATCGGAGCAAGCACCCAATTTAATATGAAGACAAATTACTTGGACAAATTTTAAGTATTGATATTTGTAGAAAATATTATTCCCTATCAATAGCTACCTTCCGTTTTGTTCTGCGATGTAAATTGTGCTATTGCGATCTGGTGAATTGGTTTTTTTTTATGATGGGTGTACCTTAAACTGGGAAACTTTATACTGAGATTTCACTGTATAAGAACTGTTCATGGTAGCATCCTAGAGCAGGGGGGAAATAAACTTGTGTTGAGTTGAAATATCAAAGTATAATTTTATTGTTTTGAGTAATTAGTAATGTAGTAATAAGTAGAAATAAGTTCTTAAAAGTGTTGAAACATTTTTATTTTTCACACTTGAAAATGTGTGTATAAACCTTCTATAACTCCTTAAAAATTTGGAAAGCTCCTGTTAAATACTCCTTAAATTTTATATTCTATGACTCCTTAAAATTTTCGACAGAACTCATTAAACACTCCTTAATTTTTATATTCGAAATTCTGTATGAACCCTGAAATAGGTAAAACTAGAAAGGAATTAGACAAAGAACATTTTGCAGATAGCTACTCGGAATACAAAATTGAGCATCCAGTCCGGCAAGAGACTTTTATAGTTGATAGCTATAGGAGAATCGATTGTGGAAACTAAGAGAAATTTTTGACTCAATAAACCAAGGCACAACAAATCCTGGTCGCCATGGCGCCTAAATTTTTTTATCTGGCAACTCGATTTTCTGTTTCTGTGAAAATGTTATTTTTTTTTCCATGGAAAAAAAAAATTGATTTTTTAGCTAAATATAATGAAAAATCGCAAGCTACTGCTTAGTAGAAAATCATTAGGAATTTAAAATTTCAATATTAGCGCTATCATTGGTAAACCAGCATTGAAAATAAACACTAAAAAATGTTTTAAAAACATCAATGTCTCAACGGTATACATCGATGTTTAAAATGTACTATAATGAAAAGAGATGCAGACTTTATCATACAGATAGTTGCCGTAATAAGAGAAAAATTAATTTGTGAATTAAAAAATGCCAATTATGTGAGCTTAATGCTAGATGGATCAACCTATAAAGAAGGTACTGAAGAGCTAATTTTGATAATGTGCAATATGAATGAACCATCAGTGAAAGATTTTGATCCCACAAAGGCTGTAGACAAGTGGTAACTCAGTTCTAAAACAACAAGATATGTTCATGGCCGTAAAAGATAAAAAATGGAGTAAAATGTATAATGTAGGTAATAAAAATTTTATTTTTTATTGCCTCAGTTACACTATAAATAGCATATTATTTACTATGTCTGTATGTAATAAATTCTGCAATATCCTCAGTGTTTGAAAAAATATTAGTATGACATGTATTGGACAGTTTCTGGCTCCTAAAATTTTGTCATCCATTGCATTAAATAGTGACTGAAATTAATAAGCAGAGACCCACTTTTCCTCTAGCTACAGGTGTTTCTCTCACTTGCTAAAAGGGGCATGGTTTTTTATGTTTGGTGCAGTTAGGCCTTTACGTCATCAAACCCCAAAGCCAAACCTCATTCAGAACATCAGAGTTAGATCATAGTACCAACACATGTATCCAAGTGTCTGTTTGAAAGCTGTTTTGAATTAGTAAAACCGTTTGAAAAAGTAGAGTTTTGTTTTCAGAATTTGTTTTACTGTGTATCGTCTATTGTGTAATTAGTTTGTAAATAAAAACGCGTAATTTAACCTTCACAATCCAAAAGCAGCCTTTTATTTTTACTTTTTTGGAAATTTTTATTTTTTACTGTAGTTTAGACGCATAATATAACCTTTGGATGAAAGTAATATTTTTTGGTAAAGGCCCTCCCTCGACAAAGTGCAACTACAGGGTGATTCAAAACTCAACGTACAAACAGGTAGAAAGCACAAAAGCAAAACAGAATCACATAGGAATGTGTGACCGGAAACCCCAGCCTGATCGACTGGAGGATGAACCGAGATGCAGAAGTGACAAACCAATAATGGGTGGGAAAACTCTTTACTTTACTTATCGATACTTTACACTCATTAAGTTTCACAATAAGTGCTCAAAGTTCTTGCCATCCACAGTTATGCACGCTTGAGAGTGCTGTATCCGCTAGAGGGTGCTGTTCGCCAATGCTGTAGTTGAAATGCAGCGCTAGTCATTTAAAGTTCTGATTGCGTACGGAAAGCATGCAACAATTTACGAATGCTGAAATGGCGGACGTGCACCTTGTGTATGGTGCAGTCGACGGCAATGGAAGGGCTGCGGCATGATTGTGTGCCGAACAGTACTTAAACAAACATGTACTACAGCACCCTCAAGCGTGCATAACTGTGGATAGTAAGAACTTTGAGCACTTGTTGGGAAACTTAACGTGTACGCGTACTGTCCTAGTGTATTGCTAAATAAAGAGTTTTTCCACCCATTATTGGCTTGTCATCTCTACATCTTCGTTTATCTTCCAGCTGATTAGGTTTGGGTTTCTGGTCATACATTCCTATGTGATTGTTTTGTTTTTGTGTTTTTTACCTCCCCTAAAAGTTTCTATGTTGAGTTTTGAATCACCCTGTAGATATCTATTCTTGAGGTCAATGTCACTTAATCGTAATTGTTTGTGGTACAGTGTATATTCATCTGTCTTAAAAATAATTCTTGCAACACTACAAATATATCTCATAATAATGTAATACCAAACAAATTTTGCAGATCTAGCAACTATATATATATATTGAATATTTGTTTTACAATTACACTCATGTCCATAAATTAAGGATAATGCCAGATCCTGCAAATAAAGGTTCAGAAACAAAACAAACGTGACTTATTCATAAAGCCCATTTATTAAACAAAAGATAAAGAAGAAAAAAGCTGGTGTATGTATGATACCAATGTACCTTATGTATGATGCCTTGAAATTATGCCATGGTTTCAGTCTTCATCCGAGAGTTTCTTTTAAAGAGTTCCTCTCAACATAAATTTTTGCAGCTCATCGAGTGTTTTTAGAAATTTCAATTTGGTTCTTGATGATATTTTTTTGAAATTCAAGAAAAATCGGGAAATTTTTGTTATTTTTTTAAAAAACTACTGTATCTATATCTTATTACTATTAGTTTTTAATTTGTAAAATATCGCATTATACCTCAGAATGTACTCTTTCTTACGGTACAATTATTTTTTAAATCGGTTAATAATTAAATTGGATGCAATCAAAAGTTGGTCTTACAAAATTCGGAATCTTTGGATATTTTCGCTACTTTTTGTTAAAACTGTCATATCTACGGCTTAGTTCTGTAAGTTTTTTAATTTGCGAACGTCACTTAATACATTACATTACACTCTTTCTTATGGTGCAATTATTTTTTAAATTGGTTAATAAATAAAATCGATGCAATTAAAAGTTGGTCATACAATTTTCGGAACTTTCAGATCGTAATTTTTGATACAAAACTAAAACTGTAATATCTATATCGTATTACTATTAGTTTTTAATTTTGAAAATATTGCAGTATACCTCAGAATGTATTCTTTCTTACGGTACAATCTATATATATAATTCTCTTACGTGGCACGCAAAAAAGACGTTATTTGTAATCGCGTTTTGGCGACACTGTACGATTGTTTGTTTATTGCGAAGTCTCGCGCAGCGATTGAATTTATAGCGTTATCGGATGAAATTTTATTGGGAAAAAAAAGGAAATTTTAATGAGCTGTTGCAGTTAGTTTATAATAGAAATCAAAGAAGGCGGAGGATCTTTTCAATGCCATTTAAAAAACGGTCCTTTTCAGGGCCAACAATTATAGTTCAACAAGACGCTTGCACTACAACTTTCGGCAACAAACTCAATGAAAAAGTGTGGATCGTTTGGGTGCTGGGGAAATGTATGCAAACAACATGCTGGGCATTCAATTTTTAAAGCAGTGCTCACATTTCGAGTCAAAATTTGCACAAAGTTTTCATTTGAATTCTGATTTTAGAGATACTGTATACATTTTTTCTGCAATACAGCAAATTTAGATTTGAAAAGCATTTTTTGTACCTTATTTTGTAAACAATCCCTTCTGCTAGGACACATGTCTTCATTGAGGCGAGCGAAGCGAGCATAGGTTCGCACAGCGAACCAATGAGGATTGCAAAGCAATCCTCCTGGGGTTGGCGAGCAGGGGGCGGGCCCCCTAGTTACTTTTAAAATTGGTTCATAAATAAATTCGATGCAATCACAAGTTGGTCACACAAATTTTGTAGTTCGCATAGCAGGTTCCGCACACAGATGTGGTTTGTATTTTTTACTATTAGGTTTGCCAGATATCAAATTTATCGTAACAATAATTGCCATAAAAACGATTTCTTTTTATTTGGCGAGGAAAAGGGCTTGCTTTTTTCACTTTGTTCTCAGACGGTTTACGACGAAAGTACGAAGTACAGATCATAAAGTTTGGAGATTAACACAGTTTACTTAAAATTGTACAGGGAACAAGATGCAGAAGGTTTTTTACTCATGAGGCTATTAGTTCAGGGTGCATTAAGTGTTAAAATAAAAAAAAGTGGAATTACTTGTAAAAGTATTGGTTTGCTTCATAAACCAAATGGGATTACGTAGCAATCCCCGGGGGTCGACGAGCGCAAGGAAGGTACGTTGAACGTTGAAAAACCGAATGTGTGCACCGGGCCTAAAGGTTTAACTTTTCGCTTGCCGAGGTTGCCATGGAAACCATAATAATCGTAATGCAGATGGGTTGCCTTAATCTGCCCGAACTTTCTACTAGAAGTGCGGCAAGATTGTTGCCACTGCTTTAAACGTGGACTGAAGCTGTACCAATTTTTCATGTATATTTGCATTTGATTTTGATGTATATTTGGATAATGCAGGGACAGAGGTGTAAAAAGTTCATAAACAAAATATTTTGATTTTTTTTCCAAGTTTTTTCAATTGCTATTGTTAGAGTTCGATTAAAGGTTCCAACCCTTACAATAACAATTAAAATATATGAAGATATGAAGAGAAAAAATACAAAATATTTGTGGAAAATGATCCTTTTACCCCATCTGACCCTAAATATTTTTAAATATTGTCGTGTGGGTACTGTATATCGATACCAATTACGGATCCCAACATTTCTTAAGTGATTTGTAAAATTGGGGAACTTTTTGTACTATCATGGAAATCAGGGAACTTTTTTGCAATGATTTTGTTGCCATCTCAAATACTCAGTTACAAAAAACTTTGGTGATTCCAGATTGGAAAAAAGAAAGCATAATTTCAATACCCACCTTTTGTTTAATTTGCATATTATCAGACTAATGTGCATGTTGTATTCTATGTAGTGTTCGGCCTACCTAAATATTCACTTTTATTACCACTAGTATGACAAACCCAGTGAAATGTCTATACCTCCAGAACTCTCAACTCTGTCAGCTAATCTTGATGTGGGAACTGCTCTTGCTGAAAGATGCTATTACAACTGTGATTATGAACAGTGTTTCACAATTACTACTTCGTAAGTGTCTTTTCTATTAAGTTTCATGGTTAGGTTTGTTGCTATGTGACCAGTTTCATTACACAAGAACTAATTAGTCCAAGACCTATTTAGTTTAATAATTGTCATTTTAAATATTTAGTTGTTGGTTCTATAGTATTGTATAATTACATGAATTACAAAACGTAATTTCAATGGTGGTAAAAATGTATAAAAATAATTAGCTTCTCGATTTTGTCACAGATGTTCATTATTTTTAGACTCATTTGCACAGATTTGTCCACTATTTAAGTGTGAAATCATAATCAAAAGGTTTATTTCAGCTGTATTTTGATTTCCAGTACCTTTGTAAACTTTAGTGTTGTGATTCTCAGCATAAAAGTTTCCAAGAATCTGATCCTATTCATAGTAGTTTGGAATCCATTTTAGATCCTTTTCGTATTAGCTTTTGTATTGCAAAAATATAATCTTGAATTCATGAGATTTTAAGAAAATAAATAAAAATGTTTTTTGAAAAATTTAATTCTTTTCTTGGCTCCTTTTTTTCCAGCATTTTGAATAAAGACCCATTTCATTTGAACTGCTTGCCAATTCATATATCTTGTTTAATGGAACTTGACAAAACAAATGGTAAGCAATCTTTTTCTTTTAATAAAATGCTTTCCTGACTATATTCATAAAATTGACTTGTGAAAACAATTCATTAAACTGATTCATTTTAATTTGTTATTTAATTAGCATGATTTCTTTAAATTTGCATTGTTTTTATAGCTCTCTTTTATCTTGCCCATAAACTTGTTGACTTATATCCTGAAAGTTCTGTGAGTATTACTCTTAATTTAGTTGGCAATTCTAGTTTTATTTCTATTGTATGATGAAGAATAATTATTTCCAAAGCATTCAATTTCGACTTTTAGTGGCTATTCTAATTTATTTTAAGAAACCTTACTTTCATCTCTTTTAAAAGAAGTGCTATGATGTGTGTATTAGTCAGGATTCCCACAGAGAAACCTTAAAAAGCCTTAAGAACGTCTAATTTTCATTTTAGTTTTTAAGGGCCCTTATAAAGCAAGGTTTTAAAGATTCTGATTTTTACACTACTTTATTTCACTTGCATTTTGGAAAATGAAGGTCAAGTGTCATTAAAATTTGGCGTAATATTTATACGTTAGCTACAATCTTGTGTTTTAAATCTGCATGGGACCTAACTATAGCAGTCATGGGTTAATCTATGTGAAATGTAGCCTTAGAAAGACTAATTGATCTTTGTGTGTAAATTAAGAAGTCAGACAGTTTCATTTTACTTTACGAGTGATCGGAAAGTGGAAAACTCTAAAGGCATTTGAAGTTGTTGATTTTTTAATTGATTGCTCTATAATATTGAACTCAGAGAAAATTACTTATTTCAATAAAAGTTATTTACAATATAATTTTGAAAGCTCTTTTGTAACAGATTGTATAATGTCCTGACCCCATGCTTACATATAAGCTGAAACGTTATTGTTTTATGAAATGTCATTAAATACCAATGGTAATAAAAGGTAATCTTTTTGTGCAGCGTTTTGCTCAGTAAGGTAAAGGAAATGTGTATTTTGAAAAAAATTTATCTAATAATTTATGTATTAATTATGTTCAAGTATATTTTTAGTTTTTACACTAATGCTTTTTACAGAGAAAGTATTTTCTCTTCTAGGTAGCATGGTATGCTGTAGGATGCTATTATTTACAAATTACTAAAACAGATGCTGCTAGACGATATTTAAGGTATCAGAAAAAAAAAATTTATATTGACAGTATTATATTCATAAGAACATGTATGTATTGCAATTCTGTAAAAATGCTGAACTGCAATATGATAGTCAACTTGCAATATAAGAGCTCTCTATAAAAGTATTAATGATAACTTGTTGAAAATTTAACAATTTCATTGCTAAAATGATCAACTTTTCTGTGTCATTCAGTTTTAATAATGGTGAATTGTTCTACATAAAAATTGTCCAATTATTATCCAATGAGAAACAATTAAATTTTTTTCCAGATATTTATAAGTGAGAAGTTTTCTCTTATTTTATTTTATATACTATGAAACAAAATAAAGCTATTTAAAACAGACTGATGTGCTTAATGAATACAATCACAAATAAAGTATGTGATAGTTATGGAACAATAAGAAGAAAAGTCTCCACCTCTGTTGAAGTATAAACTTTGAATGTACATGGGAAATGAAGTATCCAGAGGTTAATGCTTTGATATTCAAATCAATTGTAGTCTATCATCAACTAAACTAAATTAGTATTCTCCAGTTTGTATCAGTAATCTGAGGATTCACTAAGGTATATTTTATTCATGCGATGAGGGGAATTAAAAATTATGTTGACCTGATGTATATATAATAAATGTTCTGATTTCAGCAAAGCAACAATTTTAGATAGAGTTTATGGACCAGCATGGCTGATGTATGGGCATTCGTTTGCAGTTGAAAATGAGCATGACCAAGCTATGGCTGCTTATTGCAGAGCATCACAGCTTATGAAAGGGTACAAACTTTTCTCTTACCCAAAATTACCTATTAAATTCTAATGTAATATGCTTAGTATTTTCTTGTGTAGATTTTTCTTTCAATTTACTGGATTTTATTTCCATCCCATCAATATATTTTTAAGAACATAACATGGTGCTGTAACATTGTGAAACAAAATAATATTTTGGCGAGTGAATTTCACGTGAATAACGGCTTTTACAATAAACATTATGTTTGATTTTCAGTTTGCAGTATTTACATTAGTTAAACAATTTAAAACAAAGTTAAAATAAAAGGGTTTCAACACTGTACATCAAACCAGACAAGCTCTGCATTTATTCTCTACCAGATTTTAGCTGGTGCCTATCAAGAGGTCAGGAATTCAGGTCACTGCTGCTCTCAGTATTCGTTAATAAAGAGGGCCCTTATCCCAATTTTGCAAAGATGTAATCTCAAATTCCTTACTGTCAATGTTTTTGTACTTATTCACATCATGCACATGCAAAATGATCTACAGATTGGTCTAAAGACTCTTACAATGGGAACCAAGTATCTCTATATTTAAAAAAAGTTACCGCTGCTGGATTGAAAACTGTTGTTTAGCTCGATTCTTAGGCGGTTTCCTGAGAAGTACGGATCAGAAAAATACGAAATTAACATGGTTTGTTCTTCATTGTGTTCCCTGGATGATTGTAAAGATTTTTTTTCCGATGCGGCTATTAGTTTAGTGTTTATTAAATGTCAAAATTGAAAAGGCAAAATTTCTAACGTGAGTGAGCAAAGGACGTACAAATTTTCAGTCTTCAGTCGTGATTTTTTTTCCAAAGTACCTCTCAACGTGAATTTTTGCAGCTCGTCGAGTTTTTTTAGAAATTTCTATTTGGTTCTTGACAATATTTTTTTTTAATTTGGGACATTTTCGTTATTATTTTTTTTAACTGTCATATCTATATCTTATTACTATTAGTTTTTAAATTTGAAAACATCGCAGTATACCTTAGAATGTACGTTTTCTTACGGTACAATTATTTTTGAAATTGGTTAATAAATAAATTTGATGCGATCAATGGAGTTTGCGAACGTAAGCAAGCAGGAGGCTGAGCCCCCTAGTGACAGTAAAAATATTAAGCAAAAATCATGATCCAGTCTCATGGTTTTAAAATTTTTGTGACACTCCATTTCCTTTTTTAAAATTTGGATCTTTCAATAGGTCGAACCCCGCTATAGTGAACTCTCAGTCATAGTGAACTTTTCATCGGTCCCGACTGAACTCCTATTTAACTAATGTTATTTTAAATGCCTATAGTGAACTCCTGAGAAAATGTAAGTTCGCTTAGAGTGAACTAAATTTTCCCTTCCACAGGTCTTTTTTGAGATTTTCAAAGTTAATTCTAAATACTTTTTCTGTGGAAAATGTGGACGAAAAAACCATAGAATCTTTCGTAATCGTCAAAAAAAAAATTGTTTATCTACTTAAAATTGGAATGTACCCAATCCAAACTAACAAATTTTTTCCATAAGGAGAAAAATAAAAGTAAGTAAAACAACTAAATTTTTATTTCTAATAAACCTGATAAAAATTATTTATTTAAGTATTTAATAATATATATTTTAGTAAATTGTGTTACATCTCAATGATTGTCTTCAACAAAACCACCACCAAATACTAAAAAAATTTTATGTGTCAACCAAATTGGATTGAGTGAACCATGGGTTACAGCGAACTTTTTATTGGGTCCTGTTGATGGGGTTTGACTGTATTGTTATTTTAATTCTTCATTTCTTTGGTAAAAAATATGTTTACTTTGTCTTTAGGTGTCACTTACCTTTGCTGTACATTGGCCTCGAGTATGGGTTATCTAACAACATTAAACTGGCAGAGCGTTTTTTCACTCAGGCTCAGAGCATTGCTCCTGAAGATCCTTTTGTCTTGCACGAATTGGGAGTTGTGGCATACCAAAATCAAGAGTTAGTATTATAAATTTCAAATAGTGCATGATTCACAGATGCCAATTGCTTACTGGATGTCCTCAGTTCTTATAGTTACGAAGCGCAAGCTCCAAAACTAGAGAAAACATTTCTAAAATAATGAATTGTTGCATTTGTGTTTTGGCACAACAATTTTATTCCTTTGTGCCTTACTTAAACAGCGTTCCCACGGGTGCTTAGAAAGTGCTTCTAAGTGATTATTTTGACCTTCCATTTCTAAGGGCCCTTAGAAGTGCTTATTTTGCATCAATAGTCCTTAGAAAGTGCTTATTTTCCTTTAAAAACAAAATTCAGTTTTCAAATGACAATATTTTTTTACAATATTTCCGAACTCTTTTTAGCGGCTGATCGGGGATAAAACTGCTTACAAGTATGGTTTTAATGATGATTCCGGAACTGGCTTGCTAGAATAGCAACCCTTGATGTGCGATATACAAATCGCTGATCGACTCTTGATGAGCTCATAATACACTTTAAAAACTTGAAAACCCATGAAAATCTGTCTGTTTTCGACTTGTGAGTGTCTCTTGCAATGCACAAAATAGTTGCCCTGATAGAGGAAACTAGAATACAATCATCCAATGTTACTTAATTTTGTTTTATTCAGTTACCCGAGAGTGCAATGTTTTAAAAATTTATTATAACTATGGGGAATTGTATTTTTAAGTTTGTAGGTGAATCGAAAACAATATAAAAATAATTTATTTTACTTAATACTGCTATCTGAGTGGTAATTTTTTTTAATCTAGCTTTGTTTTATGCTTTTAATTCCTTGTAACAACTATCCCAGAAAAAATAATAAAAAATTTGAAGATTTTCGGGGGTGATTCTGCTATGAAAATTTGAAGCAATCGGTTATCAGTTCCTAAAGAAAACCAACCCACTCGTTTAAAAAAAACACTGGAGGAAGAGATCGCAAAAACATAAACCACAGTGCTGGTGAACCGAGAATAGTCGGGAAATTTCAATAATCGGGAAAAGTCGTTTGAAAACTGGAAATTTTGGACTCTTATCGTATTTAGTTGCTGACCGAAAACAAATAATTTTTTTCTATGCTTTATAATTTTTTTCTCTTAGTATCCGGGTGACAAATACTCAATGGCTGACTGTGCTTGAATTTCACTTTCTTTTGTTATGCCATGTGCAATCTGTTTCCAGTGTCAGCTAAGAAGTTTATTTTCAAATTAATTTTGTTTAATTAAAATGATGTTTGTAAGCATATCGTGTAGAAGCGGCTGGTGCACTTGAAATCTGTTGTGGCCGAAAGTCCTCACGTTGGGTTGGTGTGGAAGTTTGTAGAGTAGGGCACCAGCTCAGATGTCTCGTCATCTGACCGTGGTTCAAAATTATGTGGCAATACACCGAATGGCTTAGGCTGGGATTGTGGCAACTAGTTGAATATCTATTCAATAAAGTTGCATTATATTTTTTTAACCTTTTTATAACTTTATCAAAGTTTTTTTTTGCATAACTCTTATGTTCTGTTTTGGTTCACGGGAAAATATTTTCTTAGAAACCCGTTCAGTTATCAATCCAGTCAAATTTGACTCTGACGTATGCAACTTGCAATCCTTTTACATACTTTTAGTAAATTTATAGTTTGCCACTAATTAAAATTTATGAATGTATCTCGAAACAAATGAAGGTCATTCGAATGTGTTCTCTCCTTGTAGATGAAAAAAACTTGGCATGGTTCCAAAGGCAGTGACACGTGAGGGCAAGAAGTCTAAATTTTGATGTTTCTTTATTCCTCTGATTTACCGCAGTAGAATGAAGAATGGTGAAAAAAAACTATTTAATTCATTTTAAAATGTTCTAGATTGAATTTTAAATTTCGCCTCGACCGTAAAATTGGAAAAAATTCGGACTACCTGTGTGCCAAATCTCATTACTGTAAGTGCCATAGATTCGTCAGGACTTCGCGGGCAGGAAACAAACAGACAGATAAACACTTCATTTTACAATAGTATAGATACGTGCACACATAAATGCCCACATATTAACTGCTGAATTTTGTAAAAATCAGACTGCTTTTTTTTAAAAAATCTCATTTTTGTGTGGCTTTATTTGTGTATAATTTTTAGAAAATAGACATTAATATTAAATTTTTTACATACTACTATTCTTATAAGATTATCTGTACGAGCATCCCCATTTGATCGAAAGTTAGTTACTACATTGTATAATACGGTTTCTGTAATGTTTAATGTAAGTCCTTATTTAGTGCTTAGAAAGTCCTTATTTTTAGTTAGAAAAAAAGAGTGGGAACCCTGTTAAAATCAATTGTTTTTAATTTGCTGCTTAGACTAGCAAGAACACTTATTCCATTTGTATTCAAAAATCAAGATCAAAAATACTTTATCCTTGGTCAACTATCATATAACAAATCTTTGTCCTCAAAGGTAGCACAATCTAAGCGAAATCTATCCTTAAGAAAAGAAACACAGCCTTGTAGTGACCTTTAATTTTGCTTGAAGAGAGGAAACCCTGATCAAGATATCTTAATTTAATTCTAGGCTAGGCATTTTATTGTACTCTCAAGCAAATTAAAAGTGGTCATTGCCCTAATTTTTGGGTGTTTCGTAAGCACTGGGCCAGCAGATTTTAAATTTTCTGTTTATTACTATTTACCATTAAGAGAATTTTCAAGTTACAAAATTGCTCATAAACGAACAGAATATTTGGAACAAGACATATTTCAAAAAATAGACGTAGCTCAAAATGGCATGTCTTTGGAGATCCGTTTCTCTGTTTCGTCTAACTCGCGGGTTTCCATCTGCCTACAAAGATAATGCTGAGACACATCATAAGCATGTTTGAAATGTTGTTGCAACCTACAACCACAAAGGCCAATGTTTCATTGTCGAGTTAATTTTGCACTTAAGTCATGGTAAGTCTGTTAGAAATAATCCATTTACCTATCAGCTTGATTTTTGCCTCTATTCCTTCAATTTCAATAGAATAAGAACTACTATAATCTGCTTCACTAAATTGTTTTGTTTATCTCTTCTTTCTGCATTTATGTTTGTCTTTTTTCTTGCATTTTTTAAATCTATTTTTGTATTTTGTAATTGTATATTTTTCTGTAGAGTAACAAGTAAATAAATGTGTGGATTTTGTCATTCATAAAAAAAAGCTCAACCTTAACCATGTAATTACTTCTTAGAGTTTATGCATATATCTTGTACCCCTAGTGCAATTATTGATCAGTTTTCTGATACTCTTAAGCTTTTTCTTGCATCCAGTGTCTTCAAAATTATAAAAACAGTGTATGAGGTTCCAAAGGGTATTAAGTAGCCTTAAGGCCAGATTTTTCATTTTAGTTTCTAAGGGCCCTTGAAAAAACTTAATATTTGCTGAAAGTTCTTAAAATTTTTAAATGCCTTGATTTTTACAAGAACCTTGTATATCTTATTTCACCTGGATTTAAAAACCAAGGTCAGTTATATTCGTCCAAAGTCAAGGGACATCAAAAGTCAATGGCACAATGTTTATAAGTTAGCTAGAAATTGATGTTTTATGGTACTATTCCTTTAGAAGCAATTTTTATTAAATTATAGAGCTCAGATTTTTTTAGATTTGTTATTAATATCTACTAGAAAAAGCATTTCATGGCAGAAAATAATGTGTTTTAAGTTAATTTTTTTATAAAAATGGAGTAAAAAAGTGTAAACATTAGCCAAAAATTCCATAAACACAAAATGTCATACTTAAAGAATAATTCACTCTTTCCAGTTTGTAGAGTGAATTATGAAAAATATTGATTCAGGTATTGAACTACAGTCATTATGCTGTCATATTTAAATTAATTGTGAACTCAATGTCAGTCATCCCTGAAACCAATATGAAAAAACAAAATGCAAAAATTATTCAGGTTTATATCCTGCTCAATTTTTTTTAATGCATATTGTTAATAATTATTGTCCAACCCCTGCTTTATAATCTTTAGAATATGTATAAAAAGTAGAAGTAAAATCGGAAGCGATTCAAAGAGCCAAACAGCTGTAGTATGATATCTAAAATTCGAAAAATGTGAGTGAAAATGACATTTTAAAGGTATATAGAATACCTTAAAACTGAATATGTGAGCACCAAACAAAGCACTTGTGAATTTTTCTTCATGTGCACTCACAAGTTAATCTATTGAAATTTGGTCTTTAAGCTTTGCCAAATTTGTTTCATATCAACTGTGCATTTAGATTTTCGTAAAAAGTTCATATTGTACACGTGGAACATATATGTATCTCAGTGTACATTGCCTCTGCACATACATCTAGGGTGATACTTTTACATCAGTGAATTTTATTTCATTAGTTGTGTTTTTTTGTTTCACAGTTACACTACCGCCCTGAGTTATTTTAAGGATTCCTTGCGAAGAATACAGACCAGTGAACAAACTGTGCTTCCTGAGAAGTGGGAAGGACTGTTGAACAATTTGGGTCACACGTGTAGGAAATTGAAGTAAACTTTTTAATTTTCTTCTCGAGTATTAAACATCTATTATTCATTGTGAGTTATAATTTGTACTTTAAACGTGTTTAGAAAAAATTCTTAATTTTGGCAAAACCCATTGAGGTGTCGGCCTCTGGATCGGAAGGTTCCCTTGTCTGTGAATGGATGTTTGTGAATGTGTGGTGTAGAGGCGGCTGGTGCACCTAAAATCTGTCGTGGCCGAAAAACCTCAACATTAGGTTGGTTACGAGAGTGGGGCGTCGGATTGGGCGTTGCCTCAAAGTCCGACCGTGGTTTGAAACGATTTGGCGTCTACCTCTGATCTTTCTCTCAGGGAATGGATCCCGGACCAACACTCCCGTTCCTTGTTATGATGCTTTTATTATTTAATTTTTTATCTGTGTTTACAATTTGAATCCATTTTTGAATCTTGTAACACTAACCAACCTTTCTATGTATGTTTACATTTTAAAATTAAATGTTTGTTGGAACGTTTCCATTGGTCATATTTTTTTTTACTTTTAACGAGTGAAATAAATTCTTGAACTAAAAATTTTGGCCTTATTGATTTGAATAATATTTTTATTGACTCAAAAACTTTGCCTCTGGAACGATTAGAAATTATTAGGTTTGTCTGGAGGAAATGAAATGTTGACAAAGTTTGCATTTTTAGTTAAAGTTCTTAAGCTTGCAAAAGAACATACACGCCCCTTTTTGAGAGTTCATTATAAAATTTTAATATTTAAATACTGATGTATTGAATGACCTTACTTATCGCAATGCCTTACAAATTCCTCTTACCTCAAACTGAATTGCACTTTTTAATCCAAAGTTCATGCTTCCAACTGGAATTGGAAACTATTAGCAAATTACAGGTTTACCTGATGGATTCTGGAAACCCTTATTAATAGGAAAACTCAATGTAGTAAATTCAGTTTCAGAAATTTGTAAATTAAATCATAAAAATCATTTGCTAAAATAATTTTTTTTTCTATGGGTAAAATTCAGTCTTCAGGCATTTTCTAAAGTAGAAAAAAAAAGAAAAGAATATCCTTTAAAATAGCTTTTTATTTGTTTTATGGTAAATATTTTTTTAAACTTTTTAGCTGTGCATATGAATCTATAATTATATATTTGATTGAGAAAATGATTAAAATGCACAAATTTCCATTGATCTTTTTTTATATAATGCAGAATTATGCAGTAATGGCACATTTCCCCAAAATCTGTTAAAGAAACGAACGCAGAATGGAAAGAATAATTTATTCCTTTCCAATGCTATAAACAAATTACAAGTACACAGGAAATATTGATGCAGTGACAAGTAATGAAAAGCCAAATATGATTAACGAAAGGCATTACCGTGAGCTATTTCGAATAAATGAAAATATTACCACCCAACAAAAAAGTTAAATTCTGGAAAGGACACATACTTCAATAAAATCTAATAAACAGGTGATTTCATTGTAATTTTGCCACATGAATGCATTTAATACTTATAGACTTAATTAATGGTCTAAAATATATTTCAATAATAAAACATTTTGGTTAGTTAAGAAATATCTTGATTTTTAGTTAAGATTGCATGTTTTCTCAGTGGAAGACAACTGGTTGACCTCATTTAAAGTTCTTTACAAAAACTAATGGATATTTTTTGCTTGGTTTTGTTTAGCATCTACTCTGGGTGACTGTATGCTGTCTGTGTACCACCAGAACTGCTCTTGCCACAAAGTGTGTGCTTGTCTGTTACCATAGAAATTGTCCTTATTATTCCCATTTTATGTAGGGGTTTATTAAACATGCATTCAGGTTTGTCATATTGGCATGCTTAATGATAAATTGGAAATATGATTTTTAGACATTTCAGTCATCCCTATGGGAAATGAATGAGCCCTGTTGCTGTAACGACCTTCACCACGGAAACTAGTGACGTGAACAGTTCGTATGGTTAACAAACTAGATATTTCATGAATAGAAGTGCTACACTAGAAACTAAATTTATCATATAACAAGCTTGTTTTTATACAAAATCTGTGCTTCACAGTTGCAATAAAAAATGTGTCTAATGTCTGATGGTTTTGTATGTTGGTGGTGGCTCATCTAATTTTTTGTTGCACATTACAGAATGTACGAGGAAGCTTTAAGCTATCATGAACATGCACTGATCCTCATACCGCAGAATCCTTCCACATTTTCTGCTATTGGATTTGTACATAGCTTAACGAAAAAATGGCCTCAGGCTGTGGAGTATTTCCATAAGGTTTGGCCTAAATTTTATTTCACTCATTCATTTATTAGTCACTTAAATTTTTGAAGTAATGTCAAATACAGGGCTCCTAACAGGTTTCAAGGTCTAAAAAGGTGACAAATTGAACCAAAAAGTGACTAATCGAGTACAAAAAGTGACTAATCGAGTACATCGTTTATTTTTGACACAACTTAAAGAATTTCTTCTTTTTCTTTGAAAAATTATGTCTTATTTTTTTTATTGAAAAAGTCTGAAATTAATTTTGTCTTTTTCTTCCGGAGCAACGCGAAAATAAGGACAAAAATAAAATTTCTACAGATTTTTCTTTAAAAATATGGCCGAGGACTTGAGGATTCCGGATTTTGGACTTCATTGTTTTAAGGATAAAAAATTACATGTATACATGAAAGGTTTTATCCCTAAATTATAGAAATTTTTGTGTTCTCTGGTTATGGAGGGATTTGGAATCTTTTAGATCTCAAACTCCTGAAGAAACAGCTGAAGTCCGTTAAGATTTCCATGCCCTCATTTCTGTGCCACAAACAGCGTGAAGAGCCTCGGTTCCGTAGACAGGAATGTCGGGGTTCTCGATGGGGAGCTTCAAGCGCTTAGAATGTGTGAGAGGTTGATGATCTATCCCCTTTAAAACTTTGCCGAAGACACCTTCGAGTGTAAATTATCATGCATAGTGAAGATTCCACCGTCCTTTCAGAGTTTACCCCGACGTATCTATACCTTCTAGATGAAATCAGACCCACAATAGAAACTGAAATATGTGATGACAAAGGTACTAAACGCATTACCTCTCCTCCTGGGTTAACATTGAATTAATATCAGCTTGATCCGTCCGGTCTCATGACCTCTTCATTCTCGTCTTATTCCAGAATCCGAAAATAAAATGGGTCTGTTGAGACCGCCCTCAGATCTGTGTATGGAGGATGTTATCCCCCCCCCCCCTTTAAGTAACCATCGATCACCATTTACGAGCTGTCAGCGTCTGACCTCCTAGAGGGTTCCTCCTTTTGTTCGACCCTGTAGAGGAGGTCGGATATGCAGATGGCCCTGCTTCCTTTAAACTTCGCCGCTTCGTTTTACTGATAGCCTTTTCCTAAGGGAAAATTTCCAGAACTTGCTGCTAATACACCCCGGGCAACATGAAGTATCCTTTTACAATTGAAACGGTTCGCTTTTGAATCCATTCTTGCAGTGGAATGTAGCACGCATTTCGAAATTGAATGCATGCGAACCCTGTTTTTTTTTTAGAGGAAATGAATTTTTTTAATTGTTTACCAAATATTTTTCTTTAAATATAATTAAGAACTTAAAACCCCTGAAAAGGTGACAAAATGTCGAAAAGGTGACAAAGAGTGACAAAAAATAAAAAGGTGACGTGTTAGGAGCCCTGCAAATAATATCTGTTCTATGTTCTTAAAAATAATTTGAAAAATGTAGTTTTCTGAATGATTTGTGGTGTTACGGGATATTCTATCTCTAACTCATTTGAATCACACAGCCATATTTACAAGTATGTGCATGCATATCATTACCACCACGTCTAACACACCCATCTGCATTTTGGTAATTTTCACCTAACTGCATTTTTCGAGTCATTTCCTGTTTTATGCTATGACAAAGCCACGAATCATCTTGATTCTACAAAGCCACATATCATCTTGATTCTTAGTGGAAATGCCGATTTTCATGCAAAAACAACCTTTGAGTTGTAACTTGATTTTTACTGAAGTATTGAAACTTGGAACGTGTTTTTGTAGAAACGTCAATTTGGGAGATTGGTGGTAACAATATGTATACATCCAAAGTAAATTGTTAGCTAGAAAAATATCAAAATATATGGAGTTTCAAAAATTATTTTCTGATCATTTATTTTTTCTACATTTGCATTTTTTGTGATAGAAAAAAGTGATTTTTTGGATGAATTGTAATTATTATAAAACTATTTGAATCCAAGCAATGCTTGATCATTCTGCTAGTCTTTAACCGTTAGACTTCGGCCAGTGCAGCAGTTGTACTGTGATCGTGCCAAGAAAGAATTTAGACAACGGCCGGTACAGCAGTAGTACCTTGACAGTTATAAGAACCACGTTTGTTATATCATAGTCAAACGGTTAATTAACTTAACTTACTTGAATCTGAAATGTGTACAAGTAATCAACCGACTTTTGGCAAGTGCGATTGATTGAGATTCTAAAAATCTATATTTTACCCTTCTTTCAAAAGATAATGAAAAATAAAAGATTTTTTTTAGTATCTCAGTCAATCGCAATTCAATAAAGTTATGGTAATCACTCAAAAACAATTTATACTAACATTTTAATTACAAGGATAGGGTTATGGAAATAATTCTATTCTCTTTGTTTAATCTTTGTATTTTTTTTTAGGCTTTAGGACTTCAGAGGGATGATGTTTTCTCGAATACTATGCTTTCGTCTGTGATAGAACAAGTAGTGAAAGAAACTTCCCCGTGTATAGGTAAAAATAATTTCTTTTATATCTGTGTGAAAATTCTTATGGACTTAACCTTTAGGTTATAGCCGGTTAAGTCTGATCCAAGAAAAAGTCGCATGAACAAGGAGTAGACTATGGCCAGTACAGCAATTGTATCTTGAAAGTTATAAGAATCGTGCCAGTTAGATCGATAGCCATAGTCAAAAGGTTAAGCAAAATTCATTTTCATATTTTTCAAATGAAAAAAAATTACCAATAATTTTCAACCTTTGTTCATAGTTCTGCCTTACATTAGATCTTACCACATGGATCTAGCACTTTAGGGCCAGTTTTACAATGTTATTTTCTAAATGCAGTTACCCTTTTTATACCCACATTGAGCTGTACCATTCTTTTTTAGTTTTTGAAATAATAAGCATCAAAGTCTGAAAATAGGACATTCTTGCTATGTAGTCTTTAAAAATCTCATCTGGGTAATTTGTTTCTAGCAGTTATGGTAACCTTTTCTTGTGGCTTCTGTTTCCATGTGGAATCCCGATATTGCCAGATTAGGAAGGTCGAGAACCCTGTCTTCGGACCCCAAAAGGAATGTAAAATAATTTTAAGTAACCATAATCGAAGTGGCTCTTAAGATTATCCTCACTGCTGGGGAAAAAATATTCTATTGTTGCCTATTAAAATGCAGACAATAGTATAAATAAAAATAATATGCCTATTGGGAAGTGTAGTCAACTGCAGAGTTTCACTGATCTTCAGGTGTCATAAGAAATATTTTTTGTCCATTGTCCTTTTTAGTCTTACAGAATACCCATTTTTGCTCAGTAAATAAGTTAGGCAAAATAAGACTCAGATATTGTTTGGATCAGACAGCATTTCTTATGTTCACTAAGCATATTGCTGACTAATATGCGATACCTCGTAAATGCTGATTTCTCGAAAAAATGGTTTTCGAACTCACAAGTTTTGCAAAATATAGGCTCATTGTTGAAGTGAGACCTTGTATCGGACAGATCAACAAGATGGGAAAATGTACATTAATGATGCCTAGCATTCAATTTTATAGTTTTTTGCTCCTCCTGTAAAATTGATATTTTGCACTTACGGGGTATCGCATCTTAGACGACGCTATTTTGATAGCCTAGTGAAAACTTTAGTTACAGTTACAGGACAGTATGTGTCCCCATAAGAAGGGTACTGGTGAAAATATTTCAGGGACCTATTTTGGTTGACTAAAGGTTAAGAAAGAATTTTTGTTTACAAAATTATTTTGCCATGTTTAGTTTTATTTTACCGTTAATTTTGTGTCTAACTAGACAATAATGTGATTTAATGTATTTGACATTTTATTTCTAATTATCTTCTGTCCTTATACCACCCCCTTGATACATCACGCCTTTTCTTGTCTCCCAAGTCTGATTGTATCATGCTTGTAGCTCACTCAAATCTTTTTAACACTAAAACCTCCCTCAGTGTCTATTCAACACAGGGCCTGTTTATTTTGTTCTCCTTTCCGCATTTACGTATTGCATTTGAAAATTTCTGGTGACTTTTAATCATTTTCCTAGATGAATAACACTAGAAATTTTGTTTGTCTAGATTAATTTAAAGCTTTTACTGCTTTATTTACCTAGAACGTCTGCTAGTGTTGTTTTGACCCAATAGTGAACTATGCTTTTCTTGCAATATTCTATGCTCACCGAGTAAGAGGTGCCAAGAACATTGAACTGCAGTCCCTATGTTCTGACTCTTGGGACCTAAACTTCTGTAAAGAAACAATGGGTCGAAATAGATTTAGAGAAATCTTTAAATTCTTAAGATGTGATTTAAAATCCACACGTTCTCAGAGAATTCAAACCAACAAATTCGCTATGATTTCGGAAGTTTTGGACAGATTCATTAACAATTGTATAAAGAATTACAAGCCTGTTGAGAACATAACAATCGATCAACAATTATTAAGATTTTGTCTCATCTTCAATAATGTTAGTGTTTTATTTCTGTTTTATATATATTTTGTTTTGCTGCATTTTTTTTTATGTAAATTTTATGAAATAATTTTAAAAGTAACTCAACTGCATGGTAATATTTATGTCCTAGTATTATTTAGTTATTGCAATGATTTTATGCGATTTATTTACTGGTGTCGTTTTGACACCGGCGGATGTTTAAGGGTAATCACAATGGCGGGCGTTCTAGTGTTAACCAATTCAGTTCATGGCTGTTTGAAACAAGTGGCCTTTGAACTTCCAATTCTAAAGAAACAAGGCTTCTTTGCTTCCCAGCATTCATCGCTGGACAAGTAAAAGAGAACAGTATCACTGAATGTGTAACATAATAAATTATCTTATATTTTTCAGATACTCCAGATGAGCTTCTTGAATATCCATTCCCATCTGACGTGTCCTCGGACGTATGTAATCCCAACGACGAAACCAGCGATATAATGACTGAAATAATCACTGATGATATCCAGTCACTGAGCGATCACACTCGAAACACCAATTCATCCATGGACATTGAGATGGAAGGCGTAGAATGAAATTGAACATACAATTTTCTAAAGTGCTCATTTTTCACCCATTCATTAATATTGAGTGTCAAATAAATGTTTTTTAATGTCTTTTGTAAATAAATTGATGGTAGTGACCAGTTTGCTTAAAAGTAATAGAATGTTGAAGACTGCTAAGCATACATAAATTTTCATACTGTGTAAAGATAAAACGGTAAATAAAACAAAAGTAACTTGTATAAAGTACAAAATATATACATTTATTTATCTTTTTTACACTAATAAAAATTACAATCATAGAGTTGAAGTATATACAGGATTGTTACTGGTGCAAAAATATCTTGACATTTACACTACAGCTGGTATTGCAGTAAACGTCATAGTAATAATAACCAACAGTCAGCCATAGCTTAAAAGTTTAACATCACTAAGAAGGGAGACCTGGAATCAAGAATGTACTAATCATCTTTTAAAGTTCCTGAAATTGGAGCAAAATCAATAATTTAGTCAAAAGGAATTTTTTTTTATTAGAGTTCAAAGTAAAAAACATTCAAGAATCCATTCTTAATCACACAGTTTCTGATTAAGTATTGGCCTATAAATCATTGGGTATTTCAAATTAATTGAATGTTTATTTCAAATGAATCCAACGCAATTGTACAAAATTTCATGACATTCTGCCTATAAATATAAAAACCAAATTGAATTCCAATTAATATATTTTTTTCTTACATGCTGCTGTTTATACTGATTGTATTTCCATACCGAAATGAGGTATTCATTTAGTATCACCTATACAAACTACAGCATGTTTAGAGATACAATTCAAATTGCAAAATTTTCTGAATAGAAATCCTAAAAAGCTCACCCATTACACCCACAATCACAAAGTAAATTGATATCAAATTCATTTAATAAATGGTGCAGTCTTTGAATCTACACAGGCAAAACGGGCAGGTGAAATGCAGAAAGTGCAAATGTTTGGATATTGTAACTACTGCATTATGTCAGTCATTAGATGCTTTATACAGTTATCTTATATTGTTGGCCTCTGGATCGGAAGGTTCCTGGTTCGAATCCGGGGTCAGGGCATGGATGTAATTGTGCTGTCCTTAGTTAGGGGTAGTGATGGTCGCCCATTGCTTCCCGGCCTTGCAGCCTATGATTAGCAATCAAGTGCCCGCCGTAATTTTAAAATATATATATATCTTATATAGTTCACTAACATGCATCATGAAAATATCGACGTTACTGTTGAATGGCAAGATATAAACCATTTAAAATAGATTAGTAGAATTCATTTGACAATTACTTGAAATATGCTTGATTCGAACTATGGAACTGTACAATATTACTAAAACTACACAGAAGAGCTTGTCACTAATAAAATTCTTCAAGTCTGACGAGTGAAGGTAATGAGAAATTTTGAAGACAGAAATCAACATACAAAAGAAAAGGTAAGTTCACTTCCAAATAGGCCTGGACTTTAGGAGATACATAATCACCTTTGAATGTGTTCAGAAGCTAATTGGTAACATGACAGGTGTGCACTTAGAAGTTCGCAAAATGACATTTTATATTAGGTATGAGACTTGCATATCAATGTCTAAGTGCATTATAAAATGAAGTTTCTGTGTGTGCATGTTCGCAGCGTCCTGACGAATCTATGGCACTTACAATAATAAAATTTGGCAAACAGGTAGTCCGAATTTTTAAATTTAATCTAGAACATCTTAAAATTAATTTTATGTGATATTTAATTATCATTGTTTTCCTCCAAAAAGCAACAGCCTTCAATCGGAATTGAATAAATCCGTATTTACTATGCGTGTGTAGCAGCCAAATTACTGGATATTCTTCACAAAAATGTATTGCCTGTTTAAAAGCATATTAGAGTACGATAGTTTGATTTTTTTAAAGCATATTAACTTTTAGTTTGGATTATCATAAACTATAATATAAGTATCTTTTTACTGTGCTTCCATTTTTTGAACTGGATCACGGTTGTGCAATACATTGTTTGTTATTGTTTCTCTTTTAGAGTACGATAGTTTGGATATCTTTTACAAAGTTTAGCGATATTTAATTTTGATCTTTTAGGCAATTTCTGGTTTGTTTCATTTATGCAATCGTTTGTTTGTTTCTGTATAGTACTTCGGTTTTCATATAGTTAATTTTTAGCATTTTGGTTGGGATGTCTTATCAAAAGTATAGCGATATTTAATCCCAATTTTAAATTTAATATAGAACGTTTTAAAATTATTATATTATGTTTTTGTATTATTTGGTTTCCTAAAAATGTCAACAGTCTTCAAATGGTCTTTACTGCACTCCCGCCAATCTTGGATTTGGATCATTTATGCAAACTAAGGACATTTCTTCTATGTAATTCTACGCTCACAGGAGAATGATGCTATTTTTTGTTTGTTTCTGTGTTTGGGTATCTTTTGGAAAGCATACAATATTTAATTTTGATAATTTATTCAACGTATAAATTGATTCAAAAAATTGCATAAAAGATCAACAAAATAACAAGCTTTTTTTTAAATTATGGCCCACAATGTTTTGTTATACGTCCAAACAAAATTGCTGTTTGAGCTTCTATTTAGTTTAATATTCTCCCTTTAGGCGGCACTGCTACATTTTGCCTCATGAAAATATGAGGAACATTTGGCACAACATTATCATTATTTTACTGTGTTGTCAGACCAACACCGACTTTATACAAAGCTTACGTCACAACTAAAAGTCCTATCGCGAGGCTACTGTTACGAGCTACAACACGAACTGCAGACTGTTCAGACTAATGGATTTAGTTTAAACATAAGTAACTTTTCATATTTGTCTTATACACTCACAACAAAAAGTTAAGCACTGGAGGAAAATGTTAATTTCCAGAAGCCAATCTGAATTTGAAAGACTGCAATTTGCTGCATAGGAAGATGGAAGTATGCAAATGTATTATGTAACAGCCAATCACGGTTTCTTTTTGAGAAATATACAAAAAAGGCAGTCTCGGATTTAAACATCATTTTGTTAATGACTCCAATGCTCTAAACCTTTACAATGCTGGCTACTTATACGACTGCCTTGTTTGCATATTGAGGGCTGTAAATTAAAAAAGACCATTATGGTGAAATGCTGTAATTTTTTTAATCTTTTATGCACTTTTTTGTTTGTTTCTGTGTTTGGGTGTCTTTTGGATAGCATAGCAATATTTAATTTTGATAATTTATGCAATGTATAAATTTACAAAAGCATAAAGTTTAACTTTTCGTTTGGATATCTTTTTGGAAGTTTAGCGATTTCTGTGTACTTTAGTTTTCGTATAGCAGCATTTCCACCATTCTTCAACACATCTCTGAAATGTTAATACTGTACCACTCTCAGAGTCCTCTGATTCAGTCGTATGTACAACACCCTCTTAGATTCATTCTCGGAATACATGGTGACAAATTGATGGAACAAGTCTTTCCTTCTCAGTAAAACGTTGAAATTCGAAGAGCACATCATCATCCTGTGAGTGCAGAACACATAGAAGAAATGTTCTTAGTTTGCATAAATGATCCAAATCCAAGATTGGCGGGAGTGCAGTAAAGACCATTTGAAGACTTGACATTTTTAGGAAACCAAATAATACAAAAATATAATAAAATATTTTTTAAATGTTCTATATTAAATTTAAAATTGGGATTAAATATCGCTTTACTTTCAATAAGACATCCAAAACCAAAATGATAAAAATTAACTGTATGAAAACTGAAGTACTATACAGAAACAAAAGATCAAAATTATATCGCTCAACTTTGAAAAAGATATCCAAACTAAAAGTTAATATGCTTTAAAAATGATAAACCAAACTATTGTACTCTAAAAGAGAAACAATTACAAACAACGTATTGCACAACCATGATCCAGTTCCAAGATATCCTATAATCGGGCAGCTACACACGCACAGTAAATACGGATTTAGTCAATACTGATTGAAAACTGTTGCCATTCGAAGGAAAACAATAATAATTAAATATCATTAAATTAATTTTTAAATGTTCTAGATTAAATTTTAAAATTCGGGGTGGTCTAGAAATTACAAAATATTTGTACTACGTTTGTGCTAAATTTCATTATTGCAAGTGACATAGATTCGTCGGGACACGTTGAACAGACAACACACGATTTTCATTTTATAATACTCGAGACTCATTGCCAAAAGTTAAGCACAGAGCAGAAAATGTTAATTTCCAGAAGTCAATCTAAATTTGCTTCAGAGTTAGATGGAACTATGCAAATGTGTTATGTAACAGCCAATCATGGTTTCACGTCGAGAAATATGAAAAAAAAAGCAGTCGTATAAGCCAGCATTGTGAAGGGTTAGGAGTTAAATGTAAGTGATGTAAAAAGCGTTTAGAACTTTCGTACGATTAGTTTTCAAGACGGACGTGTTTCTATGGCTTCCAGAAGACGAATAGCAAATAGTGAGTGCTGGCATTCTGTGTGATGCCTTGAAGAAGGGCAATTAATCACTGATGTTGCTCCTTTCTTTCGAGTTCATTCTGTCATTTCACGATCAATATATTGCTGTTCCAGCAAAGCAGTGCTCATGCATGGCTGTGCCAAAGGGCAATTTGTTCCCTAAGAATGAAGATGTCAATGACATCCAAAAGCAACTCTTGCAAAAATTGCCTGGTAGTGTTCAAATTTACAAATCTATCGACATAACGCGTGTCACAGATGAGGACGTAAACAACAAGATATTGGAGTCATCTCGCACATATTGGAGCTAAAGATCGGGGCACCGATTATGTTTCTCACAAATCTGAATCCACCTTCACTCTTCAATGGCACGAGACTGTCAAGAAACTCATGCCAAATATTATTGAAGCCACCATCAAGAATGGGCATGCCACAGGCAAAACGTATTCATTCCTAGTTTCACTGTGAGCATCAGCAAGGCACATGGACAATCGCTGAAAGTCGTAGGACTCGGTCTCATTAAACCGTGTTTCTCCCACGGTCAACTATTTGTGGGGTGTTCAAGAGAGTTGGATACCTTTTTACTTTTTATAAATAGATATAACTTAAATTTCTTGCCAGATATGGTTATTTTAATAAGTTTAGAGGAAAACTCGCTTAGGGAAAAGTAATCAGAGTACGAAATGCTCATTATTAAAATTTGTTTTCCTCTCGCACATGGAACAGACTTATTTCATTGAATTTAATTGTTTCTAAAGTTACATTTCACATCTACAAACATTGCTAATTTTAAAAATTCAGATAAGCAATAAAATAATTTACTTTGTACCTACTCAAGAAAATAAAAAAAAATTACCTTTAATTTTGGCCTATTAATCTATTTTATTTAAAATTAAAAAGGACCAACTTTTAAAAATATTTATAATTTTTCTTTATATTTATTATCTGAGTAATTTGGGGTTAAAAGATACTGCATTGCCCAAACCAACACATTTCATCGTTGTGCAGAGGTTTAGCGATTGAAAAAGGCAATGGACTGTATAAACTTTAACATTTATTCGCGTGCGTTGTGGGGACCGACACTCGTCACTCCCCTTCCCTTTCTTTCACCAAGGTTACAAGATCGCTGGCGCCCCGGGTGATGTTCCATCGCCAAGACTAAAGTTACTAACACGGCACAATTGTGTTAAAAATAAGATACACATTCAAGTTGTAAAATTTAAAAAATACGAGACTCATTTTTTCTATGTTTTAAGTAAAAAAGCATGTTTTCTTTCTCCTCTTTCACCATTCAAATTTCTCAACTGCCTTTATAAAAAACTTAAACTCTTAATTTTTAGAAAATACAATTGTTTGGCATTGCAGTAAAATGTATAAAAGATTTATGTGCATAAGATAGATTTAAAAAATAATACAACAACACAAATTCTACAAGTTTTTATTAAAAATTTCAACGAAATTATAAATCTGCGGAAAATTTAAATTGGTAATTTTTAATTTACATCATACTAGAGCAACACAAAGTGCTATTGACGACTGTCCGGGATCAATTCACATTGTGCTATTCCCAACAGTGCGAGTAATTGGTAATTTTTAGTTAATGTCGTACTAGAGCAACACAACGGTCTATTGACGACGGTCCGGTATTGATCCCCTAAGGGCAAGATCCAAGGTAATTGTTAATTTTTTATTAACGTTGTACTCGTGCAACATAATGTGCTATTGACAACCATCTGGGATCAATCCCCAAAGGAAAGTATCCGAGGAAATTGGGTAATTTTTAGTTAACGTTCTCGAACAACACAACGACCGGTCAGAATTAAATCCACCAAGGGAAAGATACAGGGACAACATTGCGTAATTTTGAACCCACGGTCAGATGATAAGATACCCACCTGAGCTGGCACCCCACTCTCCAAGAGATTGTAACGTCACACCGATTGGATCTCTTTGCAATTCAAATTTAGCCGCATTTCACAATGACGAGGCCATCACAGTGTTGTCTGTGGTGTTGGTTTGCGAAGCAAACCAAATGGGAATGCATAGCAAACACCGGTGGTTGGCAAACATTCACAATGGACACACCTAACCCCATAAAGTACAGCATGGGCAACGCCGTGCTAGCCACACAGTGGCTAGTTAGGTATAAATGTGAATAATGATACTGCCATCAATAGATAGCAACTGCATTTAAAGGTCTTAATTGTAAGTGAGAGTCTTGCTAATATTTAAAACAGCTTTTTAGAAAGTTCTTTGAAGTTGGGACCGTTATTAAGAATAAGCTAGTGAAAGTTAGGTTCAATTTTTCCTATCAACAGAGAAAATAAGATTAGTGAGGATGCGATACAAATTAAGAAAATTAAAATGCATAGGTAGATGCAACATGTTTTGTATAAATTTAGTTATTTGGCAAATAAAAAGTATTTGCTTAGGGAATATTGTTACAACATTTAATTCTTAAGAATTGGAATTGTACTTTGTTTTATTTCCAAGATTGATTTCAAGGTACTTTTTTAAAACTTCCTGTTTTGCACTATTCTTGAATTTGAACTATTCAATTTCATAAAAAGAGAAATATTAGATTACAATTATTCTCTATTCATATCGTCAATATCTTCATGTAAAGTCTTTCAATAACATTCAGCTGCAATTAAGTCCTTAATATTTTTAGACTGAGAAATTGCTTGACTTGTTCAAGTTGAGATTAAGCACAGCGAAAGATATAAAATGCTAAATGAATAAACAAATTTGTTTACATGTTAAGCCTATGCAACATGATAATGTTATTGAATTGTAAATCATACCTTCTAGAAAGGCAAGAGCTTCACATGATGCAATGCAGTCATCTGAAATAAACAAAAATTCAGATTCACAAAATATCTGACATACATTATGTTCTGTGTGTAATCCATTATTTTACACTCTGAATGATTAGCTTTGGTTTGTCACTATACACTATCTACCAATAAGTATTTGAACACCCATGCAAATGACAATATCTGCGGTCCTGATATACGTCACGCCTTCCGCTGTTAAATATCGTGTAGGAAAGAACTTTGGCATTAGTCGCATGCAAGAAACCACAAAGTGCAGAGCTATCTGATTTCGAGAAAGGTGTAATTGTCGGGTATCACAGAAATGGCCGATCCTACAGAGACATATCTAGCGAACTGAATTACCCAAAATTGACTCTGGCTTATGTGATTCAGAAATGGAAGGTGATGAGTGATGGTTGTCGGAATGTGCCCCGAGTCGATAGACCCACGAAACTGGGAGATGGAGACCAACAGGTGCTGTCCAGAGAAATTCGGAAGAACCTCACCCAACCAATGGCCCACATACTCCAGGAGTTTCAATAGGTATCCTGGAGTGTTGTGCTTCCTTATGGATGGTATTAATAGAAACCTCTGCTGCCACCCATAAGCCTTTGATCACTAAATCTAACCGCGCTGCTCGGTTAATGCGGTGCAAAGCATGTCGAAAGTGGACACAGGTTCTCTGGAGCGACGAATCAAGGTTCACCCTTTACTATTCGAATGGCAGGGTCTGGCGTCTGCCTGGAGAACACCTCCTGCCAGAATGCATTGTGTCCATAGTAAAGTTCAGCAGAGGTGGAATTATGATCTGGGGTTTTTCCTGGTATGGACTGAGAGCCTCGGTCCAAATTCATGGTAAGCTCAACGCAGAGGCCTACTGTACTATTTTGGATGACAGTGTGCTTCCTATGTTGTGGCAGTTTTACGGGTTGGACCAATGTACTTCCAGGTTGACAACGCCAGCAGTCATGTTGCGAGGTCCACCATGGATTGGTATGAGGTTAACTTAATGGACTGGCCTGCCCAGACCTGAACCCATTGAGAACCTCTGGGACAAGTTGGATCACTGAATAAAGGGGTGCAACAATTGTCCAAAATTGGTGAAGGAACTTACATGTCTTCTCCAAGCCAAGTGGAAGAAAATACCACTAGCCATCATACAAGGACTTATGGAAAACATGCCCCGGAGGGTTGGGGCTACCAACTATTTAATATGAATAAATTTTGTTTTTCTTTTCTATCACAGGTGTCCCAATACTTATTGGTAGATAGTGTAGTTGCCTTTTGCTACACAAGGGCGAATTAGAGAAGTATCTATGACAAAGTGGATTCTGAACCTCAAATATCCATGCATAGACTGGTATTCGAACTCAGTCTATGAATAAGAGCCAGTGTGTTAATCAGGCAAACAGAGAATAATTTTAAAAGCACAAGGAATACATTGCTTATTTTATAGTACTAGGAAAAATTCAGCTTTCATTAAGTTATGGAACAATAAATAAAAAGAGTTGTTGGTGATTTAATGACGTAAATTCCATATTTGGCCCCACTGTGCCAATAACTTAAAAGAAAAATGTAAAATACATAAATAATCTAAAGCACTGGGACAAAATTAAGCATTAAAGTTTCACACAAACAATATTTTATCCCCAATATGCTAGCTGATTTTGCAATTGAGTGGTTAGCACTCTGGCTCTTCATATAACAGGTGTACGTAGATGTTCAGTGATTCAGAATTTACTTTCAGCCAAATCTAGGTCTAATTACCTTTCTTGTAACAAAATGACCAATCAAATCTATATCGTCAGCTTAGAGCAGAAACTCATGAACTGCCACTTTCTTGAAAACATTAAATGCTTATATTCATGATAAGAAATGCACAACATAAATTGTAATCTATTTAAGAGATAAAATACTATCAAAATCTTTAATTTTTGACATTTTTTTCTTATTTTTAATTTTGACATAAAAACCGATAGTCATTAAATAGATGCACAGTAAAAAAACTATTTCTGATAGTGTGTTTCAGCCCTAGGCTAACAATTATATGGTTACACAAAACAAGTGACAGCAATTACTTTAAGTGCTATTTGCTTACTAAAAATTAAAAGTATGTTCTGATCTCTAGAATTTTGGTTGTCTGTATTAATGATTTTAGTTATAATTTTATGCATGAAATATCCTCTTGAAAGAAAATTTTTGTTAGCTAGGGCTTAGTTAAGCAAAATCCCTACTTAAATAAAATTGTATTGAGTTCAACCCAGGCATAAAGCTATTGTTGATTTCCTTCAATAAACGTTTTCCTAGGTAGAGGGATTTGTAAAAATAACTGTTGTCTGTGCTTGAATTTTAAATACATATGGCATAGATTATCAATATTAAAAAATGAATAGTTTTACTTGCCTATAAAGTAATTTGCTTGAAAAATGTTACATATCTATAAAATCCCAGTTTGCGATGAAGCTTTGATGCGATTTCAATTTTTGTCGCCAAGCCAATGTCAAATGGTAATGGTTATCATTGCTAACATACCAACCTGGTGAACTTTGACAACTGCACTGTATACTAAATTTAACCTTGAATTTTTTGAAAGTTTTCAAGTAATTTATATTTTAAAGTATCCGCATACGTTCAGTAAAACTATAATGAAGTACTATACAAGTTGATATGCATACTTATATCCTTCTTTTGAATGGTTTTCTTCTTGTTCTGCTTTGTAAACTTGTAAGCTTCCTTTCCCAGCATATACACAAATAGTTCCTAAAATAACATAAATTTAATGCTAGCATCAATAACTTTAGGGTAACAATACAATTACCCTTTAAATATGCAAATAATTTTGCTAAGTTCTCATCTAAATGAAAATTTCCAAATCAAAAAGCACATAAAAGTTTTAAAAGGAGATTGTAAAACAAGGACAAAGTTGTACTGTACATAAAACTTAGCTTCAGTAATTATTCTAATAAAACCTATTAATAATTCAATCAAAATTTGAGAGAAACACCTCCTCCACTTATTTTTAAAACTAAGTTTGCTGTACCAATTTATTGGTTTGGGCAGACCTCCAAAAAGATTTTTTAATACAGGTGCACACCTATGTTTTTAAATTAGGTGCACACTTAAAAAAACGTAATATAAGAGCATTTATGTAATGTAAACTACTTTATTAGTTGGGTATGTTTGGATATGTTACAAGTAGATAGTATATAAAAATATTTATGTGCGAAATTACTTACAAATATTCAGTCATCATCAAACATTGGTGAACAATCAGAAATGTCTACGTTTTTTTGGCAGATCTTTACCGATAAGGTTTAGTGTCCGTCCTTCGTTTTGTATTTTTCCTTCATTGCAACAAAGCATTTACTGGAAAAAAGTTTTCGCATAGTGTGTATTTAGGAATTTTAATTATGTTCCTTCAGGTACACAGTGCGCCCAGGTATTTCAAGCCCTGGGTTAGGGTAAGCCTCATGCACTCTGCATAAAGCATTACATCTCCAATATACAAACACATGGAAACGAGATGTTAAAATTTTGGTTCATTTGAGAAACACATCTACAGGAGATGTGTTTTTTTTTTAAATGACATTCAGTTTAACATTCATATCAAAAACAACCAAATGAAAATTTTATTTATACCATGGGAATTTGGCAAAGGCTCAAATGAAATATGCTCATTTTTGGTTTAATATATTGGTGATGTTTTTGATATAACTAAAGTTAGGCATCTCCATGTCTGATGGTGCAACAGGATGGAACAAAAACAATGTTGTTGTAAAGCTTTCCTTGCCTTAGTAGAAATTGGGCCGAACTGACAGCATCCATCATTACTTTCCTATGAGGTCATATATACCTCCCATGAGACCAGGACTTTAGTGTCATTAAAAGAAACAGTTTAAAAACTGACAGGATTTTTACAATGAAGCAGTAATGTTACATTCCAGTTGTAAATCACAAGTTCCAAGTTGTAGAAAGCGAAAAAGTAAAGGATTTTAAATCATGTTGGCCTCAATTTTATAAAAAGAATGTAGTATTGACCAAGACTCTTGCAAAGAACATTCCAAGGGAAAACAAACAAAAGTTAAACATTTCAAGCTTTATGGAGCTAACTTGTTCTAACAAACCTGTGCGGAAAGTCAAAGCTAGAGCCTTCATTAATGGACTCGATGAGCACAGCTTTGATCTGAAGAAACCACATGCAGGCTCTCCAGAACTTCTCAAAACCTGTGTTACCAGCAAAATTGTGTACCACTGAACATTAAAAAAAATTAGTGATCTTAAAAAAACTCAGATTATACTCCTGAAGACATTGTTGATGAGTTGTATTACTGGTTAGACTGGTATTCGTTATAAGACTGGCCAACTATTGATAGGAATGAAAATTAAGACACGTAGCGAACAATGATGAAATAATGAATGCAGATTGTCAGTAGTGTTGTAACATTATGTATTAAGTCCCAAATCCATCCCGGACTGTTTGCATTTTTTGTCAGAAAAACCATAATCTAACTCAAACCCCCCTACGCACAAATTTTGCTTTTGCAATAGTAAATAAATAAATAGGAATAATTTTAAAAAAAAAGGAAAAACCTTTTTAATACAATCAACAAATTTAACTTGCAAATCTTCTAATTTTTCTGTGTTTTTTTTTAATATTCTGAACATGTCTGTTATTTTGCATTGTTTAATCAATTAAGTCAAGGTTTAACTCCTTGTTCTTTAAAAATTGTCAGAAAGTTGTAAAAAAGTGAGAAACACAAAAAAAAAACCCAGCTGGTTAGCAAAACGTTCAGATTTGGGACTTTGTACTGTAGTACTCAAACCACATTGTTTCAAATAAAAACTTTTTTACTAAAACCATTATTTTATGCTTAATACCATACAAAGTCCCAAAATCCAGATCTTTGCTAACCGGCATTCTCTTGTTTTTCTCACTTTTTTCATTTTACCAACACTTTTCAAAGAACAAGCAGGTAAACCTGGATCTAATTGATGAAACAACGCAAAATAACAGACATGTTCAGAGTAAATACCACAAAAAAAATGTAGAAGATTTGCAAGTAAAATTTTTTACAGTGTATTTAAGTTTATTTCTTCTTTTAAAAAAATTCTTTATATTTATATATCTGCTATTTTACTATTGCTAATACAAAATTTGAGACGATGAAGGTTAGAAGAAACATATTGTTCAAATATTTTTATAAAGTTAAGAATTTAGGAACTATTATCAGCTTTTCAATGGAAATAAATTACCTTTTTATATTAAAAAAAAACAAATATGACACTAACCAGTTTTAATTTTAAAGGAAATGAATATGGTTATAAAATAAAAATGCAGTTTATTGTAGTGAAAGAAAGTAAGCTACAGCTTTTCTAACCAACACATAAAAATATATTCACAATTTTAGACCAGTTATAGACAATCATGGAATTGTAAATTGCATTGAATGGAAACCAAAATCTTGCATTACTAATTTTAAGAGTTTTTTTGTGAATAAAAAAAAAATTTACACTTCCAATTCAACATTTTATTGTGTTTATTCTTCCAAATAATAAAAAAAAAATGCAGATGTTTATAGAAAAAAAATGATGACTTTAACAGGAAAGCTGTACACAATTATAATAAAAACATTGACTTGTAAAAACAAAAAATATAGTATATTTAAATACATGCTTATTAGAGACATGGTCACAACAAATATGTAATGGAAACCAAGAATATACCACTATATAAGTTGCAAAACCTTAAGGGGCAATTCACAGTATTAAGTTGTTACGGACTCTACACTTCAGAAACATATTTTATAATTGTTGTTTGTTGTTTCTTATGCCTACACTGGCAGACCAGAGGAGTGCCAGGCCCGTTGAAGACGGCAGGAGGCGAGGGGGGTGCGCCTTCCATGTTATTGAGCCCCATTGGGAGGAAGTCCGACTTTGCTCGACATACATGACACATCCATTTTACAGGAAGGTCCCTTTCATACATCCATTCACTCACACATATCGTAATTTAGATCCCAATCAGAGGCCGATAACCCCCTGATCAGGTACCCCCAGAGGTATTGATTATTTTATAATTATATTCTCTTACTGTGAAAATGTTTAAGCTGAACTTCAAGTAATTTTATATTTTAGTATGTAATTAAAACAATAGCATTGAGAAAGATTTTTGAAATTCAAATTTTTATTAACTATAGAGATTTATATTGCATGTTACGGACTCTACATTAAAGGGACATGGATTTTTTTACTTAAATGGAAATGGCATTCCCTTTGAAACTAGCTGTTATTTCTATCTATTAAAATTTTCTTTTTACATTTTAGTTCATATATTACATACCTGCACCACAAAATAAAAATTGGAAAGGACAAAAATAATTGGATGGTATGTAGTATCCGATACGTTACAACTTTCGAGCGATGTATTGCCAATTGTGGTAACCTTCCCGTTTTCGTTTTTTCTTAGTTTTAAGGCAACCCTAGATATTTTCTCCTGACGATAATAAACGGGTCTCATGATTGGTTAAGGAAGAAAATACGCTTTTCCACTTTTATTTTTAATGTAGAACGGAATTAAAATTTAGACAGTCTTTGAAATTGTTGGGTGCATATGAATTTTGCTCTTGATTTATAAAATCGACTTGTTTTATTAATTTTCAAAATTTTTAGGATAAGTTTGGAAAGCAGATTGTAAGTTACAATTTTTTAAATTTGTCACTTTATTTAAATTTCAATTAAAATTTCGAAAAAAAATTTGGATTAAATTTGATTTTTGAAATTTAAGATTGGAATTTAGAATTTTTTTCCTCTTTTGGTTGCTCATTTCCCCTTAGTGATTTGATATAGCAGTGGATAGTGTTATTGAACGTTAGAAAATGTTTTTTTTTTTTTTTTGCAAACATGTAGTAGCTTGATTGGGAAGAAGGTGAAATGTCTTTCATGTGAGAATGATATGATTTTAACATTGAGAAAGGATGCTGGTGATAGGTAGGAGTGGAAATGTAGAAAGATAGGACAAAAATTTGGCATAAGAAAGTATAACAGAGTAAGAAATTGGAGGGTAAATGGGTGTTTGGAGGACTTGAACGAGGGACGGATAAATGTTTTATGGTTGAGGTGAAAAATAGGAACCAGAAAGTTTTGGCTGAGGTAATTCATAGCTGAATTTTGCAAGGAACTACAAAAATTTCTGACTGTTGGAAGTCATATGCTGGTATCAATACCCGAAGGACAAAGAGTTCAAGGGTTATCGATTTGAGCATATGACTGTTAACCATTGTCAGAATTTCAAGGACCCGGCTATGAGGGTAAGTTTGATTTTTGTTTAGCTTTTGGTTATATTACAAACACTGGACTATGCTTGGGTGGGCACCCAATACGGTGACTTATACGCATGGAAGCCAACGGTGAAAGGTCCTCGCCGGCCCCGGAGGGGCGGCGAGGTAGCCGGCAGGCGGGGATCGCGCGTTATACGCTGTGACTTATCTACAAACAAATTTCTCCCGGTATACTGGTTTAAACGCATTGAAACCTTAAGCGCAATACGCTTTGACTTCTCTAAAAAACAATTTCCTCTTGTAAAGTCGTTACAATAAAAATATTTGTCTTGCTTTTCCATATATGGCTCTATAACCTGGAATATCCCCATTGAGTTGCTCACATAATGCTTATTGCTAGAAAAATTGTGAAAAAATATTTTTTCACACTTATGGATAGCAGAAGAATTTTTAGATTTTTGGTTTCTCATCAAAAACCTTTGTGTGGATTATGATCACAGAAAAAAGAACTACCTTATTAAAAAAAGATTTCTTGTTTTGAATTTTCTATGCATTGCAAAGTTTCCAATTCAAAATTGATGAAAATCCGGACGTTTTAAGAAAATCACGGTTTTATTATTATTATTATTATTTTTTTTTTAACAATTATAATTTTTTTTTTAAATTTAATATATATATTTTTTTAAGTGACAAAACTAGGATGAAATTGACGCAAAATTGCGGACATGTTCGGAGAAAACCAGACTGAAATATTAGAAAATTTTCAAGTGAAATTTATATTGCTTTTTTCTTAATTTTTAAACAAATTATTATTATTTATGCACTGTATGCAAAGGTTCACGTTGTATATGGCGGCCATCTTGGAATTGCTTACATCGGCCGCCATCTTGATTTGGCGTAAACAATCGCTTTGGCGGCCTAACGTTGCATATGCTACCACTTCACCAAATAATTTTAAATTAATTATTTATTACATAACTAATTGTTTACAAGCCTGTTACGGACTCTACACATTTGTCTCTTGTGAATATTAATGAAAATACTGAGAATTGTGTTCAGACAATTGCAACAAAATTGTTTTACTGTTCAATACTGTCTATGACTGATGAATTTTTTTAGCTACTTTTTCATTATATGCAAAACAACATGCCAAAGAACCAATTGGTGGTGGGTCAATGGGTAGAATTGACAGATAAGTGTCCGGGTTAATTTCTTCAAACTCTGCTTTGGGCATAGCTTTAAATTTGTTTGTGGATATGGGTTTAAGTTCAAACTTAACAAGCAATTTTTCTTCTGGTAACATTTTCACTATTTGCCCTGGCCACTGGTCATTACTACTGTTAAGTACAGATATCGAAGTGCCTACTTCAATGTCAGGTTTGGAAATGCTTTGGATTAATGATTGAGAATTCTCATTCCTATGAGTATCCCCCACATCTTTACTCAATATATTTGGAGTTAACTTCTGCAAATACTTTGCCATCATCAACATAAAAACTGTGCATTCTTCTGGTGCCAGGGATTGATGTGATTGAGCTCCATCTATTTTCAAGTTTAAACTCATTAAATTGATAGTTGCTACCACCTCAGTTTCAGGTACCAAAATAATGTTTATTGATTTATCCTCTCTTTTAACAATGGCTTAGAAATTATGGTCATTAGATGGCACTTCTTTTTACTTCTTCGCCTATACCATCTACTGGTCCTTTAACATGCGCTGTAGGAAAAAAATTCCAGCTAGCAGTGCAACCGTGGTCTTCCATGTGGTTTTTTAAATTGCTCACAAGGTAATACTTATTTTTAAATTGGCTACCACAACCATCTGACCAGTAATGAACATGTGTAAACGGTATTTTCAGCTTGTTCTTTACGTCATCCAAAATAATTCTGTTAAAGATGAAAACTTCCTTTTTGTGCAATGGGTTAGGACATCTGAGACAATTGCGTAGGAAATATGCTGTAGTTCTTCCCATACCTGATAACATACAACAGTTGTAAATATAGTCACTTTCTCTGGTGACCAGTGAGCTTTCATTTTGTTGTTTCATGCTATTATTTTAGAAAATAATGGCCTGCGGAACTGCAAAATCCTCTTGAATGATAATTTGACTTTCTGTCAGTTTCTCTTTTAGATATTGCATGTTTTCTTGCTGCCATTTTACATTGTATACATGCCGGGCAAATGAGTGCAGCTGTTTTTTTAAGAACTTGTCTCCTTTCAATTAAATCTGTTTCAACAGCTTCCTTTCTTACCTGACCATCACTGGTAACCAATTGAAAATAGCTAATTGGTATGTCTTTAATCAAATTCAAACACGGTTGAAAAGAAATAAAGATATACAAGTACTAGAAAACTGAAACTAACTTCTAAAAGAGTTAAATATGAAGTAGTTTTTATGAAGTGAAAGTTTCATTTTACCTTTAAAGTTGAAGTTCTGGTTGTTTTATTTTGTGTGCAGACAAATAGTAAAATGGAAACCCTGTAGACAAAAAACATCATTCTTGCCAAATGTAGAGTCCGTAACATTTTGTAGAGTCTGAATCAAAATTTTAGAAATTCATAAGAAATAACAGAATTGAATAATAGTGGAAATCAGTTAACAATATTGTAACACTATTGTTGGAATTAGAAAATATTGATTTTGGTAAATATAAAATCATAATTAAAAATTTTAACAAAACTTTTCATTCTAATTTTGTTACGGACTCTACAACCATCATTTTCACAAGCTGCTAATTTTTACAGAATACATTTATCAATTAAAATTATTAGCCATAATGGTGATGTGCCAGAACATTATTTGTCCCTAGTTTAAGTTTTGGTTTAAAAATCTGTTCAAGCCATTAAAAAATTAAAATTTACTGTAGAGTCCGTAACATTAAAAACTTCACTTCTGATGTTCTAAACGCAATTCTATGCATAATATGAAGTAAAGAAAGAAAATAATGGGATATTCATGTCCTTTACAATGTGCTCTCTAGATATATATAGTTAATTTTATTAAGTTTTGTTACGGACACACCTATGTCTCAAATACTGTGAAATGCCACTTAAACATTTTGCATAGCCTATATATGATTACATTAATTCAGCACAGATAAATTTCCCAAAATATTGGAAGCAGCTTAACCTTATAGAATATCTTCAAAACCACAAGACAACATTGATGAATAATGTTGCACTTCATATGTTGCTAATACTTTGTTCTGCAAATAAGTCATTATTTTCATCAGTTATAGTGTGCTAAACTTACCGCAGTTTTAGCTACAGCTAACACTGCATCCTGGCTGGCTATATTAACGTCAGGATCTAGTTTCATTAGGTTCTTAATTCGAGTAATAGGCAGTTGGACAATTTTTGAATAATGTTGCACTTCATATGTTACCAATACTTTGTTGTACAAATAAGTCATTATTTTCATCAGTTATAGTGTGCTAAACTTACCGCAGCTTTAGCTACAGCTAACACTGCATCCTGGCTGGCTATATTAACGTCAGGATCTAGTTTCATTAGGTTCTTAATTCGAGTAAGAGGCAGTTGGACAATTTTTTCCATCTTTTTATCTGGAGCTTTGTATGTTTCTACAGAAGTATCTAATACACTTTGTTGAGAAATTGTATTCATATCGGTGCATTCTGAATCCAAGACATCACTGGTAAACTTATCGTCGGCGTGTAAATCATCCATAGGTACATCATCAACAACAATAGTTTCAGATGTATCATTTTCCATTATTTCGTCGACCATATGATCCATTTTGCAACTAAACCAAGAACTGACACACAGTAATTAAACTACTAGTTGCAAATTCTGGAAAAACTTATATCCAGAAAAAGGATTTTTCAGAGCTTGGGAGAATCGAAAACACCAAACTAGACGAAAAAAATCAGCCGCGCCAAAACAATTTAGAATTTAGATCTGAACAAATTATAGAGGTTTATTGCTCTAGCTAAATAGAAACTTTGTACCAAATGTGTTATTTGTGGATAACCTTTTTAGCACTCACTGGTATTTAATATTGTTTTAATTAACGTCATAAAACAGCACAGACAGTTGGCGACGGTATGGAAACAACCCCCAAATGGACGATCCAAGGACTTTTCAACGTAATTTTGAACCATGGTCAGATGACGAGATTACATTTGAGCTGTATTCCCCAAACTTTCCCACCAAGCCAACGTGAAGACGTTTGAGCCCTAGACAGATTTAAAGTTGCGACAGTCGCCTTTGTACACTACAGTGTTTGGCTGAATTAGAATTCGCAACCTTCCTGTTGCTAATCCGTTATTCTACCACCCAGGCTACCACGGTAATTGGTAATTTTTAACTAACGTCTTACTAGAGCAACACAACGGGCTATTGACGACGGTCCGGGATCAATCCCTTAAAGGAAAGATCCGAGGACAACACCTCGTAATTTTGAACCACAGTCAGATGACGGTAATTTGGTAATTTTTGTTAACGTTGTACTAGAGCAACACAACGGGCTATTGACGACGGTCCGGGTAATGGTAATGGTAATTTTAGTTAACGTCGTACTAGAGCAACACAAAGGTATATTGACGACGGTCCGGGATCAGTCCCTTAAAGGAAAGATCCGAGGACAACACCTCGTAATTTTGAACCACGGTCAGATGACGAAGCAACACCTGAACTGGCACCCCACTCTCCAAACTTCCAGGCCAACCCAACGCGAGGACTTTCGGCCACGACAGATTTAAGGTGCACCAGCCACCTCAACATCATACGCTTACAAACATCTATGCCCGAACCCGGATACGAACAAGAAACCTTACGATCTAGAGGCTAACACCTTAACCACTATACCGGTTGGTCGGCCGACGACGACGGTCCGGGATCAGTCCCTTAAGGGAAAGAATCGAGGAGAAAACATCTTGAAATTTTGAACCACGGTCAGATGACGAAGCAACATCTGACTGGCACCCCACTCTCCAAACTTCCACACCAACCCAACGTGAGGACTTTCGGCTCCGACAGATTTAAGATGCACCAGCAGCCTCTACACCATACGCTTACAAACATCCGAGCCCAGACCCGGATTCGAACCAGGAACCTTCCTATCTTGAGGCTAACACCTTAACCACTATGCCGGTTGGTCGGCCAGGCTACCGCGGTCCCTAAGAACAAAAGAAACAAATTTGTGAGAGGAAGCTTCTGTCATGCTTTAAGAAGTGACGATAGTGTTTCTCCGCTCTCCGGTGATTCGTATTCTGAGCGTGCCATCACATCGACTTAATTTTTAATTAACGTCGTACAAGAGCAACACAACTTTTCCACTATGATTACAGTACTTCGCCAATGGTAATTTTAGTTAACGTCGTTGTTTAAATTCGATCTAAATCTTTTTCTTTAATAAATGACAATGGAACTAAACGAAAACCTTTTTAATTAACAGCGATAAGAACAGTATACAAAAACTATATCAATATTTTTCATTAGAAAAATCAGAACATAACAGTAGCCACAAACATTTTCATTATAAAACATGTTAAATTAAAGTCACTAGTAAACAAAAATCACGACCATTGAGTCTGTTCACGTTCTACAACAGTCGTACTAGAGCAGCACAAAGGGCTATTGACGATGGTCCGGGATCAGTCCCTTAAGGGAAGGAATCGAAGACAACACCTCGTAATTTTGAACCACGGTCAGATGACGAAGCAACACCTGAGCTGACACCCCACTCTCCAAACTTCCACACCAACCCAACGTCAGATTTAAGGTGCACCAGCTGCCTCTACACCATACGCTTACAAACATACACCTGAGCTGACACCCCACTCTCCAAACTTCCACACCAACTCAACGTCAGATTTAAGGTGCACCAGCTGCCTCTACACCATACGCTTACAAACATCCATGCCCAGACCCGGATTCGAACCATGAACCTTCCAATCTAGAGGCTAACACCTTAACCACTATACCGGTTTGTCGGCTCGCCAATGGTAATTTTAATTAACGTCGTACTAGATCAACACAACAGGCTCTTGAAAACGGTCCGGGATCAATCCCCTAAGAGAAAGATCCGATGACAACACCACGTAATTTTGAACCACGGTCAGATGACGAGGCAATATCTGAACTTGAAGGCACCCCACTCTCCAAACTTCCACACCAACCCAACGTGAGTACTTCGCCAATGAAAATTCCAAAGAATAATTTCTGAATTCATATGTTCACAGTTGAACTATCAATACCAAGCACATTAAATGCCAAATATTGCTAGTGAGGCGATTCATAAAATTTAAGGTCCCCGATGTGTCATATGAGAGCTTTTGTACAGCAGAAGTAAAATCTTTGCAGACCGTCTGGTTAGTTCAGTTATAATCCCTGATAAACTTTGATTTTTGTCATGAAATCAGTGTTTTATAAGAGAGCCTCTGAAAATATTTTGTTGAAGGCTTGTCCTTAAAAATTCTGATTTGACCTGTGTGATCAGAAATCTGTTTGATATTAATTGTATATAGATAATTGAATTTACAATGCACAAGAGCAACTCAGGGTCTTTGACAATGGTCGGAGATCAATCCCGAAAGGAAAGATCTGAGGACACCTCGTGATTTTGAACTACGATGCACTCTTGATGCTGATTAGGTCAAGTGAGGTGGCACAACAATGGAATAAGTCAATGAGTTTAATTTCCCCTCTAATCTCCACAGGTTATTTCATTCATTTCTGCTGTGTTCTTTTCTCTTTATCACTGTCCAAGAACTCTTTTTCTGGATATATGAAACCTTGGGTTTGAATTCCTGTCTAGGGGTATGGATGGCAGCTTACAATCCACTTTAAGCAATATATACAGGTTTAATTACCACACTTGAAGTAAAAATATGGTAGCAAGAGAAGAGCCAAAATCTCAGATCATGTAGCATGAGATAGAATATCTTTACACAATTTTCAAAGAACTGTTTATAATTTTGAGACTAACAAAAAAAATATTAGTTAATGTCGTCCATTAAATTAACATCATGAGAGTATATTTAGTGACTAATGTGTATGTGTTCATGTTAAATAGCTATGTATGCTATAATTGGAAAGTTTAACAATCGATGAATTTTGCAAACATTGTAAGTACACTTAAATTATAACACATCTTGCTTAAATACTAAGTTTCAGCATTTTAAAAATAAAAAAATAAATTTTACATGTGTTAAATTTTTTTTCAATTTAAATATTCTACCATTGCTAAAATATTTACTTCCATACTAAAAATAACTCATAAAAGCAATTCAAATATAAAATAAAACTAAAACACTTTATTATAATTATCATTTACACATGTTTGAAGAACATCATTCTTTCACAAATTAATAACTAATACTTGATCAGTTAAATGATGTATGTGTAGTTGTTTTTTAAATTTAGATAAAAAAAGAAACAAAAATATTTGTGTAGTCATAAATTAATTGCTTACATGTTATAAACTATTTTCAGGTAACTGAAATAACTTCATGTATATTATGAAATTGCAACACAAAAGAGTAAGAAGCATATTTACATAACTTTATTACAAAAAAAACTGTAACAATAATAAAAATCATAATTATGGAATCTTAAAATTCAACGACGACAGGTTGTTCATCGTCAGGAACCGATTCAAAGTCCCATTTATAAGTAGTTGTCAGATTCTTCCTGAAATTATCTGCAAATGTTTTAAATTTTTCACTGGTACCACTGCTTTTTACATTCTCAAAGAAAATTTGCAAGGTACTGACAAGAAAGTTGCTGTCTGATGTAATGTCAACGAAAAAGTCTGAAGGGATTTCCTTTAGTTGATAATGTAAAATAGTAAGAAATGTCATTAAAATCTCTGAATATTTTTCTATTCCAGAGTCCAATTTACAAAATATTTCAACTAGGTTTTTCCAGTGTTCAAATGCATCATAAACATGAGCAATCAAGAAACAAACATGAGCCATCTGCAGTTCTCCCAGTATGTCATCCTGTTTCTCATACAGTTCTAACAGCTGATCCAATATATATGTTGAGTCCATGTTATACATGGTAATTTGTGCTGCACTACAACCAGAAGGATACCTGAAAGAATGTATATAAATGAGTTTTTTACGAAAGATATAATTCAATTTGCCACCTAATCTTGATACATCATACAGTGTTTGTAAAACACAAAAACAAAAATTTGAAAATAAAAAATAATACAGTACAAAGTCCCAATTCCGGAATTTATGCTAAAGAGCGTTTTTTCTCTCTCTCACTATTATGAACTATTTCACCATTTAAGAACTATTTTCAAAGAACAAGGCATTCAACCTAGACGAAATTGACGAAACTACGTAAAATAACTGACATGTGCTGAGTAAATACCATGCAGAAAAATTAGAAGATTTGTAAGAAAAATTTGTTGCATTGTATTAAGAAGTTTTTTTATCATTTAAAAATATTTTCCTATTTATATATCTATTTTAGTATTGTGCACGGGGAAGGGTGGGTTAGATAAGGTTTTTTCTTTTTTACAAAACTAGGGTGCTCCGCCCCTTGCTCGCAAACAACCTGAGAAAGAAAACCATTCTCCACCATTGCTAGTTGCTTAGTAATGATGCTTGTACTCTTGATGTACCTGTTTACAAGTAATCAGTGGATAAGGATGATTAATGAATTGTCAAGAGATTGTGTATCCCATGGTACTGTATATACTACTTTTTGTGACAGAGGATAGCACCTATCTTTTGTTCTGCTTACAAAAGGAGACTTAGTGTGAAAGTAGTTTGGCTGGATATCTGAATTTCAGAGCATGGGTTGCATTGCCCAGAGTGTGGATGGACATTTTCTCCAAACAGCTGTGTGAACGCAATGAAATATTTAGAGTGTATCCACCTGATAATCTGGACAAAACATTTAAACACATGTCTCTCTAAAAGACTGTTATAATTTTAAAATGTGAGCAAAAAAAGATTGTAATAGGTGAGATAAGTTTATAAAAATTTGAAACACAGATAAGAAAAAGGCTCATGTGATAAGTGAAAGAGAATGAAAGTGGATGCATTTTAAATATTTAATTTTTTAAGCTGTAAAAGAAAAACAAAATGGGTACATGTAGGTAACTACTTTTTTGACCGACTAGAATTTTATTGCTCTAGAAAAACTTAAAATTTCGACTTAAGTTAGATAGTAAAATGTGATATACAGTACAAAGTGCAAAATCCTCCAGACCTCGGCCATTCCAGATTATTTGCAGGTGTTTTTTTTCACAAAAAATCTAATAGAATAGCAGATATACACTCACTGCCAAAAGTTAAGCGTGGAGAGGAAAATGTTAATTTCCAGAAGTCAATCTGAATTGGAGAGGCTGCAATTTGCTGCAGAGGTAGATGGAAAAGTATGTAAATGTGTTATGTAACAGCCAATCACGGTTTCGTGTCGAGAAATATGCAAAAAAGGCAGTCGTATAAGAAGCCAGCATTGTGAAGGGTTAGAGGAGTTGCATGTAACTCCTGATAAAAAGTGTTTAGAACTTTCTTTTGATTAGTTTTCAAGACAGACGTGTTTCTATGGCTTTTATAAGACGAATGGCAGATAATGAGTGCTGGCGCTCTGTGGGACACCTTGAAGCAGGGCAATCAATCACTAATGTTGCTCTTTTCTTCGGTGTTCATCATTCCGTCATTTCATAATTATGGAAAAAAATGTCAAACAAGGCAAACAGTTGTCTGAAGACCTGTGGCCGTCAGCCCAAGGGTTACGACCCCCGTTGAAGATCAATATATATTGCTGTTGTAGCGAAGCGGAATCAAAGAGCGACCTCCACACGTGTACATCTATGGTTGCAACGTCCATTGGTAAGACCATATCCGACACTACTGTATGCCCGGGTACCACAAGTTGGTGTTTCTCTATCCATCCAATCCTGAGGGCCACGATTAAAGTGATGTCGGCAACATGTGAATTGGACTGTGTCTGATTGGGCTAACATTATGTTCACGGATGAGTTGAGTTATGCCTTGGAGCCAGATGACAAACGTGTTAAGGTCTGTAGAACAAGGCACACACAATTGGTCTCAGAACATCATCAAGCATCACGCATTCCGAGGTGGAAGCATCATGGTCTGGGTTCGTTGAGATGTCGCACTGACCTGCACATCTATAGACGGGGTTCTGTGACGGCTATCTGGTATCGGGATGAAGTCCTAGAACCCACTGTGAGATTGTACACTGCAGCAGTTGGTCCTTCTTTTGTTTTAATGGATGATAATGCACGTCCCCATAGAGTGCATCGTCGTCGAATACCTGGAGAGTGAGGGAATGGCGCGTATGGTTTGGCCGGCGTACTCGCCCAACCTTAATCCAATTGAAAATCTTTGGGATGCCCTCGTCCGTGCTGTGTCTGCACGATTCCCACCCCCAGCTACTCTCAGAGTTGCAAATTGCTCTACAGGAGGAATGGTGATTACTTGACTCTGGGGTGGTTGATCACCTCATGGAAAGCATGGTCACATACCCTATTAATGTCTGTTTTGTTTATTTGTTTGGATTTAAACATCATTTTGTTAATGACTCCAATATGACTTTATCATGATTTATGAAAATTCAATATTGTTTTCATCTTTGTATTTAATTCTTTGTTTTGTTTCATGCATAAACCTATTTGCTACTTTCCTGCCCCATTTCGTGTCAATCAAAGCTGTACTTGTCATTTTTTTTTCTTCACATTTTACCTTTTGTGCTTAACTTTTGGCAGTGGAATATTAATAAATAGGAATATTAAAAAAATAATAATAATAATATGATGCAACAAGTTTTATACTAACAAATCTCCTAATTTTTCTGTGTGGTATTTACTCTGAACATGTCTATTATTTTGCGGTGTTCAAGGTTGAACGCCTCGTTCTTTAAAAATTGTAGGAAGGGTAAAGAGGTGGGGAGATAGAAAAAAATTAGAGTACAAAAAAATGCCAGCTATGAAAACGTCCGGATTTGAGACTTTGTACTGTATAACATATTAACTTAAAACGATTCAAATGAAAGCTTATTTTGCAAATAGAAAATACACATTTGAAAAGCATTAACAGAAAAAGTAAAGTTTATACGGATAACATCTTACGTGTTTTTCGGAATTTCCGTGAATCTGATTTCTGTACCAGGAACCTGTTTCATGTTAGGCAGATATTTGTCTTCCAAAGTTTGAAATCTTTTGTCAGAAGTGCTGTCTGGTTCAGAACTCTCCTTAGGAGGAAAACTTAAAGGTACCAACTGAGTCACTGAACTCACAACACCACATGCAGGCTGAAATTTCCGCACAAGAGACTCTATGGGGGAATTGAACAATGATTTTAGATATCAGAAATGTAGATGCTTAGGATTTATTTTTCACTTGGTATATGATAAAAGTTGGTTAATTGGCTTTGTATTTCACATTCCCTTTTGTTGCTCATCTTTCATTTGATAAAAATAACAGCATAAAAAACCTTATCATTTGCACACCTCATTTCAAAAGGTTTGAATGGTTGATTTGGATTTAGTGGCATAAGTTTAACCAATGGGCAAGAGCTGTGCCAAACACAAGTCTATAATATACCAATAATATATTCAGAACAAAAATTACCTCTATATTAACAAAAAAGCACAGGATTGAAAACTGAGTTGTTTAGCTCAATTCTTAGACATTCCCGAGAAAGTACAAATCCCTTAAGAAATGTCGTGATCGGTAATTGGTATCGATATGCAGTACACACACAACAATATTTTAAAATATTTAAGGTCAGATGGGGTAAAAGGATCATTCTCCACAAATATTTTGTATTTTTCTCATCAGATATTTTAATTGTTATTGAAAGGGTTGTAACTCTTAATAGAACTCTAAAAATAGCAATTGAAAAAACTGTGAAAAAAAATATTTTGATCATGAACTTTTTACACCTCTCTCTGTCCCTACATTATCCAAATATACATCAAAATCAAATGCAAATATACATAAAAAATTGTTACAGCTTCAGTCTACGTTTAAAGTGGTGGCAATGATCTTGGCGCACTTCTAGTTGAAAGTTAGTGCAGATTAAGGCAACTCATCTGTATTACGATTATTATGTGGTTTCCATTGCAATCTCGGCAAGCGAAAAGTTAAACCTTTAGGCCCGATGCACACATCTGGTTTTTCAACGTACGGCGCCGCTGCTGCAAAGCAAGTGCGGTCCAAGATACATTAGATCCAATGGAATAATGCACACATGCCTCCGGCACTGCTGGGGCGATGTACACCCACCTTGCGTGCCACCTTTGTATCGTAGTTCCTTATGGTGCAGCAGCTCGCCACACACGCTTCTCCGGTCTGAAGTGATTAATAAATGGTTGATCCAGTAACGTCTATTTTGTTTCAAAATATAATTTATTTACACTAAGTTAGCAGAATAAACATGTTTTCTTCAATAGAATATTTATCGCAAATGGTGCAAAATGAGTACTTGCATCATTTCTCGGTTATGTGTGCATAGTTGGGATTCTGTGCTGCTGCGGTGCCGCACGTTGAAAAATTGGACGTGTGCACCGGGCCTTAGACTACGACCGGTACAGCAGTTTTACCGTGATCGCGACAAGGAAGAATTAAAAAAAAAACGGCCAATATATCAGTTGTACCTTAAAATTTATAAGAAACACGCCAAGAAATAATTTAGACTACGGCCGTTACAGCAGTTGTGCATTGAAAGTTATAAGAATCGCGCCAAGGAAAAACGCGCTTGTTATATCGATCATTATAGTCAAAAGGTTTAAATTTTCATTTTGAATCTCTAATATTATACACACAAGTGTTTTTCAGTCTGTTTGTTTGTTTCTTGCACGCTAAGTCTTGACGAATCTAGCACTTACATCACAGGTAGTTCAAATATTTTGTAATTTTTGGGTCGCGGCGAAATTAAAAATTCAATCTAGAATATTTTTAAATGAATTTAATGAAATGTAATTATTATTGAATGCAACAGCATAGAAGATCACAGATTATATAATTCTATATTATTATACATTCTAAATTTATTATTTTCATTTCCGTTATCATTTTGCGTGGAGGAATGATTTTCCGGCAAACGATAAAAACAAATAAACATTTTAACTGGAGCAATTTAATTCTTTTTTCTATCTAGTAGACTGTTAAAGATAGAATACAAATTTCAACAGATATAATATCTGCGGAAAATTTTACATTAGATCAATACCTAAAAATATGGCTTTTTTTAAAAAATAAGTAAAAAATTTTAATTGAATATCTTCAAAATGTTTGCAAGAGATTGTGACTTTTAGAGAGATTTTCAGCGAAAGAGGAAAATAAAAATAAAAAACATTTTGGCTGGCATTGTTTAGTTCTTTTTTGTAAAATCGGGATCGTTAAAGGTAGATTGAAAATTTCAACGGATTTGAAATTTGACACCAGATAGATACCTTATACGTTTGATTTTCTTTTAATAAATAATTTTTCAACTAAATATTTATATTTCCACAAGAGATTGTGACGTCATGCCGAATTCCCATTTGGTTTGCGAAGCAAACCAACAAACATCACCAACAACAAACACACCCTTACAGCTGTTACCCAATTTGCGAAGGAAATCATAGTTCACTATGTTAATAATTTGGTTTGCTTCACAAACCAAATGAAAATTTGGGAATTCATTCCAATAGGCTACGAATTTCCATTTCGTTTGCGAAGAAAACCAAAATCACGGGCAACGCCATGATGGCTGTTATCCGATAGGCTACGAATTCTCATTTGGTTTGTTTCTCAAACCGTATTCGTAGCAATCACCGGGTGTTAGCAAGCAGCATCTGACCCCAAGAAAAGAACTGCCACGGGCATTGGATAGTATTCTTTAAAGTTCTTTTAAAATTTGTTGAACTGTCAGTTGATTTCATTGGTTCATTTGAAATAATTCCTTACTTGGCGAATTGTGAGCCAAAAAAGCGCCAAGGCCATTACACTGCTATAAACGTAGACTGAAGCTTTACCAAAAAATTCTACAAAAATATAATTGCAAGCAAAAAATATTAATGAATGCACAAAAAAACATCATTAGTAACACAAATTTAAGATAGTATACCATAAGTTGTATCACTGGCCTCACGGCGACGAGATGCTCCGGCAGCGAAAACCACGGCGGCGGTTTTAGCTATGTGCTATGTTCGAAAAATATGAAGCCAGTGTTTTATATTCAAATTACAATTTCGGCAAACATTATTTATTCCATTCTCAAAAGTACTTGTAATCGCGCTTATACCACAAGCAACAATAGTTACCGTTTCCATAAAAATTTTAAAATTCCCTGATTTTTTGTGAAATTTGGAATTTTTTTTCTGAGATATCCCTGATTTTTCCAGCATTAAAAAGTTTCCTGAGAATTCCCTGTTCTGTTACCACCCTGTTCAATGAATATATCTCATTGAGTCAGTATATCAGAAGTTATCACATCATTAGTATTGTTTACATGACCAAATCAATCGAGGGTGAAAGGGATTTTCGAATATACCCGCGTTAAATTATGGGAAAGGAGGGTAAACTCAAAAACACAGGTCTTGACTAGAATTGAAATCAACCCGCGTATTTCCTCGCATTTTCCCCATGTAGGGGAAGCAGAGTAGAAAAACCGGTTTAACTCTCCTTTTACCCGGGTTAAACTGTCCACAGATAGTTTTCAAATTCACAATCACTCAATAAACAAAGCACCAAATGCCAGTGATGTCACTGGGTTTTGATATTTCTACTATTATAAAATGAAGTTTTTAAAGTTTGTAACGTCTCTGTGTTGCATGTCCTGACGAATCTATGGCACTTACAATAATGAAATTTGGCACACAAATAGTTCAATTTTTCGGAAATTTTATAGTCCAGCCCGAATTTTAAAATTTAAAGTAGAACATTAAAAAAATAGTTTATTGAAATTTTTAATTACTATTGTTTTTTTCCGAATAACAGTCTCTAATTGGTACTGCATTGACTAAAGCCGTTTTTTCTGTGCATGTAAAACTGGCCGATTGGTGAATTTAATTAAAAAAATTTATTGCTTTTTTTAAAGCATATTAACCTTTTGGTTAGCGTTAACTTTTAGTTTGTCATAATCTATTTATAAGTATCTTTTAATTGTGCTTCCTCCATTTTTGGAACAGAATCACAGTTGTGCAATATGTTGTTTCTTATTGTTTCTCTTTTGTGTACAATAGTTTAAAAAGTCATTTTTAAAGCATATTAACTTTTAGTTTGGATTATTTGGATATATTTTCCAAAGTTAAGCGATATTTAATTTTGATCTTAATGCAATTTTTGGTTTGTTTCATTTATGCAATCTTTTGTTTGTTTCTGTATAGTAGGTACTTCGGTTATGTATAGTTAATTTTGATCTATTTGGTTTGGATGTCTTATCAAAAGTATAGCAATGTTTAATCCCAATTTTAAATTTAATGTTTAACATTTTAAAATAAATTTATTACATATTTGTATTATTTGGTTTTCTAAAAATGTCAACAGACTTCAAATGGTCTTTACTGCACTCCCGCCAATCTTGGATTTGGATCATTTATGTCAGGCCTCGAAATATATTTTTTAATACAGGTGCACAAGGTGCACCTAAGTTTTTTAATTAGGTGCACAGGTGCGCCTAGCGGGAAAGAATTAGGTGCACAATTTTATTTTCACGTGCACAGTGCACCCGGGTATTTCGAGCCCTGATTTATGTAAACTAAGAACATTTCTTCTATGTAGTTCTGCACTCACAGGATGATGATGTGCTTTTCAAATTTCAACGTTTTACTGAGAAGACTTGTTCCATCAATTTACTGTCGACACGTATTCCAAGATTGAATCGGAAAGGGTGTTGTACATATGACTGAATCAGAGGACCCTGAGAGTGAAACAGTATACACATTTGAAAGATGCATTGATGAATGATGGAAATGTTGCTAAACGAAAACTAAAGTACACAGAAATCGCCTAACTTTCAAAAAGATATTCCAATAAAAAGTTAAAGTCTATGCTTTGTTTATCAGATAATTTATACGTTGCATAAATTATCAAAATTAAATATGCTATGATTTCCAAAAGAAAGCCAAACACAGAAACAAACAAAAAATTGCATAAAAGATCAACGAATCAGGAATGCTGTACAAGAGGAGAATACATATAAGATTATCAGCGATTTCTATTTCCATTTCATTGACTTTGTCCACTGTTTCAAAAAAAAATGTTCAAGTGATCACACATGTTTTCACCATCAGTTATCTTTTCGAAAAAGAGTTGCTTTAACAAGATGGCCTTTTTAGCTGGTCCTTTTGATTCATACACTGATTTTAATTTCATCCACACTTCGTTTGAAGTTGTGCAGTATTTTACATAATTCACTAGGAGACATTGATAAAATGATATCAGCTTTTGCCTTCTTATCCGGTATAATCCACTTTTTTTTTGCTTTTTTTTTAATTTGTTAGTTGCTTCATCAGCTGGTTTTGTTTCGTTTCCAATCATAAAGTCCCATTGATCGTTCTTGATCAAAACAGCCTCTATTTGTAATTTCCATGTGAGATAATTGTCTTTAGTAAGTTTTTCGATGCTTGCAACTTGCAACATTTTGCTCAGTTTCAAGAAAAAAAACTCAACTTACAAAAATGTTCCAAGACGGATGCTGTTTCAAGTGCGCACGAGCTACGAGTCCTTTGTTTAAGAGTAGCTTTTGATGTACTGTAATTGAACTGGTTATTCTGAGTAGCCTGTGCCATAATCTTTGTTGGGTTATTAGAGATTATGGACAAACATAAGTGTTGGATCAGTGGCTATTTGTCCCAATGTGCATCGGCAAATGTGCCGTATGGGGTCTGTTATTCTCTAAGTTTGAATTTCTGATTTAGACCATTTGCTATATAAGTGATATGTTCTTCTGGTAAAAACCCAGTCGGGTTGAGCTTTCTTGTAAATAAAGTGATAGGTTTTATTTAAAGGAAAGTTTCTTATTATGCATAAAACCTACACCAAACATTACTTTATTATCCACAGATAATTGACAATACAAAACATTAAACTTAGAAAATAGGGAGCACCTATGGTTACAGACTCCCTTTGAGTAAGGTCTCAGCAGCAACTGACGATAAGACAGTCAGCGATGGCGTTAGAGGTGACGTCAGACAGTAATGACGTATTGGTGAGGGAAAATAAGGATTATTCTCCAACATTTATAATTGAAAATGACCTCAACATTTAAAAATATTTTTAATTTTTCATTCTTCTTATTACCTGAGTAATTTGAGGTTAAAAGATACTGCGTTGCCCAAACCAACACATTTCATTGTTGTGTTAAAAATAAAATACACATTTAAGTTGTAAAATTTTAAAAATAGACTCATTATTTTCTGTTTTAAGTTAAAAAGCATGCTTTCTTACCCCTCTTTCACCATTCAATTGTCTCAACTGCCTTTTTCAAAAGTTTAAACTCTTAATTTTTAGAAAATAGAGAATTGTTTGGCATTGCAGTAAAATGTGTAAAAGATGCATGTGTATAAGATGGATTTTAGAAATAATAGAAGAATCAAACACAATTTCTACAATTTGTTTATTAAAAATTGCAACGAATTTGTAATTCATGGAAAATTTAAATTGGTAATTTTTAATTAATGTCATACTAGAGCAACATAATGGGCTATTCACGAGGGTTTGGGATCAATTCCTTAATTAAGAGATCTGAGGTAAATTTTAATTAACGTTGTACTAAAGCAACACACAGTGCTATTGACGACGATCCAGGATCAATCCCTCAAGGGAAATAATCAAGGTAATTTTTAATTAACGTCATACTAAAACAACTATTGACGACGGTCCGAGATCATTCCCCTAAGGAAAATATCCGAGAAAATTGGGTAAATTTTTAATTAATGTTCTCGAGCAACACAACGACCTGTTGACTACTGTCTGAGAAAGATACGGTGACAACACTGTGTAGTTTTGAAACACGGTCAGATGATAAGAAAACACCTGAGCTGGCACCCCACTCTCCAAGAGATTGTGTGACGTCACACCGATTGGATCTCTTTGCAATTCCAATTTGGCAGCATTTCACAATGACGATGCCATCACGGCATTCTCTGTGGTGTTGGTTTGTGAAGCAAACCAAATGGGAATGCGTAGCAAACATCGATGGTTGGCAAACGTTCACAATGTACACACCTAACCCCCGCAAAGTACAGCACAGGCAATGCCGTGCTAGCCACACAGTGGCTAGTACAGAATAAAAGTTTGCAAAAAGTGAATGGTGATGGAAGTAGAGAACCTTAGTTCACAAAACCTTACTAAATACAAGTTTGATTTGTAAATAAAAAAAGTAGTATCCCACATTTATTGCTGAACTATTAATTTACGTTTTCACTCGTCAAACCAGATCCTCATTAAATTCAGACTTACAACAAGTACAAAGTACAACTACAAATGGAATGATTTGAGATAATACAGTGCAAGAAATTTTATCTAATAAAAACTGTATGGTTCTTAGCACTAAGCAATATCTATAGAGTACACTGAAAAGCAATAAATTGCCTATGCAATTTACGAAATAAAATACATTAATTTCATTAAGTTGTAATGTAAGAGTATACATTTTATGAAAATTAGATGCTGAATCATAAAACTCTTATGCTTTAAAATTGACAATTTGAATCAAGAAACAACACAATTGTATGATTGAATCAAGAATAAAAGAAGCGAAACTCACCAGATATATTGCAAACCAAACGATTCCATTGCTTTAGAGTTTGGTATGGGTAGGCACCTAAATTTCTATCTAAGTCTTGCAAATTTTCTCTTATTCTTTGTTTCTCTTCTCCTGATGGTTCAATGCTATTTAAATCTAAAAAATATATTTAGTCAATATTTGCAGATAATTAAAGTTTTTTAATAAAATCAAACTTAAAGAGAAATTATACAATCAGAAAGACTATGCAAATGCATACATTTCAAAATGGATTTTTTACCTTGCACAAAATAATTCTTCCTTGCAAACTTTATATTGTTTAACAGGATCACTTCTAGCATTTATATTCATCTCACACTTTTAGTACTAAATTTACTTTAAATGTGAGACAAGGAGGAAAACTACAATTACTATTGTTACGAATAGTGTCTACCTCTACATAACACTTTAAATTTTAGACCAGACAGCCTTATAGAATACCCACAAGGTCTGGACGATGTGTCGATACATCGTGAAAAACCGGTGTGAAGTCGACATCGCCACATCGGTTTTTTGATTTTCCCGATGGTGATGTATCGTGACATTGTGAATTTTCCTAATCTCACACAGCCATCCCTTAGCTAGCACAGATCTCGCGGTCATCATGGCATCTCGATTTTTTCTGACCTCACACAGCGATCCCTTAGCTAGTGCACATCCCGTGGAATCGCAATTTTTCCCGATTTCACACAGCCAATCCCTTACCACAGATTTCATGGTTTTCCGGTGTCACGATGTTTTCATAGAGCATGCGCGATACATTGTGAAGAACCGGTGTGAGGCCGACCATGCCACATCGGTTTCACGATTTTCATGTTTTGTTGCCTAAAAAGTATTTCAAGCAGAAATTTCGTGGTTTTTTAGCATCATTGGGGTAAATTTGGGTTTTGGTGTAGACTGACACAATGATTCCGATGTTTATTTATGCGCATGAACGATTTCCCACCACAGTACTTAGATTTTCGATGCCGTGATAAAAGGCCTACTAATCAGGGGTAAAAACAGTCAAAATGAAAAAAAAAGGGAAAAATTTAAACAGCGTATTTTGAACTACAAAAATAGCTGAAACAGAATACTATATTTATGTACAGAACAGTGGTGCAGCCAGAAATTTTTTCTGAGGGGGGGGGGGGGGTAGGCAAATTTTTAGTCTGATAAAACCCAATAAAGTTTACTAAAAACAATAAAATTTGTCTTTGGGAGTAGAGAGGTTAACCCATAACCTCCCATGGCTTTGCCACTAATACAGAATATGTGTTTATGATAAGCATGTATTTTTGCCTATTATTTAGCCTTATAAGCTCTACAAAGTTCACTATAAATAATGAAATTTGTCTTTGGAAAAGGGGAAGGGGGCACCTTATGCGTATTTTAACTCTAATTTTGCAAAAAAGAAAAATTATCTTGGCAACTCTGTAAACAGTATAAATAAGTTGCATGAAGTTGAAAATGTTATTTTTATGAATATTTTTAAACTTCTCACCAATAGTGAAATTCTTTTTAACAGTTGCAATTTTTAAAAAACCTTGATACAAAAATGAAATTAACAGGAAATAAAAATGCTAAGTTGCAAAAGAATAAATCAAATTAATACTAATTTTATTAAATACTACAAATGTTATATGAAAAAAATAAGTAGACACTAAAAATAAAAATGGTACTACAGCATCAGTATGCATTTATAGCAGTGACAACGGACTTTTCGCTTTTTTGGCGAAACTCTAGTAGAGTTATGGTAACTCTACAGGTTAAGGTAACCTCTCTGCATTACGGTTATTGCGGATTTTAATACAGCCTGTGCAAGTGGAAAGTTCAAAAATTTCATTTTGAATGTTTAATCACAGTACGAAATTCTGCATCTTCATTGAATCTATAATGTTACTGTACACACAACTTATACAAATACAAATATTTGTATTTGTATTTCATCAGGTTGTGTGTACAGTAACATCATAGATTTGCTTGTCACAGCAATGTGATTGTTGCAGAAATAAGATATTTATGCTTAACCAAAGGCTGACATTGAGAATGATCTTTTGAGATATATGGAGAGGCAGAAAAGAGATAAAGTTGATATATTGTGAAAATAAGTCTTTGAAGAATTATGTGGAACTACTAAAAAATATTTCTGATCCATACATTTGTCAAAAGAAATCAGTCAAAGACATTTGACTGTTTAAAATCAAGTGTGAATGAATAAAGCATAGTTGTTCAGCTAGATTTTTCAAAAATGCTAATCTTTTGCATCAAAATGAAATTCAATCTGCTCATTGGACCCATTCCCAGGTCTTTACTGCATTGATAAAGACATTTCAATGAGCATGGTTATTGTTTCAAATAACTTGGATCATTCAAAAGTGTCAGTGCTTAAGTATGTAAACTATATTTTTTCCTTATTTTGAAGGAAAAATAATCTGAAATAACATCAATTAATGTATTTTCTGATGGTTCAAGTTCCCAGTTCAAACAGAGGTACTTGTTTTCAAATTTGTTCCTATTTAAAGAGACACATGGTATGAAGCTAACATGGAAGACATACTTTGTTTCCACACAACAGTTTGCTATGGTTGCTGCATCCTTGAACCTTACGGTGCAAATCTATATATATAATTCTCTTACGTGGCACGCAAAAAAGACGTTATTTGTAATCGCGTTTTGGCAACACTGTACGATTGTTTGTTTATCGCGAAGTCTCGCGCATCGATTGAATTTATAGCGTTATCGGATGAAATTTTATTGAAAAAAAAAGGAAAATTTAATGAGCTGTTGCAGTTAGTTTATAATAGAAATCAAAGAAAGCGGAGGATCTTTTCAGGGCCATTTAAAAAACGGTCCTTTTCAGGGCCAACAATTATAGTTCAACAAGACGCTTGCACTACAACTTTCGGCAACAAACTCAATGAAAAAGTGTGGGTAGTTTGAGTGCTGGGAAAATGTACACACAAACAACATGCTGGGTATTCAATTTCCAAAGCAACGCTCACATTTTGAGTCAAAATTTGCACACAGTTTTCATTTTAATTCTGATTTTTGAGATACTGTATATATTTTTTCTGTAATACAGCAAATTTAGATTTAAAAAACATTTTTTTGGTAACATATTTTGTTAACAATCCCTTCTGCTAGGACACATGTCTTCATTGAGGCGAGCGAAGCGAGCATAGGTTCGCGCAGCGAAGCAATCCTCCGGGGGTTGGCGAGCGTTAGCGAGCAGGGGGCAGGCCCCTTAGTGCAATATATATTGTCAGATTTTTTGCATGGTTATTGCGAGAAAGTCCTACCAATACCTAATACATATTCTGTGCACTGCGTTAAACCCTTAGGGAGTAACTATATGCTAACTTCTAACATATCAAATGCACCAACTTTTAAGATTAAAGAGTAGAAATATACATTTTCACACGCAGCCATTAAAATGTCAGCAGGAAAAAAGAAAGATCCTATATGAATTAAAATTAAGTGAAAATCCATTTATTATTGCTGCTCGGCAGTTTTATTATCAGAATTCAGTTTAGTCTGATTATTTCTGTCCTCTATTCTACTTCTCAGACTATAGTTTAGGTCTGTCAAATAAAAAAAAAACTAAAAAACAAAAAAAAAAAACAAAAAAAATTGAATTTAATAAAAACACCGCAATATTTTTAAAACGTCCGGATTTGTATCAATTCCGAATTAGAGACTTTGTAATTCATAGAAAATTCAAAATCAAATATCTTTTTATAAATAAGGTAGTTTTTTTCTGTGATCATGATAATCCACAAGAAGATTTTTGATGAGAAAAAATAAATAAAAAATTCTTCCGTTATCCAAAAGTGTGAAAAAATATTTTCCAAAATTTTTCTAGCAATTAGCATTATGTGAGCAACTCAATGGGGATATTCCTGGTTATAGAGCCACATATGGAAAAGCAAAACAAATTTTTTTTATTATAATGACTTTACAAGAGAAAATTGTTTTTTAGAGAAGTAAAAGTGTATTGCACACATGGTTTCAATGGGTTTAAACCAGTATAGCGGGGGAAATTTGTTTGAAGATAAGTCACAGCGTATAACATGCGATCCCCGCCTGCCGGCTACCTCGCTGCCCCTTAGGGGCCGGCGAGAACCTTTCAACGTTGGCTTCCATGCGTATAAGCCACCGTATTGGGTGCCCATCAAAGCATAGTCCAGTGTTTGTAATATAACCAAAAGCAAAATAAAACTTACCCTCATTCTTCGTGATACATCTAAACGATATGCTCTAGGAATGCTAAAACTTTTCGTTGTATCTCTGTCCCTAAATGTTGTAGCCGCCAGATGTATTCAGCAAGGTAACCGTCAAACTGTACCTTAACAGCGTTTGTTCCTTTAAGGGACCGCTTGACGGCACCCCAGGTTTCTCTATGAAGTTGCTATGGACTCTTGTAGCCGGGTCCTTGAAATTCTGACTATGGTTGACAGTCATATGCTCGAATCGATAACCCTAGAACTATTTGTCCTTCGGGTTACTGATACCAGCATATGATTTCCAATAGTCAGAAATTATTGTAGTTCCTGGCAAAATCCAGCTCAGAATTACCTCAGCCAAAACTTTCTGGCTCCTATTTTTCACCACAACCATAAAACATTTATCCCATTTACCCTCCACTTTCTTACTCCTGTTATACTTTCTTTTGCCAAACTTTTGTCCATTCTTTCTACATTTCCACTCCTACCTATCACCTGCATCCTTTCTCAATGTTAAAATCCTATCATTCTCACATGACAGACATTTCACCCTCTTCCCAATCAAGCAAACTTTCTGGCATCATTCAATCACTTTCATATCCTCAGGATTCGCTAATGAATCCCAATACATGTTTGCAAAAAAAAAACACTTTCAAACGTTCAGTAACACCATCCACTGCCATATCAAATCAACTGAGAGGAAGTAAGCAACAAAAAGGAAAAAGAAATTCTAAAATCCAATCTGCAATTTCAAAAATCAAATTTAACCCCCCCCCCCCAAAAAAAAAAAATTTAAAAAACAAAAAAAAAGCAAAATTTAAATTAAGGAACAAAATAAAAAAAAATTGTAATTCTCAAATTGAAAAAGAGGGAAAAAAATTCTAAATTCCAATCTGCAATTTCAAAAATCAAATTTAATCCCAAAAAAAATTTGAATCAAAATTTAAATTAAGTAAAAAATTTTAAAAATTGTAACTTACAATCTGCTTTCCAAACTTATCCCAAAAATTTTGAAAATAAATAAAACAAGTCAATTTTATAAATCAAAAGCAAAATTCATAGGCATCCAACAATTTCAAAGACTGTCTAAATTTTAATTCTGTTCTACATTTTAAATAAAAGTGGAAAAGCGTATTTTCTTCCTTAACCAATCATGAGAGCGTTTCTTATCGTCAGGAGAAAATATCTAGGGTTGCCTTAAAACTCTAAGAAAAGCGCAAAAACAGTGAAATTGGGAAGGTTACCACATTTGGCAATACACCGCCAAAAAGTTGTAACGTATGGGATACTACATACCACCCCTCCTCATACCTGTAATAATATATCCTTAAAAAAACCATAAATATCAAAATATATTAAAATAGTCATGGAACAAATTAAAAGAAAGGAATTCAAATGTAACCTTCATTAACACAGTCCCACTTCTTCATGACGATTTCTTGGGGATTAAAGAAATGGAAGAAGCCTGTCCGAGGTGCAACACAGCCATCTTTGCTCACTGCACTGTAATATATATAATGAAGTCCTGGTGGAATCATTTTCAGTCCCAGAAATTTATCTCCCACTTGGTACACTTTTAAATCAATGCCAAACACTGAACCAAGTGGTAGGTTCAACACAATTAACACACCACCATTGTCAAAAAGTTTCCTCGCTTTTTCAGGTGACATTTCTAAGCGGTCACTGCTATGTCTTTTGGAAGTTGATGCTGCCATTTTCTGTTGGAGAAACCTAGGAGGAAAGTATTGCATACTTCAAAAGTGCAGAAAATAAAATTGATATAGTTTGCTGAATTGACAATTTACAAGCCGTGAAAAAAGAAGGCTGATAAAGACTAAATTGAAGAGACGGGGGGAAAACCATTTATGTCCACTTTTTGTTAATATTGAACTAATAATGCCATCTAATGGGCAATAGCAATAGCTTCTACGTTATGAATCGCTTTGGGAGAAAACGTATTCATGTCTGTAAATATAACAGAGGAAAGATATTGTATACTGGGGAAAAACAATGGAAACACAAACAAAACATTCATTTTTCTCAAAATTCATGTCAACGGACATGAATGGTTTTTCCCCCTTGGTCTTCAATTGGTTTTCTGCCAACATTTTTGAGAAACAAAATTAAGGAGTCAAAAATGAAATTTTTTAACACCTTTTAATTGAATCGCAAAATGTTAAAAGAGGTCAAGGGTCATTTTTTAAAGTTTTCAGGAGAGGAAAAAAACATGTCAACTTCTCCAATAGTGCGTATTTAGTAAAAATTTTAATTGTAGTGTCTTGTGGAATACAGACACATCTAGAGACGAGACTTAACCCATTTTGCCATTAAACGGCACGTAGGCATCTCTATATTACATGAATAAATCAAAACAAGAAACTAAAAAATGAGACATGACCCCTTTTTACAATTAGTGATTCATTTCTGAAGATGAAATTTTTTCACACATCTTTATCAAAAACGTGTCACGCAATTTCTGTTCCAATTTCCATGATTTGTTAAAGCTTAAGAGAATTGATTGGGTCAAAATGTAGATTTTACTCTTTCAATTTACAATCTCAGCATGTATGTTCTAAATGCTGATAACATCTTAATTTGTTTTTGATATTTAGCAAGTCCTGCAACTAGGCAAAAGATTTTAGAACATGAAAATGTGTAGAAAAGCAGAAATACCCATTCAACTTTTGTTAACAACTTAATATTTTGTAGGATCCGTACGCTACTTTTTCACAGCTATCAAAGATTGAGTCTTAATTTATTGAATTTATATGTAGCAGGTACTATGTAACTTGAGTCCTGATCATAAATTGAGTTCTAAGTGAACTAAAAGTAAAACAAAATTTTCCTAGATATATCGCCCATCTGTATCCTAGCACTAGGTGTGTTCAACTCTTGTAAAGTCTGTTTATTTAAAATGCTATCAGCAGAAATAAATGTGTCTAGTGATCTTGTTCTATAAGAATTTGTAGTCTTGACTCATCTATTTAATTCTCAACAAGTGGCGACCCGGGCGAGACTGACTATGCTGACATTTGTAAATCTCAAATGGAAGACAGAGCGCACTGAATTTCTCTAGGTACTCAAAGAGAACTTAGGATCTCATATGTTGCTTTTCTTTATTCCTCCTATGATGTTATTTGTGATTTTTCAACAGGCAACGCATGTCCATAGATTCTAGAGTAGCACAATTTGATGTTTTCTCATCAATCCACAACTTAGCCCACTTAGGTGCTGCAGAGTGTGCTTGCTCCAAGAACCTTTTGTTTTGTTACATTAACAGATGCTGCCAAATGGACAAAGCATCAAACATAGAAATTTCACTGCCAGACAAGAGTACCTAGGGTTTTGTTTAGAGCTTTCTCAGTGTTTCAGCCATATCCACCTAAACCTGATTAGACCTCTTCCATCAAATGTCTGCACCTATTGCCTAACCATGATTGACTGGTTTTCCAGGCCTAAAGCTCAGCCCCTTAAAGATATATCAGCTGAATCTGTCACTCAAAGCATTTTGTTCTTATCCCAGAATGGGACACTCCTAAGCAGGGTTGGGGGGTACTGTGTTACTTGCAATAATTACTTTTTACAGGTAATTCGTTACATAATTTTTGATAAAGAAATTTTACTTACAGTAACGCGTTAAAAAACTCAAAGGACTCCTTAAAGTATTGTGAACTGCTAATATTTCTTTAACACATGGTGTTAAAAATAGATTTAAACATTTTTTTACTGATAAAAACTTAGTGACTGTCAGTGTTCTTCACCTAAAGCTTAAACTCGGTACTTGGCTTGATCCTGTCATAATTGATTCTGATTGGGATACTATCAATGCATTTCTTCAAAGAGAAAATATCAAACTAATCGTAGAAGAGAAATATTGTGCAAACAAAAATGAAGCCTTTCCTATTGATTGTACTGATGACTAACATTCATCTAGCAGTGACGATGAATTGTTTGAGACAGTGTAAACTAGACATCCTTCTGCCAATTTTGAGTTATCCACTTATTTTTAAAACAAAGATTGTAGTTTGCCTGCATTTTGTTCTCTACCTACAGTAATAAGCATGTTTGTAAAATACAATACTCCCTTGCCAGCCAGTGCGGCTGTTGAAAGAATGTTTAGTTCTGGCTGCTTGTGTCTCCTACCCATCGCAGCTGCATGACAAAAATTTAGAGTATCACAATAAATAGATTTTCTTATAACAATGTAATAAAGTTGATCAAAAATCTTTCGTTTACTGAGTCCTACATTTTAAAAACATTTATAAACATGGAATTTTGTCATAAAAAGTAATCTTAAGAGTAATTGCAACGCGTTACTATTGAAACGTAGTAATTTTACAGGTAATTCGTTATTTTGTATGAAAAGTAAATGTAACTGTAAGAAGTTACATTCAAACAAGTAACGGCCCAACCCTGCTCTTAATCCATAACTAACCAGGGAGGATAGTTTGAGGGTTACTTGTTGCAGTTTGAGGCTCACTTTCACATCCAGTGCTGTCACTTGAACACAGGTCAGCCAATACCTGTTCTGGTCGCAGTCAAATTCCCAGAAAGTATTATTGACACTGGGAGGAGAACATGCAGTGGATATGGAAAAATTCCCAACTGCAGATCAGAAATTGTGTTTGTATTCTAAATAAATTAAAACCAAGATTCTACGTAAAGATTTTTTTCTCGCTATAGTTGCGTATTCAATATTGTAATGATTGCGTATTTAAAGCCCTGTAAATAGAAATAAAAATGCCCAATTCTGTTGAAATAAAACTCGTATAAGAAGAATGTATGGCGTTTTGTCTGTCTATTTATTCCTCAACATATGTATTCCGACTACTGTTTGACATTGGGGATATGGGTACAATCCTTTCACAAGAGATAAACAAACCATTAAAAGGGAGAATTTGATTTTGGGTTAACAAAATAAAAGGAAACTTACAAATTTTTTAACAATATTGAATTCTTTTTTGTGCTTCAAACATCGATCGGCTAGAATTAGAACAAATGCTTTACGTAAATCTTAGACTTGGATGCAATGTTTATGATTTGATATGATTAAATAATTTATATTTTACTTCACTTCTGTTTTGTGGTGTTGGAATAGAATGAATTTTAATTCTGGTCGCGTTCGTAAAACACGAATAAATCGAACCAGCAGTACGAGTTATTCGAATGGAATGGTAATGGTAATTGGTAATGGTAATTTTTAGTTAACGTCGTACTAGAGCTACACAACGTCGAATGGAATGGATTGTTCGGTAATTCTGTCATGTTTTTCTTGCGTGAAAACTCATTAATCCGTTACTCTACTAAACGGGCAAGGAGTGACGAGGAAGTTAGGAGAGTGGGGTGCCAGCTCAGGTGTTGCCTTGTCATCTGACGGTGGTTCAAAATTACGTGGTGTCCTTGGATCTTTCCCTTCGTTTCGATCCTGCCTGGACCATCACCAATACCCCATTGTGTTTGAGACTGTGCTTTATTAAATCAAATACCTACCTATAAGGATTCCATGCACATTTAGGCAACTGAGTTTATTTTTCTTACACTCCAAAAAACATTGGATTTTCGACACAAGAGATTTTAAATTTTGTTTAAAAAAGCAAGCAAACTTTCTATAGCCCGTTACGTTTTTTCAGTGGAGAAATTGAAATTTGTACGATCTAAGTCGTTGCCTACGTAGCCAACGCCTAAGCAGACTTTCAAATTACAGCTTTAAGACATCTCAACTCTACCCGTTTATATTTGTTGATCTCACTTGCGTCTGGCCGCACTAAAATTGTTTATGTAAATGGTTAAAGTGTTTATTTGTGTGTGTACACAATTTTTAAACAATATCTTTAAATATCAATTGTTATGGCCAATAGAACAGTAAAAGATGCCCAGTCGGTGCGTGGTACCAATCCACAATACCTCATTGAAAAGATCATTCGATCTCGGATCTATGATGCTCGATACTGGAAAGAAGAATGTTTCGCTCTTTCAGCTGAACTTCTGGTCGACAAAGCTATGGAACTCAAATACGTTGGTGGTGTGTTTGGAGGTAACATAAAGCCTACTCCGTTCCTGTGCCTGGTTTTAAAAATGCTCCAAATTCAACCCGAGAAAGACATAGTAATCGAATTCATCCGGCAGGAAGATTTTAAATACGTGCGTGCTCTCGGAGCATTTTACATGCGATTGGTGGGAACTTCTCTTGATTGCTATAAGTACCTGGAACCACTGTATAATGATTATCGAAAACTAAGAAAACAGAATCGTCAAGGAGAGTTTAAAGTGATTCACATGGACGAGTTTATTGATGAAATTCTACACGAGGAACGATTGTGTGATGTCATACTTCCTCGTATACAAAAGAGGCACATTTTAGAAGCCAACAATGAATTAGAAACCAGAGTCAGTGCACTTGAAGATGACCTTGATGAACCAGAGTCTGAAGAAGAGGAATTGAAGGAAAATATAACTAATATTGTTCACGAGAAACCACGTACCAAAAGTTCTACTGAATCATCTAGAAAAGATCAGACCCAATCACGTCGCAGGCATAGTCCATCACCCCATCGCCATCGATCATCGAGACACCAGGAACGAGAGAGCAGTAGGCGCCATCATCGTAGTCGGTCTCGTGATAGATATCACTCTAAGAGAGACAAGGATAGGAGACATCGTTCCCGATCACCCAGGAAGAACAGAGATCACGATAGGAAGAGTCATCACAGTAAACATTAAAGAGAACTGTGAATTAAATAATCATATTTAGATAAAGTCATCCTTCATTGTTTTACTTTTGATGGTTGAGTTATGAAATTGCGCTTATTCATTGTTCAATGTTTTACAATGATAATTGTAATGTAATTTTTTTCAAATGAAATTAGTATTTACTTATTTATCTGTTATTTTTATTTAGCTACACTCTTTTTCTAGACTTGTTAAGGAAACCACTTAATTTCCTATACTTTCAAAGAATTTGGGGGGGGGAGGGGGAAACGTATACATTTCATTTTAAATTCCCCTTATCTGTAGATTCTATGAAGTTTTACTTTTTCCTCCATAGAAAATGAAATCTATAATGCACTTTTAAATTTTTACTTGGGGTGAGTGATATAGATGGATTTTAATGCATTTTGTATCACCTTCAGGGAAGCTATAGTCAGATAAATGCTCCCTCATTAATTACAAATCCTGTAAAGATGGAAAGTACAACTTGCAACATTAGGTTGAGAAAGTTTTGTTTGTTTGGATCTAGTCGTGTGTGTTGTAGTTATCTTGGTAGGTATGCATTTTAATTAACGTTGGTACTGGAGCAACACAACGGGCGAGTGACCACTGTCCAGGATCAAGCTAAGGTGAAACCACGTAATTTTAAACCATGGTCAAATGACGAGGCTACACTCTCCAAACTTCCATACCAATGTGAGGCCATGTTTAATGTGCACCAGCCCCTTCATACACTGATGTCTGGTTGCCACTGCCTGATAATTTTGGATATCATATTTAGTTTTCTTTGAAAATGCGTTTCCTGTCTTCAAATGAAAAGTATTACTGTTAATGTTTTGCAAGTGGTTTAGAGTTATTCTTTTCAGGGTGTCAAGATTAAAATCATGATTTTTTTTTAAATCATTGATTTAAATCACAACTAATCTTACATTTTTATAACTAAGTAAATACACCCTAGAAAAATCACAATTTGTCAAATGCTTTGAACTTTCTGCACTCGAATGGTGATTTCAGCACTAATGTCTATACCTCGTACTGATGAGCTTTTAAAAAAAATGTTTGGCACTGGGCACTTGCAAATAATCTGAGGTGTCTATGGACTAAGTAATCTGTTGAGTGTTGATTCAGAGATTCTGCCAAACAGTAAAGTAAAAAATAAGTTGACATCTATTTGAAAGTTTTGACAATGTTCGTGCATAATTTTATGTTACAAACAATAAAGCAGCAGGCCTACTTCTACGTAAATGACAAGATAGCCAAAGAAAATCCCCACAAAGTAGACCTAAACTCCTTTCCTTACCCCTTTAATTGATTGACCAATGGCTTAGCTATAGTGATTTTTCACGACTACTTTTGTTTAATTGAGACATGAATACAAAATAAAACAATGTGATTAATAATTTATTAAATAAAAAATTCAACTGAGCTTTCTATTTGAAAGTTTAAACACTATGAACATCTTTTATTTTGCAAAATGCACCCTGAAACAGTCACCTTTCACTTCAAGAGTAGTGACCCACAACAAATATTTATTTAATCAGACTAATTTAGGTCTCATTTACACTTAATGATATATTTGTTGACATGATGATCTTAATTTACTCAAGAAAACTTATGTAGGATGTCAACTTGTGTTTTAAAGTTAAACAAATGTTTTATCTTTTGCTCTTGTTTTGAAAATTCATTTTTTAAATGGTATTACCATGTAACAAACACACTATGATTTTTAGTAAAATAAATATTAATTTACCATATTACACATTCCGATTGTTTACTTAAATAAATATTGGTTTACATGTCATGTCAGAAACTCCATTTTTTATTTAACAAATTTATAGGCCCTACAGAAATTTAAATCAAATAAATCTGATTAATTGATTTTTTTTTAAATCATGATTTTTTTTACACCTTGATTCTTTTTATATAAAACTTTAAACCACTTGGGAAGTTAGAGGCAAGGGTTGAGATCAGGTTTATTAAAACAATTGTACTTTTCACATATGGAAGACATGGTAAAAAATTATCTGTCCCTTTTCTATTTTCAAGTTTAGCAAAACTCAGAATTTTTAGTTGAATTGGTTTGCATAATTTTTGGGCCAGTGGTTGTCCAGTTGGTAAAGTCGAGTATTTGCAACTGAAGACCATCGTGTACATGGAAGGGGGTCCACTTTGAATCGGTTGTGGACTCGTGTATCTTCACGTTGGTGTGGTGTAGAAGTTTCGAGAGTGGAATGCTGGCTCAGGTTGACTTTGTGGTTCCGAATGACGGTGTTATCCTCGAATCTTACACTTATCAGTTGCTGTATTTGTTATTTTTAATGATTTTATAACCTACTTCACTCCATAGTGTGGGGTAAAGTGAGTATAAAATTAACCACTTAACTATAAATATAGGTTTAAATCTGAAGAAAAAATACATACATTCTTGAATAATGCAAAAAAACGCCACTTTTTAAAATTTGTCATTAGTAAAATTTTACTTTGAAATTGAAAACACTTTACCCTAGGTGTTTTACAAAGCAGTAAATTAAAATGGCCAGGCATGTAAATCAATTCAAGAATGGGTCACCGTAAAGAAAAACAGTTTGTTGCAATAATCAACAGAATTGAAAATGTTTTTTAAACACTTAAAAATATAACACAGCATGTATACCAATACAGTTAGTTAATCCCAGTATGATTTAAGATACAGAAAGATATATTTCGTCACTGATAAGGAAAATGAGGTTGCTATCCTAATCAAACAATTTATTTGAGCACATTTTAGTTTTTTCAACATTAAATAATCTTGCACCACATAGTGAAAAACCAATATGGTTCCAAACAAAACTTTAAAAATAAGATCAACACATTTTTGATTTGCCACTAATTCTAGAAATCTACCTTTTGGATTTTTAGCTTTTGATCTTGCAATATATTATTTTTTCAAAGTTGGTCTTAAGGATTTAATACTTGGTATTACTCTGAGCTGCCAATGTATGTTTAAAAAAACCCCAGAATTTTCACATCCAAAGACTCCAAACATGTGTTACATTTTGTTGATTGCATATATTATGGCCCTATTAGAATTGAAAATGTTGTTCAATTGCAAAATGTTGCATGGAAGAATCAGGGATTCCATGTGATTAGGATTGATAAACCTTGTCACCTTTTGTATGCTAATCATATTAAAACCTGGACACTTATAGTGGTGTAGTCATTAAGTACTTGTAGTGGTACAGAATAAATCCTGATCTGATATTATAAATCTCATGTTTTGAAAGATGACCATACAGTGTCTTGCCAAATTATTTTAATGATTGAAATTCTGTTTTACTGTTTGAAGACCAAGTTTTATCACTGAGTTAACATTGCCTCCACTGGTTTTTGAGAGGATATTTCAGTTTCGAAAAAGTAAAATTGTTCATTCCAACTTGTACAGCAGTTCGGATGGCTGGGGAAACTTTCTGCTGGTTAAAATAAATTTCGCAGTATTTCCAAATGGTTAATTTGAAGTGTTGCAATCAAAGCATATTCATACCTGTCAAATGTTCTTCAAACTTAATGGAATGTAGCACGAGAGTGAGTCTAAATTCGTTACAGGGGTCGCACGCTCCTTAAAATGGACTTTCGTTTTTAAGCACTCTTAAAACTCTTTTTTTTTTAATTTTTTTTTATGTGCTGCTGCTTAAAAACTCCTTTTTTTTTTTTTTTTTTTCGCCGTTTCAATTTTGAAATGCGCGCTCCGTTCCAACGCAAGAATGGATTCAAAAACGTACCGATTCAATTGCAAAAGGATACTTCACGTTGCACGCCGTGTATTGGCAGCAAGTTCTGGAAATTTTCCCACGAGAAAAGGCTATGGTCAGTAAGGCGAGGCCACCTGCATGTCCGACCCCTCTTACCTAACTTAAGCGATAGGGTCTTGAGTGGCATTTACGACTGACGCTTTCTTTTCATAGTATTGTGCGACGTATCGTTTTTAGCGAGAGAAATATTCTACTTCCCCCAAAGAGTTCACCGGTATAGTGGTTAAGGTGTTGGCCTCTAGATCGGAAGGTTCCTGGTTCGAATCCGGGTCCGGGCATGGATGTTTGTAAACGTATGGTGTAGAGGCGGCTGGTGCACCTTAAATCTGTCGTGGCCGAATGTCCTCACGTTGGGTTGGCGTGGAAGTTTGGAGAGTGGGGTGCCAGCTCAGGTGTTGCTTCGTCATCTGACCGTGGTTCAAAATTACGAAGTGGTGTCCTCGGATCTTTCCCTTAAGGGACTGATCCCGGACCGTCGTCAATAGCCCGTTGTGTTGCTCTAGTACGACGTTAACTAAAATTACCAATTACCAATTACCAAAGAGTTCACACCTCAGGGTCGAACAAAAGGAAGAACCCTCTAGGTTAGTCACTGACAGCTCGTAAATGGTGATCGATACCAGCGGTCACTTAAAAGGGGGATAACTTCCACCGTACACTGATCTATACAATGCCGCTGGTGTAAACGAAAGTTTAGTGGTGACAAAAGTCTGTTGCTAAAAGGTTAACAACCAATGGACATCCCGAATTGTAACCATTCAACGACAAGAGGGCGACTGTGACAAATCAAGGAAAGAGGGCGGTCTCAACAGGCCCGTTTTATTTTCGGATTCTAGAATAAGAGGAAAGAGAATGGCAGAGTGGTAATGGTAATTTTAGTTAACGTCGTACTAGAGCCAGGCCGCTGTAAGCGGGCGTGCACCGCACGCGAGAGGCAAATCTAGCGATCGATCACGTAATGTTCAGTCATTGTCATAATACCCACCTTTAGCATAAGAAATGTCATCGCATGGAGGAAAAATCCAACCGGCACCCAGCCGACCAACCGGTATAGTGGTTAAGGTGTTAGCCTCTAGATCGGAAGGTTCCTGGTTCGAATCCGGGTCCGGGCATGGATGTTTGTAAACGTATGGTGTAGAGGCGGCTGGTGCACCTTAAATCTGTCGTGGCCGAAAGTCCTCACGTTGGGTTGGCGTGGAAGTTTGGAGAGTGGGGTGCCAGCTCAGGTGTTGCTTCGTCATCTGACCGTGGTTCAAAATTACGAGGTGTTGTCCTCGAATCTTTCCCTTAAGGGACTGATTCCGGACCGTCGTCAATAGCCCGTTGTGTTGCTCTAGTACGACGTTAACTAAAATAACCATTACCATTACCAACCGGCACCCAATTACTATTTGCTTTTGTATTACTGGGGCTCCGCCCCCTGCTCGCTACCACTCACCAACCCCCGGGGATTGCCGCACAGTCCCATTTGGTTTGCTTCGCAAACCAACACTCCTTTCACAGAGTGAATCTCCTGGACATCAAAACCATCTTAACAATTCGTATAATCCTAATTTGACTTTCCGGTCCATGGCGTCACAGCGACGATTGCTACGCAATCACGTTTGGTTTGCTTGCAAACCAATACTCCTTTCGCAAGTGATTAAATTTTTTTTTTTTTTGCTTTAACACTTAATGCACTCTAAACTAATAGCCGCATCAGTAAAAAAACCTTCTGCATCTTGTTCCCTGTACAATTTTAAGTAAACCGTGTTAATCTGCCAACTTTACTATCTTGAATTTCGTCAATTTTTCTTTTGACAAGCTACTAAACCTAACAGGGGTTTGGAAGATACATCAACAACAGTAAATTTCACTAACACTTTTTCATGAACATTAACACTACAATTCGCTTTCTGGTTTTAGATATAAAATATTCAAATATGTAGGTAGGTAATTGAATTTCATGCACTTGTGTAATATAACAGGTTATTGGTGACAGTCTGAGATAAATCCTGAAAGAAAGGATTCAAGGATTACTCTTATGATTTTTAAAATACATGGTTTAGTTGGGGTTTTAAGGCTCAAAGGGCCATTTGAATAGGAAGGAAAAAAGCAATTGACCAAGAGAATTTTCATCTGCCCGCCAAAAAGTAATTTCGTTGTTTAGCATTTAAAAACAAGCTAACTCAACGTAATTCCCCAATTGGCATATAGCAAATGAACAATACTGAACAGAAAAGTATATAAAAGAATGAAATAGGTAAAATAAGCAACTGACCAAGAGAATTTTCATCTGTCCGCCAAAAAGTAAATTTCGTTGGTTAGCATTAAAAAACAAGCTAACACAACGTGATGCATCATTTAGCGTAGCAAATGAACAATACTGAACACAAAAGAATGAAATAGGTAAAATAAGCAACTGACCAAGAGAATTTTCATCTGCCCGCCAAAAAGTTGTTGTTTCTTATGCCTACAATGGCAGACCGGAGGAGTGCCAGGCCCGTCGATGACGGCAAGAGGCGAGGGGGTGCGCCTTCCATGTTATTGAGCCCCATTGGGAGGAAGTCCGTCTTTGCTCGACCGCCAAAAAGTAAATTTCGTTGCTTAGCATTAAAAAACAAGCTAATACAACGTGATTCACCATTCAGCGTAGCAAATGAACAATAAAACACACAAAGTGATAGGGATAAAGAAATGAAATAGTTAAAAAAATACGCAACTGACCGGTAAGTATTAGAGTGCCAAAAATAAGAGTGGCGACATACGGGAAACACTTTCTGATTGGCTTAGAGACCTTTTCTAACGTCCGAGGCGGTCTTTTCTTAGCTCCCGTAGACTTAACATGGGAACTTTTTGTGCGTTCGAGAAAAACTTGTGTACATTAAATAAAAAAGAAAATATAGTTTATTCATGTTCCATTTCGTGTTCTAGAATGTTTATTTATTATTATTTTAATGTTTTGTCAGTATAAATTTGAAGACTTTTGAAGTAAATAGCTTTTTTTGAACAAAACTTTGTGTTTCCCGCAATCTAAGTTAACGCGTTGTGCTATCCATCTCATCCATTACGCATGTAATTGAGCGTTTATACGATTCATTTATACCGAATGTATCCATATTATAACAATCATATGATTTTTGTTCTCCTTGAAATGATACATTAATTCGCCCAGCAACCTTCTTTGAGACGATTCTGGTAGAAAAATGGGACGGCTGCCGCGCATGCGCATTGGGCCAAATTTGGTTCCTTGTCGCCACTCTTATATATAGGCACTCTAATAAGTATGACCGACTCATAATTCTTTCCATCGATCCAAATCGAAATGGCAAATGCTGATAGTTCTCCAGGACTGCTAGAATCTTACATTAGATTGGCGACAAGAATGGCTTAGATGCCTCCTCAGTCATTACGATGACGAAATTTCTCAGCCAATCACGATACCCACCGATCAGCACCTTAATGTCACGTAGAGTCTGGTTTATATAGGCCGACCCCCCCCCCCTACACACACACACTTTAGCAATAAAAAAGTTCCAAAAATTATCGGCTTATACACGGAAATATAAGTAAATGCACGACAAAGGTGAACATTTTATTCAATTGATTTTTATGTTTAACTTAGAATGTGATTTTTCAAGAACCAACTAGGAAAATGTTTATATGTATTTATCACAGCAAAAACTAATTAATTTTATCCAAATGTTATAGTTCATGAAGTTCTAGTGACTATTTTTCTATTCATTCTAATTTAATGATAATCTAAAAATCTGAATGTATGTGAATTTTTATCAATGCTGTTTATTATTTCAAGAATTGTAAAATATGTTGTCACTGATTTACTGTATTTTGTTTCACAAATTTTAAAAACAGATGGTTCGGATTAACCAAACTCGGATGATCGGGGGGTTTGAATTAGCAAGGTTTTAGTGTAATTCAAGACTATCCTTAAATACTTTGTTGTTAAACCAATCAATGTGTTTCTCATGTATGATACTATAAAACAACATTGTTTAAAACGACTTTATTTGAAATGAAAGTGACTAACAATTGCTAGACGCAAATTTTTTAATAATTTTACCAATGTTCTACGAAAAAAAGCATCAATATATCGTGTGATTTTTAACATAAAAATACGAAAATTTCCCTGAGAAGGTCTCCAGATGCTTCATCTTTTTATTGGTGTACAGTTCATACTTCTCGTGACTCAACTCATCCCCCCCCCAGTCATCAACCCTAGTCACGCCTATGCTTCTGAGTACTACAAGGGTCCGCGCAAAGGAATTTTCGATACTACACTCCTCAAGGAATAAGGATTTTTGGTGGTTCATTTCCTTTTCGACATACTTTTATATATTATTCATTAAGTTCTACTAGTTTCACTTTATAATCATGGTTTCTTAACCGCATATATATTATTAAAAGTCTTAAATTGCTTAAGGGTGAGAGGACATATTCTCTTTACAAAGATGTTCTGGCGAACCTTGTCCACAGCACATCTTCTGTACTTCTGCTTTAAAATGTTTCAGTATTAAAAATGTTGCATACTTCCTTTAAGTGTTTATATTATGAGTGCTGTTAATCACGAATGTTTATACATTACTCTTCCCCGCATTTAGATTTATGATGTCATGTGTTTACCATTACTGTTTCTAGTAAATATATATTCTAATCAGTTTCAACAGGCTGATGTACTCTTTTGTAATACGCAGTAATTGACCCAATTACATCTGAATCATTACTCTGCTCGTTTCGTACTTATCCCTGTCTATTGTGATGTCCCTTTATAATTATTAAATATCTTGTCGGACTTGGAAGTACACTCCTTTTCCTTTATTACAAGACATAGACATAACAAAAAATAACAGTGTGAAAGCATTATTGCAGTTTTAAGGTAAGACATATTTGATGTAATTATGTTAGAATTCAAATAATACTTTCAGGAGATGACTTTTTTACTAAAAAAACTCAATAGAAACGTTAATGTGATAAGTATAAGTTATTTTTCCTCTTGTTGACATTACAACAGTGATGTTTCTTCCAATACTGATGAATGATTTTATGTCTTAATCTCATCATAAATATTACAGTTGCTTGTAGTTATTCACAAGTATATAACTAATACACTTATTAAAAAATTGTGAGCACTCATAGACGACAGAATCAGAATCGATAGAATTTTTACCGATGTGCTTCAAGCAAATCAAGTTTAAATCTGAGAAGTTACGAAAAAATCGATGTTTTAATTTATAATTTAAATGTATTGTAAATTTTAAAATTCACCATAAAAACATCTGGTAAATATTGTATAAACTAGGGGGCTCTGTCCCCTGCTCGCGAACCCCCGGGAATTGCTACGTAATCCTTTTTGGTTTGCTTTGCAAACCAACATTCTTTTCGCAAATGATTTCTCTTTTCTTTATTTTAACACTTAATGTATCAGTAACGCATCAGTAAAAACCTTCACCATCTTGTTCCCTCTACAATTTTAAATAGACCATGTTAATCTCTTAATTTTCTTATCTCTACTTTCTCGGGAAGCCGTCTGAGAATAGAGTGAAAAAAGGGAGCCTTTTTCCTCGCCAAATTTTAAAAAAAATCGCTGCTATGATAAATTTGATATCTGGCAAATATATAAGTTAGTCAGAAAATGTATTCTTCATTTCCGTGAATTAGAATGAATGCTATCGCTCCGCGATCTAAAAATTACGAAATTTGTATGACCAACTTTTAATCGCATCGAATTTATTTATTAACCAATTTCAAAAATAATTGTACCGTAAGGAAGAGTATATTCTAAGGTCTGGTGCGATGTTTTTTAATTTAAAAATTAATACAGGGTTCCCACGGGTGCTTAGAAAGTGCTTATTTTGACCTTCCGTTTTTAAGAGCCCTTAGAAGTGCTTATTTTTCATCAATAGTCCTTAGGAAGTGCTTATTTTCCTTTAAAAACAGAATTGTTTTCAAATGACGATATTTTTTCACAATATTTCTAACCTCTTTTTAGCGGATGATCGGCGATAAAACTGCTTACGAGTAAGGCATTTGCAATGATTCAGGAACTGGCCTGTTTGAATGGCAACCCTTCATACTCGATATACAAATCGTCGATTGACTCTTGATGAGCATGTTAATACACTTTAAAGACTTGAAAACTCATGAAAATTGGTCTGTTTTCGACTTGCAATGCGTGTGGCTCTTGCAACGCACAAAATAGTTGCCCTGCTAGACTAACTAGAATACGATCATCAAATGTTAATTAATTTTGTTTTATTCAGTTACCCGTGAGTGCAATGTTTTAAAAAGTTATTACAATTATTGGGAAGAGAATTTTTAAGTTGGTTGGTGATTCAAAAACAATATAAAGATAATAAGATAATTTATTTTAATTAATCTGCTACCTAAGTGGCAACCCGATGTGTTGTAATTTTTTTTTTAAATCTAGCTTTTTTATACTTATAATTCTTTGTAAAAACTATCTCAGTAAAGTTGAATAAAGAAAAATTGTGAAGATTTTCGAGGGTGATTCTACTCTTAAAAGTTGAAGCTATCGGTTATCAGTTCCGGAAAAAAAACTAAACCTGATCGATTGAAAAAACCTTGGAGGAAAAGATCACAAAAGCGTAAACCAGAGTGTAGATGACCGGGAAAAGTCGTTTGAAAACTGAAAATTTCGGACTCATCGTATTTGGTTGCTGAATGAAAACGAAAGTAATTTTCTATTTCTTACAATTTTTTCTCTCTTTGTATTCGGGGGACAAATACTCACTTATATCTATATATCTACTACTATCATCTATATATCTATTCAATAAAGTTCCATTAAATTTTTTTAACCATACCATAAATTTTATAAATTTATCATAGTTTTGCATAGTTTTTATGATAATCCGTTTCGGTTCACGGGAAAATGTTTTCTTCAAAACTCTTTTGGTCTCCGATCCAGTCAAATTTGACTCTGAAGTATGCAACTTACAATCCTTTTCCATCTTTTTAGTAAAGGAATCGTTTGCCATTAATTTTATTTTGTTGAAACCTCCAATGTGCCGATAAATGAATTTACTTCTTATTTTCATTACGAATTTATGAAAGTGTATTTTAAAATAATTACTGGGTTAATTTCCATTCCATAAGAGGGCAATGCTGCAGACATAACAAGGCAAGCAATATATTTTCAAAAACAAAAAGAAGTTTAAAATAAAAGTGTTGGTGGATTAGGGAGGAGCCTGATCAAGACAACACAAAATTGTGTTATCTTCGTATGAGCAACAGTATGCTCAAAAATTACTCATTCACTTCCCCCCCCCCCGCAAAAAAAAAAACATTAAAAAGCAAATTCATAACAAACTCTCGATATTAAAAAAAAGTTGCTGTCGCAGGATTGAAAACTGGGTTTTGTGTAACTCAATTCTTTGACGGTTTCCCAAGAAAAGTAGAGATCAGAAATTTACGAAATTAACATGCTTTGTTCTTCATCGGACAATTTTGGACTTCCCTGGACAATTTTGAAGATTTTTTTTCCATTGTGGCTATTAGTTTAGGGTTTATTAAGTGTCAAAATTTCTAACGCGAGTTAGCAAAAGACGTACAAATTTTCAAACTTCAATCGAGATTTTTTTAGAGTACCTCTAAACAGGAATTTTTGTAGCTTGTTTAGTTTTTTAGAAATTTCAATTTGGTTCCTGTTAATATTTTTTTGAAATTCGGGACCTTTTTGTAACATTTTTGTTAAAACTGTCATATCTTATTACTATTAGTTTTTAAATTGGAAAACATCACAGAGTACCTTAGAATGTTCTCTTTCTTACTGCACAAATATTTTTGAAATTGGTTAATAAATAAATTCGATGCGATCAAAAGTTGGTCATACAAATTTCGTACTTTTTAGATCGCGGAGCGATACGTATTCATTTTTATTCACAGAAATTAAGGTTACATTTTCTGACTAACAGGTTTGCCAAATGCACTTGAAACTCACTGTGACGTTATGCTCGTTTTTCCGCTCGATTTTCAGACAGTTTGCCGATTCAGAACAGATCAGAATATTATGAGGTTAACATGGTTTATTAAAAAATGTACAGGGAACAAGATGGAGATCGTTTTTTACTGATGCGGCTATTAGTTTAGGCGAAGTGTTTAAAAAAAGCGAAATCACTTGTGACAGGAGTGTTGGTTTGCCAAGCAAACCAAATTGGATTGCGTAGCAATCCCCGGGGTTGGCGAGCTGGGGCAGAACCCCCTAGTATGAAAAGAAATAGAAAACGAAATCAAACTTGCAACAGCAGCTGGGAGACCGTTAATATCAAGCCTGGTCCTGATAAAACTTAACTCTTTATTTTCCTTTTTATAAAAGCAAATGCACTGCGAAGAGATGAAAGAAAAACATCCGAAGTTTTTTTCTTGCGGTCTCCACCCTATAATTTGTTTAAGTACTTACATATTACTTTGAAATTTCACTTAGACACTTAATAAATACTAAACTAATAGCCGCATCGGGAAAAAAATATTATTTTTCGTGTTCCCTATACACTTTTGAGCAAACCATGTTAATTTCGTAATTTTCTGATCCGTACTTTCTCGGAAAACTGTCTAAGAATCGAGCAAAAAAAGTGAATTTTCATCGACGGCGGCTGCGGTAACGTTTTTTTTAAATACTAGGGGGCTCCGCCCCCTGCTCGCTTACGCTCGCCAACCCCCGGGGATTGCTGCGCAATCCCATTTGGTTTGCTTCGCAAACCAACACTCCTTTCACAGATGTCATTTGGTTTGCTTCGCAAACCAACATTCCTTTCACAGAGTGAAACTATCTGAATAATTCGTATTATGCTGATTTCACTTTCCGGTATATGACGTCACAGCGAGGGCTTCGCGCCCTGCTCGCTTACGCTCGCCGACCCCGGGGATTGCTACGCAATCCCGTTTGGTTTGCTTTCTCAAACCAATACTTCTTTCGCAATTGATTTCACTTTTTTTTGCTTTAACACTTTATGCACCCTAAACTAATAGCCGCCTTAGTAAAAAATCTTCTGTATCTTGTTCCCTGTACAATTTTAAGTAAACAGTGTTAATATCAAAACTTTACGATTGTACTTTGTCGGTAAACTGTCTTGAGAACAGAGGGAAAAAAGCGAGCCCTTTCCCTCGCCAAATAAAAAGAAATCGTTTTTATGGCAATTGTTGCTACGATAAATTTGATATCTGGCAAACCCGATAGTAGAAAATGCAACCCACTGCTGTTTGCGTAACCAGCTATGCGAACTGAAAAATACGAAATTTGTGTCACCAACTTTTGATTGCATCGAATTTATTTATGAACCAATTTTAAAAATAATTGTACCGTAAGAAAGAGTACATTGTGAGGTATACTGCAATATTTTTAAAATTAAAAACTAACAGTAATACTATATAGATATGACCATTTTAGTTTTGTATCGGAAGTTACGATCTGAAAGTTCCGAAAATTGTATGACCTACTTTTAATTGCATCGATTTTGTTTATTAACCAATTTGAAAAATAATTGTACCATAAGAAAGAGTGTAATGTAGTGTATTCAGTGATGTTCTCAAATTTAAAAAATAATGGTTTTTGCCGTAGACATAATGGTTTTAACAAAAAGTAGCGAAAATATCCGAAGATTCCGAATTTTGTATCACGAACATTTGATCGCATCCAATTTAATTATTAACCGATTTCAAAAATAATAGTACCGTAAGAAAGAGTATATTCTGAGGTATACAGCGATATTTTAAAAATTAAAAACTAATAGTAATTAGATATAGATACGGCAGTTTTAAAAAAAAGTAACAAAAATGTCCCGATTTTTCCCGAATTTCAAAAAAATATTATCAAGAACCAAATTTAAATTTCAAAAAAAACTCGACGAGCTGCAAAAATTTACGTTGAGAGGTACTCTTAAAAAAAAACTCACGACTAAAGACTGAAATTTTGAATGTGTTTTGCTCACTCGCGGAAGAAATTTCACTTCTTCAACTTTAACACTTAATAAAACCTAAACTAATAGCCGCATCGGAAAAAAATCTTAATAATTATCCAGGGAATACGATGAAGAACAAAGCATGTTAATTTCATATTTTTCCGATCAGTACTTTCTCGGGAAACCGTCTAAGAATGGAGCTAAACAACAAAAATTTCAATTCTTCGGCGGCGGCGGCGGCGGTAACTTTTTTTTAATATAGAGAGATAAAGCTTTAAAAAAAATTGTGATTTTAAAAAATCAAGTGTTAATTAATGAACATGCATCAATATAATTAATTAATTTTTAATAATTAAAAAATATTAACCATATTAATATAATTAATTATTAATAATTAATAGGTGTTAATTATATTAATATAATTAATTTAATCTTCCCCTTTTTACTGGGGTACAGTACAGACTTTTTGGGAGGACCAACCCGCCCCATTCAACAACCCTAGTTACGCCTATGCCAGAAGTAGTTAGGTACTTCACACGCTTCTTTTTTCTAGCACAGACTTGTTGGTTCGATGCACAAGTTCCACAGGTTTTGCTTTCGATTCAGCAACACAGGTTTCAGCAGCCAGGTTGGCTCAATAAAAGTTCAAAATATATTTTTTTAAACGCTAATTGGAGTTCTAGGTGTTACCTAGAACTCCAGGAGTAGAACTCACTAGGTGGAGTTCTAGGTGTCCCACCGCTGCCACTAATTTCTGTTTTATAGTGCTGTAGCGTTTGGCACTAAATTGTTTAACCAAAACTCTTAGAATAATGAGTTATTATTTACATTTATGAACAAAGCTTAATTGATCATACTTTGGCTACAATGACGTTGGTCAAAGCACATTAAAACTCTTCCCATGGTGGGATATCTGAGAAAAGTGTTCAATAATAAGAACTCTGGTAGAAGTTCTACCGCAAATACACAGTCCAGTCACATTAATGTGACCACCACCTACTTTCGAAGTCAACGTGAAATAACCAATCACAAAAGGCAGGTGGCAGCATATTGCAGTGGAGTGTATATAAAGGATGTCCTAAGGCATCGGAAAGCATTTCAATCGTTGACGTAATGCAGAAACGTAGCAATTTATCCGACGTCCAAAAGGGCATGATTATTGGCTTTCGGGCCAAGGGTGGAAGCATTTCGGAAACGGCTAATTTTGTGAACTGTTCGCGTGCCGCCGTGGTAAAAGTATACCGTGCATGGCAAAATGGCACTATCCAGAATCAGCGGCGTGGCACATGTGGTGCACCATGGGCTATAGATGACAGAGGCGAACGAAGGCTACGGAGATGCGTTCGGGCGAATAGACGTGCAACTGTTGAGCAACTGACCGCCCAGATGAACCAAGGGGCTACCAAGAGTGTATCCTCAACAACGGTTCAGCGAACGTTGCTGCGCATGGGCCTCCGCAGCAGACGCCTGGTTAATGCACCTATGCTGACTGCTGTTCATCGGCGATGAAGGCTGGAATTTGCACGCTAGTACCGCAACTGGACGTCCACAGAGTGGCGACAGGTGTCTTTTACCGTTGAATCACGTTTTATGCTCCATCGGACAGATGGACGTTGGCGTATACGGCGTGAAACGTCTGAAAGCAAACACCCTGCAACAATTGCCGGAAGGATCCAGGCGGGAGGAGGGAGCATTATGGTTTGGGGAATGTTTTCCTGGCATTCACTGGGTGCACTCATCATCAGAAACCTAATTGACTCTCTTCCTGCACGTCTCGCAGCGGTCCACTCTGCCAAAGTTGGTTAGTCTGGCTTTTGACAGGTGGTCACATTAATGTGACTGGACTGTGTAGTTTCTAAGGATGGGAGCCAGAACAAAACGTTGTTCTCTCATCAATTTTCAAACGATCATCTCTCTCCGAGAGCTTCCAGCCTTTCAAAAAAAAAAAACTATCATTGATGCTAGATCTGAACAGAGTCGCCATCCTTCTCGTCTTCCACTTTACACTATTTATCCCATAGCGGTGCTGAGAGAAATCTATTTTTTGAAGTATTGTATGAAATATGTTGATTCATTTAGTCTCGTAATAGGGTTCCAGTTTTATCCACACTCAATGTGACAGGATGTTTATTACCTTGTTCATTATTAGGCAGTCACAATTCCCATGCTAATTCGTTTATCTTTTTCTCTTGGTCTGGTAGTAATCAAATTATGATTATTGACAATATGTCACCACAACCATGTATCGATTTCTATAAGAAATACTATGTAGTGTATTACTGTAAATATTTATCATTACTATTATAATAAATTAACTGGATGTTTTGCTATTAAAATGTTATTTATTTATGTTATATATTAATGTTATTTAAACACACCTTACAAAAATGCATATTTATAAATCTATAGTAGTGTCTCGGGATATCGATGTTTTGGAAGTATCGAATGTGCTCAGGGTTAAGTGATCTTTACTCAAAAACGCAATGCTTTTACAATACTACCACTAATCCGATGCCTAATGGCCTAGTTGCGCTCCCTTCATTCGGACCTTATTTCTCTTTAATTAACTTATTTAAAAAGGGACGCACAAGGGGGAAGGTTTAACCCACACTGGTTACGATACAAGTTTGTTGCAAGTACATTACTGTTTATTATGCAAGTAAAACATAAATTAAAATTAAGTTATGAATAGTTCGAGTAGTTATTAATAAAGGATTAATTTGTGAAAAACTCATTATATATATATATATATATATATATATATATATATATATATATATATATATATATATATATATATATATATATATATATATATATATATATATATATCACTACTTAATTATTCATAAAATACGAGCAAGACAGAGAGCAATGAAAAAGACGTCTTTATTAGACCGCAGTCATGGTTCGAATGCTCCAAGAGATAGCGCAGTAAGTTACAGGCTGCGTATCAACAAATTGATTATTCCTTGACCAGCAATACTCAGACAGATTTCATTGCCTTATATGGTATCATTTGATGGGACATCTTATAGTAAATAGATGGGAACAGATGGATCACGGCGTGAGAAGATGAATTTAGCTTAGCTTGCAAAAATTAATTATTTCTGATGCAATGGGCTGCGAAACTGTAAAAGGCACGTGAAAAAATACTAGGAGGCGCCAGCCAATGTCGAAGCAATTTTCTCACGAATCATTTGTAATGTTATATCCCCCTTCCCAAGAAGACTACATCCTATGCGTCCATAGCGTGTAGGACAGCTAGGAAGAAGCTGTTAATGAAAACCTAAAATTTGGAATAAACGCAACCCAAAACTTCTATCTACATACTTGCTATCCATCTGTTGACATACAAACTAACATAAAAAAACATAAAAACACTTTTAACATTAATGATTCTTTATCGCAGTCATGGTAAAGAGTATAAATGCAATAAACAATGAGAGGATCCATTAAAATCAAATTAAACACAATAATTGATAATCATAATAGAATTATCAATGAGCTCATTCATACCATACCAGTTCACAACCATACCAAATCAAATACTGTACAAAATAATATAACCAGTTTCCAGAGACTTCTGTTCTGAAAAACTAACCTAATGAAAATGATATAATAAAAACCAATAATACTATAAACAGCATATTATAATAATCGTATAATAAAAACCAATAATAATAAAAATATTTATAACTATAATATATTAACATGTGTGACCAGTACGAACTTCAGAATATCAGGGACCCAGGGGCTTACCCTAATCTCTTCATTTAGCTACTGCCGCGAAAAGTTCAAAAACCCAACATGAAAGTACAACATTTCTTGTAAATCATAACATGATTATCACTGTAATTTAATTATATACAAGTCACAAGTAAGTAGTGCTACTATAATCCAGGATTTAGGATGCATCAACACATTCTCAAAGACCTTCTTAGTTCCATTTCCTCATAATAAACAAAATACAATTTCACAAATTCATTTCCATTATTTCTACATAGTAAATATATTTGTATTTTATTATCTGGGACTATTTATTTACAACATACATTTCACTTTCTTCAAGTATTAAGTATAAATAAGCAAATCTACTCATCTTTATATTCCTAATTCACTCTTCAACTTACAAATACAAAATACAATCAATTCTCCTGCGTGATCACATCTTTATTTCTTTTGCTCCATCTCAGGATACTTGCGAGATAAAAACACAAAATACAATATCTTTTAAACAAAATCTCACTAATTTCTCTTGGTGCATGAATCCGGATGAATATGTGTTTACTTAATTCCAATTAATTTATCAGAGTATTGTTTTCTCGTGATAATAATTGTATGTTTAAGCTGTTAATAAAAAATATGAAACATATAAAAAAAAAAAAAAGATAAACAAGTTTAAAATTCATTACAGACTTCATGTTGCCAAAGTTCCATTCTAATTCGCCCAAAATCAAATTTGTTTTTGGAAAATATGTGCCGAAAGGAGAGTGCCAGAGATGCGAGTTCTGTGTTTTGGTCCATTTCTGCAAATCTAGGTAAATTTTCCTGCATAGCGAAATGACTTTTAATATTTCCAGTCAAGGAGGGGGCAATCCCCACTTGCTGAAATTGTTGTAGAAGCTCAGCATCTCCAGAACTTCCCTCTGACACATAAACATTATCAATACACTTAATAATTTTACTATAATGTTTATTATAATTCTTATTATAAAAATATCTTGTTTATATCGCATCATAATGGACAATATGCATGTTTTTCAAATTCATTTTAAAATGAAAGAGCACGAAAAACTACGTAGAAAAATGCCACTTAAGGGGGTCCGGGACACATCAAAAAAAGTTTTTTAGTAATTATTTAGAATTTTGAATTTTTTTGTACTGATTACCCATTTAACTAATAAGCAAAATCACAACACAAAATTGTTCCAAAAGTTTTTTTAAAATTTAAAATTAAAATTTTTTGAAAAAAAGAGGGGTTATTTTAAATTGCTAACTCAAAATATTCTTGATAAATTTTCAAAATTATTGCAGTAAATTATTCACAAATTTGTAAACTTTAATTTTGATTCAGCAATTTAAAAAATATTAATTAAATAAAAAATAAAAAATATTTGAATGAAAATCTTTGAAAATTTTAAGGTACTTTTTTGTTTAAAAAGTCATATTTTTAAAAGTAAATATTTGTTTCAAATTTGCTGAATCAAAATTAAAGTATAATGTTTGAAAAAGATATATTCCAAATTTCAACCCTTAAACTTTATCGGTTTTTGACTTATAGCAATTTGAATACAGGAAATCTTGAAAAAATGTATCATGGAGAAAAACGCATTTAAAGTTTTAAAGACAGATGTTGTTGCCATGACAACAACTGTCAAGAGTGTTAGATTTTCAAAACAACGCACCACAAAAATTATTATATCTCTAGTTCTAATTAAGATAGAAACATGATTAAGACGTCATTTTAAGCAGAAAAACACAGAGAATTTCTTAAAATAATAAAAAAAAATTCGAAAATGTGACGATTTTTGTGTCCCGGACCCCCTTAAACCGCAATCTGACGACATTAATTATATTTAAAACGCTTTTTAAATTGCTCTGACGTCACTTTCAACTAAAACTGCAGTCGCTGACGATTCTTGCCTGTGACGTCATAGTACACGATTTTCCCATCGAGCGTTTCTTGAACTGTGTTATCTCTATGGGTATCTTTTTAGTAGTCTTATTTTTATAGATTTTTGATTAATTCACACACACACACACACACACACAGCAATGGAAGATTCGAAAATAGTTAAAAAGAAGAAATACAAATATTGTATTGTTCCATTTGTGTCATAATTCAACGATTAAAACACCAAAAAAAGTATTTTTCGCTGTACGAAAATATGAACAAGTTCGTAGAAGATGGTGCAGCGTTATGAAAAGAGATGAAAAGAAAAACAAAAAGCTGTCTTCTACTTCTTGCTTGCATTTCTGTGAAGATCATTTTTCGGTAAGTTGAAAATACCAAAAATTATTTGTATTTCTAATTGTTTTTAAATAAGAATTGTGTGATTTAATCTTGTGGATGACTACTAGTGTTTTTGCTAAAATGAAAACATTCTTTCTGTATCAAGTCACTCATAATGCAGAATTTCTTGTTTCATGAAAAATAATTTAGTAAATAAATATAGGAATACTATATATTTATAAATCCAAACTGGTTAAAAAAATATATAGAGAGAGAGCTAACATCAACAAACATTGAATTATTATGTTTGATAATTAATTTGCAGCTATTGATACACTTGGTAAAACTGTGTCATATTTCTTCCTTAAACTGAATAAGTATTATGGAATAAGTGTCATTACATTCTTACATAAATGAAAAAATACAATTATTTTAAAAGTGAAAAGTTAGAATAAACGTAAAATTAATTTATTAAAAAAAAGCATTGTACAAATATTTCTATTAAAAATAAGAAATTAAAGTTAAAAACTAGTGTAAACAAATTTTGATAAATAGTGCTACAAGTGAAAACTTTTAATTTATATATTACTTTATTTTATAGTTGGAGAATGACATGGAAAACTACTGTGAGTCGTCTCTCTTGCAGTACGAAGCAACATAACGTTCACCTCGTTTGTTTAGCATTAAACTAATATTTTTAAACAAGTACGAATTTTGTTTTCAATTTGCATAATTTTATAAAACTGCACTAACAAAAAAAATTTTGCTAAAAAATTAACGTAAAAAATTAATATTAAGTTAGCTTTCAAAATTTACTATTTTAATACCCCTACAATTTTAATCTACTTTGAAATTATTTTCCTAATATAAAGCTCTTATTTGATATACTATTCTAATTATCTATAAAAATAATCTATTTCAGAATGAATTGTGTTACTTATTAAGGAAAAGAGAACAACTATATATATATATATATATATATATATATATATATATATATATTAATATTCTATTTTCTTAAGTACAACTTTTTGATGATAGCACTACTCTTTAAAAGCAATATAAAAATACATTTTTTTAAAAATAAATATGTTGTACAAAATATTATCTTACTCTTTCGCTTTCACGACTTTCATTTCTACTCCCATAAAATTTGGATGGTTTCCCAGAAAAGAGAAAACATGGATATATCATCCTATATTCTAATTGTTTATTGCGTTTATACTCTTTACCATGACAGATAAAGAGTCATTAATGTTAAAAGTGTTTTTAGGTTATTTTGTATGTTAGATTGTAAGAGAGAGAGAGAGTCAATACATGGATAGCAAATGGGTAGATAGAAGTTTTGGGTTATAACGTTGCTAATTTATTCCAAATTTTAGGTTTTCATTAACAGCTTCTTCCTAGATGTCCTACACCCTATGGACGCATAGGATGTAGTCTTCTTGGGAAGGGGGATGTAACATTAAAAATGATTCGTGAGAAAATTGCTTCGAGGTTGGCCGGCGCCTTCGAGTGTTTTTTCACGTGCCTTTTACAGTTTCGCAGCCCATTGCATCAGAAATAAATAATTTTTGCAAGCTAAGCTAAATTCATCTTCCCACGGCGTTCCATCTGTTCCCGTCTATTTACTGTACGATGTCCCATCAAATGTTACCATATAAGGCAATGAAATCTGTCTGAGTATTACTGATCAAGGAATAATTAATTTGTTGATACGCAGCTTATAACTTGCTGTGCCATCTCTTATAGCACTCGAACCATGACTGTGGTCTAATAAAGACGTCTTTTTCATTGCTCTCTGTCCTGCTCGTATGTTATGAATAATTAAGTAGTGAGACTTGTAAGAAAGTCGTCACACACACACACATATATATACAAGCTATTGCGTGGCTAGCCCCGCGTTGCCCGTAGTGTAAGGTATTAATCTGGTGTAAAATTTTCCGCAGATTTCAAATCCGTTGAAATTTTCAATCTATCTTTAGGGATTCCGATTTTACGAAAAAAACTTAACAATCCCAGTCATTATGTTTTTTATTTCTTGCTCTCATCGCGGAAATGGCATGCGACACAGGAAATATAATATGTTTCTCTTTTTTGTAACGCGAAGGGCAGAAGATGCAAACTGTTTTTCTTTTTGGAAAGAGAAAGTTTACGTGACGTCACAATCTCTTGCAAAAATATAAAAGATATATTCAATTAAAAAATTATTTATTTAAAGAAAATCATATTTTTAGGTATCGATCTTAAGTGAAATTTTTTCCGCAGATTTCAAATCCGTTGAAAGTTTTATTCCATCTTAAACGGTCTAGGACAGTGGTCCCCAACCCCTGGGCCGGTACGGATCCGTGGATGAAATGGTACCGGGCCGCCGAAGGAACATTAAATTCTTTCCATTTTATTTACTATGGTGTATTTCTCTCGGGTTTGTGCGGTTCTCATCTATGAAATGACCACTCAAATTAGGAAGTGGTAAATCAGAACTTGAAATTTGTTCTGTTACTAGAGCTTCAATTATGATTTCTGAATTCTGTATGCCTCTATTTTCCAATTTTGACAAATGTGACAACTGTTTTCAAGTTGGCAGACAAAGTAGCTGCATTTAAAGCCAAACTGAAGTTGAGGGGACGGAGCGTGAACAGAGGCATTTTGGACATGTTTCAGACATTAGCGTGGATTTTAGGCGAGACTGAGCCTAAACATTCATTCTCCCAGTTGGTGCACGATCACCTGTCTTTGCTTTTAAAAGAGCACAACAGACCCAACCACAAAAGACCCACGGACTAGTAAAGAATGAATCCGCGATCCATTTGTCAACAGATCAGGTGAATCTAGCATGTCTATGAAAGAAGATCAACTGTTGGAGATTGCAAATGAAGGCGGCCTTAAAATTACGTTCGTGACAACAACTCTGCTGGTGTTCTGGATTAAAGTCATGGCGGAATACCCTGAGATTGCCACCCCAGCCCTTAAATACCGATTGCCATTTCCGACAACCTGTCTTTATGAAGCGGGGTTTTCTGCAGTGACAGCAACCAAAACAAAACAACGGAATAAACTGGACCTAAGCAACACACTTCGGGTGTCATTGCCTCCTATTACCCCCAGATGAAACCATTTCGTTGCAAAGAAACAAACTCAGGGTTCTCATTGATTTAGCGTTCTAGTGAGTTAAAATGTTAAATCACTTTATATTCATCTTTTGGTGTAACTGTATTTTATTTTGAAGGCATGTTTAAATACAATTAAATTAAAATTATTGAATCAAAACAATCTAAAATATAAACAATCAACGTTTTCTAAGGACAATTTGAACCAGGATTATTGATATAGTTTTTGTTTACTGTGCATATTTGATTTCTTTATAATTGTGTCTTATTCATTTCATCTAATTGCTTCTTTTTATTGTATTTAAATTTGTATTTCTCAAAATTTTTGTTTATGTGAGTGCTGTCATCTGAGGGCAGATGACCAGGTAGGATGGCCGAATGTAGGGTTAAGCCCCACGGCTATCCTAAGATAAGCACTACAACTTTTACCTGAAAAGAAGTACAACTTTTATTTAAAGAAGCGCGATCGTTTTTTGATCGCGCGCGCATCGGATCACGGTAGACGAGACGATTGATGTTATGTTGACGGACGTGATCGCGATACGCCATTTTTAAACTCTCTGTACATATTATCTATAATAAATCGAATTCAACTAGAAGTATTCACTTAATAAAACCCCAGCACCCTACATTAATGCTACCACCGATACCTATATTAATTGTTTGAAACAAATTTTCCAAATTACCAAGCCTAAGAAAATTTTAAGTGACAGAAATGCAGTTTTCACTTCCACTAAATTTAAACATTTCCTTAAGAATAATGGTGTCACTCAACTTCTAACTTCTTCACATCGACCTCAATGTAACGGAAAGCAAGAACGCGTAGTAGCTACAAAAATACAAAGGATAAGATGTAAAATTAATAATGAACATTCAAACACGCCTTGGCCAAAATTGTTAGAACAAGCAACCGCAGAATATAATAATACACCTCATCAAGTAACTTCATTTCCTCCCAATTATTTACTGTATGGTACCTTACCGTATAAATTTCCTCTACCTAATTTAGAAATATACCCTCCTTTAGAACAAGCTAGGGAAATAGCATATGAGAAAACAATCAAGGACCATGAAAAAAATAAGATACAATATGACAAAAGATTTTTAGAATCTCCATTTAAAGAAGGGGACAAAGTAATGATTGAAAATTTTATTTATCCAAATACCAGAAAATTAACTTCACCTTTTGACGGACCCTATACAATAATTAAAAAATTATCAAGTGTGACATTTGAAATTGATAAGCCTAACTATTTGACTAAAAGTAAAACTGATATCGTACATTCTACAAGATTAAGATTTTTTAATCCAGCTGATAAATTTCAATTGGTTCAGAGATCTTCAAATATACCTGTTAGACAATAAATTAGTAAATGTTTATTTAGCATGTGGAATATTGTGGACTCCTTACTTGGAACTTGGGCAGCATAAAGTCTGTGATAAATGTTAAACTTTTTTTTTTTTTTTAATAATTAATTTTGTTTGTATGAAATTGGATATTGAAGGAGAGTTGTTTTACTCTTTCACATATAAAGGTTTCATATTTTTCTACTAACAGCTTACATATACAATTATTATCACGAGAAAACATTACTCTGATAAATTAATTGGAATTATTTTTGAAATAGGTTAATAACTAAATTGGATGCGATCAAAGTTGGTCATACAAAATTCGGAATCTTTGCATATTTCGCTACTTTTTGTTAAAACCGTTATATCTACAGCAAAAACAATTATTTTTTAAATTTGAGAACATCACTGAATACATCACATTACTCTTTCTTATGGTACAATTATTTTTCAAATTGGTTAATAAATAAAATCGAAGCAATTAAAAGTCGGTCATGCAATTTTCTGAACTTTCAGATCGTAATTTCCGATACAAAACTAAAACTGTCATATCTATATCGTATTACTATTAGTTTTTAATTTTGAAAATATCGCAGTATACCTCAGAACGTACTCTTTCTTACGGTACAATTATTTTTAAAATTTGTTCATAAATAAATTCGATGCAATCAAAAGTTGGTGACACAAATTTCGTATTTTTTATTTCGCGGAGCAAATTTCGCATGCATGTGAGGGTTGTATTTTTGACTATCGGGTCTGCCAGATATCTAATTTATCGTAACAACAATTCCCATAAAAACGATTTCTTTTTATTTGGCGAGGAAAAAAGCTCGCTTTTTCCCCTCTGTTCTCAGACGGTTTACCGAGAAAGTACAAAGTACAGGTCGTAAAGTTTGGAAATTAACACGGTTTACTTAAAATTGTGCAGGGAACAAGATGCAGAAGATTTTTTACTGATGCGGCTATTAGTTTAGGGAGCATTAAGTGTTAAAGTAAAAAAAAGTGAAATCACTCGCGAAAGAAGTATTGGTTTGAGTAGCAAACCAAACGGGATTGCATAGCAATCCCCGTGGGTTGGCGAGCGTAAGCGAGCAGGGGGTGGAGCCCCCAACTACACTTTATAACACAAAAATCGACGCACCAAGAAGGAGTTGTCCGATGGAGACGTTGGTGGATAGGAAAATTATGTACAGAATAGAAAAGGATTAAAATTTCAGAACAATCGAATGATTTATTTCAGAGTTACAGTAACGAGCTCAATAAGGTGCTGACCCGCCTCTAGCCTGGATGTAAGCTGCCACACGGCGTGGCATAGACCGATAAAGCTCCCGGATGGTCTCCTGCGGTATTTATTGTCAACATTGCTCCAATTGTCGGACGTCATCAACATTCCCTACCGGATGCAGTCGCCTTCCCATCATATCCCAGACATGCTCGATGAGAGAGAGATCTGGTGATCTGGCAGGCCAAGGAAGTGTTTGACAAGCTTGAAGACAGTTCATAGCAACACGTGCCGTATGTGGTCTGGCATTGTCTTGCTGAAAAATAAGCCCAGGGTACTGCAAAAGGAACTGTAGCAAAACAGGTCTCAGAATGTCGTCAACGTACCGCTGTGCAGTAAGTGTACTTGTAATGACGACCAAAGGGGTCCGGCTATCAAGGGAAATGGCACCCCAGACCATAACTCCTTGTTGAGGGCCCGTGTGGCGTGCAATAATGAAAGTAGGATCGGCACGCTGTCCTGGGTGTCTCCAGACACGTCTTCGATGATCGTCAGGACACAGTTGGAAGTGGGGTTCGTCGCTAAAGACTGTTCGTCCCTAGTCAGCATCATTCCAGCCTGATCGAGCCAAGCACCACTGTAATCTGGATCGACAGTGTGCAGGCGTGAGTGGCAGGTGGCGTAACGGTCGGTACGAGTGTAGATTTCGCTCTCTCAGCCGTCTGTGAATGGTCATGGTGGACACTCGTGTGTGGGTCGTACGACTGATGGTTGATAGCGATGAATCAGGCGCTGCGACAGCTGATCTGACAATCACTCTGTCCTTGCGATCTGTTGTGGCCCTACGTCGACCGCTACCATCATGACGCTGAAATCTGCCACTGTCCACCCACTCTTGCCAGCATCTTCTAATCGCTGCATCGCTTCGACTCTCATGACGAGCGATTCTCCGATTTGCCCAACCTGCCTCTTTCAATCCAATGATACGACCTCTTTCAAACTCTGAAAGTTGCTCGTAATGAGCTCGAATCCTGCGGCGAGGCATTTTTTCAGTCGTTGAAAGGTATCTTAAATCGCAATGTAGCAGAAATTTTTAACAACAGTTCAAGAACAACTCCTTATATACATCTGCTGGATGCGCAGTTCCGATGCGCTGGAGATCGCACTATGCATTCATTGGACAGCAAATTTTAATCATTTGCATATTTGGTCAAAACATTTTTTCATACGAAATTTCAAAGCAATCGGATGATTTTTTGTTATAGTGTATTTCAAAATGTTCTAGGTTGAATTTTAAAATTTGCCTAGACCCAAAAATTGAAAAAAATTCGGACTACCTGTGTGTGCGTCAAATCTAATTGCTGGAAACTCCCTAGAATCGTCAGGACTTTGCGGCTCCGAAAAAAACATACAAACACTTCCTTTTATAATAGTAGAGATATATATTAGCTAAATGTTTCTCTACTGAATGGGGGGGGGGCGACCTCCCCTGGTTACGCCTATGTCGCTCATTGAAAAAAGCCAGTGAACCAGTGTTCACAATAACACCAACGGAACTCCACCCGAGAGTGCGCTCAGGTAACCTCCTGTTAACAGGGAAACGGTCTAGGTTGACCACGATTTCCCTTTTCGCAAATACTTAATGATTGCGAAGCACAAATCTGTCGTGAGTTATCCCGATTGCAGTGAGGTCATGCATAGTGAAGTCATAGGAGCAGAATATGAATTTTAAAAAGGAGATACAAGTTTCTTACCCTAGAGAAGTGCTGTCAAATCTACAGGAAAAGGTCTAAAACACGAAATCATTCTGCAACTTGACAATAGCTGAAGATATGGCCACAACTTGAATATTGTATAATTAATAGGCTTAGGTGATATTTTTTCATTGTATGGATTTACATAGCAATTAATGCGAGGATTTCTCGCTATCTAAATGAGCCATTTACTCAATTTTTGAACAGATCACTATTTTTTAAAATCCTTTAGCTTTTAAAAGAGTAAAAAAAAATCAAAGATGCCAACAAACTTGCATAGCACATAAAAGAAAAATTTAACTTTGATGACAGTTGCAAACTCTAGGCAACAAGTATAAATTGTGCACAGAATGTCCCCAAAATAGACAAACAAAAACAATTGCTTAGGTACAGCTGTGTTGCAAGGTAAATGTCCATTTAATTTTAGTGAGAATCATGGTTTTTAGATCTACATAAATTAAACTTCTATGATTTTAATCTTTAATTGTATAAAAATTTCGAATACTGTATTTCATGACTAAGTAAGCCAAATATTAGATATTACTTTAAAAAATTAACATGGAATATCTTGTCAAAATAAAAGAGAAAGCCCTGTATATACACCATACTTTATTTTTTAATACAATGAATAATTTGGATATTTCATGAATACAATTACGGCAGCTGTATTACATTATTCTCTGATTGTGTTCAATATTCTTGACTTATTAAAACCTAAAATTAAATTTTAATTATTGTAACAAGAAACTGAATATAAATGCTTTTTCATTAAAATCATGCAAAATAATTAGGATATAGAGGGTTGACAGTACACAATAATTGCTTAGAAAAACTAACAGGGTCTAAATTACAGGAGACAAACAATACAAAGGGAAAGTGCAATATACGGGTGAAAAACAATACAAAGACTAATACTACAAAGGGAAAGTGCAATATAAGGGTGAAAAATATGCTAAAAGTATTTAATTGTAATGCTCGCAGTGTGAGAAATAAAATGGATGAGTTCAGGGGAATTGCACTAGCAGAGGATATAGATATCATTGGGATAACTGAAAGCAGGGCTCCTAACAGGTTTCAAGGTCTAAAAAGGTGACAAAAGTGACAAATTGAACCAAAAAGGTGACAAAAAGTGACTAATAAAAGTACAAAAAGTGACTAATCAAGCAAAAAAAAGCAACAAATAACAATAATGCTAAATATATTCAAGTATAAAGATAGAAAATAAAAAGATCCACCCCAGCTACCTGTATCTTTTCTTTCTTTGGAAGGATATTCTTATTTTCTTCAGTTAAAAAGTATATAATTTAAAAATATTAACATAAAAATTAAAAAAAAATTGGAATTATGATTTTTTAATTTGTTTATTTTTGACACTGCTTAAAGAATTTCTTCTTTTTCTTTAAAAAATTATGTCTTATTTTTTTGTTGAAAAAGTCTGAAATTAATTTTGTCTTTTTCTTCCGGAGCAACGCCAAAATAAGGACAAAAATAAAATGTCTACAGATTTTTCTTTAAAAACAGTCATAAAATTCCCTCTATTGGCACAAATAATTTCTTTTAAGTCCCAAATGCAAATGTCCAATATTCGGAATTGTCAAAAATTTCGAAGAAAAAAAATATTGGACGTTTTGCTAACCTGAGTTTTTTTTTAACTCACTTTTTTCCATCCTTTTGACAATTTTTATAGTACAAGGAGGTAAACCTGGACTTAACAACGCAAAATAACGGACATGTTCAGAGTAAATACCACACAGAAAAATTAGAAGATTTGCAAGTAAAATTTCTTGCATTGTTTTAAAAAAATTCCTATTTATATATTATTTCTACTTATTCCTATTTATATATCTGCTATTTTAGTATTGCAAACGCAAAATTTGCGCAGGGGAGGTTAGATTAAAGTTTTTTTTGACAAAAAATGCAAATATTCCGAAATTTGGAATGGCCGAGGACTTGAGGATTTCGGATTTTGGACTTTGTATTGTTTTAAGGATAAAAAATTACATGTATACATGAAAGGTTTTATCACTAAATTATAGAAACAAAATTCTTATACACAATTTCTCCGAATATGGAAAAAAATTTTCCTTTTCATAGAGGAAATTTCCCTTTTCCCTGCATTAACGCGATTTTGGGAGTGAACCAAAGATTACGTGGAGTTGCGGATTTTCGATTCTTTAGCATAGAAATTCCGGAAGTTCCGGAGCACTTGGCAACTCTACTAGTCTCGCAGTCTGAAGAACTGGTTCCAGTAAACATCAATAGGCTTCATTCTAAATCCTTCTTCCTCAAATTCTCTTTTGAGTAATTTCCACTCATCCAGTAGTATGTCTGTAGGGACATCCCATAGCATTACTCTTGCAAATTCTAATACTTGTCGAACACTCTCGCCACTGAGTCTCTCAAGAGGACCAAGACAGGATAAACTTTTAAGGAGAGATGAACTGAAGGAGGATTTCTTCAAAAGATATTTAACACTGGTAATGCTTCTGAGCCCTTTCCTTCTTTCTCTTTTTCTTTCAACCTTTCCTTCTCTCTCACATTCTGTAGCGCTCTAGAAATTTTATCTCCAATCTCAATATCAGCTAGAGGCAACGGTTTCTGCGGATATATATCTTCCGATTTATCCATTTTCAAATCTCAAATAAGTTCCCCTTCGTAGATCCTACCCAAAATTGTTCTTGTCAACAATTCAAGTTGAGAATGAAGGTTATGTATTAGAGGTTCCTTTTTCTGAAGAAATTCGGTCACACGATTAAATATACTTGCACTTGATACAACAGATATCACCTTAGCCTTCATAGTTTCTCTTCCAAGGAAATGAACAATTCTTTTGTAGCCTGGTCTTTGTATCATGTTTGGCTTCTTTATTGGAATGTTGTCAAGGAAATACTTTCGCACTGCAATCTACTGTTCAAGCAACCTTTCAGCAGCTGGCTTTAGGCTTAGCCACCTGCTTGAACAATGCTTGACGAAATAGTGAGTGGGAAGTTTCAAGTCTTCTTGAATTTGTTTGTATGTTGACCAATGCTTAGGCCACTGATTAAAAAATCTGTGAATAGTAAATATTAGTTCAGGCACATCTTCCCCTAACTCTTTTAGACCTTTAAGAAAAGCATTATGTATTGTGTGAATCTTACATGTCCCAATGTTATTTGTTCTTTTTTTTTTCGGGTAGAAAGTAATGAGTCATTAATCATTTTAAAAACTGACTTTCACTAATAAAACCTCAAGAATTTGTAATAATCAACTTCGATAATAACAGAGAATGATTTTCAATATGTTCGCAACACTCCTTCAATATTTAACCCTCTGGATACAGAGACGGACAAAATTTTTGCATTCTCTGGTTACGGAAGGCTTTGGAATTTTTCAGATCTCAAACTCCTGAAGAAACGGCTGAAGGTCATTAAGATTTCCATGCCTTCATTTTTGTGCCACAAAGAGAGCAACGCGTGAATAGCCTCCATTCCGTAGACAGGAATGTCGGGGTTCTTGATGGGGAGCTTAGAGCGCTTAGAATGTGTGAGGTTGATGATTTATTCTCGTAAAAACTTTGCCGAAGACACCTTTGAGTGTAAATTATCATACATGTTGAAGATTCCACCGTCCTTTCAGAGTTTGCCCTGACGTATCTATACCTTCTGGACATAATCAGACCCACAATAGAAACTGCAACATGTGATGACAAAGGTACTAAACGCATTACCACTCCTCCTGGGTTAACGTTGAGTTAATATCAGCTTGATCCGTCCGGTCTCTTGACCTCTCCATTATCATCTTATTCCAGAATCCGGAAATAAAATGGGTCTGCTGAGACCGCAATCAGATCTGTGTATGGAGGATGTTATCCCCCCCCCTTTTAAGTGACCACTGGCATCGATCACCATTTATGAGCTGTCAGCGTCTGACCTCCTAGAGGGTTCCTCTTTTTGTTCGACCCTGTAGAGGGGGTCGGATATGCAGATGGCCTTGCTTCCTTTAAACTTCGCCGCTTCGCTTTACTGATAGCCTTTTCCTGCGGGAAAATTTCCAGAACTTGCTGCTAATACACCCCGGGCAACATGGAGTATCCTTTTACAATTGAAACGGTACGCTTTTGAATCCATTCTTGCGGTGGAATGTAGCACGCATTTCGAAATTGAATGCGTGCAAACCCTGTTTTTTTAGAGGAAATTAATTTTTTTAATTGCTTATCAAAAATTTTTCTTCAAATATAATTTAAGAACTTAAAACCCCTAAAAAGGTGACAAAATGTCAAAAAGGTGACAAAAAATAAAAAGGTGACGTGTTAGGAGCCCTGCTGAAAGTTGGGCAAGCAGTGAAGATGCAAAAATTTTAGAATTGAGTGGATTCACAATGTTTAGTGAGGACAGAGTGAATAGGAAAGGGGGTGGGGTTTTGATTTATATGAGAGAATTCTTAAACTGTACGGAAATAAAGTTAAGTAGTAAAACTGAGGGTATAGAATCAGTCTGGGTGAAACTGAATACAGACAAAGGCAAAGGACTAATTCTGGGTAATAATATAGACCACCTGTTTGTAGTGAAGAGCAGGAAAAGGGTATGTGCAATCTGATAAACAAAGCATGTCAAAAAGGAGAATTAATTTTAATGGGGGAATATAATTATCCAAATATTGACTGGACAAACAATCTAGCTACAGATGGGAAAGGGGCAGAATTTTTGGAAGTGATACAGGATTGTTTTTGTACCAGATGGTGTATGAGGATACTAGGGACAATGCAATATTGGATTTGATTTTCAGCAATAATGAGGATAAGGTGCAGGATTTGGTTATAGGTGAGCCACTGGGAGAAAGTGATCATAGAAGTATCAGATTAAATATAAATTTTCAGTCAGCATACACAATCAATAGTAGGATAATTCCAAATTTCAGAAAGGTAAATTTTCATAGGATAACGGAAGAGTTAAAGGAGACATTCAAAGGGGGATTAATAGCACCGCATCATTCTGAACAATGGGAGGAATTCAAGAATAAGTTAGACAGGGTGATAAAAAACACGTAACGTTCAGGAAAAAAGGAAAATCTAGAAACTTTCTCCCAATGTGGTTTTCAGGGGAAACACACAAATCTTTAAAATTAAAACAAAGAACATATAGGTTATATAAAAGCACTGGTAACGACAGGGACAAGGAGGCATATATGAAAGCCAGAAAGGAGATTAAAACTATTAGTCGGAAGCAAAAGATGTCCTTGGAGGATAAACTAGCAAGGGAAATAAATATAAACCCAAAAGAATTTTTTGCATATGCAAGTGGTAAAAATAAATTTAGTACTACACTGGGCCCGTTGGAGGGGAGGGGAGGTGAATTAATTCAAGACGAGGTGGGAATGGCAAACGTGTTAAATGACTTATTTTCTGGGGTTTTTCAATGGTAACTATAGATTAAAAAAGGATCCCAAGGATGGAGCCTTTGCAGGGGGTACAATTAAAGAATGCAAATTTAACAGGGAAGAAATAGTACATCAGTTGAAAAGAATTAAGCCATCTAAAGCATTAGGGCCAGACGATATATATCCGAGAGTATTAGTGGAATGCGCGGAAGAATTGGGGGACGTAATTCACATCATATTTAATTCAACATATAGCACGGGTTGGGTACCAATGGATTGGAAGTTGACCAACATAACTCCAATTTTCAAAAAGGGGAATACAAAGTGATCCGGGCAAATATAGACCAGTAAGTCTAACATCAGTAATTTGCAAAATATTTGAATCTGTTAAAAAAGCATATAATGTTATACTTGGAGGAGGGGGGACTGTTATCAGGTAATCAGTATGGGTTTAGGAAGGACAGATCCTGCTCTACAAACCTTTTGAAGTTCTACGAAAAAATTACTGAGGAGCTGGATAATAAGATCAGTGTAGCTATCATGTACATAGATTTTCAAAAGGCTTTTGATAAAGTACCTCATGAGGCATTACCGTTTAAATTGGAAAGGCTGGGGATTCAGGGGAAAACATTGATATGGATAAAGAATTGGTTATTGGGTAGAAAGCAGAGAGTGCATGCAAAAGGAAATTATTCACAGTTGACAGAAGTTATAAGTGGGGTGCCTCAGGGATCAGTTTTGGGACCAATTTTATTTATAATTTTCATAGATGATATAGGTCAGGGGATTAAGAGTAGAATCAGTATGTTTGCAGATGACTTAAAAATATGGGGGACAGTGGATACAAAGTTACAGATAGAGAATTTACAAGGGGATTTTGATAAGATATCAGAATGGGCTGAAAAATGGGGTACGTCATTTAATATAAGGAAATGTCAAGTTCTGCATATGGGTTACAGGAACAGTGGAGCTGAGTACTGTCTGCAGGGAGTAAAGGTAAAGGAGGGAGACACAGTCAAGGATCTTGGGGTGATAATTCACAGGGATTTTAAAATGGGTCGCTAATGTTCAGCTGCGGGTAAAAAGGCTAATAGGTTATTGGGGTATAATAAAAAGACTGTAACTTCAAGGGATAAGAATATAATCTTGCTGTTATATAAGGGCTTAGTAAGACTACATCTAGAATATGCTGTACAATTTTGGGCTCCATATATGAGAAAGGATATAGAATTAATTGAAAGGGTTCAGCACAAAGCTACAAAAATAATAAAGGGGATAGCAAATCTCGACTACAATGAACGTTTAAGTAAGCTAAACATGTATACTCTGGAAAGAAAAAGAAGGAGAGGGGATTTGATTCAGCTTTTCAAGTTGGTAAAACAAGGGGACACAGAGGGCTTAAATTTCAATAGGGATAACAGAACAAGGGGCCATGGGTATTTAATTGAATAAGACACATTTTAATCGGGATTTAAGGAAAAACTACTACTTTAATAGGGTAATAGACAAATGGAACGCGTTGCCAGAAAATATAGTTAATTCAAAGGGAGTGTACGAATTTAAGGTACAATTGGATAGTCAGTAGGAATTTGGGAATTCATAAACAAAGGACCAGCCTTGTTGGGCTTGAGCCTGTAGCTGGTCTTCAATATTTGTATTTGAGTATAACAGTCAAGATTTGAACTCAGTAAAGCAACATTGAGGACTATCATTGCAAACGTACAAATTGTGCCAACTGTGCTGTTAGATTTTGTTAATCATTTTCAATCAATGAAATGAAGATTTTCATTTTGACTGATTAGATTTTAGACATTTATATTGAGCCTGGATGACAATAACAAAAGTTAACTGTTTCTCTTCATACTCAAATTTAGTTTCTAGGATAAGGGAGACCGATCACTCTTTGACAACAGTTAATATAAAAACTATTAAAACTAATTAATTCAAGTTGAGAATGAAGGTTATGCATTAGAGGTAAATTTTTCTGAAGAAATTCGGTCACACGATTATATATACTTGCACTTGATACGACAAATATCACCTCAGCCTTCATAGTTTCTCTTCTAAGTAAATGAACAATTTTTGTGCAGCATGATCTTTGTATCATGTTTGGTTTCTTTATTGAAATGCAGTGAAGGAAATACTTTTGCATTGCAAACCACTGTTCAAGCAACCTTTCAGCAGCTGGCTTTAGGTTTAGCCACCTGCTTGAACAATGCTTGATGAAATGGTGAGTAGGAAGTTTCAAGTCTCTCATTGAATTTGTTTGTATGTTGACCAATGCTTAGGCCATCGATTAAAAAAAATCTGTGAATAGAAAAAAACTAGTTTAGACACATCTTCTCGAAGCTTCAAAGCCGACTCTCTTTTTCCTATATCGAATTCCTTAGCACCAGGCTATGTGACCAAGGGTGTTGAGGGGGAATTCAATAATCCACTGGCTTTATGGAAATTGCAAAGGAAGGAAATTATATTCTGCTGCTCTGTATTTAGAGGGTTGCTATTGGTTATTTGACGGCAAGATTATCTTATTTGGTGATACTTGAGGCTCCATTTCTTTTTGTGTCCATTTCTTTACGGCGTCAGCCGTAGCCATCACATTATAATCGCCTCAAAATAAATATAAAAAATATGTGATTTTGGCAGAAACACAAAGGCTTTATTCAGAAGGGAGAGGGGAATTGACACCCCTCTTCTGAATGACGCTCAAATGGCATACCTACCATCAAGGAAACTAGCCTGGACAAGTTTCAATGCAAGACAAAAGTACACAATATGTACTAGGTTGACATTTAACTTTCTTTAGAGGAAAAAACACATTTTTTAAATTGCTCACTAAAAATTGTTTTCTCTAAACTAACTAAAACACCTGAAAAAGTGAGAAAATGTCAAAAAAGTAACAGGTTACAAGCCCTGAACTTTTCAACTGGAGAATCATTCATTTGTGACGAGTCAAGAAATGAAGAGGTAGAAAATTCCATAGAAATAGTTTATTTCTACAACAGACAAGTGGTAGCATCATAGTGCACTGTATCAAGAGTAGGGTATTTAGGATGCCTCTGAACTCCAGTGAGCCTCTGAAGACCAGTGAGTGAAAAGAGAAGGGGAACATTAAGGGACCTATCTGTGGCGAGAATTGTATTTAGGGGTTAGTTTTAGGTATCATTTCATACATTAGGTCAACTGGAAAGTTCTGCGGTTTTTCAAATCGAAGATTTGTTATTATTTTGCTACCACTGACAAGGAGTGACCGTGATTGAAGCAGATGTGTAAATTCGGTCTTTTTTGCTTTCACTGCATAATTCTAGCTTGTGTTGTGTCATAATTTTTGTTTCATTGCATTGCTTTGAATGGAGAATCAAAAAGTTCATTTTCGGCATATTATGCTCTTTTATTTAAAAAAAAGAAAAATGCTAGTCAGACTGCTCATAAAATGTGTGCTTTATATGGACCAAATGCTGCTTCTGATAACCCAGTTTGAAAGTGGTTTGATAAATTTTAGCCTCGAAGATGATGCCCTCTCTAGACGACCATCCTTTGTAAACGAGGACCTATTAAAAGATGCTATCGCTGAAAGTACACGTTACACAGTTCAGGAACTATCACACAGACTAAATATTCCAAAAAATACAGTTCATGATCATCTGATGAAGATTGGGTATGTAAGCCGCTACGATGTATGGATACCCCATACTTTAACATAACAGAATATGCTTGCTTGAATTTCGGCATGCCATTCTTTGCTGAAACGAAATGAAGAAGCTCCTTTTTTGAAATGGCTGGTTACTGGAGATGAGAAGTGGATACTTGGTCACAAGAAAGAGATCACGGAGTAAGCCAAATGAATATCCCCAAGTAACATTGAGAGGGGACTGCATCTCAAAAAAGTAATGCTTTATGCAAAGTGGGACTACAAAAGAATTGTTCATTATGAATTGTTGCCACAAAATCAGACATTAAATTAGGAAAAGTACTGTTCTCAAACGGCAGTATTAAAAGTATAAATCGAAGTTAAGCAGCCAGAACTGACCAATCATCAAGGTGTTCTCTTCCAGCATGACAATGCTCGGCCCCACATTTCGCTGAATGTCAGATAAACTTGTTGAGTATGGCTGGGATGTTTTGTGTCACCCCCATATTCACCAGACCTTGCCCCCTCAGATTTTCAACACTTCAGGTCCCTTCAAAATTCTTTGAACGACCTGGAGTTCAATTCTTTGGAGACTGTCAAACAGCACTTCAATAACTTCTTTACAATTAACCAAATAATTAAAAAAAAAAAAAGGAATTTTCCAGCTGCCAGAACGATGACAAAAAGTCATAGAACAAAATGGCGCTTATATGATTCAAAAACATTTTCTTAAGTTTTTGTACTGCTTCATTGTTATTTATCATAAAAAAACCCACAGAACTTTTCGGATGACCTAATATATTAAGTGCATTTAGGCCAGGCCTCGAAATATATTTTTTAATACAGGTGCACAAGGTGCACCTAAGTTTTTAAATTAGGTGCACAGGTGCGCCTAGCGGGAAAAAATTAGGTGCAAAATTTTATTTTCATGTGCACAGTGCACCTGGGTATTTCGAGCCCTGATTTAGGCTATGTTTATACATTATCCTAGAGCATTTGATCTGCTTCACACTAAACATTCTATGTGTGGTCAGTCAAGAAATTTTTCTGAAATATATACATTTAAAATTCTCATTAAATACACTCATCTAGAAAATTTATAACTACAAAAGCTATTGACTCACTTTTAAAATTCTAGCACGCTTGCAACCAAAGTTCTGTGAGGAATACTTTTCATGGAATGAGAAAAACCCTTCATTTGTCTGCTGCTTATTCTATTTTTTTGAGTTTTTTAGATCTACAAATTAATAAAAAGACAGGGTTAACTTAAAAATGTGAACAGAGTGCAAAAAAGTATGAAACTTAAGTACAGCAAAAGGCCTTTTAAGTTTAAAGAATATAAATGTGCTCAAATCACTAATTCCCAATGTTCTCTAAAGAGATTTAACACACGTTTTTGAATTACAATAATTTAAAGCAATATCCTTAAATGATTATTTACTTCAAGTTATTCTTAAATTAAAATGCATCAGCAAATGACAATGACAGCAGTAAGAGTATATGAAGGCACCAAGTTCTTATAAGAAATAAATTATCTACTATATAAAGTACAAGGGATATTTCCAAAGTTATGGGAATTAGAAATTATTTCACTATTTCATTAATATTCATATATCATTGTAATTTTTCAATAAAATTTCCGTTTTACTCTATGCACTTGTCCTAGCATGATGTTAGTTTTCTTAGGTCATTTAAAACAACTTTTTGGGTTCCTTTTATCCACTGATTTCCATAATTTTAGTTCTGAATAATGCACAACAGGTTTTTTCAATTCCGAAACCGATATTCGCCTGTGATGCCCTTCTTCCATACACTTTCTAATTTTGTCTTTAGAATAATGGCTGTTAGAATTCTAGCATGTTTCAAAGTTGCAAACTGAACTCTTCATTTCATAATATGCTCGTATTCATTTGAGAGAGGTTAAATCCTACTGTTTGGCATTGTCTAATATCGTTGCGAAAATCTGTCAGATAGGTTGGTTGGTTTATTGTATTTTAAGGCACAAGGGCCAAATACAAGATGACTTATTGTGGGGGTGACTCAGAAGAGTGCCAGCACCACGACCAGTAGTCTATTGTACTGAAACCCCCCTATTAATATATTGAAAACTGATTGCCGACATAAATTTCAGCATGTACCTGATTTGAATGTTTGACAGTTCCCAGGGTTCGATACAATGGTATCCCAGATAATCCAATCGTTGTGAAGAGTAATATTCACATTCACACAGAACGTGTATGGGACTCCTTTACCATCCGACAGCCTCTACATAATGGGTCATCTATAACATCCATAAGGTTGAGGTGTCTATTTAGGGTACAGTGGCCAGGCAGAAGGCCAATAGCTACCCTGATTTCTTTCCTGCTCAATTTCAGCAGTTCCCTCCATCTATCCCAGGGAGATTGTTGATTGAGCTCTTAGACTTGTATTTGATCATTGGATTGAAGCCATGTAGGGAATGACGGCCGTAATCAAACCTCTGATAGTCTTCCTAACCACATTGTAAGGTAGACCCGAAATAGGCTCTGGTCCAATAAATGACAGTTCATATCCATGCTTTGCTAGATGGTCTGCCACTTCACTTCCCTCAATGCCACAGTGACCCAGATAAGAGATGCTTTGTTTCTCCCAGCCAGATCCACAAGTGCACTATGACATTCCCACACTGTCTTTGAAGAAAAGCAACGACTCTGTAGGGCTGCTTGGCTGTCAAGAGAAGATTTTTATGACCCTTTTGACAACCTTCCTATGGAGGCAGTTGTAAGTACAAGCAGATTTCTAGAACCTCAGCCCAATCAAAATACAAGATAGACAATGCCAAGTAATGGACATATAGACACAAGGAAAGCTTTTCTGACACCGAGCTACACCCAGGGAGGAATTGAACCTGCACTACTTACAACTCGCAGGCTGTTAGTGCAGTGGGTTACACCCACTGAGCCACAATGGTCCTGAAAATGGGTGAGGACATTATCTGTACCTGGAAGTATTAGTTATTAGCCTTGCAATTCCCAGAACTTTGGATAGAACCCTCTTATGATAAAAGTGACATTTGGTGTTGCGTACGATATCCATTCAGTATATAGTACCTCTTATCCTAGTTCCTCAAAACTATAAACATTAATTTTCTGACCAAGTACATAATTGGATGTTGAATTAAACAATGTCAGTCTCACCGAGTAGGTTATGCAAATTCTCAACAGATAAGTTTTTTTGGTATGCCACAGAACAGTCTCTATTCTTTTTTGTAAGATGTACCAACAAGAACTCAAACAGTGTATATTTTATGCTATAAAGTAGCAGGTTGCAACATTTAAATAATTTTTGAAATGCATTCAATAATTTTGTCAAATGCCAATTTCAAACCAATTAGCGATCCAATATTTTCTCTCTATTATACTAAGGAATGATGCTGCATCAGCTATACATTAAAAATAATTTAAATCATGTTACAAATTATTCACCACTATAATAGTAGTCATAAGAACTGTCAAAGTATAAAATTTACCTTTCTTTCCATTTAGTTGGTGGTGAATACAATTTGAAATTCCCGCTCTCCTAAAAATATTTAAATGTAAAGAAACTATTCAAAAACAGCACTCATTTAAAAAATACAGTAACCCCTCAACATATTGCGTTTATGGGGAGGGACAGAAAGAAAAGGTGATACACAGAGGGCTGAAAATGCTTACTAGAAATAAAAAGGCATCCTATGCATATTACTTTTTTTATTTAAAAGTATGTAAATCTACACATAAAATAAATGGTAGCCAAACCAGGGCTGCACAGTCAAAGCACGTGTGAAGCATTGATTCTTTATCAGAGTAACAAGAAAAAGTATCTTAAACTCTATTTCAGTCTCCAGTTGCTCAGATACAAAGTGAATCAGAAAAAAAAAACAAAAAAAAAAACATGCTAATTAAGAATGAAATTGATGTTGAAGAACGCGTCCAATTTAAATATCAAAATGGATCTAAGTATTTTCTTAATATGGTTACCTCCAAAATCTAGACATTCCGACGTTTTTCTTTTGTGGTCGCCACAGTGCCAAAACTCATTAAAATGCCTAACTATTATGACTAACAAATTATTTTTTAGTTAGCTATCAGTTAATGAGGTATAATTTTTCGTTGACCAACGGTGAATTTTTAAAAAATGTTGCAACAGATTTGAAATTGGTAGCTTTTTGGACAATTTTGCCTGAAACGATACCTCTAGTCAACAAGGTTGAAAAATAGTAGCAAATTGTGTTTGTGTCAGCCCTGCAAAACATTTAAAAACAATATTGAATGCAGTTTAATATACACTACCCTACAATAATGGACCGGACGTCAGCGGATTTGCATAAAATACGACTACTTGTTTGGGGGTGTTTTTCATGGTATGGCCTGGGACCTTTGCATGTTGTTCCTGGTCAATTGAAAGCCGACGTCTACATGAACATGTTGGACAATCAGGTTCTTCCTACACTCCATGTCATGATGCAGCCTCTGTCAAGCAGTGGTATCAAGATGTGGATGTAAAACGTCTACCTTGGCCTGCTCAGAGTCCCAACCTAAAACCCACAGAACATTTGTGGGACAAGTTAGAGCAACGCTGACAGACCAGGGAACCATGTCCGAAATCTACAGCTGAGCTGGCGACATTCTTGCAGCAGGAATGAACACAAATACCCATAGCTGTGTATCAAAACCTTGTTGAACGTTGAGAAGGGTTGCTAGTGTAATAGCAGCACGGGGGACCATTCCCCTATTAAAGCATGCATTCTTTCCCTTATACTATCAGATCTTGCTGTCCAGTCCATTATTGTAGGGTAGTGTATTTAAAGATATTTTTCCTCCCTTCTTCGTAAAGTAAATATTCGCCGTGGGACAAATCGAAACTGAAATAGCCGATTTAAATTATTTTCTGAAGACGGTTATTGAGAGATTTAACTGGTTATGCAGTAGTTTAAAAACTCAATGTACCCCCTTTTAAACAAACAACTCTGCACCCCTCTATTTTTTAAGTCTAATTTTACAAATAATTTTTTTAGCTTATTATTTGTTTGAAAAAAAAATAGATAAAAACATTTAGCAAATATGTATAAAAATATTTTTCTTGCACATGAAACTGCAGCATTTGTTATTAGCTAAATTAGACTTTACTATAGCATTTGTGTAAATGTTTAAACAAATCATAATCTTATGCATAAATAACATAATATTTTAGTGTTATGGGCAGCCGTATTTCTGAGTAAACTTTGTCAAATACCGACTTCCATAATGTTGTCACTTCGAAGGTCAAACAAAACACTACTGCATTTTTTAGGTCGAGTTACTAAGTGTTCTACTTAGGTCATTCAATCTCAATATAATTTTGATTAGTGCGTCAATACTATGAATTTGTGAACACCATTTTTATTGAGCAATTTGAATTTTGTTTCCATGGAAAAATGTGCCTGTGGGATAGTTGTATTCAAAAATAATACTTTTGGCATTAACTTTTTGAAATTTAAAGGATGTGTACCCCATAAACTCACCTATTTAAAAAACGTTTCATGGAAAATGCATATTTACAAGATAAATTTAAATTTACCTGGTAACATTTTTAGACTAAACCCATAAAAAATGGGTGTGACAGTACAAAATTGTTAAAAAATAACTTTGATACTCACAAAACAATGACTGCCTTTAGAATTCCATGAATTCTGCAATACTGAAATGATTTAACGCATCCTGCCTTCCCGTCTAATTAAAAAATAATTAAACGTCCAAGTAAAACAAAAGGTTATAAAATATCTGATTGAGATTTAATTTTCGTTGCCAATTATTTGCTGCAGGCAATTTTCTAAAAATGCAATCTACTGAAATTGACATTTTAAAATTCAATTACTATACAAACAGACAATACAAGAATAAAACATCAAACAAGAACCGAACCCACCTTCATCTTATCACAACAGTAGTGCGACTCTGGTGAGAAGGCAGTCAACCCTATGGGCACTGCATTACAGGCTGTTATGAAAATGATAGATGAGGACACTACACCAACCCTAGTTGATAGCGAAATACTAGATGTAAAATACATTGCATTATATTTTCAAAATTCCTTTCTGTTTATATGAGAAAATGGGTCTTGAAAACAAGTATATTTCGACCATCCCTTCACTACAAGTTAGATCGATGTGTTAGCAATATTTCATTTTATGAAAGGAAACGTCTGTTTTGAATCAAATGACTTGATAAACTAATTTTATCAAGTCATTTGATTAAAAGTAATGAACTAATATTTTAAAGATTTTGAGATTGTTAAAATAACTGTACAACACATTTATGTGACACAAATGTTTTCAACTTTCTTCTAAGTGGCAACAGTAAAATAGGGTCGACATTCAGTGCTTTGAGGCAGAAAAGTGAAACTCTGAGTGACAAGAAAATTTCAAATCTGGGCAGCAGCTACTAGAAGTTTTTTATCAATCCAGTTAGCCATGATGCCTTCACATGAGCCATGAAGTATGTTGAAATCTGGTTGGGGTTTTTAGCTTAAAAAAATACTTACTGAAGATTTTGATTCAGATAGATCAGTCTCAAATGGTCCTTCTGTACTTGCAAAATCACTTTTCCTCAAGTCATGACTATCATAGACTTTTTCACCATTTAAAGGGATCTCTAAAGTAGTCACATATTGTGTGGTGTTTGCAGCAGGTAATTCCTTGACATACATGAAAGTTTCTGGTAGATTAGTTGCACTTGGTCTTGGGGTCCTAGGTGAAACTTCTCGATATGTCTCATTTCCTCTAGATACATCTTTGAATTTTCGGTTACCTGCTCTTGTTAACATGGATACACTAGAATCTAAGAAATAGTAACAATTAGTTTATAGTGATTGGTTAAAATCAAGAAATTACATTTAAAAATTGCTTTTTAGATCGCAAATCAGTTCATTGAGACTGAATTGTTGTAGCATAAAAGTAGACCATACAGATGGGATGACTATGGCAACAGATTTCATTAAAAAGACTATATATATATATATATATATTTATTTATATAAATTCATATTTAATATCAAAATGACATTTATACGTAATTATAATACAAAATCTTTGATATTAAATATGAATTTCAATGAATTTATAAAGTCTACACACAGCTGAGTACTTTTTCCAAAAGCTCAAAATGAATTCTTTTAAATATTTTAAGCAGTAAAGAGTCAGTTACTTCAGAGAATCCAGGAAACTTATGTTGTTTGCTAGTTTCAATAGATAAAAGTGGCAAACAAATCTAAAATGGCAGTATAAAAAAAACCTAATTAAAATTAAAAGTTGTTTTAATTTGTTCACATTAAAGGTACAAAATATTCATGGGGAGAATATAAAAATAATAAATTGGATTAGAGTGCTAATTTATTCTGAATTTTAAAGTTCCACAAAGTAAACCCCTATGAGAAAGCTAGCTAATAAAGCTAAGAAACCATGCCAGCCCCTTGTGTTGTACCGTTGTGCAACTCTAATTATAGAAATGGGCCGAAATATAAAGTTTATTCCTTTCCCCAAAATGAAGAAGTCTGTCAAAAATTGATAAACGCCATACATTGTGACCATTTTGAACCAACCAAGTGCAGTAAGGTAACGAAATGTTTTAGTATTTATTCTTATTGTTATCTAATTATCTCATTGCAAATTGAATGAAATTATTTTAATTTTGTTTTAGTATGGTAAATTATCAGATAAATTCTAGCTATATATAATAATAAATTAAAGAGTTGTTTTGTTATTCTATATCCTGCATAGCATTTATCTCTATTGTTATAAAAAGAAGTGTTTGTCTGTTTTTTTTTTTTGCAGGCGCAAAATCCTGACGATTCTTTGGCACTTACAGGGCTCCTAGCAAGTTTCAAGGTATAAAAAGGTGACAAAAGTGACTAATCGAGCAGAAAAAAGTGACATAAAGTGACAAATAAAAATAATGCTAAATATATTCAAGTATAAAGATAGAAAAAGATCCTCCACAGCCACCCCTATCTTTTCCTTTTCTTCCTTTGGAAGGATATTTTTATTTTCGTCATTTAAAAAATACATAATTTTAAAATATTAACATTAAAAAAAATCGTAATTATGATTTTTTATTTTGTTTATTTTTGACACAGCTTAAAGAATTTCTTCCTTTTTTTTTGAAAGATTATGTCTAATTTTTTGTGGTTGTAAAAGCCTGAAATAAATTTTGTTTTTTTTCTTCTCAATAGAAGAATTTGCATTTTTTAAAGTCTGTTTTTGCTGACCAGCATCACCTAAGACTTTTGCCGCTTCTTTAATCTTTGCCTGAGCTAGTGCTGCTTCCTTAAAATCTTTATTTTTTATCGCTTTTTTGATCCTATCATTGGCTTCCTTTAATAATTTTGAAGCACTGTCCAATGCATCTTCCTTATGCATAATTTTAAGTTTTCGTTCTTCTTCCATCACCTTTCTTTTCTTTGCCAGCTGCATTACATTTTTTTTCTCTGCTTCCAGTCTATCTTTTTCTTTCATGTCCTTCTCAAATTTTTCTTGTACCTTATGTTTTATATCTTCTAAATAGGCATTGCAGAATTTATATGCAAACCTTCCCATATCCATTAGCTTTGATGTGATCGGCACCAAATGAGGTTAATTGTCAAAATTTGAAAAGCTACTTTTAACCCTCATCAATGCATTGAGTGTGCATTCTGAGATAGATGCTCTGTCTCCTGTCAAAGCTCTTCCTGAGGCTGAGAAGCCATGTTCAATGTCAGCACTACCATGAGAAAGTGACAGAGCAGCCTTCACTAGCTTTGACATGACTGGATACTTAGGATCCACACCATTAATGTTTCCTGTCTGAAAAACTGGTTTCAGTAAACATCAATAGGCTTTATTCTAGATCCTTCTTCCTCAAATTCTTTTTGGAGTAATTTCCACTCATCCAGTATTATGTCTGTCTAGACATCCCATGGAATTACTCTTGCAATTTCTAATACTTGTCGCACACTCTCGCCACTAAGTCTCTCAAGAGAATCACAGGGTTCATACAGAATTTTGAATACAAAAATTAAGGAGTATCTAAAGAGTATTTAATGAGTTGTCTCAAAATTTTTAAGGAGTCATAGAATAAAAAATTAAGGAGTATTTAACGAGTTCTTTCGAAATTTTTAAGGACTCTTAGAAAGTTTATACACACATTTTCAAGTGCGAAAAATAAAAATGTTTCAACACTTTTAAGAATTTAGTTCCACTTAATACTACATTACTAATTACTCAAAACAATAAAATTATACTTTGATATTTCAACTCAACACAAGTTCCTTTTTCCTCTGCTTGCTGGAGCTGTTTTATTTAGGATCCTGCTGTAAACAGTTCTTATACAGTGAAATTTCAGTATAACGTTTCTCAGTTTAAAGTACATATTTCTCTCAAATCCCAGCTAAAACTCACAATAATAGAAATCCAAGCATATTTCTTTTCAATTTATAGTATTTTTAAAAATAAACTATCAATTACTATCACTACAAAGTCCCAAATCCGGTCGTTTTGCGAACTGGCGTTTTTGTTTTTCACACATTTTTTACATTGTTCTGACAATTTGTTAAGAACAAGAAGTTAAACCTGGCCCTAATTGATGAAATAACGCAAAATAAGGGACACGTTCAAAGAAACTACCACACACAAAAATTAGAAGATTTGCAAGTAAAATTTGCCTTTTTTCAAAAGATTTTTTTTTTTTTTAAATTATTCCTATTTATAGGTATATCTGCTATTTTACTATTGCAAACCCAAAATTCGCGGGGGTGGTTTTGTTTAAGGTTTTTTTGACACAAAAAAGGCAAATAGTCAGAAATTCAGTGCAAAATCTGGAAAAGTCCGAAATCTAAAAATGTCTAAAGTGCAAAAAAGTCCAAAATCCGGAAAAGTCATAAAAATTTAAAAATTCAAAATATGGATAAGTTTGAAATCCGGAAAAGTCCAAAAGTCTATAAGGGGGTACTCCTTTTGTTCGACCCTATTGACCATCAGTCGTAAATGCCACTCAAGGCTCTATCGCACAAGTTAGGTAATTAGGTGAGAGGGGCCGGACATGCATGTTGCCGTGATTCGCTACATGATGTCTTACTTATGATAGCCTTTTCTCGTGGGAAAATTTCAGACTTGCTGCCAATAAACCGAGAGCAACGTGAAGTATCCTGTTCCAATTGAAACAGTACGTTTTGGAATCCATTATTTCGGTGGAACGTAGCACATTTCGAAATTGAAACGTCGGGGAAAAATTAAGGAGCTTTTAAGGAGTAGCACATAAAAATAAGGAGTTTTAAGAGTGCTTAAAAACGAAAATCCATTTTAAGGAGCGTGCAAACCCTGGATCAAGACAGGATAAACTTTTAAGGAGAGATGAACTGAAGGAGGAATTCTTCAAAAGATATTTAACACTGGCAATGTAATGCTTCTGAGCCTTTAGAAAAAAGAAATTCATTTCCTTCTCTTTCACATTCTGTAGCGCTCCTCCTAAATTTTATCTCCAATCACAATATCAGCTAGAGGCAACGGTTTCTGAGGACATATATCTTCCGATTTATCCATTTTCAAATCTCAAATAAATTCTTCTTTGTAGATCCTACCCAAAATTGTTCTTGTTAACAATTCAAGTTGAGAATGAAGGTTATGTATTAGAGGTTCCTTTTTCTGAAGAAATTTGGTCACATGATTAAATATACTTGCACTTGATCTGACAAATATCACCTCAACCTTCATAGTTTCTCTTCTAAGTAAATGAAATTTTTTTTTCTAGTCTGGTATTTGTATCATGTTTGGCTTCTTTATTGGAATATAGTCAAGGAAATACTTTTGCACTGCAATCCAATGTTCAAGCAACCTTTCAGCAGCTGGCTTTAGGCTTAGCCACCTGCTTGATGAAATGGTGAGTGGGAAGTTTCAAGTCTTCTTGAATTTGTTTACATGTTCACCAATGCTTAGGCCACTGATTAAAAAATATGTGAATAGTAAAAACTAGTTCAAAAAGATCTTCCCCTAACTCTTTTAGACCTTCAAGAAAGGCATTATGCATTGTGTGAATATTACATGTCCCAATGTTAATTAGTTTATTTTTTCGGGTAGAAAGTAACAAGTCATTAATCTTTTTAAAAATTGACTTTCACTAAAAAAAAAAAAAAACTAAAGAATTTGTAATCATCAACTTCAATGATAACAGAGAATGATTTTCAATACGTTCACAACGCTCCTTCAACATCAACTGGATACAGAGACTGACGAAATTTTTGCATTCTCTAGTTACGGAGGGATTTGGAATTTTTCAGATCTCAAACTCCTGAAGAAACGGCTGAAGTCCATTAAGATTTCTGTGCCACAAAGAGAGCAATGCGTGAATAGCCTCCATTCCGTAGACAGGAATGTTGGGGTTCTCGATGGGGAGCTTCGAGTGCTTAGAATGTGTAAGCGGTTGATGATCTATCCCCTTAAAAACTTTGCCAAAGACACCTTTGAGTATAAATTATCATAAAGATTGAAGATTCCACCGTCCTTTCAGAGTTTACGCTGACGTATCTATACCTTCTAGACATAATCAGACCCACAATAGAAACTGCAACATGTGATGACAAAGGTACTAAACGCATTACCACTCCTCCTGGGTTAACGTTGAGTTAATATCAGCTTGATCCGTCCGGTCTCTTGACCTCTCCATTCTAGTCTTATTTCAGAATCCGAAAATAAAATGGGTCTGTTGAGACTGCCCTCAGATCTGTGTGTGGAGGATGTTATCCCCCCTTTTAAGTGACCACTGGCAGCGTCAAGCTGGCAGCGTCTGATCTCCTAGAGGGTTCCTCCTTTTGTTCGACCCTGTCGACCGGTGATATCTATCTTGCGCTAAATGATACGCCACACAATACTATGAAAGGAAAACGTTAGCAGTAAATGCCACTCAAATTAGGTAATTAGGGAAGAGGGGTCGGACATGCAGATGGCCTTGCTTTCCTTAAACTTTGCCGCTTTGTTTTACTGATAGCCTTTTCCTGTGGGAAAATTTCCAGAACTTGCTGCTAATACACTGCGGGCAACGTGAAGTATCCTTTTACAATTGAAACAGAACGTTTTTTAATCCATTCTTGTAGTGGAACATAGCACGCATTTTGAAATTGAATTCGTGCAAATCCTGTTTTTTTAGAGGAAATGAATTTTTTAAATTGCGCACCAAAATTGTTTAAAAAAAATAGAATTTAAGAACTTAAAACCCCTGAAAAGGTGACAAAAAGTGACGTGATAGGAGCCCTGCACTTACAGCAATGAGATTTTGCACACTGGTAGTCCGAATTTTTTGCAATTTTTGGGTTGCAGCGAAATTTTAAAATTTAATCTAGATTTTAAAAGGAATTTAATAGTTTTATTCTCTACCTGCTTCTTCAACGTGTTTCATCCAGACGAAAGAAGAAACCCCCTAAAATGAGCTTTTTCTCCCCCACGTAACCTTTCTTTATATTTTCGCAAGAGATTGTGATATCATGTAAACCTTTCTCTTTCAAAAAAACAAAAACAGATTGCATATCCTGTCCCCTTTTCGGTGAATGAGAGCAAGAAATAAAAAAACTTATTGACTGGGATTGATAAGTTTTTTTCGTAAAATTGGAATTGCTAAAGATAGATTGAAAATTTCAACAGATTTGAAATCTGCGGAAAATTTCAGTTTAAACTGATACCTAAAAATATGATTTTCTTTAAATAAATAATTTTTAAATTGAATTAATTAAGTTTGAATCCTACGAATTTAGAAAGACAAAATGTTGATTTAGTATTGCATGTTTTTAATGAATTTGTTGCTCAGAGTTCAATTGAATTGGGTGATAAACACAAGTTGCCACATTTCCAGGACACAGCAGATTTTGTAACAGTAATTCTTATATGGTGGCAAATACTTAATAAATATGATGACAAATTAGTCTTTCTTCATAAATTTGCTGATTGGTTAGAAGAATAAGAAAAAATGAAACCTTAAAAACAGGAATGTTTTCTAAGGAAACGTATGTAGCCTTAAAACTTACTGGTCTGGGAATAATTCAAATAACGAAATATTGTAAAGATGAATTAAACATTTCATATATATTGACTGGAAAATTTCAAACTGATGATTTAGAAAGTAGATTTAGTTTATATAGGCAGCTAGCAGGTTCACAGTATCACATTTCATTACAGCAGTTATTAGAGTGTGAAAAAAAAAAATTAAGGATAAAGTCAGTATTGCAACTTAAAATTCCAACAAAAGCTTTTGGTGAAATAATAATTAACAATTTTGAAGATGGTGATTTTATAGATGGTTATGATATTGAACGCAAAAAGTTTCCTATTTCTGTTAAATATTCAGATTTAGATGATGTGAATTCATATGTGCCAGCATTTATTTATATAGCTGGATATTGTATACAGAAAGTATTAAAAAAGAGAATATTGTGAATCATGTGCAGAAACTCATCTGTAATAAAAAAAATTAAACTCAAATGTTAATTAGGATTTTGTTAAAAACTTAGATAGAGGTCAATTAGAGTTTCCCGAAGAACACAAAGTAAGTTTAATAGTGTTATAAAATTATGTTGTTGTAATAAGTTATGTAATAATTTTAAATATGAATTTTTAAAGTTAAGACATAATCGTAAAATTGTTTTGTCAATTACTATGTCTATACTATATGGTAATGATATGTTACTATCTGAAAAAACATGTGAGAATTTTCATAACATGGGCACTATTCTTAAAAATGTTTTATGGGTATTTTCAAGCATACTACTTAATAATTTTTAAAAGAGATGCAAATGATGATGTAGTACTATCTAATTTTTTAAAAAAGAACAGCGTTGAAAAAGTAAGAAGAAAACTAAAATTAATGAAGTAAATTGTTTCAATCAAAGAAAGTTGGACAAATTTATGTCTCTAATTTTTTTTCATAAATTTAAATGCACATAATTAAAAAAATTCATTCTTTTCTGATGTTCATAACTGTCTATTAATGTTCTAACTTTTAGCTATGTTGATGTTGCGTAGTTAAATGTATCAATATCTAATGCTGTGTTAATTTAATTAAAATTTTTAATTTGTGCTTATTTTAAATTTTAGTTGTACTTAAATATTGCTGTTTGATATGATAATAAAAACCTTTTTCTGATTTTGTTTTGTTCTTTTCTTGTACTTTATTTCATTAACAGTGCCTTAAAGTAAGTCCTTAATTTTTAAAAATTTACATTTTGTAATTTTGAAAAAGAACAAAAGTATAAAAATATCTTAATTAGGTATTTATGGCCATTATTTGGAACAAGGAAAATGTATAGTGTAAATTAAACTCTTTATAGCAAGCCTAGAAGCTTTAAAAAGGTTAACAAAAGTAAGCAGTTAGATTTATTCAAACACAACCAAACAAAAGTAAAGATGAAGTTATTTTCCATTGAAAGAAAAATCAGCAGGTAAATTATTTTCCTATTTTAAAACTAGTATGTTTTATATTTCTGATTGAATTTGATGCTATACGCATAAACTGCGGTGAAATCAGCACGGAAGGATACGACAAAGGACTGGTATCTCTTAGTTAGTCTTTTCAGTTGTATGACGTCAGAAACTAGTTGTGGGGATGCAATAGCAAGGGCAGGATCCCCACTTTGCCCTGGACGTCTCCAGAAACGTCTGCGGTTGTCGTCAGGACACAGTTGAAAACTGGACTCATCACTCAAGACTATATGTCTACAGTTGATTCCATGTTGATTGAGCCTGGCACCACAGTTGGACTCCTTCTTGGTGCATCGATTTTTTTTTTTGTAGAGTGTGTAATGGAAAGATATTTATAGTATTTTATGAGTCAGGCACTGCAAAAATATTGTTAATTTTTGAAAACTGAAGCAATAAAGTTCTCACATTACCAGAATCCTGCAAAGTGGAAGGATCTTTGTCATAACTTTCACTCTCTGAAGTTTCATAGGGTGGTAGAGTATGGATGGGATCAGCAGCATTTCTAAGCTTTAGTAATGTTAAATCATTAATCTTGTTGTCTAATTCATGTTGTGAGTAAACTGAACCGGTGTCTTCGGTTGCAGTTAATTCTTCAGTAGTTGTGGTTTGCGGAGCAACTGAGGAAGCTGGATCATCTGAACTTTTCGACACTTCTTTATTAGGAGGAATGGTATTTTCATAATTATTCATAACTTTATCATCCTATGTCAATGAAAAAAGGTTTTATGGCTTCTAAGTTTGTAGCAGGATATGGAAAGACAGTGAAACTTTAATCTTTCAATAAATAGTTTGTGGCTTAGATTTGTTGTACTGCCACAAAAACTACCTTATTGAAAGTTAATTATATTATAATGCCGATTAGTTCATTACAGTACATCTTTCTAGAATTTGTCAATGGTTGAATTCATTAGATATAACCACTAGTTGACTTATGGTCAATTATGTACAACTGTAAGAGATGTTTCAAGATCACAAGGGTGGTGTGATAGGAGTAGAAGTGTCTGTTTTAAGAGTGCAAGTTTTAAGCAAAGTTGGGGAACTTTCAAGTGTTCATGGACAAGATTTATGGTTTTTAGGATCTAGATTGGAATTTACGATTTGTAGGCAATTTTATCGATAGATTTTTTAGTTATTTAAAAAATTTTAGATAGCTTTTCAATTTTTCATCATGCACTGGTTTTGTTTTGTATCGAGTTTTAATAAATGATTTGTTGAAATCTTCCCCAGTTGTAATCTTATTTGTAATTTCATTTTAACTTTAAAAAGCATAATAAACAGCTCATCTGTTCGCTTCTCTGATATAAAAAATTATCTTCATCTACCCTTCAATGTTAAACCACTTTTTATGTTGTCTATTGACCCATGGAACAAATAAAGCAAAATGAAAATTTAATATATTTTAGGAAACCAAAATTAGACTATTTATCACATGTGATATTCTATAATATATACACCCATACAATATAGAGCCATACTATGTAGTCGTACAGTATATAGAGCCATACAATATGTATACTATACTTTACCATTGTTTTACGAGGAAAATACACAGCTGAAGCTCCAACAATCTTTGCAGGTAGTATTACACTTTGTTCAAATGAATTTGTCTTTGTATTGAAAACTTGAACGGCATTGGTCACATTACGACTTAATGAATGAATTCCTCCAAGGGAGATTAATAAGTCTGAAAAATGTAAATGCTTTTAGTTTTAAATACCTGATTGAAAACTAAGATAATGTTTAATTTTGCTTAGTCATTCCATTTCAAATTAACACATAAAAGTATCATTTTCAAATTAAGCTGTTAAAATTTCAATAACATTTAGTATATTTCTAGACTTATATAAGAAACGAAACTGTAAAAAATACAAGATACATAGCTAAATTATTTTTTAAATTACAGGTCATTGAAAACTTGAAAAGGACAAAATTTGGGTTACATAAGGTAAGGAATTTTGTTCAATTTTGAGTTTCACTTATACTGGAAAGCTGAATTGAGTTTGTTTTAAAGTCCATGAAACAAGCTTTTAATTTATGTTACAACCACGAGTGCTTTAAATAGAGATTTCAAAGTCCACATATTTTTTTACCTCAAAATAAAAAAAACATTCAAAATTTAACTAACATTAATTAATGCTCAATATATGCTTTAAATTTATAACTGGAACTCTTGCTAGATAGAACTAAGTAATATTTGATTCACTGACTAAACAATGGTCAAATTTAGGGCCTATGTGCTACCTTCTGTGAGCAAAAACAGGAACATTTGCAAATCGCCTATTGAATCCTATGTAAAATTAATTTTTCAGTCAACAAAATAATTAATATCTTAAAAGTTTTAAGTGCTCCAAATTAAAACTTTTAGAGTATATTAGACTTATTCGAAGAAATTATTTCTTTTTCTGAATTTTCGCAATGTGATTTGAAAAGCTAAAATTAAGCTTTCAATTACCAAAAACATACCACAAGATATTACAAGCAGAGTTGTAGCAAAAGTTTACAAAATGATAGTCATAAATTCATATTTTCAATTAGCTATATTTTTTAAACAAATTAAACAATTATTTCAAAAACATGTATTTTTTTTTACTACCAAAAGAGTACCTTTTGACCCAATTTTGCTGAAACTGAAGACAACAAGGTTGAGTCCTGGATTTAATTTACATGAAAGGACTCTTTATTACAATTGTTTAAGTTACGTTTAATTAATTTTTTTAAATTGAATTTTAAATGAAGTGAAAAATTTAAATTTATTAATAAATTATAAGAATGAGAAAAATATATTTCCTCATAATTTCCCCAATTAGTTTACTTAAGAGTTGACTGTCAATAGGTATGTATGATTTAGTAAATTTTTATAATTTTCATTGCCTCTATTCAAAATTACAGGTTGTCCAAAAAAAATCAATACAACTTCAAAAATTTATATATAAAAAAAAAAAAAAAAAAAGAATAGGCCTACAGCAAAACTAGTTACAATAATAGATTGAACAACTCAAAAAGTTTTTTTCTACAGTATATTTCTGATTATAGATAGTGCTGCACAACACGCAAACGATTATTAAAGAATGGCGGATTCCGTGAAGAAAGCTCAATGTGTCGAGTGGATGGCCCCATAGCATTGGCTACCAAGGTCTCTTGACATTACTCCACTAGACTTTTTCTTGTGGGGTTATGTAAAAAAGGTATTGTGTACCGAATAAAAGTTAACAGTATTGTGGAATTGAAACTAAAGATCCAAACAGCTGTAGCTACTGTTGATGTTAGCATGTTGAAACGTTCGTGGATTGAATTGGAATATCGTCTTGATATTCTTTGTGCTACAAAAGGAAATTTACGAAGGTAGTAGAAAAAACGTTTTCAGTTATTCTATCAATTGTTGCAATTAGTTTTGCTGTAGGCCTATTCTTTTTTTTTAAATAAATTTTTGAAGTGGTACTGATCATTTTGGGACACCTTGTATATTGTGAAATTGAAAAACCAACCTTGGCATCATCTATTGTAAAGTCAGCAATTGAGAACTGATATTAAAAGTGAGAACTTTCAAGTGCAGTGCAAGCACGGCAAAAGCACTTGTAAAATAGTAGTATCATTTTAAAAACTAGTATCATAGTAGCTAGTAACTAAGTAGTTCTTTAAACAATAATTTGGTAGCAATTTTTTATTCTGTGACAAAATTAATTGGCTGAAACACGAAATGTGCTAAGTATAAAATAGACATTGAAGAAAAACTCCAGAAATTTTTTTTCCCATCATTCACTATTAGTTACAAAAAAAGGATTACATTTTCGTTATGCTTTGATGAATAGTCATAAAATTAATAAAATTTTGAAAATAGGAGCTTTAACCAGGACTGCTTAAAAGGATATATCTAGTCACCAAGGTTGAAAAAGAGTAGCAAAAAATTTGTCTGAGGAAGCGTTGTGTTATTGGTCTGACAGATATGCCAGGTAAAATAGTAACGAGTCTTACCACCACACAAAGCAACAGCTCCACCATGTGTTGGGACAGGTAAATAGCCAACCTTTTCCCATGATCTAGTCTTGGTATGAAATGAGAGCTGCCAGATGCACGGACAACTTACAAGTGTCTTGTTTATTTGGCTCTTAGAGAAGTGAGAGCCACCTGCAATCCATATACAGTTGTTATTGGAAACACAAGAGGAAAAGGCATGGGGACCAGGCAGTGGTTCTTCTGTACACCAGCTATTCAAGCAAAACTATTTCAGTGACTATTTGCTTATGGTAGGTATAAGTAACGTGACCATTTATTTTTTCCTTCAAAACAGGACATCTACTAATTTTTAGGTAATAATACGAGTATTCAAGTAAACAGATATTTCTTTACAGTTTTTATTTATTAATGAAAAGACCAGGAATGTGTGTGAACAAGTGAAAATAAGTATTTTATGTGGTATTATATTTTATGAAGAACAAATTTGTTAAGCATATTTGGTGTTGATTTTAAAATAAAAATGAAATTCTTGGCAAGATTTCTTTAAATTTAATTTTGTGTTTTATAAACGGGTGCTTGGTTTATAAGTTAATATCAAAAGTGCACTTATGTTTAGGCATTGTTGAAATGAAGGTTTCACGGACAGGAAATTTAAAAGACTATAATAACACAAGTCAATAAAAAAAAATGAATCGTCCAGAATGATACACGAGCTGTTTAACGCATACTCTCAATCGAGGAGCTAGAGCTAGCAGGCTTCTGACTAGGGATGAGGAAAAAATAACAATCTGTTCTTTTACAATGTGATATCCAAAATTCTAGACGCCTAAAATGATTACAAGTACTAAAGTGAAATATTCAGTCCAATATCCTCTCGTTTTCTTCTGCTAAAACAAGAAAAAAAAAGTCTTTCTAATCTTCCACTGTAAGAAATCGTTGAATGCGAAAACGATGGCAATAATTTTTTGTGCTTAAGTTTTTCCAAAATTATCTACAAATACTTCCAAAAATATGACGTCCGTAGGATTTATAAAAATTTTTGCGTCTTTTTTTGAAATTGTTACTATGGGTTGACCACTTTCTGAAAACGGGACATTTCGGCGTCCCGAAGCTGTGCTTGGGGACAACGGGACAGCCTACCTAAAAACGGGACGTATGGTCACATTAGGTATAAGGGATCTATTTAGAAGGACATCCCAAAACTACTGATTACAAAAATAAATGCTGAAGTTAGCATATAAATTGAAGCTTTTGAAACCCGAAAGTAGAAAAAAATGTACAAGCCCGAAAATATCTGCAAACAAAATGTTCATTTTTGATTTATAGCAAATGGATTGGTTGCCAAAGTAAACAAAGAACATATGCACGTGCTGTATGACTGTATTTTACTGACACTTTCTTTACTTTACTTTGGTTATTTCTGTCTTGCAGATTCTTCATTTACTTCTGTGATCAGATGGCTGTAGAATTTCACTAGAGGCAAGGTCTGGGTATTTTATAGCTCCATGGCTCAAATCAACAACATTTAAATAAATTAGCAAAATTAGTAGTGTTTGATTACATGATTTATATTCAGTTGTTGTCATTTGGTTAACATACAAAAATTGTTGATTTCTGTTATTTACATTAGTGAAATATATGTATAGGTCTTGGATTAATTTCCATTCCCAATACATTCAGCAATGTATCTCATATTTTAATTATATCAGCAGTGATAAATATGTTAAGAACAATGTAGTTGGTTAAAATTTCCACAACTATCCAAAGAATATCTGATAAAAGAAGAGTGTCAATGATGATTCAATACTGAAAAAGTACACTGGGTTTTATCGTGGGGAGAATGGGCATGGAGTTTACCTTAGGAGAAAACAGGAGCATAACTGTATAGACATACAACAAGATTGTTACTTCTCTAATGTCACAAAATTGAGAAGTGTTTTAGTAAAGTAATATTTACAGAACATAATCGAATAAATTAATAGTTCTGATACAGTATCCTTACCTCAATGGAATGGCATAACACGACTTCTATATTTAACTGAAATACTTTCATATTATGAGTTATCCTGTAATTTTTTACTCTTATACACAGTTTTTACATTCAAGCTATAGTCTTAAAAAATTGAAATTTATAATAAGCACTAAAATTCAGTTATTATTTGCTATGCAAAGGTCACACAAGAATAAAAATTGATTTTTGAGTACAATAGAAAATTCAGTGATGTACTGTCTACCTACCACAAGAACTACTCTAGGCATTAAGTTTGGGGTGTGGTAATCGCTATAGAAACAGGGTTCTCATTTTGAGTAGTGGTGACATTCTGGGATGACGTTATTTTATTTAGTGTTTTTGGGAATATTGATGACAGAAAGAGGAAGTTTACTGGTAGATATCTTCATGGCAACAAATAAAATTCATATCATATATATTTTCAACTTGTGATCAGGTATGCCAAAGGGACAAACTTGATTGACGCATCCCTTATGGAAAATAGGACTAGATCCCCTTCTTCGGCAACAGACAGGGGCTGACTTTATGCAGGGTTGCAAACGTTTTCTGAACAGCTTCAGGAGCAACGTAAAAATAAGGACAAAAATGAAAGACCGACCTATTTTTCGTTAAAAACACTCATAAAATTGACTATTAGTACAAATAATTTCTATTAGAGAGAATATATATACAGGATAAAAAATTACATGTATACATATAAGGTTTTATCGCCGCAACTGAAAATTTTTCCCTTTCCATAAGAAAAAATATAGCAACCCTGAGAGAAGAATCTGGCGAAAATTTCAACAGTAAGCAGAAATTTTTTCTTTACATAATGGAAATTTCTCTTTTTCCTGCATCGACACAATTTCCGGAGTAAACCATACATTATGCTGAGTTGCGGATTTTCGATGCTTTAGCGGAGAAACTATGGAAGTTCCGTAGCACTTGGCAACTCTGTTTATGTTTTGAGCAGTTATCGTGGCAGACAGATAGAAAGGTATAATTTTTTTTTCAAAAATCAAAAACATCAGAATTGTTTTTATTTAAATCGGATTTTTAGGATTTTAATAGATTTCTTGCTCATACAAGTTTAAATTTGTTGCACATGAGACATACAAATTACATTGTAGTTTCTAAAGTTTTGATTTATTTAAGCATTAATATGTTTTATGTAAAACATTAATACATTCGACAATATAGTGTTGGGTAAATTTTTGAAAGATTAGAAGTTAGCAGTTTGGATTAATTTGAGTTTAATCAATAAGATTGCAGGAACCTACCAATACCATACTATGAATTATTCCAATCATACAAATTTCAGAATATTTTTGCATTATATATTTATTATATATGAATAAAATGATTGGAATTACTTTAATTATTTTGATACAAAATAATTAATTCAAGACTTGCTTGAGAAAAAATCATGTCACCAGTAGGAAATAAAAAAGAATTTGCAACTTGAAAAAATTCCTTCTCATTAAGTTTTAGCTAGCAAACCTTCTTGGTTAAAAAAATTGTTATTTCTTGTAAGTTAACAGTAAAAAATGAGATGGCATGAAAATACACAAATTTGAAATCAAATATGCCTGTTTTTCAAATTCATTGAGCATTGACAAGTATCTGATCTGTACATTTGAAGCACACAAAAAGGGTTTAGATATAACAACTAGCCACTAGGTGGCAAGCCCGGCGTCATAGGCGTAACCAGGGGGGGGGGGGGTCAAACACCCCACCCATTCAGTTGAGAAAAATTTTGCTAATGTATAAAGATAAGAGTTTTTCACAAATTAATCCTTTGTTACTAACAATTCAAACTATTCAGAACTTAATTTTAATTAATGTTTTAGTTCTGTAATAAAAATAGCTGTCAGGGGGGGGGGAAGGTAGAGGGTTTAACCCCTCCCCCATTCAGTTGAAAAATTTTGTACTAAATATATATTATATATATAAGTTTTTTACAAATTAATCCCTTGTTAATAACTACTCAAACTATTCATAACTTAGTTATTTAACAATAATCAGATGAGTAAATTAACTTTTACATTCCAAATTTTACAATTCCATAAATATTGAATAGTTATTCTAGCAGTGTAAAAAATTCTAAGGGATCAAAATGTAACTATATATTACACAAAACAAAATGAAACTATTAAAATTGCATACGATAAAGATTTATGTGCAAAATTGGAATACTTTTGTGAAACAAAAGAAAATATATTTGTTGCGAGTCTATTTTTTATGAATAGTCTACAATACTAAATAAATAACTAGAACATCTTAAAAAAGAAAGTTAATTAGTTAATTGACACAATTTTAATAATTTGAGTGAATATATTTCGAGCATCTTCACTCATCACATTGTGAATGGTTAAAAATTGGGATGTGCGATTTATAATAACATGGAATGTTTCAAACAAAATAAACACTGATGAGCAGACTTGTGAGTGACACTAATTGGTCAATTTTTAGAGACGAAAATACATACTGTATACTGAAAATACATCAACGAATACTGTTATTTAATGTCTTCAAAGGAAGGATTATTTTCAATATAATTTTGAGGTGAACTCAGTATGAGCGAAGTAGTTAACTTACTTGAATAAAATAACATGCATCTTGTTCAGTTGTTTCATTTTCAATATTATTAAACAAAACAGAAATAAAAAATGAAATTTAAAATTTTCATTTAAATAAATTATTTTTCAAAATAAAAATCCCTATTTTTAAATCGGCATAACCTGACAGATAGGTGTATACTTATGGCAGATATAAAAATCAAATTTCCCTGAGCTAGAAAACTGATAACAGCAAAAAATTCGTGCCAAGATAAAATCTTTTAAACAAGAAAGAAATAACTAAATTGAGGAATTCGATTTCAAACTTTTGCAATAGTGAGCTGTAGTAACTGCATTTATCAAGTAACATTTTATGTTTTAAGTATCACGGTATTCACAAGGATTTAGATTTAAAATGGAGTAGAAGCGTATGAAACCATGGGATCGAGAAAGGAACATACAAAAATAAATAAAAAATGAATAGCCCATTTTTACTGCACCTACCTTTTAATAGAAGGAGAGAAAGTGTAAACAGTTGCAACTATGGATGCATTTTGATGGCCAGGATTTTGAGCTGTGATGCCTCCCACCAGCCATATTTTGCCTCCTACGTAAGTGGCAGACAGACCCATGAGTGGAACAGGCAAATGGCCTACTTCAGTCCAGGCATTTTCATGTGGATTATACATTTCAACTGATGTTAGAATACTGGGGAAAATAAAATATAGTACTCTTAATACGAACACTTTCATTTCAAGTTGCTTCATAAAATCGATGCAAAAGCATATAAAATAGGTTCTGTCATAGCACTGTGTTTAACCTTTTGACTACGGCTATAGATATAACTGTAGTGATTCTTTCTTGCCGCGATTCTTATAACTTTCAAGGTACAACTGCTGTAACAGTCAAAGTCTAAATTGTTTCTTGGCGTGATTCTTATAACTTTCAAGGCACAAATGGCTGTGTTACCCTAGTCTAAATTCTTTCTTGGCTCAATCACATTACAGCTGCTGTACTGGCCGTAGTATAAAGGCAAAATCTAACAGACTGACAGCCATGTGACTGGCTGATTTCTAGTGTAAACGGATATTAGAGATAAAATTGCTACTAATATTTACTTTCCATTTGAATCTCGGCCACCAAACACATACAAATATTTATTGACTGCAACCATAGCGTGAGCTGCACGAGCAGTTTTCATATCTGCACAATGACCCCATATAGTGTTTTTAATGTCCAATCTATCAGTTGCTGGAACAGCAACCATCTCTCCTTCATCTCTTTGTAACAAAGAATAACCACCTAGAATATGTTAAGATATAATTATCCAGGTTTTAGTAAATCTAGAGAGGCAACACTAGATATGTTTTACATTCTGTGGCGTGTGCGTGCTTGTCCAGTTGTCTGTGGTACGTGTGATTATTTAGCCAACTAAAGCTGTGATATCTCTGTATTAAAATTCAACAGAATATAAGTTGTTCTTCTAGTTAAGCAGCTGCTAAGAGTTACGACAGCACACAGACATAAAGCATTGCACACAAAATAGTTCGATTCAATTCACTCTTGGGTTTGCCATTTATGATACCAATAATATGCAATATGAATCTGCAAATGAAAAGATAAACAATTTATACAATACTTAATCAAGTTAGTTTTGCAATATGTTTCCTTCTATGTATTCATTAAACCTTTTCTAATATATTCATCAAACAAATGTCAACCCTAATTATTTAGATTATCGGCACTGAATTAAGTATAGAATACGAGTTTTAATGCAAAAGTTTAAAAAAATTAAATCTAATGTAAACAGTTGAACAGAGAATGAACTTGTTAATTAAAAAAAATGAAGGGGATCAAATTGTTGGCACCACACTAAAGGCACAAATGTATAAAATCGTGGTTTCAAGAGAAAAACAATTAAGGGTTTGATGTTAGGAAAATAATACGAACAGAACCTGTATTTCATTGACTTCTTTTGTATGAAATAAAGGGATAATTATCACATAATAAAACTGAAACCACAACTACCTACGACATATACAAATGAATCTATTTGAGAAGTTGCATGATAACATCTTGGCTCCATCATACAGCCATAGTAACGCCACTTTTTATAGTTAATATGATATTCAAAAACTGAACTTCCTGAAAGAAAGAAAAATTTCATGACTAATATTCAATTCCATTGCAATTTATAGTGATACATTTTGTCTTGACATCTTATTAATAAAGATGTTAAGAATTGCAGCTGTATTAAATTTGATAAGACAAAAGGCTTTGCTAAACATGCACACACATTAAGAAATCAGATTTAAGAGATGAAATGAATAGCAAAACTAAATATATCCAAAATGTATTCGACAAAAAGTTATATGAGTTTAAGTTTGTTCTCAACACAGTTAGCTAGTGATATTGAAATCCACTGGTAAACTGCTACAGAGCAACATTTTATAAGACAATACGTTGATTTTCCAGATTTGTTTCTTTGGGTACTAACCTAGAGCAAAGTCATCTGGGTAATTGGTATCCAATCCTCCAAACAGCAGAATGCAATCACTTAAATCACAACATGGAGATTGAGAAAGTATATCGAGAAAGTATGGAGCAATATTCCACGGTTGATTCATCTTTGTCCTAAGGAAAAAGACCTTATTACAAATAATAGATTTTTCAATGGAAAATAAAAGGCTTAATTCATGGTTCAAATGAAACTAGTATTATGTATGTAGCTGTAATGTAAAGTCAGTCAGTATCGGTTATATGGCCAGCTCAGCAGTCCAGAAAAATCAGACCCTATAAGCGGGGTGACCATATATGCAGAAAAATACTACACTATTTAATTATGGCAGGATTATATTCACTTATCAGAATATAGTGCTCATAAAAAATTATTAAACTTTTAAGAACATTTTAAAAATTAATTCACGAAGTAAAAACTACAGTAAGAAATAGGCAATATTTTTCTAGTGACATTTATTAACTTACCTTACCAATCTAAGTACAGAACACATATGTACGTTCATCCATATTTAATGCACTTATTTATCTCTACTATTATCAAAACAAGTGTTTGTTTTTCTGTTATTCGTTATCAAAGTCCTGACGAATATAAGGCACTAACAATAATGGGATTTGGCACACAGGTAGGCTGAAGTTTTTGCAATTTTTGGTTAGCGGCAAATTTTATATTCAGTCTAGAACATTTTAAAATGAATTTTTAATGGAATTTCATCATTATTGTTTTCTTTGGAATGGCAACAACATAAAAAATCGCAGATCCTAAATTTATTTTTTCGTTTCAGTTTTTATTTTGCGCAAAGAAACAATTTGTCAGCAGACTAAAAAACAAATAAAAATTTTTAACATAAATGAATGTTCTTATTCGTTACATATAATACAAATGAAACAAAATTTTCCTTTACTCTTTTCGTCTCAATTTCAATGTGCTTTTCAAACAGGGAGAGATAATTTCAACCAATAAACAGACAGATGTACAGATGTTGTGCTTGGGGAGGAAGAGAATTGAGGGTGGGTAGGTAATGCCGAGGATGATTCAACACTAACGAGAAATGGGGGTAAGTAAAGGAGTAAATTCAGGTCCTCTCTGGGGTCGCAAAGACTTTTTTTTCTTCTGGTCATTCCATGTGTTGCTTCCCACCTCATAAAATGTTACAATTACTATTTAAAAAAAACAAAAACAGATAACCTTATTGAAAAGATTACAGGGTGGCTACAAAAATTGAAGTAAAAAGTTCCCTGAGTTTTCCCTGATTTCCAGAGTATTTTTCATGAAATTCCCTGAGTTTCTCCATCCGTTCGCAGAACAATTCTTCTGTTATTATGATAAACTTGACACTTAATGAACTGAAAAACTATAGACTGATAGATGAATAAAAATAAGATAAGTAAAAAATATTTTTACTGTATTCCTTAATAGGCCAAATAATATAAAGTTATAGATATAATATTTAATTTTACATTTTTAACTATTTTGATGTGTTTGTAAAAGCAGTCATCAGCCCCTGAATCCGTCAATGGCGCCAGCGCTCGGTACATCTCTACTATTATAAAAGGAAGTGTTTGTCTGTCTGTCTTGTATGCAGTGTCCTAACGAATCGATGGCACTTACAATAGTGAAATTTAGCACACATGTGGTCCGAATTTTTTGCAATTTTTCTATCGCGCCCAAATTTTAAAATTTAATCTAAAACATTTAAAAAATAATTAATTGGAATTTAATTAATATTATTTTTTGTAGAATGGCATACGGTATAAAGACATAACATTCTAAATTTATTTTTTCCGTTTCCGTTAGATTTTCTCAGCAACGATTTTAGCGGACGAACAAAACAAATAAAGTTTTAACAGAGATTTTTGTAGTTCTTTTTTCTATCTCCTAGATCGTTAAAGATCGAAGAAAAATTTCAACGGATTTGAAATCTGCGGAAAATTTTACATCAGATCGATACCTAAAAACATGATTTTCTTTAAATAAATAATTTTAAAAAATCTTAACTTTTATATATTTTCGAATACGAATTTGGCCGCCGGCGCCGTGAAGAATTCTACCTTCGTGGTTAAAAAGATCAGATTAATTCATTTTGATTTCCTGAGCAACGGATTCGAGTTCGTTCTGGTTCGAACTGGCGTTCTTCGTTGCTTTTTTTCTATCTTTGCGATCGTTAAAGATAGAATAAAAATTTCAACGGATTTGAAATCTGCGGAAAATTTTACATTAGATCCATACCTAAAAATATGATTTTCTTCAAATAAATAATTTTTAAATTGTAAATTTTATATTTTTTCCAATACGAATTTCGCCGCCGAGAAGAATGACCTTCGTTTGATTCGAGATTCATTCATTTTGAAGATTAACGGATTCGGTTGAAGCAAAAGAAATAATTAAAGTTATGACTGGCGTTCTTCAGTGCTTTTTTCTATCTCAGCGATTGTTTAAAATAAAATGAAAATATCAACGGATTTCAAATATGTGGAAAATTTTACACCAGATAGATACCTTATACGTTTGATTTTCTTTTAATTAATAATTTTTCAATTAAATATTTATATTTTCATAGGAGATTGTGACGTTACGCTGATTGGATCTCTTCGCAAACGATTTTGGCCGCATTTGACAAAGACGAATCCATTACGAAAAGAACTGTAACGGGCAACGCAAACTTTTCAACAACAAAAAAACCTCAGTTCAAAAATTTTCGAAAAAAATAATAACTTCTAACACATATGTATTAAAAAATATATGCGCAATCTAAATACTTTTCCGTTAGCCGGGCGCAATTTTGGACCAAAATCAAAATCGCCAATCTAGGTATTTTAGAAAAAAATGATTTTTATTTTAAATGTTGATTAAATTGGAACCGGATGTTTAACTTTTGCAAGTTTTTCCGGCCGTTGGTATTTTTCAAAGCCGCAAGGCACTACGTTCCTATTATTGACATTAGGGAACGTGGCACAGCTGTAGACTTCGGCTACAGGATTTCCGGCCGTTACATGTTTAATAAAACAGTATACAATGTATACAACTCTTTTTTCTGGATGTTTACGTAAAAAATACGCTTCTCATTTTCAGAATGAAAACAAAATTGGCGACATTTTGATTTTGGTTCAAAGTGGCGCCTGCATGGCTTACGGAAAAGCACCAAATGGATGCCATTTCCAAAACGAAATTCCAACTTTTTCCCTGAGTTAAACGAAACTTCCCTGAGTTTTCCCGGATTTTTCCAGAAAATGATTCTTCCCTGAGAAATCCCTGAATTCCCGGTTCTGTCGCCACCCTGGATTAAAAAAAAAAAAAAAAAACATATAACTGATCACCAGGAAAATAAAATGACTATATAAGTGGTGCGCTTTCACACGTTTCCTATTGAGTTAGACGGGACTTTAGAAAACTGACCATATAAGCGGGGTGATCTTATGAGAGGGTGACCATATAGCCAGTACTGACTGTACAATGAAAGTGCAAGATACTCAGTTTACATATCTAATTCTTTAGTAATTAGAATGCATAATTATTTTAGTAATTTGAATTATATAAGTAATTTGATTCAATTTAAATTTTTCAAACAGAAACACAGGATACTACTAATTATTTGTAAAATCTACACTTTGGAAACATTAGCTCAATAGACTGATTTTAAATCCAGAATTTCTTCCAACTGACAACTGTTTTCATGGATCTCATCATGTATCATCTCTGTACTTCATTTCACTTAGTATTTTGTACTTTTATTGACATCAAAATGTAGAAAAGTTTGTTGGTAAAACAGTTTATGAAAGTAGTGTGCATCACACCCAGTGCCAATACAACAACTCATGGTCGACCCTAAATCAAAGTGTGAGCCGAATGAGGAAAGCGCCAGCTGGATTGCTTTGGAAACATGCGTGTTCACAAGAGTGGGCAATCGCCTTTAATTTTTGAGTTTCAAAATGGTTTCAAATTCAGATTTGGGCTTCCTTACCTTGACTTTGGCTGTCTGCATTGTTTTAACACATTAACCATATTATTTTGCAAACCTAATACTTCTTTGGTTTTTGTTTAAATATTCATTTGACTTAATTTTCCATAACTCAGAATAATCACAATACAAAGTAATTAAAAGTGTCACAAACTCCAGTTCCCTGACATAATATCTTTTTGTGGGTTCGATGCATCCTATGTGTTTGCTGTCTCGAGCGAAACAGCCCAAAAGATCGACAATATCATATTTTACAAGATCAATCGGATCTGTCTATTGCACACGTTAAAGTCTTTCAATCTAAATTTCTATAGATGTCTCTCCTTCGATGGATAATCGCCTTCTACGAGATCAATTAGTTGCTTCAATGAGCATCATTGACAATATTAATGACCATCTAGGGACCCCTTAAGACAGTGTAACTTCGTCCAACAAAGAGTACTTTACATTACAGATGGGTTACACTGCTATAAAAGATATTGTATAGTTTGCTTATTTTGGTTGGTGTCCATTTCACTAATTTAGCATGACATGTGTAAGAGAGTGAAACTTCATTCAGCAAAAAGCAATCAACATTACAGGTTACACTGCTACATTTACTATTCTATGGTAAATTAATTTTGATAGTGGTGGCTAAGTTCTTCACATGCCAGTTCTTTAATAAATTCAATTTGTTTGGAAAAAAAATCAATTTTTTAAACAGTAGGAACTGTCACAGAAAATTAGTTTAACCTAAATTTAAAAGCACTTACTCATAAGCCATGCTTAAAGTAGGTAAATACCCAGTTAGACCAAGATTTGGATCTATAGATCTCGGCAGTCTGGATATTGATTGTGTTTCTAGCAGATCTTTCGATTCACTTGCACACTTTTCAGTTGCTGTTGAGGGCCCAGAGGAGATTGAAGACACAGAAGTTGAAGATATACTCGAATTATCGATCTTAATTAGAGCTCCTAAAATCAGAGGTTCCCTGCTTGATAGTTTCTAAAAATTAAAGCACCATGAAAATACACAGAATTATAATTTCAATTTACCAACGTAAAAGAAAATGCAAAAATTGCATTACGGATTTGAGTGATATAAAATCTTTTAGTCAGAAGAGTACAATTGTATGAATTTTTTGCAGCTTACTACTCATTCAATCAGGCTGTTTAGTGATTTAATCCTTAAGTTTTCAAAAATTTACATAACTAGTTACATGGAGTAGTTTTTATGCAACATTATTTTAACTCTAATAAAATAAACACTTCTTAATATAAATTATTTAAAATTAAATCAAAATAAAATATCACTTCATAAGTAAGCAGCAGTTACAAAAATAAGTTAATACAAAAATAAATGATAAAATATAGAAAGACGAGAAAGAAATCCTTCTTTCTTGTCTTGTAATATTTTTTCATCGAACAGTTTTAATCCAATATTCCGCAATGGCCAAAATATTCCATCAGAGATTGGCATTTGAAAATTTGCTTTCATATTCCACACATGTAACAGTTTCTCCATTATTCTTCTGAAATGTTCATAACTATTATCCAGGATATGCAATGAACATTTATTTTTGGACTTCAGCTTTAAAATATCTGTAGACAACTCCAGGTGGGATCAGATAATGTCATGACATATGTAAAAAAGGGATGGTAGAGTTTTAATACCAGTGTAAGCAATGTGAATTAAGAGTGCAATTGGAACTTGTAATTAATAGAGCATCAACCTAATCTCAAAAAAAAAAAAAAAAAATCTAATTTTTTGATTAATCTTTCATTTATACACAAATGAAATCAAAATCATGAAATTTTTATGAATAAAAGCATTAAAACTCAGTTTTTATCATTCTTATGGCTACATATTTTTTACTCTGAGAATTTTTAGTATTTAATACAGAAAAGGATATTTGTAATCACCTTATATTATTTTATGTAACAAAATTCACATTTCCCAATAATTTAAACACAAACGACTTTTATTTCCCACAAGGTTTTAAAGTAAACAAGGATTCTTTTTGAGCAGTATTGAAAATAAGAATTGGAAAGGCGTACAAAATTTACATTATAAAGTACCTGACTATTCATGTGTATCCCATCATCATGAAATTTCATAATTTGAACAGAATTAAATTTATGATTCCAAAACAAGAGAAAGCGGTTTGATTCCTGCAAAAAATTGTTCAAAGCTTCTGAGACAATGTGTTAATAATAGTTCTGAATTTACACACATTCAAATTTAAAATCCCCTCTTAAAACGAAACTGCTTTTTATTGCCAAACAAAACAGCAAATTCCCATAAATGTCTACGGTTACTTTTCCTGATTTAGTATAAGCACCTGCCAATCATATCGAACTAGAGAAAGTACAGTTTGAACAAAATTAATAATAGTTGATTGTGCAATTAATTAACATCGCACTAGAGCAACACAAAGGGCAATAAATAGTTCATCGTGTTCTCATTTGAAAATATTGGAATAACCCTTTGTGTTGCTTTAAAACAAGTTTATTAATTGGTAATTTTTAGTTAACGTCGTACTAGAGCAACACAACGGGCTATTGACGACGGTCCGAGATCAATCCCTTAATGGAAAGATCCGATCATAAGTTTATTAAAAAAAGCTACCTAACAAGCAATTACGAGCTCCAAACCGCATAGGCAAACTTTCTGGTGATTTCGCCATTTTCGTCGCCAATCTAATGTAGGATTCTAGCAATCCTGTTGTAGATTAGTGATGGAAAAAATTATTCTTTTCAGGGATCGGATCGGAACCGCTCGCTCACTAAAAAGAGCTAGCTCTTTTTCATGACTTACCGCTCCTTTGAGATATATAATAATGTATATAACATTTCGAGATGTCTATACTATTATAAAAGAAAGTGTTTGTTTGTTTGTTTGTTTGAGGCCTCAAAATCCCGTCGATTCTATGGCACTTACAACAATGAGATTTGGCACACAGGTAGTCCGAATTATTTGCAATTTTTGAGTCACGGCGAATTTTAAATTTCAATCTAGAAGATTTTTAAATGAATTTCATTGTTTTATTCTCCATCGGTTTTTCAAACGCGGAGAACGTTTTCTACTCATGCGACTTTGCAAAGTCAGGGTTTAGAATCATGCCAAGGTTTTTTTTTTTCATCCGCAGATCACGTAGAAAATTATTTTTTTCGTTTCCGCTTTGATTTTGCGCGATTGATTTCCCAGCCAGAGGATAAATCTTTTAACTGAGGTCAAAAATCTTTTTTCTCTCTCCTAGACCGTTAAAGATGGAGTAAAAATTTCAACGGATTTGAAATCTGCGGAAATTTCAGTTTAGATTGATACCTAAAAATATGATATTCTTTAACCAAATAATTTTTTTTGAATATATCTTCAACATATTTGAAATCTGCGGAAAATGTTACACCAGATTAATACCTTATATCACAGGCAACGCCGGGCTAACCACTCAGCGGTATATAATATGTTTTGGCCATCGAACATCCCTCGTTGTCACGTGAGCGCACGTGTCCAGACGAAGAGGCGCCAAGCGTGCTTGAAAACCACGCATCACTTACTCATCCAGCAATTGTGCAATTTGCCTCTAAAATCAACAAAAGGAGGGAGACAGAGTCTGAGGACGAAAGGCTCTGCAGCATACGGCTCATAAGCTGTAAACTTTAATTGATGGCCAAAAACCATGTCAATTCACATAACTTTAAAATTGTCCATAAAGAATAAATTACTTTGAGGACACTTCTATTTTTGTAATTCCCATCATGAACCCAAAGAGATTACAGAAGTAGCAATAAATGTATCCAACACGTTAAAAATGTAATTATTGACCAAAAATTCCAAAAATGTTTTCGATTTTATTGATTTATTTGACTTTCCAAAGCATATTTGATTTTTCTCTGTTAATTACTTGAAGAGGTATTAAGATTTTAATCAAGGCGGGAAAACAGGAAGTAGGTATGGAAAACACCGGAATTGGCCATTGAAAGACCATAAACCTAGCAAAATCTGAATTTAAAGCTTACTTTTTTTTGCAAATATAATTACAGTAAGGTTTTTCAAATGTTTAAATGGTTTCTCTTTTGGAAATAGTGTGAATCATATCCATTTGTATAAAAATTTACTTATTGTATATATATATATATATATATATATATATATATAATTTAGGAACACAAGAATTTCCAAAAAAATTCCAATAAAAGTCTTAAAAAATGATAAAAAAATGAAGAAATGTTGGTGGATCAGGGCGTCATCAGGGAGGAGCCTGACCCAAACAACATAAAATGGTGTTTTCTACATATGAGCAGCATTAGGCTGAAAAAATTGCTCATACACTCCCCCAAACACCACCAAAAGCAAGTAAAAGAAAAACAAAACAAAATACCAAAACAGAGCAGGAACAAAACGAAATGAAACCCGAAGCCGCAGCCAGGATATCAACAACAACAAGCCTAAATATTACCACCAAATGCCATCAATTAAACAATATAACTTATATGTTAACATCATACTTCCAATACAACGAGTCCAAAAAAAAGCAGAAAAATAAAACATAAATAATATGAAAATCCCCAGCCCCTATTTAAAAATATATTCATAAATAGCTATTCATGGGTTGTGTAGGTGTTGATATTGATAAACCTTTCAAAAATATTATTAAAGAATGAATACGGGTTTTTTGGAAATTCTTGTGTTCTTGAAATTAAAATTATATTGCTTACCATGCTATGTCTGCAGCTTCAGCGCGCTTGCATGGATAGTTTCGAGTTTCGGTTTCTGATTATTGCACCCCGGCTGTTTTTTTTTGTGTTTTTTGTTTTTTTGCGTGTGTTATGCTATTATATATATATATATATATATATATATATATATAATAGCAAAAGGAATCTGAAAGGAATAGCTGAAGGAATCATCAGAATGAAGTGAAATTTAATACACAAACGGCTTGTATTAGTGCAAATATATGAATAAATTTTCAAAGCAAAAAAACAATATTAAGTGTCCGAAATCAGTATTTGGAGCAGCCACAACGCGCTGCAATAAGTGTTGCTATACGACGTGGCATGGAGTGAAACAGATGTTGAATGTCTGCTTGTGGAAGAGAATTCTATATTGTTTGTATGAGCACACAAAGTTCGTCTTTTGAAGCTGTAGGACGAGGATCACGAGCGAGACGCCAATCAACCAAATCCCACACTTGCTCAATAGGCGACATATCCGGCGAAAAAGCAGGCCAAGGTAGAAGTTGCATATGTTGGGCTGAAAAGAAGTCTCGAACATTCCTTGCAACATGTGGTCGTGCATTATCCTGTTGAAATATAGCTCCAGAGATGCCTTGAAGGAAGGGAACGGCTTCGGGCTCTAGCACTTCACGGACGTACCTGTTGCTATTTAAATTACCCTCAATTCGTAGCATCTGAGATTATCCATGTTACGAAATCGCACCGCAGACCGTAACTACGGGTGTTCGGCCAGTATGACGTTCGATAACGCACTCTGGAAGGTAGCGTTCACCGGCATAGCGTCTAACACGAATGCGGACATCATGGTTCCACCAATTAAAGCGGGATTCGTCAGAAAAGACAACTTGTTGCCAATCAGCCCGCCAGGCTCTGTGCTCACGAGCCCATTGCAAACACAGCCGTCGATGATTTGGCGTGAGGAGATCCAGTATAAAGGAATCCTTGCACGTAGTCCACGGTGCAACAGACATTGACGAAGCCGACATTAGTACACCTGTAGCAATAGACCAAAGTGCTGCCAACTGCTTGGAGGAAGCTGTACTGTCATTCACTGCCATGTGGACCAGGTGTGTATTATCGCGCGCTGACGTCATCTTCCGTCCTATACTCCCAGTTTTTCGAGTTGTCCGGTGCTCGTCAGTCCACTGCTTTCAAACTCGCATCACTGTGGAATTGTTCCGCGGCACACGAGCTGCTATTGCGCGATAGGAAAATCTTCCTTCCCGAAGGCCGATGATTCTCCCCCGTTCAAACTCCGTAAGTTATTGAAATTTCACCCTATTTCGTTGTGGAGGCATAGTTAGCGAATTCTCTCACTAAATGTTCGCCACTAAAATATAACCATGCACTATTTTTAACGTCCCTCTACTTTTACGCTTTTAGCATCAGTTCAGAGGGCGCTGCTCACACCACGCATGCTTGGTGGCTCATATATATATATATATATATATATATATATATATATATATATATATATATATATATATATATATATATATACAAAAAAAATCGTCGACGACGCACCAAGAAGTAATCATCCGATTGCTTTGAAATTTCGTATGCAAAAATGTTTTGACCAAATATGCAAATGATTAAAATTTGGTGTCCATTGAATGAATAGTGCGATCTCCAGCGCATCGGAACTGCTCATCCAGCAGATGTATATAAGGAGTTGTTCTTGAACTGTTGTTAACAATTTCGGCTGTATTGCGATTTAGGATACCTTTCAACGACTGAAACATGCCTCGCCGCAGGATTCGAACTCATTACGAGCAACTTTCAGAGTTTGAAAGAGGTCGTATTATTGGATTGAAAGAGGCAGGTTGGGCAAATCTGAGAATCGCTCGTCATGTGAGTCGAAGTGATGCGGCGATTAGAAGATGCTGGCAAGAGTGAGTGGACAGTGGCAGATTTCAGCGTCATGATGGTAGCGGTCGACGTAGGGCCACAACATATCGTGAGGACAGAGTGATTGTCAGATCAGCTGTCACAGCGCCTGATTCATCGCTATCAATCATCAGTCGTGCGACCCACACAAGAGTGTTCACCATGACCATTCACAGACGGCTGAGAGAGCGAAATCTACGCTCGTACCGACCGTTACGCCACCCGCCACTCACGCCTGCACACTGTCGAGCCAGATTACAGTGGTGCTTGGCTCGATCAGGCTGGAATGATGCTGACTAGGGACGTATAGTATTTAGCAACAAATCCCGCTTCCAACTGTGTCCTGACGATCATCGAAGACGTGTCTGGAGACGCCCAGTGCAGCGTGCCGATCCTGCTTTCACTATTGCAAGCCACACGGGCCCTCAACAAGGAGTTATGGTCTGGGGTGCCATTTCTCTTGATAGCCGGATCCCTTTGGTCGTCATTAGAGGTACACTTACTGCACAGCGGTACGTTGACTACATTCTGAGACCTGTTTTGCTACCGTTCCTTTCGCAGTACCCTGGGCTTATTTTTCAGCAAGACAATGCCAGACCACATACGGCACGTGTTGCTATGAACTGTCTTCAAGCTTGTCAAACACTTCCTCGGCCAGCCAGATCACCAGATATCTCTCCCATCGAGCACGTCTGGTATATGATGTGAAGGCGACTGCATCCGGTAGGAATGTTGTTGACGTAGTCCGACAATTGGAGCAAATTTGGCGAGAAATACCGCAGGAGACCATCCGGGAGCTTTATCGGTCTATGCCACGCCGTGTGGCAACTTACATCCAGGCTAGAGGCGGGTCAACGCCTTATTGAGCTCGTTACTGTAACTCTGAAATAAATCATTCAATTGTTCTGAAATTTTAATCATTTTCTTTTCTGCACATAATTTTCCTATCCACCAATTTTTGTCTCCATCGGACAACACTCCTTCTTGGTGCGTCGTTTTTTTTGTTATATATATATATATATATATATATATATATATATATATATATATATATATACACTCATTGCCATAAAAATTTTCGCACCAAGAAAAAGTCGTCAAAATGAAACGAAATTTTACACATGTAAGTACTACTTTGATGTAAGTAAGTGATTAGAAAATCAAAGAAAAAAGATAACTTATTGCAGAAAAAAGTACAAATGAACGGAAGTTTTAGTACTCTGTTGGATTCCCTCTAGCGCGAATGCACGATGCGATACAAGCGGGCATTGAGGCGTACAAGTTCCGTATGATGTCCTGAGACATCTCGTTGCACAGATGCTGTAAACGCGCCTCTAGTCCGACCAAACTAGGGTGTCCAACTTGCCGTCCCAAATTATCTCAGATATGCTCGATTGGTGACAAATCTGGGGATCCAGCAGGCCAGGGAAGTGTGGTAATGTGGCGGAGGCAGTCTTGTGACATCCTTGCTGTGTGTGGCCGAGCATTGTCTTGTTGAAAAATGGCTCCTAGGAGCCCTGCTATGAGTGGCATCAGATGTGGCTGAAGGATCTCATGGACGTACTGCTCGGCTGTCATTGTGCCATGGATTAATATTAGGGGTGACCGTGTATCGTAGGCAAATGACACCCCATACCATCACACCAGCTGTGGGAGCGGTGTGTCGCTGTAAAGCGAAGGCAGGATTGATGCGTTCACCACGGGGCCTCCACATGCGAACACGACTGTCATCACATCTCAAATTGAATCTAGATTCGTCGCTGAAGAAGACCTGGTTCCATTCCGTTGCAGTCCAATCCCGTCGTGCGCGACACCACTCCAAACGGAGGCGTCGGTGTGTGGGTGTCATTGGCAGCACACGTAATGGGCGCCGCGATACCAGATGTCCTGCAGTCAGGCGCCTTGCGATGGTTCGGGAAGACACAGGGGCCCGTAGTGAAGGTGCTGCTTGTGTCTGGATAGCGGCCAATGAGGCAGTTGGCTCTACGCGTGCGTTTCGTATGATGTGACGGTCTTCTCGACGACTGGTCTGTCGAGGGCGTCCTGAGTCAGTGAGCTGATGAGCGCAAAAGATCGAATGCGGAAATGATTCTTCGAAAGAGCTAGCTCCCAGAAGAATCTCTGAGCTGGTGATCGCATGCGGAAATGACTCTTCGAGAGCGGAAGCGCTGATTTGTTAAAAAAGAGCTACCGCACATGAGCGCTGATTGGTTAAAAAATAGCTACCTCTCTTGAGGGCTAATTCATTAAAAAAGAGCTACCGCTCTTTTTTTAACAAATCAGCGCCCACCCAGTCCATTAATAGAGCTAGCTTTATGAGTCAGCTCCTGAGCGGATCGCCCATCTCTACTGTAGATCAGCATAAGCATTTGCCATTTGGATTGTATGTGTTTCGATGTGAGGAAAATGACAGCTGAGTAGTGGTCTTTTTGTGTGCTGAACTTTTGTTTTTCTATTTAGAAGCCAAATTTATATAAGCAATAATATTTTAACTATATTGAAGGTTTTCATTACGAAACATTTGTTTCGCAACTTGTTTCGTTTCGTTAGTTAGCTTGTATTTAAATGATATCCAACGGAATGTACTTTTTGACGAGCAGATGAAGGCTCTTCATTTTATTATTTCCCTTAATTTTATATCCCGTTTTGAAATGTATTGTTCATTTGCTGTGCTAAATGGTTAATAACGTTGAGTTAGCTTGTTTTTAAGTGCTACCCAACGGAATTGATTTTTTGGCGGGCAGATGAAAATTCTCTGTCAATTGCATATTTTACGTATTTTATTCCTTTATATCCATTTGTGTGTTGTATTGTTCATTTGCTACGTTAAATGGTGAATAACGTTGAGTTAGCTTGATTTTAAGTACTACCCAACGGAATTTCTTTTTTGGCGGGCAGATGAAAATTCTCGGTCTGTTGCTTATTTTACCTATTTAATTTTTTTTTTATTTTCTGTTGTGTTCAATATTGTTCATTTGCAATGCTAAATGGTGAATTTCGTTGAGCTAGCTTGTTTTTAAATGCTCCCCAATGAAATTTTTTTTGGTGGGCAGAAGAAAATTCTTGTTTAATTGCTTTCTTCCCTACATAATTAAATGGCCCTTTGCACCTTAAAACCCAAACCAAGCTATATATTTTAAAAAACATGAGTTGTCCACTTAATATAGTAAATGGTTAGGTTGTCCCTCAGTCTTTCCGATGTTGAGGCATAATGATTATGCCCACTGCTCTAACAACATGTGAGTTGTAGGAAGTGCAGGTGTGATTTCTCCGTGGTTGTATTTCTCTCTTCTGAGCCAGTAAAAATTTCATTATGTGCTTGTCTATTACTTGAGTTGTACATCATGTGTCTATTGCAGCAAGACCAAATATGGCCCTTGCACCGTAAAAAATCAACCCGTCTGGAAGCTTTCCCTGCCAGGATCAATCCTACTAGGATTGGTCATAGGTTGTAGTCAATAGAATGTTATGTTTCACAGGTGTAACAAATTCAACTACCTAAATATTAGTTGCTTTTGATGGCGTGATGGCTAATGTTTATATTGTTTACTTGCTATGCTAAGTGGTGAATCGTGTTGCGTTTGCTTGTTTATAAATGCTACCCAACCAAACTCCCTTTTTGGTGGGCAGTGAAGATTTTTGTTCAATCACATATTTGAATCTTAAATACGTATTGTTCACTTTATTCATTATTTGCAAGTTCCATTGAGTTAGCTTGTTTTTAATGCTACCCAGCAAAATATTGAGAATATTTGTGTTTAAATAATATTCCTTTTTCTTATAGATGTGATGTATAGGTTTCTTTCATCAGTTTTTTTGCAGCCATCAAAGTAAAAATTTTCTTGCTGTGGTAAATTATTGTGATTCGTTAAATATCTTTTAATTCCTTTATTGTGAGTTCTTTTAGGTGAAATTTTTTAGGTAATTTTTTAATTGTTATTGTAAGCAAGAATGTAAGATGAAAAATAATTCAAGAATTTATTTTGCTTGAAAAAACCTGTGTGATATGACAATCACATCAAATATTGTTTTGCCCTAAAAGCAGGGAAACACAACATACAAGCTATTTGTTTCAATGTCCAGTCCCCTAACGAATCCCTGAACTTGAGGAGAAACCAAGTTCATCACTCCTCGATTCCGAGAAAATGGAACGGGTGCGCTTTCACCCTTCACGCAATGGGGCTGATATCTGAAGTGGCTCAATGTCACTCGGCCAATAGAAGGATTGACCCCCTGGCAAGGTCAGGGTTTAGCACCCTGAATATCGGGGGAAGGTCAGACGGGGAGAACGACAGAGAAAAACGCCAACGATTAAAAAAGAGACGGAGGCTTTTTTCGGTTGTGGCCAGCCATTTTCCAAAAATATGGTAACTCTACAGTAAAACGTTGTACCAACGACGAATTGAATGAAGGAAAAATAAACGAAGTTACCAAACAGAATACGGCTGCCTTTACTGTGTCCTTCACCAATAATAGAAATCTCTAGATTCCAGAAGGAAAGAATCACCTGATTCCAAAAGAAGGAACCTGCATATCCAGATGCCTTACTTCAACCTGGTGGTCACCATATATAAAGGTATGTCCGTATTTCTATCCGATACCAATTGAGAACTCCACTTAATTCCGATCGAGCCTGTGGTCAAAACTGGATGGTTAGTATCCAGATCAAAATTGGGTATAATAACCAGTACAGAATAATTCCGTACTGGTTATTATACCCAATATTGATCTGGATACCTCCCATAGATCTGATACTTTTGAGTCTTTGATGTACATCATGGCTGTCACAAGTAAGGATGTAGCAGTTTTTCTTATTTCACCTGGAACTCTACCCATAAGAATCCACCCCAGACGTGTTTCCACTGCTACTAGACCACAGTTTAACTGTTGAACTTTTCCTGTTAGTAAATTTCCTGCAATAGCGGCACCAATGATAACTTCTATTTACCCTTTAATTGCACCGTTATCTGTCAATTTTATATAAAAATCCTTCATTTCTTTCATCCAGGGACCTGATTTTATATGGCTTATTTCATCACTTATTTTTTCTTGATCTAGTAAATCTGCGTCACAGGAATGTGTTCCGATCAAACGACTGATGTGAACCTAATACAACTTGTGTTGACGTTCCCTAGACCGAACACCTCCGAAAAGACAATGAATCATTCTGTTCTCCATGAGAATTATACCCCATTCGTTGACAGTTGATTTTAGAACGTACGACCTCTGAGATCCGGTGTCGAATAGAGCCCGTACTAATATTTATTTTTTCTTACTATTCAACCTCACAACGATGGTTTATAAAAATACCTCGGGTTTCTCCAGCTGATTGGCAAGTCCACTGTTCACTTCTACAGCTGTTGATGAATCATCTATATTCGTATTATTGTTATTTACATGATTTGAGGCAAGATTCGAACTCATAATTACCGAATGTCTCTTTCCACAAAAGATGCATCTCATATTCGTCTTACATCTTTGAGATAAATGATCATATTTTAAACATGCGAAACAGCATTTTTTTATCTTTCAGTATTTTGAGTTTTTCATTGAGACTCATTCTCTGTGCTTTAAAACAATATGTGCTTAGGTGTTTGCCATCACAAAATACGCAATATTTGGACTTGTTGGCATCAACTGTCAGTAAATCTGTGGCAGAAGGTATCTCTTCTTGCATACCCGTTTTGTAAAATTGATGCTCTTTCTTATTTTTCGTTTGCATATCGAAACCGGTCGAAGCAAGATTAATCCATTCTTCTCCTCCAACTTCACTTTTCAGGAAAGACATAAGAGCTGTTAGCGGACTTTGGTTTTCCCTGGACTGCAACGATCTCTGTCATGCTCGTAGTAAATCTTATGGTAGGCACAAGGGGAAACAACATAGCAGCATATTTATCAGATGTTACCCCAAGTGATTCCAGACCCATTCGATGTGATTGAAGTCTGCCATATAAAGTACTTAGGCATAGTTTACCACGTTTTGTGATCTTGTGTAAGACCACCTTCAACATTTCCGGAACGTAAACTTCGACTAACATCTCATCACGACGAAAACGCGATCTTAAACTTTCAATGACCTTTGGGTAATTTTATTTAGTAGGGGGAAAACTGTCCACAACTTGTCTCACACGAGAACCTTCGATAGTCGCCTGAATATGGTACTAGAATTAGTCCTTTGGATTTATTCCTCAATTTTCATCAATCTTCTTAAATTGACTCCAGAAATGTAACCAGTCAAGAATTTTTCCGCCAAATTTCTTGAGTTCAATTTTTGGTAATTTGAACTTTCGGTCGGCAGAAACCCTGTTTGAAGATTTTTCAATACCTGAATTTGAAGCAATACATACGAACGCTTGATTACGGCACTTGTAAAACTTATATTGGTAGTCATCAACAGTCGCTTGTCCTCGTTCCAAGTTATCTTCGTTAGCATCAGAATCTATCATGCCATGCAAAATAATTTTATCAGCTTCTTCTAGTTCCGAAGCTTTTTTCTGCAACATTTCTTAATTAGATTGTATATCGGCACTGTTGGGAGTTGCAGAACTCATCTCGATAAACAATTTATCGCACAACCTTGTAAATGAGCCTCTTATAACACCCCAATTTCTCTCAACACGTTTAATAATTTCTTCCTGTTCCGTCATAAATAACGGCAAGTGTAAACAAGAAACAACTTAGAGCAATTACAATTGTTCTGCAGGCATTTTGTTTGAATTTTGAAAACTGCACTAAATTAAAAAACTGATGTAAAACACAATTATTGGCTAAATATGTATTACATATTTTTATAAAACATCAAGATTAATTAACTTACTTTATTTCAAACTACGGCATACTTTCAGAATTTGCAATTCCGTAGATAACGTTTGAAGTTAAATATTTGGTCATTGACATAGAAAATGTGTTATTAATTAATCAAGTGTTTGTGGTAATTTGGACGGTGTATGGAGTTTGTTCCGTAGCTAGAAAAGAAAAAAAAGGTGTGGCCAGGAGCGCGCTTTGCACTGCAGAACATCATAACTTATGATTGTAAAAAAATTAGGTCATAATGTTGATAAGATCAAGGAAAAATTGTTCTGCAAATACTTTATTTCACACTTTTTAAGCACTTTCTGCTGGGAACAACCGGTTAATGACGACGGGATCAATCCTCAAATGTAAGTAGGAAGGTATTTAATTAACGTCGCACTGGAGCAAAACAACGGGATATTGGTGACGGACCGAGCAAAAGCGTGTCGTACACATAGACTGCTAATATAAGTAGACTGAGCATCGCTGGTGAGAAGTGCTTCAAAAAGCGTCCACAACATGTTGTCAGTAGTCACGTGAATGCTCCGCAAAAATTCAGCTTGGTTGCTTGATTTGACTTTTTATCGCCTCTCTTGGTGACATTTTCTTATTAAAAGTTAGTGATTTGATGCGTTTAATACTGAGTATTTCTGTAATTCGAGTAATATTTTAACATTGTCGGACAATGCAACGAGTGGATAGATATGCAACTGTTTCCACTGACGTCACAGAATCGATAACCAATGAGAAGAGAATGGGAGCAGTTGTTGGCTAATCGGATCACATGACCTAGATACGTATGTCATCAGAATTTTTCTGTTGGCAATTTATCTCTTCCTTTGGCGTACTTCGAAATTTACGTGAGGATAAATTTCTTTGCTGCTGTTTAGTTATATGTTTTAGTTGACTCGGTAACTTTAAATTCAGATCTGCTGTATAATCAAGAGGGGCTATAGAAAAAAGGAAATAAGGTGTGTAACATGATTTTCATTGATCTAACATCATCATCGAAAATTGTATCCTTTTATTATACTAGGGGGCTCCGCCCCCTGCTCGCTTACGCTCGCCAACCCCCGGGGATTGCTGCGCAATCCCATTTGGTTTGCTTCGCAAACCAACACTCCTTTCACAGATGCCATTTGGTTTGCTTCGCAAACCAACATTACTTTCACAGAGTGAAACTATCTGAATAATTCGTATTATGCTGATTTCACTTTCCGGTTCATGACGTCACAGCGAGGGCTTCGCTGCGTCTCGCTTACGCTCGCCGACCCCGGGGATTGCCACGCAATCCGTTTAGTTTGCTTTCTCAAACCAATACTTCTTTCGCAAGTGATTTAACTTTTTTTTGCTTTAACACTTAATGCACTCTAAACTAATAGCCGCATCAGTAAAAAATCTTCTGCATCTTGTTCCCTGTACAATTTTAAGTAAACATTGTTAATATCCAAACTTTACGATCTGTACTTTGTCGGTAAACTGTCTTGAGAACAGAGGGAAAAAAGCGAGCCTTTTTCCTCGCCAAATAAAAAGAAATCGTTTTTATGGCAATTGTTGCTACGATAAATTTTATATCTGGCAAACCCGATAGTCAAAAGTGCAACCCACTACTGCTTTCGGAAGCAGCTATGCGAACTGAAAAATACGAAATTTGTGACACCAACTTTTGATTGCATCGAATTTATTTATGAACCAATTTTAAAAATAATTGTACCGTAAGAAAGAGTATATTCTGAGGTATACTGCAATATTTTTAAAATTAAAAACTAACAGTAATACTATACAGATATGACCATTTTAGTTTTGTATCGGAAGTTACGATCTGAAAGTTCCGAAAATTGTATGACCAACTTTTAATTGCATCGATTTTATTTATTAACCAATTTGAAAAATAACTGTACCATAAGAAAGAGTGTAATGTAATGTATTCAGTGATTTTTTCAAATTTAAAAAATAATGGCTTTTGCCGTAGACAAAACGGTTTTAACAATAAGTAGCGAAAATATCCAAAGATTCCGAATTTTGTATGACGAACTATTGATCGCATCCAATTTAATTATTAACCGATTTCAAAAATAATAGTACTGTATAAAAGAGTATATTTTGAGGTATACTGCGATATTTTAAAAATTAAAAACTAATAGTAATTAGATATAGATACGGCAGTTTAAAAAAAAAGTAACAAAAATGTCCCGATTTTTCCTGAATTTCAAAAAAATATTATTAAGAACCAAATTTAAATTTCAAAAAAAAACTCGACGAGCTGCAAAAATTTACGTTGAGAGGTACTCTTAAAAAAAAACTCACGACTGAAGACTGAAAATTTGAATGTGTTTTGCTCACTCGCGGAAGAAATTTCACTTCTTCAACTTTAACACTTAATAAAACCTAAACTAATAGCCGCATCGGAAAAAAATCTTAATAATTATCCAGGGAATACGATGAAGAACAAAGCATGTTAATTTCATTTTTTTCCGATCAGTACTTTCTCGGGAAACCGTCTAAGAATCGAGCTAAACAACACAGTTTTCAATCCTGCGGCGGCGGTAACATTTTTTTAATATAGAGAGATAAGTTAACAATTATATAAGTTAGTGTTTTATGTATGCTTTTTGTTACATCAGAATGGTCCTAAGCCAGGGGTGGATACGACACCATCATCCTAAAGCAAAGGGGACGGCAGAGGGGCAGTAAAATATCAGATGGTAGTGAGTTCAGGAGTGGTTCTTAGATTATTTATGTAAAATCAACGGAAGCTTGGAAAAATATAAAAAGGGTATTAAAAATTAGGAAAAGCAATTTAGAATCAAAAGGAATTAAATTGGAATTTTTTAAAAATAATTTGGAGGAACTAAAAACTTTTCCGCCAGATGGGTTCGAACTCGGGAAGTCAACCTCCGCTGCAGACGTCAATCTGAAGGTAGATGACTTTAGCCATTAGGCCATCGTTGTGTTCCGAAATAGGAGCTCTTTAAAAGTATAAGTACCCTTAGGATATGTTGGCGAGATATCCAAGTGAAGCCAAGCCCGTGAAACTAGCCAATCAAGTTGGACTTGCGTAAAGTACTATCATGGTTCTCTTCTCATTGGATATCGATTCTGTGACGTCAGGGAAAACCGTTGCATATCTATCCGCTCGTGACAATGCAAATGAATATTTACTTTTTCCCTACTGCATGCTTTTTGAATTCGTATTACTTTTTAATGTTTTTAGTTATTATAGCAATTATAGAATTAACTCCAGTTCTTATTGGGATTTAGGTTAACTAGTACGCTTACGATAAACAAATTATAGGCGATAGATAATTACATACTTTACACTCATTGCCATAATAATTTGCGCACCAAGAAATAACTGTGGGATCGTAACGAAACTTGGCATGATGGTACATGTCGGCCAGATATGCAAATGATTAGAGATGCAGCGTGATTGCGCATTGCGTAATGCTACTAGAGGGCGTTGAATTTCATTTTAATTGGAGTATAAGTCAGGTAAGCAGAGCTTGTTTGAGAGCGCATCTTTTGCAAAGGAAACGCTGAAGTAGACATGCCGTTACGCCGCTATCGAAGACAATATGAGCAGCTGTCAGAGTTCGAGAGGGGAAGAATCAACGGGATGATGGAAGCTGGGTGGTCAGCTCAGCGAGTAGCTCGTTAAGTAGGCCGTTGTGTTGGGACCAGTAAACAGAAGAGACGTCATTTACACGGCAACCAGGCTCAGGACTCCCTCGACAGACCTGTCGTCGAGAAGACCGTCACATCATACGAAACGCACGCGTAGAGACAACTGCCTCATTGGCCGCTATCCAGACACAGGCAGCACCTTCACTACGGGCCCCTGTTTCTTCCCGAACCATCGCAAGGCGCCTGACTGCAGGACATCTGGTATCGCGGCGCCCATTACGTGTGCTGCCAATGACACCCACCCACCGACGCCTCCGTTTGGAGTGGTGTCGCTCACGACGTGATTGGACTGAGGGAATCCAACAGAGTACTAAAACTTCCGTTCATTTGTACTTTTTTCTGCAATAAATTATCTTTTTTCTTTGTGATTTTGTAATCACTTTATTACATCAAAGTAGTTTTTACATGTGTAAAATTTCGTTTCATTTTGACGACTTTTTGTTGTTGCGAAAATTTTTATGGCAATGAGTGTATATATAGTTCTTTAACTGTATCGTGTGTGGAGAAATTATCTGATTTAATTTCAGGAAATAATTCAAAATATTTGTAAAAATTTAATGAGGTTAACATGAGTTGAATTAATTGAAAAATAAATGCACATGTTTGGAAATGACTACATCAAAAAATGTGCATAATATTTAATATGCATAATACTGAATGTTTTTTGAATTTGAGTTACATTTTAACATTGTCGGGCAATACAAATGAATATTTACTATTAAACTACTGAATATTTTTTGAATTCGTATTACTTTTTAATTTTTTTAGTTTGAGTTATTATATATTTAACTGAAGTTTTTTCTCATTGGGATTAATGTTAATTAGCACATATATACAAACAAAACAGTACGCTCTTAAGATAAATAAATTGTAGTCAATAGGTTGCTCTCAGGTCCGGAGTTCAGTTTAAAATTTGGTACAAGATAGTTGTGTTCTAAGCCTGACATTATTAAATTAATTAAATATTTTATATATATTTCTTCAGGCCTCTAGATAGGTAGGTTCCTGGTTCGTATCCGGGTTAGGGCATTGATGTTTGTAAGCTTATGGTGTAGAGGTGACTGCTACACCTTAAATCTGTCGTGGCCAAAAAACCTCACGTTGGGTTGGTGTGGAAGTTTGGAGAGTGGGGTGCTAGCTCAGACGTTGCTTCGTCATCTGACCGTGGATAAAAATTACGTGGCGATACACGGAAGGGCTTAGGCTGGAACGGTGATAACTAGTTGAATATATTTCTTCAAAAACTGTATTAGGTAATTGGTGATTATTTGTTAACGTCGTACTAGATCAACACAACGGGCTATTGATGACGGTCCGGGATCAATACCTTAAGGGAAAGATCCGAGGACAACACCTCGTAATTTTGAACCACGGTCAGATGACGAAGCAACACTTGAGCTGGCACCCCACTCTCCAAACTTCCACACCAACCCAACGTGAGGACTTTCGACCACGACAGATTTAAGATGCACCAGCTGCCTCTACAACATACGATTATAAAGATCCATGCCCGGACCCTAACCAGGAACCTTCCGATTTAGAGGCTAACACCTTAACCACTATACCGGTTGGTTGTCAAAACTGTATTAGGTGTGAAGAAATTATCTCAAAGATTTAATTTCAAAAAACTATTTCAAACTTCTTTTTTTAATATAATGAGGTTAGCATGATCTGGTTCAGTACCATCTTGGTTCAGGACTTTTTTCTGTATGATTAATTAGATTTTCCGGTAAATTGAAAATTGAATGCATTGCTTCTGCTGAAAGTCAAGCACCCCCACATTTTGTAAGAAGAAAACCTTTTGTTTCGAAATGCTTGGAACATATTTTGGTGAGTTTAGCAAATTTAAAATTTTTTCTTTTGACACTTTTTTCCCGCAATTTTCTTCTTTCTTTATCTTTGGGATAACTAATAAATGGGACAAAATAACAATTTTAAATATATTCGAACTAAATAAATGAATTTTCAACAGGTGCACATCTTTACAAGTACGTATGAATTGTTTTACTTATAGTTCTGAATATCATAAATACAAAATTATTTTTGTTTTAAGGAGCTAAACCTTAGAAGTAAAGAGAACAGCAATTTATTCTTTCGCCTTTCCAGTTGAAAGTTATAGGTCCAAGGGAAATTATTTGAAAGAAAAGCTCTTTTGTCAAATGCAATTTTATAGTAAAAAATCTTACAAAGATAAAAAACATGAACAGAAAAGGTCCCCTAAAGTGCATAAATGTGGTTCACAATTACTTATATAATACGGTTCAGGAAATGCTTTTATTCTATATTTAACAAATCGATTTTAGTCAACATGTAATTAAAAGTTTCAAACGCGTCATCTTTCATTTTAAATATTATTCTTTTCTCAGCAAGAAATAACAATTTATGTGATGTACTTAAATCAATGTTACCAATTCATAAAATTTTTATCGTGTAAGACCACAAAAGAATATAGTACTCCTAGTTGGCGCCAAAACATAATCGCTAAAACAGAACGATTTCGCGCAAGTTTTAACTATTTTTCGGTTAACTATTTTTAATATTTTAAGACGGTATAAATATTCAACTTACAATTGTTAACACATTTTGTTTCAAACATTATTTTAGATATATACTGATTGCAAATCTATGAAATCTTTTTATAGAACGGGAAATGTCCGCAAAGGTTGTATTTATTAATTCTAAAGTTAGAACATACATTTTTATCATACTAGAAAATATTGAAATATACAAATGTGTGTGTGTGTGTGTGTAAAAGACACGTTTTTAGCTCAGCTGTGAAATATAACGTTTTAACCTTTAATAAATTTGGAATCACATCCATATGCACAGCACCGATACACAGATAAAAACAAATGTTGTCGTAAACTTTCAATGCATTTGCTAGGGAAGAAGGAATGCGCAAACAATATGCGCATTGGAGAGAAGAGTATGAGGATCACGTGACTACTGATTTGATCACATGATCATTCGGACATTAAAAGGTTGCCATAGCTCACTCTACTTAATATCTACTCTATGGTCGCACATTGAGTAATTTTTACTGGTAGATGTGATCAGGGATTTGAAAATTAATTTTACCACGAGGTAAGGATTTCCTCGTATGTTTGTCCAATGCACTTGAATAAATAATTACAGTTGTGCTAAAATTGAACAAGACAGTTGAAAAGTAATGCTACAAAAAAGGTTCACCAAGAACATAGAAAAGTTGTCTTTATTTCAGAATGGAAGCTAAAAAAAACGGAGAATTAACTAAGCTAGGTGAGATTAATCTCATTCAAAACTTAGCCACGGAAGGAAAATGTAAGTTCATTGAATTTAAACAGTTTAATAAATATTCCTTACGTGTAAAAATAAATTATACTAGCCAGGCTGCGCTGGCTAGCGCTCGGCGGTTTGTAATAACTATCAAAGCTGAATAAAACGCGAATATCCACGACACTTGCACATTCGTGAATGAAAAGGTTAAATCTATGTATAGGTAGGCTATTAGTAACTGGGTACAGATAAATATTTTCATGGTAAATATTTCGGTGGAGTGGTCGTTCACGGTAAGATGTTTGTCGCCAACTAATTTTTGTCGCCAAATCAAGATGGCGGCTGAATTTCGTAACATCAGATAGGGTTGCCATAACAAAAACGGCAGATGTGAAGAAAATCCGCAAAAGGTGAAGGTTACCATATTTGGCGACAAATCGTCTTCTTACCGTGAACGACCACTCCACCAATATTTCAATTGCTGCACAGTTTTTGATAAAAATGGCAGGAAAGGTTTCTGACCTTAGAAGCATATTATATTTAAAAATACATTACAGCTCAAAACTGCAAAAATCAGCCAAGTCTCTCAGATGTTCAATTATTGAAACGGTTATTAGAGACATACCAAGTGTTCCGTTTTGGATATCGGAATCAGAAGTAATCCAGAGTGTAGTAAACTGTTCCATAAAAACGTCTTATATCACAAGTACTCAAACAGTTTATTTACAATTCTCATACGTACACTCTGCTTTAAATCACAAAATAACACTCAGCAGCATTTATGGCGTAAAAATAATATACAATTTTCTCTAGCAAAATTCTAAAATCAACTCAAAAGCCATTCTCTGCGTATATCACAAAAACTAGACTGTTGCCATTCGCAACTTAACAAATATATCAAAACAAAGATAATAATCAGGGTAGAGTATAAATCCAACATTCTCCCACCTAAGTTAACTTTCATCTTAAAATTTAACTTATAACTAATTATAGTCACAATTACAATAACAAAATTATATAAACAGTTCACAAGTCCAGCTTACGAGGCATCTTAATGATACGGCCACCTCTAGTTTTTCTTGCCTCCTCAGAAGATTCAATATTGCAGTCAACTGATTGACTGACTTCTGGTTGCTCACTTGATTTTGTACCTGGTAACTTTTCTCCTACTAGAACTGACTTTGCTGCTGACACTTCTAAAGGATAGAGGCGTTGTATCGGTCGAAGCAACTCACCCCTTGCAGTTTTTAGTCTTACAAGCCTTGTAACTCCATCTTTCCCTGGGATTACCTCCACTATTTTCCCAAGGGGCCAACTGATACGTTTCGTGTTGTCGCTTCCAATCAAGACGACGTCACCAACAGCTACTTCGGCAGCCCTTTTACGTTCTGGTCTCTGAAGCAGAGCTCCCAAATATTCCGATCGAAATCTATTTCTTAAGGCTTTTTGCAAATTTTGTCGATACTTAACACGTTTGTTAATACTCTGATGATCAATTCTATCACAGTCAGGAACACCACTCACTTTGATGTCTTGTAGGAACATCGAAGGAGTCAAAGGAACCAGCTCTGCGTCATTATCCGCGACGTATGTCAACGGTCGAGAATTGATTATGGATTCGCAATCACATAACACCGTCGTCATCTGTTCATAGGTTAAAGTAGATCGGCCCAGTACTCTTCTCAATAATCTTTTAAGAATACCGATCAGTCTCTCCCACCATCCACCCCACCAAGAGGCAGTCGGTGGGTTGAATTTCCACTTAATAGGATGAAGAGCAGTGTCACTCACAATAAGGTTCCAATCCACCGCACTTAGCAAATTTGAAGCACCCACAAAATTGGAGCCATTATCACAATAGATAGTGCTGCCTCGTCCTCTACGGGCTATAAACCTGCGCAAAGCCATTAAAAAGGATTGCGTAGATAAAGAATCCACTAATTCAATGTGTACTGCTCTATATACAGCGCATGTGAATAGACAAACCCAAGTTTTCTTATTATCTCTGAGAAACAGTGGTCCCGCCAGGTCAACACCGCAGATCTCAAACACAGCAGCCTCTCGTACACGGTCTTCTGGAAGAGATGCAGTGAGAGCATCAAGCTTCTTTGCAGAAAGTCTCTTACAAACAATACATTTGGATAAGATGGATCTCACTGTCTTTCTACCATGCACAATCCAGAATCGCTCTCTTAAAATGTTAAGCAGTATTTGAGTCCCAGCATGAGCATTTTTTACATGATAGTGCATCACTATACGATTTACAACTTCGTGTTTAGATGGTAAAATTGCAGGCATTCTAAAATCTTTACTATCTGGTCGATATAAAAGTTTTGTTTTCAATCGGATGATATCGTCTTTATCTTTGAAGGCTCCCACAGTTTTCAACTTTTCATCTTGTTCATTAACGAAGCTTTCTTTCTGTATTATTCTGATAACTCCATACTCAGCTACAGAAATTTCTTCGGAATCAAGGCTACCATATTTTCTAGTATTTCTCGGAATACGACTATTATTAATGAATCGAAGTAGCCAGGCAATAATTCTTATAGTTTTGCTATAGCTCGAAAACTTATAGATGAAGGAATTGTCGATATTTTGAAGGTTCACCATAGATGATACTATTTCCTTCCTCTTTTCTTTCAACACTTCTTCTTTATTTACGGAGAATTCAGATCTAGGCCATTCAGCAGATGGGTAATAGAGCCAAGTAGGTCCTTGCCACCACTCTGTCTCCAACAATTGTCGAATGGAACAACCTCTGGAGGGTAGATCTGCCGGATTCATCGATCCAGGTACATAATACCAATTTTCCGGTTTACTCACTAATCTAATTTCTCGTACTCTGTTATATACAAATGGTGTCCAGTTTTCGCTGCCTTTTATCCAATACAAGGCGTTACTGGAGTCAGTCCAAAAGAAGGTTGGAATATTTCCCAAGTTCAAATCTGCTATAACTCTTTGCCACAGTCGGGTACCAATAGTGCACGCTAACAACTCCAACCGAGGAATTGTAGTAGACTTCAGCGGAGCTACCTTGCACCGTGCTTGAACTAGTTCACATGAAGTTAAGTTTTTACTTTCATTCCTTAAAAATATACAGGTAGCATAAGCTATTTTGCTCGCGTCACAAAAAACGTGTAAACTTAAACTGCAGGTATCATCAGGGTCTTTTATTAAACATCTAGGGATAGCAATTTCCTTAAGTAGATTCAACTGTTTTCTCCACTTCTCGAATTTTTTAGATATTGCTGGTGGTAACTCCGAATCCCAAGTTGTTTTCATTTTCCACAGTTCTTGTAACATTAGTTTCGGGTACAAAGTCACTGGACAGGTAAACCCAATAGGGTCAAAAATTTTGTGAACTTCCGACAGTATTTTTCGTTTAGTAACAGGTCCATTATCTTCGCAAACTTCCTTTAAATTTACAGAAAGAGTATCTGAGTTTAAAACCCATTGCAGGCCTAATACCGGGATAATTTTATTTTTAACACAAGAAACCTCTTCTGTTGAGAACTGGGAACAATTGTGCTCCCACCCTCTAAGGTCAAACTTCCTTTCTGACATAATACCTGTAGCTACTTGAATGAACTCATGCAATTCTGTCTCAGTTTTTACACTAGTTAAACAATTGTCCACGTAAAAACTGTTTTTAAATTTCTGAACGATATTCACAGGATATTTTGAGTTTCCAAGTTGTGCTTCCTCCAAAATCGTTTCTAGATGATATTGAATCACAGAATTAAGTAAGAAAGGGCTACTAGAAATTCCAAAGACGACCCGACAGTGTCTAAAATATTTCAGTTCATTGTTTTCATTATACCAAAGAAATCTTAAATAGTCTTTATCGTTTTCTTGTAGGCAAATTTGTAAAAATGCTTTACGGATGTCCGCCGTAACTCCAAACTTGTTCCTCCGAAAACGTGTTAATATAGTGGGGATTAACTCCACAAGGTTTATTCCTTTCTCCAGGCAGTCATTCAAGCTTGGGGAAGCTCTCAGCTTCGCTGAAGCATCAAACACAGGTCTGATTCTGGTTGTGCTATTTTCTTTCACGACATGTCTGTGTGGTAAATAATGAGACGGCAATTGAATCTCATGCTTAGGAACTTCTTCAATTATTCCTTCTCTTGTCCATTCTTCAAATATTTGATTATAATCGTCATACAAATGTTCTTCTTTTAACTTTCGCACAGTACCTTCCAGTCTCTTTAAAGCCAAATTAAAATTATCAGGCAGGGGAAGGTGATCGTCAAGCCAAGGTAAATGTACCACAAAACGATTGTCTTTGTTGACCTGAACTGTGTTAAGAAAATGCTCTCTGGCTGATTCCTGAAGGTCTTCTTTAGTTTTCTTCTCAGATGTATCGGTAATGCCAAGTGTGTCAAGAGTCCACAATTCTGTTATTGTCTTAGTTGTAGAAAGCATAGAATTAGCTACAGAGATTTCATTTTCCTCTGAAGAAATCTGGTGCGTACGTCCCATAATAGTCCACCCTAAACGTGTTTCCATTGCTGTTAAACCACAAGGTAAGGATTTGTAACCCCCGGTAATGATTTTTCCAGCTACATCGGCTCCTATTAAAATTTCAATAGGACCTTTATAATCATCGTTCACATGAATACTACAGTCAGTGAGCTCTTTTAAATGAATCGCAGGCATTGTCGGTGGAACGCTTTCACAGATAACAGGTTGACTCAATACTTGGAAATGACAGTTATAAGACCCATCGCAACTTGTCAAATATAAAGTAAACACATCATGCTTACACACTCCTGTATTTTCTCCACCGAACAGAGAATGTTGAAGATATTCCCAGCTTTCCCTTTTATATTTCATCTCTTTCGCAGTATTTTTTAAAATGTAAGAGCGCTGCGAAGCAGAGTCTATGATGGCTCTTGCCTTCCGTTTTCTCCCATCACCTCTGATTAAAACCGTTAATGTTAGTAACATAACACTAGGGCTTTTGGAGACATTCGCAAGTGCTTGATCCTCATTAGGAACATTATCTAACTCTGCAGTTTCGTTTCCGGTAGGTGAGAATGCTTGTTGCTTTATGTTATGACAGAGTAAAATATGATGTCTTTTTCCACAACCCAAACAAGTTACCCTTGAGTAGCATTTACGAACTTGATGACCCGGTTTTAAGCACAGAAAACAGCACCTTGATTTCTCTACGAGATTCTCTCTATCTTTCATCGCCATTTTTCGTACCTTCAAACAGTCAGTGGAATTATGTAAACTGTGGCAAAATATGCACTGTCTCTGTTCCTTTGAAGAGGTTAAAAGATCAGCCGCACTAGCTATTTGACGAGTGTCCCCATATTTGTGCTTATTGATTCCAGCCCTCTTCTCCTTGAACAATTTAAAATTATGTTTGGTTTCAACTCCAAAATTTTGTGAGGCTAAAATTATACGCTCCTCTGCCTGTACTTCATCTTGAAGAAAATCAAGAATTGAATCGAGATCAGTCTTTGTTGTAATTTTTGTAGTATTTTGATCTTCCTCATCATGTGATCTACGACTTGTAGATCTATATCGTTCCCACGCTAGAAGCGTTTCCTCAGGTAAAGCAGACTCAACAAGTGGGAAAAGCATAGCCGCATATTTATCTCTAGTTACTCCTAATATCTCAAGCGCACGGAGCTTTGTTTCTAATAAATCATAAAGATTTCTCAAAGATTTTCTCATATTCTGCTTTTGAAGAACTAATGATAGAAGATCCCTAACATACACTTGTATAAGTAATTCTTCTCTGCCAAAACGTAATTTTAATTGTTCGATAGCTTTATCGTAACTGTTTCCCCCGGGTGGAAAACTTTTAATTAAATCTTCGGCAACACTTCCCTTCTCCATACATTGGGATAGGTATGCAAACTTATCATGCGAATCTAAATTAAGGTCTTTATCGACTTTCTCAAATTGACCCCAAAATCTAAGCCAGTTCCTTAAATCTCCATTAAATGTAGGCAACTGTATTTTAGGGTAACGTAATAATGTTTTTTGCTGAGAAACGCTACAATTCGAAACAACGTCTTCTCTTTCAGAAAGCGAAAGTTGTTTCAACTTTAACTGCAAAAACCGCCAACGGTCTATATAACTTTCTGATTCATCGATCTCTTTCTCTATTACATCATCTTCAACGTCTTCAGAAAAAAGAAACTGCTTAACAATTTCTTCAGAATTTACCATTAGCGTAGCTTTTTCCTCAATAACTCTCAGTTTAATTACTTTATCGGAAATTTCTAAGTTTGCTTCTTCAGCATCAAACTCATTACATGCTTTACTAAACAGTCTCCTCTGCTGAGTTCTATTTTTCTTTGCTGCTTCCATATCAATTCCGAAAATAGTATAAACAATTCAGAAAGTAGGATAAACAAACAAAAACTCACTCATTAATCAGCAGTCGAGTCCTGTCGCGGACGCCAGATGTTCCGTTTTGGATATCGGAATCAGAAGTAATCCAGAGTGTAGTAAACTGTTCCATAAAAACGTCTTATATCACAAGTACTCAAACAGTTTATTTACAATTCTCATACGTACACTCTGCTTTAAATCACAAAATAACACTCAGCAGCATTTATGGCGTAAAAATAATATACAATTTTCTCTAGCAAAATTCTAAAATCAACTCAAAAGCCATTCTCTGCGTATATCACAAAAACTAGACTGTTGCCATTCGCAACTTAACAAATATATCAAAACAAAGATAATAATCAGGGTAGAGTATAAATCCAACACCAAGTGCTACATTAAGATTCTTTGACCTTCCTCATGCGACATGTAAGGAGTTTCGCATTTGCAATCGGCTCTCTTTCATGCATTTGAAACGGTTAATTCTAATTTCATACTAATCCCATCTTGACAACATTTCGTAAATTTTTTACTTGTATTGAGTTCATATTTCCAATAAAGGGCATGGCAAAAAGTGCACAAGGTTATCGTTTCCTTCACGGTCCCCCTAGGCGACTTTTCCAAAAAATCGCTCGCTAAAGTAAGGTCGTATCGATGACGTCCACATCCAAGAGGGCGTCATCAACAACATGCAGAGAGGAACAAGTACCCAAAATTTGTCCATCCAATTTTCTGATTATGTATAAGCAAAATCCACACTGTGAACCTTTGTATATATGAAAAGGAAAATGAGGAATGCACAAATAAACAACAAAGTGTACAGAAAACGAACTTACGAAACAAAGGCCCTAAATGGATTTTCATAAAATCGAAAGGAACGTATTTTTAATTTTTTTTCGCCACACATATTCCGTCAGATATACCTACATTTGAAGACATACTTATTTAACGATGTTGTAATTCCCACAGCAATAAAATCGAAAGGAACATAGAATCGAAAAGCGATGATAATGGAAATCAGAGCTATCCAAAAAACGCAATTGCTAACGAAGGAAGGATTCGAAAAGAAAAGGTATTTGAAAAAAAAAAAAAAAAAAAAAAACCACCCGGTCGAAAAGGAGTGGGTGGTATTTGAAAAAACCGGGGTAAGGGGACTGGGTTAGGGTTGCCATTAATAGAAAAAATCCAAAATCCAATACATTTGCCGATATTCTCGTGTTTGGCGAAAAAAAAAACCATAATTGACATAATATCAAAGTTTTCAAAAATAGAGTTGCCAAAAAACTAACTTTTCGAGCCGGGTAGCGATCTTTGGCAAAAAATTTAGGGGGATCGTGTAGTAAAGGTCATCCGTGCACAATTCTCTCAAATTACTGCAGTTGTGTTCTTGAACGTCAGAAAGATTTTCGCTTGAAGCATGTTGATAACTAAACCTTCGTCGAGCTCTCCATTTCATAGCATTGCTCAGTCGTTTCATTCTCGCGGTGAGTTCTTTTTCGTGCATTTTTAAACTGAAACTCCATTTTGCATAGAAATTGAACTCGGCTATTTGAAAACAACAAGAATTAAAAAAAATCTGGGTTATTTTATTTAAGCTGATTGTTGCCATTTGACGATACACAAATGATGTCGATTTTGGGTCCACGTGCTATTGGGTCCTTTTTAATAAACTATTAAATTAATGATTAGAAAAAAGAGGTTCGAAACCAAGGACCACAATTAAGCCAAATTGATGTATAGTGGTTAGATTTTAATTTTTGGGATTTGGACCATTAGAAAAACCTTCCACTGAACCCTATACATGAGTTACAGGACAGGAGATTGTCGATATCTTAATCATGAAGAATGCATAGGTGATTAAATGTCACCAAGAGAATTGATGAAAGACACAAAAATAAGTCATGGTTTAAATTTTAAAAATATCTTAACATTTTTATTGAATACCAGTATCATTGCAATTATTCCCAATAAAAGAGAACGGCACACAACAATGTAATGCTCGAGTAAAATACCAATTAAGACACAGATATAGATATACCATGAAATAGAATTAAAAAAAAGGAAAGTGTCATGACGACGTTAATGGCAGTTAGGGTTAAGCATTGTTGGCAAGGGAAATCAGAAAAAACACGCGGAATTTTGGGAAGAACAGCGATAGGATATTAAGTCAACGATATGCTGTTTTCTTTGTTCTGCAGAACTAGATAAAGATACTTAGCTAATTGTATGCTCCATAGTTGGAGGGTCACGGAGGCCACGCGTCGGAACACAACTTCTACACCATGCTGGGTCAAAGGAAAAGGCCGAGAGAGAGAGAGAGAGAGAGAGAGAGAGAGTGCTCGGAAATCCAGGGCTTTTTACAGGGCCGGATTTAAGAGCATGCCGCTTATAGGCTAAAGTCCATTTGCCGCCCTCTCTATAGTACATATTTGCTTAATACATTTGTTCTATATAACAAAAGGATAGAGTTGATTGGTGTTTTCATCTTTTTTAAACATAAAATACATTTAGTTTAGATAAAACTAAAATTGTAATGGTTTACATAGCAAATTTTTTTTTTATATAATCAAATTAGTTATCTATTTGGTTTTTTTACTTACTTCTTTTAAGATTCGTTAAAAAATGAAAGGGGTTTCCAACTAAATTAATTAATTTGTTCTTGGAGATCAGTGATCACTATTTTAAACATATTTTTTTATTTTAATGCTAATGACTATCTTTTGTGTAATTGAAGAACTGTGTTCAATTTTAATTAAGTTGTCCTACACGGAAATGAAATTACACACAATGTAGTTAGTTACTGGTTTATTTGTTGAAAAATATACAAACTTCTCTAAAGCAACTCACCCCACGTAATCTTCATGTTCAAATTTACATAGCTTTCTTACGAGATTTCTTAATGGTAAACTCGTTAATAATGTCCTCATAAGAAAGTGTTTTTGTTGTATTTGCCTCAATACAAAGTAATAAAAGTGAGTTTAACCGTATTTCAGAAATACTAGTTCGCAGATAGTTCTTAACTTTTCTAAGGCAGGAAAAATTGCGTTCTACCGCGCAATAATTTGTAGCAGGTATGCACAAACTTATTCTTACCAGCAATGTCCAAATTGGGGTAAACATCTTGTAAGGAATTACACCTCAGAAATTTCGAAATTCTTTCCAACGATTTATCAGATGGGTGATCTTTACCTTCAGCACAGTGATTTTTAAAGTGAATACACTCTTCAGTGAAATCCGAATCCAAATCATTTGTGTTGACTTGGTAAAGGTTGGTGACCCTTTTCCTCAGTTCCTCTTCCATATCTGTATTCTCCACTTCGGTCTTCGTCAGGCCAAACTTTTCGTTTTAGCTGTCATTTATTGTATTTTACATAAGATGTAGTTTTGGTTATATCCATGGTCAATTCCTCAAAGTAATAAAAGTTGTTTCTCTGTTCCGTAAAATATTCTTCAAGAGAGCCATACAAATCTCTGACCAACAAAACATCCACAGTTCCACTTTGCATGGTTTTACTAACTTTATGGATTCTGTGAAGTACGGTGCTCCAGAAACACACCATAAACGAAGTCTCAAACGTTCTAATCTTCGAAGTATTCCTCGGGATTCGCATCTAGTCGTTGCTTTTTCTGTTGTGTCATTTGTAATTCTTGTCAAAGCAATGTACACTTCTTCCCAAGACTCTCGTAAACTTTGGCACGCGTCATCTCTTGCTGACCATCGAGTAGGACACACTTTTTTAACTGTCTTCTTATTCTGATAAGATTCTTCCATAACGCTTGTTAGTCATTCCTATTGCTTTGTAGAGCACGTAAAAAATACATACATTTCTTGGAGCAACATGAAAAATGTGCACGTTTCTTCACAAGATTCTGCAGCATAGGATCCAATAAGATTTAGAGAGTGTGCCTCACACGGGATGAATAAAGCTAAAGGAGTTTTTTTTTCTTTATTTTTGCTTGCAGACAATTGTAAACGCCGGCCAGATTGGAAGCGTTACCGTAAGATTGGCCTCTGCAGTCATCAGTGTTTATTTGCAGATTTTCTAGCTCATTCATAACACACTCAAACATTCCTTCAAAACTATGACCAGCTGATGGAATGAAGTTAAGAAATATTTCACAGGGCACACCGTCACTTGAAACATATCTAATAGCAAGGACTAACTGGTCTACATGTGACATGTCTGGGGTCGAGTCTATGATGAGAGAAAAGTATTTAGATTGTTTCAACTCTTCAGAAATTACTTGCCTAACAATTCGAGTCATTAACTCAATTACCTTATCGCATCTCTTGGAAGAGAGATAATTTGTATTGCCACTACCACAATTACCGTATTTTTCAATGAGTGTTGCTAAGAATGGATCGAACTTGAATATCAGCTCTAAAGTCATAAGAAGATTTCAATTCCTGTTAGAACCAAATATCTCGTTGTCGCCTCTTAAAGCGAGGCCTATTGATGTCAGGGCCTTGACAGCCGCTACAACTCTAGTTAAAACGTTTCTCCCATAGTGTGTTTCTTTGTCTAGTTGTAAAGTTAGCATACTGTCAACACGGTTAAAATAAATTTCTCTTGCTCTTAAAGTAATAATAGCAGATTTGTGTAATGGGGAATTTTCATGGTGACATGCACGACTTTCTACATTTTTACAGTCATTGAAATCATCTTTGTCGTCAAATTGTGATCGTTCTTTAGTGTTAAACACTAAACATGGGCAACAAAAAACTAATTCATTTTTTTAGAGAAAATCATCTATTTTATTTCACGAACTTCTCCATTTTTTAATCTACGTTCAAAGAGAGATTTAGTCAAATATCTCTTTTGATCTTTGAACGCTCTTAAGCTGTTAATGAAATCTAACCCTACGTTTTGGTCAAAGCCATTTTTTGCTATTAGATCTCTATTAGCATCATTTAAGATCCACAAAGCTGGATCCTTATTTAAAGAGTTCATTAATGTTGGCTCTTTATTTTCTGTTAAAGATTGACTTTTCAGATCAAATCTATCAGGTACAATCTTATTGTGAGAACTTACTTGAATTTCAGTAGGTTCTGATAACAACATGGCTGTTTTGGAACAACTAGTTCCAGAGAAAGCATTTTCATCCCCAACAGAACCATCACAAACAGCACGAGCACTTTCAGGTTCCCCTTTATCTTCTTTATCGTTCTTTTCTTTCACTGGCAAACTATTAGTTTTAAAAAACAACAACAACAAAAAAAACGATCTTGTATTCAGCGCCACTGAGTCTCTGCCTAACGTCACTCATAGTAGGGAGTAGCCTACTTGTTAAAACTGTACGTTATGTATTGGAATACTCTAAACCAGGGATGGGCGAACTACGGCCCGCCGGAAGGTTTTATCCGGCCTGCGGATAGAATTTTAATTTGCAGGTCCGACGGAAATTAAAAGAAAATATGATTTATATATTATATATCCATCTCCTTTTCTACTTTGTTTAAATTTTTTTTTCTTCCTTTTTTTTCAAAGGACTGATGATCTTTTTACTTTTTCTATTTTTATTCTACAAAACATAAATCGACGGAAATAGCAAGCACAGACAGCTTTCAATCGGTAAAGTGTTAAAAGCAGAAGTTCTTTGTTAGTTATAACTGTAGACTTCCGCCAACAAGCGTTATCTCTTTCTCGGGGAGCAGACATATGGGAATCCAATATAGGTGAATTAGACCTCACATGTGGCAGACTGCGCATTTTAAGCTCCAGTCAGCGGCTTTTTTTTTTGGCGCGAGTTAGAAAAATTATTGATTGCGTATGGAAAGATTGCGGACATATAGCATCATTGTGAATAGTGGTGAAAGTATTAAAAGTATAGCGCAGCTAGTGCTTGTTTGGGTTATTCGTAAAATATTTCAACCCCCAAAATGGCTACTAAAAAACGTAAAGTTGATTCAGAGTGACGTGCTTTTAATGATGAATGGACCTGGAAATATTTTTTTTACAGTTGTTAAGGATAAACCAGTGTGTCTCATCTGCAATGAAGCTGTAACAGTCTTCAAAGAATATAACATTTCCCGTCTCTCTCTCCCTCTCTCATTTCCCATCTAAGCATAAGAATTCCAATTACGAAGCAATGTCCGAATATGAAAGAAAACAAAATGTAGAAAGTCTTTGTAAAAAATTATCAGGCCGACAAAATTTTTTCAAGAAGGTAAACACTATCCAAGAAGCAGCTACATATGCACGTTACATTGTAGCATACAATATTGCTAAAAATAATAAAGCTCTCAGTGATGGGGGAGTTCGTTAAACAATGCATGCTCCAAGTTTGTGATGATTTTGCTCCATAGCTATGGATGAAAGCACTGATATAAATGATACTGCTCAATTAGTATTATTTATAAGAAGTGTTGATGAGAACTTTGAAATTAACGAGGAACTGGCGTGCATGCTTTCTTTAAAGGGAACTACAACGGTATGTGATATTTTTCGGGAATTTCAGTAAGGGCTTTTAACTTTGAAAGTGCCTATAACAAATATATATAATATTACGACCGATGGAACACCAAATATGACAGTAAAAAAATTTGGATTTTTTGGACTCTTTAATCAAAACTATCCTGGGAACAATGTTGTTTTTCTACATTGTGTTATACATCAAGATGCTCTGTGTAAATCTGCATTGAATATGAAACCCGTGCTTGATGCAGTCGTGAAGCTTATAAATACTATTCGCTCTCGTGGGCTTACTCACAGAAAATTTCGAGATTTTCTTCAGTCCGTGCAATCTGAATAATCTGATGTACTGTATTACACGAAAGTAAGGTGGTTTAGTGCAGGATGTGTTTTCGAGCGAGTTTGGCAGCTGAAAGACGACATTGTGACGTTCTTCCATGAGAAACAGTGTTCTGCGGAGTGCGAAATGTTGGAAGTTACAGAATGGCTTTCGGACTTTGCATTTTTCACAGATCTTCTTTGTCATATGAGCAACTTGAATATCAAGATGCAAGGGAAAAATCAATTTATCGACGATATCTGGGCCCATCTCAAAGTTTTTAAACTAAAACTTAATCTGTTTGCTGGGCAACTAGCTAAGAAAGACTTGTATCATTTCTCGAGGTTAAATTTAATACCCTCAGTAAATGAAGAGAAGCTTAAGAATTATGAAGATGGCTTGAAAAAACTGCATAATGAGTTCGAACGCAGATTTCAAGATTTCAGTGCCATTCAAACAGAATTGGATATTTTTACCATGCCTTTCAACGTAAATTGTAAAGCAGTGAGGTCAGATTTGCAACTTGAATTAATTGAGTTGCAATCTAACAATCATCTAAAGCAGTTGTTTCTCAATATGCCAAAGTTAGAGTTTTACAATCATTATCGAAAGTAAGTTTCCCAAATTTAATATCTCACGCCCAGAAAATCAATGCTATGTTTGCTTCATCTTATATATGTGAGCAAGTGTTTTCAACTATGAACCTTAGAAATAATTATTTCAGAAGTAGACAGACAGATGAGCATTTAGCCTCGTTCCTTAGAATCAGTACATCTCACTTCGAACCTAAATATAAAGTACTTTTAAAAATGAAATCGCAATTTAATTCATTTCATTAACATATTTAAATTGTAATACTTGTATATTGTTTTTAAAATTTTAGAAAAATTTATCTTGGCCCGCCAAACTTTTTTTTTTCGATTTTTGGCCCGCGACCGAAAAAGTTTGCCCATCCCTGCTCTAAACTATAAGGCAAAATCGTATTAAAAACAATGGTATTTGCTGTAGATATAACGGTTTTAACAAAAAGTAGCGAAAATATCCAAAGATTCCGAATTTTGTGTGACCAACTTATGATCGCATCGACCTTATTTATTAACCAATTTAAAAAATAACTGCACCGTAAGAAAGAGTAAATTCTGAGGTATACTGCGATATTTTTAAAATTAAAAACTAATAGTAATAAGATATAGATATGACAGTTTTAAAAAAAAGTAACGAAAATGTCCCGCTTTTTTCCCGAATTTCAAAAAAATATTATCAAGAACCAAATTGAAATTTCTAAAAAAACTCGACGAGCTGCAAAACTTTACGTTGAGATGTTTGTTCTCTTTAAAAAAAAGTCACGGCTTAAGACTGAAAATGTGTATGTGTTTTGCTCACGCGCGGAAGAAATTTCGCTTTTTAAACTTTGACACTTTGAATTTAATAAACCCTAAACTAATAACCGTATCGGAAAAAGATCTTTACAGTTCTCCAGGGAACACGATGAAGAACAAACAATGTTAATTTCATATTTTTCTGATCCGAACTTTCTAGGGAAACCGTCTAAGAATCGAGCTAAACAGCACAGTTTTCAGTCCTGCTTCGGCGACGGCAACTTTTTTTTAATATAGAGAGATTATATAAATATTTTATTGTTATATATATTATTATATAAATATTTTAAATATTATATATATTATCATATAAATATTTTTATTATTATATATATTATTATAAAAATATTTTTACTATTATATATGTTATTATATAAATATTTTTATTATTATATACATTGTTATAAAAATATTTATAATAATATATATATTATTATATAAATAATTTTAATACTATATATAGTATTATATAAATACTAGGGGGCCCGCCCCCTGCTCGCTAACGCTCGCCAACCCCCGGAGGATTGCTTCGCAATTCTCATTGGTTCGCTGCGCGAACCTATGCTCGCTTCGCTCGCATCAATGAAGACACGTGTCCTAGCAGAAGAGATTGATTACAAAATAAGATATTCCAAAAAAATATTTTTCAAATCTAAATTTGTTGCATTACATAAAAGATATACAGGGTGGTCCCGAATTCATGGTACAAACTTTAATGGTAGGTACAGGACATTGTAACAATGATTTATTGTATAGGAATGTATAGTTGCAAGTGACGCGGTGAGGCGAAAACAGGGGAAATAACGGCCGAAAGGAAAAACAAAGATTTTATTGAAAGCGTTGTTGACAAGTGTCATGTTTACAGTAATTGTTCAAAATTGCGTCCACCAGTATCGATACATGCTTGACAGCGTCGGTGGAGCGATTGGCGTACACGTTCAAAGTTCATTCGTAACGCAGCTCTGCCGTTACCATTTGCACGGCCGTACATGTAATGCATGTCTGCTTTTTCTGCATACGTAAAGTCACCCATCGTCTACGGCAGCACAATTGTGAATGGCGCTTTTCCCTACTGCGATGCATCATGTTCAACAGCGGCTAGACATCTACTGCCCTCTACCGGCAATGATACCAACCGATCACTCCATTTCTCTTTCCTTTTATTTCCCCTGTTTACGCCTCACCGCGTCACTTGCGACTATACATTCCTATACAATAAATCATTGTTACAATGTCCTGTACCTACCATTAAAGTTTGTACCATGAATTCGGGACCACCCTGTATACAGTACCACAGGAATCAGAATTTAAATGAAAACTTTGAGCAAATTTTTACTCGCAATGTGGACGCTGCTTTGGAAATTGAATACCCAGCATGTTGTTTGTGTGTACATTTCCCCAGTACTCGAGCCACCCATACACTTTTTGACTGAGTTTGTTGTCGAAAGTTGTAGTGCATGCGTCTTGTTGTACTATAATTGTTAGCCTTGAAAAGGACCGTTTTTTAAATAGCCCTGAAAAGATCCTCCGCTTTCTTAAATTTCTATTACAAACCGCAACAGCTCGTCTAAAATTCATTTTTTTCAATAAAATTTCATCCGATAACACTATAGATTCAAATGAGTCGCGAGGCTCCTAGTAAACAAACAATCGCACAATGTTGCCAAAACGCGGTAACAAATAACGTCTTTTTTGCTTGCCACGTAAGAGAAATATATATATAGATTTTTATAACAAATATATTATTATATAAATATTTTTATTACAATATATATTATTATATAAATATTTTTATTAATATATATATTATTGTACAAATATTTTTAATATGATATACAGGAATTGGACAAAATAATACGAACACTCGTGAAAAATAGAACTCGAAAGAAACCTTTCGTATAATCCTGCATTCTAGCGGTGAAGAGTGCCACCTAGCGGATAAGAAAGTACACACATCAGTCTTCTACTAGCAGTGATAGAAGTCGGATGTGAAATATATTTCTGCGTTAAAATTACGTTATGACTGACCTCTCTGATTTCGAAAGAGGCATGATTGTTGGCGCCCGTCTGGATGGAGCCTCAGTAACGACAACGGCATTCCTTCTAGATGTTGGGAGAAGTACAGTGTCGACTGTAATGTCAGCATATGTGAAACAGGGAAAAACATCATCTAAAAAGCACAACAGTGGTCGAAAATCCAAGCTGAATGACAGAAACAGAAGAGTTTTGAAGCGGATTGTGCCAAAAAAAAAAAAAAGCATTACAACAGCATCCCAGATAGCATATGAGATTAACACACATCTACAGGAAGCAGTTTCATCAAAAACTATCCGGCGTGAACAGCATATGGCAAATATTCATGGTAGAGTGGCTATTTCAAAACCATTGATTACACCAAGCAATACCTTGAAGCGACGAATATGGTGTCTCGAGCATAAAAATTGGACACAACAACAACGGGAGACGAATATGGTCAGACGAATCGTCGTTTACAAATTTCGTTCTCGACGAATGGACGTGTTTACGTTTGAATAACGTCACCAGAAACCTATCAAGTTGACTGTCTTGGGCCTACGGTTAAGCGTGGCGGCGGTTCAGTGATGATCTGGGATGCGATATCACATCGTGGTCTTGGCCCACTTGTTGTTCTGAATGGCCGTCTTACAGGAGAGGATTATGTCAGTCTTCTGGCCGACCCTCTTCACCCAATGGTGCAAACTGTGTTTCATGATAAACGACCCGTCTTCCAAGATGATAATGGCCCCATTCACACCTGTGGAATTGCCCGAGACTGGTTTTATGAACACAACGATGAAATAGAGCACCTCATCTGCCCCCCTCCCCAGTCCCCTGATCTCAATATGATTAAACCTTTGTGGGGTATTTTGGAAAACAAGCTGCGCAGTCGATTCCTCCTCCAAGGACACTTTCTGAATTAGGGACTTTTTTGGAATTTGAGTGGGAACGTATCCCTCTGAATGTTGTACGTGATTTGTATTTGTCAATTCCACGTCAGATACAAGCTGTATTTCATGCAAAAGGATGACCAACGGCATATTAAAAAAAAATTCACTTTTCACAGGTGTTCACATTATTTTGTACAACCCCTGTATATTATTACATAAAACTTGATTTATTTACTGTAAAATATATGTATTATTATATACACTCAGGAACATTGAAAATAGTGCACCAAGAAGGAAGCATCCGATTGAACTGATATTTAATACACGTAATGATACAGATGAGAGATTCACGTGATCCCAAAATCAAGACAATTAAACAAATACAGTGTGTGCATTTAGACAGATACAGTGCAACTACAATAGCTCCTGCTGCTATACATGCCGTAACTTGGTCCAGCATTGAGTTGATTAGACGTCTGACGTTGTCCTGAAGCAGATGGGCCCAAAAATCTCCTGTCATTCTTCGCTTACTAAAGTCCTCCTAGAGTCGGAATAGGATCGTCACGTTTATGAATCTTCCACTATGCGCCGGTTCCACTTCCTGATTGCAGCGCCACTGCAGGGTGTGTGGTCATGCGCATTGGCACCAAACTTGGATCATTTGCATATCGGATCTCACTGTACTTATTTGCAAAGTTTCGCGATTGTACCTTTCTTCCTTCTTGGTGTGCTATTTTCAATGTTTCTGAGTGTATATTATTATATATGTTACGATATAAAATTTATTGATTCTATAAATTAAAACATTTAATATGCTACAATTTACTTCAGATGTGTTTGCATTGTTGATGACTATCATTGCTATCTCCTGGTAAATTTATTTTCGAGAAGTGATATAGGCAAGTTATTGGAAGTGTATTCAAAGTGTTCTTTACGTTTCCAACGTTGTCCTGTGGAAACCTTTCCTAGACTTGAAAACGATGCATTTAGCATTGGAGTGGCCGTGCCGACTCAGTTGGTGTTCCCACTGCGCCTACAACCTGCGAGTTGTATACAGCGCAGGTTTTATTCCTTACCCAAGGCGTATTTCTCTCTTCAATGTCAAAATTTTTCATATGTGTCGAAGGCAGTTATTTGCAACACAAGAGATGCGAGTTCTGATCATCTGACCGTGAGCCAAAATGACGAAGGGTTGCCTTCGGGTCCTTTCCTTCGGGATTGATCCCGGAACGCCGCTTGGTCAAATACGGTCTCTGCGTCATGAAATCCAACCAACCATTTGAGTTTGAGAAAAACTCCTACTCTCAAAACAGTAAACTTCCTTTTCAGTTGACTTCAGTTTCCATCCCTTTTCAGTTGACGAAAAAGAGCTGCGGCGCATCATAAAAATCTATAAAATGTACCTAAAAGGCTCTGGGTTCATGGACATACCTACCTTTGCGGAAGTACTTCATAATTCTTTCGGGATCACTGATGGCTTCTTAATGAAAAGAAGTAAGTGCTTTGGCGATTTTATTTCAAGTCTGCTCAAACTATTTAACTATATACTTTTGCTATATATATAATTTTAAAATGGTGAAACGTTTTATATTTAGGACAGTATATTGAAATATGTAGTCTCCTAAATATCTTTCATCAACTTTCTGAAACTTTATGAACCAGTGTCATGCATTACGGAGATTAAAACGTCAATTAACTTATTGCTGGTGCACTGTTTCGATAAAATTATTTGCATCAGTTTGAAACAGGTAATCTCCAAATTCAAAATCAGAATACGATATTTTTATTTGGCATCGTTTTGTACAGTAATTCAGTCTTTTCCCTCAAATTTCAATTATATAAAGAAGAACTCGCTCATTTCGACTAATATAGGATTTCGATGATCATTCAAGAGTAATAAAGTGTTTTAGCGAATAGGTACACATGCTTCCTGCATGTTCTCGGAAAAACTTTCAGGTTACATAAATAAATATATATTCATACAAATTATTTAAATTTTTTGTCCATACACTCTATAACAAAAAAGTCGACGCTTCCAGAAGGAGTTATCGGATTCCAATAAAAATTGGTGGATATGAAGGACATAAATAGAAAAACAAACCGGGATGGTTAGAATCGCCTTCCCATACTGTCCCAAATGTGCTCTATGGGAGAGCGATCAGGAGACCTAGCTGACCAAGGAAGTGTTGGAAAAGATCGAAGACAATTCATAGCAACACATGCCGAGTGCGGCCGGGCATGATCTTGTGGAAAGGTAAGTCTGGGGTGTCACAAAAGGAACGGTCACACAACCGGTCGTCGAATGTCGTCTACGGTACCGCTTTGCTGTAAGTGAGCCAGAAAAGACTACCAAACGGCTATCAAAGGAGATTGTTAAGTTTAACTCGTACAGTGAAAAAAACTTTCGTTTAAATAATGTTTTACCTCCGTGTGAACAATAAAGCCCTGAACAAAACTTCCTTAAATATTAAAAGATAATTTATTAAAATGGAATGAAGTGAATTACTATACAAAATTGACAGGTAATGAAAAGGGGGGAGGGGGGCAACAAGACAGGATAGTCACTGTTCACATATGATGATAGTAAACCATATAGAAGTCCAGAAGAAAGGAGATGGGGACGGATGGCAAAACTCGAAGAACGGACGGACTCCCCCTCGGCTACAGGTCTCGGGAAAACACCAAGATTTCCACATGCCAGGTGTAAGGAGAGGAAAGAGTTTTCACCTTTAATGCAGCATATCAAGTCGGCAAGCAGGCACAACCTATGGAGGAGCGTGGTTGCCGGATTCAGAATCACCAGGGTATATCTCTTCCAAAATGGTCCGCGAGGTCGCTGGTAAAATCTTTCAGACCAGACAACAGATATTGATAATATTGTACAACCGCTTACATATCCTTCACGAGATCGCCGAAGAATTTTCTTAGCGCAAGTCCTCCGACTCCTGTGTATTCGATCGGCTTCTTCCAAGCCAGAAAAAAGGGTCCAGATTGTCGGTGTGTCTGTCTATTTATAGCGTGATTCCGACTTGAAAAAACCCCACAAAATCACTCAACCCCCATCCAAAGGTAAACCCTTAAAGGAGGAGCCAATACATTCAAAGTAGTAAGCCATCAGAACCCCCTTCTCGTGAGTGGACAAGACACCCGTGGAAAAACACACACCTCGGCAAGAAATCTATCCCAGACTGCCAACTACGCCAGTACTGATCAGCGCTTTCCGCCCAATGTAATCAGGCCACATTCCTCTCACACGAGGTTCGGCTAATAACCTTAAATGGTTTTTTTTCTCACGGCTACCGTGAGAAAATTTCCAAGCTCTTTCAGAAGGCGTAAAGGCAGAACAGAACAAATTATATATACACACATATGCACAAAAATAATTACAAGCATACAAAATTAATCTCTTAAAAATTAACCCAACAGATGGCACCCCATACCCTAACGCCCTGTTGTGGGTATGTGTGGAGTGTGATAGTAAAGGCAGGATACCCATTCTGCCCTGTACGTCTCCAGAAACTCGTGCGGTTGTCGTCAGGACACAGTTGGAAACGGGACTTGTCACTCAAGACTCTACGTCCCCAGTCAGCGCCGTTCCAAGTGGATCGAGCCCACTGGAATTCTGCACCCTCTTGGTGGGGCGATTTTTTTTTGTTATAGAATATATTTCTGTGCTCAAATGGCAAAATGTTACGTCACTTTTTTTAATTTTTCGTGACAGCAATTTTAAGATTCAAGATTCAACAATTACAATTTTCCACCTTTGTTTTCTCATAAACTGAAAGAAAAAGACTTACGACATTTTGCCACCTTCTAAACATTAACAAACCAGACTCCAGAATGAGACCTACTCAAATTTTTTTGGGAAAAGTGACTTATACCATCTTGCCTTCTGAGCACAGATTTAAAGTAGGGATGCGACATCGATAGCAAAACATCGATGTTCAAAATTAAAACATGGATGTTGGTAATACATGGACCCAAAAACATCGATGTTTTAAAATTCAGTGTATTTAAACTTTTTCCCCCATTTCTTAAAACTGGTTTAGCAACTTGTGATGCTACATCGACAGCAAAACATCGATGTTCAAAATTAAAACATCTATGTTGATAAAACATCGCCCCCAAACCATCGATGTTTTTAAAATTCAGTGTATTTAAACTTGTTTCCCCGTTTTTTAAAACTGGTTTAGCAACTAGTGATGCGACATCGGTTGAAATACATCGATGCTTTTGTCTAAAACATCAATGTTTAGAAAAAATCGACATCGATGTCGCATCCCTACTTTTCAGACCCTTCATCCTTGGTCACTTTGGTCTAAAAGTATGTTCAATTTGCTGATTATGAAAATTATGCTGCTTGGTTATTTTTTAAATTTTTATAACGGTATTTTTTTCATTTAAAAATAAAACATCGACAACGTAAAAACATCGACAAGTATAAACATCGATGTTGCAAAAACATCGACCCCAATACATCGATGTTAAATATATCGATTTTTTTTAAACATCGATGTTTTGGAAACATTGACATCGATGTCGCATCCCTAATTTAAAGTAGTAAACCGAAAACTTATTTTTCTCCACTGCAATTTTGCTTCAAGGAATAAAATTAACACTAAAATAATCAAATGATCTAAAATGGTTCACAAAGAAAATGCATATGAGAGGGATTTTCATGTAATCGAATCACCCGAAGATGAGGATTTTATTTCCGGTTCTGCAATGCTCTCACTCGTTTGATAACAGAGTTCCTTAAAATGTAGTCAAAGGACTTCACTTGCATGTAAAAAACACGTTCTATCACGTAAACACTAATACCATCTACATTTAACTTTACAAAAAAAAAAAAAAAAAGCCTCCCATAAAAGAAAATTGAAGTGAAGACCATCGGTTGTAAGTATTTTCTGGTTAAATCGATTGTGTTTTGTTTTGATATATCACAATTGTTTTTTCAGTCAGTCACGCATTTCATGTCATTTAGATCCTATTTTTGTCCTTCGGTGTGGTGCTAGTGGCAACACTGTTCCGGATAAGGGTTTTTAAAACAAGAAATATAACGCTTGAACCTTGATCAAACAAGTCCACAGAAAACTCCTCTTTTCATACACAAATACACTATATACCAATAAGTATTTGGACAACTGTAATAGAAAAGAAAACAAAATTTATTCATATTCACTAGTTGGCAGACCTTAGCGAGAGGCAATTACACCACATGCTTTCCACAAGTCCTTGAATGACGGCTAGTGACATTTTCTTCCACTCGGCGTGGAGAAGACATGCAAGTTCCTTCTCCGATTTTGGACGGTTGTTCGACCTCTTAATTCGGCGATCCAACTCGTCCCAGTGGTTCTCGATAGGATTCAGGTCTGGGCTCCGGGAATGCCAGTTCATTAGGTTAACCCAGCGTTTCTCAACCTTTCAATATTCGCGGCCCAGTTTTCAACCATAATTTTCATCGCCCCCCTCTCCCAACCCGCATACAATAAAATGTATACAACAATAATATATATTGAGTATTTTGATTTCTGTTTTTAAATTATTTTTAACTAACTACCAAAACAAGAGTAAAAGCGAGGCAACGTTGGCGAGAAACCACATCTGGCATTTTGCCAAGCGGGCGGTGAACAGATGAAGTGAATGGAAGCGAGGAAAATTTAAATATTATTATTTGAAATGAAAGCCAAACAGGGAGATAACGTTAAAAGAATATGAAAGTACAAAAATTCGTTAATGAAAGTTAACCTAGACGGGGTGAGCTAAATTTAGAAACTGGGAATACTTTTTTTTGGAATAATAAAAGAAATAAAATCGAAGCAAGACTAAAGAAAAGAGAAAAAATAAGTAATATGGTTTGTGGAAGCCGTCTCGAGCATGCGCAGAGGAAGAAGGAAAATGTTCGACAACGCAAGTTTCAATTCTCATTCGAGTCGATCGCTATCAAATCTATCATATGTTATATATGTTTTCGTGTTAATTGTAATCACCATATTAAATATTCATGGCAGCAGATTTATGCAGGCCCATGGATAATTTTTAAGCGGGCGTAAACGAGCATTAGACGATAGTCAAGTATCAACAAGTACACAGACGAGCGTGGTTCCGAAAATGAAATCAAGAAAATATTCTCAAGAATACTTAAATTTTGGGTTTACCAGTACTGAAGTAAACGAAGAAGAAAGGCCCCTGTGTATCATTTGCTCAAAAATGCTGGCCGCAGACAGCATGAAACCTAATAAACGATATTTGGAAAGGCGTCATAGTGAGTACGTCAACAAACACAGAGAATTCTTCGAATTAAAATTAAAATCATATGAAAAGCAAAAATCATTTTTTAAAGAAGCTTTGTCTGTGAATAAAAAAGCTTTAATTGCATCCTACAAAGTTTCATATAAAATAGCCAGATGTAAAAAAACCTCACACCGTTGGTGAAGAGCTTATTTTGCCAGCAGCAATTGAGATTGTAGAAACTATGTTTGGAGATAATTTTTCAAAACAATTTCAGTCCATACCTCTTTCAAATGAAACTGTTGCTCGTCGAATTGGTGATATAGCTGAAGATGTACAGGGTCAGCTTTTATCGAAGTTACGTGACAAATTGTTTTCAATACAGCTTGATGAAGCTACAGATAGTAATAAAGATGCTAATTTCATTGCCTATGTTCGATTTTGTGATAATATGTCAGTAGTAGAAGAACTACTTTTCTGCAAACCGATAGAACTCAAAGTAACAGCGCTCGCATTATTTGCTATTTTAAATGATTTTATGAACGAGGCAAACATAGAATGGAAAAATGGCGTCGGAATATGCACCGATGGTGCTCGTTCAATGTCCGGAAGATTCCAAAGTATACAAGCACTTGTAAAATAAAAATCGCCTCTGGACACATTGCATGATCCACAGAGAAGCTTTGGCTTCCAAAGAAATGAGTCCTGGTCTGAATATTGTGTTACCTACAGTTGTAACAGTAGTAAATTATATCAAAATGAGACCGCTGAAATCAAGAATATTTTCCGCACTTTGGAAAGACATGGGTGAAATGCATTCAGCTTTACTACTTTATTGCGAGGCAAGATGGTTATCAAGTGCGAAAATCTTGCAACGTGTTTATGAATTAAGAGAAGAAATCGCCATTTTCCTAGAAGAAGAAAACAGACCGGAAGCCAAAAATTTTCGCAATGGTTTACTTGTGATGAAATTGAGCTACTTGGTCGACATATTCGAGAAATTAAATAACTTGAATCTTCATCTCCAAGGAGCAAATATGCATATGTTGGATACGAGTGATAAAGTTAATGCTTTTTGTAGAAAATTGGAATTGTGGAGCCGAAATTTAAAGCAAAAAAACCTAACAATGTTTGCAAATGTGAATGATTGTACTAAAATTTACAAGGCTGAAGAAGAACATGTAAAAGTTGTTTTTGTAACCATTGAAAATCATTTAGCCATGCTGGCAAAGAATTTTAAAAAGTATTTTCTTGCTGACGACCAACTGTTAGCAAGTTACGAGTGGGTTAGGGATCCATTTCATAAGACTCCCGAAGGACTCTCAATTGATGAGGAAGAAAAATTCATAGACTTCACGACAAGTGGCGAAACCAAAAGACAATTTAGTAATAAATCACTATTTGAATTTTGGTCAGGATTAGAGGATTATTTTTCTGCACTAAAAACAAGTGCATTTCGCATTCCATTACTATTTTCAACATTCTACCTTTGTGAAACTGGATTTTCGGCTGTGGCTTCTTTGAAGACAAAATATAGAATTCAGCTAAATATAGAAACAGAACTGAGAGTGGCCATTTCTAATATTAAACCTTCCTTCGAAAAACTTTGCTCGCCAAGACAGGCCCAAGGAAGTCACTAATAATTATTAAATTTGTTTTTAATTTGGTATGTTTTGATTAAATATGCTTTGATTTAGAAGTTGTTTTACTTTATAAGTTAATTATTAAACATATCGAAATGTATTTTGTTTTCTATGTGTAGGTGTACTTTCCTTTAAGTCAGTTAATCAATTTTTTAAATAATATTTTCTCTTGGATATTCTCGCGCCCCCCTAGGGGGGCGCGCCCCACAGGTTGAGAATCACTGGGTTAACCCCATTGACACCATACCAATCCATGGTGGACCTCGCAACATGACAGCTGGCGTTGTCGTCCTGGAAGTAACATTCTGCACTCGGCGTTGAGATTACCATGAATTTGGACCAAGGGTCCCGGTCCATAGCAGGAGAAACACTCCCAGTTCCATAATTCAACATCCGACGAATTTTAATGTGGGCACAATGCACTCTGGCAGGAGGCGTTCTCCAGGCAGATGCCAAACCCAGACCCTGCCATCCAAACGGTAGAGGGTGAACCTTGATTCTTCGCTCCAGAGAACCCGTTTCCACTAATCTACGGTCCCCTTTCGACATGCTTAGCAACACATTAAACGAACGCGGATAGACTTTGTGATCAAAGGCTTATGAGTGGCAGCACGACCATGAAAACCATGCAAAAGTGCTTCTTTACGGATGGTATTTAATCGAAACAACACTCCCGGATGCCTGTTGAAACTTCTGGAGTATGTGGGCCATCTTCTTCCGAATTTCTCTGGACAGCGACCGTAGGTCTCCATCTCACAGTTTTGTGGGTCTGCAGACTCGGGGCACATTCCGACAATCACCGCTCACCTGCCACTTCTGAATCACATAGGCCACTGTCGATTTTGAGTAACTCAGCTCTCTAGATATGTCCCTTAAGAATCGGCCATTTCTGTGATACTCGACGATTACACCTTTCTCGACATTAGATAACTCTGCACTTCGTGGCATCTTGCATGCGAAATGCCAATGTTGCTTCCGTACACGATATTTAACGGGGGAGGGCGTGACGTATATCATAACCGCAGATATCATCATTTGCATGGGCGTCCAAATACTTATTGGTAGATAGTGTACATGAACTAACTGCAAACATTTCGCCCCGGAGATCGGCTACCCAACTCAAAGCCTACTGGCGAGTTCGATCCCCGACGGTCTGGAAACACGTATCCCAGTTGAATGATCTCAAGAATAATATCCATTTAACTTGGTCCCCTAATAAAAAATTGAACGCGTTCATATATAGAGACCGAGCACAAAAATGCCGCCGACACGCTCCTCATTACATACATTATATTACTGCTAGCTGAATCTTCTCTTTGTTTGACTCGTAATGGGGAGGGTACTATAG